>OX596184.1:6943549-8436519 GCA_951394245.1 Cyclophora punctaria
AGTACCTAATTTTAAAATTAGTAGTTAGTAGGTATTGAGCACAGAATTATGATTAATTAATCGTAATCAATGTTTAAATTGACTCATGAAATTTTAACAGTTCATATAGCTCTCTTATGGTCTCGGTAGAAATAAAGAACTCCTAAACTTTTAACAAATCCATTATCCTTGCCATCTCAGCCCGTATGAACCGAACCCATGCCATATTCAATTTATGTCTGTGGTGATTTTAGAGAGATGCTGCAGTGCTGCTCCCTGGCGGCAATTTTGTTACGAACTAAACATCGTGAATGTGGCGTGTGTTGTTTGGAATATTGTGAGTCGTAAATAAAAATGCGTCTGATGCGCTTATAATTCTGGATTTAAGTGAATATTGTTTGTATTGAAACTTCAAGCAGCTAAGGAGCCTTCTATTAGAAACAAAATAACTACCGGAGGTGCCTGATAAATTGGGTATTTTGTCATATGTTGCACGCCTGTCTTGAGATCCCAAAGAAGACAAAAAATAATCAGTAATTCCGATGCTAAATTGATAATGCAGTAAGTTTTTTTGTATTACTTATGTCTTATTTTAGTTTCGGCTCTATATTTAATAAATTAAATGAAAATTTGGTTCGAAAATAGTGAAGTAATATTCGCAGGTTACGGTTCGTGTTGGTCGTGGTTGCTAATACAACAAGCAGAGCATTTTATTATAATATTATCAGCAACTATAGATAATAAATTCTCGGTACAAACTGCCATAAAATGCTTTTATTCAATATCTCATGAGCAGGGTACTATAAATTACTTTAGCAGTGACATCAAATTTTTAATGAATTGTTATTTTGTTACAGAAATAGACACAACCAGTCTTCCGGCACAATATTGAACTTTCTCGTAACAATGTGGGGCCTTATCTGTCTATGTATGAGTTGAGAGAGATTTTTATTGGTGTTAAGATAATGGTTATCACAGTTGAAGTTGAATAGTACCAAAAATGAGTCACAATTTGGCTGGAATGCCGCCATACAGGCTACCCGGGCCAGGTCTGGGCCCGCCGGACTTCAAGCCGCCCATGGACACACCGACGCCGCCCGCGCCGGCACCAAGCAACCCTAAGAAGAGGAGGAAAACATCAAATGCTAACAATGCGCTCACACCACAGCCTCCCCCAACAGCGCAGGACCTACTACCGCCCCCACTTACAGGCTACGGGGACACTATTGTAGCATCCAACCCTTTTGATGACTCCCCATCCACAGTCTCACACAACGGCCCTATGATGAGCCAGAATGGGCCTATGATGAATCAAAATGGACCCATGGGCATGATGGGACCTATGCACAGTATGGGTGGACCTCCAATGAGACACATGAGCCCCTTGCCACACAGTATGAGCCCTATGAGCCAACAAATGCCGCCAAGAGGTGGTATCAGTCCTATGGGGAATATGAGCCCAATGGGGCACATGGGTGGAATGTCTCCTATGCCTAATATGGGCATGAGCAATCACAGTATGGGCCCAGGAATGGGGCCCACATCAAGATCAATGGGTAGTCCAATGAGTCCTATGAATTCTATGCCAATGGGCTCACCTATGTCTTCCGGTCCTATGGGGAGCCCTATGAATATGGGGTCAATGGCAGGCAGCCATATGAGTAACAGCCCCATGGGCCCACCTATGCACAGTCCCTTAGGAGCGGGGTCAATGAATGGGCCGATGAATGGACCCATGGGAGGAGGTGGTCCTGGGATGAATGTTCCACGCATGAATGGACCAATGGGTCCTAGTTGTTCTAATGGTTCAATGGGGCCAAGTAGTTCTATAATGTCATCAAATCCAATGCAAGGAGGAGGAATGGGTCCAGGACACTGTGGCCCAATGAGACATGGGAGTCCAATGGGGTCTGGAGGGCCTATGGGGAGCGGTCCAATGGGAGGTAACGGTCCTATGAACTCAATGGGGCCTGGACCGCCATATTCAGGAAATCATATGGGGCATGGTGGTCCTATGGGTATGGGTGGGGGTGGTAATATGGGCATGGGACCTGGGCCTGGTAATATGGGCAATTGTGGGCCACTGGCAGGTATGAGTGGGATGGCAATGGGTGGGCCGGGTGGTCAAGTGCCTATGGGCCAGGGCATGGGCATGTTTGGGCCTAAGCCAATGCCTGTCAGTGCAGGGAAGGTGTACCCTCCTGACCAGCCAATGGTGTTTAATCCTCAGAACCCTAATGCTCCGCCCATTTACCCTTGTGGTGTGTGTCACAAAGAAGTTCATGACAATGATCAAGCAATATTGTGTGAATCGGGATGCAACTTCTGGTTTCACAGGTGAGAAATAGAATAATTATTATTACAAAGATTTCTTACTTATAATGATTGAATTGAAGTTTAATTTGTAGTTGTAATAATAACTGTCTTAAATTCATTCAATAATGGGATAAAAATATTAATCTTAGCTTCCTCTAAGTTTTATTTATTATTGAAACTAATTTTTATATAATACTACTCTAAAAAACTTTGATTCCTAATAAGTATAGACAGATAGTCAATTGATATTCACATTTTCACATACTTATGTGATGTGTGCCTTATGCTTGCTTTACCTTGTGTATTCTAGAGGGTGCACAGGCCTGTCGGAGCCAGCGTTCCAGTTGTTGACAGCGGAAGTTTACGCGGAGTGGGTTTGTGACAAGTGCCTACAGTCTAAGAACATACCGCTAGTCAAGTTCAAGCCATAGCGGTGCTCCCCCCTCCTCCCCACTATACTGCCGAACATTTCACTAACAACCCCCTAATATCATCACAACTATTTATTTTAATTATAAACTAAAACGGACACAAAGTGAAACTAACTATAATACAACACTTGGGCAAATTTTGGTTGTATAGGTCTACCGGTTGTCTTGCAAAAAAGATCTCATGTCAGATATAGTTCCATTAATTAGAGAATGTTGTTACAGTTTTAATGACGAAATATGTGCACTATTGCCATTGATATGAACTAGAAAATAAAGGAAGGAACTTGGGAAAGCAGACGGTCCTTTTAGTCTAGTCTGTTATGATTGTCATTTTAATTTATTATTATTCTAACGCCCTCCAGTTGTGGCGATTGTTCCTGTGCATATAATTGTATGTAAAAAAGGCTAGCACATCGATACTAAGCTTGTTTAAAGCAATAATGAGTCTGCCCAAGAAGATTGTTAAGTTGCTTGATATTTGTATATTGTACATAACGTTTAGGTAAAACATTTCCGCCTTAGACTGGTGTTACAAGTCTATTATCAATGCCTGAACTTCAATGTCACTTGAATGCCTCTTTTGTCGGCCTCAGCTAATGGCATGTGGCGATAATGTATTCGGAGGATATCGAAGGCGGTATGCGTTAGTCTGGCAGTAGTGTTACACTGACCTTCTATAGACAAATTCGTGAAAAAACAGTGAAATTCGGCGGTAATTCAGTATAACGCTCCCGTAATACAATATTGCATAGATTTGTCGTCAGTATAACACTATTTCCCGCCTAATTTTGGTGAAAGCCGCAAGGCGCCCTTATTATTTCTCTATAAATCGATAATGTACTTATTATTTTGGTGCCCTACTTTGCATGTATGTAATATTATGCGCGTTATCTTTACGTACTTGTAAATATATGATGAATCCATACGCTTTGTTAAATATAAGAGTGTTATAATGTGTTTGTCAATTTTTTAACTTTTGGAGATTTTTTAAATAATAGACTTGTATTATAAGATATAAATTTGTAAATAAATAAGTAGAGGTTATAGTTTGATATAATAATTGAGATTACGTATAAATTTTGGCACTTGGCTCCATTAATATGCGCGGTTGTGAATTTGCGTGGATCGTTAGTCGTATAGCTGACGACAGTTAATAGAATTCTCGCAAGAGTGTGTAACTTTAAATTAGGAACTAGTTAAGTGAATTAAAAACCAGTCTTATTGTAAAAATAGTTCTAGTTAATTTGTAATCCACTTCAGTTTTAATTGATAAGTATAGTCGGAATCATTGAAATCATTACTTTTTTAATTTAATTAGGCAAATGAGTATTCTAAATGATTACTGATTAGACAATCGTATTTAAAATTTTATAAATTAATATTTTTGGTACTTTATTTTTATAAATGAAAAGTATCAGATTTATTTTTGTTTTCTACATCTGTACAAGCCAATGGAACGAAAGTAATATAAGTACATACATGAATATTTATATTTTTGTTATAGTTTATACTTTTTAATTTAATATACAATATTACCTAACGCACTTAATAACTCAATTTTGGTTGTGCTTAAAAGTATGTTATACTTCATACTTCTTTAATTATACAATAATTTGAATTTAGTTTTCTGTTTGTGAGTAAATTTTTCAAGGGAGATCTACACACATCAGTGTTTATACTATCCATATTTATTTCACCGTAGTGTGGAATCAATGACAATTCCGGGAAACCACTACACTAAACACTCGTCTATATTCTAACCTGTGCTTTTAACTATCTATATAAAATACATATATACAAATCGGTTTTGTTTGGTATAGAAAGCAAACCAGGCTGACAGACTTCAATAATTGCAATATTAGGATGTAACAAAACAAAAGTAATAAAAACTAGCAGCGCCCGGTTTTAGCCGCGTTGTGCCCGTTACCGTGGGAATTTCGGGAATTTTTATACTTATAAAGCTTCCTCTTGAGTCACTCTATCTATTAATAAAAACTGTATCAAAATCCGTTGCGTAGTTTTAAAGAACTAAGCATACATAGGGACAGGCAGACAGACAGCGGAAAGCGACTTTGTTTTATACTATGTAGTGAAGTGATGTTTGTCCAATAGTTTTATTATTATGTATCTGTCAATAACTGAAGTGTGTAGACCGACCTTGATTTTTGGATATAGTTAGCGTATTTCAACATGTCTTCAAGTTGTGGATCATAATTCTATGGCTGAATATTTGCGTGTGACGTCACAGTGGCAGCGTGCCATGCTTTATTTAAATTCATTGTGTCTACCTGGCGATATCGAGACGTCTTTGAAACAGTTTCTTATTTTAATGTGATTCTTTTGTGTACAATGGAAATTGTAGTACATATGATGTTTTTATTTTTTTTGACCAATTAAGTACATGTGTTTTGTGGTTGTAATTGGCCGAGTAAAGAAGTATAAAACTAACAATATTATGTATTGAATTTGATAAAATGTATAGGCCAGTAATAGCCCACTGTTGGGCAAAAGACTCTGCCACTAAGGTCTTCAATACAGCACTTAAAAATAATTAAATGTTCGTCTAGGTGTTGAAATAAATCGCCTTATTTATTTATTTTTACATATTTTATAATGCAGTTTACATTACAATCAACAAAGTTGGCAGAATATTTTTAGGGCGGCAAACGTTTGCATTTCAAAGCGTTGTGATTTTGATGTCGTTTTAATCTTACTCATATTATGTCTCCGGAAATTAATTTAAACGCTCCGAAAATTTAAACGAATGTCGCCCAAATTATCAACTACAAACCTTGCCAATTGTACTTGATTGAAAAAGTAAAATATACTTACAATCGATATTTACAATAAAACAGTGAGTTTTCTTAATGTTTGGACTGTGTTACTTAAATCACTATATAGAATATTATATACTACATTTTACACGATGACTTATGCAGCAGATTTTAAATTAATTAGATAATAAGATATGTATTATAAATATGTATTAATAATTATATTAATATTGATCAATTCGTATATAAGTTTTATTTTTTTATTATATATAAATGAAAGTGATTTGTTTTATACAACCATGACATTTACATAAGGTGTAACTAGATTAAAAAACTGTTTTGATTACTGGTAGAACTGTGTCGCAGTCAGGCGTTTGTTCAACGCGATTTTACTAATGATTATCTTTTTTACTAAGTCAACTTTTCGATAAGTTTTTGAATGCAAACATATTGAAAATGCAATATAAAACAAATCTAAGTACAATAAGTTCAATTTCAATATGAATTCAATTGTTTTTGGTTTAAAGGCAAAAAGTGGCAGAAATTTCATTGAAGTACCAGAAATATGCAAGTTTAAAAAAAACTTGACAAAAAAGCAGAGAACTGCTTGCCAAAGATGATTAAATGCTTTCAAAAACTAGTAACGTTCTACCAGGATCAATTAAAATAGCACAAAATATAGTTTAAACGAGTTTACACACACTGAGCGATCGATCGTCGGTCAATAGTACAACATAATAGAATCTATAATAGAATTATATATCAGTTGATTCAAATATTAGTTTGTAGCTAAATCAATCTGAATCGACTATGTACCATTATAACATGGAAAGATCTGCGATCGAACGCTTGGTTAACTAACCCTAATGTACATACACAAATAAATAAAAATACATTTAATTGGCAGTCGAGAGAAAATATATTATGATTATCTGTAAATATAATTTAAAAGCGATTTGACGATTGTACAGTTAATGAAATTAGAACTTTAAATAGGAATAATCGGCCATGATTTTAATGTTAATTTTATTGCCGCGAATGACAATCTGCGGGTGACTGCGAATGTGGAATAAAATAATGCTATAACTTGAAATTAATAGTAATAACTCCCACCTAGTTGTACCAACTAAGTTTAATGTGACATTAAATGCTAATCCACAATTAAACTCGCACACTTCTCATTTAGAATCACTTTAAATATTAGTTGGTCCAAGTGGGTGTCGGTTGTGAAATCAAGTTGTTCATTCTCAATATTTTATGGTAACTTAAAATTATTGTATTTCAGTGGTCTTGAATTTGTGCATAGTTTATTTTGTATTATGTGAATATTAACAAGCAATAATAAAATTGTTATTGAGACTTTTTATTTTTATTCTACCTTTTCATTTTTCAAACATAGTCCGGGTTTGGGATCCCTTCCTGTAGTAGGCAAGCTTAGTGATATCACCTAATCCTCCTCACTGTTCCGATTCTTACACAAAAGGACACACAGGGGGGCAAAAGCTAAAAACCATTGACCTGACGAAGAAGCAGCAATGGGACATGCATTAAATTAATTCTATCCCAATCTCATCATCACCAATCTCGTTCCACTGGGAGTTTTAGAATAAAAAATCTTGTATGTCGTTTAATACGAGTATATACATATCTCCATTTATCAAGCACGTGACTTATTATCTTAATGACGAGCTAACTAACATTCATGACTGTTTGTAATACATTGCATGTTTTCATTATAGAAGAAAAAATACGCAAAGTTAAAAGGTTCACCTTTTGAGCGCCAAGTAATAAAACACAAATCATGCCCTCCACGCCAGCCCCAAAAATCAGAGATAAATACCTAAAAAAATATAAGGATGGGAATAGCATGTCGAAAACGTGTTTTTCCGGTTAAATAATGATTAAATAAAGTGCGTAAATGTATACAAACATATTGTTATTGAAGTTTTTTTTAACCACACACTAGTAATTTAGTAATTTTACCAAAGCTCGTAATTTTAGCAAATACTAATACATCAAAGTCGCTTAAAGATAAGTAATCAAATAAAAATATCATAGTAACTTTACCCCAGCACTAGTCAATAGATGTTGTCGGCCCCAGCCGACATTGGCGTGGTCAGTCGGTGAATTCATTATGTGCACGCTATTTATTAGAGATGGGACGCGCGCGTTTAGATTATAATTTACATTTATCGAGTAATACCTACCTTTTATTTTAGCATTATTTATTATATTGAATAAAATTACTTATTTTATTTACAATGATATGTTTTAACGCGATGGTCCTATTCTAAGGAGTTCTTTAGTAAAAGCCGTTATTCCCAAAAATGAATCATAAATCTTTTGTTTTTGTTACTTCTTTGTTCCCAACTTTTCATGGAATATACGAGTACAATAGTAAATCATAAAACTGTACAACACGTGCTGTCGTAAAAAAACGATATTTTTAAATGTATTATAATATTATATTTTAACACCGTGGGAAAGACATAACATAATATTTGTTTGCCAAAAGGCGGGTACATCAAAGTAGATAGGTACCCACATATTGTATTCATTTCGTAGAGGGCAAATAGGTATTCATTATGTTTAATGACAAAAGTAAAATGTGTAATAAACGACTTACATAATTAATAACTCTGATAAATAAGGATGAGTAACACCCATTCCATTATTGAAAAATAAATGCTTAATTTACCCCTTCTCTATACACACTAAAACAAAATCATTCGATCAAGTTGACTGAAACAGAAGAGAGACGAGTAGAATAATGGAGACGCAAAAAAATTCAGAAAAGAAAACTAAGAGGTAAGTCACTTAAGTGGATTATGTAATTTAATAACTTAGAGCACGATAACAAACTTACAACGGACATCACTAGATGTGTAACTCGTACGCAGATGACGTCAGAGTGCGTCGTCTAATGCCGACCGTGGCGTAGAGGACAGTCATAAAAGATAATAGAATAAGGATGGGCACACGGCACAGTAGATTGTATCGATTGTATGGAGGGGTGGTAAAAAAGTTTAATAATTTTTCACTCAGGGGGCACCGATAATGTTATTTATTGTATCAGAAATATTATATGCTATTTGTGCAATGAAATAATACTAAAATTGTATATGTATTTACTCTCAACATTAGCATACAGGTTGTTTATTATATAAAAATTTGGCACAACACTAGCGGTCGGCATTTGCCGACAATGGCGCAGGAGGCATGGCATTTCGCACGTATTTTTTGTCATCTTTTTTGGTATAAAAATCTTCCATACAATTTATTTTTATGGATAGGTTTGAGTTAAAAATAAATTGTTATATCGTTGTGACTTCAATAAATAAGATATGATAAACAAATACTCTTTTATTAAGCAAATATATGGTTAAATAATAATAACAATTCTTGTCGGCTATAGCCGACATTGGCGTGGAGGGCTCGGAGTTGTATGTCGGCTATAGCCGACATTGGCGCTCAAAAGGTTAATCGCTCATCTATCGCCCGAGTGCCTTAGCAGTGTAAGAATGAGATGGACATATACTACCTTCTCAAAATAAAAGGATAGATACGATGACGTCATACGAGTGAGTACACGCATAATGGCAAAGCGGTGAGTTTAGGTTGCCGGCCCATCACGGATCGATGAAGGATCTACGACGGGTAGGCGCAGATATAATACAACTCTGAGCAACTTATCAGTCCCTCCGCAGTGGAGGTCTCAACATAAACATATTATGCACTTCGGACGTTTCTAGCTTGGAAGATATCTTCAGTTGTTAGGTCTCTACGCTAGGCGTATGCCAAAAATCACTTTAGTCAAGGTAGAACAAGGAAATATAATAAATACAACATATTCAGAGTATTTCTTTATTGACTTCACGTCAGAATATATGGCATACATTCAATACCTACATTTAAAACTAATATACCTACATACCTAGGTATTTCTGTAAATAATTTATTATACACTGGTTAATATTTGTTGAGTTAAATTCGTAATCAACTAGGTATACAAATATATAACTTGTTATGTCTAAAATTCGCGGTAGGCGAAACCCGGAATTCAAATTATTCTAGAGCGGTGTTAGTCCATCGAAATGTTACATTTTTTAGGCCTAACCTTGCGTTTTTTAGAGGACGCAATTTTATTTTTTTGATGTGTAGGGGGGGTCAGTGTAAAGCTAAAAAAAAGTTTGTGGGGTCGCCACCCTTGTCCCACGGCCGCAATCTTGAAAATAGGGGTTGAAATGGTTTTTACGATATATCTCTTAAACTATTAATTTTATTTAAAAAAAAATTTAACACTTTTGATGCAAATTAAATTCTCTACAACTTTGGTCCACCAACTTTTTGTCGTAGAACTATAAATAAAAAGTTATAAGCGAAAATGTTCAGAAATTCGAGAAAAAAAATTATATTTTTCGATGTAACTTTTTTTTTAAGCATTTTACGAAAAAATGATATCAGACTATTTTTGTAGATCGTTTTTTGAGGAACAACTTTTATAAACAACATTTTTTCATTAAGTCAATAGCTAAGATTTTACAGCGCTCCGAAGTGAGTACTATTTTTCAGTACTCTTAACTATACCTACATATATTATACGTGTGTACTAATAATGTGTCATCAGTTATTGTTTTTTGTTATTTTATTTTGTTGTTTAAATTGTTTTAATTATAAATTTTGCATACTAATATTATAAAGCTGAAGAGTTTGTTTTGTTTGTTTGTTTGTTTGTTTGTTTGTTTGTTTGTTTAAACGCGCTAATCTCAGAAACTACTAAACCGATTTGAAAAATTCTTTTTGTAATGGATAGCCACATTCAACGGGAAGGTTATAGGCTACTTTTCATTCCGAAATTCCCACGGGAACGGGAACAACGCGGGTAATACCGCGGGGCGCTGCTAGTATATTATACGTGTGTACTAATAATGTGTCATCAGTTATTGTTTTTTGTTATTTATTTTGTTGTTTAAATTGTTTTAATTATAAATTTTGCAATATTATTAATAATTAATTATAATATACTCTTTTCCCCACCACCCACGAGGAAGAGTCTGGAGGCGCGTTTATTTTACGTGGTAGCCCCAATAGGCATAATCCACGGTGATTTTTATATTCGTCCTCAGTCTTTTCGATGGACCAGGCTGCGGCTCAGCATCTGATCGGCTTTCTGAATTAAATATCAGTGGGAGAACTGGAGAAGGAAGAGGTGTTAATGTCGGCGGTTCATCATCAAAGTCATTTTCATTTATTAATTCTGAGACTTCCATTACGTTGCTGCAAGTCTCTCCAGAACAATGGAAGAACACTGCAGAACATTTCAGCCCTGCTTTTTGACATCCACACATCGCTCCACAGTTTCCTTTGCATTATTATTGAGTTTACCATCAGGTCCAGTCGTGGCTTGGTAATTATAATGATCCTGAAGACTGGGGCTGGAAAAAATTGTTCTGGAGAGACTTGCAGCAACGTAATGGAAGTCTCAGAATTAATAAATGAAAATGACTTTGATGATGAACCGCCGACATTAACACCTCTTCCTTCTCCAGTTCTCCCTCTGATATTTAATTCAGAAAGCCGATCAGATGCTGAGCCGCAGCCTGGTCCATCGAAAAGACTGAGGACGGAGTAGTTCTAATATAAAAATCACCGTGGATTATGGCTATTGGGGATACCACGTAAAATAAACGCGCCTCCAGACTCTTCCTCGTGGGTGGTGGGGAAAAGAGTATATTATAATTAATTATTAATAATATTGCAAAATTTATAATTAAAACAATTTAAACAACAAAATAAATAACAAAAAACAATAACTGATGACACATTATTAGTACACACGTATAATATATGTAGGTATAGTTAAGAGTACTGAAAAATAGTACTCACTTCGGAGCGCTGTAAAATCTTAGCTATTGACTTAATGAAAAAATGTTGTTTATAAATGTTGTTCCTCAAAAAACGATCTACAAAAATAGTCTGATATCATTTTTTCGTAAAATGCTTAAAAAAAAGTTACATCGAAAAATATAATTTTTTTTCTCGAATTTCTGAACATTTTCGCTTATAACTTTTTATTTATAGTTCTACGACAAAAAGTTGGTGGACCAAAGTTGTAGAGAATTTAATTTGCATCAAAAGTGTTAAATTTTTTTTTAAATAAAATTAATAGTTTAAGAGATATATCGTAAAAACCATTTCAACCCCTATTTTCAAGATTGCGGCCGTGGGACAAGGGTGGCGACCCCACAAACTTTTTTTTAGCTTTACACTGACCCCCCCTACACATCAAAAAAATAAAATTGCGTCCTCTAAAAAACGCAACCCCAAATGTAACTTTTCGATGGACTATGTCAAATACAAGTGAAACGTCGCTTGGTGGATAAAAGGGTGAATTTTCATTGACGCTTTAAATCTGCGATACTATAAATGTCTCTTTTAGATATAGTCCATCGAAAAGTTACATTTGGGGTTGCGTTTTTTAGAGGACGCAATTTTATTTTTTTGATGTGTAGGGGGGGTCAGTGTAAAGCTAAAAACAAGTTTGTGGGGTCGCCACCCTTGTCCCACGGCCGCCATCATGAAAATAAGGGTTGAAATGGTTTTTAACGATATATCTCTTAAACTATTAATTTGATAAAAACATTTTTGTAACATTTTTGTTGCAAATTAAATTCTCTACAACTTTGGTCCAGTATCTTTTTGTCGTAGAACTATAAATAAAAAAGTTATAAGCGAAAATGTTCAGAAATTTTAAAAGTAAAAATAAAAGACATAAGGGACATAACAGCTGCTGCTGATCCTAATACCGATCTATCGAAGGTCGTAGTTCGATTAGGTGGGTTCCATTTGCTCATGTTGTTCATAGGTGCGATTGGATATATCATGTCTGGTAGTGGACTCGAGGATATCTTCAAATTAATTTATGCTGAGAACTGTGTACAGCACATAATGTCTGGACATGCTTATGGTAGGGCTGTACGTGCTCATTTGCTAGTGCATTTATCAGAAACAAAAATATTTATGGATTCAATAGAATTTACAGAAGAAGAACGAGATTTTCTGGATGATAATAGTACTATAAATGAACACGTACAGCCCTACCATAAGCATGTCCAGACATGTGCTGTACACAGTTCTCAGCATAAATTAATTTGAAGATATCCTCGAGTCCACTACCAGACATGATATATCCAATCGCACCTATGAACGACATGAGCAAATGGAACCCACCTAATCGAACTACGACCTTCGATAGATCGGTATTAGGATCAGCAGCAGCTGTAATGTCCCTTATGTCTTTTATTTTTACTTTTAAAATTTCTGAACATTTTCGCTTATAACTTTTTTATTTATAGTTCTACGACAAAAAGATACTGGACCAAAGTTGTAGAGAATTTAATTTGCAACAAAAATGTTACAAAAATGTTTTTATCAAATTAATAGTTTAAGAGATATATCGTAAAAACCATTTCAACCCTTATTTTCATGATGGCGGCCGTGGGACAAGGGTGGCGACCCCACAAACTTGTTTTTAGCTTTACACTGACCCCCCCTACACATCAAAAAAATAAAATTGCGTCCTCTAAAAAACGCAAGGTTAGGCCTAAAAAATGTAACATTTCGATGGACTAATAAGATTTTATTCAATAACTTGAATGCCTAGTCAGAATGACAAGGCCTATAACTTCAATAATTAATTCAAATTATGATTGGGGGTTTTGGCCAGCAATGGGATAAATAGACTACCCAATAGGTACCAGTAGTCGCCACCAGTGATAGGAATTATTTACAGAAACATCATATTTGTTGTTAATAAGTTGTAATACATAGTTTAACACTAACTGATGTCTTAAATAGTCAAACAATCAGAATAGAAGCTTCATAAAAACAAGTGCAGATCTTTACGTTTTTCTATGGTTATGGTTTATAAAATAATTATTATTTGCCCGCAAATTCAGTATTTTTGAGGTCCCTTAATTATTATGTTGTCTTTATCAAGAATTACCTGTCAATTAACTTTTGCAAATTCATTACAGTTAAGTGAACAGTTATTTAAGCATTATCGACGAATTGACAATGAATGAAATGAGTAATCCTTGGTAAAACTGATCATCACACTCAGTAAGAGACCTCGAAAGGACCATGAGAGGTACAGAAATACTTTTCTACGCATGTATTGTGGAGGAAAAAAATGACATATAAAATAAAGAAATTATTCTATTCAACATATGTTTAAACATTTCGAAACAAATTAATTTGACCTCAGTCCATAATATTTTGATATGTTTCAAAAATCTTGAAACGTTTTGTACTTTTCATATTTCATAGGAGAACAACACCAAACTTCGTAGTTTAATTTTATCACAATAATACATCATTTAAATCATAGCTTAAATATTTACAATTAATACAATGTTACAGAAATACACTACTCGTAATGTCAAGTTATTGTTTGTTAGTTAAAAATATGTCTTCTTGCGAAGAATAAATAAGTATCGAAAATGAACTAAATGAAATATACAGGTATTCAAAAAGGAAAAAAAGCTAAATATACAAAAAAAATCGGCATAATTTAATAGAATGTTAACAATAATAATATTTCAGCTTTAATAATACCTTCCTAACAAAATTATTTCAGCATATTGATAGCTATATCTAATCCATAACCTGTCCGCATCCGATTTACAGTCAAAAACACTAATAACTAATTTTCAAAACGTGCTACAACATTTTCAGTTCAACGTAAAACACAATACAATGTTGTCACACATTTGCACAAAATATCGAAAACTGTAACCCAAAATATGGAAAATAATACGAACATGAGTTAGGTATTGAGTATACTAAAGGTATGGTAAATGTCTTATTTTATTATCTTGTTGTGCAATAGTTGCTAGATACTTCATCATAACTAATACAAAAATACTGTACTTTAAATCATGCAATTTTAAAACTTAAAAGTTAATACAGTCTTAATAAATTATGTGTCATTAAATTATTAGTGTCCTTGACAGTACTTTGCTGACCTTTGTGCATGTTTAAGTCTTTTTAACAACAAAATGTTTAAAAAACATCTATTAGCCATAATCAGTGCCTGCGGCAGTTAGACCTTTACTTTTGATCGCAAAAAGAACAGCAGCATTCATGAAATCATATTGGTTATCATTCTCATTACCATCCAGTTTCTGGTTTTTGTTTTCTTGGTAAAACGGATAATTTATTGGGTCATTGTAATATGGATATGGTACATCATTGTCGTTGCTATTGTCACAATGCCACATCAAATCATTATCTATACTCTTCTCCTCGTTTGATTTATTGGGTTGCTTAACTTGATCGGTTGAGAAACTTTCAAGTGATGAAGGTAGATCAAACATAGGTAAACTTGACGGACTGTCTTCTATGGAGCTTGCATCATCACTGCTACTGCTAGGAGTATTTTGCAACCCATGAGCAGATATAGCCATTAGTATTCCCTCATTTTCAACTGTGTTATCTCCCGGTAAATGATTGATGAATTCTGCAAAATCAAGTGCTAATAATCTGGAGTTATCTTCAAGTGACATTGGAGCTTGAGGATATGACTCTAGGAGGCGGTTTATGGTGTTGTCCACACATCCCTTAACCATCTGAAATTAAAACACAAAATGTGTCAACTATGAATCTAGAGAATATGTAGAAATTTACAATTTTATACAATAGGGATTGGCATCCCAAAAAAGGTAGTTTATGTGTCATCAGTGAGATTTAATTAAATAAATAACTCATGTTAATTTAATTAATGATAACTTATAACTGTATTATGTTTTATTTACCTGTCTAGCTTGCCATTGAGCAATACATTGATCTTCAGTGATACCACCAAACTGACTCTCTGTTTTACTCCTATTGCCCAGCATTCTATCAGAATCAATAGTATCCCTTCTGTCAGAACTCGTATATTTCGGATAGATATACTTCTCAGAATTAACGTTACGATTAGGCGTCAGGAGAGAATTTTCGGGGTTTTCTATGACAGATTCCAGTTGGTTGCTTTCTTGGTAGAAAAAGTAATTTTCTATATCAGTTCGTACAGTAATGTCATTGATTTCGGGTTCTTCGGGTATTTTTTCTGGGCTGTGATTGTTGGAGGGTGATGTGGACTTCTTATTTGACTCCTGCTCTTCGCTTTTCAAGTGGTGTTTTCCCTTTACTTGCCATGCATATCTAGCTTTCTTGAGTGGGCGCTCTGAACAAGAGCCGTCGCCATCTTCTTGTCCTTTACACGACGATTCTGCATTCGATTCCATCATATGTTTTATCTCAAAACTTTAAAAATATAATCAACACTCCGCTTGTATTTAGTAAACAAACACTGACATCGCTAATTACTAACATATGATTGACTGTCAAGTTAATTACACTGATCACCGAATGTTTATTTTAACTTTTTTGTATTTTAATGACCACTTTGAAAGACCATAGTACATGATAAAACTGTTCACACTTTATATTTTTTAATTAGAGGATTTCTAATTAAAGTTTCTAAATAAAATTATAAGAAAAATGAAAGGAAATAGCGAGAAAGAATTCCCCTCTAGTCTCTTCTTTACACCGCTCCCCTCACCTTTCCCCCTTACTTTCCTTCTTTTGGATGTTGTCGCAATCTTTTCGTTCTTGCTTGATATTTTTTATCTGTGTACTATATCTCATACATTATAAAATAAACTTTACGACTCTTATTCATCAATTATTAAATAAATAATAGTGCGTAATGCTGATAAAGCCTTGTAAAATTATTATCATTACATCACATTATGCTGAGATATTATACAGTATGTATAATACAGGTCAGTGTGAGATATTGATAACCTACAAGCGAAACAATTTTTTTTATTGGTCATAGAATATATATCATTCACTCTCTTGGGCTTCCGGTTAGCTTGTTAGGTTGGTAGGTTTGAAATGAGAATCAACTTAATTCTATGGTTCCGATTCCGTTTTAGTCGAAAACAAAAATAACTTAATTAGCTTTCCTAATTTTGTTCAGATAATATTGAAAATAATTAATAGGATTGCAACCAAATAATCGAATGAAAATATGAAGAATGCACATTGAAATAATATGTTACTAAAAGAACGTGTATTTAGAGCTTTTTATATGCACATCACTTACTTCACTACCGTACCGATACATCAAGGGTATTATTGGTGGGGTATAAAATAAGTGAAATCAAAAGTGGTACTTCTGAGGTACTCTGAAGGACTTTTGTACTTCCTCTTTTTTTGTAATCATGCATTATTTTATTATGTAACTTAAGTTACGCAAATAAAACAATTGGTTAAGTATCGCACCATAATAATTTATTGTTACTATAAAAATTACAATGTAATTTAATAACTAAACTATATTCACTTACATAAATGTCAATTTTGAGCATTAAATCAAATACGTATCATCGCATTTTGCTTAATAATATAAGTACTGGGGGTTACATAATTTAGGAAAATTACCTACGGATGTAATAGTTGGAGCAATAAACAAGTACCTAGCACAGATATCTTATTTATTTTATTGTACAAGTAATAAATCTAGGTCACAATCAATTTATTAAATAAATAAAAATTTGGTCTACAGTAGCTAACTCGTGCTAATTACGATAGTTTATCGTAACTTATCGCTAACTTAACAATACTGAGTAGAATAACTTAAAATCAACCGGCGTATTGACGCACAATTTTGGCCCATTGTTGAGGGAAGTTTCTTTGAACGTAGGAGAGAGTTTTCTGGATTTGTTTAGTTTCTTGCGGGCTGCATTGTGGGCAGGCACCTCTAAGCACGAGCGGTGCAAGAGCTGAAATAAAATAAAAAAAGTTAAACCTAAAAGAATACCCAAGTCACAACTAAACGAGCGATGCACGAGCTCGGTGATCAACTATACTAGAGTTAGAGTATGTATGTTGATATTTGTAGCTAATTATAAAATCTACTTGCAAATATATAATAATCGGTATTTAACATCAGCTTTTGACATGCTTATTACCTAATGTAGTCGCCAACTTAAGCATACGTGTTATGTTCATTGTTTTTATGAAGACTTAAAACTTTCCCAAACATTTGTTTACGAAAAGCATGAAAAGGCAAGTGAGACAAATCGTTCATGTTTACAACCAATACAGTTTTTTGTTGGAAGTAGTGAAATTGTTTTACGTAACTTACTACGAAACAGCATACGCAATAAAAATGACACTTGTTATATTTGGCCCGAATAACTATAACGACTTTAATAGTTATTGCGTGCCGGTCTGCAATTTGCATGGACATTTTTATGACAACTTCTACAAACCATTGTATAACTTTGTTCTTAATCTAGTCACGGAAATGTCAGTTTTAGGGGGAAACTATTGTTAAAAAACCTTTATCTTGGACAAAATACGCTAGCTATTTATTGATAACTAGCAGCACCCCACGGTTTTACCCGCGCTGTACCCGTTCCCGAGGGAATTTCGGGATAAAAAATAGCCTATAACCTTCCCGTTGAATGTAGCTATCTATTACAAAAAGAATTATTCAAATCGGACTGATAATTCTTGAGATTACCTCGAACATACAAACAAACAAACTTACAAATTTTACCTCTTTATAATATTAGTATAGAAGTATAGGTAATATTAGTATAGATGTTGCTAGGTAGGTTCTTACTTTTAAGACGTTTCCCGATAGGGTCGCATGGCGCCTCCCCCAGAGCACATTTCAGTTGTCTCTGGATAAATCTTTTGTCATTGAGGGCTTCTTCTAACGCTGTATCCGTCACTTGTGGTCTTGGAGTTTCAGCTGATAACGCTACGGCTGCCACCGCGCAAAGAATTAATGTGTAGCTGATCTGGAAATAACGAAACGTAAAATAAATTAAAAATAAATAATTGGGCTGGGCTAAAAATGTAATACTTTTAACACCAGAAAATGCTTAAACTAATTCTACTAGGTATAAAAGAAATCCCAGCAGTCAACAGTTTAATATCATCTTCTATTTCCGGTATTAGATTTTTTTCATCCGTATTGTAACTGGTTACCTAAGTACCAAGTACTTACTTATTTAGTTGAATGATGTAATGTTCCCGAGTACTTTGCGTGAATGCCGTTCTCCTACGCGACAATTATTGTTGTATCTACTCATTCTTAGGAAACAGATGTCTAGGAATAGCACGTGTTGAAATTCGCACGTTTTTCTTAGTATTTTCCCTTCAAACTAGTTCAAAGTTGCTTTTAAGGCAGTCGTTTGTTAAGTATTTCCCTTAATTGTTTGTTTTGTGAAGTACCTAGTTAGGTAATTTAATGATACGTTTTTAGTTAATCGGGAAGCTTCTCCTACTTAATCAGGGCAAATAGTAAGTAGTTCGGTAAATAGTTTCTACATTTACAAACCATAGCCACAATAAGGTTCCTAAAAGTTACTCTTGGCTCTTGCTATTATGACAGTCTTAACAATAGGTAGGGAAAAATAAAAAGCAATTGCATACTCTATGCCCCATCAAACCAAGTCAAGGCGACAACATCATGGGAAAACCCGGTGTT
This sequence comes from Cyclophora punctaria, assembly GCA_951394245.1. NCBI lineage: Eukaryota > Metazoa > Arthropoda > Insecta > Lepidoptera > Geometridae > Cyclophora > Cyclophora punctaria. Next base: position 6,962,605 of record OX596184.1, read on the forward strand.
TTACGACACCCGAATATAACTGGTCGCCTGCTGGTCGCCTCGTCGGTTACTCAATGCCAAATCCAGGCCAGTAAGGAACACGAACACGTTTGTTTCTTAAAAAGTTTGAACTTCAAACAACATTAAGTGGGTGCTAGTCAAGATGATGTACGTACAGTGACATACAAAATGGATACAGTCAATTAAATCAGCTAGTTAGTATCCACCAATCATGTTGAACCAGCAGCGCTCTGCTATGTTGCTTGATGCATATTAAAATGAAATGATAAAATAATATGGAAATACACCCTACACATTTTTAAAAGGTGGAACAAAATGGAATTGATACCGTCCTTAAAGAAACCTTTTAAAAATTTTAAATACCACCTTAAGACACTTAATTAAAGGTAAATTAAGATGTGGGCAAGCTTCCGATATACAAGCAAGGTGAAATCTAACTACTTTATAATTTTCTGAAATTTCCCCTCAATAATTTCAATATAACTTTTGAATGTCACTGTACAATGACACAAGACAATGGATTTGGCACGTGCCTAGAAATGTAATGTGTGTGTAATCGTGCGATTCTCCTCGTAATACAAATGACCCGCAATATTTACGTTTAATCAAGTTTCTATAGACATTATAATAGGTGCTCAATAAAGTGCTAAATAGCTTTTGGTTTATTATTACTCTTATGATATTGGAAAAACTCGTTAACTATGATAAGTATATAAAATAGAATTAAATTTATAGACCTACAGGACACAATATTCAATAGCTAACCTACGTTTTTATTACATACCTCAGCGAACAAATAGGATTCGATTCTATTTTTAGAATTTGTACCTTACATATACATGACAGTAATTTAGAATTAAGAACGTATAAATCTATGTTAAGAATTAGTTATAGCCACCTTATTACTTAATTATCGTAAATCTGTGACACTGACCTAGTCAAACCGTACCTACCTACTTCATAGCCGTACTTATAATGTACTTTAGCACGTTCGTCACATCTCATCTTAGTTAAAGCTGCCTTGTCCATTTCCGTTAAAACTATGGTTAACGGAAATACATTGTTTTAAAAAGGTACTTTATGAGGTTTTAAGTTCGCCAGAAGGTCTGTACTACTTAATTATTGATAAAATAGAAGTAAATTAAATATCTATAACACTACCAGCAGTTGTGCCCGGCCTTGTGGGAATTCCGGGATGGAAGGAAGGAAATTCTAGCCTATGTAACCTGAATATGGTAACCAATGAGTACAAATCCAACAAAAGTATACATAAATTAAGGTTCACCCGCCATGTTCAGTCCGACACAGACGTCACAATTAACTAATTGACGTATTTCAACATAAATGACATGTCAAAAATCACTAATAAGGAATTATTCACGGCTCTGAGTACGAGGATCGTAGTTATTAACTAAAAAATAAGTCTATGAAACTTAAATTGGAAATAGCGTTTTTTTGTAATGTTTTATCAACTCACTATTATTATAGGTATAAATTATTCCAGTTGGTGGCCGTCCTTATAATTTAGCAAAAACCTTGCGACTGCTGGCTTTCCGGCATTAAGATAGTCGCGAAAATTATGACCATTTAATTTAATTTAAAAATTCAAACAAAGGAAATAAAAAATAAAACTAGTTTTAAACTGGAAACGCGCTCGAGCTTTAATGCGTGCCCGAATTTCTTATTTATTTATTTGCCACGATGTAAATACATCGCACCCTGTTGCACTATGTTTTATTTCTATTCCCTACATTACAAAGTTAATAAAGGTAAAATTACTTATCCAATACGTATTTCTCGCTGTCCACTTAGAATTTTTTCTATACAAGTCTATAAAGTACAGACATAGACCACACACAACTTTAAATAAACTATAGAAACCGTAGTTAACAAAAAAACTGTAACGAGTCTGAACCCGGAACCTTTCGTAAATGTTCCGAGATCTAACGACCCGTGAGGTCGATAGCCGTAAATTGTTACACTGCTTAATTAATAGCCACTGCAAAACTTCGCTTTGCAAGTTACTTTAATTATATTAAACGGCAATACAGTATACTAGTTTCCTTCGGTTTTACTACATTGAACTTGGATTTACAGATTACATTTAACTCAAATGTTACCAGGTTCAAAAGTGAATAACTGTTTTTAGCGTGAATAAGTTACAAATACTTCCAATGCCACATTTTTGTATTTTAATAACTCATATAGTATTCGCAGTATTTTTTTACTTATCAAAAACAGGTTTTAAAACCAGACATAACCTCTTTTAGTTTTTGTTTGTTTGCCGACAACACTCTCGTAATGATTTGTTTCATTTAATTGACGATAAAACTTAATGAATTTTTTTTGCAAAACAGACCGATAAGTTGCTAACTCGCTTCAATCTTTAAAGAAACCTGTATGCTACTTTTTCGGTACAGGCAATAGATAATTAAAATATTGAAATAACATAGCAAACTTATATTAAACATAATTATTTTTTGCTCCTAAACGTCCGGTAAATAGGAGTGTAGGTAATATTAATTATAATAGCGCACCATTTTATTATTCTTAAATTGAATTTGATTTAAAGTAAAATAAAATTTTACTTCTCCCAATAACACCTAACACTTACGATATAAAGTTTATTCTCATTTCATTATTCAATATTACCTTTAAACATAATATTCTACTTAGCTAGTCAAGGTAACTAAACGGGACCTACTTTTAACTACGCTAGTGCATGATTTAAAGGAGACCTAGAATCGTTAATAAGCAGAGAAATACTAAGAACCTCTTTACATAGTACTAAAAAGTCTGCAAATTGCCAAAACCATAATACAAAGCTCTATAATAAATTGAATTACGAAACGTAAATTACAACCGGAAGTTAAGTTATCTTAAATGTCATTTTATTAAAGACTAAAGTAAGGCCCTAATGCAACCATCTTACTCTCATGTTACATAAGTAACTTATCTTTTATTAGGAAATAACGTTAAGTAAGAAGTTCTATGAATAAACTATTTTATTTGCGTTAGTTTACTTCGTGAAGTAGCTTGTTCGATTTGTAATTATGTTATATGTTTATAACCTTATATTACGATTGTTTATAACCTATTTTGATAGTTGTATCTTTATAATCTTGTGTAAGTTTCCAAACTCATATCAATTTTAGGCACACTTGACCAAAAACATTAAAGCTTTAAGTTCATATAAGTAACAAGTAACATTTAAGCTGTGACTTGTACAATAAACTTCTTGTTGGTAATTTTACGAGCCAATATACTTAATATACCGATAGTTAGTTATAGCTCTGAGTTATAGACCGTTTTAACTTAATAACTAGAAATCTCTGACTGCTTTCTCGACCTACGTACAGTAATTGACTACAGAAATAACGCGGCTGCATATATTTTATTATAAATATAGTAAGTAATGGTATTATAATATATGAAGTCAACTACTGGCCTGTAACCTCCCTATGCAGGTCAAAGGCCTCTAGCTTACATTTGATAAAGATTTGTTAAATTGAATTGCATTTTCGTAATTGGATGTTAAATTGTGTTACAAATCGATACTACATCGATTCGATATCGATACGATTTATGTAAGTAACGAGCTCAATGATTTCACTTGAAGCATGTTAAAGGTACGAGTTGGATCAGCGACTGCTGCAGTCGACTGCAGACAGCAGGCTACAGGGCGACTGTCAACCGCAGCAGAAGTGTCACCGTGCGCTCGAAATTTCATAGAAACTAGTAGTGAAGCTGTGTCTGCTGTCTGCAGTCGACTGCAGCAGTCGCTGATCCAACTCGTACCTTTAGACTTAAACCTATAAACATAGAGTGTATCTGATTTAATAGGGTTCAGATAAGTTTACGTATCAATTTTATGGACCTATTACCTAAGTTGTTATATTATATGTGTATGGCTTTTTCTATGTAAAATTTGATAACATTTTGCACTTCGGTTTAAGTCAAACAAAAGAATATTAATACATACCTTAATCACCCTTAATTACCTTAATCACGAACTGTTATTTCTGATTGTTTCCGATCTGCTTAGTTATAAAGCTTAAGTAATAACTTAGTGCTTAACTTAATCAATAGATTGTATCTTGTTTATTGGTAAATAATAATGATGTAATGTAAACTATTTCCCAATTCTGATTTATTTTAGCTAACCTAGATTTCTGGGGTTTCACTGACCGTGGAAGTTGCGACAACCTTTTGAAATTAATCATCGATGAAATACAACAAAGTTTACGAACTTTAACTATATAGGCATGTTGTTTAAAACTTTAGCACTTGGGTTTAACATTGAACTGTATTAAATTAACTTAGGTACTTACTTACTAGGCAGGACATTATTCATGTACTAAGTAGGTAACTTAACATCTTGGCAAACTTTTAACATAATTAATTTGCTTAAAATGACACTGAGTACTTTTACTTTGAGTTCGAGCAAAAATGTTCCATGGTCGAAGGGCATACAGACTAGCCTGGACTCGAAGTCCTATTATTATTTGAGTTAACTGTTTTCCACATATCACATGCCTCCAATTAAATCTTGAATTGAAACCGATTTTCCCTTCAATTTTCCTCCTAACATTACGTTAACTAAAATGCAAAATTGAGAAAACCTACCGTCCTTCACAGTTCAACAATCTATGACACCTTCACAAAACATCAGTTTTTAATCAACAAAATCGATTAAATCTATTACAAGTGATCGTAATACAAAGGTTCTTACTTGCATTTTGGAGTATACACTTTTACTTTCACACTAACTGTTATTATTGGTCGGCTGTGTACCGTTGCACTGTGCGTTTCTTTGGAGAGTGCGCGGTGCTTCGCTGAGCCAACTTCTTACTTAACCAGTCCCCCCTTCGTCGTGATTGCTACTTCACTATTACGTGAACGACACGCTTTGTCAGTATAATTATTAACATCCTTTAAAATAATGTTTTAAATATAAACATTTCGAAGTAATCCCGTATCTAGGTTATATTCTACCTACGTCATATTTATTAGTGGGAACTACAATTTTATTTGCATAATAATTTTTAATTTTGTTTGTGTTAGAGTATGTGATAAATAGTATGATGTATACTTATATGAATCTTGTTTGCAATCCATGCTATGTTTTAGGCCGCTACTTATTAAATCCGTGTACCTTTTCCAACATTGTAATTAGTAGATATTAGACCGTATTGCCTGCCTACTTAGCTAATGCGTCCATAATTATACACCTAATACTTGTAGGTACATGAATAAAACACATTAGTACATAAATAAGTAAATATTATACTACTTTAATAATAATGAGATGATTAGTAAAATGTATTTTGATGGTGATTTACAAATTGATTTTGTACATTGCATACGACCTTATTCATAAACTACTCGGTACTTTTTCTATTTAATTTCGCCATGTTGTTTTACCATAAAAAATACAAATGTCGGTACTTCCTGTGTATTTTTATTTGGCGCTTTTATTAGAATAAGGAAGGAGGTTATATTCTCTTTTTCAACCATAGTGACGTACAATTTTTGCCCATTCCCAAGGGTAATTTCTTTGGATGTATGCTAATGTTCTTCGGATATGTCTCGTTTCTTGGACGGAGCACTGTGGACATGCACCTCGGAGTACTAATGGGGCTAATGCTGCGGGAAAAAGGGAGGGATTAGAATCCAGTGCATTTGAGAGGGAATCAAAATTGTCAGTAAATAATATAAATATCTTATTATGGCTTAAATCTATACTAATATTATAAAGCTGAAGAGTTTGTTTTGTTTGTTTGTTTGTTTGTTTGTTTGTTTGTTTGTTTAAACGCGCTAATCTCAGGAACTACTGGTCCGATTTGAAAAATTCTTTTTGTAATGTATAGCCACATTCAACGGGAAGGTTATAGGCTATTTTTCATCCTGGAATTCCTACGGGAACGGGCACAACGCGGGTAAAACCGCGGGGCGCCGCTAGTTTTTATATATAAACAAACTCGTCGGAAAAAGTAAAAACCAAAATGATGGAAAACTGATAACAACCAAGAGTTTCAAGATGTCGTTCATAACGGTTTCTTATTTTAAAAATTAAATAATGCACTACTCGTGTAGCATATTATTTTTGAAAAAAAAAAATATACCGGCCGAATTGAGAACCTCCGCCTTCGATGTTTGAAGTCGGTTAAAATAGAAATATTTTTTTTTTACCGACTTCATTATTTAAAATATGTTAGTTTTTTGGTTGTTAATTGTCAAACAACACATTGACAACACATTGAAATCTTTTCGTAATGCATTGTGATTGGTCGATTAATCTCCGCTTTAATAGAAAAACACACACTAAGTTTAAGTATTTCTGTTAACCTAATAAATAAAGGCATGGACTTACTCCTCAACCTCCTTCCTAAAGCATCGCAAGGCCCTTCGCCCAGCGCGCACTTCAAGTGTCTTTGCATGGTGGGCTTGTCTGCTAACGTCTGTTCCAGCTGCACGTCGCTCATTTGAGGGTACGGAGCCGCCTTCGTCTGGCTCCTCACCAGCACTACCAGGGCTACCAGGAGGATCACCTGGGAATGAACAAAACTTGAGATACATTCCATACTAGCCGCGTTATATGACGCTGATTGGTAGCCTGATAGCAGTGGACATCCCTTCAATCCAAAGAGAACTATTACCTATGTTATAATAAATTAGTAAGTTTGTTTGTATGTTATAGCTTATCTCAGGATAGTCCATACCAGTCTGATTTTGTTGAATCTTTTTTAATAGATTCAAACATTCAAGGGGAAGGTATAGGCTATTTTTTAATCCAAAATTCTCACGGAAACTGGCACAACGCGGGAAAAACCGCGAGGGTCAAGCATAGGGATCTGATTCATAGTTAATAAATAAATAACTATTTTATCTCTATCAAAGCACAACGAGGATAGCTGAGGATGGCTGGTCTGGTAGGCTCACTATTTTGTGGAAATTACTTAAAATATTTGACACAAATGAGCATTTTAGCTAAAGTAAACAAACGCGAAACGTTGTTCCAAGTTGCGATCTTTTAAATATGAACAAGAAATATAATACTCAGTAATCTATTCGTCACTTTTTGAGAAATGCATTGACTTAATTTTTACATAATTTTATTACATTTAGTTTAATTTTATTTATTACCAATATGTATGTACATACGTACGACGTATATTATATTAAAGATGGTATTTTGTTACTATTTACGAAAACGTAGGCATTAAAAGGCTTTAAATTAATTAGGAAAACCTAAAATGCCATAAATCACTCAAAAGGTTTTATTAAAAAATAACATAATGCATATTCCACATTAAAATCAATTTGCCATCCTAAATTTAAAAGTAAATAAAATATTACAAAATAAAAAGTTAACTTACTCGCATTTTTGATAAAATATTCCCACAACGAAATAAACGTTAATATTCACTAGACACGACTAAAATTTTCGGGCTACGTTCGTTCGGCTATTAGGGACCGACCGACTGGGCCTGTCTACGGGTCAATCATTGTATTAACGCAACAGGAATGTCACCCCACCCTCTTTATGCGATTAACTGAATCAGGGGCTCCTTAGCGATAAACGCTAAAGGAATCTCGTACGATTCCCACAGTGGCAATGCCCTACAAGTATGAATAATGAACATTTAAGGGATTAACTTGAAATGATAAGTTATCGCGTGTGGGTTGAGGATATTTGTCGTTCGAGATGTTGGTGGTGAGATTATATGACGGATGACGATGTCGGATTTTTTGTTTCTTTTCCTTATTTGAAAGTTGACTTTTTGTGTGTCTGCTTTTTTTGTTTTTATTTTAGATTGTCTAAAGTTGGTGGTCTAAACGGAACAAGAGTAACAAGACGACGTTACTTACTTGACAGACAGTAAAGTAGGTGACTTCAATGGGTTTTTGTACATAGGTACCCTGAATCTGAATCCCATCTAAGTACTTTCTCATAGCGCCTTGATATATGAAGAAGGAAGGAGATAGGAAATAATACCTTATCTAGGAACTAGCTGTAGATCAAGTTATTAGGGAAATGATATCAAAATGCTAATAGTTTTGAACTTATTACTTAGGTGAGTACGCGGAAGAACGAATCACTTATTGCGTAGTAGGTACTTAGTTATGTGACTAGTAAGTTTATGAACAGAAAATAAATAATTTAATTTTCCGACACATTTTAAAGGGAGGAATCATACTTATTTAAAAATATAAAAAAAATCGTTTAGGTACCTAAAACTTTTCCCTTATTGACATGTTTGAATATTCGAGTACAATGGAAGTGCGGATGAATCACTGCAAGTTACATGTAAACGACTCACCTTGACCAAATCGCTTTGGTTAAGCAATGATCATTTTGTCAAACACATGTGGCAGTGCGATGTTCCTAATTCAGACGTAGTTAAATGAAATACAATTTTATTTATACTTACAGTATCCTGGTATTAGTTATAGGGCTATGGATGTGGTTTGGTACCTTCTAACATTATATTTAAAAAAAACTAGGAAACTTGTCCAATTACTATGTGTACTGATTCTTGCTTAACACGTTCTATGCCAAGAGAAAAAATGCGTTTTCCTGTTCAGGCCGCGTCGGTCATTGCTGGTTGACATCAAGAATTTCCGTTCGGGCCGCGTCGGTCAATGATGACCGCGTTTTACGAGGATTTTCGTTTCGTTCTTACAGGCTGTCGGTGAATGTTATCAAAGTAAATCCCATATTCATTGACCCGCGTGGCCCTGTAGTTGCTCTATATCAAGTTGGTTTTTGAAAAAATTTCAAAGTTCGATAGAAAAACAACAATTACTGTTAAAAAGTTTTTCGACAAAGAAAATTCCTTAAAATATTAGTAATAAAATTAAAACACAATCAAAAGGAAATCTTTTCATAATATTTTCTTTACCATTTGAGCAGGTAGGAATAAAATACAATTATGTACTTATACAAAAAAAAAACAGTAATTGCATAAATGGCATATTAGGTAATTATGTATGAACGTTGGCAAAGCACTCAACACATAGAAAAGGTTTATCAGGGCAAGTGTTACAGAAAGTAGGTATTTTTTTAGTCTTGTTTCTAGCCATTGCACGCCCAAATGTGGTCACATTTTTTTTTGTAACATTCGACACAGGATCGACGCACCTTCAAAGAAGGTCCTTCTTTTTTCTGAAGCACGTGCTTTCTTCTTGTCGTCCGTCCTGAAGGCACTCTGGGTATTGAAGGCTTTGCCATAAAACTTTTCAGTACCTATTTCTTTTCTAAAATCTACAATGGGTATGGATTTATTTGTGACGCTTTTATACAAAACTAAAGCATTTACCATAGCGACATCTATATATATAAAAATGAAACCCGTTTTCCTTGGTCACGGCATCACGCGTGCATGGCTGGACCGATTTCCACGGTTTTGCATTTGTTGGAAAGGTCTCGGGCTCCGTGAGGTTTATAGGGAATAAAAATCTCAAAATTCCCACGGGAACGGGGGCGCTGCGGGTAAAACCGCGGGGCACAGCTAGTTCAAAATAAGACCAAATGCAAGTTTTTTGTGCCATTTCAGGGATTTTCATAATGGGCTCTGGTACGAGTATGCCGCCATCTGATCAGCTAAATCCACTGCTCCCTTAGCTTTATTATAATCTATGACTATAGCTGGTTTCATTGTAGTTTTATAATTGTTGGTGAACGCGGGAGCGCGGGAGGTGACCTGACACCGCGACCCGCGCGGCCCCCTCTAACGGAAAGTCGATTTTTTCGATCTATAGGCCGCGTCGGTCAATGCTGCCCGACGTTAATTATTTCCATAAATAATAGCTCAAATTGACTTTTGTTAAAAACAACATACATTTGGATTGAAAATAAAACCATATGAGAAAAAAAATATTTTGACTTATTATAAACAGAACAGTATTTTTTACTAGGCCTAAAGGAAAATGTCACTGTCGGTCAGCACTGACCGCGTCAGCAGAGAACGTGTTAACAAAGAAAAATATGAGCTTATGAGTATAAAATATATTCAATTCTTAAACAATGAATTTATGGTAATGAAGAAGACCTCTGCTTTTTTTGGTCGTAAAACATATTTTTGTATCGTGCGCTTTTTACATTTTCGCGGTTTCTAGCAGTTCACATAGGTACCTACATACTGCCCTGTGATACTGCCGGAAATAGAAAGGTCACCACCACCACCACACTTACCTCTTGTCTATAGTATTTTCGATTATTATATGTCGTCTGTTGTTCATGCATTCATATAGTCTGTAGTCTTTACTTCATGTACTCTGTGGATACCACATTTGTCTAACTTATGGCAACACTAAATCGAATTTCCTTTAGGTTGGTGTTTGCTGACGCCGTCCATTCTTGCTTCTTCCGTTCAGTCATTAAACAGATTTTATTTAAAATCAAGGTATAATTATGAAGAACAATGATATTTCCGTACCAAGAAAAAATCTAATAATATTTTATAATAGTTTTTAGTGTCATGAAATTGTAATATCTGCTCTTTTTTTGGTTTTAGTACAGGATCAATGCTACCATCACATCAATCTAACAAAGTTATATTGTACGCAGTCGGTGATATTTACAACAAATTTTGCTATTGTTTTGACAATAAATAGCCGAATAGTTACAACAACAGGCTATTTGAACTGCTCTACCGGCGTGCTCTAATAAATGTATGGCTTGATGTGTTCGTGAGCCGAAAATGTCACGTCTTCGTCACTCGGCGTTCCTGCCGTGACTTCTTGACAATCAAAATATGGTCGTGCATTTTGTCTGAAGTCTGAACTGATAGCCTAGTAGTGATGTGTGAACAGACTGAAATTCTTTATGTTGACGGGGAGGTGGTGTGGGTGAAGTTGGGATCATGTTGGTGGCCCGGCGAAGTGGTGGCTGCTGACAAGTTACCACCAGATGTCCTGCCGTCGTTTCGGAAGCCCCCTATCGCTGTGGTGAAGTTCTTTCAGGAGGACACATAGTAAGCTCCAGATAGTGATTTAGCTTATATTTTGAACCCTGAGCAAATCCAATAGAAACCCAATTTACCATACATTAACCAGTTAACTGAAGCTGAATTGACACATTTATTTACATAATAAGCTTGAGAACAATACTTTTACTTTTTGATACTAATTTGAATGATAATCCTCTCTATAGTCCAATGAAGGGGACTTTGTCAAATTTAATTTAGAGTGGACAATTATTAATTGTTTATTATTGAATTAATGCTATGAGACTGATACTGACTGCAAAATGTCATGAAAATCATTCATAACCTTTCTACCAGCTTATCAAAGGTGCCTCTATTCACATAAAATGTACTATTTAAAATAGTTGCAAGTAATACATCTTATATTGATATTGTTCCGGTAACTTTGTTAATCTATGTTATTTAATAGCCATTTTTTTACTTACAATTGTATTTGTACCTAAATCCATGAGATATTTGTACTTTACATAAGAAGTATGACTACAATGTATTCTTTCATGAAATAAAGATGATATGTATGCACATAATCTAGCTGCACGATGTGACAAATATAATTGTATGTGGTTTTATTATTTCTTATAAATTTTTTGTTTGTCATGATCGGTTGTTACAATTTAAATTCTAACTTTCTATGATTTTCTAAAGTGAAAATAAAAAGCGATTTGTATATTAATAATATGCTGTCTCCATATATTCTGCAAAATGATTTGTACCCTTGTGCTAATGCATACTAAACATTTCTGAGATGTATATGCTGAGGATAATTTTGTTTCTTTGTAGTGGCACAACATATTTGCATTTATAATTAATCAACAGTTAGCTAGTTTAATATTTACAGGATATCTGAATATCTACAGGAAAGTTAGCGATGTTGAAAGTGCTTTATACTGCTATAAAACCGTCTATTCATAGTACTTCGCATTATACCTTTTTTCCTATGAATAAAGGACGACCACCACTTAATTTGTATTCCATTTCATTTTCAGTGAATATGTGAAGAATATCAACTTCATTTACAAGTACAATTGTAGCCGTAAAACTGAATTCATCAATAAAGGATTGTGTAAGTAATACCTAACTACTTTTGAATTCAATAACTTACCATACTTTTATGATAGTTTTTGTACACCTGCATTTTATTTTTCTATGTGAAAAATACCTCTAAACTGTAGTATAAATATGGTCTTGATTTTTCAGTGAGAGATTTATGCTTGGAAATTTCTGAACCATTAACTTTTAAGTTAAGTTTTAGTGTCAATCTTATGAGCAATTTCTTTTTAAAGTGGTACCTAACTGAATGTCTTTTAGGTTGTCTACTACGCTACTACTGCTGTCAAATTGTTTACTTTTTAAATTGTAATGGAAGAATTTAATAATTTTACTTGGTAAAATGAGCATCACTTATAAACTCATAATATTATGCATGCTATAAGTTCCCTTCATATTTTCAGATATGTACCGAACTAAACACGGTCACATGGAAAAGTTTCCAGAGGATGTGATAAGAGCAGAAACGGCTGTTGGTGGTGACATAGAAATATTGACTCGGGATGAGTTTCAGGAGGCCAAAAAAGAAAGCTATGCAGGACTGTTTGGTGATCCGAAGAAAACCCCTGCCTCGTCTAAAAAAGGTATTTATGCCCATTTAAAATGTTAATGCGAATTTTCAAAGTTTCTCTGCTATTAACAATGTACCTTTTTTGTAAAATTGCGAGGGTGATTGGTGTGCCAAGAAAACTTAAATTAGATTACTTCGTACAATTAATATTTATTATTTGTTTTAGGAAAAGGCAGAGGACGTCCGTCACAAGAATCTCCACAAATAGTTCATCCCATTAGAAAAGTAAGCCTATGTTCAAAGTAACATTATTTTACTTATTATTGAACTACACTATAAAGGTCTCATGAATAATGTCTGTCCTTGCTTTCGCATTTATAAATCTACTAGCCACCACTCTCACTTTGCTTCGGTTGTAAGAGTCATCTTTGATTTGTTAAGGTTCAATTACTTAAAAATCCCTTCTTAGCGGGCACCTATATCCTTAAAGGACCCCAGGGGACTACTCAATTTTACATCTACTTATAGATTTGAGATTTCGTGATAAATGAGACCTGTCTTTATATAAATAGATGTTTAGGAAACATGAAAAGAACATGTTTTAAATGAAATTTCTCTATAATTGTAGATGAAGGAGAAAACTGATTATAAAGTCCACATCTTGGTGCAAGGACCTTCCGCTGCCAAACCAACGGAGAAGCCTACTACTGAACTTGAGATCTTGCCCCGTGATCCTTCACCAACCCCTTCGACAAGTGCTATGGAAACTAACAACAGTGCTATACTAGACTTTAATATTGTAGAAGAAGATAATGATTCTCAGCCAGAGGTGGAGGAAACACCGGTTCCTTCGCCCTCTACACCTACTTTATCTACAATCCCATCTTCAGGTGGTATTTACGCCTGTCATGCGTGCCCGTTCAGCACATCACGACTGAATGTTTTAATCATGCATAACAAAACACATAGCGTCTCATTCGTCCCTTACACACCATCACCAGTCAGAAAAAAACCGGTGAAATCACCACCTAAAGCATCGCCCAATCCAAATAAAACGCCCAAACCGAGAAAACCGCGAGCGGAGAAACCTATAAAGATTATGACGACGAAACGAGCTTCGGAAGAAAAGCCAATTGTCGAGATTAAGAAACAGAAGACCGATGAAGAAATAAAGAGTAGTCTTTTAGCTGATTGGGATGACGGAGAAGAAGATTCGAATGATGAATCTACTACGGTAACCTCTAGATCTCCAGAAGTTGCTATAGGAGCCGAATCCCCTGCGATACCATCGTCATCTGAACTGAGTAGTGCTCAAGTTCCTGATGAGTCACTAATAATTCTCAGCAAAAAGACAGAAAGCTCACCTTCAAGTGAAAAACCAGAATCTTCTAGCGATTCGAAATACGACTTTTGTGAAGACGAAGATTGGCCTGTGGAAGCTGATGCAGGCAGAAAAATACCACGAGTTAAAAACCCCAAACGAACGGAAGAAACGAAGAGTCTTAGCTTGGATGATGATGAAATGACAAAAGAGGTAGCTGAACTATTAAACAAAACGGCAGTGCCCGAATTGCCATCCATCCCGGAATCATTAAAAGTTGAGGAAAATTTTCCTGAGCCTTCCGTAGTAAAATCTCCGGACAAAAAGGTTGAGAGCGAAACGGAACATGTTATAGAAACAGTTTCCGAAAACGCACCTCCCAAAGCAATTTTTAAAACTAAAACATTTTTTCGTAGTCGGCATTCAAGAAGTCAAGACGCAATCGGAAAGTACGTGGCGGAACAATTGAATGCTGTAGAACGAATGGATATTACCGATTGTGAACTGAATGGATCTGAAGTGGTGTCGTCGCCTGAGGCTAGGGATTCACCTCCCATAGAACAAGACCCTCCAGCGAAGGTAGCCCGACTAGCTCCTAAAATACAGCTGAAGAAAATGAAAGCAGAAGCACTAAGAGAGAAAGAGAAAAATAATTCTGATATCCTCTCGGAAGTCTTTGACTATGACTTGGGTTCTAATCCCGATGTAAGAGTTACTGACGCACCAATTCTTGACAAAGAGCCAGAAACTGAGATAAGCGAGGAGATAAGAGACGACAATACCGAAATCTTATTGGAAAACTCATCAAATCACAATGATGAAGCGTTGTCAACACAGGGACCTATTGTTGAGAATGTAACTGAAGAATTAGTCGAAAACAATGGTACACATATAGAAACCGAAGAATTGCCTTCTAAGACGATACAAGAGTTTGAACAGTTGAATAGAAAAGATGAGAAAGATGAAATAAACAATGAAATTAAATTAAATGATGACCAAGTGCCTGAAATAGAGTTAACTGAAAATATGCTTCCTGGTAATGAGGAACCGACAGAGCCTATAGTACTAGAGAAAGAGCCTGAAATCCAACCTGAACATTATATGAACGAATCTACTGCATCTGCGGTTGACGCTTTACTAAGTGTTTCAAGAGAAGCAGACCGAGTAACAAGAATTATCAGCGACGATCCACCCGAAGATTTATTCGAAGATGACAATGGATCTATAAATTCATCAGCCGATGCTGAACATAATGCCAACATTGATCCTGTTTATATGCAAAATGGGTTCAAACAAGTCGATAACGAAGCAGTGGTTGCTAATGACGTAATAGCTGTTGAATCTAATAATATGACAGAGTCTAATGAAGTAATGGAAGAAACTGTTGAAGAATCACAAAATAATTTACCAGAAACTACGATAGATGAAGAAATAGTGATGCATAGCGATCCTACGCCACCTGAACAGGATAATATAGTTTCTGAGAATATACCATCAGAATCAGATCTACAAATAGCTGAAGCACTAATAAACCTGCCTGCGACAGCTATACAGAAGAGTCAAGAAATATGTCTAAACGTCGAAGTTCCAATGACATTTGATACTGAGACTCATGAGGAAGTAATAACAGAGTCAAGTGACGTCATAGAAGAAGAAATTAAGCATCACGAGGAAATAGTTATTTGTGAAAATGATAAGATTGATGATGTTTCTCATAAACAAGTAGTTGATGAACTTTCTCATACTAATGTAAGTGACAAAATTTCTCATACTAATATAGTTGATGACATATCTCATACACAATTAAAAGATGACGTTTCACATACACAATTAGTCGCGGATAAAGTTTCTCATACACAATCAGTGGCAGACAACGACAATTTAAATGATAGGTACGAAACGGAACAAGAAAAGAGTGAAAATCTAAACGCAGCGCAGTCATTAGTACAAATGTCGGAATACATTGACCATAAAGTGAATGTGATAGAAACAGTCACTTCTAGTGAAGTGACAGATCCAAGTGCATTTATAATTAAGTCAAACAATAGCATAGATACGGAAAAGAATATAAATAAATCGATTTTAGTAAATGAAAATAATACTGAACCGAAATTAAAAAGTTTTGATGCGAAAAATTCTAAACTATTAAAAATATTAGAAGAGCCTAGCAAGCCGAAACTGGCTATAAGCAAAACTAAACCAATTATAATGCAAGGGAAAGAGAAAATTCTCAACTTTGATGTCGCTAAAAATACTTTTAACGCTAAACCTGCACCGGCTCCTAAACAGAAAATAATAATCAGACGGACTGCGCCCGGGAAGAACTTGATAAATAACATCAATGACGTTTCCACGGGACAGGAGAAAATTATTCTATCTCGAACCGGGAGCATGTCACAAGACGGGTCGGTGCAGACGTACACGATACAGACCAAACCAGATGCCCCTTCAGACGCTAACACTATCATAATACAACAGAAGATTAGAAAGTTTAACAAACCTCCCACCAAATTGACTAAAATAAAACCGCAAATGTCGTTAGTGGCTCCCCAAAGTGAAATTAAGCCAGTCATCGAATCTTCAACGACCGACGATGCTATGTTCGATATCAATTCTATGCCCATCGTACTCTCTGAAGATCTCCTAACACCTGAGAGTATAGAAAAAATGCCCGTCGTAATGTCAGATGCTAACATAATAACGCAGAAAGTAACAACACCTAAAGTTACCGCTTTAAAACCGAAAACTGTTGTAGAAAATGAGAAGATCTCAATAACTAGTGCACCGCCTAAACAAGAAATTAAGACTTTATTAGTGAACCCAATCAGTGAAGTGAGTAAATCGACCACTCCGAACATATTGTCTAAGTCGGCCAAGTTGCGGGGAGCGAAACCTATGCTCGTTATTGATAAGACGACTGGTAAACAGAAAATTATTATGACCAAACCGGCGGAACCCATAGTCAGGGAAGTGAACCAATCTCCGACGATAATACAAGCGGCACAGCCCGGCAAGTCTGAGAAGTTCCTTATTTTACCCTCTCAGAATTCCCCTCGGCCGGGACGTACGCAAAAAATAGTCATAGATCCACAAACTGGGAAGGCGCATATGATAGTGGCGAAGAGTAATGAGCCAACGATAGCGCCCGCCGATAATAAACCCGTCTCGGCAAAGTTGATGCCTTCGAATTCAGACTCCAACGTGCCCGGCAACACCGTCATGATCATCACAAACGCTCAAGGAGCACAGTCAAGAATAGTCCTAACTCCCGAACACGAGAAAATCCTCTTCCCTAATAAACAACAACCTTGCGTGCCCCAATTAAAAACGGTTGCGCATAGAATGCCTATCAACTCGACCGCGGCTAAAACAATCATCACTGCATCTTCTAAGCCTCAGAATATCGCTCCCGTTAAAACGCCCACAAGAATAGTACCGAAACAGAAAAGTGCAATTATTACATCAAAAGGTCAATTAATAGTCGGCGGGCGCGTAGCGACCACGGCCCAGAACATCGCCCCGATGCCCGAGTTGCGACCCGTCACCAAACGCGTGCTCCCGTCCGAACCCAAAAAGCTCGTACAGAAGACTAGCTCAGAACCGATTATATTTTTACAACAAAAATCGGGAGCGGTGATGCAACTCACCGCGGCTCAATTCGAACATTTACAAAGGACGGGGCAGATAGTTCAAAAGACCGTGCCGGCTCAGGAAAAAGTAATAATTCAGAAGAATAGAACGATAGAACCGAAACAGAGAATAAGAAAGGCCGCCGAGCCGCCGACACCGCCGAAGAAGATTAAAAAACAGCAGGAAATAGTTCTGGCGCCCGCGCCCGCGCCCGCGCCGCCGCCGCTGACGACGCTGGTGCCGGCGGCGCCCGTCAGCTCGCCCGCGGCCGCGCCCGGCGCCTCGCACTCCGTGTCGGTGGCCAGCTCCTCCGCCTACCCCGACTTCGACAACTTCGAGGAGCTGCTGCCGTCTACGGCCATCGCGCGGCCCGAGCCGGCGCCGAGCCCGCCCGCGCCCGAGCCGGCGCCCGCGCCGCTCTCGGACGGGCTGCTGGCCGTGCCAGGCGAGCACTTCGGCGGACACGTCGGCACCTTCTACCTGTGCATCGAGGAGAACGGCACCTTCACGCCCATCGACAACCGGCCGCTGGTGCTCGAGAACAACCAGCTGGTGCCGATGGGCGCGGAGGCGGCGGCGGCGCCCGAGCGGCGCGACATCCTCGAGGCGGCGCTCGCCAACAGCGACGTGTTCCACGCGGAGGCGGGCGGCGCCGGCGACGCGCCCGACTTCCGCGACCTGAACGCCAACGTGTCGGTGCACTGCCGCGTGTCGGAGACCAGCTCCACGCTGCACCAGCCCATCATGTCGCCGCTGGAGACGCGGTCGCGGCGCTCGCCCGAGCCGCCGCCCGCCAGCCTGGAGGCGGGGCTGGCGGTGATCGGCGTGGCGCCGCCCGCCGTGCCCACGACGCTGGAGCTGCCCATCACGGTGACGGACCCGCGCATCGCGCCGCGCGCGCCGCCGCCGCACTCCTTCGCGCCGCCGAGCATCTCCATGCCGCTGCTGACGGACGAGGAGCCGGTGGGCAAGTCCATGCCCATCCTGACGGACGACGCGCTGCACCTGCACGCGCACAGGGACCTCGCCGACCACACGTAGGCACCCCACCACGCCACCACGCCACCACACGAACCTCGACAAACATATATTTATTATGCAATAGATGAGATATTCTGTTTTTGTTGTGCAATAGAGTAATTTACCCGTGAAAGAGGACGCTTGGACGTGTGTGTCGTGTCGGATGGACTATTACGTTAGTTAGATGTTTTTGATTTTGCTTTTATCGTTCTCGCGGCGAGGCTCTCCGCGGTGTTTGGGACGTTCGAAACGTTACGCGAATGTAAATATTGAGGGAAGCGCGGGCTAGAGCCGGTTCGTCCTCGGCTTTCTCATTTTAACTGAAAATTGAATTAAGAGTAACGTTTTTATTGCGTCATAAAATATTTAGACGTGTAAGGAATTTACGATTGTAAATTGAATATAATTATGATATTGTTGGATTGTATCTGTAATATATAAAATAGATTATATAGTATTTTTATAATGTCTGAAGTTGTGTTGTTCTTGCGTCCGGCGGGCGTTGTTGTTGCGCCGGCGCCGGCCTGGTTGCTCTCAGTTGCTCCAACTGAACATTCATTATGTATATCATAGTCTAGCGTTAATGTTAAGTACAATATTGTTGAATTCATTTTTAATTATTCAAGACACATATTGGTTTGTTTGAGTGATGTATGTTAACCTAGATCGGTCTATAGTCTATGGAAGAAAACCAAGTCTTTAGTATACATCCGTGTAGTTCTAATAAATATAATAAAATCAATAGGTTTTTCGTTATTTTACATCCCATGTTTTTACTGATCTTCGGTCTTAACTGATAATTACAACTTGCTTGATTAGTGTGTATAGTTTCAAGTTGAAACTATACAATTGTCAAATGAGCGGATAGGGTTCTTAATTTCTATATCAAATAAAAGTCATTTTAAATTCAATAATGATTTACTCATTCCATTCCTTTACATTTATTGAAATAAATTAAGGAATTGAAACGATGTTGAGGAACGAACGTATTGCATTGCGATGATGTTTACATTGGATAATGTCATTTACAATGCACTGATGAACAATTCCTACGCGCATCACAACTCAAGACTACAACTACGAACTACAAACTACGGTAACAATGATTCATAAATTCGTTAAATGATAAAAAGTTGTACGCAACAACTTTACATTTATGGATGACTCTTAAAACTATAATACTTTATCGAATAAAATATAAACGAAACTATGTTTCAATTGTGCTTTACATTTTGAAAACAAATAATTTATAACAACCTACAACAGTCAAATTGTTACTCATTTCATTATAAAAATAATGCTTTTTTAAATATAAAAAATATTGTACAAATATGAAAAAACTAGATACATCAGTGTTACAGATTAATGCTTATGATATCACATGATTGACAACCTGTACAGAGTACTAACATTTGGAGCACCACCCTTCGACGACTGAACTTAGAACTAGACATACTGAAATTGAATACCATTTGAAATCGAGCCTATAAATTCGAATATAGAAATAACATCGGTTCGAAATTGTATACGTTATATTACAAATATGTAGCACCTTTACTTTAGTTAATACAAGAATACTTTAAAGTAATTTTCCTGGTATATTTTGATCGTACAATACAAGAGTCTTGTCTTGTCTTGTCGTTAGAGTGTTATCCACGTAGCGGTTACTGCAAGGCTTGTCGGGTAGTATTTGGCAGGAAGAGGCACATGAGGCCGCCGCCGGCGAGCAGCACGGCCACGATGAAGGTCGGCGCGGGGCAGTAGGTGTCCAGCAGCGCGGCGATCACCACGTTGCCGATGATGCCGCCCAGTCTGGCGGCCACCATGGACACGGCGACGCCGGTTGCACTGCAATCGTTAGTATGGTGTAAGCGTTTCAGAGATATAACCGTCATGGCTTTGCTACAGCCAGGCCAACAACATATATATTAAATCTGCTGTGGGTGAAACTGCAGAGACAAGCTTAGCTTTAAATATTCAATCAATCAACATCGTTTTTTATCGTAGGTATGGTATCTTGTCTTAAAGTCATGCAGTCATTCTAGGACTACTATCCTACTAGTACTAATATTATAAATCTGAAAGTGTATGCGGATGTAGGTATAAATTAATGTTTGTTACTCTTTCACGAAAAAACTACTGGACGTATTTGGGTGAAACTTTACAGTTATATAGGTAATACATCAGAATAACACATTGGATACATTTTATCCCGAAATTCTTTCGGGAACGGGCACACCGCGGGGTGCGGCTAGTGTTAAGACGTTAGTGATGTGATAAACAATATTTACCGTAAGTTGGTCGGGAAGACTTCAGTGATGAGGCAGTCGAGGGAGGCGTTGCCGCACGAGATGACGGAGCTGAATATGGCGCTCACGATCAGGTTGTTGGTCTTGTTGTACACGAAGTACATGGCGGCCGAGCACGCGCCCGCAGAGAACGTCGAGAACACTGGAATTATACGCGTGGGTTTACTTAGGGAATTAATACTATTAATTCAATCCCGTAGTCAACAATATGTGAAGACGTAGTTGTTGGCTACGACGTCTGGGTATCAATTATATACCTATTCTTATAAAGTATTTGTGTATGTATATGTAGCAGTATCAGTTAGTTAGATGCCATATTACAAGCTAAGAGCTTAGTTTGTAATTAACCGTGACTGAATTTTTCCGGGTAGTTATATACATTTATTACTTATTATTTATTTACCTACTTAAATGGGTAGTCGTAGTATTTATTTAGTACGGTATTTCGGAGGGCATGTTAAATTAGCAGGAAATTTCCAATCTATAGTATACCTAAGTATAGCATTTATTTTGATTCTCACCTAAGAAGAACTTTCTTCCCAGCCTGTCCATTCCAAGCACGGCGAATATGTTGGAAGGTATAGCGGCGGCGACCGTGATGAGCGACTCCATGAACACGTCGGATTGGATGTGCGCGTCGCACTGCGCCGACGACGAGTGCGTGCCCAGCTGCGTCACGTACGCCGTCACCTGGCAGATGTCAGCCTCCGCGTTGTCGTGTGCCCGCGACCACTCGTCGAACCGATTGAACATCTCCGGGAACCACATCATCAACCCATAGTACCCAATGTGGAATGTGAAGTTTATTGTGATAGAGATCGTAGTGAATTTGAGTATAGGCGGCACGAACAGCTGCTTGCTGTGCTCCACTATGTCGCTGAACATTTTTCTTAGTTTGGACTTTGGTTCTTTTGGCTCTATTTGTTGCTTCTCCGGCTTCGTGCTGTGCGCTGTTTCTTCGATGAGGATCTGTTTGACGGGGTACTGGTCCTTGGGCCGGCCGGTGTTCATGAGGTATATCCCGCGGAACACCTCCAGCGCCTCCTCCTGGCGGCCCGTCATGATCAGGAACTTGGGCGACTCGGGCAGCAGGAACAGCAGCGCCGCCACCACGAACGACGGCAGTGACATCACCAGCAAGAATATCCGCCATGAGTTGTACACGAACGCGCCTGTGGTTACTCCGATTTCTGAAATGAATGAAAATGTCGTCTTTACAAGGAGCCTTAAAGAGTAATGATTAGTAACGGCTGAGTATTTTTTTACTCATCAAGTTGACATGTATACGGGTTTATCGCGGTTGGAATAAGACCCAAGTTACTGTGTGTTATCACTTATCAGTCTAATGTGAGAGCACCGTTAAATTTCAATATTTATTACGAAGGTAGTTTTCATTCAACTTCGAACGGATTACCTCCAATCTTACAATAATGAACATGAATGTGTCAAAACTTTTGTAAGTTGCAGCCTAGTGAAAATACCATTATTTATTGCGAAAGTTAGTGCAGTACCCACCACTAGGGATGATAACCCAAGCCAGGCCGGCCACGAACAAGTTCCCGAGCGTCCAGAAGGCTGCCATGAAGCTCAACATGGCTCCTCGCTTCTTCTTGGGCTGGAACTCCGCGAAGTACGACCAAATCACTGGACCAGACCCTCCTAGCCTGTTGAGGTAAACATACATTTAGGTACAAATATATCCAGATCGGAAATACATCGAATGAAAGGACGTTCATATATGAAACCATTAAACCATTAAAGATTTTTATCAAAATCCGTTGAGCCATATAAAAGATTATGGGGGTAATCAGTCAGGGGTTATTTAAATTTATAAAATTTTCGTTTTGTTCAAGGTGACCAGGTGTTATTAAAAGTAGGTACTTAATTCCGTAACTGGTTGACATGAAAGTATTCTAGTTATTTTTATTAAAACTCATCTCACGTCTCACTTGGGTCACTGGGTGAAATTCAGGCCAAATTATAATACACGTTGTTAATCCGTTCCGTGACCAAATCGGTGTAATTCGTTCGAAATGATTTTAAATTCTTTTTACTTTTTGAACTCCCGTGTTTACTTGTAATGTTACTCTTTGGCAGGTCATATAGCATTAAGGACATTGGGCAAAATGTATGGACGTTGCCCTAGATAAAACCAATAACTTTTAACGGTCTATCAATGATACCGGGCGAAGATTTTTAAGTCAATGTGTGCAATATTCTTGCATTATGTAAGTACTAAGTGCAGATCATAAACATTATTTTAAAAAGCGTATAAATATGGTACTCACGCAGCCCCATTAATAAATCTAAACAGCATAAATAATTCGTAGTTTTGACTGAAGGATGACGCGACGATGGCTATTCCGTTGACGATGGAGATGGCGATGAGCACCCGCTTGCGGCCCACCGAGTCGGCCACGGAGCCCCAGGCGTACGCCCCCACCATCATACCGATGAAGATTATGCTGTTCAGCCATCCCTGGAACAAGGAACATATGGGTGAGTCAATACATTTTTTTTTAGCTAGTCTAATGTTATATAGGAAAAATATCCTGGTCTACAAAATGTTTTTGTAATGTGGTGCAACTCCACCAAATCGGGGAAAGTAATGATCGCGTGTCTGATCTGGGGGCACGGCAGTCGAGCAAAAAAGCGGCCTCGGCGGCATGGCCGTACAATCCTTTTCTCGAAGCATTTCAGACCAATTTTCAATCCCCCTACAACTATGATGTCGTTATTTATACTGTATTACACACATTCCATCATTGTCCTGCTGTGGGATATTAAATTGAATATTTCTTCTGTTTATTTCTCCGTTACAACATTAATTAACGCCTTGTTATCCAGAAGGTCCTCGAGTAAGTCGCTCGCGGTATTCGTCATCACGGTTGGTCAAATCAATAATATTTTACGATGCCATTATAAAGGCCCGTGAAGT
The DNA here is from genome assembly GCA_951394245.1 of Cyclophora punctaria. Classification (NCBI taxonomy): domain Eukaryota; kingdom Metazoa; phylum Arthropoda; class Insecta; order Lepidoptera; family Geometridae; genus Cyclophora; species Cyclophora punctaria. Next base: position 6,986,372 of record OX596184.1, read on the forward strand.
GTTTATTCATTCACTGCTTCACAAATATCACGTACAAATGGTTCAGACTTTATTTTTTGCCCAGATTAAAAATATTATTATCCATTGTTTTAGAAAGGGCAGTTAGCGGAAATTCCATATAATGTAATACAATTTTCCCACGTGTGTAAAAACATAAGCATTGTATCTATATAATGAAATAGTCAAACAACTGTTAAGTCAAAAAGTGCGAGCGTCGCATATTTTGACTAGGCCATGTTAGCTCATTGCGATTGTTAAGCTACGTGCAGCTCGGCCCTACTTGGTTCTGAGCGCTTCCGTACTTAGGAGGCACGTAAAATTGTCGTTCCCGGTTGTTTCAATCGTCAGACCATGTCGGAGGCCTTTAGGCGGTCTAAAAACTCCGTCACCATGGTGCTTACTTTTACTTACAAACTTACTTTTTTAAGGATGTCTTAAAGTGCTATTATTCATCCGTAGCACCCTTCGACTGAAGGTTAATTTTTCAAAGCCAACTTTTTCAGTCGAGGCTTGGCATATATTAAATTTTCGCTCTTCAAACCAAATATAATAAATAAAGGAACCCATTCTAAGTTAATTTTGTAAGTACGTCTGAATAGTCTTGTCATGCAGAAATTATGATTATTCATGAACATTGTCTTCTGCGAAAACAGATTTACATTTCATACGTGTATTGAAAACTTTATTTTCAGTACACGTTTCTGTACTTGTGGTGCTAAGTCTAGTGTCTTTAAATATTAATCTAGATTTTACCGGAATCGACTAGTCTATGTTGAATAGTCACGTGACTCCATCTTACAAATTGCCACGATTGGGCGTATCAAAACGAAGTTGACGGAACAACATTATGCGGCAAGGCGTTTTCTTAGATGCTTCTTTATGATGCCATAGGTTTTAGACAAAATTCTTAGACACACATCTCAAAGTAACATTCTTCTTTAACATGGGCTACGAAATAAAATGTTTTTCGAATTTCGAAATAAATTATATTGCACTAGCACCGCCCCGCGGTTTTACGCGCGTTGTACCTGTTCCCGTGAGAATTTCAGGATGAAAAGTAGCCTATTACCTTCCCGTTGAATGTGGCTATGCATTACAAAAAGAATTGTTCAAATAGGATCAGTATTTTCAGAGATTAACACGTTCAAACAAACAAACAAACTCGGCAGCATTATTATATTAGTATAGGTAGATAAGTAACGGGGCTGACATAATAGAGAAGGCCAAAGGGTCAAAATATTACTATCAAATGCACCTACAATCCGAGCTTAGGTCATATATATTACACTAGTTTTTATTTCACTTCAATCCATGCAGTATTTCCGAAGTTATAACGACGAGAAGTTCCAGCCCTTTTTTGAATTTCCGAGATTAGGCGCGCTTACGCTATGACGTCACAACTCGACTACTGCACAGCCGCGACCGCGAGACGGACGGGCGCGTCTCATTTCATATTGTTTTGATTATCTTCGTATTCATAATATAGGTATTTTGAATACGAATTTCTTTAAAATATAAGCACACTATAGGGAGTGTGCTTATATTTTAAAGAAATAAAGTAAATTATCCTTTATATTCGATTAACTCAAGTTAAACGTAAAGTGTGCAGAATGGAAGAAGGTTTTTTAAAAGGTCAGTCGGACAATCTGCCAAGATTGGATAGTTTGATGGTGGCACAATATTTCATGAAGAACCAGGATTTTACGGCTTCCGAAATTCCTGGAATAAAGATGAAAAGGTATGTACGTTCTAAGTTAGCCCTATTATGGACGGCGATAAAAAAATACTACCAGATACTCCCAATCTACATCTCGAGGTTTTCGATGATTGTTTTACCTCTATGTTTTATTAGTACATAAGAAAATTTCACTATTTACCCATATACAGATGTAGGTAAGTTCTAGTAGGTAGGTATTTACGTAGTTATTACTTTTATGAGTAGACAAATAGGTAGGTAAGTTCCTACCTGCCTATTTTTTATAATAAACCTGATATTTTTTTTAATTTTATCCAATTTACGCTTTAGGTTGTTCATTCACAGTTGTGTTTTTAATAAAAATAAATAATACTTAGTTAAGAAATTAGTGGTGACCAACTTGCGGGCCGCAAATTTTTACTTTTTTATAGGGTGTTGCAAGTTTGAACGCTAATGTGTCTGTCTACCTATGTCTGTCTGCGTGTCTGTATGTTTGTCTGTAGTAACGTAGCATATTTTAAGCGGGTGAACCGATTTCGATTCGTTTTTATTTTATTTCAATGTTGTTTTTTAACAGTGGTTCATAGACATGTTTTGTCAAAATCAGTTAAACCGTTCTAATAGTAAAAGTACATTAAAAACGTACGTTTTGAAGGTATTTTTTTTTTAATTCGAAGTGTTTTATGGTTCTAGGTCAGGAAGAGAGAGAGCTACGGAGATGATGCCATAGGGTATATACAGTAAAAAAGAGAGGGAGACGTATGTAGGGCTTATTGAATCCATCCTTTTTACTGTCATCCACTTCTTCCTCATTTTTGGGTCCCCAGGCACATTAAAAAAGAGTTTATCTGGTGTTTTAACTGTCGAATTGAAGCACTGACGCACAATACAGTATTTCCTCACTATTTTTTCACTAATTTTTCTGCAGAAAACAGTTATATTTTGATTTTTAATGCGCAGCGGCGTGCGTACGAGAGCGCGACTGCCAAATGAGTCGAGTTGTGACGTCATCGACCAGTGAGCGCCCGCCCGCGTTTTTAAAAAACCTACGGCTGAAAATACGCACTTTGATCGTTAATATCTTAGCCATTTATTGAGATATGGAAAAAGTAAAAACACAGTTTTTCTTGTAATTTTGTATAGATTTATTTGGTGTGTAAAGTAAAAAATGTTGGCCTTCTCCATTGCTGTGCTATTAAAAGTCCTTTTTGTTATTTTTCCAAATTAACAAAAAATTAAAACATTACACTCGAGTATAATGCATATTACGAGTCGTAGTATGCAATGAAAACTCCTTGTTTACACATTTAACATCCCTCCTAGTTCGGTGCTTAAAATGGGTTAAATAAAAATGGTTAGTTCTGATCGAATATAAGTTGGACTTACTTTAGTCTGCGTGGTGAGGTCTAGGTCGCACTGCGCCGAGGGCAGGATGAAGGACATCGAGATGACGTCCATCTCCTCGGAGGTGCTGACCAGCCCGCATACCGCCAGCAGCAGGTAGTGGAACCTTCCATACCCTGGAAATACAAACGTCTACTTAGTCTATGATATATACTATGGCACCCGGCGTTGTGCCTGTTCCCGTCTGCATTTCGGAAAATCTCTCTTTCTCTCTTTCTCTTAGTGCCCCCTAGTCTCCCTAATGATCATAAATGTCAAACGCCCTGTAGTTTTGGCTGTGTGTTGTTTATCAGTCCCTAAAAGGAAAGCGTATTATATGGGTTGTTTGGATGTTTCAAGGCTATTTGGATGCAAAGTTCTTTAGTTAAAAACTCAAAATTATATGCGAAAAGCTTTATTAAGCTGAAAAATAGATCCAATCAAAGATGTTTCTTTTCCTTTATGATACATTGTCAGCTAAAATTAAAGATTTCCTTTGAGTTTGTATCATTTCAGCAATCGCTTGAGATGGTAGATAATTTTCAAGGTTATAATTTTTTTTTATTTATATTTATTAAAAAACACGTGGCGCAGTAACTTTAGGTAAACCTTATTTTTCAATTCGATTATTCTTACTGTTTATTTGCATATGTGAACATGTTCGCCGCAGTATTTTAATAAGTTATAACAAAAGCACAATTAAATATTTCACACAGAAAAATAATTAAGATTACAGGCGCAGTTACAGGCCTGTGTGCCCATTTTCGTTATTTTTCTTACACGTTATTTTTTAGACTTTAACACCTTTTTTTAACTCATCGTATGTAGGTAGTGTACATGTAGGTTACCTAGTTTTATTACCAACTTTTACATATTAGCTAATGGCAAATTTGACATGGCGTTAAAAATGGCAGGGTCGAGTTCTTTTTAACAAAATTCGAAACGTGAATGATATAATTTGGAGTGTTTTAAAACTTCAAAAATCACGAACAAAACCTATAAAGCTAGGTTTCGTTCGAATGTACCAAGTATGTTAAGACACGTTATAGATCATTTATTTCATTATTTATTGGAGCGAAATAAACTTGAATTAACCTGACTGATATGCTAAATGATTTACAATTAAAATTGATTGCAAATTAGGCTTAAACGTTACATTTAATTCCATTTAAAGTAACCATAGGTATGAACACGATTGTTACCTCTCTCTCAAGACCGGATCAATTATTCCGAGTTGCACACGAGACGCATTTTAATTACACTCTGCTTAATTAAATCATCACATGTTTATAATAAAATTACATTTACCATACCCACGGTACTCTACCTAACATGAAGTTACACATAAGAGCGTAATACTCGTATGTTTTATGGCTAATTTATTATGGAGCGCAGTTAAATTAAATTGCCGTTATAAAAGGTGTATCGAGAAATAATTCATTCTGAAAAGTTTGTAGTGTGATTTGTAATAAGGAGGAAAATTAGTTATGAGTTGACTAGTAGCAAAAAAGCTTGACCCTGTGTTAATTATCTCCGTGTTTTTGCTGATGATCTTCAGAGCTAAGAGGATGGTATAGATGCGGGCAAATACTAACTATGAGTACTAACTAGCGAGTCAGAGAAATAAAATAAACAGTATTTAAAAGTTGTTTACTTTTTTGATACACCGAATTGGTATGTAGCATTCGGCTAAATCATTCATACATCATTTAGTCTCAATGAATCTAGGTGTTGGGATTCTTAGTAAATTAAAGGATGCCATTCAGCCATTCCTTTCCCAAGTAAAACCGAGTCTCACAGTCATCAATAAAACAAATGGCGTTCTATAAAAATATTTGAAACGTAAAGATTTAAAAATGTGACTTCCTCAATGAAATATCATGTTGCGTTATGCGACGATGCCACTAATGGAATCACATGTTGTTTTGGTCGCAACACGAGGCTTGCTTCTCAGAAAGGACTTGTTTACAACCGTAGTTAGAATGCAAGGCGAGCACTACACCATTCATAAATCTTCATACTAACTCACTATTAGCTACAATCACTATTATACTCGTACATTCTTTTGGCCCTGGTCGTTAATAGTCTGCTTTCGGACTATCTTTTAGGAAAATTAGGAATGTAATATGAGAAGTGTAAAATAGGGAAATACATAGGTTTATGTAACCAAATTCATCGCGTTGGAAATGAAACACAAATGCTGAGTGCTTCTACACTGTAAGTGAGTCCTCGCTAACTTTCGTCTACTGAAGGTATTCAAAATTCCGATGTAAAACGCTTACTGCGTACTGTGGTTTATTATTCCGACTATGTCATTCGAATGAAAGGTTATTGGTAAATATCGAATTACTTTAATATCAAAGAAAACAATAGAGTATAATTTGACACCTCGAGTTTGCTGTTTATTTCTTACTTACGTGGTAAAGTGTTTGCGACCTATTCTTGTACTAATTATGTAATGTTGATGTTTCCCACATCAATCTTAATTATCACGTAAGTAATTAACAGAGGACGCTGACGTTATTTGAGGAAATTAACTAAGTCTACTTGCTAACTATGTTTCGAGGAAATCGGATTAAAACTGTATACAGGGTGAAAACTGCAACCCTTGATTACATTTTACTTTTACTTGACTACATTTTAAATCGAATCATGTGATTTGTTAGGAATGACCGGTATACTCTTCTTTACTTCTCAAACGTAAAATAAATCAAAACTAAACAAATAGGAATGCACTGACATTTATAAATAAATGTAAGAAGCGCCTATTATTCATATTAAGTTTATTAAAACAACGCAAACGCTTTGAAAAATATTTGCCATGTTTTATTAGAAAATGTCAAAATATTTATCTTGCACGGTCGTCCACTCTGTATAAAGTTGCGTGTCTACATAATCACTTAGTTTAAACAATCTAGATTAAAATTATGTCACCGAGCCTACATAACCTAAGTAGGTACTAAGTAAGTAGTCTCTACACTTTAAAAGATTATTTTGAAAACCGAACTATAAAAGGCCAATCCTACTGTAATTGCAACTTTGATTTTATTAAATGTCATTTTATTACATGGCAAATCAGTAAAGTGTAAGAAATTGTGTAGTGTGAGTTATAGTTGACTACGAATGTTTATTTATAAGCTTACCGGTTAATTCTATAGCCCTTTCGAAGTCAGCCTTTTCCGAGTTTGAGCCCTTTTCAGGGTCGCCCTTGACTTGTGTCTTTAGCGACGGTACCACGATACCTGCAAATAGAATACATATAATATAAATACACAGCAAGAAAGCAAAAACCTTCACGCTACTCCAAAACTTTGTGTTAAGATAAACTAAGTAGGTATACTCGTATTTTCCCTGACAACAGTCTTATAAGATTTAAAACAAAGAATATATCGTCTCAAAGTACAGCTCTAAATAATAGTTAAGTACTAGTTTCTTTACCAAGGACTTAAAACCATTTAGATCAAAACAAAAAGTAGACAATTAATTGGTTTTTTTTACCAAAATTGATCAGTCAGTACCTAATGTTCGGAACAAAAGCAACACAAACTAGTGTAAGTAAAAACTGGATATGTTATCGATATTATGTAGGTTACACGATACATTACGTTGTATACGACGTACTACATTATTGTTGTATTACCTAAACATTTATAGGTCGTACGGAGTCGGCGTACAATGGCACTGCCTATTGTGCACCAACTAAATTTGATTCCACACCGAGTATATGATGCTGTATGATGACTAATGTTATTTCTGTCTGTCTACCTGTCTATTTGCTACTTTGTGGTATTATCAATATTGTTTGTTGGTATATCTATGTGTCTATAGGAGAAGGAAAAATTTAATGTGTCTAAATGTGACTTGTTTGATTTACAATGTATCAACTCCTATCATATGTATAAAGAAAATATGTAGAGTTGTTGATTTTCAAACCAACAATCAACTTTTAAACAATTAATCAAACAAGGGCGTGAGTTTGACGTCTGTATACATCTCTGACATTAAAACTGAATGTATTAACCTTTATAACTGCTTTAAATAAAGGAGAAGGTTCTTCATTCGCGATTGATTCTGATATTTGATAGTATACAGACATCCAAACCAAAACAAAGGAAGGATATGTTTATCTGGTGGTTGTATGTATGTTCGTCACGTATATTTTTGGATAGTTACCTTGATTTAAGGTTTCGGATACCAGCAAAATAAATTATGGATACATAGCTAAGTACATATCGAATTCTGCATACTTCGATGGGCTATAAATAGTTTGTAAGGCATATATTTACATACATTTATTTACGTTTATAAATAGGTATTCTTGAGTTCGAAATAGTATAATTGGACGGATAAAATAAGTGAACAAGACAACCGACACATTGTCGAGATACATTAATTAACGCCTCGGTAGGAAACGGCCAAGGAAGGAAGTACAAAGCTATGTTGTACATAACACAATTTACTTTATCATATTAATCTTACACTGCTATACGTTCCATGCATATTTTCACGAACATGTAAAATAAACATAAACACCTTGAAATTACACATATGTTTTAATACATTTTTGTATTTAACAGTTACAATTTATATACAAGTTTGTGCTTTATTTGTGGGAAATAAGTCACGACTGAAATATATCCGGTCACGAGGGTTTGGAACATGAGTTGTTAATAAATAGTTGTGTAAATATGTTGCTAGTGGCCTTTCAGATGTCAATAAATGGCATAGGCCTCTTATTTTTGAGGTTTTCTATTTGAGAGGTGTTAACGCAGGTACTACTGGCAACCCTAACTGGCATGATCCAAAGTCTACCAAATTTTAACCAAATCAATTTCATGTCAAAATTTACGTTTAAAAACGATGATAATGCACGATCGGGCTTATGATTATGAGTCTTTTAGCCATCTACTGTAAAGATTCGTCTTAGGATCGGATTATGAGTTTCAAGGGTACACTATTCTATGCTTATGTTTTCCTGAAAGTATTTCGGTTCATAGCCCACAAAACAAGAACATAAATGTTTTGTTCAAAATCTTCACGCGAATCAAACAGATTAGTAATTTGAAATAAGTATTCAGAATCATACTGCGTACGATATGGAATATTTATGAATGAGCAAAGATTAGACGTGATTTAGAACGGTGCACAAAAGAAAATGTCAAGTAAATAGCTCGTGTAGGCATATTGTTATGGAAATAGTCTTACCAAGCTCGGCAGCTTTGGTTCCTGGGCCGTTTAGCTGCTGGTCCACTTTTACATCACAATCTGAAAGATGAGACAAGCTTATTACTCGTAAACCAACATGTCTAAGTATACGTATCAGATAGCGGTCTCGCTTCTTTCCAAACGACTTCCAAAAAAGGAGGGAGGTACTCAATCTTATTGTCTTATGTTTCATCGGTTTAGATATTTATTTTTCCAAATGTATAAAATTCAAAAACATTCTTAATGTACCGTCGTACTCTGTTTCACCATAAAAAGTATCCTATGTTACTCTCTTAAGCCGGCTTCTCACTGCGCGTGTTGACCCGCGCCACGCCGCGCCGGCACGCGCCTCGCGCAGTGTGAAGAGCTTGGCGCGGGCAGGCGCGGCGTGGCGCGACCTATCCGCTAAAAGTCGGTAACTTCAAAGGCGCGGCGCGGGCTCGCGCGTGTCGGCGCGGGCGCGCGCGGCGCGGCGCGGCGTGTACCTACCCAGACAGACGAACACGATTGAACTCGTTCATTTCATTTTGACTCGTCCTACGTTGAGGTACTGTGGTGAATATGGAGTGGCCGAATGAAACGATCGCCGAATTTTTAACTTTGTATGAAGGCGAACCCTCTCTGTGGAATTCGAAAAATGCGGAGCATAAAAACAAAAACGACCAGCATGATGCCTGGCTGCGAATTAAACAGAATTTAAAAGGTGGTACCATACCGTTACAAGAAATTAAAAAGAAAAGGGATTCTTTAATGGGAACCTATAGAAAATTAAGAAGTAAAGTTTGCCAATCAATAAAGTCTGGCAGCGGTGCTGATGAAATCTATAAGCCTGACTGGCCATTTTATAATGTGATGGCCCAATTTTTGAATGATGTGTATAATCCAAAGAAAACGAAGGATTCTGAGGTAAGTACTTTATTTACTTAAAAAATTAATAATTATTTTGCCAGGCAACCGCACCGTTTGTTATAAAATATTCTGCAAACTGGTCTCTTATATTCTTGGCGGAAAGAGGTGCTCTTCTTGGCCGATTTTGGAGTGGTAGTAGGGAAGCAACTCCATTTTGGTCATCACGCCAAGAACCGGGCTGAATCTCGCCATCATCATTTTCGGTATCAAAGGATCCAGGAGGGGTATATATAAGTCTAGACCTTTTAGACCGTCTCAAAAAATTGTGTAACAATGCACATGTCATCACAATATCAGTTACAATATCTGGTTGTAAAAGCATGGGTTTTCTTAGTACTCTAAACACCGCAGACATAATGCCAAAGACATTTTCAACAATCCTTCGAGCTCGTGAAAGGCGGTAATTAAACACGCGTTCTTTAGATCCCTTATTATGAGTTCCTGCGTATGGTTTCATCATATTTTCCGTTAGAGCAAATGCACTGTCTGCAACAAATACGTAAGGTAGAGGTGTTACTTTCAGCGGTAAGCAGTCTGGCGGTGGAAAACCCAATTCCTTTCTACAGATTTGTTTATATAAGTTGGTGTTTCTGTATACACCACCATCGCTTATTCGGCCCTGGCACCCACAATCCACAAAAATAAAATTGTAATCCGCGTCGACTAAAGCCATTAATACAACACTGAATGTTTTGTGATAGTTGATAAACTCAGATCCACTATGAATAGGACTTTGTATTAGCACATGTTTTCCGTCGATAGCTCCTAAGCAGTGAGGAAAATTCCAAATTCTGCGGAATCCTTTCTCTATCCTTAACCAGTCAGATGATGTCCGTGGCAGCTAAAACAAATAAAAATATTGTAAATTATCATGAATATTTCTTATTTTTAGGTCACTGACGACATAGAAGAAATAGAAGATAACCGTGATTTAGATGCCTCTGAAGATAGTAAACAGGATGATGAAGAATCAGTTCAATTTAAAAGACCAAAACCTCTTCCTAAAAAACGTGCTAAAAATATTGATATAGAAAATAAAATGAACGAAGCATACGACTATTTAAAACAAATGACTCAAAAACCCCAAATCCCGCAAGATGAATGTTCATTATACACACAATTATTGTGCAAAAAATTGAGAGGCTTACAAGAAAATACACGTGAAATAGCGATGTTGGAAATTGATAGATTGATTTTCAATCTGAAGCAAAAAGAACTATCGTCAAACCCACATGCACAAATACTAATCAACCCACCACAGCCCACGAATTTTGGACATTCCGGCAATCTCTACTATCAGCCATCCACATCCTACCATCCATATCCTTCTCCACAGCAATCCCCAAATTTTCGTCCATCGCCTTCTTCACAGCCATCCCCAACCTATCATCCATCGCCTTCTCCACAGCCATCCCCAACCTATCATCCATCGCCTTCTTCACAGCCATCCCCAAACTATCATCCATCGCCTTCTTCACAGCCATCCCCAAACTATCATCCATCGCCTTCTCCACAGCCATCCCCAACCTATCATCCATCGCCTTCTCCACAGCCATCCCCAACCTATCATCCATCGCCTTCTTCACAGCCATCCCCAAACTATCATCCAACGCCTTCTCCACAGCCATCCCCAACCTATCATTCATTATCTTCTCCACAGCCATCCCCAAACTATCCATCTCCACAGCTGTCGCAAGTCGAAACATCAGCTTCGCAAAGTCTATTAAAAGAATTCTATGAAGAGGAGGGTAGTAATTTAGTTTAAATGGATGATGTCAATTTCTATTTGTTTACGATTTAAAAAAATAAATGCTTAATTCTACTACTTACTTTTATTTCTTGTGATAGTTCTTTTATCAATGCTTTACAAACGTCCGTGACACAACTTGAAACTGTTTGGATAGATACTTTGAAAAGATATGAAAGGCTTGTGTAACTATCTCCGGTTGCTAAAAATCTGAGAGCAATTGCAAACCGTTCTTGTACTGGAATACATTTTCTCATATGGGTATCTTGTTTTGCAATTATAGGGCCTATTTTATTCATTAGATATTCGTAATCTTCTGGTGACATTCTACAGAAGTTCTCAAATTTTCTGCTCGGTTCTTTAACAAAATCCGATAGCATATCTGATCCATTGTATCTGAAACAAAAATACAATAATTTTTACTAAATTTTCCGGCAGCAAAGTTTCATTTTAAAACGCGCCAAACTTACCAATAGATACCATCAAATATATTGATAGGATTCTTAAAAATTACGTACCTATGTAATTATCTTAAAATACAAACAATGATTACCTTGACCGGCTCTTATTGAACGTTGACATCCACCAGCGTCTCCTCTTCTTCTTTTTGTTAATTTTATTAAGTAAACGATATCCACAAAATAAGACAAAAACGGCTGATGCAACAGCCATGCCTTCTTCTTCAGTGGCATTGCTCCATGGCTGGAGGTGGCAATTCGACTCACAAGACATAGTGCGCTGCGCTAAACAGACTGAATCAAACTGAGGTGTAAAGCCAGAAGGCACGCGCCGCGACGCGCCGCACAAACGGGTGGCGCGGCGTGTCGCGTGGCGTGTTCTTGCGCGTGGAGCGGCGCGACGCGTAGTAGCACGCGTAGTGAGAAGCCACCTATATATTTTATCAGAATTTTTCGGTTGATGGTCCCGTCGCGTACCGAACGTCGCGTCGCGTCGTGTCGCGTCGTGTCGTGTCGCGTCGTGTCGTGTCGCGTCGGACACGCGTAGGAATATTGCGTTTTACAGCGTAGTAGCGCGCTACGCTTTCATTGGCGTTGATTGCCAGTGCAGCGTGCTACGCCGCTTACGCCGCGACCGAACAGAGACATTCAAATCAACCCTTAAGATGTAGCGAGCAACATAAAATACTTTTTTTTAATATGAAACCCATCACTATGCTAGTACATGAAGAATCTTCTTTGAAAGCTTTGAAATATTTCGAAAAAGTTTAAACAATACAGTTTAATACAACTCGAGGGACGAGTGAGACCTCTGCTTTTCATGCTTGTCATATGAGATCGATTACTTGTAATAAATAATGAATGAGGCTGAAGTGGTACTTACTGTGAGGTTTCTTGGGCCCGGGGTCAGTTTCTACCATCCTATGCGGGCTCGGGTCTGAGTAGTCGGCGGTCGCGCGGACTCAAAATCGAACTGGCTTAGTGAATGTGCTGACGCTTTTGATAGCGTTCTGCTCGTCTGCAACAAATAAACGTAAACATTAATTAATTATTATAATATCTTTCTAACTGTACTGATATCTACAGTGTAATGAGAAGCTTTTACTCAGCATTAGGCCATCAGCTGAGGGCCTTATTAAAAAAAATTATCGTAAATTAACAGCACATAGCTATCAAATAGTCGGTCCCTTCCCGACATGCGCTATTTTCCGAAGAAGAAAAGAGACAAAACACTTTATAACAGTTTTTTGGTTAAAGAGCATTTATGAAACAACGAGTTTTACACAAGTTGAAGTCGATGGAGGACAATGGAACTTAACAAGTTAATAAAAACATTTGTCTTTACTCAAAACAAACACGCTCTATTAATATCTGCAGTTTACACCCTATAAACAAAAAAATCGGTCCACTCATTACGGACTTACTACAGGACACAGATACACACATACGTGTCCTCAAAAATAAATTATTAGTAAAGAATTTAAAAATATTTATAAACAGATTGAGTTCACCTTCATAAGACTTCAAAGGGACTAGGCGGAAAGAAAACTGTTAGAAAACCGCTAAATAAATTATCATATACTAGCAGCGCCCCGCGGTTTTACCCGCTTTGTGTCCATTCCTGTGGGAATTTCGGGATGAAAAATAGCCTATGTTACTCGTGGATAATGTAGCTTTCGAATGGTGATAGAATTTTTACAAACGGTCCAGTAGTTTTTGAGCCTATTCATAACAACCAAAGTTTTCCTCTTTATATTATTAGTGTAGATACTCGTATATAGGTACAGGAGTGAATTAATTCGTACATAGTAACTTGATATATTTATTTGCTTATTTCTTTACCTTATCTATGATAAAATTATACTAAACACTAGTCAGAAGTTTAAATTGTAGTTAAGTTTAGTTTGAATAACATTTTTTTGCGAATGTTCTCTTTACTCCCTATATTAATTTGTATGTTTATCTTTACACGAATGTTTATTTAAAGCCATCATACATATTTAATGATTCTCGTAAAAGTATTCATTATTCATACTAAGGTATATTCGTTTGAAATTGTATTTTTAGTGAACATATTGTAAGAAAAGACATCTCCAAATGCACTTCGGTGATAGTTTCAATGTTACATCGCTCGTGTGTTATTTATAAAATACAAATTATATACATTTAAAAATAACTCGGATATATGCAGTTTATATATGTACTAGCAGTGCCCCGCGGTTTTAACCGCGTTGTGCCCGTTCCCGTGGACAAAAATCTTCCTCTGGAATCACTCTATCTATTTATAAAACTGCATCAAAATCCGTTACGTAGTTTTAAAGATCTAAGCATACACAGGGACAGACAGACAGTGGAAAGCGACTTTGTTTTATACTATGAAATGATATGATGATGATCATTAATTTGTCCTTTTATAAGTTTTTTGAAGTGTGGTGGAAATTCTTTGACTGTAGGTATATCATGTTTGTAAAATAGTAGGAGGGTCTAACTTCAATTTGAATATCATTGCACTTATTATATATGTTCACAACTTAATTAAGTAATATTTGCCGCAAATAAGTTAGGTTGGGTATAATAAAAGGTATAGATTAATAAGATTAAGCTATTAATCTGGTATCTATTACGTTTTCAGAAATATTATGCTACAGGCGTTAACTCTATGCTAAGAATTCAGCCATTCCTTCTAGTTTTGAATTAGTTATTTAAATTAATTTACGTAAATTAAACAATAATTTAGATAAATAGCTTTATTAGCAAGTAAAATAAAATAAAATTTAATAAAAGGTGAAATCGGCCGTTTAATATTGAAATTATCAGGATAATGCTTTGCAAATAGAATAATGCCACCAATAGGTATACCGATAGTTTATCATACATACTTACATACACGTACACGTGTGAAGAAACCTGAACTATCAAGACAGGAGCCCAAGCCACAAGGGGCTGAAGGCGTGAGGCGACGATTACACGTAAAGTATTTACTGTGATCCATCAGTAAATAATGACGTATTGTGGTATTTACTGAACGTGTAACCTAATGTATTGATGGATGTCAGTATTTATTGATGGATTTCTAGATTTCTTGATTCTGTAATGATGATCCGTCGGATTATGATTAATTTGCCATTTTAGACGTGTAAACAGCAGGAGACGGGTCACAATACTAACGTAATAAATACTGTACGTGTAGGCTGGTGTATTAATCCATCAGTAAATACTGAAATCCATCAATAAATACTGTATTGACGGATCACAGTAAATACTTTACGTGTAATCGTCGCCTTATGAACATTTATAAAATACAATTAGTTCAATAGTAAAAATCCCAGACGTTTTAAATTAAAACATGAATAAATGGGATACCATATCATTTACCTATAAGTAAGGAAACCTTATGAAACTTGAAAACTGTGTTTTTCTTAAAGATTTAGTCCCGGATAACCTACCATACTTATGCGTGATAAAGGAGCTGAAGAGTTTTTTTGAAATCGCTCATCTTTCAGCGCGGAATCCTGAAAATCTTTATGTATAATTCTCACCTGAGGAAGTGAAGGTTATGTATCTTAATTTCCTACAGAAATGGACCCGATGAGGATAAAACCGCGGAGCGCTGATAGTAATGAGTACCAATAAAACATAAGATTATTCTCTCAAACAATGCAAATTAATCAGTTATGATGGCTTCAATGGAAAACCATAGACTAACCAGAAACAAATTACTTTTTACATTGTAGTAATTAGTTGAAAAAGGTAATTTGTTTGTTAAATTTGTAACTATTTATTACTGTTGAGTATTCTTTTAGTTACTTAGTATTTAGATAACTATACTCATGTTAAAATTCAAATTATTCTAAAATTCAAAAACATCTTTATTTCAATGAGTTATTCATACGAGTGTCGTGAGCAAAGCTAATCGGTGTTCACGTTCATTTAATATTTTTCGTGTTTTCAAAGTTTAATTCAGCACGATTTTTGAGCATGTACAAAACGTAATTAATAGTTTTCATTCGCTAAGGTTAGGGTCGTGTAAATTATGTTGTAACTAGCAGCGCCCCGCGGTTTCACCTGCTTTGTACCCGTTCCCGCAGGAATTTCGCGATAAAAAGTAGCCTACGTCCTTTCTTAGGCTCTGGACTAACTGTGTACTGTGTGTAATTTCATTCAAATCAGTTCAGTAGTTTTGGCGTTAAAGAGTAACAGACAGACAGTTACTTTCGCATTTATAATATTAGTTAGGATTATTTTATTCTGAAACAACAAAAAACGTTTCGTATTTTACTCACTTTGTAATGATGTAATACTGAACATAGCAAATATCGAAGAAAAACCCCTATAAATTAAAAAGGAACAAAAAATACTTGCCGAAAATATGTTTTATACTTTAATAGCGGCAATCGATTTGATGTTTGATTTGGTTAAATCAAGGGGATCAAATCTATTTAAAAAAGCAGTGCATTAAATAAAAGGAAACCCTCATTATTGAAACTTATTAAAGAACGTAGAATACGTAATATACATTATTATACGAATCGAAAGAACGTATTCTATATAAAAATATTCATAAAGAAACTTTTTATCTACTTTCCTAGTTATTTTTTTTCGGTTTATCAAGAATTTTAATTTGCGGCATAAAATTGAACTATAAATGACAGTGACATCCTCTGTCCTTTAAAATGTAGGTGAATTGAAGTCGTAAAAACGATAGAGTTTTAAATTTTACTTCAATTAATTCTTAAGGCTTCATCATAGTTTTATTAATTCTTTAGACTCATAATATCTAACTAATTCATTATCTACTCTTATTTAGCTACGGACTCAGTTATAAGTAACTTTGTATTGAAAAAAAGATGGTTTTGAATATCAGTCTCAGAATCTTAATATATTTAGCATATACAACCTACAAAGGTCGCCTCCAACTGAATTAATTAGATAAATGAGGGATGGAGAGAGAGGCCTATGTCCAGCAGTGGGGTGGGCGTCCTACGGCTGACATGATGATGATGATGATAATGGACATCCAAACCCTTTTACGCCCATGAACATTTGCTTCTACTCTCAGGTTCCAAACATTTTCAAAACCACGGTTTTGAAGATGTTTGACATCGCACAGTTAACTGTAAACTATCCGATTTTCATACGAACATTGAACACAAATACTTTCTTCAACGTATGTCTAATAAACATATAAAAAAACGATTAGTTTATATTCTTATGAAGTGAAGTTTGTTATCACGTGAAGTGGCGAACAATGGCCGGGAAACGTCTGTCAGCAACAGCATTAGTAACTAGATCCACTGCGCCTGCGCGCCGGCGCCGGCGTGGTGAGATTTATATCCATACTAGCAGCGCCCCGCGGTTTTACCCGCGTTGTGTGTGTCCTGTGGGAATTTCGGGATGAAAAATAGCCTTTGTTACACGTGGATATAGTAGCTTTCGAATGGTGAAAGAATTTTTAAAAACGGTCCAGTAGTTTTTGAGCCTATTCATTATAACCAAACAAACACAGTTTTCCTCTATAATAATACATATTAGTGTAGATATGTATCACAGTAGCAGTACCCCGCGGTTTTACCCGCGCTGTACCCGTTTTAATAGGAATTTGGGAATGAAAACTACCATAACCCTTTTCTACTGAATCTGGCTATTATATGCAAAAAGATTTTTTCAGATCAGATTGGTAGTTTCAGGGATTTGGCGTGTAACATACTCTTCAGCTTTGTTATGAAGTATGGATTGTGGCTTCTAGTCTAGTGGCAGAAGCAATTGAACTGAACTACTATTAGAATGGAGATGTTCGGCCTTCAGTTATATGAAGTTAGAGGAAAGTTACTGAAGAGAAAACTTGAGGGAAAATGGCCTGTAATTTAAATCTTGAGTAAACAGGTTAAATATTAATGAAACTGCTGGGATTTTGAACGATTTTGGGTTGTATTTGTATGACTTTTTCAGAATCATTGGCCAATTTCATAGTTCAGTATGCACTTTTTGGGAAAATGTAATTTTAGTTGTTGTAAGTAATTCACCAGTTGTACTACATGCTGTTAAATTTTGTGATATTTGTTTAATAGTTTATTAAAACCAAAATGCCCTCACTGGTTGAAGCAACTGTCAATAATCGAGTTATGACTCCAACATTATCAAATGTCAGTTAGATTCGAACAATCGTTAAGGTTATGGAAAAGTTTTCGTAACTTTTTATCCCGAAATTTTAACAGGATCGGGCACAAAACCGCGACTCGTTGCTAGTGTTTAATATTTCATGTAATGCGTTCATAAGTAATCTCTCTCCACGCCCTTAATGAAATAAACATAATAAGCGTTATCAACCGCTGTGATTACAGTACTGCCTCAACCGCGCCCCGCCTGTAACGCAATGTTACATGTCTCTCTATACACTTTGACCTTATTCTACTTAAACTGTTGACTGTTTGAATGGCACACAACGTTGGTACGTTTTAGACTTTCGTATAAAACTATCATGGTCACATTCTAATTTTGAATCAATCGTATAGTATTAATTTAAAAAAGATCCTGACGAATTGAGAACCTCTTTTCTAAGTCAGTAAAAAGCAAAATAAATCTGTAATACGTAACAACTTAATAGCACACCCTGGAATGCTGTGATATCTGGTTCAATGCGGTGTAACCTACTCACGCGACTCTACTCACGTCTAAACATTGAGCTTAGTTTACATTAGTTAAGGCAGTGCGTAGAGTTGAATTCTACTGTCCCAACTGATCTCGTTATGTAATTAAAGATTATGTTTTGATTTTAGCTACTATGAAGAAAGTAATTTTAAAATATAATTATGACCTTAGGTAAACACTTTATTTATGGTTTCTCAATATTAGTTTTTTTGTAATCAGCTTTAGGCCAGTAGAGTTAAACTCTTTTACCACCTTTACTCATGTATACTAGGCTTAACTTTAACGTTAACATAATGGTTAGTTAAAACAAAAAACTTAGTGTTCATATTTACATACTTATTTGATTTCAATAATGCTATTTTTACGCCATGCGTAATGTTGTAACTAATTCTTCACGTGTTGCGACAGATGCCATCCATTTATAATTGACAACCGTTCAATTTGAAATAAGAATGGTTGTTTTTAAAAATGTCAATGTAATGTTATTTTCTATTATCAAGTAAGTTTGAAATTAGAATGTGCACAGTGTAGCCTTTACATGTGCCTTAGAATGTGTGACTAATATTTAAATTTTTAAAACTGGAGTGTAAGTAAACATGTGAAACGTTGTAATACAATGTAGTCTATGTAGTTAAGCTTCGTTAATTTGTATTACTCATATGGGTACAAATTGTCATTTCGGTTTTCAATTACATTCCATATTCAAGCTAGGCAGCGTACCTAATTAAACTTACACTTTAATCCTAAGGGGACTTTTGCCTTAACATACAGACAAAGTTTGTTAATCGGACTATCTTAATTCAACCTTCACATAGATTCGGTAGTTCGGTAGGTATTATTCTTAACCGTATTATCTTTAAATACAATAGAAACAGAAAATAATATATATTTTAGTCTTCTAGGGCCGCTGTCGCAATATTTATAATAAAACTAGCTGTGCCCCGCGGTTTCACCCGCAGCGCCCCCGTTCCCGTGGGAATTTTGAGATTTTTATTCCCTATAAACCTCACGGAGCCCGAGACCTTTCAAACGAATGCAAAATCGTGGAAATCGGTCCAGCCATTCACGCGTGATGCCACGACAACAAAAAACGGGTTTCATTTTTATATATATAGATATTTTTTTAAATTAAGTAAATTAACTAAGTTTAAGTTTATATTTGCTTATCACTACACAGTGTTTGTTTTTAAATATCTAACATGTTATATTTTCGTTAACATTTGCCGCTAACCTTGATGGTAACTAATTTCGCGTGTCTAACCGACTGTTCAGAGCAGGTATGCAATATCCGTGAGTTCTTCCTTTGAACCACATTTTCCATTCAATTGAAACATTGTAACACTTTACTGTTTATATATGTATGTATTATGATACTTTTATATTTCGTATATTCTGTAACTAGCAACGCCCCGAGGTTTTACCCGCGTTGTGCCCGTTCCCGTGGAAATTTCAGTATTTTTATAGATATAAACCTTTCTCTTGAATTACTCTATCTATTTAAAAAACCGCATCAAAATCCGTTGCGTAGTTTTAAAGATCTGAGCATACATAGGGACAGACAGTAGAAAGCGACATTGTTTTATACAATGTAGTGATTGCAAGGCAAGGTCTCTACACTAACTAAAGTTATCAGAACAAATGATAATTAGATACAATTACAATAAGCATAATAAAGCCTAGACAAAGCATATATCTTATAATATAAAATTCAAAGTCCTGACTGACTGATAATCAACGCACTGCCTCAACCGCTAAACCTAGAAACATGAAATTTGGCAGAAAGGTTCTTCAAGTGACGTAAGTGCACACTAAGAAAGGATTTTCGAAAATTCCTAAGGGAACGGGCTCAACGCGGGCAAAGCCGCGGGGCGCTGCTAGTTTTCTATATATTGACACCCTTTTTAAATTTACATATATTCTGATTATAGACAAAACAGGTTTCCGATGTTTTTACTATATTTTGATTCTTAGTTAATCATTATTTGTATCGCATCACAAATCTATGTACAACACATACATTGAAAGAAGTAGTTATACAAATTATTCAAGTATAGTAATATCCTACTATATTATAAATGCGAAGGTTTGTGAGTATGGATGTGAGTATGGATGTGTGTATGGATGTATGTTTATTACTCTTTCACGAAAAACTACTGCAAGGATTTGGATGAAACTTTACAGTAATATCTATACTAATATTATAAAGCTGCAGAGTTTGTTTTGTTTGTTTGTTTGTTTGTTTAAACGCGCTAATCTCAGAAACTACTGAACCGATTTGAATAATTCTTTCACTGTTAGATAGTCTATTTATCGAGGAAGGCTATAGGCTACATTTTATCCCGAAATTCCCACGAACAGGCACAACGCGGGTAAAACCGCGGGGCGCTGCTAGTGTATTATAAAGCTGCAGAGTTTTTTGTTTGTTTGTTTGTTTGTTTGAACGCGCTAATCTCAGCAACTACTGGTCCGATTTGAAGAATTATTTCAGTGTTAGATAGTCCACTTATCGAAGAAGGCTATTGGCTATTTTTTTATCCCGAAATTCCCAAAGGAACGGGCACAACACGGGTAACACGGAGTAGTATAACTTATTGATTAAAAGAAGTAGTTACGTTATACAAATTATTCAAGTATAGTAATTTCATTAATAATAATGCCTTGAATAATAAACTGCTTTATTAACTGAAGCTCAAAGTTCGCGAATGGTGATCAAAAGCTCGTTATTTATAGTTTTAAGGATACCTCCTTGAGAGCTCACTTCCGAAACTTAATGTGTTTTTCGACACTGATGTTATTTACTCGTGAACATCGGCCCAGCCTTTCTTGAGTTATAAAAATAGCTAACTAAGTTATAAATAATTAACTATAGATATCAATATTTAGGTAACTTTTAATCAACTCACTAAAGGAGGTTCTGTATTCCAACTGTAAGTTTATATGTAAGTTCTATGTATGTAAGTTTGTTTACAAATGAATAAATTCTAATCCGGTTTGGTTTTTTAGATTGGTTTATATTGGATATGCATATTTTTTGAGGAGCATAATAAATAAATAAGTGGTGAGATTTATTTACTTTCTTTACACTTTAATGCCTCGGTCGTCTAGTGGTATGTGCACTCGCCTGCAAAGACTGAGGTCCCGGGTTCAATTCCCGGTTCGAGAACAAACAAACATGTTTCCCACTTTTTAAACATGGCTTGGGTTTGAGATCACCAACCCGCACTTGGCAAGCGTGGTGAATATGCCTTATCCTCCTCCGTGTACTGATATCTTCAGTGAGATGAGAGGCCGTTGCCCAGCAGTGGGACATTCCAGGCTAATACTTTACTTTACTTTGCACGTTGACGATGGTCAGAGACTACATGTTTGTTTATGTTATGGATTTCCTCAAGAGATCTCTATGAAAGATAACTGAATTCAATCTAGGGTACTTTTAGTAAGTTTTAGTCGTAAAGCCCGAAATAAATGTAACAATAAACAAAATAAAGGATTAAGGTAACAATTTGCTGTGACTTGATCTTTAAAAGAAATACTCCAAGTAAAAGACATCAACGAGCTCGAACATCGCGTACAACTTTTTATTTACTTTACTTTAAAAAATATAGTTTTTATTTTCGAGCTCCGCGGTTTAAAATACCATGTAACCTTCTTCTTGAACATAGCCATCCGATACAACAATAATTATTCGAATCGGTTTTCTAGTTCCCTAGATTAGCCCGAACATACAAAGAAAATTAAAAATGTACCTCTTTATTATATGAGCCCCAATATGTTGCATTGGGACTCGTATAATAACCACTGGTCACAATATTTTTGTGGAATAACCCTGATCGGAGAATAACCCGTTTTGAAAAACGAACGCAATTATAACGCGAAGTGTGTTATTGACGAGCGTGTGTGTGTTAAGCTGTCAGTCTTAAAGGACAACACAGTTGCCTGTAAACAGGACTAACTAAAATGCAAGTAAATTTTTTACACCTAAAAAAGTTTTAAAACATCATTTGGTCTAAAATGTAATTCTTGTTTTGATGAAATTTAATTAATAAATTTCAGACATAACTGTATTCCCTGAATATAATTATATGTTTTTCAATATAATATTTGTATTAGGTCTTGATAGTTGATTTTGATTTTAATTAATAGGCTTGTTTCCACTAAGAATGAATCGGATGGCTTTTAGTTTCTAATGATTAACCATGATAATTAGTAAATAAATAATCAACTTTGCTATTAAAATAATAAAAGATTAATAATATTTTTGGAAAATAAAATCGACAAAATGAGGCGTTTAATCACGTGACATTAAACACCAATCAGAGAAGCGTGACGTCACATTTCGGATAAAACTACGATGTATAGTAGATTTCTAATTTTTTGGCAATTCATGTTAACAAACCTTTGATTTTACGACATTCACGTATTTATCTTAAACTACACACTCAATAGTTTGCCACACACTATACACTTTTTCCTAAGTTCTAAACACGGAATTCATGAATTTTATTAATTTTCAACATCATATTTTAACAAAAAGAAAAAAAGTGAGGTTGTGAAAATACAGATAGTAAAATGCTATTTTTTTGACTATGGCTATAGTGATGAGCAAAGCAAGCAAAAAAATATAACAGAGTATGAAATCAACTAAGTGATTGAACTTTTTCAACTCACAAAAAGGCAAATTAAAATAAATCATCGTATTACTTTGAAAACTCACGACATTATTTTTAATTTAATATACTAGCAACGTACGTTAATATACTAGCGCTAAAGCGATTATATTTTTGTTGTATGTTCAGTTTTGAGATAATTAAGCGGTATTGCCACTGTCGGTTAACTAAGAACTGTCATTATGCTGGCAAGACAGGCCGATACCTAGTCAGCCGCCATGCTTCGTTCGTCATTCGTCTCGTTTGCTTGATGTCGTACGTTACGGGTGCTCCTCTATGTTCGATTTCCTAAAAAACTTGGCTTTCTCTCTGGACTTCGATTTTTTTTAGTAATTTGGTGTGTTATTTATTAGTAGGATAGGATGGGATAGGATAGTAGGATATTATACGACTGACAGCAATTCGCGGTTTTTTATCAGCGTTGTATCTGCGTGATTAAAAGAAAAACTTAAAAACCCGACTGATTAACTTAATTAATGTATAAACCAATGAACAGATACTATGTCAGCCATTAAGCAACTTCTGAATTTATATCAGTCATATTTTAATATAGAATATAACTATCACTGCTATAAAAATTATTATGAACTCCTACCTCCGTGGCTAATGTATCAATCTTTATATTATCTTTGTTCAGAAAATCGGCCATATTTATTTGTACATACGTCTCGCCAATGCGAAAGAAATCGACTATACATTGTGGAATTAGTTGATAATGACTTTCTTCGTATTTTTTATTGTTTGGAACGTATATGAATTATTTGTCGTTGTACTTTTACATTGGGGCACTATACAGTATTTATAATACGAGATATTCATTATTTATTAAAAAACACAATTGACTTTCATACACAAACACGGCTGTTCTGCGAAATGTGACGTCATTCAAGACGGCATGACAGTCTTGGCCTTTTTCGCGGTCAATTTCAATTTCATTTCTTAAAACTCAAAATACAAACGTAAAAAAACTATTTTTCTTAAAATAATATATTTTTGGGGTGAAATAGATGCTAAGCTATAGTTTTAAACTAATTTCCAAATTTTGTCAACTAGCCTATTGATGTTTTTTTTTTACTTGTATTGTATTAACAGTAAGTGTAACCATTGAATCGAGTAATAAATCATGTGCAGGTTTACACATTTTACAAAAAAATTATGATATTTTTTTAATAAAACTTGAAACAAAAAATACCACCGTAAGAACTTCCTAAGAGTGTCCTGAAATTCGTACAAGTTTTACGCGGGAAAAATCACGGAAGCAGTTTTTTACTAGTTTCCTGTTCAGCCATTATGGCGGTAAAACTTTAATCAGTATGAAAAATGTAATAAGGCAGACATAAGAAAAAAATTGAAAAAAAATTAGCACAATTATTTTCTGATTCAAAGAATTAACTTAGTTGTTTTTTTAGGATTAATCATCATGTCTTATTTTATCTTATTGTGAGATCAATACCAATTTTAATAAATAAATAATGTTTTTGGCCAACCTACAGCGGTCATGAGGTTTTGACAAAGTTTTATGATCCATAACGGTTGAGAGGATCGTGATAGAAGTATTAGTTTGTTTGTCCGTTTGTCACCGAGATGACTAAGTACCTACTCAACTTATTATTCACAACAACTACTTATAAAAGCAATTTTTGAAAGTCGGAAAATTAATCATCTCTTCTCAATATGTATTTCCCTTTGTATTTAAATTATAATGAGCTCTGCGTTCTATATTTAAACAGGAAATAATATGTACCTCTTATTGTTTAAGTTTTATGCAGAGGTTTTATTACACTTTATGAAAATTATATTTTATTTCAGGTTTTATAAGTAGACTAGCTGCGCCCCGCGGTTTCACCCGCTTTATACCCGTTCTCGCGGAAATTTCGGGATGAAAAATAGATGTTATCCGATTCTCAGGCCTATCCGATATGTACACAAAATTTCATGAGAATCGGTCGAGCCGTTTCAGGAGGAGTTCAATTACGCACCCCGTGACACGAGAATTTTATATATTAGATGTCAATCATGTAACAATTTTGAGTCTTATTCGGTATTCAAATTACTATAGCTAACAAATTAAACTACAATTTATAATGGCGGCAATTTTTGTGTTCTATTGTGAACAGTGATAAGTATAACATAACAAATTGCTATTATTATTATAATTGCAGCTGCTGTACAAAATTTGATAAATCGCTCTACTAAAATGATTCTAACAATACTCACCGAATATTTTCGGAGTCTCGGTATAACAATTGTTATTAACATAAAGTTCCAAAGACGTGCATGTTTTGACTAAAACAGATATTTTTGTGGTTATCACAAACTTTGTTCAGATGGCACGTCATAAAACACTTTTTTGATGGTGATGCATTTCACGTTAGATCCTGGGTGTGACATTCGCGGGTGGGATGTCTGGAGAGTCGCGATGTTTAGTGTAGGTGTCGCGAGAGGTGTCGTGAGACGTGCGGAGCCGACAGCGCGTCGCGGGACTGTGACGCGCCGAGGTGTGCCACACTACTTTTGCACCACCGACCGTCCGCCCCCACCTACTTGGTCTCCGATAATTAAATCGTTTAGCAATCGTGTTTACAGGCTAAATTCACAGAAGGACACTGAAGTGTCACCACCACACGTTCAGGAAGCTACAGGTGTTTCACAAGTGCTCTCGATCGATTCCTATAATGACGCGCTAGTGTAAACACAATGCAGTTTTTGTTCTGGTCATTATCAAGTTAGAATGCGACACGGTTGTGATGTGGTATAAACGTTTGTATAATCGTAATTAATCGTTTTCTAAGCTTATTTACTACATATTATTTAAAAATGATTTTTCTTTGTTTAAACGGGAATTTATTCAACGGCTCTACTAATTATGTTGAATCTGAATTGTTTTTATAATGAGTGCAATAAAATTAAAAGTAGTTGAGGAGTATCTTTGATATTATAAAAAAAGTAAATTAGAGGATACAATTATTTCATACATATGACGGGTAGAAGATAGTCAGTTCATGGTGGCTCTCTTACAGCAAAGTAATAGCCTCCAATATCCCACTGCAGAGCAAAGGCATCTCACCTCACTGAAGATATCAGTACAGAGAGCAGTGATCGATGAGTAATCTAACGAACCACCTCCAGTCTTGATAGACGAGCGTAGGTATATGCTACTACACCGCCGAGGCATTAAGTTGTACACACTTTGGGCCATATTAATTAAGGGTATTAAGAACATTTTAGCTATCAAATGGTTTGTCTCTTTCTGTAATACGCAATTTTCCGAAGAGCAAAAGAGACAAAACACTTTATAACAGTGTTTTAATGACTCAGCGTTTATTAATAAGTCAGTTTAAGTTCTTGTTTTATAGGACATCGATAGTTTATAATATTGTTAACTATGGCATACGTACGTGAGTAGGTACCTAGTAAAGTATAGGGTTTGAGAACACAACTTTATTTAAACTGCCCGAAGTAATTGTCCACTGATAAGATCTACTCATTGTATAGAGATTTGAATGACGAGTACCCAACGTATTCAGTCCGATTCCATTACCAAATAATTTAACCGAATACATTTTCCTACTCAACTGTTACATGTTAATATATACAAGGTAAATGAATTAAAAGGTGGAAAAAGAAATATATTCAATTTATTGGAAATATCTGTCTTTTTGAGTCTTCTTAAATTGTTCCTGAAATCTTCTATATATAAAACAACAATCATGGTTCGTGTGTCTCGCTACAACTTGAGAATGACGGGCCGATTTAGCTGATTTTAGTTTTGAAATGTTTGTCGTCCAGGGAAGGTTTAAACGGTAAGCAATAGCTGAATAAATGGGAATTAAAAAGGTAGGGCGGAGCTAGTTGTTAATAAAATGTATGTTTAGTTTTATGTAGGACTAACATAAATTGCATAAAACTAATGGAGCTGTTTGGTAGTATATTAACAAGAAAACAGTATTTTCAATGTGCACTAGTAAGGGAGTCTGGTAACCTGGATCTTTACGCTACTGTGTTATTAAACAAAATATTGCTGTACGTCCTCACAAAACAAGGTACTTAGCTAATACTGTGTCTAATCGCGCTGTTTTTACATTTAAATAATCCTAAAATAAATAACATTGTCACGTTGACATCTGTATCTGTACAATTTGTTAATATCTGTTTATAATACGAAACACATATTTAATATTAAGCAAACCTAATCGATTTATTTTCAGGCAATTCTCTTTAGAATTTAAATTTTCTTTAAAATAAGAGTCATAAACTATGTTATTGTCTGTAAAATTGGTGACGTCAAAGAAATACTTAATAAAGTGTTATGAACCGATAGCTATTTAATATTATCGACAGCACGATGTAAACACACGTTGCATTTGCGAGAACATGAAGTTAAACTAATCTGATAACTACTATGTATATTTTAACCAAGTCACTGGACGACCACTTCTGGCACAGCAAAGTACGAAGCCAATTGTTTGCAATTTGTAGTATATTTTTTTAACTCATCCTTGCTTTGGTTAGTCAAGGTTTCATTTAGGAAAATCGGGATAAAACATTGCTTAATCTTATCACTTATGGCAACCCTGATAGTTAATTCAATATAGATGTAAAATCCTACTTCCTACTAATATTATAAATGCGAAAGTTTGTGAGGATGGATGTATGTATGGATGGATGTATGTTTGTTGCTCTTTCACGTAAAAACTACAGGACGGATTTGAATGAAATTTTACAGTAATATAGATTATACATCAGAATAACACATGGGATACATTTTATCCCGAAATTCCCGCGGGAACCGATACTACGCGGGTAACACCTTTGGTAGAAATGCCACTCATCCAATTAGTGTCTGTGCTGCACGTTGCTTAACAATAGTAAAGCTATGAGTCAACATCACCTAGTCAAAGTACGACATACAATTGTATTCTATACCGCTTTGCCGATTGTACATACGCGAAGTCTAGGTATATCTACGCCGTTAAGAAGCGAAACCGCAAAGTGTGATGCTAATAAAATATTAAATATTTATAAGGAAAATCCATGGCTTATGAATTTATTATTTAATGAACGTCGTACATTCATTAGGTTAATAAAAGTAGATGTCAGATTTTATAGATTTATTAGATTTATTGGTATACTAGCAGCGCTCCGCGGTTTTACCCGCGTTGTGCCCGTTCCCGTGGGAATTTCGGGAATTTTATTACATAAAAACCTTCCTCTTGAATCACTCTACCTATTACAAAAAACCGCATCAAAATCCGTTGCGTAATTTTAAAGATTTAAGCATACAGACAAACAGACACGAAACAGAGACGACTTTATTTTATACTATGTAGTGATTAAGCGCCTTGCAGTCTTACCCGCGTTGTACCCATTCCCGCAGGAATTTTGGTATAAAATAAATCTCAAGTTTTATTCCGATGTATAATCTATATTACTGTAAAGTTTCATCTAAATCTGTTCAGTATTTTTTGCGTGAAAGAGTAACAAACACGCGTTTTAACAAACTTACGCATTTATAATAGTAAGATTAGTAATAGGACGAGTACACACCAGTGTTACCAAATCTTATTTAACCGCATTTTGCCCACATCAATTTCTGCTGCAAAAGTCCCGAAGAATTAGGTTCTTTATTTTAGATTTGAATGGACAAATAATTTATGTATGGACTCACAGACAGATGCCATTTGATGTGTTTTTATAGATGTATTAATTAAAAAGCTGCTATTATATTACTAGTGACGCCATTATAGCCATAAAATGGTTGCTATCTGCTAACTTTATGGTAACTGTAGGAAGTTACTTTAGCTCAGAGAATGGCCAATAAATGTCCTACTTCTATTTACTATAAAAATGTAATTTATCATAAATCTATTAATGCTTATGAACCACTTCGATTCCATTGTCTGATGGACCGCAACTTCGCGTGTCATATTTTATTGCGAGTTAGCACTCTTTCGCGGTTTTACTTACGTATCTTATGAATCTTGTGATCATTTCAAGTGCTTAATTTATCAGATAAAGTAACTAAATTTGAATTAAAATATGTAGAGCAAAGAAATGACGAATTAAAGTGTTATTTTTTACCTAACCTATATTACAAATTGTTTGCCTAAACCATACTATACTGCGAAAAGATCGTGTAGCCAACACAAAAAAAATACGAAAGGCATTGAATTTAATAACGAAAAACTTATAAATAAAA
This sequence comes from Cyclophora punctaria, assembly GCA_951394245.1. Taxonomy (NCBI): domain Eukaryota; kingdom Metazoa; phylum Arthropoda; class Insecta; order Lepidoptera; family Geometridae; genus Cyclophora; species Cyclophora punctaria. Next base: position 7,015,284 of record OX596184.1, read on the forward strand.
AATATCTCAATGACATTGAATCTGCTTTCATCTGAATATTTCATTTTTCCAATACATTTTCCTGTAACTCCCTCAATGCAATTAATATTATTTAAATGAATTAGATGTAAACTAAATCTTTATCGGTAACCTGATTTAATACCACTTTGATTTGTAGGAATTGTCGTGATAGCGCTTACTATTTTCACTTAAATATTTTTACTCTGTAACGACAATTATATTTGACATTTATAAATCAGGTTAATGTCACGCTATTTGTCGTGATAAGTACCTACAGACAATAAATTGCGAAAGGGAGTGTTTTCCTAAGCGGTGCGATCGCGGGATTGACCTCATGTTATACACTCGTGTTTTCCTGCAGCTGCGGTCGCCCTTATTACCATAATGGTAAGGGTGTTTCCGTTAAAGCGTTGTGGAGCGGTGCGGAGTCTGATTTACCAATCACAGCGCATTGGCATGGAATTACGCATTGTCATTTCTTTACGTGCCCGTCATGCCTTGTCATTAGTTAGTTGAACTCCGCACAGCTTCGCTCCGCTTCAACACAAACGCACCCTTAATCTCCGAAGTCTTATGTATTGTATTCGAGATATAATTTATCGCCCGTCTCTATCTTTTGAGGGTTTATTTCTAAATTATCATCTCCTTATTGAAAAGCTTTTATTAACCGACTATAAAAAGAGGCGGGCCCAATTGTTGAACTGTTTTTTTTTTGCTTTTGAGTTCGATGTGTCCAGTAAATCAGTCAACCAGACGATCACATTTTCCTTCTATATATTTAGTTACGGCTTGTTGCTACATCCATCGATAGAAGACTAATTATTTTAATGGCACTAGATTGTCAAGATATAATTGTAAGAGCATAATTGCCCCTTTATAAGGATTATCAGCTATCAATTGTTTTTGTTAAGAAATAATTTCTCTATTTTGGGCAAGGAGGATGCAATCAACTAATTGATAGTTAACTAACTAGTAAACCGTGACAGTTTTTAGCTCAGTTACAGCAGTTAGCTCCTGGACTTGTCTTAGTTATTAAATACTAAAAAGAAGTTTTAAAAATTGTAGCCTATAAATATCTAAAAAGAATAGTAGAATTGTTACTAAAATCTTTATATAAGTTCAAATAGGTTATACAAACGATGGTGTTCAGTTTTGACAGCTGGGGAGCGACAAAATTCTAAGACGCCACCAATATTACCATATATCTTCAGTGCACAAGAGATTTTCGCATTTCATTTTCCTTTTAAAAAAAGATAATTTTATTTGGCTTTACGTTTAAAAGTATTTGTAAAAACTGTGTGAAATGCAAATGTTTTTTATTCTTATCTACACACGCAAGTAAATTAGTGTGTATTTTTACGTGGTATCGGGGTAAATAACCTTGTAGGACTTTAATTATACTATTAAATGTATTGTAGTACACTGAAGCCTGAATTAATCGGGTCGGCAGGTTGTTAGTCGATGACGCTTCGTAGAGTTTTATGTAATGCGCTATGGACCTATTAGTACGTCAATTAAGATAAGGATTAATGTCAGTGACGAAGGATGTTTATATCTTTGTGACTATTTCACATAAAAGTGCAAAGGAAATCTTTATAATATCCGCGCCACACCAAGTTAAATGGAAAAAAATCTCAACCATTTGTTACGTCGATCAAACGATGTATCGAGCAAATAAAATATCGGTCATTTGATACCCCGGTGAATTGTATTCTGTATAGTTTCAATGAAAAAATAATGCAACTTTCTATGCAATCTTTCCCATTGTAATTTTAGAATAAGATCAAGTTAAATCCGTCAACTGAATTTTAAGCGCGCCCTAAACAGCTAAACTATTCTGAATAGTTGCCCAACATTAAATGTTTTCTGTTTTCCATAACATTGAAATCAAAACATTAATCCTCAAATGCTGTCGTGTTTCCACTGTACAAGTAATATATATAGTACAGTATAGAGTGAAGTACATTTCCGTGGTGTTATCAGCTGTCCAGTGATCAAGCAGATTGAACGACCTCGCGGGCCGTGCGGACCCGAGACCGGTCCACCAAGGTGAAGGCAAATCGTACAGTGCCTGCCAGAGATCACCTCCCAGCGACCTTTGAAGGATAACATAAGTTATTATGGAGTTTGATTTTATAGAGCGTTTTATACCTGATTACCATTCCCCGCGGTTATACCCGCATTCCCGTGGGAATTTCGGGATGAAAAATAGGCTATATAACCTTCCCTATAATTTTCTTCCCTTAGATGTGGTTGTCTAGTACAAAAATGATAAAAAATATTATTAAAATCTGGTTTAATTTTATTCTAGTGTTACACAAAAATGAAGACGTACGTGTGACATAATTACGAAACAAAACTAAATCTAGCCGATAATTCTCCAGAGATAATGGGTAATGGTTTCTGTCGCGTACTGTACGGACATCAGATTACTGCCACAAACAACTATTGTTTGCTGTTCGTACCCCGCTAAACTGAAACATTAACGGTCAACTTGTTAAAATTGACACACCTTTAAAAACAAATAAACTAGGATTAACAATATGTTTTGCGGTTAGTTTTGCCTTGTACTCGCATTACCTAGGTCCGTACGTAAGCACTAGGTATAAGATTAGTTTAGGTAACAAGTAACAACATAAGCCGAACGTAACCTTTATGTGCTAGTAAGTAACACTGTTTTGCAATATTACTTCAGTAGGCATGATACGTCATTGAAGCTATACGCTTTTTATTTAGATATTAGCAGTGCCCCGCGGTTTTACCCGTGTTCTACCCGTTCCCATAGGAATTTCGGAATATAGTAAATTTCTCTGTTATTCTGATATACAATACAAGCTGCATTATTGTATAGTTTCAACGGAATCCGTTCAGCAGTTTTTGAGTGAAATAGCATCTAATACCTATCCATTGATATGTTCATTCATCTTTCGTTACAAACTTTGTCATTTATAATAGATATTTATGCATTTCTTTAGTATGATGGCAATTAATATGTCGTTAGTTGTTCAGTGTGTAAAAAATATTAATACTATTAACAGTCTATTAAATAAAATATTACTTGTCAAATAACTACGTGCTATGTCCTTGAACTTATCAAATCATAGAGACTGCAATTGGCATAACTAACCTATCGTATTCGCTTAACAAAAACTCGCCTTCAATACACGTAATACCCGCATTAGTTTCATTTTTATATTTTACTTACATATTTGCATATAATGTACATTTCCGAAATTTTTGGTAGGGTGTAATTGAAACATAGCTTGGAAATATCCTTGGCAATTCTTTGAACTTTTAATACGTAGAATAAATATTGTCAACAATAACGTAGTAAGTGATGCAGTACGTCACACACGATAATTTTGCGGTGTTTTCATTTATGTTTTTTATTAATTATTATGTACTTACTAGATTTCCGCCACTGGTTTTTACATAGTTTCAGGGTTACATGAAGTTTATGTCATTGCATTTTTATAACAATTTTAAAATGCTTCTTGTTGTTTGCTGAGAAACTAACATACATACAACATACAACAATTGGAACAACCAGAACCCAAACTTATGTATATTGTGTACTACCTGCGCCCCGCGGTTTTACCCGCGTTGTGCCTGTTCCCGTGGGAATTACGGTAATTTTTATACATATAAACCTTCCTCTTGAATCACTCTATCTATTAAAAAACTGCATCAACATCCGTTGCGTAGTTTTAAAGATGTAAGCATACATAGGGACAGACAGACAGCGGAAAGCGACTTTGTTTTATACTATGTAGTGATTAATAAGTAATAAATAGATTATAATAACCTAATCAATTCAATGTGCTTAATAAGACAACAAATTAATGTTCGTTATAAGAAACCGCGATATCCGCAGTAGAGATAATACTCGTCTCTAAAATAAATTATTATTTTTTACCATCTACTTATCACATGATAGAAAGTTGCTTACAAATGCTTTCTCTTCTAGGATCAGGAAGAAAGCATGTTTGGCGGTAAGTAGGTGACAAAAACATATTATAATGATGCTTAAAGTAATGGATGTCGTGGTAGATAAATAAATACTGGATTTAGTGGTAGCCAAGTGGCGCTTGTAAGTAAGTCTATTGCTTAAAAACTGGTATGGACTTTTCTATCAAATGTTCAACTTAGTTCATTAAAAAGAGTTCGTTAGTGTCTTTAGTGCTTTTTTAGTGTCTTTAGTTAGTGTCTCTTTAGTGTCGTTAGTGTCGAGAGTTCTTAAGCTTCTCTACTTTTTCTCTCATTAAGGCCAGGATATCCCAGCCATTTCGGTCACTGTCTCTCTGGGTAGGAAAGAGCGAGAAACACTACGGGCGCGGAAATGGTGGTGGTAGAATTTTGCGACTCATTTTTAAGAATTACCACCTTTCGTTGGATTGAATCGAAATTTTACTCCAACAGTATTCAGTCATAGTTTATTTTACATTACTCAAATTAATTTAAGAAATTTTAATATGCGTTTGAAATTGTTTAACAAACTAAGTGTGAAAGTAAGGTATAAAAGACCCATCTTTGTGATTTTTTTCTATCGAGGAAATTAATAGTCAACGTGTTTCGGAAACAGTAGTATGATTAAACATATGATCAAGATTAAAAACAAACAAAAATTGTTCTTGTAACGTTAAGACTTTTGGCTAAAAAATTGTTTATAGTAGCCCGTTTTAGGAACTCATAGGCCCTTAAATTGATGAATGAACTCTAATAGTCTACAATAAAGAAAAATCCGTGGGTATTATCCAAAGCGGTCTTAAACATTTTTGATGCCAGAACCCATTTGAAAAGCTAAAATTTTTACGGAACCCCAAAATAAAAGAAAAAGTTTCATGCATTCTTTAATAATTGGTTATCAATTTACTATTTAAGTCTGTATACACTTAAAAATTAGTATGTTCACTTAAATATACACCGTATACTATACTTAATTAAATAAAAATATCTAATGGAAGGTATTAAATTGTACACAGGTTTTGCGGAGCCCCATGGCTCCGCGGAGTTTACTTTGTGTATGACTAATATATAGACAATTAGAATTCACAATGCCCAACTTTTTTCCACAGCTAAATAACTGGATTAATTGGTTTGAATAACTTACAGAATTGTTTTCTAAAGATTTTCTGACAATGATTTGTATCTTACAAGAGTATTAGGATCTTACAAATGGGAGTTTTTGTAGCAAAGTGACCTAAAGATGACATTAGTTATTACTCTCAGCCATGCATACCTACCCCTAATCTTGTATGTTAATAATGTTTATATCGACCCATATAAAGATAATAGGTATATTAAATTTTTTGTACATTAAAATGAACAAAGCTTATTAAAAATGCAACGGATTATTTTTTATACTTCCTTATATTTTCGGAAATCAAGAAACCGGTTCACTCTTTGTTTAAGAATATAATGCATGCATAATGTAAAAATAGTCAGGATTATTAATTTAGGTATAAATTAATACGAATATTTATATGTAATCTTCACTGTTAATTAATCAGGTTATAGGTATATATCTTATTTTTAAAGGTACGTTGTTTATTTTTATATATAATATAAGCGAGGCCCTAGGTTTCCTTATCCGATTCGTGAACAAAAACCGCCATTCTCTTTTAAAATAGACTGGCTTTACCTACCAAAGAGATAATTTTTTTTTCTATTCTACATTAACATAAACATGTGATAAAACAATCGATTCTCGATCTGTAGAATCGTTCAAAACAGCGTAAGCAATCATCTTTATAAAAACATAAGGAAGTCAAAATATTTCTGGTTTATACTTAATTATTTTTGAAAATCGAAATAAATTAACCAAAATAACCATTTTATCTCCGTATGCATATTTATTAAAATTAAAAATGATAGAGTATGTAATTTAAATATTGTCTCTGGTAAATGGCGCGATGTGATTTATCGCTGTGTGCTCTTGTTGTTTGATGTGTTCGCTGCGCCCGCGCCGCGGTGCGCAGGAGTCGGAAAACAGAGATATCGGTGAAGGCTACTGGGTGTCACAGAGTCAACACAACACCTGTTTGAAATACTTTCCTTTAAAAACATATTTGTAATACCTATAGATTAAATTGGTCCGGTTCTTCATTGGTTATGTAAAAGACCTTGGGTTGGTCTGCATAGTATTTAAATAAATAGTAGTAATTAGGAAGGTAGCGTATATTTTTATATTCATGATTTATTTGTAAATGGATTTACGTGATAGCACCTGGATGACCAAGAATGGCGGGTAAAAACTTCAAATTCCACTTTTTCTTGGTAAACAATTGTAGTCCAATTCTGTCATTATTGCAACAATGTACTTGAATACTGCGACATTGATACCTTGCTCTTGAACGAAATGTTAGAACAATGAGACGATTCATGGCTAGGAAATGGGTGTGGTTACATTAATCATCGAGAAAAACTATTTCTCTGACTCATTAGAGAAACTTTAACAATAACTGTGTTACCCAAGTCTGATTTTTATTCAACTTCAGGTCCTAAGAACGTCTTTCGAACATACCATTTGGAAAAATATTGGTCTTATATTGTAAAGACATATTCCTCTCTGCCAATCAATAGGTATGTAAACACTAATCTAGACGGGACTTAATCGCGAATTAAACATTTAATGCATACCTCAACGTTTCGGTCGTGTCGCAACGGCCGTGTTCACGAGGGTACCCTCGTGAACACGTAAGTACACGTAAGTCCCGTCTAGATTAGTGTTTACAATGTGTTCATATCGTGATAGTTTAAATAGTGTAATCAATAGGTATATTTTACAGTAAAGTGGTTTAAAAGTCTTCCGTCTAACTCAAACTCTCTTACGTGTGTATTTTGATTTTGAAGTATTTTGTAATTAAACTACGTTTACGGATACACTTCGCTTCGAACACGGTTCCTGTAAAGAGACCGTAACGTCAGATAAAAATATAAAAATAAAAGCGAATATGTAGTATTGGTAATTTCATAAAAATATATACTGCCATAAATAGAAATAGAGCTATTTAGACCACTGAAAGTTTCTGCTGTGTCATAAATAACAAAATTCATAGAATTGATACTTAAGTCAACATTTACCTAGGTTACGTATGCTACCATATTCTATGTTTCGACCATTTGCCCCTCAGCTACTGTTTACCTCATGTTGCGCTAAGTGAGTCATCCTATCACAATAAACGCAAGGCACATGATAGATAAGTCTTCTCTTTAAACAACAGTGACTCTTGTGTAATATTAGAATACCTGTGTTAATATTTAAGGGCATTTCAGTATATTTTGATTTTCCCTAACGATTGTAGAAAGATATCAACTTATTTACTTGATAAACAATACCGCCTTATTCATAAACGCACTTTAACTTAAACACTACTTTAAAGTGTTTCGTCTTTTTTGCTCTTCGGCAAATAGCGTATGTCGGAAAGGGACAAACCATTTGTTAGCTAAAGTGCAGTTAATAATCGTCTATAAATAAGGCCCTAAAGGTATGAAAACCTGCTTCAAGAACCTAATATTTTAAGACCGTCAAAATATGGGCCTTAAATTTAAGATTTGCTCTTCCATTGTTAAAATTATCAAATGACGAAAATGAGTTACAAAGAAGAAAAGTCTACCAGATGTTTTAGGTATCAAACGGTAAAATATGAGACGTTAACACCTTCAATACAATGAGAATGATAATTAAGGAGCCAGACTTCAACGCGAGCGTTATTACATACAGTTACACATTTCTCTCCAATGGAGACCGGCAAGGGCAAAACGGTTACCTAGTTTTAACGTTCGTGACTCGATCTAGTCAAAAGTCTTCAACATTCATCCAGCAAATGAAATAATGACGGATAATAAAGCTGGAACATTGATAGAAATAGGACGATCGTTCAACATACGACGTAGATCGACTTACGTACTATGGCTACGGAATTCTTTGGATTGTACTGCCTACTATGACTATGACTACCGGGCGTAGGTATAGTAGTTGTTAAAACCTAGTGCCTACATCTTATTACACATAAAGCCAGCATAAGTAACCTGAACAACAATACACACATCACAAAAGTAATACAAATTCAGTTATTGATGGTACAAACTAAGTGTCTTATATTATTTGCACTTGCAAATGTTTTTTTCTTACTAGTTCTAAAATGTCTACGGTAAATTTCTTCTATAGAAGAGGTTTAGTGATGGAGTAAGAATGAATTGAAATCACTAAACCCATTTTACAAAAATTAAGATGATTAAAAGATGAAATCGATGTTAAACATGTCATGTTATTCAACGTGTTATGAACATTTCGTACAGTGCGTATGAATTCGGTGCTATTGTGCAAAATGCGGGTAATAGGTGCTAATCGACCGAAGTGTCATTGAGTATCTAACAGGTTCGGTCGTGGACTGTCAATTATCGAAGGAATACAAGAGATACAATAACTCACCGACGGGGTTCCGATGTGCCTGGTGAAGGATGGGTGTTCCGCCACTGAAGTGGCTATGAACAAAACTTTATGAAGGATGAACTTAACACTAGTAGTGGTTGCACAGAACACTCTCGACGGAGTGTGGGCAAATACACTCGTCGGCACCACCTTTATATGAAATGGGCTTACAATCTAGATCCTATGACAAATACTAACTGACAACTAATACTATTTGATCTAAGATGATGAACGTCACAAAACGTGAAAGCCTCATGTTTTGGGAACTATGTTTCGCGTACTATCGAGTATTAAACAGTATTTACTGTTTTCTGTTTACTTTGTTATAAATTATGTGTTTCTTGGATTTGATCACATCGTCACTATTTTATGTGTTGGGTGAAGTTTTAAGAAAACAAATTGAAATCACAAAGTTATTTTAATTGTTTTATTAACTCGTGCAAGCTCTTAACATACATTATCGGGACAGGTTTAAGATGCATCTTAATTGGTCATTATTTTAATCCGATGACACTTCGTTTTTATACGTAGGTACTTCATTAGCATAATACATTAAACTTGTTATACAAACTAGGTATTATTTAAAGTTTTATTTTTCTTTTGTTTTATTGTTTTAAATACAGTTTTGAGGTTCTTTGTCATTCAAGGATTTTGAGTTGAGAACCGAAAAATTGATTCTCTTAATAATTATTTCCTTAGGTGCCGGAAACATATCTTAACAATAACAATCAGACTTTAACTTCGCCTCTATTTACCTTTTGTATCAATATCTATATTCGTCGTTAAGGCGCGCATCACACAGTCATCAACCTTCAAACGTTTTCTTTAGGATTTGTCAACTCCTCGCTCAATCTAAATGCGACGTTTTCATTTTTAAATCTTACTAAAATTATAAATGCGAAAGTTTATGAGGATGTATGTATGTAAGTTTGTTACTATTTCACGTAAAAACTACTGAACGGATTTGGATGAAATTTGACAGTAATATAGGTTATACATCAGAATAACACATTTCATCCCGAAATTCTCTCGGGAATGGGTACAACGCGGGTAACAGCGCGGGGCGCGGCTAGTAGTAAGTAAATATTATCGAGACGACATATAACCCAAACTGTTGACACAAGTTGCGATCGTCACCGCGGTGAACTCACCAGAGTCATAAATCTCCGGTCAAACGGGCGGGAAGTGGCTCTCGACCTCACTCGCAGCTTCAGATCTGATTTCTACCAGATTCGTTTGACGATGACACGTCAATGAATGACAGGACACCTTATATGCTGGTTTTATTCCTTACTAGCTGTACCCCGCGGCTTCACCCGCTGCGTACTCGTTCCCGTGGGAATTTCGGGATTTTAACTTGTTATATTCTATTCCTGACCTAAATAAATAAAATAAAAAAGAACCTACTAAAAGAACTAACTCGACTTTCTTTTATTTATATATTTTGATGAGTTAGAAGGTCAGGCTAATACTAAACTCAACCCCCGACTCTAAAAGATAGATATAAGTACATAAAAAGGTTCTGTATGATCATAGTTCCTAAGCATAATGCATTTTTCTTCGGTTAAGACAAAAAAGCTGGCGGCTGATTTAACATGGCTGCTTAATAATATTACTTTATTACTTTGTCTAATATGATTATTTTGTCTACGCCCGCCCTATTAAGTACATTCTACATACAATGTGTATTTTATGCATAAAGCTTACCTACACTACACGTGTTTGAACCTATCTACTCCATGCACTATAGATAAACCAAACATTTATTTACAACGAAACAAATGCTAAAATTGACACCATAACGGAAACTCTCCATTGGTTGAAGCACATAAACTGGTCAATGTTTAGGTGTGACAATGTCACATTGTGGACGGGTGTTCCCTAAGCGTGGTGCAGCTTGGATAGCGTGGCAATTTGTGGTGGCAAGTGGCAATTTATCAATAACGACACTATCAAGTGTTCCTGCTGCGAAGATCGTTACGTTTTCGGCTCCGTTCGTTCAAACATCCGGCTGCCCATTAAACGGCCGTATTAGACCCGCATTGCACGCGACTCCTCGCATTACACTAACTATACCTACAAAAAACGTGACAAACCAACAACTTGTAACTGTCACTTGTTTCTTATTAACCTATTATTGAATTGAACGTTTTTACCACGCAATTCTAATGTGTGCTCCGTGGTGTCCGTGTTGTGAAGACGTATGGAGTGGTATGATGCAGGTCTTCCTTCTTCCAGAATTAGTGTCTATGGACTAGGTGTAGTCTTGATGGAAATAGTATGTAAGTGCATCTAGTAGTATCTCATATTTTCATGTAGTCAAGTAACTTATCTGAGATATAACTTTTAAAGCGAACTACCAACTTTTGGGATAATATGTTTTTAAATAAGAAACCTAACGATATACCGTAAGAAGTTTTTGAAAACGGTTCAGAAACATACACACAAATTAAGAAACTCCTGATTTTTTAATTCAGGTAAAATTATTGTCATTTCTATTTAATATTATATTTAGAACAAACCATAAACCTATTAAGTAGATAAACATCCTTATTAGTTAACTATCCTTGCTTCCGTAGAATAAGAAGCTTCGACTAGACTACGTAATGAAAACATTGCCGTAATGATTTCTCGATTAGGTAAAACCTTAGTACTTGTCTAGTACTTGTATTCCTGAAACGTGCCATGATCTTAATTGTTGGTCTATTATTAACGTACAGTGACCGGCAGAAGGCTTTAAAACTCGACCTTCTTGATTTGCTTTGCAGAAAGATTATAACAGATGTCATTGACACAACTGTCAGACTAGGTTCGAACCATATTATACATATGTTTAGTTTATATATTAGCAGTTGGGCTATACAGAACTATAATACATATAGAGTATTGCCACAAAGATTAAGTAAGTAGGTTACTTAATTTTGGGTAGGTTTGCTTAGGTAGCTTAAGCCAATTCTGGTGGTGAAGTTACATAAAACATCTACACTACATAAAACATCTACACTAATATTATAAAGAGGAAAACTTTGTTTGTTTGGTTGTAATGAATAGGCTCAAAAACTACTGGACCGTTTTTAAAAATTCTTTCACCATTAGAAAGCTACATTATCCACGAGTACCATAGGCTATTTTTCATCCCGAAATTCCCACAGGAATAGACACAACGCGGGTAAAACCGCGGGGTGATAATAGTTTAAAATAAGCACGTGCTCTTTAAAAATAAAATCTATCTGATCATTCGCCAAAGGCCGAGTGGTAGGTAGTTCTTTCTGGCGTGACCTGTGTGTAGTAGTATCTATTAGTTACTTACACCCATTTAGCAAATATCACAACACACAATGATAATTTTAAGGCTTTATTTATTATTATATGATAACGGCGAATTAAAATACATACGTTTGAATAAACATTGACTTACTTGAGTAGACGGATAGGTATAGAGCTACTGTACGTATTTCCATGAAAATATTTGGTTTGTATTTGTAACCCTATTCCGTCATCACTCATCAGTCTTGTAATCAGGAGATTGCTTTTCATACATAAATTTAATTATATTTATGTCTCTACCACAAACCGACACTAGAGTTGGCGACTAAGCTACACGAACTTACTTAGTACATACTTTTATGAGTCTACCATATCTCTACAAAATATGAAAGTCACTTTAAGATACAAGTCGAAAACACAGACTGCATTGGTTTATAAGAATGTCTTTAATCTCTATTTCCCTCTCTCTCTCTCTCAACTATAAGATTCCTGATAAAGGATTTCGCTAGCTGAAGAGCTCCGCAATTAAAGATACTTTGCCGACGCAGCACTCAGAAAGTGGTAGACCGCAGCCGCGGCGTGCTGCAACCGCATACTGTGTACCAATTTGATAAAGATTCATGAACTATTTTAGTGTCGCGTTTGCCGCTTGTAGCTTTCAGAATTGTGCGTCAGCAAAGCTTCTTCAACTGCAGAGCTCCCCACGGATCCAGGGATCCCCTCATATCGGGATTTTTAGCACTTGCTCAAAAGAGACATGAATCCAAATTCATTTAATATTTGGTATACTTACCTAATACACAGTACATATAGCAAATGCTTTATGAAGGATTAGCTAATTGAATATAAAAGCAAAGCGTTATATCTCGACATTTTTTATTTTGATAAATAATATTGTGACGCTTCTTGACATTTGATATTAATTAAATACACAATAAATGTGTACTTAGGGATTTGAAAAGAATATTACGAAATATTTTAAGACATAGTTCTATAAAGCCCTATCAGTACCTCCAAAACACCTGTGCTGAAAACAATGAAACGAACTAACCACTCGCAAACAGAAGATAATAAAAATCTAAAATAAATAATGTACGTGATCCACGTACCACTTCACTATTTCTTTCAATGTTTTGATAACTCGCACAGAGACGCAACGAAAATGTTGAAATTACGAAGATAGCTACTACGTACAAACGTAGGTATATTCTGAATTTAAAAATAACTTATTTCTTTTTATGTAGTTCACTTACAAAAACAAAAGAAGGTAGAGGTTTTTATTGCGCCATTCATTTTGACATGCTTTTTGTTTTTAAACAATATTATTTTGAAAACAAATGGATAATATAAAAACAAATTAATTGTTAATGTATAAGTTATTGTTAGATTGATAAAGTAGAGATGGTAGTAGATAGAGTTATTGTGTTATCGAATAAAACAAAATAAATAAACACGTTTACTTACGCCAACATAGTTATCCTCGAAACTTGTGAAACTCTCTTTCTTTTCAGAAAGTATTTCAGTATTTTGCATGCCGCGGTCAACGTTTTTGATAGATATTGTCGTCACTCGCGGTTTTTCGAAAAACTTTGAAGACGATTCGCGTATTACGCTCGCAAAAGTTGTATGAGTATTGGACCCGCGAACTGAGTCTGTGCTATACGAACTCTATGTCCAGACCCTACAACAGTGGTCTGTTCCCCTCTAGAGCCGTAACCAATTACGAATTACTCATCATTACATTAGCTATAATGATGTTTGTTAACAAAACTATTGTTAATACTTATGTCTTACTATTTTGGTACTTATTTCTTCTCATTTTAAAATAATTACTGATCGTATGAATACAGATTATGTAATATTGAGAGATTAAATAGGTTCTAAAGTAACGTAATTATTAATAACTTATTGAGAAGAATCTTAAAGAAGAAAGGCTAAGAAAGAAGAAAGAAAGAAAGCCAAGGTAGCCTTTTTCAGCACCTGTTGTTTGTTGTTATCACTGAAATGAATGTTAATTAGTTAAATTACATATCGATACGCGATTATTCCAGCGTCTTCACTTTCACTACTGTACTTTATTCATTTAAAGAGCTACACTCCCTGGTAGGTATGTATTTCAGTAATTTCATATACCTATCCTAGTATTATAAATGCATTTTTTTGTGAGGATGTACCTATTTTTGTTGCTCTTTCACGGAAAAACTCCTGAACAGATTTGGATGAAAATTTACAGTAATATAGTTTACATATCAGAGTAACACATGTGATACATTTTATCCCAAAATTCCCGCAGGGACAACGCGGGTAAGACCGCGAGACGCTACTAGTATGTCACAATTAAGCAATTACTTGCAAATTATTGATGCGTTCATACACCGTTGACAATATTTAATATTGCATGTTATGAAAACCTACTTTTAATTGACAATTTAAGTATAAAACACTACTATTAAATCTAATATTTATTACATAATAAAGCTACCTAACAATTACATGGTGTTACATTACATCGATCAAATGCGTTTACAATTTTCATTCATAATAGTTTTGTAAACAATAATAAGTTTTAGTTCAAACATTCTTTTGGTTGATATCTCGTGATGGTGGGAACAGCCACCGTGCGACCCACAAAACTGAATCAATGACAGTCGTAGTATTCCAAGAAGGTTGATCACATGGATACCGTTTAAACACCAATGTTTATTCGTCCCACATAGGCGTACGTACTTAGAAATTACTCAATGATAGTAGAGAACAAATAGCGACGAAACTTGAGTCAAAATGCAATCATTCACTTCCTATGCTTCGGTTTCTCACATTCAATTAAGGCAGGCCAGTGGTCGCTCGTTCTGCCCTTTGGCTCTCTGAGTAGGAAGGTTGGTTGGTACTTCATTTTATAAGCAAAGAAATAAGAATAACCTTAATATGATTTTACGAAAATTTTAATTAAAATAAAAACTCGCGGCCTTAAAATGCACACCGTTGCGATGATATCGTATCGTTGTATCTTTTACCTCTTTTCTTCATATAGAAATAGAGCGAGAATCCTTAAAAACAGAACAACATGCATCTAAAGCCCGTTGGTTTATGATTCAAAGATTAAATACCTACACTTAAATAAACACACTACCTATCTATTAAAATATCCAGGAAGTCTAAAGAACACACTAACCTAGAAATAAATACCTGGACATAAAAGACCTTGCCTGGCATTTATTTTGTTATGTATAGTTAAGTTAGTTATTTTGTTATAGTTGAAGTGATCTGTCAACCTGTCTTAAATATAACAAGATAGCAAATGGCTGTGTTATTAAGAATACTGGTACATATTATTTACTATGTGTCATGTAACTTAACGTTTTAGACAATCTTGAATAATCTAGACCAGACTACGAGTAGGTATTTATAATAGACGTAGGTGCTCCTTCGATGTAAATACACAAGACAGATATGATATGTTACCTACATAAACATAAGTAGATACATTTATAATACCTACCTAGCTAATAAGGAACGATCAATTAAATATTAATCTTTACAATAGGTCTGTAGATACCTACCTACTTTACTTATTTTATTAAGGAAAACCTTTTAATTAACGTACATAATATATATGTATAGATGTTTACCTAAGTAGGTAGTACGAGAACATGTATGTTTCTATTTAACTACTGTTATGTGTAACACGTGTAATCATAGGTCAAAGAACTCTGAAAGCTTAAATCAACAATTAGACTACCTAATACCTTTCTAAATGTCCGAGCTGATAGACTTATGCCTGTCTATTATAATTAGATGTCTTATTAAAGTTTGAACTGTGTTAAAATCCGCAACTCATTTGTAGTTATCCAACCAATTTATATATAGTAGGTACCTACCTACGACATCTCACTTCAAATAATGTAACTAGTTAACTGGGAGTAATGTTTGTAATGTCTGATCGGCGAAGATGCGTTGACTGGTGAGATACCCACGTAGCCGCAGGACGCTGCGGAGTGCGGGTCCAATCTTTCCATTAGACCGCTCGGGCCCGGCTGACCCCAGTCTGGCCGAGAGAGCACCGAGCGCCAAGCATCGAACCCGGTAGGTACCTACTTACCTACAAAATAGTACCGTTCTAGTATGGTAGATAATATCAATCAATACTACGATCTCATTTTAATTATTGAAGATTAATTTTAGTAAGTACCTATCTATTTAAGTAGACCAGGTACCTACTTTTGTCAAAAAAAATACTTATCGAATCTTTTAAGTTTTAAAATACCTAAGTATTAGTCTGTAAAAGTATTTTGTATCTTTTTCAGTCTTTGCTTTTCCAAGAAAATACATCTATACTAATATTATAAAGCTGAAGAGTTTGTTTTGTTTGTTTGTTTGTTTGTTTGTTTGTTTGTTTGTTTGTTTAAACGCGCTAATCTCAGAAACTACTGAACCGATTTGAATAATTCTTTCACTGTTAGATATCGAGGAAGGCTATAAGCTACATTTTATCCCGAAATTCCCACGGGAACGGGCACAACGCGGGTAAAACCGCGGGGCGCTGCTAGTATTGAAATAAAGTGAAATTAAATAGTACTAGCCTGTACTGTAAATACCAACCAATGCTAGGTAAAGGCCTTTCATCGTACTAAAAACATCAGTGGCCTGAGGAGGATGAAGTGAAATTACCTAAGTTATGATATTATGACTAATTGATATGAATATATTTAAACAACAAGTTGAAAATTAATGCGTGTGTGTTGACTGCTGCATAGTAAAGAAGGTGAGGAGAGATTCAAACTAACTTTTGGTTCATTTAATTAAATGTTCTTCTTCTTTCGAGTCAATGGCGCAAAATAATTTTCAGTATTTATATTTTCCCGGACCAGTAATTCACAAGAGAGAGGGCAGCGTCTGAGACGACCAGTAAGTCCTCTTTAGTGCAGGTGGTAGGGCACAGAGGACAGGACAAGAGGTGAACCATGTCCTGGTCTGGGGCACCGCAGTCACACTCCGACTTAGTGGAGTAGCCCCACTTTACCAGGTTTGACCTGCAGCGACCTACTCCTGTCCGGAGACGGTTGAGCGTGCGCCAAGTAGGCCACTGCAGTTCAGACCCAGGAGGCAGAGTTTCCGCTGGCTGGATGAAGTCCGGAGGGACGGGGCAATTCAAGCTCCATAGACGTTTCCTTGCTGCCTTGGGGTGAATTGTTATGCTGTCTGTGGATTGGGCGAAACTTTTACGGCTTTTTAGACGAACTTGCGGTTTGGAGTGGCCGAACAGTGGGTGCCTGGAGTCGGTTTCCTGAGTTAGTTTCTCCAATTCGCAGGCTACTTGTCGGCGCACTTTGGGTGGGGCGATTCCAGCAAGAGGATAAAGTAGGTTGAGCGGAGTGGGTTTTAGACAGCCCGTAATGGTCCTGCAGGTCTCGTTAAGCGCAATGTCGACTTCTTTTGCATGTGCAGAGCGATGCCATACTGGGCACGCATACTCGCCTGCGGAGTACGACAGTGCGAGACCTGTGGTTCTGAGAACGTGCGGGGCTGCCCCCCAGGTGGTTGAAGTGAGACGTTTGAGAAGATTATTACGGGTTCCAATCTTTAGTTTGACATTTTTGCAGTGTGTTTTAAATGTTAGTGCTCTATCAAGGGTGATGCCAAGATAGCGTGGATGTGGGCAGTGCTCAATGTCAACGCCTCGCCACGATATATTCAGAGCTCGGTTTGCCTGACGGTTGCGCAAATGGAAAGCACACGACTGCGTCTTGGAAGGATTCGGCTTTAAGCCATTGTTGACGTAATATTGGTCAAGTGATTCCAAGGCACCCGTCAGCGTTTGTTCGGCGTCTTCAAAGCGAGACGATTGAGCAGCGAGCGCAAGGTCATCGGCGTAGATAAAGCGTTTGGTAAATGGTAGGATAGGTTGGTCATTGGTGTAGATGTTAAAGAGAGCCGGGGCGAGAACACTGCCTTGGGGAAGCCCGTTTTTTAAACATCTCCAGCGGCTTTTAGAACCATTGAGGTGTACCTGGAAGCGGCGGTTGCACAGAATTTCTCGTAGGATGAGAACAAATCCCAAGTCATTGGTGGTCTCGTAGACTTTAGACAGAAGTCGCTTTATGATAACTGTGTCGTAGGCAGCGGACAGGTCCACAAAGACAACACCGGTAACTTGCTGGCGTTCAAACCCGTCTTCTATGTACTGAGTTAAAGCGAGGGTTTGGCTGGTACAACATTTACCTGGTCGAAATCCAGCTTGCTCAGGAATAAGTTTCGGTTCAAGTATGACAGACAAACGGTTCAAAAGGATCCTTTCAAAAAGCTTGAAAGTATGGCACAGCAAGGAGATTGGACGATAACTTTTTGGGTCATTAGGGCATTTACCTGGCTTTAGAAGTGCTATGACTTTTGACTTTCTCCACTGCTTAGGCAATTTTAAGGTTGTCAAGCATGAGTTGAAGAGAGCCAAAAGCCACGACACTGCCAGGGGCCCCAGGTGTTTTATTTGTTCCGTTGTTAGATCGTCAACCCCTGCTGCTTTTCCACTTTTCATGTCCTTGATGCAGTTCATTATTTCAGTGAGGGTGAATGGAATCGTTATACTGTCTTGGTTTGGGGTAGACTGGGGGAGTTTTGGTGGTTTGGGCAAGCGATGACTAGGTTTGCCATTTAATAGCAGCTGGTGGGCAACTTGGTTAGCGGTCACTAGACCGGGATTAGAAGCGCTGGGTGGATCGTCCGTGAGTTTTTTGACTGTTCTCCATGCCTTTTTGCTGTTGTGCGTCATGTCGACGCTGGACACAAGATTCATCCACTTCTCACGGCGATTTTCTCCAACCAGTTTCATTAGCTCCTCTCCAAGTTCTAGGGTGTCCGCGGAAAACGGGTCAGTTTCAAAACGGGATTTATAGAGGGTAAGAAGATCTGCGTGGTTTTTGTTGATTCCGGGGATATATGAGGTACGACAACCTCGAGGGATAGTTTTTCGGGACACAGACTGAATATGTTTGATAAATAAGTTGTAGTTTTGGGGAATAGGTTCGAGATCTGATAGTTTTTCGTCCACACCCTTCGCGTACGCTTGCCAGTCAGCTTTGCTAAAGTTAAATCGGCGTCGGAATGGAACTTGAGATGGTTTGACAGCGGCATTGATTTTACATGATATGGGTCTATGTTGGGTACGGGGGATAGGTATTTCGATGTCTTTCTTACATATTTTACTAATATTGTTGCTAACAAAGATAAGGTCGGGGTTATAGCCACGGCGCCACCGAGCACTATTGAAAGATGCGGGAAGTTTGGCATCGTGGAGGAGGATTAGTCCATACGATTCCGCCCATTCCTCAACCGCGTCGCCATCAGGGTTTGATCTGCCATAGCCCCACGATGTGCTGTGGCTGTTGAAGTCACCAACGACTATCTGTACAGGTTTGTCGAGGAAGTTACTGGTACTATTGAAGGTGAATGGTATATTGGGTGGTTTGTAGATGGAAGTGACTGTACATTTTCCTAGGTCGATCGTGATAGTTTCGATGTCATTAACGTTAGTGCAGGAGGAAGAAACTAATTTGATATCGGGATTTACAAATATGGCACTTCCGTATTTTAAATGAGGGATCTCTGCCACTAAGTTCATGCCAGCGATAGATGGGCGTAGCTGAGTGTGATCCCTGTGTGTCTCTTGGATGCACAATACATCGCATTGACTTTTGTGACAGAGGTTTGCGAGGAGGGAGGATTTTTCAGTAGAGAATCCTTCGATATTAATGCTGATTACGTTTAAAGCCGGTTTGAATTGGCCCTGAAAAGAGCCGTTTTGAGATTGGCTCTGAGAAGAGCCGTTTTGGGCCATTGTGGCAGAAGGATTAGTCACGCCGCTCCAATATTGACTTCGCCGAGTCAATCTTGGAGCGAGGTGTCCAGGATGCGCCGGGCGCTCATATGTATTCGACATGATGTTCACCGCTCGTGGAGGCTCCTTCTATGCACCCCCTTGTTATATCGATTATATAGGTATATCGAACCTAAACTATTCACGATTTTTCCCTAAACCTGAAAGACTTTCCGATGACACAACGTAACCGTTTGTGTTGCAACAGTCAAGAGATCAGATCAACATCATGACTCACTTCCCAGTCCAATGCATCATATAAGAGTTCTGTTTACAACTGCTAAGTGTAAAGGATCGCGCCACTCTATGTGAGTCGATGCACGTACCATCCGAAACGATTGTACTTACCAAACCTACTCGTATGACACGAAAAGGAGATTTGTTATTTCCGCCTTCCTTGAAATCGAGACTTTATATAAGAAAGGCTTTAATGTTTTAAAGCTTTGTGTGTAATATGTGTATTAAATTAAACACATAGGTACGTACCTACTCGTACAAATACACATAGATTTAATGTTAAAGTAAATATTAAAGTACCTAAATATTGTATTAGATTAGTAACTATATAGATACATCTTTAATTCTATACTATTATTATAAAGAGGTAAAATTTGTAAGTTTGTTTGTTTGTATGTTCGAACTAATCTCAGGAAGTACCAGTCCGATCTAAATATTTTTTTTTGTAATAGATAGCCCCATTTAACGGGAAACCGCGGGGCGCTGCTAGTTTTTTTTTAATAATGTAAGAACATGGTTGTAAATAATAATAAATAAATGTTTATTTGAGCCTATACATAAGTAGGTAAGTATTGGTTGTATTTGAGTATGTAGGTAAGTAAATAAATATGCGAGTTGGTAATGCTAATAAGTAATCTCAACGATATACATTGCCTTGGTTTGGTAGTATAGGTGTTAGTAAGACTTTATTTTGTATAGAACTAGTTTATTTGATAGTTAAACTAGACAATTGCCGTTGCCTTAGGGCATACCATAGGCATGAGAACTTGAATGATATCATATTTGTGGTCTCCATTGTCTCAATGGGATCGAGGTTAGATATTTTAAATAATAAGAAACACATCCATTCATTCAAGTAGATATTCAAAATACCGGAACATGAGAGCGAGAACATATGTACTCTTCCTATTGAATTTCCGGCTACTGTAAAGTACATCTAAACTAATGTACTGCAGTATTGTTACAGCATAGCGCCACGGATGAATGAACCTTACCAATGAATGATGTAAAAGTTTGATACCACCAATATTTTTAACGGGTGAAATTAAATTTATGATATGGAATGACGAACTTGAAGAGGGAATTAATAACTCAAGTTGTATAATAGATCACCTATGTGGCGGCTAGCGTTAAGACAACAAAAGGGACAGTCTAGAAGCTCCTTCCATAGACTATACCATGTGCCCCGATATGGCAAGTTTTCATAGACCACTATTGATTAAAAACAGTCTTTATAGTCTGTTAACCTTACTCTGAGTCGCAGGATAACCAGGTAATACTGGTCAATGACTGAAAATGGAAATACTTATGATACAAAGTGGTAACAGCTGAAAAAGTATGACGTTATGCAAATTAAGCGTATATTTATTGCAAAGTAAAGAAATGCAATATGTAGGTACTCAGTTGGTGCAACAAAGGATTGAGTTTAATAACAACTTAGGCACACAAAATACATCTATTTTAGATACCTTCTTATTAATTTCTTACTGTATCTGATTCGTTATCTATACTTTTATATCAAGTGTGTTTTTATCTAGGGGCACTGCAATACAAAGTTGTGCAAAAAAGCGGCACGGACATACTACCTATCCTATTCTCGAAGCAATTCAGGCCACTTTTTGTTTGTTAAAACGCGCTAATCTCAGAAACTACCAATCTGGTTCAACGTGTAAGTTATAGGTTATTTTTCATCCGGAAATGTCCACAGAAATGGGAAATGCGCGGGGCGCTGCTAGTCTATTAAGTTCTCAATAAGCCTGAATCCGGACAAACGATTTAATTTTTAATATTTACATAAACAAAAGTTACAACTATTTTTGTAGGTCCTACCTATGTAAATTAAGCCAATATTTAAGTCTGGAACTTCATCAAAACCAGTAGGTAATTCCATATTAAATCAATAATTATGAATCAAGTTGAATCGGCTAAGTAAACACTTTATTAATATTAATGGGTGTATGTAATATACGTAAGGTTTAACGGGGTGAATAAAACAATAAAACCAATTGCATAAATTGTAATAGCATGGAAACTCAATCTGCAACGGTTGACTGGCGAATGCATTTACCTGTACGAATGTCTGTTAAATGAATCAAATACACCTTTTAATACCGGTTGCAACATTCAATCTATACTAATATTATAAAGAGGTAAAATTTGTAAGTTTGTTTGTTTGTTCGAGGTAATCTCTAATCTCCGAGGTAACCTATTTGAATAATTATTTTTGTAATAGATAGCCACATTCAACGGGAAGGTTATAGGCTATTTTTCTCCGTCGTGTCTTGATCCGTACAATATTTCGAAAATGTACCTATCTCATTATCCATCAGACATTTCCGTCCAATGATTACTTATTTTCTTAAGGTGAAATTCACCTGACGCCTTGTCCAGAACTACGATCGAAATTTTATATGTTTAACCAACTTAGAAAAGGGAGGTGTTCATTTCGCGTGTTCATATTCGTTTAGATAGTACTCAATAGGTAGTAAGTGTGACTGTGTGTGCAAGGAAGTGTCTAATGTTAAAAACTTATTCAACTACTTAAAAGGTTAAAAGAAACCACAATAATGATCCAAGTTTTTATTTAATATTAAAACATGAGTTACAACAAATGGCATCTTAAAAACAAATAAAGCTGCTCGTATAAATAATAATGTAAATAATCAATCAAATACTTTGTACTATTGCAACAAATGCATTACAATAGTACAAACTATTTTCTACAATTTTTGATATCCCAATGGAAACCTCCTCCTCGCGTTAGAGGTAAAAAACGTGTTTTTGATCCCAATCCGATAAAGGCAATGATATTTCTATTAAAATGCTGTCTATTGTAACAATTTACATCTATGTAACCACGCAAAGACTGAAAGGCATACTTATTACTAATCAATGACTATTGTTAATTTCATTTACTAATTAAGTACATAATGGTATTAGCTACGGAACAGATAAAATTCATATTTCGATATAATAACATGAACATTTTATTACAGAGATTGCCTTTACAATTAAGATATGTATCATTATCCACCAATCAGAGCGCTCGATTTCCATTTACGGTGAAATAAAACAATGCCATTGGTCGATACGACACACATCCTTGGGTTATTGAAAAAGCAACCTTTTCAACTACAAGGCAAAATATCTATTAGAGTGCATTTGTGAATATAAATAAATTTCATATTATATTTTTAAACTTCTTTATATCTAATCCAACATTTATCTAACTATGTGCGTATATGGTGTGAAAGAATTCATGTTTAAGTATACCTCCTGTAATATTCTTCACGACTTTTGAACATTTTGTAACGCGCAGTTTCTTATGCCAATCGAATTCTCGACCATTGATAGGTAAATCAAAATTAATTCGTAAAACGATATCCATCGATCGTTTTATTATATTTTTACTATTTTACTGTGCATAATAAGTTCAAATATACATCAAGAATATTGGGAGAGGTTTACATGGTATGTGTTGAAGGTATTAATGATTTGTACTAGACATTGGGATCAATTGACCTTAAATTAAGGATGCCTATAAGCAAGCACGGCTTATTTATATGAAATCAAAATATAATAGGCTTCGAATATAAATATAAGTAACAAAACAAATTGGAAAAATAAGCTTATCGCTTTAGAAATTCATGAATACATGACTTGTACATGTGTGTAAAGTTGCTTGCAATAAAACGCCACACATAGAACTATTACACAAATATTAGCTTCGGAAAAAATATCTTTACAATCAAGAGACATTGACAATAGACCACGTAAGGCGAAATTCCCTTGCACGTCAGAAAGCGTAGTATACGAAGTTATGGTATATCGCGCTAGAAACCACAGGCGATTATTGTCCGCAATGTTAGACAATCAACCTTATTGACTGTACATCTAAGGCGAAAAGAACATAAAAGTTCCATAACATTTCACTGCAAGCGTTACAAAGAAAAATACATAATAAATATGTAAAAAGCGTATTATAAATGAAAAAAAAAAATCCTTAATCACTTAATGTTATACAAAAAGCTCAGAGAAAAAACTAAGTTCATAAACCTAACAATATCATACAAATAAATTAGAAACAAAAACAACTTTGTTCACTGTGATCACACTCCAAAAGCATGGCGGCATAAATAAATGTGTTAGAAAATGTTTTATTATACCTCCTTACTCATAACTAAAAATCATTAATTTATAATAACAATGCTACATTGAATCCAACCGCATGATTAGCGTAATCAACCAATGATTAACATGATCAAAGCGTTTGATTAAGTTAATCATTGTTTATAAGTAAGGGGTGATATAATAGCACTTTAGGCGTACAGCACATCAAACAAAATAGTGAAATAAACTACGCCAGTTTCCAATAAATCAATCTTTTGAACGGGACAATAGAAGAGAAAAAACATTACATAATATGTCCGCCAAATTAATGTATAATTTAGATATCAATAATAAACAACCAACCACCTTAATAGCTACCTATTTACAACACTAGCAACTAAATATAATAGACAAAAATTAGAGAGAATAAGTTTTATAACGAGAGCACGTGCCAACGGGGGCGTGCTATGACCAGATAAGAAAAAAAGAATTCTCTTTACCTAATAATGAATAATATAAAGAAAATACTTATTAATTATACTAATATTAAATTAACAACCTTCCCAACAACTATTCTTTGCTAACCTCTACTTAAACCTCTTCAATTTTCAACATCAGTTCGCACCAGTGGTCGTTACAATTACAACTACTAATTATTCTACCTTAAATAACTTAGAGAAACAATCTTATGTGTAAAAATATAAATATGTACTTATCGTTTCAATTAAGCTAATATTTGTTTAACTTACATTTTTTATTTGAGATTACAATTTTAATGTACTGTTATGCCAAGGGAATACTAGTAAGAACACTTATTACACAATTTAACGTGGATTTTAATCTTATATTTTACATACGGAGAGATTCTGAAAGGATTACAAGCCGACTTACATTAAATAACATTGTACGGAATGTAAGTAACATTTAGTTCATATCTTCCCCATGTATAGTACGGAGCTGTACAGTTAGTTAATAAATACTTAAATTACTTAATTATTAATGATTTTATACTAAACAGCTTATACAAAGCGTTAAGAATACATGTTTATTTAATTTTAGGCCGTATTTAGTTCCACCCTGACTGTCAGTACTGACGTAATTATAACCCATAATAACTCAATATCAGACGACTGAGTTCAGTGAAAACTACGGACGACTGACGTCAGCCGTGACCGTCAGTGAGACTAATCACGGCCTAATGAATGCTGCCAACGAAATCCATCTTGCAATCACAGTTCATTCCAAACCAACTACTGTACATCCTACTACTTACCTGTGTTTCCGAAAGATAAATACGCACCATATGTAAGTTATTGGCAACTTTCAATATCAATCAACCACATTTTCTTGCCCACTATAATCGATTTATACTTGATTATTTCTCTCGACGACTATAAACGATTTCTCTTTATCTCTTTACAACAGTTCAATACCCACTTCTTTAGTATTCATTAACGGTATTACGTTTTGAGTTCATCAATCTTGACAATTCATACAGAAATTAATTGAATGTAAACTGAACAGTAATAGAATATAGTTTAATTCATAACTCTACGAAGAATATAATTAATATGACAGCACCAAAATTTAGAGGTTCATTTTACGGAAAACACGTAATAAAAAATACGATCATATTATGTAAATAATGTATGTTTGCATCGAAATGCGGCGTTTTACACTACTTGTACCTGATTTTGGCAGCGTTTTGACTTCGCCTATACTGGCCCTATTAATCGATCTGCAAAGTCCTTGTAATTTGTGAGAAATACTGTATATGGAAGTACATTACATTTCATTAACCACAGTACATATCTTGTATAGTCAAGAATTAATATATGTATATGAAAGTATAATGTCAAGAATAAACAGACCACAGCATATAATTAAGAATGATAATAACAGTATGGAAGAATGAACATAAACCATAATATAATCCAGTGTGTTCGTTCAATTGCTATTATTCCTCTGTCTCGTGGGCGCTAGAAGGTAAGACGCGTCGAGTTCGGGCCGCGACGCGCCGCGCGCTAACAAACGACGCGCGATACTGTTCACTCGTTCTTTTTGAGCGTGTAATGGGGATTTCTGTGGAACGGAAATAATATGCTCAATAATTATGATGAGTTGTTACCTACTCACTCATTCACATGACCTCACATGTTCAAGAGAGGTAACGCGCAAATTCATATTTAAAGTGTCATGTGTCACGTGGTAAATACATACATAATAATACTATTTTTCAAATTCCCTTACCTTAGACCCTTCCGGGTAAGTTATAGCCAGCGGCTTCTTCTTATTGTCCTTGTTGTTGGATTTAGAAGCACTTTTCTCTACAAGTGCTGCGTTCCTAGCCGCTCTTCCTTTCAAATATTCAGGCAAAACCTCGTGTGGCTGTAATTATAATAAAAACTATTAGTTAAATTTCCTTAGAGGCACTAATTTTCTAATTGACCGTTTGTCACTAACCCCCATGGGTCACTAACACCCATGGCTTCCCCTCAGAGCTATGCTTTGCTCTGTTCCTATGCAATATTTATGCTATGCTATGTGTGTGGATTACATATATTGCTATACCGAATCTGATGAATAAATTCAAAATCCTTACCGCATAAGTCCTCGTAATCTTCAACCGCTGCGGGAAATGGTCGAAGGCGTACGCCTTCGTACATATCGGGTACTTGGGGCGCGATATCTTGGCGAAGAGATGCGCCGTGCGGTCCACTCGCAGCTCGCAGATGTACACGTGGTCTTCAGACGCGCCCACGGGCCGGCCCTGGTGACAATATGACGTTACCTTAGTGATTTTACGCCCGTAGTCAAAGATGTCAAATGCTGCCTTAGAGATTTAATGCGTGATTTTACATGTCATGTACGAAAAATTATGTCAATTAGAAGTGTCGACACTTAACATCTCTGATAATAGACAGTTACAGAACGTTACGTAACGAAGCCTATGTTAATTAGTCATAAACTGGTGTCAATAAGTTTCAGGTTAAAAATATAAATTAAGATTCTAGCATCATCATTACATTGCTCCCGACATACGAACCTTGCAGTAAGTGTTGAGGTCCATGACCCAGCACTGCGACATGACCAGCTCAATGGGCACCGCTTCGTACAGCGGGACTCGCATCACTTCGTTGGGGAAGAATCTGGAATCAAACATCAATGTGAGTATTTTGATTATGTTACACAGAACGTGTATGGAGAATTGGTATATAATAATATGATGATAGTAATTAAAAACGGATACTGTTAAGGAAATTACAGGCTAACAGTATCCTTAATAACAGTACATCTTACCACATATGTGTGTATAAAAAATACATTTCGAGCGGATTACACTTCTCGAGGTTACGGGATGACTGGCTGGAGAGTCAAATGTTCCGCATGTTCAATTGTTCATGTCATGAACAACTTCATATAAAAATTAAAATGTTCGCGAGATTTTTATTCCCAGCGTCATCCGTCTCATTTACATGCTGCTGACAAGTTTAAATCACCCTACTAATCCTACTAATATTATAAATCGAAAGTTTGTCAGGATGGATGTTTGTATGAAGGTACGAGTATGAATATTTGTTACTCTTTCACGAAAAAACTACTTGACGGATTTGAATGAAATTTTACAGTAATATAGGTTACATATCAGAATAACTCATGGGATACATTTGATCCCGAAATCCCCGCGGGAATGGGCTCAAGGCGGGTAAGAGACTCACTTGCGCGTGGGCTCGTGGAAGGTCTCGTGCGGGCGCAGGTAGTGGTGCCCGTAGACGAAGCGCTCGCGCGTGTCCTTGTGCTTCCACAGCCGCTCGACGCGGAAGATGTCCAGCTCCGACACCGGCACGGCGCCGATCGTCTGGTACGTGTGCTTGCGCACCGCGCTCTCCTGGCACAACAACACGTCGTCAATACATATCACTGGCCCTGTCTCGCACTTAATAGAGAGGTGTGGAAAGATCGTGAACGCATTTGACTTACTAGTCAAATGCGTTCACGATCACACACCAGCTAAATATAACAACAATAATGTTATTTTGAATTGAAACTACGTTTACGGATACACTTTGCAAGCGTAAAAAAACGTAGTTTCAATTCAAAATGAGTGGTCACAGAGTTGTCGTCCATCGACTTTTATCTGTCTCTATAGCCGTACACTACATAGTATTATGGCCGTTTCAATGGCCAACGTATTGTGTGAGTAGGACTGAGACATCATTATGTGCAAGTGACAGAGAGAGATATAAAGGTCAATGGACGGGATTGTTCCTAGTTCGCGGTCGTACTGTGTGGATATTATATTTTTACCTAAGAGACTTAAATTCATACCATCATGACTGATTTTTCAACCGATAAATTCTTCCATTATGGAAAAATATTCAATGATGAAGTAAGAATGAAATGAAAACTGTATCTTTCCAACCGAAGACAAGTACTTCCTTTTAGTAAAAGGGTTCAATGATGGAGTAAGAATGGAATGAATTAAATTTGTTTTTAACCGACGACACCTTCTGCTTTGACGAAAAGGGTAGGGTCAATGATAGGGTAAAAATGTAATGAACTCTAATGTTTTTTATCCTTTTCAGAAGGGACCGTTTCTGGCTGGAAGATCAAATATTGCAAGTGTAGTGTGTGTGTGTGTGTGTGTGTGTGTGTTACCTTCCTCCCGCGCTCCTTCTTGGCGTGTCGCGCGCGCACGTCGGGGCGGCGCGCGTCGACGGGGATGTCGCGCAGCACGTACACCGTGTCGCCCTGGCGCACGGGCAGCGCGCCGCGCACCAGCGACAGGTGGAACTGGTGGCCCTCCTCCGTGAACTCCTCCAGCGGGATCTCGCGCTCCACCTGCCCCCGACACGACGGCTTAGTCATACGCTTGGGGGTGCCGGGAATACTTGACGCTGGGTGCAACCTCAACTATTCCCAGCACCCCCAGGTAACCATACCTCACCAGATAAAGTCATTTCGGTCGTTAAGTAATTATGTTAAATAGTACTATTTCTAACCACACCTTGAAAATCATTTGCAATCAAATAAATTCTTAAGTTTTTAAGTACAACTTGTGTTCAAATTACACTCGTCAGCAGCATTGAACGCGAACGCACATGCCTCGCGATCTAACGAGATATTTTTGGAACGAAGTTCCTTATCGTGCGTTGCGCAAGGGGGCTAGACGGAAAAAAATAGAACGACACTTTTTAGGCCAGAGAGAGAGGGACAGACAAAGAAACTAGCGCACGCCAGAGAGAGACAGACAGAGAAACATGTGCACGCCATCCAGAGAGACACACTCTCTCTCTCTCTCTTATAGAAAGCAAGCCAGATATTTTCGTTTCGTCGCGATTATAAATGTGATGGGTGGCCGTCGATATTGAATGTTAAGCAACGGTTGTCGCGATTATGAATATAATGGGTGGCCGTCGATCTTGAATGTTAAGCAACGGTTGTCCCCATTATAAATGTGATGGGTGGCCGTCGATATTGAATGTTAAGCAACGGCTGTCGTGATCATGATTGTGATGGGTGGCCGTCGATTTTGAATGTTAAGCAACGGTTGTCCCCATTATAAATGTGATGGGTGGCCGTCGATATTGAATGTTAAGCAACGGCTGTCGTGATCATGATTGTGATGGGTGGCCGTCGATTTTGAATGTTAAGCAGAGGTTGTCATGATCATGAATGTGATGGGTGGCCGACACTTTTTGCTATAGTAAGCTATTTTAAGCCGTGCGGCGTGCGCATCTCTCTCTCTCTCTCTCTCTCGCGCTCTCTCTCTCTCTCTCTCGCGCTCTATCTCTCTCTCTCTATCTCAATCTCTCTATCTCTATCTCTCTCTATATCTCTCTCTATATCCCTCTATCTCTCTCTATATCCCTCTATCTCTCTCTCTATCTCTCTATCTCTCTCTATATCCCTCTATCTCTCTCTCTATCTCTCTCTCTCTTATAGAAAGCAAGCAAGCCAGATATTTTCTTTTCGTTTTTCTATTTCGCATTGAACAGTGTGGTTGTTGATCTATACTAATATTATAAAGCTGAAGAGTTTGTTTGTTTGTTTGTTAGTTTGTTTGTTTGTTTGTTTGTTTGTTTGTTTGTTTGTTTGTTTGTTTAAACGCGCTAATCTCAGAAACTACTGAACCGATTTGAATAATTCTTTTTGTAACAGATAGCCACATTCAACGGGAAGGTTATAGGCTATTTTTCATCCCGAAATTCCTACGGGAACGGGTACAACGCGGGTAAAACCGCGGGGCGCTGCTAGTAACAAATAAACTTCGTTCCATCCCTTGACACCTCTCAAGTTTTGTTGGTAATTTCAGTTCTCAGTTCACCAAATAGCTCACGATATGCAATACGCGCAAGAGCGCATTGGATGATTTGCACCACATAGAGTGTTCTTGTCTATTAAGTAGTCTCGATGGTGTCTCGCAGTATACTGACCGGGCGCGGCTGGCAGTTGGTGCAGCGGTGCGGCGCGCTGGTGTTGCGGATGCGCATGCAGCGCGCGTGCTGCCACACGCCGCAGCGCGCCGCGCCGCACTGCACCATCAGCCCCTCCTCCACGTGCAGCCCGCACGGGCACAGGATCACCTCCTCTGTAACGAACACCGCTCACATCACGATACTGGCCAGTGGTCAGTGGTCCTACACTCAACATAATGCAGTGAGTAAAAATAAAAAACTCAATGGTCGTCCTAAGTAACTTCGTGTCGGTTAGTGGCCCCTGGCCAACTCTGGTATCAAGCATGTCTGACGTGACAACGCATTGTACCTTTCAGTTTATTAACATCAAATCGTGTCGCATAGAACGCGTGAGCGACGAACGTGGCGTGATTGGACATGAAGAAACTGAAACTTATTTTTACCCATAGTCATGTTGTAATGTTCGTCGCTAACTTCAGGTCAGTCATAATGGAGCAAAATAAATCCATTAATTATGTATTATTGGATTTAGATCTCTTTACAAAAAGCTATAAATAAACACAACATTAAACATTAAACGCACCCTTAATTTTCTGCAAGAATGCAGGCGGTACGCTCTCATCAGGCCCCAGAATCTTAGTCAGATGATCTACGATCTCCGACTTTACGTTTCCATACACTTTCTTCAACTGCAGGGCGACATTACCCAGTGCGGAAAGTCTGCCGTGTTCTCTCATCACGCCCGAGAACATAGCATTCATATCGTTATCAAACTGAACTAAAGAGTCGTAGTGTCCGGATTTGATGTTGTTTTCAATTGATGTAAGAGTTGGTGTCGCCGTTGTGTCTTCTTGGTTCTTAGATGGTTTAGCTTTGAGAATCTGCGCGCATAACGGCTTGTCTTTATTATCTGTAAATCAAGTGAGAATGGTGTAAATAAAATAAGTCTATTTATTGCAGGTTATCTTACTTCAATATGGCTATAAACTGCCTGTTGGATCTTTGAGGTATTTGACGATAAAGAAATAATAAACATCCTTTCATCTCAACATGCATTATAAATGTAGTTCAAGCCATTACACTCGTACGTACGCATTCCAATATGCACGAGCAAATAATATTTTGAAAGTAGATTGACAGTGTGTTATAGCGATTTACAAGGTTTAAAATACCTTTAGCATCCATTACAGCAGCGTGCAGCGCTTGATAGACGTTGTTCAAGCGCTCCTTCTTGGGTAGCGTTTCGTCGTCCTTGCTGATCGCTCGCTTGATGTGTTCATCTTTAGGTTCTCGTAGCGCTCGCAGGCGCTGCAGGAACACTGAGGAATCCATTGTAGCGGGGAGCTGCATGGGGTCGACCAGGATGGGGGAGGGGGCGGGCGCGGGGGCGGGGGCGGGCGCGGGGGCGGGCGCGGGGGCGGGCGGGGGCGCGGGGGCCGGCGGCCGCGAGCGGGCGCGACGCACCTGGCGACAAGTAGTCGATCACACATACTGTACGACTCTCTAAAGTAAAGTAAAAACTGAAAAAACGTTTGAAACCAAAGTCTGCGTTTTTAGTCTAGTGATTGCCGTTTTAATTGTAATATTTTAACTAACAAATAATTTAAATCAACAAACAACTCTTTCTAATCACAGTTCTCAATAAAATTATGGATTTAATCGCAAAAATCGCAAAAATTATTTAAACAACGCAAAGCACTTACATTTTCCAGGTTCCTGAACAGGAAGCAATGTCTTTCCTTCACTAGATTCCTCTCTTTAGCCGTCAACGGTTTCATTTGCGGTTCCTGCCACAATTTGCTCAGATGTTGTTGATACTTCAGTATAGTCATGTTCTTGATGTCACAAGTATTTGCGTTTTGTTGTTCGGATTTTTTATTGCATTTGACGGCTTTTCTCGGTCGACCGACTCGCGGTTGGTTTCCGTTCGAGCCCTGTGATTGATTGGAAGCGTTTGAAGGCGTTCGTGATTGGGTCTTCACAGGCAATTTTGTGATGCGCTGCGATTTACCGCCAATCACACCGCGGCAATCTTCCGAGTCACATTTGCAAGGCTGTGAACAAACAGATACATACATTCGACTATTATCAAAATCTATCAATTCTTCCAAAATGGAATAATAATATTGAGAATAATCTTCGTAAGTATGTTAGAGGGATTTCAGGTTTCAGGAAGGGTTACATAAGTGGTCGATGATAAGTTATCACCAACCACATAACTAATCTGCTAACGATTACTATTAATAAAACTAATTGTATGTTATATCCTTACCTGACCCACAGCAGGATTGAACAACGAGAAGTTGTAGTCGTAAGTCAATTCCTCATTTGGATCAATGTCTCGCAGAGCGAATAGAGCCATTCGGAAAGTACCTGAAAGCAAATAGTTATTTTAAATATCACTGTCTTTGCAATCGTGTAGGTAGAGTATCAAACAATATCAACACTTTTTACTCAATTTGAAGGCCGGTTACTTACTAGACTGCCATTATCAAATATTTTTATAGAACACAGACAAAGAACACAATTGAAATCGTTTCTCACCATTAGCCGTCCACTTCTGCATCTCACAGTTGGGTCGACAGGAGTGGTTGACAAATCTGCCGTCGCCGCCCATCCGGTGCCCGTCGATAACCAGCCCGCCGTCCAGATGTAGGCAGTAGTGGTGCGTGTCGCGAGCGTAACGCGTTGCCATGCGTTCCTAGAATGAAAACATTCGTTATTTGAATGCCTGTATACATTTTTAGTACCCGACCGAAACAAGTGCGTTACTAGTTGGAGTTATTTAATCGTAGTTTCATTGTGACAAACTTCACATTTGGAATATGACAGATGTGACATCGTCGATTTTGTATCTGTCTGTGGCACCGTGGCTCTTAAACGGATGGAGCGATTTCTATGCGGATTTTTTTTCATTTCAAAGCCAATTTCCTTGCGGTGGTTCATATGTTTGGTTAAAATCGGTTCAGCCGTTTTTACGCACGGTTTTGTTCATAATTATTTTAAGTTTATCTGAATGCATTCATATGTTAAACTCACCTTGAACTCCTTATCGGAGACGACCTCGCCGACGTACTCCAGTATGAAGTCTCCGGACCCAATCTTGTGTTTGGTCCGCACGCCCCACCCTTTGTTTTCCGTCATGAACTTTTCAAGCCCCGACGCCCATTCATGCCGTTGGATGCGTTGGTTTTTGCACTTATCACTGTAACAGAAATACATGTTAACATAATAGATTTATTATACTTACCAAAATATTAAATACAAGGTGTTTGTACCTTGTAGTTGTTCACCTCTCAAGAGCAAGTCAGAACGTGTTATCGTTATTTTAATATATAGATCAGTATATAAGTTTTAGTATAGATCAGTATAGAAGTTTAGATACATACCCACAAGGACACAGTTGCGGTGAGCACTCGGAATACACGAGTCTATTGATGCAGTCCTCGTTGCAACTCGACGCGGGCGCGCAGTTACACGCCACGCTTTCACATTCTTCCGCCGACGCTTTCACGTCGTAGTATACGTCTGTGGATGCGATTAGTTGTCACTATCTATACTAATATGATAATTAACTAATATACCTTTAAATAAGATATTACTGTGTTTGTAAATTAGATTGTATCAAGGTGATTTTAATTAAATTTGAGATTGGGGAACGATAAATTGACTTAGTAATAACATAGAATCTACATCAATCACTAACGCGTTAAACACGCCTATATCATTACTGAAAAGCGTTTCCTAGACATGTCAATATTCGACAGTAACTAAACTACAAGTTTTGACACTTACTGGTCCTAATCTTCTTATAATTCCACGAAGGCACGGGTTGGTTGTAATGTTGTTGCCACCATATGTCATAAGGTAACGTAAAGTGTTGCTGTCTCCTTCGCACCCAACGTTCACAGTACGGCGGCGGTGCCAACAATCCGGGCGGAAATTCTGTTTGTGTGACCAGATTCTTTCCTTTACCCTCTGGTTTCGGGCTGAAAAAGATTAGATTTGTCAGTATAGTGAGAGGACTCTTCTGAGATACACAAGCTACAGAGAAGGATAACGCATAGATTAAAACCTTTCAAAGAAGAGGAACTGCACAATGTCAATATCAACCACGTATTAATAGTTATGATCGGGAGTAGAGGAAAGATGATTCACCGTAACTATATCATAGAAATAAAGGTAACTTACTCGTCCTTATAGTAGTCCGAAAACAGTCCAGCTGCTAAGAACTTCTTCCGCAACCTCGGGTTCCTCTTAGACACGACGGGCTTGTCTCTATTATCCACACCGCTAGCCGGGCTTTCATCGCGAGACGACGCCACCCGCTTCTTGCAAATAACATTCTTTGAAAGCACGTCGATACTCTTTTCGAAGTCAATCTCCTTTTCGTTCAGAGGTAGAGGATCATTTTCGTCATTATCTCGAAGATTATCCAGCGACGGTTCACGAGACTTAGCTCTTTGTTTCCGGCTGACAACATTGTCAATGGAACTTTCTCGTGAACTCGACTGTACTTCTTGGACTTTTCTCACTTGACACGACCTCGATTTCCTTCGAGCAAACACGCTTTGTGGCTTTGTCTTCTCAATTTCTGGGATAGCTTTCTTATTTTCAACCTTCTTTGGCTTTAATTCCTCAATTGGATTATCGGCGCTTCTAAGCTTCCTCTCGCTAGGACAGAGTACAGCGAGACTTGACTTGGGTCTAAGGGCAATTTTACAATTCTTTTCAACAACCTTGCGCTTAGAGAATATCTCTTCGATTTCCTGCGACGGCGACATTGCTCTAGTTTTCCGTTTCATCTTTTCTAAGTTATCCAATCGAGACAAAGTCCTAGCGGGTCTCTGATTGAGTAAACTCAAAGGCATGTTATCTTCATCGTTACCAATGGAACTGGCCAGAGAAGGAATACTGTCAGACTCGCTGAGAACTTCCCATTTATTTATATGGGTTTTGAGTTCTTTCTCAGGTCTATTCTGTTTCAACTGTAAAGCCGGAGCTCTTAGTATTGACGAACTTGTGATTTTCTTCTCGTTACTGTTAACAGCAGTAGTCTTATTATTATTTTCGGCGGGAACGTCTTTGCCTTGTAATTTCTCGAGAGACACAACTGTCAGTCTGCCTTGTTTAGGACATTCGTCTTTATTGAGTACCACTTTAAGTTCAGGCTTTTTGTTAGTAGTTCGTTCTAGGAAGCTGCTCATCGCTTCACCGTCTTTCGGTACTCTATCGAAGGCGGAATTGTTGTCCGTATCTTCCGAGGTAAAGTGGCCGTCCGATGTTACATTAGGTTCCACCTTCTTCTTCTTTCGTTTTACACTTGGGAACCCGGTACGATTAATCGCTTTACGCCTTCTGGCCTTTTTAGCTTTGCTTTCATTGCTATCTGACGTATCAGTCTTCTTTTCTGGTACACTGGTCTTCTTAGAAAGTTCCCCAGTGGGTATTTTTTCAGCTTGAACCTTGGGTATCAAGACTTTAGATGGTAAAACCAATTTACTTTCCCGAAGGATGTTATTGAGTTTCTTTTTCTTCTTGTTATCATTATTATCTTCATTTTCGCTGAGATATCTTTTGGATTGCCTCAAGTTGTGTCCGCCGGTAGTTTCTTGGATTTTGTCGGAAATGACAGCTGCTATTGACTCTCCTCTTTTAGGTCTTATGATTGGCTCAGGTGTTTCAGAAATTAAAGCCAGAGGGAACTCGGGCTCTGTTTCCATTGAGATTAAAACAGAGTTCTTATCTCCCTTTCCTTTAGATTTTTTGCCGTTATCAAGCAGGCCGTTGCTAACGCAGATAGAAGATTTAGGTATTTGTTCCTCCAAATCAATTGAAGGCTCAAATATTCCCGTCGGTCTATCTACATTGACGACTACAGATGATTCTAATAACCCAGACGTTGCATCAGATACCTTCCCTTTCTTCGTGTCAGTAGATTTGCCTTTAGAAACAGGAGATTTGATAACAGTAGCACGAGTGTTATGTGTATTTTCCTTTTTGTCAGTTGGTTTACCTTCGCTATTTTTCTCTTTCTCCAATATTCTTGATTCAATAGATTTCCTGATATTGTTGTTCAGAAGAGTATCTAACACTTTAGTAGCTGCACTTGGGTTTATCTTCGAGACAAGGTTGCTGGTCAATCCTTCTAGTCTATTTTTCTTCCGCGTCATTATTTCTGATTTTTGGGCCGGAGGTATTGAACTTTTGTATAGAGAACGCGCTGACATACTTTTCAAAGGATCTACAGTTAAAGGACTACTACTCGAGGATGTAGTTTCGGGAGAATCTTGTTCTTTAGATGAGGATTTATCAGTGTCGTCGTTTTGGCTCGATTCTTTACTTTCTTTATTGTTGGGCGTAGTTGGCGACTTATCATCTGATAGCTTTTTAGACAGAGATTGTACGACAATATCTAGACTTGAAGCTACCTTTTCAGCTTCTAATCTATGACGTTTCTTAGGCGTCACAATAGGAGCAGAATGCCTTGTTGGTGATGATTTCACTTCAGTTCGTGGTGTGGAAACTTTATTTGCGTCCTGTTTCGCTCCATCAGTTTTCCCTTCATCCTTTCCTTTCGGCAACGATTTTTCCAAGTCATTAACCATTTTATGAACAGCTTTCAGTTTCTCTGATGTCTCGTAAATTTTTTTGGACAATTCAGACTGTTCTGAATTGGGTTTCTTGGTGGAAAAATCGTTCGATGCCAGTAATGATGGAGAGTGGTTCTTAGTAGGTGTTGTATTATTCTCATCAATTTTTACTTCTAAACTTTCAG
The DNA here is from genome assembly GCA_951394245.1 of Cyclophora punctaria. Lineage (NCBI taxonomy): Eukaryota > Metazoa > Arthropoda > Insecta > Lepidoptera > Geometridae > Cyclophora > Cyclophora punctaria. The sequence goes on from OX596184.1 coordinate 7,052,399, forward strand.
ACAAATCGATGCTAGGTTTTGAAGCTTTATTGTATTCGTTATTCGCTTTAGAGTCTTGTTGATTAGTTGCGGTCGATTTCGAAACTTCATTACCTTTTTTGGCTTTCTCATGAGATATCCTCGATCTAGGAGATTCACTCGGTTTCTCATTACTCCGTTCTCCCATGCAATCAGTTTCTGTACACAAAAACTTTTCAGGTCCGGATCCATTCTTGGAGTTTTCTTCAAACTCTGAAGTCACTAAACTTAGACTCAAGGAATTACTGGTAGAGGAATTGATATGATAATGCCGCTTCTTCAGGGGCAGTTTATGTTCATTGGTGTCCTTTCCGCCTTTGTTCTGTGACTCTGCCAGTTGTTTTTTGTGTCTTCGCTTAGATGTTGGAGTCGCGATTTCCTGATTATCTGACGTTTTGCGTTTCTTTGATCCTCTTTTAGCCACTTTCGGCGGTGGAGGTTCTGGCGCCGGTTTCTCTACACTTTTTGACGTATTTTGTGAATTACTCGTGATTAGTTTGGGAGCAACCTGACACAATTTGATGAAGTTAGAAACTAGGTTGTCCATTTCTTGACTGAACTTCTGATCGACTAAATCGACGGTTTTCGTGTACGATTCTCGACATCTAGACGCTGATCGTGATCTGTGACGACGCTTGCTTCTATGTCTATGGTGTTTACCCTCCGTTTTGATCGTAATCCGTGATGGTCTTTCGGCTGGTTTCAAGTTTATTTTAGGCGGAGCGAGTACTACTGTTCTTCTATGTTTCTTCACGTGAAACGATGGTTTCAATTGTGGCTTTTTCAAGCTTAGAAAAACGTTTCGTGATAAAGACTTGTTAGGGACGTAAGTATTTTTAGCTTTCTCAAAAACTGATTGTAATGGTTTTGGGGCTACTTCTTTCTTGGAAGTGTTTGTTAACGTTAAGTTTCCATTTTTACCTTTTTTAGTTTTAGGAGAAAGTGTCCTGGGATATTTCTTGAAGCTATCTTCCTTCTTGCCTGGCGTTTTGCCTGTTGTAATGGGCGAAGCACCGAATTTATGAGTAAACGCAGGTTTTAACGCCGGCAACGGACTTCCAATATAAGTGGCTTTAGTAGGGGATTTCAGTAAGGTGTTATTGTTATTATTACCCACTTTGAAGATATTACAAGTTGTCACTGGCCTTTGAAAGCCGCTAAACACCGGGCCTGGCGCAAACGGATCAGAGGTATTTAATCTTAGCACCGATTTTATTTTCGAAAACCCAAAACTATATTTCGAAGGCATTGGATATTTTTGACAAACACTGATATATTTCGGGCTAGCTTTGGGATTCCGTAAATAGCTTTCGCTCTCCGAATCACTTGAGCTATTTCCTAACGTTAAACTGTTGAAAGTTTTGTTAGTCAACAACAGTATCTCTTGATCTGATACAAAGTGCTTCTGATTCTTGTAATAAGATCTATCTCTTACTGATCTAGTCTTCTTAAGTTTCTTCATGCGCCGGCGCATACTTCTAACACTATAATCAGTTTTATATCCGGACTTATCACTTTTATATCCGGATTTGTGATCACTTTTGTAACCCGAACGATGGTAATAATCACTTTTGTAGCCCGATCTGCATCCGTAGTCACTTTTATAGCCCGACTCTATGAGCCGACTGCAGCTCTTGTACGGCTTGATTTCATGATCACTCTTATACCCTGATAGAATGTCCTTGTATTTAGGATTCAGATCTATTTGTTTCCACGTGGGGTCGAGCGGGTCCTCCGCCACTGCTTCGTTTTCACTCTGGTGGTCTCTCCAAGCGTTACCGAACGTTTTAGTATTCTTCTTAGGCATGCTCGCGAGTTTACTGTTCAACTCTTTCCTTTTCGCATACACGCCTGATAGCACAGACCTGTTATTCGAAATGGAGCCGTCATCGCTGTCACCAGATTCATATTGGTTCTTATCTTTCAGAGTTTTCGGAGTACTTTTAGATGCCTTCGTAGCTTTCGCTTGTGGTTTCCGACCCACTTTCTTCCTAGGCGGATACAAAACTCTATCGGTAGCGTACAACATTCTATCTAGAGCTGCTATATCTAACTTGTGGTCGTTTCTCTTACTCTTTTCCGCTCTACTTTGTTCCTGTTTGAGAGGAACGGGCGACGGGGCTTCTGTTTTAATTTGTTTGATTTCATTTTCAATTCTCTTCTTTTGGTAATCACAGTCGCTAGAATCTGATCTAATTTGCTGCCTGGCTCGACTTTTGGATTTGGATCGCATAGCCCTCCGGTCCCTTGTGTTCTCTTTTTGCGTAGATTTTCTACATGACCTATTGCTTACTTCTTCTATATCGTGTCGCCGTAACGGTGAGTGAGTTGGAGAGTTATGATTTGATAAAATACCTGAATCAGGAGACACATTCGGCGGATCATTGTTATTGTGGAAGTTTATAACATTAACTACCGATTTATCTTCCTTGTGTGGTAACTCTTCTGGTTTTCTCACTTTCCGCGGTCGCCCTCTCTTTCTTCTCGATTCTACGATAACATTCTTTACATCCTCTTGAGATTCAACGGAATTAACGCTCATTGTGTCAAGTTTTTGGGACTCATCTTGACTGAGGCAGTGGATATCAGTGGCATCAGTTAACGGTGAATTTTTGAGTAAATCACTAGTGCTTCCTATGTCCGGTCCACCTTGAGCGATATCCAAGCTCATAAACACGTTGTTGTCAACACAATCATCGAGGCTAGGCGGATTTGGCAACGACATGCTAACCGAGTCTGTAACTGATGTTATTTCTTCGAGATCTTTGTTGATTTGAGAAAGTTCCTCCGTTTGTTGAGGGCTTAGGTGCTGTGACGTTGTTAGAAAGTTGGGTGTTATCTCCGGTAGAGTATTGATTTGTCCTAGGACACAGTCACTGATGGATCCTACGCCTTCGATTTGGCCGAGAGATGTGGCTGCAGTGATGGTCGTTAGCGGCGCAGAGCTACTAAGTAACTGCGTTTGCGCCACGAACTGCTGCAGCAAACTTGACGCGTAGTGTGTCGTGGTTTGATGCCTGGCGTCGGAGTTGGAACACTCATTCTCAGACCCCGAAGAGTCAGCAGTAGCTCTTTGGATCGCGGCCGTCACCAATTGTGGGGTAAGTTCCATTTCACTGCTTGAACCATCCCCTGAAACAGATTGGTAGAATAAAGGGTCATGGACATAAGTATACATGATTATATTTTGAACTTAACATTGCTGGACAATAACCCACACTATCGTCCAAGATATCGTCAAAACAACGTCTACGATTGTAGATGTTTCCAATATGAGACTCACCATTATCAACAATGGACTTGTCATCGTTGTCTGCCGTGTTATGAACCGAAAAGTTGGTGAAACTGGGTTGTTGCGCCGGCGCGCTCGATGTTTGCTCTGGAAATAGTTCCGCCAGATCCGCATCGTCGATGACCTGATAAATATTATTTTCGTATAAAGCAGCTTATAAAAGTGGTCACAGGGTTAAATATAGTAGGACTGTGCGGGCGATATGTAGGTTAACAGTGAAATTGTTTTAATATCTAGGTCTTATTAATATTCTAGGTTTACCTGCGCTGATATATAATCAGTTAAGTTAAAATACAGTTGTCAAGTTAGGTAGAGGCTTGCTGTGCTGACTATAATAATACAGTTTGCAATCAGCTTACCGTATTGTTTAAACGGATACGGTTAGCAGGCACGGTATGGGCTTCATATAATTTTTGACATAATCTTAATGTGTAACATTTACACTAAACTCTCACCAAACTTAGTCCCATACAAATCTCTGCTCATACAATATGTGACGTCATCATAGAAGACCAATGATAGCCTCGACTAACCTGTGCCTAAATTCATGACCTACGCTTATATTCACACCCTACCTGTAACTGGCACGCAGCTGCAAGCGCGGTGGAATCGTCCGCGGACGCATGCACCGACCCGCCTGCTGCATCAGCCGTGTCCGAGTCCGATGAAGACGACGAGGAGGAGGAGGAAGAAGACGATGATGAAGTGGAACTCGAAGATGAAGAACTGCTTCCGCAAGCTGCGCTCTCAGCCGCGGGGGAGGCGAACTGTAACAAGATAGGGAACTTAGTACATAATATAATGTAAGCGCGATCTACAAATGTTCACACCACCGCCATCTATTGGATTGCAGATGAAAGCACCGTGTGATCTTGATTGCGGCAATATTATAGACCAAAAGATTTCCCATCGGTCTGCTCTTAGCCTATAATGAACCAAAGCTAATAACTACCGACTTTACTTACGATTTTAAGATCAATCAAAAATAGCTTTTGTCAAAATACTGGAAAAAATGCTATTGTACGAGTTACTGATAAAATTATTTTAATCTGCTCTCATATAATAATCGCTTTTAACATTAATTTATGAATATAAGGTTTTTATCTCATAAAAGTCCTAATACATATGCATATAATAGAGAAACTAAGGGAAAGGGAACTATATTTTAAATACATCATGATCATAATTCCGATTTTCCCATCATAATAACCGCTTAACCAATGAACATAAATAAGTTAAATATCGTAAGCAATTCGCCATCAAATAGAACAACTAAGGTAAAGCCGATGTTGATTTTAGTATTGCGGCAGCTGTATATCAACTCAAAGAGGTAATGCCTTGCTTACACGTACCGAGCAAACTTTGCGGTCACTATACAGCCTACAATTGTAGCGCTCGTAATACAATTTTTTTATGAGCAAATGATACCTATTTTATTGCGGAATTTAAGCAACACTACTTAAATCGGTTACCTGTGCATTAGGTATTTGTACAAGTGCTTTTTACATCGAACGTTAAATTCTCAGTAATGTTTGATATCAGATTTGATACAATACAATTTTAGTAGCCTTTTTGGGCGGTCCAAATACTACCCGGGTTAGTCAACAAACTATCTTATAGTTTTAATCAGTAGACTACTCAGAGACAATGCGGGTCAAAAACTGCCAGGACTTTCGAGTAGTTTTTCTGAAACGTGTGACCAAGGCTTTAGTATTCGAGAGGTGCTATTAGTTGTCGAGCCGAGATTGATTTGGCGCAACCAGCACCGACGGACAGCAATGTCGCAACACTTGCGACTCACTCCCGGCTGACCGCAATACACCTTCACAATCACACAGCCATTCAAAATAATACTAAACACAAATATGTTCGTGTATTTATTTATTGTCTAGCTATTGGAGGCTCGGGTCAAAAATCTTGATGACGCTACACTGACGCCATCAAATTACGTCATCATCGAACTAGACAAAAAATGCTTATGAAATAAGAATTAAACTGGTAGGTATATAACTAGGGTGCCTTAATGAAGATTTCATATTCGCATAACGATGTCATATTACAGCTATTAACACAGAATAAGGACCTTATTAGCAAAGATATGCAATTGTAAATGCGATCGTGACTAAGCGGGACGATACAATTCCTACGACCATTCGGAGCTACAGATGTGCGTATTCAACAATTTGGACGATCCAATTATTTGTCTTTACGTTCACACTATCCCTTTACCATTTCAAGAACCAATGTACAGCTCACGACTTCAGTTAGTACAATGGTAACAAGGGTTTTACAACACGCCCGCCATTATTTTACTAACACGATCCGATGTACCATATACATACTGCAGGTACGATTAAGTAAGATTGCATCGATTTATAAGATAACAACAGAAAGATACGGTTGTCTATCGATGTAATCCGGTACGGACTATTTCTTAATTTGCTGCCGCCTGTATAAACTTGTGTTTGAAGTAAACAATTACAAACGTTTCAGTAGGAAACCTGCTAAAGTTTTTTAGTTTTTATTCGATTCAATAAAGTCTTTAAAAAAGTTTTTTATTGAAGTTTAAATGCTGAAATACATTTTTTGTGGCTTCTACATCCAGTTTCTTAAACGTCGATGATTAATGGTCATATGGCCCACATGGCTTCTATTAGTTAAATTAAAGTTATTAATTAATAATACCGAGTGTGAATGTCTATAAATAATAAGCTTATTTTATAATAACCGGTGACGGGCGTGTGTTGTTTTCACCATTAAGTTAATTTCCAAGGGTGCTAATCAATAAGGCGGAAGGGCGAACAACCCTCACCACTAAGGGGTTAGGCAAGTGTCGCGTGGCCAGCGCGCTTATCAAAGCTAGCATATCAAATACAACGGAAACAACCGCCCCAAGTCCCATTAACCGCGGTAAATATACTTGCCGACCGCAAGGTACACTTTTCATTACACTTTTGTGAATATAAAATAATAATCTTTAGGCGCCGACTGCGCCGATTTTCCGTGCACCGACAATGAGTTATACGATTGCTACAACCTGATTACGGTTCACTTCAAGGAAATTACCTAGTTTGGTATGCTAAATAGAATGAACTTGTTAATTAATCCAGTACCTAAAATACTTGTGTATTACTTATACATAGCTCATAGGAGCTAATGTCCGATCTAGATACTCTTAAAAGATAAAGCGTGGATGGCAGAACTAACGGACAGTTGAGAATGAAAAAAGAAATATTTGCAATGAATGGCGATACGTTTAGCGAGTTCAATATTCATACACAGACAAATAACATGGAGTCTGAATCGACAATGGGTTAACAGTACCGATCTCAGCCGGCGCTGACACGAATTTCACATTAACGACCTCGTGATCTGAACAGATTTATATCTGACAGCAACACACAAAACAAATAGAAATCCTATGGACGTGGCACCGCACTACTCAACATTTACAGGAACTTTCATTTCACGAATGTGAAAATTATTCTAGGTTTCGACATTGACACAGTAGTTACATAAATCCGTGAAGATCTATTCAGAAGTGCTTGGGCACTACAAGGCAGACACTAACTCATCCGTCTTAATAAATCATCCGTTGACAATAAATCCTAATTGGAAGTCAGAAAAATATTATTATAATACAAATGTACAGTAATAAACACATTTCTGTTATTTGAGCTATTAGATGTCGGTAAACAGTTGATGGGCTGGTCATCGACCTCCATTTAAATGTCGACGAGAACAATACCCGGTGAAACGTACAGAATTATTGTACCATCTCGCAATAACATTGACTCTATTGAGAGCCCCCTAATTGCCTCGAGCAACCGTCGTGATTGACTCAAGATTTTCGACATCACATTTATTATTAGACGTAATACAAACACTGTTTGGATATCATTAGACGGAAGAGGTACTCAGTATGACGTAGTTTGAAAGTATCGATTCGTATTTATAGGCATTGAATGAAAGGCATTGATATGTAAGAGTTGCGAGATAGAATGAGGAAATGCGCAACGTTGGTTTCGAGACCGTGAACTTGACAGACCGCGAGCGCCGAGTCGAGTGAGCCGCGAGCCGTCATCACACCAAACCGACCCGACTCACCGCGCAATCGAATCAACTCACTTAATAACCAATCAATTATACATCTCTAACGAATAAAATTACTTTTAATACGAAACCAATTACGTAAAGAAAAGTCATTAAACAGATACGAAATAATACGAAGATGTGAAGAGAATTATATTTCGAAAGTTATAGTCATGATAATGGTAAGCTGGTTATCAAAGGGATAAATAAACTATCTGAAGCACGCGGAAATATTGGCACATGAATTGACATAAAGTGTTCCCTGCCTTTCTTGGCTTGCCAGAGAATGGTTTCATAATATCCAGCAATTCTATGGAACCGGCCGAGAGCAGTTCGGACCGTTTGTTTCGCTATTAAAATGTAAGCCATAAAGACCAATCAACGAACCGATTGACAATTCATTCTCTTCCTTACAGGTAAACGCAAAAAGATCTTAATCCAACGCAATAAAATGTGCAATTTCTGCAAAGATTGATAGCATTGTGCGAGGCCGTACTCACGTAATTGGCACCGATTAATATGGGAATTTATAGTGAATAAGTTGACAGCTCACGATTTAAGTTTAATTTAATTAAACCTGCCAAAGAATTAAAGATTATTAGTTACGCCTTCGCCGTGGTTATTTATTCTTATGCATTTTTATATTCAAATTATACATGAATGGTTAAACATGAATTTATAAATAGGATTTTATATAAAACTACGGAATATTAAATGTATATTTTGGACGAACTTGAATCCTCATTCATAGAGTTTCTTATCGAATGCGTTGCAACAAAGAGGAGGACGCAACACGTTGGTGCCAGTCGTTTTATTTCGTTCCTAGGTGCCCATAATCACCTGTTTACAAATATGGTCCGAGAGCGCATCAGAGCGAGTATCTCTCGCGACTTCGGTGCTAATAGGCGTTCATCGACCATTTATTTTCAATTTGAGTTTTTTGTCGATACTGTTTACCGTGTGCATTACCAGCACCTACGCAACTAACGACATTCATAAACAGGGCTGAGAACCACAACACTATTAAATGACTCATTAAAATAATAACAATAAATAATTACATCAATTGGTTGAGCACACACTTATCTTAATGTCAATATAAAAGTTAAAAGTAATGTAATCGTAAAGATATCGGTTCATAAAAACGAGCAGAGGAACGCGAATAGATATAATATAACGAGTTTCTGTCATAAGAGCGTATTAAACTAGTTGTAAGACACTCGGGTATCGACATTACATGGAGATAAAATATTAATTGGCAGCCCTGAGCAGGGAACTATCCGGTGGCGGTTGATTGTACTCATCAAGGATTTCTGCACTCAAGGACGAGCGCGCCGACTGCCGACTCCGAGTAGACGATACTGCCTGTCGAACGCCTCTTATTATTTCTCCACAGACACATCTTGTTTTTGTCTCAACTCATTTATATTCATGATACGTATCGACGGATATCTCTATAAATTAAAATATTTCCATTCGCCAACGCCGTGATGGACGGTTTATACATACATCTAGGACACCTAACAAACGTGTGTGAATCACCACATCGACCGATATAGATTTTAATAAACTACTCCGTTTTCAATACTTCTATAAACGGTTTATTCATTTGAATATAGAAAAATGAAATCGATAATAACTTTTATAAATACAAAATGTATTAAGTAAACATAATAATTGTGAACGGTCCGCTGCATATCAAATTGATAACATCATACATTGAATATCATTATTACTCTTTCTATGAGTGAGTGTTATTATTAAATAGTACAAATGAACGAGCGAGCTTCATCTCATTGCCGCGGGCAATTTATTTAAAATGCTTTTTGTGGAGTCAAATCTAACAAAAACTATAGACTCTGTTCGGAATAAGGGTCACTCACCTCGATATTTTCGAATGTGCGAACCTCATTGTCTGCCATTATTTTTTGTGGCATATGGCTAGTTCATAACAATTTATCAGCATTGTAAACATTTCATCTAGCAAGTTGCCATTTTAATCTTATATTATCTAGATGTCGTATCAATTTATTTAATGTATGCTTTGTGTTACCTCAAAAATCAACAGTTCGTTAACAATTCATTGAGTCAAGGATGTATGTAAATATATCACGTCAACAAAGAGCGATGCAAACAGGCCAAAAAATATAAAACAACCTGCTTGTCCGTACGCAAGGACATAAGGACTACCAGCCGTATCTTTGTGTTTGCACAAATTGAATACTTTAAGGATGCATTTAAGCGATTCAACAAAACCAACAGTGTAGCTACTTGCATTGCAATGCTTACATACAATGTATTATATTAGCAATATGAGGAATTTTATAGTTTTCGAAGTACTCTGTCTCATAAGTGGGTCGTCGATCCGAGTCCAGCAGTTAAATAAAGCTAATGAAAAAGAATTGGATTTAATCGTTGAGCAAATAACTAATTCGCAGTGACGTGCATTAACTCGTAAACTTTCAAACAAATGTACAGGAAACCCACGCCGATCGACAACTACTAAGCTTCTGAATCATTTATTTTAAATAAACAATTTGGTAAAAGGAACTAGTCCATCGAAAAGTTACATTTGGGGTTGCGTTTTTTAGAGGACGCAATTTTATTTTTTTTATGTGTAGGGGGGGTCAGTGTAAAGCTAAAACTAAGTTTGTGGGGTCGCCACCCTTGTCCCACGGCCGCCATCTTGAAAATAGGGGTTGAAATGGTTTTTACGATATATCTCTTAAACTATTAATTTTATTAAAAAAAATTGTTAACATTTTTGTTGCAAATTAAATTCTCTACAACTTTGGTCCAGTAACTTTTTGTCGTAGAACTATAAATAAAAAAGTTATAAGCGAAAATGTTCAGAAATTCGAAAAGTAAAAATAAAAGACATAAGGGACATTACAGCTGCTGCTGATCCTAATACCGATCTATCGAAGGTCGTAGTTCGATTAGGTGGGTTCCATTTGCTCATGTCGTTCATAGGTGCGATTGGATATATCATGTCTGGTAGTGGACTCGAGGATATCTTCAAATTAATTTATGCTAAGAACTGTGTACAGCACATAATGTCTGGAAATGCTTATGGTAGGGCTGTACGTGCTCATCTGCTAGTGCATTTATCAGTAACAAAAATATTTATGGATTTAATAGAATTTACAGAAGAAGAACGAGATTTTCTGGATGATAATAGTACTATAAATGAGCACGTACAGCCCTACCATAAGCATGTCCAGACATTATGTGCTGTACACAGTTCTCAGCATAAATTAATTTGAAAATATCCTCGAGTCCACTACCAGACATGATATATCCAATCGCACCTATGAACGACATGAGCAAATGGAACCCGCCTAATCGAACTACGACCTTCGATAGATCGGTATTAGGATCAGCAGCAGCTGTAATGTCCCTTATGTCTTATATTTTTACTTTTCGAATTTCTGAACATTTTCGCTTATAACTTTTTTATTTATAGTTCTACGACAAAAAGTTACTGGACCAAAGTTGTAGAGAATTTAATTTGCAACAAAAATGTTAACAACTTTTTTAAATAAAATTAATAGTTTAAGAGATATATCGTAAAAACCATTGCAACCCTTATTTTCAAGATTGCGGCCGTGGGACAAGGGTGGCGACCCCACAAACTTGTTTTTAGCTTTACACTGACCCCCCCTACACATCAAAAAAATAAAATTGCGTCCTCTAAAAAACGCAAGGTTAGGCCTAAAAAATGTAACATTTCGATGGACTAAACATTTTCAAATACATTCCTAAGTTAGTCATAGACAACACTTTATTAGTGGAACAGATGTAGAGAACAGTCCTATATGAGACAAAACTATTGTGTGTAAAACTCAAAGATCTTGAAGTATCGTATAGCGGCGAGTTTGTTCAAGTTTCAAGACGTAACTCTACAAACAGATGTATCAACGCTACTCAACGTCTACAAGGAGGTAATAATTTATTGGCATCCATCTGCTGCTAACATTAAACGCAATTTCGTGTTATTTAAACTCGTGTAAACGAAACGTAGGAGTTTTATAGCGGTATTTGCTCCACTAAAACATCCTAAAGGCCAATATGAAAACATTTCTCACGGCCGTACGAAACATGATCGGAATAAAAGTTACGTGTAACATCAACAATATTGTAGCTAGCAAATAACATTTGGGCGAATAATTATTCATACTAGCGTAGACTAAACGATAAAACGAACTGCAAAATTGTACAGAATATCAGCCAGCAAACATCGTACTAAAAACTAAATTTCATTCTTAATTGATTAACTTAACTGTGCTAATATATTCAGTATCAATAAGGCAATAAAAATCCATCGTACAAACTGTGCGCCGGCTCATTTAGCATACAATAAACTTACTAATAAGACATATTCAATTTAGCAATAAAAAGAGCGCGGATTTGATTAAGATCGTCAAAATGTTAATAATATTCGGCCACATGTGGCATATCTGAAGGTTACTTACACGACTCGGTTGAAGTCAGACAAGACGCGACGAATATGACATCATACCGTTTCAGCGACCACTTGAATAATTAAACTATTATTTATCTGGTCAACAATAATGAGATATAATTACTTTGTGTTTCCAATAGGTGACAGACGAAACCGCAGGGTTAATTGAAAGAGACGTGTGTAGTGACGATAACATGTTATTAGGTAAATTAATCATAAGATTTACCTGATATATTAAATTAAATTTATTTTGTTTACCAGTAAAGAAAACCCTAGTACTTCAAACAAAAGCAATTATATGTAAACGTCAATGTTTGAATTCAACCTTGAAGGCAAGGAAAAATACGCCGTTCCCACAGGATCTAGAACAGCGTCGAACATTCTGGAACGTTTAGAAACAATAGAGAGATTCCAGCTCATAACTCTTGTGTTGGTTATTCGAGCCGAGTAATTGTAAACCGGACAAAAATACTGACATCCAAGCGTGGGTCGAAGCGTCGCGGCTTGTTACAGAATTAAGTAATTGAACCAATCAAAGCATATTACTGAATTGATTAAGCTCGATCTAAATTTGTCTATATAGAAATGATCGTTTGTCGCGCGCACATTCCAATACAAGTCATTCGATTGTGATGAAACTCTGGTAATTCGTCGCGCGCTCACGTCGTTTCTGTGAAGTTATTAATAAAATCCCACATATTAAACAGCGCAAGTGAACAGCTAGTTACGCACATACAATTTGTCAATCATTGATAAGCAACAGACATTCATAAGACGTGATGTCACGTATCCTTTAGTTCTCGCCACTTCGACACAAACAATCTTCAAAATCCTTCGTAGAAATAAAAACATGACAATGTTTATGGGTTTCATCGGAAATTTTAATGAAAAACAAATATGACATGACACAAACGAGACTATATTTAAGTCGAGGGACCCTGATAAAGTCATATTCAACACTCATTTAAGGAGGTAAATAAACTATATTTGGACGTCGGAGTCTGGGAGATAATCAGCGGAACTACTGAACCGATTTCGACGTGATTTAAAGCACTTGTAATCCCTGAGCAAAAAGGATGGACAGGAAATATACAGGAAAATAAAGGTAAATCTTAAATTTATCATCATCTGATCTTGCTTATTGTTAATCTGTATCGATTCATCGTCAGTATTAATTCAAGATGTAATACAATTTCTATCGATAAAGGACTAAACATACGGGTGTTTATGATTTATTTCCTTTTAAAACAAAGGCCCTGTCGTTCTGGACGGCTGCCCGTCACACCATAGCATACTACTGTCCAAAACCGAAGGATAACAATCCTCTACCTTAACTAATTGCGTTAATTTTACTCCACCACCTGTCTGACTGTGTGTCTGTAATTATAACTTGTTAAAATTCAAATTTGATATCAGTTACATCTTTATCGGTTGGCTTCGAGATTCAAAAACAAAGTGTGTAATAAATTATATCAGGGGCTTAGGAACTTGACTAAGTAAATGCTAGATTGCCTTTTTATTCATTTAGTAAGTTAAAAGGACCATTAAAAAATGCAATAAAGGTTGTAGTAAAATAACAAGTTTTAGTTTGCGTTATTTTCTCTTCCATTTATAATTATTATGATTACACTATCACGTTATTTTAATGAAAATGACTTTGATTCGATAGTAACTGGTTAATGATTTTAATAAGTAATGAAATTTAATATTCGAATAATATGTTAATAGACGTGTATTCAATGAAACTGCACATCGCTTTGCATCAAGCCAACTGCTTAACGTTAATTACCACTTATGTAAAACAGCATTTATAATGTGCACATAAACCTCACAGTAACGGAACTCTGATAAGAATTGCAAGAATATTGCAACTTTACCAGATTATTAAAAGCTCGATGAATCATACACTGTTTTCGTGTTGCGTAGTTCCCTAGTTTTATATGTACTTCCAAACTAAAGTTTAATTTAGCGTCACAACATTACATGTTTACGACTGAATATACATTTTGTATTTTATATTTATTATACACACAGTTTGATTTTAGATAATGTCAATGTCAATTTATAAAGTTAACATTAATTAGAGCACAGAAATAGTTTTTACACATAACGTTAAGTTACAGAAGCGAATTCCCGAGATGACACACGATAGAGTCGACGACTTCCTTATCCGTCCACAGATAATATCTATAAGCGATGTCTCATTTGAATAACTAGCGACCGAGTACGTATACCTTCATGAACATAACTGACATCCTGAGAAATAAACTGGTAATCGAAATTATATAAATAAATCCAATTAATAAAAAACAAGTTGATGGAATGCGGATAATTGTAATATACATTCAATGAGAAATGTGTAGCTTTTTGCAAAATGAGATAATAATACGGTCGGAGTAGTGTATCAACGGAGATGCAGACATTAATCTGTGTAGCATTTATGTAGAAAATGTGTAGAAACCGTCGGGGGTTCAGATCGTGACTGCTGGTCGCGGCGGCGCAATTTGCCTACCCATACCGCGCTGCCGCCGCGCGCCGAGCCCGCTCTAATCATGTGTAAAATATTGCCGAGTGCCGTCACTGCAACACGGAATCGGGACGCCACGTCAAAAGTCACCGCACACAGATTAATTGACTCAGATAAAAAGCTCCACGAACCAAACAAACTGCAACCGGATAACTAATCTAAACAATGTTCGCAATGCTACTTTAATAAAGCAATTAGGTGCTAGAAAATACGCAGCGAACGAAACAATGAAAATATTGAAATTTAATTATAAAAAGTCAAATGTTAACTGGCCATGAAACTCAGAAACCATGGTAAATCGGGCAGTTCGTGTTAGCACATGCTTGAATTCAAGTGGCAAGGCGTTTATATGGAAATCGAGACCAAGAAGCGAGGGCCTATTAGAACAATAATATTAATCCACAGAAGCGTAGGATCATAAAGTCGCGCTCACAATCGGGAGAAGCCGTAGGAATGCCCGACCTGCCCCAACGTGGCGTGCCGCGCCACCACAGCGCGGGTTGTAGGCTTTCACCGATCGCTGATTTCTATTTGTTCAATCAAATGTAGGCGAAACATTCATCGTAAACAAACATTCCTTGTACACTTATTAATATTATCGTTATTCACACTTTAAACCAATTACATGCATTAAAATCTAGAACGTTTCAGATCAGCACATAAATTTCGTACACTTGACAGATTTTAACTGATTTAAAATAGAAACGTGCTCCTCAAAAATATTTGGCATGCGTCCCGGATCTCTAGGAATTTAACATAATTGTATTCTAATAGTATGCACGTAGATATTACAACAACGAGCATATGTATGTGCTAAACAATATTGATTATTCATCCCTACTTCCCTTCTTTTATCAACAACGAGTAAGTAACTGTCTGTCTAGTGTCTATTTTAGGTGACGCCACTAACCGATTTAGATTAGTTTTGATATACTCGTAGACCTTGGAGACGGGGGACATAGGCTACTTTCATCTAAGGGATTCCCGCTGATAATCTGCGGAAATAATTGCCAGTTGGGAAATAAAAAGAAACTGTTCAAAGTGTTTCTAAAACGTTCCAATGGGTGGTCGAACGTATATCTTACGCATTTGATGATGTGGTATCGTTTAGCCAATTGAGTGCGTTGTTTCGAGTGTTAAAGTATTCCCACGCGGAGCCGACACGCGGATACGGTGGTTCCGATCACCGCCCTCGCTAATTGACTAGACGCTGGTATGCGCGAACCGAGACCAAGGACGTACGATGCACACCATGCGCCCGCGCCGTCTACACTACACTCCCATCTGCTTTTACCCGATAAACATCTATATTCATGCACCGAATGTATATTAATTAACTACATCCATTATTATATTAGGGGAACAAAACACTCAAACACATTCAAAACTCCTGCAGTTTCGACGATATATCATCCGAATACGTATTATAACAAAGGACGTGTTAAAATAAATTCTTGTAATAAGTAACGAGACAGCAGCAATCGGCAAAATGTCATGGCGTGGGCGACGATTTTATCCGATGTTATCTACTGAATGCCCTAAGCTGAGTCGTCTTGACATAGCAGATTCACTGCACAGTCATGTCACTGTCAGACAACAAGCTTTTAAATAATAGGACGCCTCTAATTGAATCGATGAATGAATAATAAACTGGTTTAATATCTTGTTAAAAATGCGAATTAAAACTTAACAATCTTAGACTAGCTAATTGATCGAGGTGTGCCAAAGTAATTGTGAACAATGAAGACGGCTTCCACATTTTAAAACAATGATTAGGGCCGACCGCAACATCCGACGTGTAGTAATGTTAATATAAAGCTTTCGAGGGAGTGAGATATAACATAAATTCCTTTTAGTTACAACGTGGTCAGTTTAGAAAAACCGCAGAATTATGTATAAATAAGAGCTCGTCTGAGAAGTAAACAGTGGTCAATTACTGTGGTAGCGCGGGGCTTTGTGGCGCGCTCAGAAACAATCGAAGCGGTGCGATGAGCGAGATACCGGCCGGTAATAACTCTAATGGCGAGATAAGACCGCCACCGCGGCGGATACACGACCCACCAACTACTGCTGCGATGGCGCGAATATCGTATTCACTCGATATTCGGATAATACTACTACGATAATTCACCACTAACATCATCGAATAAATATTTGAACGTATCGCGATCGAAATGTATCTTGCTAGTTTAACCCGTGGTTACAAACTGCTTTAAGAAGAAATAATCAAAGTCTGCTTTCAACCAACTATGAATTATTGGAATACAATTACAACAGCGTCTTAACTTGCAAAGAAAGCTTGATACTTTCTGCACCAATATATATGACGCTAGTTGCATACAACACGCTTATAATTAGTAAGTACGATTTCAATACAACACACCGGTCGGCCAATCCTGGATAGCCGAGCAATGATAACCCATGTGAGTGAAGCTCGTTCCTTCAGCCGCTATACTAAGACCAGTTTACGCCGACAACCATGTAAACGATTTATTCCCGATTCTCGTTTTGCCTTAACCGATCAGTAACCAGGCTCGGTTCCCATCAACGTACATGTTGCCGCATATAATAAATAATTAATAAAATATACATTGTTGAGAGTTCGGAGGCAGATAGAGTTATTTAATATCGGAGGTTTTCGATTTTACAAATATGGTTTTGCTGTACCGACCGACACTTTTCAATACCTTTTTTTTTTACTCGTTTCTTTTCTTGCTCTTAAATAAATGAGGAATCATGATTCCAGGTTTTATTTTTTCATTTAAATCACTTTATCTTAGTTTGCCAATAAATGAATATTTATTTCTTCTAGACAGTGACCACTATGTATTAAAAGCCACAATACATATTCATTCATACGTTTCAACTTTCAACACTTGGCGCTTTAGTTCTCGTGGGGACATCAAACAATAACAAACAAACGGGCCTGTTAAACTGGATTAAAGTATCCCTATTATTAACAAGTTAAACTTCACACACAAAAGACATGTATCTATGTATTATGTTGGCGAACTAAACTCCTTGGTTATTCTTCTAATGTTATAACTGTGTGTGTGTAATTAATTGTTTTTATATTTGTAAGATATATTTGAATGGAATTTGGTACATACTACATACTCTAGCATAGGGAGTCCTAACATAGGGATTTATTAGGGAATCCAACATATGCTAGGTAACCTACTGTACAGGAACTACGAGTGTGTCATCAGCGTGAGATTAAACATTAAATAAACTTTTATTTATAAATGAATAATAAGTAAAACCATCTACGAACGTACGCATATTACCTAATTAAAAATACTTCATCTCAAAAAAACAAGTAACGATAATGAAGTCCAATCAATTAACCGCGAGTGCATCAAAATGTCTATTTTGAAACTAACGGTCGTTATAATGACTTAATGTCGTATCGAGAGATTAACTTCAGATAACATCATCATCTTACTCGGTAAATGTTAACGATAGAGCATTAATTGACTGGCATAAGGTATGAAAATTTATAGAAACTTTTCAATATTATTTCAATTTAAAACGCCATGACTGTCGTTAAAAAATTGCATTACCTTTTCACCATAATATTGCTTCGCAGTCTCACCCCTATTCAACCAGTTTTCGTAGGAATTTTAGAATCAAAATACGCCTGTATATGTTATTTTAGATACTAAAACTGCTCTTCACTTAATGTCGTTTTAATACTGCTGGCATGAATGAACAAGAAATATCTGCCCATAAAGAACTATTGTATTTACGATATTTATGTGTGAATTAGTCCTGAACATATCCGTCCTATAACTAATTCATAGGACTATAAAAAATCAAAGACTGTATATTAATTATTCCTTCGTCCAAGGATCGAGACATTTGCATACATAAGTTTATGAGCTAGAGTGACATAAAGCTACATTTTATTCCATTGGGCGAGGTTCGAAGCATGCGGAGAACGAGCGCGAACGTAAATCCAGTTATTAAACACAACCGTTTACATAATTTGAATTCAACGAACTTACAACGAACCTATTGGGAGTCGGACTTGTCTCGCGAGTCGACACCTTACGTGTTAAAACGTTCAAATCGTAAAACCGACAAATATGAATACAGAGCGGTCGTAAAACTATTCGTTTCATAGATAAAAAAGTTGATATTGAATTAAACCTGATTCTCATTTTAATTGGCCGATATTAATTCAAAATAGCAATTTAATTCGTTCATTTATATTACTCCTTGGTGGAAGGATTTATAATAGATATTTTTGGTTACTAGCTGTGTCTCGTGGTTTTAACCAAGACGTAAGCTGGTCATAAAAAGCTAATGTTCGGAGAAGCATTGACCAAATCATCCATCATAAATCACAATGATAAAAAATGGAACAAGATATGCTACGATCAATATGTAAATTAATACTTTTCCAGACTACAACCTATTGCAAATTCCGTATCAACAGGTGAAATCGTTTTTGCTGCGTGTCCTACCATAAAAACAGACACAAATCTGAAATCTGCTATAAGTTGTAGACAGCTTAGTGCTTGCTTGCATATTTATGATAGTAATAATCACACAGGGTGAGAGCAAAGATTCCTCGTGTGTATTCCTCTCTTTATTTCTATGAATACACCTTTCAACCAGTTTGATGTCACGACTTAATGTCCCAGAGTGTATTTACATACAAATATTATTATGTAGGTATATGGATATTGGCTGTCTATGAGGTAGGTATGCTAATGCTAAGACATCGTGCAAGCAATATTTTTATATCGCAAGGGCTCTATGTACAAATATATGCAATATAAACTTTGACATTATTTGTGTTTATACATATGAAACCATAACCAATCAAATTGAACTAAAAGGAAGATGTAGCCAAACCTAAAACAAGGTAAAGGGAAAAAGAGTCGAAGGTATACTGAAGGCAAGATCTATGGTGAAGATTTCAACGACAGAGCAAGGTGGAAAGTAAAATAAGAAAGATTGACCAGGTACAAGGCTAGGAAGAGAGGCGGAGAAACAAGAAAATTAATCTAAAGGTATACTTGACTCAACCAAATTGAAGACACTGTAATATGCAGATCTAATGTATGTCAAAGTTTAACTGAAACCGCAGGTGCATCTAGCTAATAAAATGCAACCATTTATCCACCAGAGTATTGTTTGTCATTACAAAACAGTTAACATTCAATCTGGCGCGTTTGATTACAATAATTTCGTTATTATGCAACGCCATTATTATGTCATAACATAATTTTATGTCGCTTTATTTCCTCTATTTATTATGACGCAAATATTTAAGTGCTGGAGCCATATACTTCGTACTTATACAATTATTTTTGGTGATGTTCATATTCGCATTCGCGAGTATATAATCAATATTTTAAAATGTGCCTCTTACATACTTACGTTCAAAGATTTATACTTAGTTTTCATAATACAGGTGCGAGGCCATTAGGACTGTTTAAATACGCAGTTAAATATGATGTAACTGTATTCCGCACCGTTACGTGTTTAATGACTACAATTACCAAGTGACAGTAAGAGTAATAACAACACAGGATAGTTAAAGAATTTTAATTAAATACAATTCAATGGATAGATAAATGTGTTGAAAGGAATCGTTATCCTGCGCCGTGTGCCATACGCAGCGTGATGGAAAGTGGGAACCATAGACGTGGACGTACATGGAATAGACAACGCAACCGGTTCAAATAGCTATTCCAGCAAATCAATGGCTCGTATAATGAGATCGAGTTTAGCAAGAGACTGGTCGTTAACTTTATCATCTATCAATACAAATCGGTAAGAAGCGCTCGTGACGTAGCTTCACTGATCGATAGTAATCATGGAAAAGGGGCAAGCATTGTTAGTTCATAGCACTATTTTCGTTAGCTACCATGTTTCGGAAGAAGCATGTTTTTCAAACTGCATCATGCAGCTTCTAGGTTATTGTTGCCAGACCGATTATATCGTGGGATAATTAGGTGATGTAAAGTTTCGTAATCAAGTATCGGGTGACCAATTCGAATGAGATCGGTTAAGACGCTTCCAAAGTCACATGGGATGGCATTGCGTACTTTTTGCGGATATCACCAAAAGCCGGCGGTTGCGCAGCGACAAAGGCGTCCAACCGGTTTTAGTTACACCGCCTCCCTTACACCGCCTTCCTCGTCATAAGCGCGTCTGCAAATTCAACACCCGTCAAATACCGCAAAATGCAATACAGTATAAGTACACATGGTCGGTACCTGCATTAATGCTTCGACGAAATGTCGCCATACTCGCCCAATCATATTTATGGTCGCATTAAAGTAATTGATGATTGAAAATGTAAGATATTACACGATCGCATTCGAGTGCAGAGATTGCAATCAAAATGTTCGTCATGTGAATTATTCCGTTTTTATTGGTACTAATAACTGCGAAAGTGTGAACAAGTTTTTTTAAACGTTGAATTCATTTGATTTTCGCCGATGGACATTATTCCCATGCAACATCACCTATAGGTACAATTGGCGTCACTTTATTACAATTACATAAGGTGAAAATGGATATCATATCTTTGACGTCGATCGTACAAAAGATAATACCTATTGAAACTAATCTATTCGATTACATCATTACTTCACGAATAGGTACATAGTACAGGCTCAGTCAACATAATCGTATGTTACCTAAAATCGAGGCGCCTGGTCGATCCACAGTTCCATAGAGCAACGTGTCGCTCGACCATCAATAGGCTGGGTGGCCGATAGTAGTTTCACTGTACGATATCGTGCTTCGGAACTCCGTGATTAAATACTTAGTAATAGAGATTCAATAGAAGAGATAGAGAGTCAAGAGAATCAATAAGTCAGTAGAGATCTTGAAGAGATTGACACAAGGGTTTATTTATCTTATTATATTTATTAATCTACCCCAGTATCCAACCTTCCTTGTTATAAGTAGTAGACACAACAATTATTCAAGTAACAATTCAAAACACAAGTGTCCAACGGTCCTAGTATCTGTAACAATGCATTATAATTACCGCGTGTACATAAATAAAGTGCATTGAATCATCACCGACATTAGATGAAACCGAACTCGTTGCGTAACCTCACTCATTATGCTCGATTGTTGTTAGTACCTATAGTTATTACTGGACCAATGTGTAACAACAGACACGCTTCTGTCTCTACTATAAGGATGTTTGTTTAGCATTTATTTTAGTACCGCTTTATCCAGTAATACGTCTTTAAAGTTTAATTTAACGAAACATAGCTCATACTTCTTAAATCCAAAAGTTCCTGCCATTGCTACAAATTCTCAGAAACTACCTTTTCAATAATTTTAAGGTCTTGGAGATAGATCAAACTTAAGTGTTATTTAGATTTAACCACTCATAAATTATTCTAACACTCAAAAGAAATACGATAAAACATAAAACATCATAGATTTGACATAAATAAGTTAATTTGATTTACCAATGAATCAAGTTTTATATCGGAATTATCAAGTGCGATGCAAATCCCTTGAATGTACCGTAATCTCGTTAGACGTAGAAGTACGTATTAGATCGGAAGGATAAGATCTGTCTGAACTAACGGCGATCGGGCATCAATCACGACGGCGGGCTTCGTTTTAATGTAAGTATTATTAGACCTTTAAGCTTCCCGTCTTAAAGAATAATCTCAAGTAGCCATTATTTGATGGTAATATTAACTTCTTTTGACATGTTACTTTTTGATCTTATTGCCGTGGCATTATATGTTGTATCATTATAAACAAGGCCTTGTGGTTACTCGTCAAGGGTCTATCAAAATTTCGGGATTAAACTTAAATGAAACGTAATCTTATTTGTAACTCCTGATTGTAAAAAAACAAAGATTAAGAAGAACTTAAGAATCAAGTGAATAAGCTCGTCCAATTTTACAAACTGTGTTTTCAATTAATACATAGTGTCTTGAGAATCCGCTTTTAATAAAGCCTACACGTCCGACATATTTCCATAGAAAAATAGACAGTTCCGGGAAAACCGCGGGAAAATGATGAGAAATAAATGGATAATTCAATAACTCTATGCTGGGCGTTCCTTTTATCAACCGTCCTTGAACCGATCATCGACATTATAATCTGTTTTTATAACAAATAAAAAGTAGTCGTAAACGATCTCCGAATAAAATATATACCTAATACACATATCATGACATTAATAAAATATATTATTTGATTCAACAGCCAACTTTTATATCGTTCTGTTTTTATAGCTCGCGTCTCAACAATGCCAATCTTTATTCTAATAATTAAGTCATTAAGAGTTATATTTCAATGTATTAACGAGTATTTAATTATTCAAATTATACAAAAATAGATAACATAAAGTATTTATATCAAATGCAAATTGATAGACTTACGTAATAAAATTAAAGACTCGACTATTATATTTTTTAGAGTTCTATATAAGTACTATGAGTTGTGAATATAACATAAAATGATTCTTGTGGATTATAATGAGAGTAGAATCTAGGTTTATCGAATGATGGTGCCTTTTTTAATAATAATGAAAGAGGCTATGAAGAACCTTTGCTAAGGTTGAGATAATAGAAGATATCGATAAGTCGTTAATCCTGTTCTGAACATATTTGAAAATATAAAAAACAATACAAGTTTTCATAGCGGCTATCAAATTACGTCAGTTCACACCATCAGAGAAGCACCTTAAAACGGCTAAAGGAGACCTGATAAGTCCTAAGAAGTTTCAATAACCGCTATTTAAAAACGGAACTCTAAAAAGATCAATAATAATTAAAATCATGACAATAGCCAATAACACTATCGCGTCGTAATAGAAGCTAATGATTTGATTAGTAACATAGATGGTACATTCCGCCGAGGCACGCCAAGCCGCCACGCTCCATCGGCCACAATTTCACGGTCAAACAAACTAACTTGGATCTGTCTATTACATGCCACTTATAGCTCGTTATTTCAACAGATAGGTTCAACGACAAACGTCAAAGCAAACTATTGTTTGTTTAGTTTTACTACTAAAGATTTTACGGTGAATAAAACGTAAGTTTTAATATTCTATGAATAGCAGGTTTTATTCCCGTTGTAGCCCTTCCTGTGGGGATTTAGGGATGGGAAGTAGCCTATAAAGTTACTCTTGAAGGTGGCTATGATACCTTTACAAAAATATTACCAAATTGTACACTGTAGGTAGTTGGACGTAATCACATATTGCAGTAAATTTTAACTTCATTGATATTATGTAGATGGCATAATTTACCTTCGAATAAAATTTACAATGCAATATTTTCATCATCTTTCTTATAGCCATCATTTAAATATCTATCAACAAAAGAAATCTAAATTGATAAGCGTGATTGTAAAAAAAAAATGGAGCAAAGTAAACAGTCTCTACGTTATCACCTCTTATCGGCGCGGAGGCGTAACTGTACATTCAATTAGAAGCCTTATCAACATGCTTAACAAAGACGCTTTTTATATAAACTAAATACATAATTAATACATAACAACAACTACACAAAGAGTATATAAATAACCGCGATTTGAGCAAACAATCGCCAATTTACTAACATTACTAATTGATCATCGAATACCTCTCCAAACGTTCTTGGCAATAATTCATTCGCAAAAACATGAAAACGTGATAGTTATAAATAACGTTTAACGTGAGTAATTTTATTCTATCCCATTTGAGGGAAGGCATGTAGCAAATTATCTATCAGTCGACGTTAACTGGGTCTTGTGCATGAATAATGCTAACATGTGAATTACAAGAGGCGTTAATAGGCTCTCTATGACTATGAGTCACATGTGTGCGGTTATTATGACACGGTTCGGTGCCGATCTATAACTTATCTCTATCAGAATGTAGACAATGCTCGTCTCTTTGATCTGTATATCATCTGCTATCGATATTTAAAGCCGTTTCCTACTAGATTAAGCATAACAAGACGATTAACAATGGGTGGTCTCGAAGTTTAGTATAGTTTAGTAAGACGGTAGTTGTTATTGGCGTTATTGCATTCTGAATTTATTCTTACAGGAATGTGGATACTATTATAATACCTAATACAGGATGCCATTAAACATGAATCCGAACCTTGGTTTAGGTTTCAGTGTAATGCTTAAACAAAGTAGAACTGTCACTAGATAATGAACATAAGCTATAGCAGCACTCACTACAAATCCCGTAGGAATTTCGGGAAAAGTACAAAGGAGCATTCCCATGTGGCCAACACTACTTCAGTCCTATTATAAATCTTCAACCCTCTTATATGTAAAGATATCTAACAACGTAGTATTATTGACAGTCAATTTTGTTCTAATGCAGCGCAATGGACTCATCTCACTTACGATATCAGTACAGTGCAACATCGAAGAAAATCAAGACATTGAATGTAAGCTCCTGGTAATTGTGACAGTCGTGATTCGAACTAACCAAGTACTAAAGATATCTGACCTGACATAGTAGTTACATTCGACACTCGTAGTGTCAGCCTGTAATGTTAAGACACAACAGTGTCTCATCTCACTGAAGAAGACACAGTGTAACGCACGTAGTACAACAAGATATTGAATGAATAAACTACTTGAATACAAAGAATTAATTGTCATAGTAAAAAATAAAGTAGCCTGTAATGTCCCACTGCTGAGCCAAGGTCTCGTCTCACCGAAAACACAAAAGTACAGTGGTGTTTAGGCGTAGTCACTTGCCTAATGCAGGTGTTATAAGAAGATGAAGAAGAAGAAGATGAAGAAGAAGATGAAGAAGATGAAGAATAAGATGAAGAAGAAGTTGAAGATGAAGAAGAAGATGAAGAAAAAGAAGAAGAAGATTGTTATAAGCACCTGGCAATCGTGCTGGTCATGGTAGGAGGAGACCAGCTGGCTGACATACTCCCAAACCTCGCCGGGGGCAGTCCAGGCCGCGGCAGCATTGGCAGCATGTCTCATCATGCCAACATCTCACTCCACCCCACAAATTCACAACACTCGCTCTAGTTAGCTTCGCCTAGTCTATTTATATTGTTTTATCCTCAATCACTCACAACTAGGTCGTGCACTACATAACACGCTAAAACAGATTCACACCGGTATTATAAGGCGGTAATGTAAACAAAATCTTGTGTTTTTGTTGTTGGATTGTAATTAGGCGTGGCTATTATAAATATTGGTATCAATATTTTGAGGAAAGTTTTTGGGTTCTGATGATTTGGGTAGATAAAACATGAACATATTTAACATATTAGGAAGGTTGTAATAAGGTATTCATAATAGAAAATAACAAACTAGGCGTCTTTCTCGGTTGAGGCGATCTATACGAAATGAGGCCGAAAAATATTAAAACATTTTTTGCTTCAAATTATGAAGAAAATAATCAAAAATGTATTTACTCAAATACCAAGACATTAAATTTCAAATTGACCTGGTTAAAGTTCAAATAAAAAATTAATTTGAATTATTACTTGAAAATGTGTTCAATATATACAAAGAACGGTTTACAACTTTAAATTAATTTATGTCTAGCCTAAGTTAATGTTGAAGTAATTGCTTTGAGGACGAAACATTTATATTCAAAACAAATTATTTTATCAAGCGCATCATTAAAAGAAAGATTACATGTGAAATAGAATTGTATACAACTGTAGACTGTACGGTGGGAGATTAAATAAAATCGAAATGTATTCTCAATTTAAATCAATATTATTTCAAGTGCATAGATTTATTAAAATACATAATTATTGCGATTACGATTGTGCATCGTCCGTAATCACAACCAGTCCAGCTTCGGAGCGAGTGATAAGACGCGACCTTCAGCTGCGCTAAGCGTAATGATAAGGGAATTTCGGCGGTACCAAACCCCCCCCCCCCCTACCGCCTCCCACCTCGCCTCATCACAGACGGTTATCGCGACAAATTGTTTGTCTTGCACGAAATTAATAACGCCACATAATGAGGTGACATGATCACGAATTAATGAACCCTTGACGCGTTATCTACCATTTGGGTACACGACACTTTAATCTCACTTGAATTTTATTGTTGTTGAATAATTAGTATCAACTTAAATACCAACAAACAAAAACACAATTATTTACATTAGACGTTTCATATAAAAATGTAATCACTTGTTATTGTACGGTTGTACAGGAGCGTATGTTCACTTGTTTCACTGTATTGCACATGATCGCATCGGGCAATCGCGCGGGGAAGGTGCGTTGGAAAGAGATGCCGCGACGGAGCCGTGAGCGGGCGCGCGCGCGTCTGGCTAGCTAATGACCGGCGAGGCGCGTATTCGCGATCCCCACTCCTTCGAGCACGCTATCAAACCAGTTTACGTGAAAAAAAATATTTGTACCGGCCGCGCTTTCCTCGCGCCTCCCTCTAGGAAAAAGCGCAGCGCCCCCGGAAGTGCACCGCGGACGGCACGCGAGCAAGCGCACACACCACCTTAATTAAAAGCACCCCTCGCCCCCACACGACACATACACCTTTACACAATACACGTAAACAATATTTAACTATTTCATATTCATTACGATGACAATGCTAGACAATACAGTTACGGGGACGACTTAATGAACTTCATATTCCGTGCCATGTGCTAGGATATAATTGTTTTTCTTGCCAGTAACTGCTCGGCAATCTATCCATAACAAATAGATGCTTAAGAAACCTGCATAATGGTCAACACCAAGAACAGGGTAGAAATCAGCGCCTAAGTAACTTAAATAACCGCAGATAATAATCAACAACTCAAAAAGACACTCTTCCCATGTTACCAACTGTAAAATGTACACATCGTCACACGATACATCTGCGTCGCCATTGACACAATTAATAAATTATGGGGAATTACAGCTCAATAGAAAGGAATCTCTGAAGTTCGAGGGGTGTGCGGTAACGTGAATACAATCCTCATTCTTTGTCCACTGAATCAGGTTAAGACGATAAACTTAGGGTTCATTCAAAGACCAGTATATTATTGTTCCCCCATCTGGTGTTTAAGTATTCCAAAACGAAACATCTTTATGGGGTCGCATTATAGTTATGCAAAGTATATTCATAAAGTGCGCCGAAACGATGACTAGTAATGAGCAATGATAGCATGAAAATATTTTGAATGTTGTCAGTTAAATTATTGAGGTTGTTATTGAGGAGTTAAGTGTTGAGTTACCAAAACCTTGTGCACACAAAGGATCCATTGGATATGTCTAATTGCGGAAAATGCTCGTCAAACAACACAAGAGCACGCGCTAGAATGTCTTTGTTTGAGAGTTTGTTTGTCCAGGCTGGTCTTTGATATGACTTACTATATGAAATCGGACGGGATTTTCTAGAAAATTATGGGAAAGGAAAATTACTAAGCCACTTTTTGGCCACTTGACCAGAAACAACTTTCTAAATTACTGGTTTAAAGGATGTTATTACTTAATTATCGAATGTTATTGTTGAATAACATAAGGTTGTTATTATTAAATTGCCTACGATAACTTAGGGTAGACCCTAACCTAATGGTTTTTGGCGATGGATGTTTGGTACTTACATTAAATTTCCTCGATTATGTAACCCGAATAGTAAAATTAATCCTAAATAACATTTTACGAAAACAGGTTAAATGCTAATACATATCTCAACATGATAGATTTATTAGTTTTATGAGTAAGCTATTTGATCATAAATATACTAAACGAATTCGATAAAGCATTCTAAAATACCGAGTTCAACTTCAGTTTTTAGAGTTGTAACTAAGCGACAAAAAGTTACATTACTATATTTAGAACCATGAGTTGCAATTTGGAGATAGAACCACTTTTTGTGGCCCATGACATTAACTATGGCATGTGTCATACTTTTACAGTACCAAATAGATTAGTCGAATGGTCATTTAGGTACCTACGAAATATTTTCTTAGAATATACACTTGTATAAAAATATAAATTGTGAGTATAACATGTTGCCCATGAAAACACATGGTGCTCCAGAGTCATTCTTCATCACTGATGAAACTTTTGTCAGTTAAAGTGGATCCTTGAAAGCAAAATTCTTGGTTAAAGCTTGCCATTTCCGGCGAGGCAGTAGTGACCGAGATGTAAAGGCAGTTCCAATGTGAGTCTGAATTGAAACTATCTCTCAAACTAAATTTCTAGATTCACCACTAGGTTCATCTGTTTGGGGCCTTGACCCCTGGGATTAATAAATCACAGAGGGCTGTTTCTAAATCGGTTTGTAAGTCTTCCAAATACCGTGTTTGACCCTTGGTTCTAAGGAAAAATTAATGGATATAGATGTAAGCCTACCTTAGCCCTGGGCCGGCCTCTCCCTCTCTTCGCCGCCATGTCACCCTCTTCTTTCTTCTTCACTGCCGAGCCGCTCCTCGACGCACAAGGCTTCTCCTTCACCCTGGTACTGTCTTTGTCCTCACTACATATCTTTTCCTCCTCACTGTCACTTTTACACTTCCCTTTAGTCTTTTGAGGTGAACATTTTGATGGTAAAGTTTTTGACACAGCTTTGAGAGGGAGATCGTCTTCACTGGACGACTCCGATGAACATTTACTACATGATTCTGAACTGGAACTGCTGTCAGAGAGCTGCAACTGCTTCTTCTTTTGCACTTTGTCTTTTAAAGTCTTTAACGACTTTGTTTCCGTTTTCTTTTTGACAGTTGGTTTGGCGCTCTTCTTGGTGGTGCCTTTCCTGGGAATGGCAGCTATTTTGAGCTTGAGTCCGGTGTCGCAGGAGGTGACTGAGAAGTGCGGCTTGCGGTCAGCGCCCTGTTTGGCGCCGGAACACTCCCAGTCACTCGCCGACGTGTTGCTGGTACATGAATGCTGTGAACAAACAACCACAGAGAGTTACCTACCAGCTTTAATGAGATATTTATTCATGTCATGTAATACGAGTGTGAAAGTCTCAATAACTTGACACCTGAAGCAGACTGCAGAGTGGTAGTGAGATAGAAACACTAAAATCTAGCATCTCAAGTGCTACAACGGTTTAGACTGGCTATATTAATTCTCATTTCAGTATGAATTTTGGGATGTTACGTTCTTAATTCCTTCCTTCAATCTATCAAATATTACATATATACGAAAAGATTTTCTAACACATGATCAATCATATTATGCCAATTTGGTTTTATTTAACATACCATAGCCTACATAAAAGTAAATTAATTTCACAGTACAGAGCCTCTTGGCACACTAAAATGATCACGTAGTTAAGCGGATATACTATCATTCATCATTTATACTTAATCGGATAAATGATTATCACCAGGTTAGTCTTGTATAACTTTCCTCCATGAGTTGAGAGGCTGTTGAGATAGTGCAAGCTTATATTTACGTTGCATAAATGTCCCAATGATCATGAATTTACAAAAGATACACAAAATTACAAGATGACAAAAATTTTAACAGCTTAAGTACATGTTTTAACCACATCAAATCACTGTTTTGGCATTGGTATACCATATGCCCTCCCCCCACTACAAAGTCTACATCTAATAAAGGGGTAACTACAATAGCAAGTGAAAGACCTTCCAGGCTATTTAATGCTTTTCTGTCACATCCCGTCATAGCTGATTCTAAGGTCTATACATACACTAACTGTGCCCCATGGCTTTTACCAGATCAAAAAATCCCGTCGGAATATCTGGATGAAAAATAGCCTATAACTTTCCCAATAAATGTGGCAATCCCTCACAATAATAATTATTCAAATCAGATTGGCAGTTTCTGAGATTAGTGAGTTAAAACAAACAAAAAATAACCTCTTTAGCCTTATTATATTACTAGAGATTAGTCTGCAATGTCTCACTATAGTGTAAAGGCTGTAACACTCACTGATATTACAGTACTTGCAACAATACAGTGAGAAGAATTACGCTTAACCACCTCATTTATCTAGTCTCGTACAAGGTGGATGCAAACCTGAGCTAAATCTGTTTAATCTATGTTTTATCTTATACTTTGATATATTCTTAGTACAACAAGTACCTCAGAATCACTGTTAGTATCCGTATCACCACTTGACTCTTGTGTTTTTGGCAACTCTGTGCCCATTTCTGAAATGAATAAAAAAAGAAATCATTACTTGAACATTAGAAATGTCTAGGAACAGTTTATGGTAAGGCAAATATATTATTAAAGAATTCAATAGTTAGTAACACTATTGTAAATAAGTGCTATATTATAAACATTAATCATGAGTATTGGCCTTGAACTTCTTTGTTTAAAACAAGTAGTACATAATCACTATAATGCGACAGTAATAACATTTGTAACACCCATAACACAGGTTTGTTTTTGTTGTCATGTAAATAGTTTGAATAATATGTACACATCTATTTGCAGTTGTAACCTTACTAGATGTGAAAATTAAACACATACACACCAAAACTATCTAAGCTTGTATTTCTATTAGCAAATCTTTGCAAAACTATGCACCAAATTGTTAGTAGGTATGTTATTTAGGTACTCACTTCAAGGCTGGTCAAGATGTTCCCACATAGAAAAGTCTCATCTTCCACATTTCAAACATAGAACACCAAGTTTTGTGCTAATATCTGAAACACAATAACAACAATAAACGTGACGAAACTCGATATTGTGATGTTATAGACGCAATATTTTTGGAAGTATCTTCGCGTAAGATGTGTTGGATTGGAATGACAGTTCTGACGACTCGCAAGACCAGTTTATTCAGAAACTTGGTTGCTTGGCTGGTTAGAGATAGCGGACATATAATATTTCCTACGGGGCTCAAACTCACTTCACAAATAGCTGAATTCAACTAGTTTAACGTAATAAAAGCTTCAGATCTCAGTAATTAACGGTCTTTTGCGACATTGGCGCCAAATAAGTGCATACGTTTACAGTAATTTCGGCATTATAACAAGAAATTGTTTGTATTATACAACACAAATATATTCACTCGATTGAGATATAAAAACTTACCATTAATATGTAACCTAAATCTCAATATAACTTCATAAATTGGTAATATTGTTAATTCACAGTATAGCATAACACTTGGCCTCCATGTTTACAAATCATTTTGTAAGTAAAAATATTTTCTATGTTGCGGTTGCGTGTAGGTAGGAGGAAGGTACTTGTGCCGAACAAACCGATTGACATGCATGTGAAAGCAAACACCAAATCAAGAAAATAATCGTTTTCTCTTTTTCTCGTTACCCATGACACCTAGACAGATGAGATAGCTACATTAATATAATTTGTTTGTTTGTAGAGATGGGAATCGAGGCCGGGACGCAAAATGGCGTCACTACCTACTTGCAATCAAGAGGAATAATGATTGGTACCCTGTCTATTTAATTAGTTTCTTTCTGCGTTATGAAAGTGCAGAAAGCTTACTACGAAAACAATTATTATTTACTCATCTATACTAATATTATAAAGCTGAAGAGTTTGTTTTGTTTGTTTGTTTGTTTGTTTGTTTGTTTGTTTAAACGCGCTAATCTCAGAAACTACTGAACCGATTTGAAAAATTCTTTTTGTAACGGATAGCCACATTCAACAGGAAGGTTATAGGCTATTTTTTTATCCCGGAATTCCTACAGGAACGGGTACAACGCGGGTAAAACCGCGGGGCGCGGCTAGTAGAAAATATATTCAGTGAAAGATAGGTGAGTATGTATGTATTTAAGTTTTTTTAGTACTTAGACATACTTGTAACTATTATACTCACTCAACTCACATGAAATATGATGGATAATCAATCAAAGAAAAGTAATTCTGAAGGAAATCCCAAATTATTAATTTGGAATAGATGTAATAATATAGTTTTGATCAAGGTTTGTATTCTGTACCTTCTTTAATAAAGTATTTTGTACATAATTCAGTACCAAAGCATCTGTGGATCGGAGTGGGATCGGATCTAATATCTATCAAAGTCATCTGTCAAAAAGGAAAAC
The DNA here is from genome assembly GCA_951394245.1 of Cyclophora punctaria. Classification (NCBI taxonomy): domain Eukaryota; kingdom Metazoa; phylum Arthropoda; class Insecta; order Lepidoptera; family Geometridae; genus Cyclophora; species Cyclophora punctaria. The sequence goes on from OX596184.1 coordinate 7,084,728, forward strand.
TGTCAACTGCTTATTAGTGCTTTATGTACCTACCTATAAAAATTGTAATCAAAGAACTCTCGGCAGAGAGTATTATATTCCTTGTCAAAGAATCTCATCAATAGAAAAGCTTAAAAGCAACAAATTTACAAACAAAAATAAAATTAATATCTTTCGCTACTTATTCAATCCTTGTCAAATCTTATTTAAGTTATCTACTAAATGTTTCTTTAAAAAAAATTGTTTCTTTTGCATTTGATTGATTAATCTCACCGTTTTCATGTTTTGATTCCATCTTCTACTTTGCCGTAATGTCGCACATGTTTTATCGTAAGCTAATTATGAATTAAATTAACGTCTTAACAAGACGAGTCGAAATCTAGTCAGCATTATTTACACACCTGAAATGGACGAAGACAACGTTTGGGAAGACTTGTCAAATATTCCAGCTGATCCACCTGTAATGAGGGATCTGTGCGGAAAATGCAAGTAGGTACTCATTGGCTTATTATCTGGAAAGTTTCATTTTTATTTTGCTGCATAATTTAAGTTATAATTTAGATTTTTTATTTTGCTTATAATTGTGGCAATAATTATTATTTTATTTGATTTTATATATTTTAACTTAGACTATAAAGTAGTGTGTATAATGTTACATAAAATTTATTCTCATTTGTTTATAGAAGACCATCTGCGGTTTGTTGGTGCCCTGCCCTGCCCCCTGAAAGACTCCAACCCCGCAGCACTGTGATCCTATTACAACACCCTGCTGAGGAGAAGAGATGCCTGCGCACAGCACCAATGCTTCAACTAGGACTTGAAGAGAACAAGTGCCTTATTTATAAGGGAAAAAAGTTTCCACAACCCAGACATGAACAATTAGAACAATATCTGACACAGCCTAACACTATACTGTTGTATCCAAGCAAAACTTCCATAGATATCAAGGATTTGGAGAATGACAGCGAAAACTACAACTTAGTGTTAATAGATGGGACTTGGCCGCAAGCTAAAGCTATCTATGCCTCAAGTCCTATATTACACACATTGAGACAAGTGAAACTCATGACAAGCACAACAAGTAGCTACATTATAAGAACACAGCCTACTGAGGGCTGTTTGAGCACCCTTGAAACTGCAGCTGAGGCTTTATCACAACTTGAAAAAGATCCTATTTATAGAGAACAGTTGATACAGCCTCTACACACACTATGTAAATATCAGTTAGAAAATGGAGCAGTAACACACCAGTCAAAGGAATTTTTGATAAAAACCAAAATGTATCCCAAGTTAATTGGTAAAAGATTGTCTAGGTTGCTAAGATCTACAGATAATGAAACAAATAATGAATAAATGATTATCAAAAAATGAATAAATGATTATCACAAAAATACATCGTTTTATAAATTGATGTCCATCAATCATTGCTTTTAAAGCTATTGTTTTTGTTGGAAAGAGACCAATAAGACTTCTTTTGTTGAACCTAAAGATGAAAGTTCAACATAATAAATAAACACCTCTCCTAAGTAGGTAATGCTCGTTTTTGCTATTTACGCTCAAATGATTACAGGCTTTTAGAAGCTGATTGAGTATATGTGGAATGAAATTTAAATTATGTTTGGAGTTTGCTCCATTATATGCGCAAATGTTTACCGTTGATATCAATAGGTATCAGTATCTAGGTGGAGAGGTTGATTATTATGAGTAAAGCTGGAATAAAGTTTGGCTAAAAGTCTAAAAACCAGACCATAAAAATAATGAGAAGACGTATTTACAGTCTGTGGTATCAACTTCTTCAATAGGTATTTATAAGGTATTTTTAACTAGACAATTGTCAGTAACATGACTTTCAACCACAGCTGTCAACAATGTCATTGTCAAAAATTATCCTCGCCAAGTGTAGGTCTGCCATTTTTCTCTTTTCTGTTTGTCTGTCAAACAAATCGGAAACATGGCTGAGGTTTGTAGAAATTTATTTCGAAATAGTCATCCAAGTTTATTCAATTAATCCCGTGGAATTACACGATCAGTGATGCAGTGATGTGTATTTAAGTTATTGAAGATTTGTACCGAAGTGATATTTTTGATAAGTGGGAAACAATGTTTACGTTTTGCAGGTCGAAGAAATCAAGAAAAAGCGTACCTTCAGGAAGTTTACCTTCCGTGGTGTCGACTTGGACCAACTTTTGGACATGCCCAAGTGAGTACACAAATACTGTGATAAATAGGAACTAAAATAATACCACTTTTCATGAAGTTTATAACCTAAAATACTCCTTGTCCAGTGTTGCCGGATAACATCCTGATTTCACCCTTAGCAATCACAATCTGTATTGTGGATCATTAATAAGATGCTAAAATCTCGATGTGTGATGTTATTCCAGTGAGCAGCTCATGGAGCTGATGCATGCTCGCGCCCGCCGGCGATTCGCCCGTGGCCTCAAGCGCAAGCCGATGGCTCTCGTCAAGAAACTGCGTCGTGCTAAGAAGGAGGCTCCCCCAAATGAGAAGCCTGAGATCGTCAAGACCCACCTTAGAAACATGATCATTGTCCCTGAGATGGTTGGATCCATTGTTGGTATCTACAACGGCAAGACCTTCAACCAGGTAAGAACAAAAAATAATTCTTGAATATACTGAATTTATAATGAAAGTTAGTACTAACAGCAACACATTCTAATCAAGTGTAAACAGTTTTGTTGTTGATTGTACCAATCCTTTCACTATTGGACAGGCTTTCGCTATGCAAAAGTTGTGACATTACTTACTTTTGTTATAAATATACCAAGTTATATAGTTAGTCCCCCCTTCCCCCTCCCAGTTTCATTAGCCTCATATGTGCTCCCTTAGGAATTTCGGGATTCTAAAGGCCCTATTTTTCACCAAGGATATTTAACTATCCCATATCATCTGCTATTCAACATGGAGTGTAACAGTTTTCTGGGAAAGCACAACAGACATAACTTGGATTAACAATAAAACCCAAAATACTTCTGAATTGATTTTGTCAAAAAATCTAAATACTGGAGTACAACTTATTACTCACTAGATTGTATAATTATTGTAAACTTTGTATTTTCGTTTATAAAACAGATCTCTCATTACAAACAGTAATAAATAATTAGGTAACATAAATACACATGCGGTTAATTAGACAAAAACCGGCCAATTCCGAGTCGAAAAGTGCTGAAGTTTATAATAGTGTCCCATACATGTTATTCCATGTTTTGAATATTATTCCGGCTGTGGTTGCTTGTTTTTGGCACTAAAGAACTTTTGAAATCAACTGACTATGAAATAAGCATTATAGGACATCAATGATATATTAATTAAATCCTCGAGTGTGGTGATTATGCGTAATCCTCCTCATTTAGCTAATATCTTGGCAGTGAGATTAAAGGTCTTTGCCCAACAGTGTCTTACGGACTAATACTTTACTTTAAATCATTGGATTATACTCTAATTAAATCAATGAAGAAAACCTAATTTGTGATTATTTCTTATTTAAATTCATAAACAAATGCATCCATTTTGTCCATTCCAGGTTGAAATCAAGCCAGAGATGATCGGCCACTACCTCGGCGAGTTCTCAGTCACATACAAGCCTGTGAAGCACGGTAGGCCTGGTATTGGTGCCACCCACAGTTCACGTTTCATCCCGCTCAAGTAGAGTGGTTTCTTAGGATAAGCGTAAAAAAAATAACATGGGAATACAATAAATGTATCTTGTGTTAACAATTTATGTGTTTTATTTTTAAATGGTAGATCAGGATTGAGAATCAATAAGGAGTAAATAAGACACTTATGAAAAGACTGTTCTCTGTGGTTTTAACCACAGTGCGGTAAGAGATCTTTCAGAATAAAAAAGGGCCTGTGAATGACTCCACTGCCTTATCTATTTCTATATTACAATTTATCAATATTAATTCATGAAACATCACACTTCCATTTAATAGTAGTTGGTATTGGAGTGGATACTGACAAAATAACAGTAGTTGTGATATTTAAAAACCCCTACCTTATTTCAATTAAAATTTCATAAAATAAAAAAATAATCTCCACAAGAGAATATCCTATAATGAACTAACAGAATTATTGTTCGCGACTAGTTAAAAAAAAATTGTGGGTATAAAACAAAAACTGCCAATTAATAGCGCAGCGAAAAGGTTTCCATGATAGTTATGTGTAGAGACAACCAACAAGTGGAACGCTAAGAACGCAATTCAATTTCAACTCGTAATCAGAAAGAGTAATTAATAGCCATTACCGGCGCAGGCTCGCCATAACCGCCCCTAAACCGAATCTCACCAGTTTACATAGGTATCATTACATCCAACATGTTCTTTAATAGCGACTGGTAGGTTTATGGGTATCATTGGTTATTTATTAGGTACCAACATTATTTGTAGTTGTGTTGTGTAGTTCACTTGCAGAATCCTCTTGGTTCTTTGTGGTTGGTGTGTTGGTGACTGGTGTGCTAATATAAATCAACAAATCCAGTGAAAATTGTTTTATTATTTTAATAATTGTCTTTGTTCATTACACCAAGATCTTTTAATTTAAACTTAAAACTAGATTTAAATTGTATTTAAATAATGCATTAACTTAATTAAGACTAATATTAAATTAATAACACTGGTCATAATATCACATGACATGTATGAGATTACTATTCACATTACGTTAAATTATATATGTAGTTTTAAGCAATATTGATACGAAAAGTAACAAAAGTACAGTTAGGGAAATTGGCGGTCGAACTTTTACTTTTAAGGCAAAAATTACTTGCGTTGCGTGTGGCAATTAATACGTGAGTAGTTGGTGCTTATTTTTTAAAGCTGCTTTAAATAAGTATATAATATATTATTCATTCATTCATAGATGCAATATAATATCGCTTCGTTTTACCTTTTACGGAACAGGTTAATTTACAAATTATTCATTTACGTTTACGCTTCATTCATTAATACGATCTACGTACGTACACAGTTACAATAACCTAAAGCTTAAAATAAATATGTAACTTAAAACTATTGAAATATGAATGTTCTTAAAACTTAAAAGCATTGAATACTGGTGAGTAAAATTAAAATAAGTACAATTAATTAAATAAAAAAAGTGTAAATGCTCTCAAAAACAAATGAAGGTATTCCTTTAACAATGGTTCAAGTTTGAAATATAATTCCTTCCTAAAATAAACTTGTAATACTGTTGAGAACAATATTTTGTAAAACTTAAGTAGGTAGGTATATAAAATCAAAACTTATCTTATTATTTAATGAATATCAATACTTTCTAATATCTTGAAATAAGTACCTACCTTGAATTATTTTGTCAATGGCACGTCCAATAAATAAAATTAATAAATTAAATAAAAATAATTGAAATATGTAAGTAAATCTAAATTATTCTTTGGAAATGAATTGCATTGGATAATGAAATAAATGGCAAAGATTTCTTGTCGAGACGCCAAATTATTTCTCCGTTTTATCTTAAACATTTTGTTAAATAATCAATATTAAATTTAACACCGACAGTATCCTTACCTAAATTATGTTGAAAATTTCAAATATCCATTTATGATTTTGTTCATGAAATTTTTGCTTAATCTAATTATTATACTAAGATTTTAAGTATAGTAGTAATTAGTTATGTCTCAAAGTACTTATGAACTAAAATATTTAACTACCTATTTTAAGTTGTTCCTATGAAGGCTCTAGCTAGGTATTGCATGAAATATGTTTTTTGAACGATGCATTTTTATTAAGGCCTTTACATCTTGATATAATTTTTAAAGTGAGCGGGTGTAGCTACTTTGACTTGTGACTGCTCAGTCGGTAGGCATTTGATGATATAGATAGCCATCTGAAGTGAAGAAGTAGTCTTTCCATTTCTCAGTTTCTGCTGTCTTCTTAAACTCCTTATGCGACACTACATTGGCCTTTTCTTTTTTCATGGTGCAACGTGTTTAGTAGGAACTTAATTATAATATAACAATTTTAATGCTACTTTAACCCTTAATCAAATACGGGGAAATTATTTCCCACTTAGTCAGGATAAATATATTTTATTATTTTTTTTAAATGGCTACACCTAGGAGTACCAACCGTAGAGCAAACTAATTTTGGATATATTTTTTAACTGAAGAATGGCAACATTTGTCCAGAAGTTGAAATCCTGTCATAATACGACAAGTCAAATTCGAAAGTAGTGGTTTTTATTCAAAATATTGCATTCACGTCAGTTTTTTTGAAAGTTTGTGAAAAAAAAAATCTTGTAAGTGAGTACACGTAATGTTATAGTAAACTAGACATATTTTCTGAACTTTTAGCTGGAATACAACCTAGAAAACAATAATGTTCGTTGAAAATATTTCATGTTTAATAAGTGGGAAATAATTTCCCATTGTTTGTTCTTGATTTCAAAAAATGATAGGTATATATATAAAAATAAAAGTGTGCCCGTTCATTGAACAAAAAATGTGCCTGCCTATACCTTAAAAGGGTTTTTTAGCAACTTTAAATGATAAAGATACATATTTTTTATCATTGTTTTATTTTAGAACTGCATGACACATGTTTTTTTTTATAAAAAAATGATAAGTAAAGCAAGGTGAAGAACTAGTATATAAACAGTAGTAAAATACTTGAAAATATCTTATCCTATACTGAATAATGGGAAATTATTTCCCACTTGGTGATATTTTGCAATGCCGTTTTGAACAAAGGGAAATTATTTCCCACCGCAAAACCCCCATTTCCCCCCACTTTTCCATGTTTTTTTCATTAGATTTGTAATCTACTCATAAAACTCACCCTAGAACCGATCTCAGTTTTTATTTATCTCTTAAAAAGTTTTCCATTTGATTAAGGGTTAAGACGTTGTTAGATTTTTAGACAGTTCTTAGTTTGCTCAACATTTACATGGGCCGAGTGTTGACTGTGATAATAGTGAGTGGCTATTGTAATTAGAGCACTAGTGATGTACCTACAGTAACCATAATAAAGTTAAGAGTAGAAGGTGAGCACTGATGTATGGTTTCCTCTGACGAAGAGCATCGGCGGGAGGTCGCGACTCATCACCTCCAGCCACGCCATGTACAGCGCCGCCGACACCGAGCCCTGGAGCAAATATAGGTGATTTTATAAGGTATCTAATGAGGATCACATTTTTAGGGTGCGTTTCCATTAAAGCGGAGCGGGCGGAAAATTAATAAAAGGAGTATCGCATTACCTTCCTCGGCATGGGCAGCGACATGACGACCAGCCTGGCGTCCTTGGAGTTGGCCAGTAACAGCTCGCGCAGCCGCAGCTGCCGGTTGGTCTTCTCCGCCAGGGTCAGCAGCTCCGTCTCGTTGATGCAACAATCTGGACACAATATTTAGGTACTAACTGTCTTATTCATTTAAAAATCCTTAAACGCGGCTTAAAGTGTTGTTTAAGTAGTGTTCGATAAGTACTTAAGTACGTTGTTTTATATACAACTAGCTTTTACCCGCGACTTCGTCCGCATTAGATTGTTACTTTGGACAGTAGTTTTATTTTTAACCTTTAGGATCTTACCAAAGTATGACTCAAGCTGCACACTCACCGGGACGGAACGTCTCGGGATTTATCATTTTTGCTTGTGAAAATTCGAACGTAGCTTCATAGAAATACAGCATAAATGGCTATGCATTCAAATGACGCCGCGGGATTGACAAATCCTTTTCGATGCCGTGGCGCTATTTTAAAGTAGGTAGGTATAGCATTTGTTTATATACGAATACGTTTGATTTTATATTAGCAAACCTTAAAATCCCTAGCCGTGCCGTCCCAATGAGCGCGAAGCATCAAACAATTGCTTAGGTGAAAAATAGTAAACATAATATAGAAAAATAGTATCTTATCCGGAGGGAAATTCGGGATAAAAAGTATCCTATGTCCTTTCTCAAGGTCATATCTATGTCTACCAAATTTCAGCAAAATCGGTTCAGTAGTTTTGGCGTGAAAGCGTAACAGTATCTTATCCGGAGGGAAATTCGGGATAAAAAGTATCCTATGTCCTTTCTCAAGGTCATATTTATGTCTATACCAAATTTCAGCAAAATCGGTTCAGTAGTTTTGGCGTGAAAGCGTAACAGTATCTTATCCGGAGGGAAATTCGGGATAAAAAGTATCCTATGTCCTTTCTCAAGGTCATATCTATGTCTATACCAAATTTCAGCAAAATCGGTTCAGTAGTTTTGGCGTGAAAGCGTAACAGTATCTTATCCGGAGGGAAATTCGGGATAAAAAGTATCCTATGTCCTTTCTCAAGGTCATATCTATGTCTATACCAAATTTCAGCAAAATCGGTTCAGTAGTTTTGGCGTGAAAGCGTAACAGACAGACAGACAGACAGAGTTACTTTCGCATTTATAATATTAGTATGGATATAATAACGTATGGATTTGTCAAAAGTAACTTAGGATTTATCTATACTAATATTATAAAGCTGAAGAGTTTGTTTTGTTTGTTTGTTTGTTTGTTTGTTTGTTTGTTTGTTTAAACGCGCTAATCTCAGAAACTACTGAACCGATTTGAATAATTCTTTCACTGTTAGATAGTCTATTTATCGAGGAAGGCTATAGGCTACATTTTATCCCGAAATTCCCACGGGAACGGGCACAACGCGGGTAAAACCGCGGGGCGCTGCTAGTTCTTAATAAAATGCTGGGATGTATGTGCTAATCTAATGATAATATTTCTGAACCGTCCGCGGTAGTAACCTGCGGTCCAGCTCGGACGGGACTGGAATATTTATTATAGCAGTGCCCTGCGGTTTTACCCGCGTTGTGCCCATTGCCGTTGAATGTGGCTCTATCCATTACAAAAATAATTATTCAAATCGGATTTCAAGTTTCTGAGATAAGCACGTTCAAACAGACAAAAAACAGCAAAGCTTTAAAAAAATAGCTGTAAGTAATAAAGTAAGTACCTATTATAAACATTATTTACAAAACAATTCTTACCGGGATCCGCAGAGTTCTCTCTGAACTTCTGAATGATGTCGTCGAACATGGCCTTGGTCTCCGGCTGCGGCGCCTCCGTGATGTCCTGCACCATGGTCAGCGACGAGTAGTCGATGCGGAACTTAGAGAGCAGGTTGGCCATGCTGGAACAAGGAGTATGGATTTAACTGACTTCGATGGACACTTTGTGTTGACCTGTGAATGTGATAAAGCTATTTGATTTCCTTATTCAGTATCACCAAACCACATTGACTCATTACAAATAGCGTACCCATTTCTACTTCAGTCATCGAAAGCCCTTTTGGATTGAGATTTATAGACATTTAATTTACCAGCTTTTTAACCAACTTGAAAAACGGGGGATTTGTAATGCGGCTCATACAATAAACATAAATCAATTTCATTTGCCTTGCCACGGACTATCATGTTTCTTTCTAGTTTTAGAACTCCAGCGAGATAAAACAAATAGTCTGCTTTAACGAGAAGGAGGACTATGTATAGAATGGTCTCACTTCCTCTCCTCCAGCTCCATCTCGTGGCGGCGGTTGGCGAGCGCGAACACGCGCAGCTTGCAGTTGCTCCAGGCGGAGCGCTGCGAGATGATGTAGGGCAGCAGGATGGTGAGCCCGCCGTCGTCGTACAGCCACCACACGTCCAGCGTGCCCGAGCCCTGCGCCCGAGTGCGGAACTTACTTTATGGGGAACTTACGCACTACCAATCCATTTCAGCAGTTATAGGTGTGTAAACCAAACACAACTTTGGGATTGCATTTTTTTATTCATTGTAGTTACTTATAGCCAAAAAAAAACTATTTGTATTAGATATGGATAGTATACCTGCTTAGTCTGGAATATGGACATCTGCGTGAGCTGGTCCTTGGAGATCTCGAGTCCGTTGGAGGCGTTGTAGATGATCTGGCGGTGCATGTCGTTGTTCTTGCGGTGCCGCTTCTTGTCGCTCGGCTCCTTGCCCTCCGATATCGTGAAGGAACGTGACGTTGTCAGGGTTAGGATACCTGAAGGAAAGGTCAATCGAGTTAGGATTGTTGTGTAACAGATTTTGAATCTTCTAAAACCTATGGTTGACTGTTCCCTAAACAGTTTTTGGATGTCTGATAGTTTGGTCTTATATTCCCTGTTGATCCCTGGATTTGGGATTTCTGGAACCTTTGACAGTGGGTCGCATACCTAACTTAAAATAACCAGTGAATTTAACAATATGCCTAGTCAGAGTTCTTTTTGGTACATTTAAAACAGTTGTGGATAAAATTTTAAACTGGTACTAGTGTTCATTGTATTTTATCCTTTCATTGTATTTATCACAAAAGACCATTTCCCAACTCACTAGACAGGTTATGTTTGCCCGAGGGCTGCGAGTCGGTGGAGCGGATGTCAAGGTCGGAGTCGGCGTGCATGATGTTGGTGGGCGCGCGCACGCGCAGCTCGGCGCTGCCGCTGGACGTGGCGGTGAGCGAGCCGCCGCCCTCGCCCTCCGACACGGCGCCGTAGTCCAGCCCGCCCGCCACGCGCACGATGGCTACAGCTAGACGGTTCTCGAACGCCGCGCTGAGGATAAGCGTTGGCGTTAGTTGTAGCATTATCGTTGTTCCGTAAAAGTAATTAAAGATAATATGAATAATATAAAGTATAGATGGTATAAAAAAATCAAATCGTAAGAGAAGAAAATCGTAAAAACTTAAGAGAGTTGAGTATCAAATCTTTGAACTCATCTGAAATTGAAAATGACCTGAACTCGATGGGAAATATCCTCCCCAGTAGTGGAACCCATCAACATAGTAAAAAAAATGATCCGTAAAACTTTTGTAATATTGTCATACAATGCTTTGCAAATACATAACACAAAAAACTAGCTACCAAATACTTACTGTAACACATTGAAGTACGCCGTCAGCTCGTCCGCAGACACACTGGCCCAGTCGGACTTGTAGCCCATGACGAGCACGTTGGGCGCGAGGCGGCCCACGCCAGCCACCTGCATCATGGCGCGCGCGCCCGCCTCGAACGGGAACCCGTGCACGCGCGAACAGAACGCCTTCACCTTGCGGCATCGCAGCCACTCGTCATCCGCACGGCCTTGGATTGAACGCTCCCGGTAGCTTAGTTTTTCCTATGGGATAACAGGGAATAGTTACTATCTCCCTATTTACTATCTCCTCTTTCTCCTGGGCCTTTTCTTGTTATTTTATTTAGGATATGTGAAAGGTTCTAGGTAGGTACATCTAGTGTTTTACTATGTAATTCACAAACGCGTATTTTAGCTATGAAATGGTTTGTCCCTTGCCGACATAGGTACGCTATTCCTCAAGGATACAAAACACGTTTTAACCCATATAAGTGTTTATGTATAAAGCGACTAGGAGAATTTCTATCCATTAGTACAAGCTCGATTACTATTTTTAGTAATTTGTTAGCTCCTTGAAGCTACTTGTTCGAAGTACTTGTGCCTAAACGCCATGTTCACGCTCATCTGTCATCAACATGCTACTCTTATCAGTTCCAAATGCTTTGAACTAATATTTATTTTTAACTGTTGACGTTATCGGATGAGGAAGGAACTCTAAACCAAACAAACAGTTTGTGTTTTAAACTTTGTATGAAGTAGGAAGATGCTTTTCCATCACAGTTAAGCTATGCTATGCTATGTTTGGTAACTCAACTCAACATAAAATAGTGATGTGTATTCACCAATCGCGTCAAACGTAACAACGAAACGTAACTTAGCGTAGAAGGCGTTCTTCCGTTCAATCAGACAGATCAACTTCGTCGTGAGAGTATAATTTTCATTGCGTTTTAAAAAGAGTATTGGCTCATTGAAATGAGGTTATATTTTACACTGAGCACGTGAGGTGCTTTAAAATTCTCCTTGAAAAAAAGAGTCAATTGGCAAAGTCAACCTTATTTCTTTGACTCAAAACTTATTGTATCCGATCCGACCCAATCAGTCTAAAGTTTAAACGGACCCTACATTGCTCTCAGTATCACCATTTAGACATAGAATGATGGTTGTCACCATGTTACCTGTATTATGTCACCGACTATCATCAAAGAGCCAGCCTTGGTGATGAGGTTCCCAAGGTCTACTAAAGCTGGTCTGGCCTGAGGCCTCCCAGCCAGCACCAGGAGTTGAGGCCAGTAGTTCTTCACATGCTCCCCGGTCCTCGCCAAGTTGTGAGCACTGGATAAAGCTGTCTTGTAAATCTGAGCCTGAGTACTGCTACCCCAGTTTACATCTAAAGAAAGAGGGGACATTATTGGAAGAAGTATTGGTGAATATAAATAAGTTGTTCAGTTGAATAAAGAACTACTTAACAAGAATCCTACATCGGTTTTGAAAATTGATTGGAAACACACACTTTAAAAAAAAGTTGATCGGCTTGAATATGTTTATATGGGACCACCATGAAGTTACACCAAACACAATATTGAAAGAATTTTTGAAATCTATACTAATCTATACTAATATTATAAAGCTGAAGAGTTTGTTTTGTTTGTTTGTTTAAACGCGCTAATCTCAGAAACTACTGAACCGATTTGAATAATTCTTTCACTGTTAGATAGTCTATTTATCGAGGAAGGCTATAGGCTACATTATATCCCGAAATTCCCACGGGAACGGGCACAACGCGGGTAAAACCGCGGGGCGCTGCTAGTAGGTTTATAACTGACAGAAATATCGGCTGAACGTACCATAAATATCTTAATAAAATTCATTAGCCGCGTACCCACCTAGCGCACGGGCTCGCGAGCCAGCCATCATAAGTCGTGTATATTCAGCTGCAGCTATTTTCCTAGCTTCGCGCGCGAGCCAAAACATAACCGTACCCACCTAACACACAGCGCTCACCGAGGCACCTTTGAGCGCGTCAAGTTTACCGACAACAGATGGCTCGGGGCCGAGCCGTGCTCAGCCGAGCAAACGCGCGCCCGAGGCAGCCCGAGGCACGTCCACACCAGCCGAGCATTTGGCTCGCGAGCCATGGCTCGCGAGCCTGTGCGCTAGGTGGGTACGGTTTTGTTTTGACTCGCGCGCGAAGCTAGGAAAATAGCTGCAGCTGAATATACACGACTTATGATGGCTCAGCCTGCCTCGCGAGGCGGCCTCGTGTAAATTGAACAAAACTACTGAGGCTGGCTCGCGAGCCATGGCTCGCGAGCCACGGCTCGCAGTCCTGTGCGCTAGGTGGGTACGCGGCTATTACCAATTCCTTTTAGAACTCGGTTAAAAAAACAAATTCATAAATAACAATATCGCAACGCCGATGAATCAGCTCAATAAATGTGCCAGTTTTGAGAGTACTATTTCAGTAAGTAATATTAATAACTTACGGATATTGGATAACAAACACGAAATACTTGGAGCAATGAATCAGAATTATATCGGAGTATTCGTACTCTAAACCGACACACACCATTCATTAGATTAGAATAATAACAAAGTACCCCGGAAGAAAGTTTAGTTCATCGATATTTTACGAACGATGAGCTAGTTTCAGTTATGCCGAACTTTAATAACCAAGTCGATCGAAGGCAAAAAACTGTACTAGCTGGCCAAAATAGGCAACCCTACATGTCGGTAGTGTTAAGAAATTAATGCACTATCTATTACTACTATTATAACACCTACCGATTTCCATAACCATCCTCAAAAGGTCTGTGGGCAAACTGCGTGCTGAATTTAATAGCAATCATATGTTTCAAAATGAACTTACCAGGTTTCCTATAATGAACGATCAGATACAAAGTGAAGAAGATCCCGAAGGTAATGAGGGACATCTCCCAGCTGATGAGTAACATGATCGCCACACACATCAGGAAACCCATCAGTGAGACCCAAACATTGTAGTACTGTAACAACAAAACACGCACTTAAAAAATCGTTAGCCAAATTCATTGACTTTGAGACTTCAGGAACACCATAATACGAAACTAAACACAATACTGAAAGATTTATCATAATCGGATAATAAATAGCATTTTAATCGACTGAACATACAATAAAATAAAAAACAGAGAAATCAGAGAACATCCTCCTATTTGAAGTCGGTTAAAAAGACATAAAATATTAAGTACAAGGTTAAGGTTCCATTTTCATATTTTTAAATGCTTACATTGTGAATCACTGACGTAAGCCACGTGAGAACTTACCACTAGTTTCAGATGCAATTAAGCCGTTGACTACCACCTTCCTACGTAAAGTGTATTGTACAAAAGTATTAAATGTTGAGTAGATAAGTAATAGCTTATTATAATGAGTACTGCACAATCGTACCGAGATTTGTCCTCATTAACAATGCGACGTTTATCTGTTTTCACGCCCTAAGCTGTTTTATTATCTGCAGCTAACCAATTATGATGCACTTTGGTAAAAGATAATTATAGCTAGCTGAGTATAGGCTGATAAAATTCCCTCGGGATCATAGGCTACCGTATCATATGTTTAGCTAATCTTAAAACTATTATAACCGAAAATGCTCGTAAAGAGAATGTTTGTATAACATTATTAAGTTACGCTCAAAAATAACGGAACGGTATTTGATATTTGGCAAAGAGATTGATTATTGCCTGAATAAGTACAGATGCTTTGTACAGAAGATGAAAAATTTCTTCAGAAAAATGAAACACCACAAACAACTAGTAGGTACTTAACGTCTAAATAATGTTTTGTACTTACTCTGAATGTAGGCCTCCAGCCCAGAGGCCGGACGAGGGCCGCGTGGAATGTGCAGAAGTTGATGAGCGCGTACGACGCCAGGTAAAAGTTGGATATCAACGGTGCTATCGTGTTCAGGTCGGCTGCAATGTCGAACAAAAGGTCAAAATTTATTTGGGAAACGTTGGATATTGGCGTCACCGAAGTTTAGATTGAACGAGCTGGCTTATCCTAAAGAAAAGTTTGAAGACACATGTGATTGTGATTTGCAGCAAATAGATACGTAGATTCTTGTCAACTTCTTGTTAACGAATTAATTTTATTTGCGACTCGGTATTTAATTTTGAAAAGTAATCACCCAGTCGCAGATAATATAAGTACAACTACAATTTACCTTCGATACGTTACAAGGTTTTTAACGCATCAACAATTCCATTTAATTTCCTGATCAAGAAATCGATTAAAGAAAATTAAAAAGAATTACCGATCAAACAGAAATAAGAAAACCCTTTAGGTAGAGGCCTTTAGGTACCTAGTCTTAAAACCAACATAAGCATTGACCGGCTGACAAACTCGATCTTACTCACCAATAAGCAAGAAGATAAGTGATACGAAAAACGTAAGCACATATCCTCTGTAGGGTTCCCCGTGCTTCCCGTAAGGTTTTGAGAAGAAGATGAGTCCCGGGTAGATGCGGTCCACTCCCAGGGCCTGGATGAGACGAGGAACTGACAGCAGGTTGGTCAGGGCGGTGGAGAGCGTCGCCGCCCAGCACCCGCCGTAGATGAACGGACCCCATGCGGACATTAGCTGCATCACCTGTGTGGAGAAGTACCTTTCGTTAATTAGATGATTTGGAATGTTAAAAGTAGTGTTGATAAGGTTTTGTTTAGTTGTACGTGTCCCGGATTAATTTAATTTGTCTCTATACATTCCTATAGTCTGTTAGGCGATAATCAAATCTGGCACCCGTTTTCCGATTGAAGTAAAATTTTGCATACACGTTTGGTTTGAATGACAATGCAATGCATAATGGCAAAAACTATACTAAGTTATTAAGTTAAAACTAAACGTAGCTGTAATATTTAATCACTTACCGAGTAGCTGTTATGAAGACCAAATTTGCAATAGGCGTTTGTAGCGTTCAAGGCGCAGTGTGATAGGTTAGTATAGTCGACCACGGTTCCATTGCTCATGATCAGGTCGGTGATGTTCCCACTGGCGTCCCTGAGCGCGCCGCCGCCGGCGAGGAGCACCATCGCTGCGTAGCTCACCATGGAAATGAGGAGAGCTAGCATTGTGCCTTTAGGAATCGCTGATGCAGGATCCTGGAATATTAGTTCCGTTTTGTAGGTACTGGAAGAAGAATGTGGGAGAGAAAATTGCGAGAAAAGTTAATAATTGTCAACTGAAAGTATTCCCGATAACGTAATGTCGTTAGAACCGTTGGTATCGGTAATGGAAAACGCATTATAGAAAGATGAATACGCATATGCCTAGTGATTAAAGAAAAAGGGTGATTTACTGTTTTGATAAAAGATCTTGTTTCAATCATTGTTATGATCCGGAAATAGGCATCAACTCGCTGTGATTGAAGTTTTTGTTGCTATTCAATAAAATATTGTTTTTCAATGAGATTGACCCACTAAAATTCGAGTAACATCTCAATTTCGTTCCGAGAATGAAACTTGAGCCGTTCCTTTAATTGCATCTTGTTTCAGTTGGTTTTGTCAATAATGTGCGAATAGAGGTGACTCATACTAATAACGATACAGCTCAATTGAGCTTAATCGATCGAGTGAGCGTTCCATGGAACAATTCTACCCGAATTCAGGGGTTAAATGAACTGGCATCTGAACGAGTGTAATATGTGATTCGATTTGTTTTGCTCAAACTCAACCAATTAGATTTTATGTGAAAAGGTTTAGTCAACTCTTGATATTAATTTATTGGTTTGTTCATGTCTCCGGACACGACATTCAATAACTTGTTGTAAATATAACCAATTAACGTTTTATCGTTGTACGTATTGTAAGTTTTATAGCTTTTGATTTTATGGTAACAAGCACTGAGGGGCCGAATCGAAGTATTTTCCTATAAGTATCTACTACTGATAAACATAAATAAAGTTAAGATACCAAAAACTCCTTTATTACAGAATTTTGGTTATTATTACAAACGACCGAATGCTACCTAATTAGTTGAACGGAAAGGTCACATGTTAATTCCCCATCATGAGAGGTGATTGTTTACGTCACCGATGACGTCACATATAGCCACGGTCACCAGCTACCCGTAGCAACTAATATATCATCTGTGGCTGTACACACATCACTATTGATTGCAATACCACGTGTAGGGGCGACTAATTTTAGATTGTTTATCAATTTAGATTCGTGTTACCTAAGTGTAGGTTCCTAGGAGTGTTTCCAGTGTTCCAATTATTATAGAGTTCTGTCTTTTTGTTGTAGTTCAAATATAGACTGTGTTTATAGAAGGTATCTGCACTAAGATAAAATATAGGTCCCTAGCTGAAAAGTTCATACATACATTTAAGCTTATCTAAACAAATACATACATAGACTGATGATCACATTACCCTTCTTGATGTCTCGCAATCGGGTAAAAACAAACTTACGAATGCCATTCGTAAAATGTTATTTTAATAAATATTATACAAACAATCTAAAATAAAATGTTATTTTAATAAATATTATACAAACAATCTAAAATGTACTCGTTTGAAGACCGGAAATTCATAGAACTGTAACAAACTGCTGAAGGCAATTTAAAATTAAACGTTTGTGTGTTTCATTGAAAGTATATCTGTTCAAAATTAGTAATATAATATAATAACTTAGTGATACATATAAGTAATATAATATAATAACTTAGTAATACATATAAGTAATATAATATAATAACTTTGTGATAGCATTAACAATAGACATATAAAGTCAAAAATCTTATAACCCTGACAAAGTTCTATAAATCGGTTGTTTTGTAAACCGGGAGCGCGTCCAGAGCTATGCCAGGTGTGCTCCGTTTGATTTGATTAGACTATGCCACCTAGCCGTGTTATAATGTTACGTTGCTATGCTACGTTTAATAATATAAGTGGATACCAAAAGGGAATAACTCTAGTGGAAAGCCATCTTTGCTGTTTTTCAAATAAGAGTTCAGCTTTCTTATCCGTTTCGAACTCTAGAAGCCATTTAATTAATGGACTAGCTGTTCCGCGCGGTGGTTCCACCCTCGATCCAATCGATGGCGCTAGTATGAAGATTTGTACGCGATTACGTTTTTTTTCTCGATTTAATGTCGTGCCTATATATTTTGTAAAGTAAGAACAATTCGTCGTCTTTATTAACTGTGACTAGTTTGGATTACCTTAAGATCTCCAGAAATGTTGGCACCAGCTTGGATTCCAGTCACGGATGGAAAGAATATCGCGAACACGCTGAAGAAATCTTGATTTACGTCTTCGCTGAATCGGAAGTCAGGATAGAAGTTCTGTTTGAGAGTCTCACCTGAAATCCAAATTTATATCAAATTTCCGTTTTCAACCCACAATTAATAAGTCAGGTCGAGTAGGCCATTGGCCAGTCCAGGCGTTGATATTTTTAGACGGCCTAAAGTCCTCCAACATGTTCTATACCCATAATTAGTATTGGTGATTACTCGAAAAGATAAAAAGGCCAAGATAAAGGATGCCAGCACCGCCTTCCTCGGACGGTTCGCACACTTTGTATGGAGAAGAGAGTAGGGTATAATATATGCTTATTACTGAGTTCACTACATCAACACTCAGCCGAAGCGCTCCGAAGTCACTCCATACAAAGAATGACCACTCGAGTCGAAGCGATGTTGGAACCGTGAGTCCGGCGTCGGATGGCTCTAATGAGCTTAATCTTCCTTACTGAACTAATTAATAACTCAAACATTGTCAGTGCGTTTGCTATCATTAATAATATTTTTTTATTTGCCATAAGATATTACAGGCTAATACTGCTTTCCTTTCAATGGTTTGCTTCACATAGTCTTGATTGTAAAAGAGGTTGTACACTAACCGCTGAACCCGACGAAGCCCTCCGCGACCTGCTCGGCGCTGCTGGGCCCCATGAAGGTGCCCACCACGAAGTCCACCATCGCGCCCACTATGATGGCCACCAGGAAGTTCTGCATCAATCAGAATAGTTATGAAAGTACTTCAACACTCAATCTCAATATCCTTGTGGTTGATTCTACAATTGGCTTTATAGTTCCAGTGTTGACCTAGGATGTTGTATTACCTCGCCGTTGTATCTATGATGCAACGCCGTTGATGAAGATGATTAAGAAGGACTGAATGTCATTTTGAAAATGAATAGAGCCCGGAAAGTGACGTCATTAGCACGTGTGTTAGGTATAATGGCAGAAAACTGCTCGTAGCGTAAATAAATGTTCGAATTAACTTCCTAATCATTTTAATAACTACATTTATGCTCCATGAAAACTGGCGAGTTGACGCGCTGTCGTTAAAAAACTTGAAACATAAACGGATGAACCTTTTTATTAAAATGTTTACTACCGGCTCTATCAAAGGGATTTGAATTGAAAGGTTGAATGGATTACAAACATTGACATCATCTTCAAATGCCTATTACCTGAAAGTTATTGGCAATAAGTTTGGTATCTGGTTTCATGATCAAAAGAACCAAAAGTTGGCCTAAACCACATCGCTTTTGTTATTTTGACGTGGTCAGCCACAACATCAGCTTATTAAATTTTCTTTGAATCGTACACTGAAGTACACGACAGGGCCTAACAGGGCCACTCCCTGTTAGAGGTTGAATTTCTCAAAATCTTTCTTAGTGTTCACTTACATATATGAAAGGAACCCTTGTACCAAATGTCAAGATTTTAGGTCGTCGGTAAAACCGCGGGGCGTGGCTAGTGTGTAAATGAAAACAAAAGCAACAAAGCCTATTTTTTCTTGATTACTCCTACTTACATCTAAGTGGATAGATTTATTGTTTTATAATATATAGTAATTGATTGTAGAAGTAGTAGCTACATCTACGCAGGCAATAAATGGCATTTTAAATGAAAAATCGCTCCGTAGATGATTCGAATTATAAAATGATAAATTACTGTAACTACCTAGGGTCATTTCGCCAGTTCGCGTCCATTTAGTGCAGTTGGTAAGTTTGAAGGAGAAAATAAAAATGTTCCAGCACTAGTTTCAATGAAAAATTTATGTAATGTGTTCATTATATAGTCTACTATAGGGTTCGCTTACAGTTTTGTTCGAAACTACTTGTGTTTTTTTTATAAATAGAAAAACTTCAAAAATAGGCGTTTTACCCACTTTGCGTCCAAAAATTCTAAATTGCGTCCACCCATAGACCATTTTGCGTCCACCAGCTAAGAAAAGGAATGTAGGGTGATATTTTTCAGATAATGTAAAGAAAAATTGTCTTTTAACAGTATTCCGTTAGCTCCACGGCTGGTACATGTTCTTTCTCAGATTCCACATCTGGTATCCACCAAGGTTTTGGTGTAGAGTGTATTTCGGCTGTTACTGTTTGAACCTGCACAGTCGAACCGGAGTTAGCTTCATCATTTATGTTTTCATCTTCTACGTATAATGAAGAGATGGTGATTTCTTTAGACGTCTTTAGTTGCATCCAATTCTAAAATAGTACTATTTCGTTCTATTGGGCGTTTTTCCATTACCCGGCCCGGCACCGGCACGGCGCCGGCGCCGGCGCCGTGCCGGTGCCGGGGAAGCAAAAATATATGAAAATGTATGGCTCGCTTTTTGACTTACCGGCGCCGGCGCCGGCCCAGCATTGAGTCCTGCCGGCGCCGTCGCCGGCGCCGGGGTAGCAAGCTTCCCACCGGTGCCGGCCCGGCAAAATTGCATGTGTATTGCATATTTATATGAATTGTAGCCGTGTGAGTGTGTAAGTCCGTGTCAGTACTGTACCACTTACCGGGCGTAAACCGGCATCGACACCGGCGCAGTAGAAAAACGAAACCCCGGCGCCCGGTGCCGGTGCTCGGCCATGCCGGTGCCGAGCCGGGTAATGGAAAAACGACCATTGATAGTTCCATATGAGACCTCTCAGATTCAGTTTCGATAGAAATTTCTGCAAAGAAAACTTCAGCAGGAAGTGTTTTTAGTTTTAACTCTTAGTTTTGATTTAAAAAATAATGCATATTAAATTATAAGTTAAAAAATATATTAATGCTATTATTTGAATTTAATGAAAAAATGGACGCAATTTGGTACAATACTATTTCCTTGTAGGTATAGTTTGCGTCCACATATGATATACGATATTATCTTTTTCTACAATCATAATAACGTGGACGCAAATTGCTCATTATAATTGCATAATAATAATACATAAATAAAAAGTAAAAACAAATCCCCTTTTTTAATTTTATCACATAAAAATAAAAACTAACTAAATCATAAATAGACGAGTTCGCGTCCATTGTGGTCGCAAAGTGGAACTTTTTTAAATTCGGTGTAGTAATTCGCGTCCACCTTATTTTAACTGTTAACTTTAAAAAAAACAAGCAAGTACATAATTAATATTAGTCCTTTTTTCATACCTTATGTCTAGAAACAGCTATGTATTCTAAAATACGCTTAAAACAATAAAATACTTACCGTCGAACGCGCCCCTGCTCACTATTTTTTGGCCAACATTTCGCGCGTTTGCGTTTCTTTGTTGAAGAACGGAAACTAACTATTTTTTCTAGACATGATTGGTTAGGCTCACAGAACTTTTGTCTATGTCTATGTGCCTCTTATACGATTAGGTATTAGCGATAACGACTTTTCAGTGATTTAGTGTATTAATATACCTATTTTCGAGAATTTTTATAGGGAGGTCCGAAAAATGGACGCGAATAGGGCGCTGGACGCGAACAGGCGCAATGACCCTATATGTCGTATTTCGAAACGAAGCGGAGCTGTAAGGAGCTGAATCGACCAATCACATACATTGAAATTGTCAAACAACGCATTGACATTGTCAATGTTTTTTGGTACTGCGTTGTAATTGGTCAAGAGTCGAGTAAGTTTGTGAGTACTCTCTGGTGAGTATTTTAGAAATTAAAATACTCGCTACTCGACTAAGATACTATGCGTAGTGCGAATAAGGCTTAGGGTACCTCGTCTATCTATTCAGCAACAGTTTTTATTCTATCTATTCCTGCCAACCATTTCGTCTAATTTTCTTGTAAAGAATACATCAAATTGACTTTATATTGATAGCCGGCTGAAGGACAATAGGTACAGTTGTGTTCAATGTGATAAAGAAAATAAACGTAGAAAGATAGGTATCAATTTTCCCTCTGTATATTTTTTTTTTCAAAACCTTCAATCAAATAGTGGGGGTTCTGAGGTTCTGAGGTCATTATAGTGGCATTTCTATCTGTGCGCTACCGTGCTACGGAAGATACGATACATTGTCGGTTCCGATTATTTCATCGTTAAGACTATGTCGGAGGCCACTCTGACATCAGGGTTGACAACTGACTGACGAGTTTACTTTATTTACTTACTAGCTTTTACCCGCGACTTCGTCCGCATTAGATTGTTACTTTGGACAGTAGTTTTATTTTTAACCTTTAGGATCTTACCAAAGTATGACTCAAGCTGCACACTCACCGGGACGGAACGTCTCGGGATTTATCATTTTTGCTTGTGAAAATTCGAACGTAGCTTCATAGAAATACAGCATAAATGGCTATGCATTCAAATGACGCCGCGGGATTGACAAATCCTTTTCGATGCCGTGGCGCTATTTTAAAGTAGGTATAGCATTTGTTTATATACGATTACGTTTGATTTTATATTAGCAAACCTTAAAATCCCTAGCCGTGCCGTCCCAGTGAGCGCGAAGCATCAAACAATTGCTTAGGTGAAAAATAGTAAACATAATATAGAAAAATAGTATCTTATCCGGAGGGAAATTCGGGATAAAAAGTAACCTATGTCCTTTCTCAAGGTCATATCTATGTCTATACCAAATTTCAGTAAAATCGGTTCAGTAGTTTTGGCGTGAAAGCGTAACAGTATCTTATCCGGAGGGAAATTCGGGATAAAAAGTAACCTATGTCCTTTCTCAAGGTCATATCTATGTCTATACCAAATTTCAGTAAAATCGGTTCAGTAGTTTTGGCGTGAAAGCGTAACAGTATCTTATCCGGAGGGAAATTCGGGATAAAAAGTAACCTATGTCCTTTCTCAAGGTCATATCTATGTCTATACCAAATTTCAGTAAAATCGGTTCAGTAGTTTTGGCGTGAAAGCGTAACAGTATCTTATCCGGAGGGAAATTGGGGATAAAAAGTATCCTATGTCCTTTCTCAAGGTCATATCTATGTCTATACCAAATTTCAGCAAAATCGGTTCAGTAGTTTTGGCGTGAAAGCGTAACAGTATCTTATCCGGAGGGAAATTCGGGATAAAAAGTATCCTATGTCCTTTCTCAAGGTCATATCTATGTCTATACCAAATTTCAGCAAAATCGGTTCAGTAGTTTTGGCGTGAAAGCGTAACAGTATCTTATCCGGAGGGAAATTCGGGATAAAAAGTATCCTATGTCCTTTCTCAAGGTCATATCTATGTCTATACCAAATTTCAGCAAAATCGGTTCAGTAGTTTTGGCGTGAAAGCGTAACAGACAGACAGACAGACAGAGTTACTTTCGCATTTATAATATTAGTATGGAGATAAAAAGTATCCTATGTCCTTTCTCAAGGTCATATCTATGTCTATACCAAATTTCAGCAAAATCGGTTCAGTAGTTTTGGCGTGAAAGCGTAACAGACAGACAGACAGACAGAGTTACTTTCGCATTTATAATATTAGTATGGATAATAAACAAGTATCGAAATTGTATAAATATGATTTCGTCGTCAAGTGTACTTGACGACAGTCAATTGGGCTCCGCCCTGTGTAACTCGAGACACAGACGATACACATTAATTATTTCAAGGCGACTAGCGACTCATGGAAATGGGAGTGCATTTCATTTCATCAGGCTTTGCCCTCGCAGAGGTTTTTTACAAGCTGCTACTTTTTAAATAATATGAAGAAGTAAGTTCAAGTCTGTTCAACAACCGGAATCGACAATTTAACGTGCTCTCCAAAGCACGGTAGCACTCAGATAGAACTGCCACTATCGGTCACCAATCCAAGTAGGGGCCGAGCTTATTTAACAATCGCAATCAACTAACACCACAATTTGAACATAATCACTACATAGTATAAAACAAAGTCGCGTCTGTTTTTCTGTATGCTTAAATCGTTAAAATTACGCAACGGATTTTGATGCGGTTTTTTGTAATAGGTAGAGTGATTCAAGAGGAAGGTTTTTATGTAAAAAAATTCCTGAAATTCCCACAGGAACGGGCACAACGCGGGTAAAACCGCGGGGCGCTGCTAGTTAAATATAAATTGACTCCCAGCGTCTTGTGGTTCCAGCCACAATGTATCTTTTCCCATAGAAACTTTGGGATTACTTCTTACGAGGTCATATACGAACTGTGTGCAAAATTACATCCAGAACGATCAATTCATTTTGGCGTGACGTAACAGTACTCGTAAACTTATAGAAGAACATCCACAAATCCTCACTAACTATCCCGTTTATAATATTGGTAGTAAAACAAGATTGTAGCTTTGTGCATCACTATTTCTTGGTAAAAATATGTACAATAGCAACTTCGATATTATATTCACCCACAACATGATTGTTGATTGATATACTAGTGTAAAGTACATAACCGACGTTCAAAAATAGAAATGACCGCGGCGGCACCAAAGTTTTGCTGAACGAAGATTTCCGTCCGCACGCCATAAATCATATCCAGTAATCTGGAATTCTGTTGATTCTGGAATTTGCGTTTCCACATCAATAAAGGAAAATTCGTTTGTAGATTTGTAGTGATACCTAATGTAAACTTAACAATCTAACCGATTACTAATATCTTAGTTTTCTCATTAAAGGATAATGCTACTTAATGCGATATTACTTATTTATTTTCAGCCTGAATTATCCCACTGCAGGCAGGGCAAAGGATTCCCTTCCTACACTAATAGAAAAAAAACACCCTTCTGTCGCAGTCGGGTAATTCTTAGGTACCTATTGAAACTTGAAGGAATTGAGGTAAATGGAATAACTATATACTTACCTACCGCCTTATTCATAAACGCTCTACAACTAAAACAAAGTGCAAAAGAGACAAAATACTTTATCTGTTATAAAGTGTTTTGTCTCTTTTGCACTTAGGAAAATAGCGTATGTCGGAAAAGGACAAAACATTTGATAGCTAAAATGCTGTTAATAACCGTTTAGGAATAAGGCTTTTAAGGTTTTGTACCAATAGGACCTTACCTTACAAACTCAATCAATTACAAACCTGGGCTTTGCTCTCCCAGTCCATGCCCACAGCGCAGATCAGGCACATGACGATCAACGCGATGGCGCCTATGATCCTCGTGTCATTGATGGCGTACTCCGTAATCTTCAGCCCATGATGCCGCAGCAGATCGTTCATGGAGTCACAGAACCCAATAGTATTCATACTCGCGGCGACGGCGTTGGCGAACGCGAATATGATGCCAACGGACGCGCCCATCTCGGGGCCTAACGACCGCGATATTATGTAGTAGATTCCACCTGGAACAAAAGTTGAGCTTACATAAAATCGTCGACAGACTAATGACCCTTTCGTTATATAAACGTATTGTTCTTTTTTATAATAAATTGGATAGCGGAATATTGATTCAATTGGAAACTAATCAGCAGACACTTTAAGAACTTCTATTTAGATTTATTATGGCATCCACTCTAACTAGATGTAGACTCAGCCTTCCGCCATGT
The DNA here is from genome assembly GCA_951394245.1 of Cyclophora punctaria. Taxonomy (NCBI): domain Eukaryota; kingdom Metazoa; phylum Arthropoda; class Insecta; order Lepidoptera; family Geometridae; genus Cyclophora; species Cyclophora punctaria. The sequence continues at coordinate 7,110,262 of OX596184.1, forward strand.
TCAAAGCCTAGGTGCTAGGTTTGCATTTAACTATTTTCGATAGTTTATAGCGCAAAGCTTCGGATAAAGATGAGATATATTTATTGTATAATGTCATTAAACAATTGATATCTGACTTTCCATTCAGTAGAGATCATTTTGTACTTCACGTGCCCCCGCCTGCCGATCCAGTAGGTAGCAACAATAAACTGCGATGGTATCTCCACTATTGTGTAGTTTCTCGCACGTCCATTAGCGCTACATTTATTATTTCGTTGGTGCAATAAAATATAACCTCATAATATTTAACAAACTGCTACTATCTGGAAATCACATGACCCTTTGCGACCGTTACACATTATGGTTTAATTGTAAACCACATTATAGGTAGCATGAGTTAATAGGTAGGCTGTCGACTTCATTGTTTAGGTAGGTTTGTACTCACTTGTCGGTTGTCGAATTTTAATGTGACATAACATTTAGCTATAATGCATTATTTACGACAAGTATAAATCCATTCATAATAGTCGGATTCCGATTTTAAGTCGGCTCCCATAAGAAAGAAAAGGGGCGCCTATACGCCTGATCCGAAAAGTGGGAGTGGCTATACGTGGAGGGGAGTATATTACAATTATCCTACTACCATAAAAAAATCAAAGTGCTTACGTAGCTTAATTCCGGAATACTTAAATGGCAATCAATTTTGGCACCTAAAAGGTTATTTTAATAGTACACCCATTTGAGAGAACATAACAGAAGTATAGGCAAGGCGCCAGAAACTCCTGCAACTATACAACAACTAATCTAAACAACTTACCTCCTTTCACCTCCCCATTGGTGCAGATGGCGCTCATAGACAGCGTGGTGATGATGCAGACCACAGCCGATATGAGGATGATGATCAGCGACATGCCCACCCCGGCCTGCGACACCACCCACGAGATGCGCAGGAACAGCATCACGCCCCAGATGTTCAGTAGACATGGTATTAGCACCCCCTGGGGGATGAGGCAACTTAATACGTGTTTCCATTGAAGGGGAGTAAGGCTCAATGGACCAATCACAACGCATTACGAAAATATTTTGACAATGTCAATGCCTCGTTTGACAATTTTAATGTGTTATGATTGCACCCTTACGTACAAACGCACCCTTAGGTACAGTTGTATCTCAAGAGTGCCCTTCTGCCATACTAGTGTGTATGCGAAATAGACAATGTGCATACCTATACATTTATCTAAAATGCACATGCACATTGTCTCTCGTCAAAATTGTCTTTGAAGTAGCTATAAAATGGAAGCTATGAGTAAACTGGGAAATTATTCGCAGTGAGTTATGTCACATGCACATAAACAATGATCCGTTAGTTTCGCACATAAAGACTCGTGTCAAATATTACTATTACAAGTATCGCAAAAGGGCACTCGTGAAATAAAAGAACTATAAATTAATAAGTCAACTTGGATAACTTGAATAGCGTTTTCGGATAATGGGGTGTTAGTCGAGTCAAGTCTAATAATATTTTTGTTTATTTTCGGTCTTCATATCTAGTGGATACAATGCTCCTAGTCTAAATGACGCTCAATTTCTAGGATACAATCAACATTGGACAAATATATTTCACTGTTAGAATAAATACTACCATATTAGGGTTGAGATTTTTGAGACCTAAAGATAGGTAGAGCCTGTTTCAATTTTGAGCATATTTAGTCGTCCGGCTACGCGCCGTAGTGCACAGGCATTCGCGCGCACTGATGTTCTTTTGTTTTTCATACAAAACGCACGAGCAGGAGGTCTTAAAACTCATAATATGAAGGAACTGTTATCCAGCGAGCTTTAGACAATGATCGGTTAGTTTTGGGTTTGCAGGGCGTCAAGTACCAATGTCCAAGTCTGCCTCACAAAGTATCAAACTATAATAGTCACAAATCTGAATCATATCGGTCATCTATCATAATTCAATGGAAAGATTTGCTGGGTACTATGTGTTTTCACAGCCAATTAACAACATCACTTGTATTTATTTTACAGACCAGCTGCAGTGAAATCTTTTAAAAATTATAAACATTATTGAACCTATTTTACCTGTATCCATCCTAACTTAATCCCATGCGCAGGAGTCGGTGACTTAGTGTCTCGTTGTCTTAGCTCCTTCTCGTCCTACAACAATGAACGGAACACTGTAATACTTATACAAACAAGGATTATCGCACCGAGCTGATGTTAACGCAAACACCAGTTTATTATCTAAGCAAGTAGTCATAAACGTGATGTTGGTAAATTATTATCAACAAATGTGCGACAAATGACTGACAGACGGACATCACCGCCGTGTGATAGACACAGAATGTGTGGCGGTAATTTAATACTTTTCATTGGTCTAGTCATTGTCACTGGATATTTATTCAATGGAAACTTCTGAGGTTTTCCTGTTAGACTTTGAGTAGGTCTAGGACAGCAACTGATACTAATAAACCTATTGGGAGACATTTTGGTAATCATCGGAAGTAATGTTCTTTGACGATTGAGCAACACAGTTTAAACGCGACTTGTTAAAATGTGAGACTGAAATACATGGACACATCAAAGTAACACGCTTATCTTTGTGATGCTGTAATCCTTTACGTTTGGCATCCGAAGAAGCTAGAAGCAGTTTTATCCAGTTTACGCCAACGCAATCCACCCTAGAGAAATAACAGAGGTAGTGAGAACTTCGAACTTCGAAAATTTTAAATCGATCGTCTGCTCCGTGGCACCTATTATACGTATGTACATCGGCGAGTTATTTTTAGTTATAAAAATATAAACTCATTTTATTTCTTATCAATTGTTTCAAAAACATTCTAAGTTTAAATACTCATACAAATCTAATGTTATCATAAAATTATGAAAATTATTGCTTGTATTGCTTTGTCTCACTCAACCGTAACAAGGAGTTCGACTATAAAGTCAACATTTTAACTAGTTTTCTATTCATCTACAAGTTGATTGTTTATTTTCATGATATGCCCATGTAATAAGATAATATTGTCACATCTGATGCAGGGAAAGAAAATTTACATACATAAACTGAGTTAAAACTAACATAATACAGTTAATTGAAGAAAATCAAGGGTTAGAAACGATAAGTAGTTGAGTCCATTTTTAGTTTATTTCATTTTTATTTCAATGTATGTACATATTACGTATTTACCGATTTTATATAATAAAGTTGGAGATTTTTTTGTTTGAACGCGTTGATCTCAGAAACTACCAATCAGATTTGAATAATTATTTTTGTCATGCCACATTCAACGGGAAGGATATAGGCTATTTTTCGTCCCGAAATTTCTACGGGATCGGGCACAACGCGGGTAAAACCGCGGAGCTCTGCTAGTTGTTAATAAAAAACTTTAAAGTAGAACGAGATTTGGTTCTAGTTTCTGGTCTTTTGAAAGAGAGATTATAGAAATCGTTTTTTTTTCAGATTGTATTATTCCACTTTTACATGAAACGGAAAAATAATTAGGACATAAAATTTACGTATTCATTGTAACTAATTCGAAACTAATTATAATATAAACTTTACTGCAAAAGTTATGTTTGGTTGAACACACTAATCGCTGGAACTAATACTTTTTCTGTAAAATAACCACTGGCGTGAAGAAGGTTAATATCAAGTATCAGTTAAACGGGTGAATTTGTAGAGCGCTAGTTCAATAGATACTTAAATATCCTAACGAATAACAATATGAGTTGCATGGAACCATAGGTAATCATGTTCACGGTCGGTACCTAATTATAATGTATCCACTATAGGTACAGTGTATGAAGTACAACAAAAATATGTATTTTACATGTTTACATATCTTTTTTGGTAAATTCTACAAATCCACTAGAACTTAATTGTAATGCGTAAATAATAATAAGGTACTATGCATATTATATGGCGATTTAGGATGACATTGTGACCCATTATAACGTATAGTATATTTAGTAGATGATGAACCTGTATACATATAATGGTTAGGTATTTTGCCATCAAGAGAGAAAGAATACAATTTTATCAAAAAGTAGTAGATCCATTTATAGATTTTGTGACACGTCTTGTCTGTACAGTGCAGTACAGTGAAGAAGGTTTTAGAAATACATAGGTATATACATACCTATTTGAAAACCTTTACAGCAACCTATTAATTTGAAATCGATTAAAACAGTAAAATCAACACGACAGCGAGTGAACTGTAAAACATTTCACAGATAAAACCTAAATCTGTTACAAAACTAACCTCTTCCGTAATAAGATGGTCTCCATGCAACTCTCCCAAACTCGGTCTTTTTAAAGCCCGCTTCGAATTCCTATAGTTCTCCATTCTAGGCAGCGCTTCTCTCGTCAGCTGGGCCAGGGACCTCTTCCTCCTCCAGCCAGCGTCATGGAGCCAGGTGTCTGGTTGTGAGGTGGGGCTGGTGACTCCGCGCTCCACCGTCTCCGCGGAAGACCGGAGCGGTCGCGATATAATGCTGGCTCCCATGTGGATGCCATTCTTCTTCTCTCCGTCTACGGAGGATACTGTGAACCTGGTCAGAGAAATGACTTGTTAGTTAACTTGTTTAGTTTGGTTGTGCTCGTATAACTACATAGTTACTATTGGGATGATTTTGTCATTATACCAGATAATACTAAGGTTCATGATAATGAGGTTATTATAACCTTATTACCAGAAACTGTTGACTACTAATTTTGCTAAAACGCTTTGCACAGGTTAGATTGATTTTTGCCCTTTGATCATCTAGATAATTTAGTTATTTCTGAAAATAGTTTTAGATGAAATACCCCAAATCTTTTTGTGCAATCGTGTATAGCGAACTTATTCACAAACATGAGAAGGACTAATTTCAACCTCATATTATCAGCTGGTTGACTTTGAACGTTTTATTTCCCTCACTTACCGTTTATAACTCGTAAAGATAACCGTTTGTTTGGTACTTGTACTCTAGTATGCTGGTATTCGAGGTCTTCGAGAATTTGTAAATAATTAAATGGGTATAATTAATTAAGTGACGTAAATAGTGAACGTTGCTGCAAAGGAAATGCTTTTCTTCTAATGACAGACTGGACGTATAGGTGAAAAACTTAAGGGTTGTCGATATGAGATTACAAGCTTATGCTGTCTCGACAAAAGTACTTGCCAAGGTTGTTATGCTTCTCCTCTGTTCCATTTTCACGATAAATCGCTTATCACGGGACCTACTGCAACACTCAGAGACGTCCCATAAATGGACACTTAACTAATTGACATAACTTTTCATACATTACATGTCATTAGTCGTTACAAGCCAGACGTTATTTTTTTTTATCTATAAAATAACCGTTGTTGTTTACCTGTTGTCGTCCATTGTGAGTCGGTGGACTACCGCAGACTGGTCTTATAGGACAGGTGCTGTCTCTGAGCCGAGATGTAGTTTGATAGAGGAGTGGCTCGTAACCTCATACTTTTCGTAATTGGAAAACCTGAAACAAACGCTTATTGAACTTTGTTCTGTCTCTTTTAAATCCAGAGTTTAATAATACAAGCTTAGTTTGGGTCTAATTAACCGTGTGTGAATTTGTCCGGGTGTATTTATTAATGTTTCAGTGGCGATCAATGAAGCATGTTTGATGAGCAATAAATTATTCCACGTTATTTGTTATTCACGTGACAATCGCGCACGTGGCCCGCGATTGTGTCTCGCCGCGACAGTCTCGGATTAATTCCATTTAATATGGCTTATACTCGTAATATTTAATATGCATTTACGTCTAATCAGTTCACTCGTAAAGAAATGAAGAATAACCACAAGACACAAGTTACGTAGGGGCGCTCGTAGCTTAGTTTGAGTACGCGTTGCTAACTCATAGCGATTGTTAAGCAACGTGCAGCCCGGTGCCTATTTCGATGGGTAGTTGATATTAGCATTTGTATCTGAGGGCTACCGTGCTTCGGAGGGCACGTGAAATTATCGGTCCCAGTTGTTTCAATCGTTAGATCATGTCGGAGGTCTTATGGCGGTCTAAAAACTCCGACACCAGGTTTGGCCAGTAACCTACTCACTTACTTTTTTCATCAGTTACGTAAATTGCCAACAATCCATGGTAAAGTAAAACATTGCACGTATTTGGTGAGTCTTGTTTGGCTTCTAAAAACGGCATAGCAACTCGAATATACGGAAGAACATCAGTTTTGAAGACAAAAAATAACCGGATTTACAACTCTACTTATGTCAAAAGCTATAAAGGTACATAAAAAGCTGTAATACTTCTCTAATATAAAACCAGTTTCTATTATCAAACTTCTATCAATTGCAATAGAATCCAAAATGATAATTTCATATAAATACTTATTTACTTATTAGATCATTCAATTAAAAAACGTGTTTTTGAACCAGTTATGTAAAGATCCATGTGATGTGAGGTGTTTCATACATTATTTATTGGTATGCATTTTACTTTATTGATAAGATTTATTTTTTATTTTTTTATTATTACTCATTCAAGTGTATTAATAATAGGTACCGTAATTAATATTTTTTATATATTCGTCATTTTGCTGTCTATTGTATTGTAAAACAGTGGCTTTTATGTAATTACCACCTAAAGATACATCAGGCCATCTTTATCTCGGCATCTCCAATGTTACCATACTGTTTATTAACTAAAATAACTTAATAATACAATCTTTAAAGAAAGAAGCAAGTATATAGAAAATCGAAATAAAACCTTTTATATAAACCGTAGCTGGCTATTTCTGTGCCCCCGCGATCGTCGCTCATATCCGTTTCGCTCTGCGTCGGATCCAAACGTGAGTTGAAAGCTCGCTCGGGGCTTTCCTACACACGGTAACAGCCGGTTATATCCGGTTCAAAGTGGATGTTCAAACCACGTGACTAATACGAACACAGCTTTATAATAGTTAGTACAAACTCGTTGTTGGGTCTCTACTGCGTGTTGCGTGGTAATGACACTTTCCTCGTGTACTTTATGTACCGCCTCCATTTTTTATGAATGTAGGTTAGTTGTGTTTTTGCGATGATCTGATGAAATTTTATTTCTTGTGGTGTTCAACCGATATATTTTCAAGCGCATTATTTCACATTAGGTATACCTTATGTAGTTTTATGTAGGTACCTACTTTAAAAGCAACAAATTGATTTTTGAATTAGGTAAAGCGTTTCTCCCTAAGGAACGCGGGACAAGCCCCGTCTTATATATTTAACTAGTAACCTTAAATAATTTCGGTTTGTTTTTTTCAATTAGTTGATTGATTTAAGTAAATTAGTTCATAGTGAACTTCAATGCCTTAGATAAATATATTTCGAAGGTCGATTTCGTCATTTTTAATTAGTTTAGGTATTCAAAAATCGCACATGGATGGAGTGTACATAATACCGCATTACCGAGATGTGACCTATGGATCGTATTGACTTTGTGTACATAAAAGGGATGGATTGTTTCCACAACCGCAGAAACATTTCACACCTACGAACTAACAGTAGACTCACTTGTTTGTGACTATAAGTACCTCATCTATTAGTAAACGAACGTGCTTATATATCCAAGTATTAGTACATACTTATATATTGATATAAATTACAGATATATATTAAAATAATAAAGATGAAGAGTTTGTTTGAACGCGCTTAACTCAGAAACTACCAATCTTTTGTAATGGATAGCCACATTCAACGCAACGTTTATAAGCTATTTTTCATCCCGAAATTCTTACGGGAACGTGTAAATCCGCGGGGCGGTGCTAGTATCTATATTTAAAATAGTTTTCGTCACAAAAGGTTTTCACAATTCGCAATGAATTTCTATTGTATTTCTTAGCAACAATGTCAAGAGTGTTACAATTGATTTGTTACACTTCTTACAGTAGGTAGTTCAATATGTAAATAAACTTATCGACACATAGGAGATAAACTTATGAAAAACTAACAATCGAACTAACACGAACCCAAAGAACGTAGGATATAATGTAAAAACAAAGTGGAAAGTAATGATTTAAATCCACTGGGATCAATTCCGTAAACTAGACTAAAGGTTGTTACACACTTTACTGAAAATACACTGCGTATTGCGTAACGCTAAAACAGAAAACGTTGAACCTTTCACATCCAACGGGCTTTCCTCTAGTGTATTAAGTACGTAATTAACTATGAATTTCCCGTAAATGTGCACCGACCTTTAAGTCTGGAAAGCCCCAATTGGAAAAAAATACTCTTTGCCTAGTTATAAAATGTCACAGACTACTTTTTGCCCTAAAATTGAATAGTTCACTTAACAGCTAACTAAGCTCAAAAAATTTCATCACTAAACGTCATAGTTTTGTTTATGACTTAGTGACGTCACTAAAGCTTCGTATGTGTACCCACCTCAGCATTCGGGACTAATCAAAACAAACGTCACGAACCAGAGATGTTGTAAGGGATAATTCTGGATACGCCTGACAGTTACGACTCTATACTGAATTATAGTTTGTTGAAACTATTACCATGTACTTTTGTTCCATGTGAATATTGATAAAAGTTTTAGCACAGTAGGTAATGTGGCTCTAGCGTGGTTGTCGCTACGTAATTTCTTATGAAAATGACCTAACTATTAACACAATAACAAAACAAGGGTGTTACAAGTTCGAAAGTGTTTGTCTGTTCGTGTTATTGTATCCACAAGGTTAAAGTACGAGGTGGTTTCAATACGATAGAAACTGTGGGGTCCACGTTTGTAATAGAATGGTAGTGAACCCATGAAGATATTTTAGGCCGTAAACCTAACCTAGGTTTTTAGCTTTTGCGGTAACTTTTGCCCAATTTATACTAATATTACAAACAGGCAAAATTTGTAATTTTGTTTGTTTGTATGTTCAGCATTCCGATTCCAAATTCCTTCGAGAAAAGGATAAACACCGCGGGGTATGGCTATTTCTGAATAAATTTTAATCTTTCTGCTCTGCGGTTTAAATGAAAAAAGAGCATTCAGCACTAAATCGATGGAAACTATGTATTAGATTACGCTATGAAAGCTCCTAGGTCTATAGTGATGATAATAGATGTATAGAGTAAGCCGACACTAATCCCGCCAACCTGTTACACAAGTGTCCAGGCCAATCTAGCATACTCAAGACAAGAGATAATAATTATAATTTGAAGAAGGAGATTGGCACTTGACTAGATACGTAGAATAGCATTGAGATAACTTAAAGTGTACAGTGTAGCGTTCAGACGCTGACTATGAATAACTGGGGTGGAATGGTACTTTATGATTTACTTAATAAATGTAAATAAATGTACGTGTGTTCTGAAAATTCTTTTCTAATCTCCCCTGTAAAAGTAACTCTGGTTAAATGAAACGAGTCAAATATTGGCCAAGATATAAGACATAGGATTTTTTTCATCTTCGGCGTCTTCAAATGACTTTAATTCCAATAAATAAAAAATCCCTTAAATACTTATTTACAATGGGGGGAAATGGGGGGAGGCCTTTGCCCAGCAGTGGGACATTACGGGCTAACAGTAACAGTAGTAACTTATTTACATAAACAATCACAGTAATATTTGGACATCAGAGAAACAACGATCAAACAACAATTCACCTTGTGATTTTAAACGGAAGATTCACAGAATAATAATGATGACCAATTTGGGAATTATTTGTCTTTAAGGAAGTATAATGTTTTACTATAATATAGTTGAACTATTGAAAGAATAATCTAAAATCATAGTCCTTATAGTAGTAATTATGTAATATGGTGGCCCAGAAAATAAATAATAATATGGTGTGACGTAGTTCGAGTAGGTTTCATCAAAAGAAAGCGAGTAGTAGTTGTGTCATGGAGGACTTTTTATATTTATTTCCTTGAATATGTTTTCTATTCATCTATACATTCAACCACTAGTTGACGTACCTACTTGTTGCTGGTGTGTACTCGCTACTAATTATTAGGGCGGTTATAGGGCGGGCGGCGTGAATTTAATGGAATTACACCGCTTTGGTTTACTTGTGGTTTCCACGCCTTTGCTCGAAGTAAATGACTATTAATAATGGATTTAATGATGATTACAGAACAATGTTTTGAACAGTTATAGTAGGTTAATGATCGAGCTAGGTTTTGTTTCAATTTAGGTACCTAGTTTTATATCGCGTAAAAGTAGCCGAATTGTAGCGATGCGTTAAACAATTCGGACCGGCAATAAAACGTGATCTTTAAAGCTTGGTAGCGGTTAGACCTAGCAGCGCCCGCGGTTTTAGCCGCGTTGTGCCCGTTCCCGTGGGAATTTTGGGAATTTTAACAAATATAAACCTTCCCCTTGACTTGCTCTATCTGTTTAATTCTGTTGCGTAGTTTTAAAGATGTAAGCATCTAAGTGAAACGCGACTTTGTTTTATACTATGTAGTGATGCCACTATCGGTCACCCTTGAAAGTTATATCTGAGACGACTGTTGCTTAACATCTACGTTACAATAATTTACTAAACAAGTACTTTATATTACAATACGGCCTACAAAAGAAGTGTAAAGTTAATTGGCTTGTGTACGAGGGTTGTGTCGTGACGGCCGCGGGGAGTGTCAGTTTAATCAAGTAATAGTGATGATAAGGTGGGCTCCCCCCTCCCACGTCCATACGAGTAACTACGGGTTTCTTGGTACATTACATGTCGTCTGTTACGTTGACGCGTGTGGAAACTTTCGCGACCACTACCGATAATGTTCAGTTTAAAAAACCAGAATGAATGAAACGTAGTTGGAGGGCGGGCGGCATTTCTTAGGCGTGGAGGGTGACGATACTAACTGTACTACGTATAACAACGTTGGCAGAAACCGTCAATATTTATTTAGTACTTATCATGTGCAGTAGACAGTCTAAGTTGTAATTTGTTCATACAATTATTTATAGTAATATCATTAAAGAGGTAAAATTCGTAACTTTGTTTATATTTTTGGGCTAATATCGGGAATCACCGGTCCGAATCGAGTAATTATTTTTGAAATGGGTAGCTATATTCCAAAGAAAGGTTATAGGCTATGTTTCATCCCGAAATTCCCACGGGAACGGGCGTAACGAACGTAGGTAAAACCGAGGAGCGCTGCTAGTATTTTATAAAGTCTGCGACTAAGCCACCCATTCTTATTATTAGTATGTCTAACGTTACATAACATGATATAAATACAATATTAAAATTATAGCCCTTATCAGTGATACTACCATGTATCTCTCGATTGATTTAACATTGAACTACATTGCAAGACAGATTAACACATTCATTTCTTAGTAGTAATCGAACTAGAATATCAATAAGTACTTACAGAGGTAAATACTTGAGCGTTACGAGTGCCTCATACTATCCTTATGAAGATTGTATTCTATTCTAATATATGTTGTTCCATGCTAATATAATAAAGCTGAAGTGCTCGATTTTATTTTAGATTTTTTTGTTTGTTTGAACGTGGTAATCTCAAAAACTTTTTCATTCCGAAGTTCCCATAGAAACAGGAACTACTTGGTTAAAACCAAGAGACGCTGCTAGTATAATATATGCTTAGTGATGTACTTCAGGGGCTATGTCAAATTGTGCAAACCACGTCGGTTGGCTTATCGGAGCGGTCTAAAATTTTTATGTGTTCGAGCGATTTGACTGAAATTTCCGACAACAGAATTACGAAACTATGATACTGGAGAAACCAGACTAGTGATATAATTTTAGCCAGATTGAATTGAAAAAAAAAATTGAGTCTATAATCTGCAGTTCTTAGACAAGGCGCAAAAGATTCATTCACATTAATCACGCAATCAATTATTCACGCATATCTGAGGAATCGTAAATTCGTAGCTCTCAAATGGGTAAATCGTCAGTTTGAGTAGGTAAGTGTTCCACTCTGGAGTCGGAATTTTTACGCCTCCGACATGGAACCGGGACCGATAATTTAACGTGCCCTCCGAAGCACCAAGTAGTGGCTGAGCTGCTCGTTTCTTCACAATCGCGATGAGTTAACAAGTCAAACTACGCCACGAGCGCTACAGATGGGTTTACATTTTTAAAGGTCTTTACACTTTTAGTTAAGTATATGGACTAAAAGACTGAGCTATCTTACTAATCTGTAATCTATGCTATCTGTATAGCTAGTAGGAAAAACATATTATAAGCGAAGCTAGGTTGAGTTTGAGTATCACATTTGTTCTGCGGTTTCGGTGTTCATTACGGAAGAAGGAATAACTCATTCTAACAAGTGGTTTTATTTTAATATTATTTTATAAAAATATACCATAGGTTCTTGTTTATGTAGGTGGTGGCCAAGTATTTACATTACAACATACCGATTATATAGTCATCACGATTTAAAATTAAGAGTTTTCTTCTAACCTAGCGTTATTTCGCCACCATTGGTTTTAGTTAAGAACAAAGTGAATTAATCGAAATAATATGAACTCCATCGAACAGAGCCCAGCTCTTATGTTTATTATGGAGATGTATACCTGCAGGACTAATTAATGGTTTTACTCTCGGTTTGCTAAGATACAAACAAAGCTCTAAGCCTGTGTTATAAGATCTAGATAACTGGTACTTTTAGGAACATACACACAAACGTTCAATTATTTAGTGGGTAGTCCTAGCCACATATATATCTATCTATATGGCAAGAAGTACATGTTATTGCATATTTAATATCAATTTAATATTTGTATTATTTAGACATTATTCTATTTACCTCAAATGAATTGCGTACCTACGGAAAATGTGTTTAGATAATATTTAGGTAGGAAGTGGGGTAAAAACATAATTTAATAGATTATTCAAGTATATCTAATAAAGAGAAAACATAAATATTCATATTGCTGAGTTGACTAATGAAAATACACTGTAACTAACTAGAAGAGGAAGTATTAAGATCTCTGTTATACGAAATTTTATAACATTTTTATTTAATTTAAAGTAGATAAGTACCTATCAGTCGTATTTATTTACCTCATGCGATAAAATAACAAGTGTCTTCGTGATCTTAAAATGAAACCGAGCTACCTCCACTATTACGACAAGAAGGTAAATAAAAGTAAAAAATATAAGGTAAATTAAACTCACCTAGAAACGGGCGCACTTCACGAAAAACACTTAACGGAATCACTTTTTAATCACCATGTATTTAATTAATTGTTCCAAAATAATACCGTTTATTTTAACCGATTGATTTGTATTTTTAAATTGTTAGTTCTTAATGATTATTGTTTTAAATGCTCAGTCCATTTAATGTTCAATATTCGCGACGTGCAGTGAATTTGCGTGGTAAATTGCGTGCGTCCGACCGCATAGCCATTCGGTCAAAGCCTGCGAAGCCTCGGTCACACTCTTTATATTAAACTAAGCGCCCTTACTCCAAACAGTTTAATTATCTTCGAGCTCAGTAATTACTCGTTCTAGTTAGGACGAGATTTCAGCCAGTTTCAGCGACTCCCCGCAAACGTTACCACAAGGTAAGCAGTATTCTGGTATACCGACTTAGGATTATTAGCTGCGTACACTCTACTCTGTTTACGAATATCGTTGTTTATTTTTAGTCAATACCGCATTTTACTTTGGATCAAACCGAGAGTATTGGCTGTAAAATGTGTTGATACCACATTTAACTATCGTTGGTGTCGGCGTATATTTGAGGTGGTATCTATTTGAGGATGAATGCCTTCATAACTGATAATCATTTTTAAATTCATAACTTCATAACAAGTTTATATCACCCCAAAAATATAGTTGCAGCACTTTCATATGTAGATATACATAAAATAAGTAGTTTGTCACTGTCTGACACACGCAATTTTCCGAAGACTTAGATAGATATAACATACCTATAGACAAAATAATTAGTTAAAAAAACATTGCTTATTAAGTTGAAAACAAACCAGGCAGTAAAAATGCCTACCTCAGTATCAAGAATAAGTATCTAACTCAGTAGATAATAGAAAGTAGAAAAGCTTCCCAAAAGCATTTTTCTAAATTTCCCGCGGTTAATCTCTGATTATTATAAACAAACATTCTGAATTCAAATAACGGTAAATTTCATTCCGAAATCTAGTTCGATAATTAAGCTTTAATTAGTCTTAACTTTAATGACCCAATAATAATCTAGATGTTTCCAGCGTGCTTTTGGGATGAAGTCAGTGGTCCCAACGAATCTGCTGGGAGCTGGAATTTAATTGCAACGACTGGCTCCACTGTAGTGTTAATAGAGATGCGTAATGTGTTGATTAGAAGGTTTGAAACTTATCATTAATTTGAATAAAAGTCAATTCAAAGTCGCAATCATTCTGCATCTTACAACCCAGTACTGTGAGTAATGAGTAATTCAGTAGTTGACAACGTCATAACAATGACGTCATCAATGAAGCACGAATATTGGCCACCTTTAAGACAAAAGTGGTTTCCAAGTACGTATTTCCATTGTTACTTGATTCGTCATCTCTGATTTCAGGGAAGGAATTAACAGAAGATTGATGATTTGCATAGTTGGAAAAACATCGAGGGGATCCATTGCTAGATAGGCAGGCATCAGCGAGTGACTGCGAGTATTAGGTAAAATATTTAAGGCCTAGGGTATGAAGTAGTTCCTAAGATAAGAATTGTTGCTTCCTCTGAATCACTCTGAATCCCAGAAGATGAAATTTGCGCGTGCATTTCCAGTTGCGTTATGCTATGCTGTGCTACGTTCGATATGCAACATTACGAGTATATCAAACATAGCATAGCAACGTAGTATAGCATAGGTCTGGTGGAAGAGCATCCTAAGTTGAAACTTGTCTTCCTTATTACCTGTTTTGTAACTGCTCAATGATTGAGAGTAGGTAACTTAAGCATTACCTACTTTGCAAACTTTAAACCTAATCACCTCAATAATAAAACGTTATACCTGGTTACGCATAGACAGGTAACAGGGTTTACGTGGGTATAGGTACACCTTTTGTTTTCTTAGAGTGATTAATAGATGATTAATAGGAATTATGCACAAATATAGCCACGTTAGTGAGGTTCTCAGAAGACATCATTCATGATCATTGATCAGTAAGGTACTAATGCTCATTGGGTTAGGTACTATCAAGTACATAATTAACAGATGAATAAAAAATACTCTGATATCTTACTGCAGGGGATAGGCCTCTCATACTGAAGATACCTACTTGCTTACAATAAAGGATTAGCCGTTAACACTGCCTTTCCCTAATAAGAGTTGGAGTACGTAATAAAACGATGAACGACCTCCAAAATATCGTAGTAAATACCTACCGATTACAATATTATTTCCACCATCGTTTACCTCTTACATTTATTCAAAGATGCCATCACACCTCGGCAGCTTTTAATATAAGGCCGTCTAGCTAGATGACCTAAGTTTAAGTACAGAGGTAGGTAATTAGTCCTAAATCGCTTGATCCACAACTAGGTAAGGATCGAATACCCACTTAGGGACTTAAGTATGAGTTTTACTTATATCCTAACTTACCAGAATCATTATTCAAAATTAGTACTTACCTATAAATTACAATATTTATTATTATCCAACACTTACGTCAAATATTTCGTTTTACTGTATCCTAAAATTGCTTTATCAATTCGTGTGTCCATGTAGGGAGATGGTTGCAAGACAAAAAAGGGTCGATTTACAAACACACATCGCAGTAGCGCGGTCGGCGGCGGGCTGAACCAGCGGCGGCTAGATCGCACCGGTTCAATCTGCATGCGGCGACACGATACACCACCGGCCGCCGCTCGTAATGGTAATACTTACGATGGCTAACGCATTCCGTTAACCCCGCGACACAAATAATGAGCAACAGCTCTGTTACTGATGTTAGTAGATATGTTATTAATCAGGTGATTAGGTATTAGGTTTCAGTTTAAATAATATTTTCTAAGCTAAATAAAAAGTAGGTATTATCTAGGCACTAATGTAACCAAAAAATGCTAAGCCTAATATCAAGAGTAATTTAGTTTTAGGTGGTTCCCTAATATTTATGTGATAGATATCATAGTAATTACTGCACTAAGTGCTAATTAATCTACAGTCGAATTAACAACTTATTTATTATTTCAAACATTCCACTTTTGTACAGAGAGTTGTGTATTGTTGATCGAAGAGAGAATGTGACTAGTAGCGCCATCTGTTGGAAAACTACTGCACTCAGCATTTAAGTTTCGAATAAAGTAGGAAAGGAAATTATGTATTACATCTATACAAATAAATAAAATGGTGTCTGTGTGTAATATTAAAATAGGTAACCGCTTTTTACTAAGTGCATAAACACAGTACACACGATACTTATAGCAAAACCACATTTATCCCCAAATTCCCTCGGGAATGGGTACAACGCGGGTAACTTCGCGGGGGGCGGCTAATAAGTAAATAATTATAGTAACATTTTCAGATGGTATTATTTATTTTGAATCTAATCCCGAGGGAATACTAGCGTTTTAATAACACATTTTCACAAGCAATAGGTAATATAATCTTTGGTCTCAATATTTTTTGCTCTTGTAGGTAATGTCCGCAATAAACTCTCATATAGGGCAATAACTGATGCGCACTGAGTACACCTCTGCAGCCAATGGTAATAAGGTAGGTAGATATGTACAGGGTGATAAACTGACTAGTCACTGATTTATGGGAACACTCGGCCTAAAATCGTTAACCGATTCAATGCGGAGGGCATTTTAGCAAACTTCTATGCCTGGCGGCTAACAAAATTTTCGTGGCACCTCAGAGGCGCCCAACGCCAGGAACTATGATGGCACCTCTGGGGCGCCATCCGCCAGGAATAATACTTAACGTGTTTTCTTTTTATTTTTACGTGTTTGTAGTTCAGTTGCCATCCGAAATTGATCATAAGCGGTCGATTTATTGATTTTGTGTGATTAAAAGTGAAGGAATCGTGTATTAATCGATATGGAAGGTATGTAACTTAGTTTTATCAGAAGTCATAAACATTTGGTGACAAACCTAAATTGACAACTGCGTCCCGCGTCCTCACTAACATAACTGGTCCTACTAAGACGTGATAAATAATTAATTGGTATTATTTTACATATCACTAGTAGGTACTCGTCTAAACCAAGCTTCTTTTTTCTAATTTAGATTTTACGACAACTCTACATATTGCCATAAAATACACAATCTCTTCTGTGTTGTTGTATGATGTTTACTGTAAGTACCTAGCTAATTAATATTTCTCTTGAAAAGGTTTACTACCCCTGAAGTTTGCTATTACACGCAAAATTAACAAACGAACACTGTAGGCATACAGTATAAGCCGAAATAAGACACTTTTATTTAGGGAAAACGTCTGGAAAACAACATTTAAACCGAGTTGTAAAGGTATACATTTTGGCACCTGTCGGGTGCCACACGCCAGTAACTTATAACATTCAATGGCGCCTCTGCGGTGCCATCCGCACTGAATCGGTTAATCAAGTTACCTACTACTAGTTAGGCCCAGGGTGCACCCTATTCCCTTACCCAAATTGCATATGCAACTAGCTGTAACCAGAAGTCTCACACTCGATACAGTTTTCCCACTAAACCACCCTCCACTAAACTGACAAATGACAGATATCATTGAAGTGCAGGCGCTGTTGTCTAGCAGTGGCACAGTTCAGGTCATCGTATAGGTGTAAATAGCAATGCGTTTGAAGTTGGGATAGGGTAGTTTAATCGGAATGGAAGCGAAGTGTCATCGACCGTAAGCTAATTCCGACTCATACAAAAAAATCACCACGTTTTCTGTGGGCCATACATAATAGACGCATATTCTTTTTTTCAAAAAATCTCCTCCGCTGCGTTACGCGTATGATGTGCGCTGGCCTTCTCGACTACATCAATACTTGATGGTAATAAAATAAACAGCATAAATATATTACAAGTTTATTTTATTTCACACATATGTCACATGTTTTTTAAATTTAGATTTAAAACAGAAGTATTAAAATATTTACATATACAAGAACCAACAGATGCTTCAGATTAACAACATCATTATACTTAAATTATAATAAGAAACTAGTTAATTTGCTATTATTAGTCTACATTCAAATTGATATATTAATACATGTTTATAAACAAACTCTCGTAATATACAAACGATTCGTAAACTTCATTAGTCTAAGACATGTTTATTGTTAGTAAGTATACTTTGTGAAGCTTGGGCGCTGCGCAGGCGTCTTGTGTCAGATACTACACAACAACACTTAGTATTTTCATTTATATAAAACCCACAATTCTTTATCAATTCTAGAACCAATGGTTTCTACTTGCCACACGAATTTTAGTACAAAAAGTGGTCAGTGCCGGCAACAAAAAGTGTATACGTTTGTGCAGCGCCTCATGTATGTAGTAGCGAGGGGTGTGGAAGCAGGGAAGCCGCCGTATATTAACATATCAATTTGCAACGATCAATTGGAAGATATAAACATTGTACGGGCTATGTGATCCTCACAACTGGTGCACTAGACAAGCCGAGCGAACGTTAAGAGATTCTTGTGCGGACAAACAATAAAAGAACACGTCTACAGCGATATGTCAGTTGCAAAGGACGGCGATTCAAAATACAATATTTCTCTGTTAGATATGTTACTAAAATTCATTTGAAAATAAATTACTTGATCATTTAAAAATATTACATTTAATATGACAACATTCCGACTCTCAGTTAAAATTAAAATACATCGACATATCAATCCCCTAACAATTACATATGGGACAATTTGGAGCGTATAATATTATTCAGTCTATTTACGTAAAATATTAATTTTTAATTCGTAACGACGCCTAATTGTCTTAGTTAATAATAATGGCTTGAGATGGGCTTTAGCATAATTTATTTATATAAAATTGTATATTTATAATTAGACATAATATATTCGAACCAACCGTACTCGTGTACCGTGACATGAATGATCTAACCTACCAGCACCTCTCCTATTCATTATCGTATTCAATTCATTACAATTTATCATTTAACAAACTTTATATGCGGATCGATCATCATTGAAATAAAATACAACTACATAAATTACAGACAAAATCTTCACACAGCCATACTTCTTATAATGTATAAATAAATAATAATAAATCCTAAATAATTATGGAAACTTTTTTGGTTACAAAGATTTAATCATTACGTCACGAGGTTCCGATGAGTGCGGGCAGTCCTGAGCGAGCACGCGGCTGATGCTGCGCTGTCGCTCCGAGCGCGGGGACATGCGTCTCGTTCACCGTTCTATGACAGTCTTATTCATCAGTTTGTAGCGTTATATATTTGTTCGGGCAGCACTTGGAACACTATGGCACAGTCTAATATCAGCAGGGAACTACGTACAAGAATACGGACGTCGCAGTATATGTCACTTGTACTACGTAGGTAGGAGCCGTAGATAATCACTGTTTCTGATCTTCTATGCTGAGCTTAGCATATATTCGCTCAATCTGATTGTTCTAACCCAATACTTCGAACTAATTTAAGACACATTTACACACGCGATGCGAGTCCTGCTCGTACATGTTGTAGCGACATTTTCTTATCTGTACGCACTTCAATCGATCGGTAGCACAATGGACGATAGAATAGATTAGTCAATCGATAGTTTATACCACATCTAATTTATTTCACCATCCAATACCTTTGAAGAGTGAAATCGATTAGTCGATACATAAACCCATCTAGACGGACTAATCTATGCCATAGCGGGTCCGGCGGCCGCCGCCCGCGCGCTCAGTCGGAGTCGTCGTCGCGGTCGTCCGCCAACACGCTGAGGTCGGCCGCCTCGCCCAGGTACCCGTTCATCGCCTGCAACGTATTATTTACTCATTTACTCACCATTCCACTAGATGGCGCTAGTATGAAAATTATTAATCTCTATTAAGCGATACACTGAAATAAACAGACTTGATTGCGTGAAAAAGATCATTGACTTCGACCAGCGACTAAGCTCACCTAATACCATGCCAGCCAGAGAGTGGAAAAAAATACTCAAACGCCACATTAATTTTCAACATTATATGGAATCGGTTGCTTAGACCCGTAGTATGTACTCGTGTACTGACCGCATACTGCAGCACGGCGCGGTGACAGAACACGTACTGGTCGGGCATCTGTATGGAGAAGGCTCGCTGCGCACGAATCCGCTCCACGGTGCTAGTAGTGTAGTGTGTAGTGTACTGACCGCATACTGCAGCACGGCGCGGTGACAGAACACGTACTGGTCGGGCATCTGTATGGAGAAGGCTCGCTGCGCACGAATCCGCTCCACGGTGCTAGTAGTGTAGTGTGTAGTGTACTGACCGCATACTGCAGCACGGCGCGGTGACAGAACACGTACTGGTCGGGCATCTGTATGGAGAAGGCTCGCTGCGCACGAATCCGCTCCACGGTGCTAGTAGTGTAGTGTGTAGTGTACTGACCGCATACTGCAGCACGGCGCGGTGACAGAACACGTACTGGTCGGGCATCTGTATGGAGAAGGCTCGCTGCGCACGAATCCGCTCCACGGTGCTAGTAGTGTAGTGTGTAGTGTACTGACCGCATACTGCAGCACGGCGCGGTGACAGAACACGTACTGGTCGGGCATCTGTATGGAGAAGGCTCGCTGCGCACGAATCCGCTCCACGGTGCTAGTAGTGTAGTGTGTAGTGTACTGACCGCATACTGCAGCACGGCGCGGTGACAGAACACGTACTGGTCGGGCATCTGTATTGTAGCAATTTCATTGCTGGCATATCTTCCTTGGCTCACAAACACCATATCTCAGTGAAATTCTCTATAAATTGTATTTAAAAACATTCAATAATGCATGTTGGATGTTACAAATTTGTAAAACTTGTAAACATGTTTGGCAATTAACAGCTGACAAGTAATATAATTATGACTTTGACGTTTCCTTCTTAGTTTGTCAGTCATTGATCGATCAATCGATAATTATTTAGTAGATATTAACACAATCTGTTTCAGTTATAAAAACGTCAAAGTTACTTGACAGTTGTAATGTCAGTTTGATATTGATTGCTAATGAAGTTGGTTGATTGTAATTGGATTGAAGTTGGTTGAAGCAAAGACTATAAATAGGAGCTCTAAAGCTCAGATTTCTCTCTTTTTTGGAACCCAGCCTTTACTGGTAAGAGTTGTCGTCTTTGCCCCCTTTAGATTCCATTTAAAACTAATCAGTGTTAACTATTTTACTAGACTAGTGTTTCAGTGCCATTTTATCAATCCATTATGTGCTTATTCTGGATGTGAGGTGAATTGCGGGACCACGCCGGGTAACCACATGTGTGTGTGCCGCGTGTGCGTATCATGGTTCCTTTACAGGACGCTTAGGCCTTTTATATTCACTTCATCCATCACCTGCTAGCCTTTGCACAATGCACTAAACCTAAGCCCTTGCACTAAATCTAATTGTTTGCATTTTTTATATTTTTATAGCCTCGTGTCTTTTTGGTGTTCTCGCTTAGGTGATCACGTGTCCTTTTTTACCCCATGCCTTTTATTTTGCAACCCATTTAGCTTGGCTTAATCTCATTCCAGGGTTCCACCGGTGGGTTTCCACCGGCGGGCTTCCTCCGGCGGGCTGCGCCAAGTGAGCGTTCCGCTTGGGGTCATCGGTATTAACCGCATGTGCGGTTAGCCTTGTTGACCCAAGTCGGCCTCACATTGCCCGGCGCAGCCACGACGGACCGCCAGCGGGTTGCACATTGTTCATCCGACGGGCTGCGCTAGTGGAGTTCCTGTTTGGGGTCATCGGTATAACCGCATGTGCGGTTAACCTTGTTGGCCCAAGCCGGACTCCCACTGCTGGGCGCAGCGACGGCGGATCGCCAGCGAGCCACCACACCACGCTTTTTGAATAACCTAAAAAGCTAAGTCTCCCCCTTTATTTCCCGGGAGACTGCCTGTGCCTTTTGTTCACGACCCTGAGTTCCTTCTCTTTTCATTCATATCTCATTCTAGTAACGTGTTCACTGTAAATTCCTTTTTTTTATTAAATTGTTAATGACTAACCCTTTTTTATTTTTTACCCTACTGAACCTGTAGGTAGGCTTTAGTCCATTTTAAAACACGTTATAGTGGCGCCCAACGTGGGGCCTCAGTAAAGAATTTTACTGAGGTTAAAGAATTTTACTGAGGTAAAATTCTTGTCTGCGAAGGGAGATATGTAGCAATTTCATTGCTGGCATATCTTCCTTGGCTCACAAACACCATATCTCAGTGAAATTCTCTATAAATTGTATTTAAAAACATTCAATAATGCATGTTGGATGTTACAAATTTGTAAAACTTGTAAACATGTTTGGCAATTAACAGCTGACAAGTAATATAATTATGACTTTGACGTTTCCTTCTTAGTTTGTCAGTCATTGATCGATCAATCGATAATTATTTAGTAGATATTAACACAATCTGTTTCAGTTATAAAAACGTCAAAGTTACTTGACAGTTGTAATGTCAGTTTGATATTGATTGCTAATGAAGTTGGTTGATTGTAATTGGATTGAAGTTGGTTGAAGCAAAGACTATAAATAGGAGCTCTAAAGCTCAGATTTCTCTCTTTTTTGGAACCCAGCCTTTACTGGTAAGAGTTGTCGTCTTTGCCCCCTTTAGATTCCATTTAAAACTAATCAGTGTTAACTATTTTACTAGACTAGTGTTTCAGTGCCATTTTATCAATCCATTATGTGCTTATTCTGGATGTGAGGTGAATTGCGGGACCACGCCGGGTAACCACATGTGTGTGTGCCGCGTGTGCGTATCATGGTTCCTTTACAGGACGCTTAGGCCTTTTATATTCACTTCATCCATCACCTGCTAGCCTTTGCACAATGCACTAAACCTAAGCCCTTGCACTAAATCTAATTGTTTGCATTTTTTATATTTTTATAGCCTCGTGTCTTTTTGGTGTTCTCGCTTAGGTGATCACGTGTCCTTTTTTACCCCATGCCTTTTATTTTGCAACCCATTTAGCTTGGCTTAATCTCATTCCAGGGTTCCACCGGTGGGTTTCCACCGGCGGGCTTCCTCCGGCGGGCTGCGCCAAGTGAGCGTTCCGCTTGGGGTCATCGGTATTAACCGCATGTGCGGTTAGCCTTGTTGACCCAAGTCGGCCTCACATTGCCCGGCGCAGCCACGACGGACCGCCAGCGGGTTGCACATTGTTCATCCGACGGGCTGCGCTAGTGGAGTTCCTGTTTGGGGTCATCGGTATAACCGCATGTGCGGTTAACCTTGTTGGCCCAAGCCGGACTCCCACTGCTGGGCGCAGCGACGGCGGATCGCCAGCGAGCCACCACACCACGCTTTTTGAATAACCTAAAAAGCTAAGTCTCCCCCTTTATTTCCCGGGAGACTGCCTGTGCCTTTTGTTCACGACCCTGAGTTCCTTCTCTTTTCATTCATATCTCATTCTAGTAACGTGTTCACTGTAAATTCCTTTTTTTTATTAAATTGTTAATGACTAACCCTTTTTTATTTTTTACCCTACTGAACCTGTAGGTAGGCTTTAGTCCATTTTAAAATACGTTATAGTGGCGCCCTTCCCTTTACGAACTCAAAAGGCCAGACAGTCCTCCTTATTTTATAATTCTTATTGTTTTTTTGTGTTGTGTGTGTGTGAAAAAATAGTGTCAGTATTTGTGTCTACGGTGGGAGATCCTTTGGTGCGAGGCTCGAACGGGGTAGTACCACCCTCCTGTCAGGTTGAGCCTTAAGCTTTTTAGCCTAAGGTAGTCAGGAGAGCCGTCTCTTAGTACATAGCACCCGGAGCGCTCAACAACTTGCTGCTCCACCAGTATATCTATTTTTCCCAAGGGACTTTTCTGATATTACTGGTTAATTTACCTTTATTAACATTTTGTTACTTAATTTTTGAAACTTAATTTAAATTCTTTTTTGAAACTTACTTTTGGAATTTTAAGTTTTTCTAAACTTAATTTTTACTATTTTATTTACTTTTTTTTGATATTCGGCCTTTATAATTGGCAATTATCAACTATTTTGTTTTTTTTTACTTCACACACACACATTTTGTATTTGTTTGGGTGACTTACTGTTAAGTTATTTAATCCTAAGCGAGAACTATAATTTATTTATGGTACAACTCTTATCGGTATGCTCGTTAGTAGTTTTTTTACTTAACTTTTAAATAGTTGGTAGTTTTTTTGCATTCTTTATTTACTTATTGTTAGTGGTTTTTGCATTAACTAATTAATTATTTATGCCTTAATAAGGCTGAGCTAATATATGAATTAGCCCTTGTGGTTCAGCACCAGCTGATACGGTGTCTGAATTTTTTATTTTTTCATTGTAAAAAGTAATTAATTTACTTGCAAAAACGTATGTGACTCGTTTATTTTTCTTATTGTTAAAGTAATTATTTTACTTTAAGTAATGTTATGAGAAGTAGCATTTATGTGTTTCTAAAGATAATCTATTTGACTGGATACATGTGTGAAAAAGGAAAAGAATAATTTAAAATATTATTTATTACTTTGCTTAGCTTGAGGTGATAGACATAGTGTAATGGAGATTGGCAGAAGGCTATTATGGCAAATCGTGGTGTTTGTAAACCACGTCAGGTGTTTTAAATGGTTTTTATTAAACCAATGTGTTTGGACTACGGCGTTTATTCTGCTGTAGTGAGCTGTGACTGAACCCTCGGTATTTGTATTTGGTTTTTGCCATATTTTCCGCTTGTGGTCATCGGTATTAACCGCATGTGCGGTTAGCCTAGTTGACCCAAGTCGGCTTTTTTCTTTGTCATTAATGACATTGAACCGTATGGGCTAGTTGCAGAGTTTGTTTTTTTAATTTCGCCTGTTTGCTGTGGTCGACGCCTAATCCTTACTGTTGTCTTCCTCAGGCTTAGGGCATTATTTGTCCTGTTTACATTGCCATAACCATTTCTGGTCATTACCTTTTTTTTATTTTTTTCTTTTGTCATAATGTCATTATGTTGAAGATTTTCATTAATTTTTTTATAAATATTTGTATTTGTACAACTATTCATTTCTATTTTTTAAGATTGTACTTTCATTTTGTTATTAAGTACTGTTTTCCCTTGTACATGGGAACAGTTAGTAGTAATGATTTGTTTTTTATCCTAGTTCAAAGTATTTTAATATACTTATACTTATATTTTTTTTTTTTTTGCTATTTTTCTACTTTCTGTAAAGAATTTTACTGAGGTAAAATTCTTGTCTGCGAAGGGAGATATGTAGCAATTTCATTGCTGGCATATCTTCCTTGGCTCACAAACACCATATCTCAGTGAAATTCTCTATAAATTGTATTTAAAAACATTCAATAATGCATGTTGGATGTTACAAATTTGTAAAACTTGTAAACATGTTTGGCAATTAACAGCTGACAAGTAATATAATTATGACTTTGACGTTTCCTTCTTAGTTTGTCAGTCATTGATCGATCAATCGATAATTATTTAGTAGATATTAACACAATCTGTTTCAGTTATAAAAACGTCAAAGTTACTTGACAGTTGTAATGTCAGTTTGATATTGATTGCTAATGAAGTTGGTTGATTGTAATTGGATTGAAGTTGGTTGAAGCAAAGACTATAAATAGGAGCTCTAAAGCTCAGATTTCTCTCTTTTTTGGAACCCAGCCTTTACTGGTAAGAGTTGTCGTCTTTGCCCCCTTTAGATTCCATTTAAAACTAATCAGTGTTAACTATTTTACTAGACTAGTGTTTCAGTGCCATTTTATCAATCCATTATGTGCTTATTCTGGATGTGAGGTGAATTGCGGGACCACGCCGGGTAACCACATGTGTGTGTGCCGCGTGTGCGTATCATGGTTCCTTTACAGGACGCTTAGGCCTTTTATATTCACTTCATCCATCACCTGCTAGCCTTTGCACAATGCACTAAACCTAAGCCCTTGCACTAAATCTAATTGTTTGCATTTTTTATATTTTTATAGCCTCGTGTCTTTTTGGTGTTCTCGCTTAGGTGATCACGTGTCCTTTTTTACCCCATGCCTTTTATTTTGCAACCCATTTAGCTTGGCTTAATCTCATTCCAGGGTTCCACCGGTGGGTTTCCACCGGCGGGCTTCCTCCGGCGGGCTGCGCCAAGTGAGCGTTCCGCTTGGGGTCATCGGTATTAACCGCATGTGCGGTTAGCCTTGTTGACCCAAGTCGGCCTCACATTGCCCGGCGCAGCCACGACGGACCGCCAGCGGGTTGCACATTGTTCATCCGACGGGCTGCGCTAGTGGAGTTCCTGTTTGGGGTCATCGGTATAACCGCATGTGCGGTTAACCTTGTTGGCCCAAGCCGGACTCCCACTGCTGGGCGCAGCGACGGCGGATCGCCAGCGAGCCACCACACCACGCTTTTTGAATAACCTAAAAAGCTAAGTCTCCCCCTTTATTTCCCGGGAGACTGCCTGTGCCTTTTGTTCACGACCCTGAGTTCCTTCTCTTTTCATTCATATCTCATTCTAGTAACGTGTTCACTGTAAATTCCTTTTTTTTATTAAATTGTTAATGACTAACCCTTTTTTATTTTTTACCCTACTGAACCTGTAGGTAGGCTTTAGTCCATTTTAAAACACGTTATAGTATGGAGAAGGCTCGCTGCGCACGAATCCGCTCCACGGTGCTAGTAGTGTAGTGTGTAGTGTACTGACCGCATACTGCAGCACGGCGCGGTGACAGAACACGTACTGGTCGGGCATCTGTATGGAGAAGGCTCGCTGCGCACGAATCCGCTCCACGGTGCTAGTAGTGTAGTGTGTAGTGTACTGACCGCATACTGCAGCACGGCGCGGTGACAGAACACGTACTGGTCGGGCATCTGTATGGAGAAGGCTCGCTGCGCACGAATCCGCTCCACGGTGCTAGTAGTGTAGTGTGTAGTGTACTGACCGCATACTGCAGCACGGCGCGGTGACAGAACACGTACTGGTCGGGCATCTGTATGGAGAAGGCTCGCTGCGCACGAATCCGCTCCACGGTGCTAGTAGTGTAGTGTGTAGTGTACTGACCGCATACTGCAGCACGGCGCGGTGACAGAACACGTACTGGTCGGGCATCTGTATGGAGAAGGCTCGCTGCGCACGAATCCGCTCCACGGTGCTAGTAGTGTAGTGTGTAGTGTACTGACCGCATACTGCAGCACGGCGCGGTGACAGAACACGTACTGGTCGGGCATCTGTATGGAGAAGGCTCGCTGCGCACGAATCCGCTCCACGGTGCTAGTAGTGTAGTGTGTAGTGTACTGACCGCATACTGCAGCACGGCGCGGTGACAGAACACGTACTGGTCGGGCATCTGTATGGAGAAGGCTCGCTGCGCACGAATCCGCTCCACGGTGCTAGTAGTGTAGTGTGTAGTGTACTGACCGCATACTGCAGCACGGCGCGGTGACAGAACACGTACTGGTCGGGCATCTGTATGGAGAAGGCTCGCTGCGCACGAATCCGCTCCACGGTGCTAGTAGTGTAGTGTGTAGTGTACTGACCGCATACTGCAGCACGGCGCGGTGACAGAACACGTACTGGTCGGGCATCTGTATGGAGAAGGCTCGCTGCGCACGAATCCGCTCCACGGTGCTAGTAGTGTAGTGTGTAGTGTACTGACCGCATACTGCAGCACGGCGCGGTGACAGAACACGTACTGGTCGGGCATCTGTATGGAGAAGGCTCGCTGCGCACGAATCCGCTCCACGGTGCTAGTAGTGTAGTGTGTAGTGTACTGACCGCATACTGCAGCACGGCGCGGTGACAGAACACGTACTGGTCGGGCATCTGTATGGAGAAGGCTCGCTGCGCACGAATCCGCTCCACGGTGCTAGTAGTGTAGTGTGTAGTGTACTGACCGCATACTGCAGCACGGCGCGGTGACAGAACACGTACTGGTCGGGCATCTGTATGGAGAAGGCTCGCTGCGCACGAATCCGCTCCACGGTGCTAGTAGTGTAGTGTGTAGTGTACTGACCGCATACTGCAGCACGGCGCGGTGACAGAACACGTACTGGTCGGGCATCTGTATGGAGAAGGCTCGCTGCGCACGAATCCGCTCCACGGTGCTAGTAGTGTAGTGTGTAGTGTACTGACCGCATACTGCAGCACGGCGCGGTGACAGAACACGTACTGGTCGGGCATCTGTATGGAGAAGGCTCGCTGCGCACGAATCCGCTCCACGGTGCTAGTAGTGTAGTGTGTAGTGTACTGACCGCATACTGCAGCACGGCGCGGTGACAGAACACGTACTGGTCGGGCATCTGTATGGAGAAGGCTCGCTGCGCACGAATCCGCTCCACGGTGCTAGTAGTGTAGTGTGTAGTGTACTGACCGCATACTGCAGCACGGCGCGGTGACAGAACACGTACTGGTCGGGCATCTGTATGGAGAAGGCTCGCTGCGCACGAATCCGCTCCACGGTGCTAGTAGTGTAGTGTGTAGTGTACTGACCGCATACTGCAGCACGGCGCGGTGACAGAACACGTACTGGTCGGGCATCTGTATGGAGAAGGCTCGCTGCGCACGAATCCGCTCCACGGTGCTAGTAGTGTAGTGTGTAGTGTACTGACCGCATACTGCAGCACGGCGCGGTGACAGAACACGTACTGGTCGGGCATCTGTATGGAGAAGGCTCGCTGCGCACGAATCCGCTCCACGGTGCTAGTAGTGTAGTGTGTAGTGTACTGACCGCATACTGCAGCACGGCGCGGTGACAGAACACGTACTGGTCGGGCATCTGTATGGAGAAGGCTCGCTGCGCACGAATCCGCTCCACGGTGCTAGTAGTGTAGTGTGTAGTGTACTGACCGCATACTGCAGCACGGCGCGGTGACAGAACACGTACTGGTCGGGCATCTGTATGGAGAAGGCTCGCTGCGCACGAATCCGCTCCACGGTGCTAGTAGTGTAGTGTGTAGTGTACTGACCGCATACTGCAGCACGGCGCGGTGACAGAACACGTACTGGTCGGGCATCTGTATGGAGAAGGCTCGCTGCGCACGAATCCGCTCCACGGTGCTAGTAGTGTAGTGTGTAGTGTACTGACCGCATACTGCAGCACGGCGCGGTGACAGAACACGTACTGGTCGGGCATCTGTATGGAGAAGGCTCGCTGCGCACGAATCCGCTCCACGGTGCTAGTAGTGTAGTGTGTAGTGTACTGACCGCATACTGCAGCACGGCGCGGTGACAGAACACGTACTGGTCGGGCATCTGTATGGAGAAGGCTCGCTGCGCACGAATCCGCTCCACGGTGCTAGTAGTGTAGTGTGTAGTGTACTGACCGCATACTGCAGCACGGCGCGGTGACAGAACACGTACTGGTCGGGCATCTGTATGGAGAAGGCTCGCTGCGCACGAATCCGCTCCACGGTGCTAGTAGTGTAGTGTGTAGTGTACTGACCGCATACTGCAGCACGGCGCGGTGACAGAACACGTACTGGTCGGGCATCTGTATGGAGAAGGCTCGCTGCGCACGAATCCGCTCCACGGTGCTAGTAGTGTAGTGTGTAGTGTACTGACCGCATACTGCAGCACGGCGCGGTGACAGAACACGTACTGGTCGGGCATCTGTATGGAGAAGGCTCGCTGCGCACGAATCCGCTCCACGGTGCTAGTAGTGTAGTGTGTAGTGTACTGACCGCATACTGCAGCACGGCGCGGTGACAGAACACGTACTGGTCGGGCATCTGTATGGAGAAGGCTCGCTGCGCACGAATCCGCTCCACGGTGCTAGTAGTGTAGTGTGTAGTGTACTGACCGCATACTGCAGCACGGCGCGGTGACAGAACACGTACTGGTCGGGCATCTGTATGGAGAAGGCTCGCTGCGCACGAATCTGCTCCACGGTGCTAGTAGTGTAGTGTGTAGTGTACTGACCGCATACTGCAGCACGGCGCGGTGACAGAACACGTACTGGTCGGGCATCTGTATGGAGAAGGCTCGCTGCGCACGAATCCGCTCCACGGTGCTAGTAGTGTAGTGTGTAGTGTACTGACCGCATACTGCAGCACGGCGCGGTGACAGAACACGTACTGGTCGGGCATCTGTATGGAGAAGGCTCGCTGCGCACGAATCCGCTCCACGGTGCTAGTAGTGTAGTGTGTAGTGTACTGACCGCATACTGCAGCACGGCGCGGTGACAGAACACGTACTGGTCGGGCATCTGTATGGAGAAGGCTCGCTGCGCACGAATCCGCTCCACGGTGCTAGTAGTGTAGTGTGTAGTGTACTGACCGCATACTGCAGCACGGCGCGGTGACAGAACACGTACTGGTCGGGCATCTGTATGGAGAAGGCTCGCTGCGCACGAATCCGCTCCACGGTGCTAGTAGTGTAGTGTGTAGTGTACTGACCGCATACTGCAGCACGGCGCGGTGACAGAACACGTACTGGTCGGGCATCTGTATGGAGAAGGCTCGCTGCGCACGAATCCGCTCCACGGTGCTAGTAGTGTAGTGTGTAGTGTACTGACCGCATACTGCAGCACGGCGCGGTGACAGAACACGTACTGGTCGGGCATCTGTATGGAGAAGGCTCGCTGCGCACGAATCCGCTCCACGGTGCTAGTAGTGTAGTGTGTAGTGTACTGACCGCATACTGCAGCACGGCGCGGTGACAGAACACGTACTGGTCGGGCATCTGTATGGAGAAGGCTCGCTGCGCACGAATCCGCTCCACGGTGCTAGTAGTGTAGTGTGTAGTGTACTGACCGCATACTGCAGCACGGCGCGGTGACAGAACACGTACTGGTCGGGCATCTGTATGGAGAAGGCTCGCTGCGCACGAATCCGCTCCACGGTGCTAGTAGTGTAGTGTGTAGTGTACTGACCGCATACTGCAGCACGGCGCGGTGACAGAACACGTACTGGTCGGGCATCTGTATGGAGAAGGCTCGCTGCGCACGAATCCGCTCCACGGTGCTAGTAGTGTAGTGTGTAGTGTACTGACCGCATACTGCAGCACGGCGCGGTGACAGAACACGTACTGGTCGGGCATCTGTATGGAGAAGGCTCGCTGCGCACGAATCCGCTCCACGGTGCTAGTAGTGTAGTGTGTAGTGTACTGACCGCATACTGCAGCACGGCGCGGTGACAGAACACGTACTGGTCGGGCATCTGTATGGAGAAGGCTCGCTGCGCACGAATCCGCTCCACGGTGCTAGTAGTGTAGTGTGTAGTGTACTGACCGCATACTGCAGCACGGCGCGGTGACAGAACACGTACTGGTCGGGCATCTGTATGGAGAAGGCTCGCTGCGCACGAATCCGCTCCACGGTGCTAGTAGTGTAGTGTGTAGTGTACTGACCGCATACTGCAGCACGGCGCGGTGACAGAACACGTACTGGTCGGGCATCTGTATGGAGAAGGCTCGCTGCGCGCGGATGCGCTCCACGGTGCCGCGCACGTCCACGGCGCGCTCGGCCGCCAGCCGCCACGCGCAGATGTCCAGCGTCAGGAACGTGCCTGCAACACGCAGCACGCCGTCACCTCACCACGCAGCGGGAGGGTGCGCAACCCGTCGGAGTTTTTAGGCGTCCGACATGGTCTGACGACGTTACGTAACATGACGTGCCCTCCGAAGCACGGTAGTGTAGAGTTAATGAAAAAGTTTGCAAATATTTCCGTGCAAATATAAAACTTAAATATTGTATGAAATAAAGACTGAATTTAATTTAGCAAAGTGTGCACGATTGTGTCATTTGATTGGACATCTTACATGTAAATAATGTATATATACCTGTCCGACCGATGCCGGCTGAACAATGAACTACAATCGGCGGCCCTCTACTGTGTCCCGCCCACGCGTCGCCCAGTCTGGAAAATTACCGAAAACATACCATTAAAGGTCCATAATGTAAGTCTATTAAATGTATTGCGCGAGTGTTGAATACGTACTCGTGCAAGGCGTGCTGCTGCGCGCGGCGGACGGCCGCCATGAAGCGCAGCAGCGGCGCGGCGCCGCCGCCGCCGGGCACGCCGTAGTCGGGCCAGCGCTTGTACTGGCCGTGCCACAC
This sequence comes from Cyclophora punctaria, assembly GCA_951394245.1. Lineage (NCBI taxonomy): Eukaryota > Metazoa > Arthropoda > Insecta > Lepidoptera > Geometridae > Cyclophora > Cyclophora punctaria. The sequence goes on from OX596184.1 coordinate 7,142,278, forward strand.
GCGCACGGACTGCTCGGAGGCCAGCTCCGTGAGCAGCAGGTGCGTCACGGTGTAGTCCTCGTCGTGCTCGACCCGCTCCGCCAGCACGGCGTGCCCGCCGTGCACGGCGCGCGCGCCCGCGGCCGCCGGCCAGTACTGGCCGCACTTCACGTGCCCGCGCTCCACCGTGCGCGTCGTCATCACGATCACCAGGGACCCCTGCTCCCACACCATTCGCCAGAAGTCGCCGTATGTTTTGGGGAGGGGGCCTGAAATGGACATATGGAAGATCTAACTAATAGCCAACGACTCGCCAACGAGAAGAATATTATGATTGCATCAAAAGGGTAGAGTAGAATGATGTACGTGAAGAAAATCTTTCCAATAAAAGCTATAGATAATATCTAGGAATAAATTATAATTCTTCTATCTCGAATTGCTGTGTATTACTAATCAGTGTAACTGTAGATAGATTACAGAATAAATGATTACCTAACCCGGCTACTGATATTATAGCAGCCAATTAAAATCATAATCCACAAATAACCAGAAAGTATTGGACTCAATATAGCGGCAAGGAATTCTTCGTATTATGAGAACATTAGCCTTGACCCAGCTGCGGTATCACGGCCGATATCGGAGCAACTCAAAGAATTTTCAGAACCACTCAATGTCGATGCGGCATTTCAATACTACTCATTTAGATTATATTAGCTATTGGAATACGTTTTAAGAAACTGTATTAGACTAATTAAAATATATGATTTCCACTCCAGGGCATACTTCAGATTTCTGTTTATACTCGTAATAAAAAAAAAATAAAAAAAAAGAGGTTGTCTGCTTTCTTTCAGTATTGGGGTTGCTATAGCTCATGGTAATCTCAACTAGGTTCATTGGATGTGGTTGATTTTTTAAAGTCTTAACATGAAATTTTTATCCCTTTATAATATTTTCTGCATTGAAAACAACATTGAAACATTGAAATTAGTCAAACCATTTACCCGTAAGAGCTGTACAAAGTAACATTCGCATTAAAATTGATACGAGATATTTCCTGAAGTGAAATAGTAGAGGACATAAAGTGCCAAATTCTTGTTGCCACAAAATAATCAACACCAATTTCAATATCAATCGAACACCAGTCAACACTTATACCGTAAACATTATTCATGGATAATTCAGAATTGTCAGAATCGATTCAGATATCTATTAAATTACAGCTGCAAATCAGTGGCAGAGCCGCGAGAATACGCGAATAACGGCACATTATTACAAGACTTCTCAGACCAAACAAAAAGTAAAAGAGGGGTGTCGACAGTCAAGTGAAGTTATGTAAACATGTTTGCGATGTGCAATATGGCATTGCGTCATTGGCGACTTCTAAGTAAACATATTCAGGAGTAAAATACGTGTGATGTCTAAACGTAGAATATGTGATGTCCATGGTGGAGTGGCCTATAGTTTAGCTCACATTTGAAACACTGTCTGTCGAAGATGATGCTTTGACCGAAGGTGACCGAAACCGTAACAAAAGCGTTCGGTCGGACACCTAGACACAGGGCGTAAATTTCCATGCTTCGCTAAATAGTTAACAGAATCTAATCTTTTTATTTGGTCTGCGGTACCGGTACATTATTAGAAGCGTATTCGTAATGTTCGAGGAAGTGTGTACATTATTCAGCGCCAGCCAAATAACGAGTTTTCGGTATTTCAGTACTTCAATATTCCACATTTGCCGGGGAAACGTGTCTCGTTGACGTCACGAAACGATTTCGGTGTAAAACGGGAATGGAGCCAATTATAAGCAGAATAACCGGTGCATATGTAATATATCGCACCGTACCGTACCGTTTAGTTATCGATCATCACGTTACGTTCTATTAACGAGTTATAATGATATTTCCACGTAATTCATTTGTGGTAGTTGTGGCTGATTGTTAATTGGAAAAGAGAATTGCTTTGTTTGTCTGACAATAATAATTACTATATTACTAATAATAAATTTATCTGAGGACGTTAATTAATTTTGCATAGATAATAATTGTATTATGGTTCGGGTTTGAGATCATCAACCCGCAGTACACAAGCGATGATATCTTACCCAGCAGTAGAACATTAATGCTTATTTAATAATTACATTTATTATTCCTGTTCCATCGACCTAGGAATCTTGCAATTATCTGTAGAAAGTGGAGTTTCGTAATATAACACACTACATATAAAGTTTAAGAATAAATATTGAATTAAAATCTCCAGTCTCCAATTTAATGTAATCCTATGGGTTATATTTCTGTTTCTACGCTCCGCATGAATGACAGGCACCCTTTATCTTCTATAACGAAACATCTGAACAGGTAATATTACCTTCTGAAACCCTTAGAAAGAGACCACACTCTTTTCAAAAAACAAAAACTTGTCGAGTACCAAAGAGCCATGTAAAATGTCTTCTTTGAAACCGCTAGAAAGAGACCACTCTTTTCAAAAACCTTATCTTTACCAAAAAGCAGCAGATATTCTCACCTTGCGTACAAATGTAGGCGTTCTTCTGCTTGTACCCGTCGACGTAGTTGGCGTTGATGTAGTCGGAGGTGGGGTCGTCGGGGTCGGCCTGCGTGAGCCGCACGCGCGAGTGGTCGTAGCACAGCACGTCCTTGTAGCGGTTCTTAGCTATGTTGTTTGGTAGTCTGGAAGGGGGGATAATGTTGAATTGTGGTGAAAAATGAAACAAGCTCGTGTAGGTTAGTCGGGTATTTGATAAAGCAGCAACGTGCAGCTTTACCTTACTTGGATGAGTGGTCGCTAGTGGCATTTCTATCTGACTGCTACCGTGCTTTGGAGGACACGTAAAATTGTCAGTCTCGGTTGTTGCAATCGTCAGACCATGTCAGAAGCCATTAGACTGTCTCAAAACTCTGACATAGGACTCGGACTCGGGACTCAGATTGCAAAGGACAGAACAAAATAGAAATCATTAGACCAATGATCTTAGTATTTTGTGGAGACGAGCGTAGCTATGGCTTGGCCAAAGAGGGGAGACTGGGAGACCGGTGTTAATGGGGAAGGGATAAAATATTAGTGAATACTAAGAGAGGCACGGGCTGGCCAGTGGATTTTTGCAAAGCCAAGGTAAACGAGTTTGCTCTAACACTATTTGGATGGCTAATTTTGGTATTTATAACTAACTGCTAGTGCAAATTCGATAGGAACGTATTTACATATTTAACTTTTCTGTTAATTATATTTGAAATATCGAAGATATTAAATGGCATTTCGAAAGTGTGCGAGATGATTTCAAATCACTTTGAAGATTATATATAGCAACAAAATATTATATTCAACGTCTGGTTCGATGGATTTTAATGGATCGCCGAGCTTTATAAGGGTACTTTCTTCTTGATCATAATTATAAGCGTAACGTTTCAGGACAGTGCGCTTGATATATCTTAGTCCCTGGTTACAATATTTTTCCAGAGACTTTACCAACGTAACAACTAAGATGTTCACAAATTTACATTTTAGGTATTAACATTAAATTTCTCTCTCTTTCATTACCTTCTAATATTAAATTATTAACCAAGGATCAACCTAGATTGTCAGTTTAACGGTTGCAATCAGGCAGAAACGTCAGTATCAGCCAATCCAATTAAGGCTGAGTCAAAAAAAAGAAGGATATCGCTATTTTCTAGGGGTTCTCAAGAACCAACGGATACCAATAAAATTTGTCATGGAATTCAGATGACATATTTACGCCATAGTTTAGTTTAAAAGTAAAAGGAAGTTCGAGTAGTTTAGTGATCAACCCTCGGAGTTTTTAAGACTACCTAAGGCCCCCGACATGGTCTGACGACTGATACAACGGGGGCCGACAATTTAACTTGCCCTCCGAAGCACGGTAGCGGATAGAAATGCCACTATCGGCCACTTAGTTAAGTATACTCACTCAGCATTATGGAAGGTGCCCTGCGGAGGCTTGGAGCGGATCTCGTCGTACTCGCGCACGAGCCCGCGGCGGCCGAGCGCGCCCACCCGCTCGAGCAGTGCGTGCGCGCTCTCCGCCGCCGCGCCGCCGCCGCCGCACTCCTCGTCCGACAGGCCCGGCGACACCTCGCCCGACGACCACGTGCCGCGGGCTGCGGGTAACAACACAACTCAGTCGCGACATAGCCGGCAAACAGTAAAAAAAAAGTAACTTAAGTTTAAGCGAACACGCATTTTACATTTTACGGCCCCTTTATAGGAACCGCGGGCCGACACGTCTGATAAAAATGAAAAATAAAAGCGAAGTGTAAACGTAGTTTCAATTTTTAAAAGTTAGTTCGAGTACGATAATAGTCCATTTTCAGACCGCCTTAATTACTCGAATATAGACCATATTCGATTGAAATAACCGATACTGAAAATTGTACGTGCCCAATGCACGGTGGCGCTCAGAATAAAAGACCACTATCGGTTATCCTAGTAGAATTGGATAATCACCACCTAATATTGCATTGCAAACAGTGCACATGTTACCTTGTAACTGTAATAGCATGCCGAAGACTACGGTCGAAAAAACCATCGATAGAAACAAGTATTTACTAACAGTCATATCCCTTTCAAGTTACACGGATTACAACATCAACTAAAGATTTTATTTTTTATTCAAAGAAAAATTTACTGTTTTGCAAAAAACACTTCAACTCCCAAACATGAAATATAAACGAATCCGAATCGACAACTAATCACAATAAAACAGTATTCCGTGAAATAACAGTTATACGACCTATTAAAATTATTATTCAAACGTGTAAAGATCGCAAATAAGTCGAAATAAACACGCAATTCACACGCGTACTAAATATACATTAGTTGTTTATCAATGCTAGAAATATATACGATATATTCGAAATCGAATTAGCCGTCGCGGCGCTCGCACTTATTTATAAACCACATTCGAAACACGTCTCGATTGGAAATAATAAATAAAACGCAGAATTCTAATCAGTGGTATTAATAGAAATTTCTTGTACATAATTGAAAGTATCGTGGAAGCGTATTTGTGTAATATTTTTACGCGAAACGGTTTTATCGTTACTACCAATAAGGAAAATATTTTATCGAACAAGCTTGTGTGTGATAAATTGATAAGCTAGTCGTAAAAATAGTAGAATTGTGTATTAAAGTACGGGAAAAAACGCATTTAGATCAATATAGCACAAAAGAACTCATCATAAGTGTACGTACATGCAGCGATGTACCTCAGCTCTAATATCCATTGTCAACGTAATCTATTGGTAATGTCCAAGGATTATCTACATAGGAATTAAATATGTCCGCAATACGATAAGACTTAAACATGTATAGACTTTAACATATGTGTGTAAAATCGGTCAAACTATGGTTGTAATGCATTAGTTTGTTTCGGCAACTATGCTCTATAGCTGCATATAGTGGAGTGGACATAGTCCATAACATTTCAGTGTAATGCATAGTAAAAACTATTTTAAAGACTCTAAACTGTAGAGTCTACAGTTAGATATATACATTTGATACGCTACGCTACGTAGATACGCTGCCTATAAGTAGAGGTATAGCTGCCAAAAACATATAAACCATTTCCCGATACATTTATATAAAAAGAAGACGTTTATATTCACCAAATTGGTTCTATAACGAACGAGTTTTTCCGCGTGTGTCATTGACATAATATCTGAAAACTCACAGAGTAATAGGATCGTTATCAGGCAGGCTTCCATTTCACACGTTCACAGTCGCGCGGCGCCGATAACTGAACTGAACCGAATCAACACCAACACAATGGGCCGTTCTTTAAATTCCAATCAACATAAATAATTGGTAAAAAGTAAAGTACACAATGAAAGATCCAGACGACAATGAATTAGTGATACATGCATTTCACAAGCTATGGAAAGATATAAAGAAAATCGCCCATTCTGAATCTTACTCCCAATCATTTAACTCGAACTTTACAAAATTTGCATCAATTGTTTATTTTACCAAACGAAAATGTATGTATATTTATAAATGCTTAAAGAAGTGTTGAAACATTGTAAACTTGTGCGGCTGCAATTGTTGAAAACTCCGTACAGGTTTCCCGTTGTGTGTTCAAAAATATTATTTGCAAGTTTCTTGTGAAGTTGGTAACTCCTTTCACAAATTTCACAATTTACAAGACTAGCGGCCGCTGAGTCGGACAGGTTTTGTGAAAAATTGAAATAAGAAACCTTTATATATTATTAAAATGATACCCGTACCCGTTTCATTCGTGGATATTAATTTCCAAGAGTTAAGGACCTGTACTAATATTGTTCAAGTTATTAAATGGAAATTGAATTTAGATATGTTTGGTAGATTTTAAATGTTGATTAAAATAATTGTAATGTTACTAAAAAGATCATGTTTATAAACTTCGAAACATGATGGTCGTGCAGGTTTATGCGAGAAATAGAGTTTCATGACTCTTTTTGTATTCGATTCCTAATGTATCATAATCATGGTGTTCTAGAAAACCAGGGGCTCAGCTTGTATCTTTGTATTACGAGATATATTAATCATCTTTTAAGATATGTTACAGCTAAGACAAAATAATATTAACCAGATGAGAACACACAGGGTTTCTCAAACCCAGCAGTCGCCCAAGCCGAAATCAGTTACGATGACTAATCGAATACACACATATTAATTACAGTTGAACGGTGGCTACACAACTAACCGGTGCGTCGCCGTTTATGTCGGAACAGTCCAAGACCCAGCTCTAATTTATTACTGTTTTCATTTTCATTACCCCCCGACATATTCTATAATGTACACATACCCTGAATTTTGCATTGGCTTGTCATCGTCAGTTCCCTAATTTAGAACAAACAACCCTTCTCAAATAAACATTAGCGATGATTAACGGTAAACAATATCGGTAACTATAAACAAATTTGACGTAAAGTGTCAAAGATAATGACGGATGAACATTAAAACCTTTATAGTCACGGCGAAGGTTTGTCAAAGGAGGATTATTATCGAGAGTTTGTATAATGAGTGGTCCATCCTTTGAGCTCGATAAATAAAGGTTTGAGAACTTGTTGCCAGAAGGGATTGGTAAATAAAGGTCAAACCTTGAGAAACTTACGAGTTTTGGACTCTAACTAATGGTGCCTAAACATACAAAGGCAACGTAAGTTACGTAAGCCTAGTTTACAGGTAGAACCGCCTAAAGATATTGATCCTTTGATGAGCGCCCAACAAAATCTTACAAGATTGTTAAACTTTAACTAACTTCAAAAAAGGGAGTGTCGAAGTTTATGTATTTATATAAACGTTTTTTTATTTTTTGTTTAGGTTTACTTCATAGTTTTAATAACTTAATAGAACGCTTAATTCTTATCTTTGTACAGTGAGATGATAGGCCACTAGTGGGATATCACAGACTTTTACTTGTGCTGTATCGTTACAATGCGCTAGCACGTTTAACCCATAAAACAAATGTACAATTTTCCGTGTAATATTCCATCAATAGCCGTAAAATATCGAGTCATAAATACGATTCATTATGCAGTAATCAGTGTAAAATGAAAATTAGAACAAGAGTCTAACAATGAACAGAACAAGACTATTATTCTACAGTCATGGCTATTTAACTGGCTTTTGTTCATTAGGTCTTTCGAGTTTCCTTAAAATTGTTAAACGCGCTCGCATTTTTTATAAATTTAACAAAACTTGATTACAGATTTCACATAGTTTAATAGATGTATTAACTGTTAAGATTAATAAAAGTAGCCTACAGGGTGAACCCAACCAGCGACCCCATGGAAGGAACTTATTACTCTAAGAAAACGTTTTCTTTGTTTTTAAATGACTACGACCTTGTTAGGGTTCCGTAGCCAAATGGCAAAAACGGAACCCTTATAGATTCGTCATGTCTGTCTGTCTGTCTGTCCGTCCGTCTGTCCGTCTGTCCGTCTGTCTGTCCGTATGTCACAGCCTTTTTTCTCCGAAACTATAAGAGCTATGTTGTTGAAACTTAGTGTGTAGATGTATTCTGTGAACCGCATTAATATTTTCACACTAAAATAGAAAAAAAATAAAATTTTAGGGGGGTCTCCCATACATAGAAATGAAAAAAATATTTTTTTTTTTCATCAAACCCATACGTGTGGGGTATCTATGGGTAGGTGTTCAAAAATGGTATTGAGGTTTCTAATATCATTTTTTTCTAAACTGAATAGTTTGCGCGAGAGACTCTTCCAAAGTGGTAAAATGTGTGTCCCCCCCCCTGTAACTTCTAAAATAAGAGAATGATAAAACTAAAAAAAATATATGATGTACATAACAATGTAATCTAACACCGAAAATTGGTTTGAACGAGGTCTAGTTAGTAGTTTTTTTTTTACGACATAAATCGTAAACCGCAAAAAATACTGATTATTCATTCAATAACTCAAATGTAAATAAAAAAACATTTATTTCAAGAACTTCTTTATTATGTTACTCGCTGCTACGGAACCCTTCATGGGCGAGTCCGACTCGCACTTGGCCGCTTTTTTTTCTCATGAATGTGACTATTAAAATCAAAACAATTTTTCTTATCATGTCGTAAACACTTGAATTGTAACTATGTATTGTTATTGAAATAGAACAAACGCATTACCAAGTATAAGCGTGTATAAAACGCAGTGCTTTTTAGCAGTTTTCAACTCTATACATTTGGAATAGAGACTAAAACGTATTTTTAATTTCCACGAGCGTTAAAATGCGTGAAGCGTTAATGAACTAAAGGCCTTGCAGATGAATCTCAAAGCCTTATCTTATTAATAAAATAACTATCTTCATATAAAATGTAATACTCACTGCTTAAATCTAAGTCGTCTTCATCTCCTGAATTTAAATGTCTACTCTTCATATCTCCATTGTATCCGTGTGAATGCCTGCGAACAAACACAATACAATTAGGTATTTCATATTAACAAGGACATAACATTTCTTAGATTAAGATAAGTAATATAACTGTACATTAAAAGCTGTGTCCCGTTGATACATCCGCGTGAACTTAATTCCCGTGGGAACTCGGGCTAAAAACAATATGCGTTAATCCAGTTTATAAACTACTAGCAGTGCTTTGCGGTTTTACCCTCGCTATACCCGATTCCGTGGTGATACGGAATTCAGGGTTTAAAGTAACCAAAATGTTACGCACCAATGTGTCTATCATAGTATACAAAATGTGACTTGACAGGATATTTCTGATTTCCTCTACACACAAAATTCTGTTGTTTATGTATACATATAGGTAAAAGAAAAGTCGTGTTAGTTACACTATTTATAACTCGAGAACGGCTGAACCGATTTGGCTGAAAATTGGTGGGGGGTGGGGGGTAGCTTAAAACTAGGAGATGGATATAGGATACTATTTATCCCGTATTACCTACGGGAACAGGTGCACTGTGGATGAAGCACACGGGGCACAGCTAGTATTAATATAGAAATGTAGAAAATTACACTTCAATGTGCCAAGTAGTCACATTAGTCACACGAACGAGTAAAGAACGTCGAAAATACAAACAAAAGTATAACCATGAACACTCTAAACACGGTTTGACGAAAAAACTGAATGACACAACTATTAAGTCCCTGAAACTTTGACACTGTGGATATGAATATCACATAACTCTCGCCGTAAAACCGCCAAATTATACAACTGTAATCTTTCCAAACTCTTACCATTATTAGTAATCCAACAATAAAGAGTCATCTCATGAATCGCATAAGTTATTGTTCGGATTAATCCACGGTTGGCCGAGCGTTTCCACGCGAGCGAGTCGCATTTGAATCATCAACAAGTTGCCTTCAAAGGACATCTTTTATGCTTCAATTTTATGGGATTTCGGCTTGTAATGTAGCCTCCTTTGTTTTAGTGCGCATTGTCTTATATGCGATCTGCACTGCGGTTTTATTGGCACTGATTTTATCAGGTGGACGATTTTGGTATTATAATATAAGTTTGGCTACATCAAGAAAATGTTTGAAATACGACAGTTTTGTATTGCAGGATCGGGACGGGATCCTCATTGTTTAGGCATAAGTTTGAATAAACCGCAAACGATGTTGAAGTTTGTTCAAAATGTTTTATTGATAACTTTTAGATTAAAATACATCAAGTCTCACGGACACAGTGCAAGTGGTTTTGTCCCAATATTTATTAACACGGTACAAAGTACACAGGCAGGTCTCATAATATTAATATTTTTAACTGTAAAATATTATAAGATATTATACCTTTTATATCGGAAAAGTGTTAATTTAATGAAAGATACATTAACGTTTTTCATTTGTTTCTATAAACTTCGTTGTAAGAGACGCATAAAAGCATTACTTCAATTCAAACAAGCTTAAATTTGCGAAAAGCTTTTCAAAAATGAGCTTTTAACTATCACAAATTGACACTCAAACGCGTAGCAAATTCTAGGCCAATCGGAAAGGAAGTGGGTCAAATGAAACTTAAAGGATGAGAGGCAGACAACGTGTAACGATTTCATAGGTCTAAGGGAACACTACTCATTTTGAATTGAAACACGGTTACGGATACACTCCGCTTTACTTGATTCTATACAAGAAAAATACTTTTTAGAAGACAAGAAAGAAACTTTTTCTTGAATAGACTAACACCTCAGTCTTCTATAACCATGGTTCCTCAAAAGGAGCCGAAACGTCAGATAAAAATGTCAAATATAAGCGAAATGTATTCGTAAACGTAGTTTCAATTCAAAACGTGAAACGAATTAAACGTTTATAAATGACCATGTCAGTGTTAGACACAAAAATAAATACTATTACTAATTCTCACACAGTTGAACTAACTATCTGCCTTTCTGTTTCGGTTAGGGTTAGGTGCATCTATTACTTAAGATTTTTTAACAGACCAAATGTTAGAACAATTCTCAAAAAAAATGACTCACCTCAGATGTACGTAGAAATACGATAAGACATGACTGAACTTCCTCCCCTAAATCGCGTTACGTAATACATGATAAATGAACAGATTAATAAGTAAATAATATTATATAAACACCTCAGAGGGCTCGGGTCGCACGTGATGTGCATGTCGGCGCCGTTGTCTGCGAGTCTCGGCGAGTGCTCACTGCTCATGTCACCTTCTCTCTCGATTATACCTGCACAAACATCACACATCTTTTATATGTCGCAGCCAACAGGAGATATAAAGAGCTGATTGAACGGCTGATGAAGCTAGTTGGCTACGACATATACATCACATGCCTTATTGTGCATTATACATAATACAATAAGGATTATTTCCGTATGTACAACAAAAATGTTGTATTTCCTATGGTATTGTGTGGTATTATTACATAATTATATTTATAATGTTATTATTTACTTTCACTTGTATTATAGTAAAGATCTATTCTGCTTTTGTACAGTACTATAATGTATTTTCCGTACTTAGCTATAAATGTAGCCTTGTGCAGTAAAAACTCATTACAATGCTAAACAATAATAACCGATGAACGATACATATTATTATGTAAGTTAAGTATATGTTTTTTATTTATAAGAATTGCATTTCTATTGATAATAACTTTTATGGACTCCATAAAGGATTTAAATTACTCTAACGAAACATAGTATCGGGTTTATTTATAGTATTCGTAAACAAAAAATAATAACCCCGCGGAAAATTTAGCAAAAAGACATTCGTCATGAAAGTGACTAGACAATAAATCTACACATACAAAACATACATACATACAAATAAATAAAATTGAAGTGTCTGTTTGTTATATTAAAATAACCGCTTTTTCTGAGTGCATATAGATATACACATGATACATATACAAAAAAAATCTTTTTAAAATTTTTGTCTGTCTGTTTGTTCCGGCTAATCTTTGAAATGGCTGGACCGATTTCGACTTTTACTAGCAGATAACTGATGTAACAAGGAGTAACTGAGGCTACTTTTACCCCTAAATCCCGGGAACGGGTACAACGCGGGTAACACCGCGGGGCGCGGCTAGTACTTTAGGTATATAATCCGTCTGGTATTTCCATAGACGTTCAAACATAATGACTCTTCAACTTAATCATACAATCATTAAAATAATTAGCTTTGTTGTAATTGTTTTCGAGTCGGCGCGATCCCAATTAACACAACGTAAACCGACTTACCATTTTGAGGTTTCGCCGGCGGTATGTGATTGCTGATCACATATTCGTCGATGGCGCCCTCTAGCTTGTTGTTCTGCAAGTTGTTCGTGTAACAGTTTTTACAGTGCTCTAACCTGAAACCAAACACACACAGATTGTCTTTACTAATATAATTAAGCTTTTAATAAAGATAATAATAAAAAATAAAGATTTTAGAAAATTTGTTACTGGTGTCATAACTTTTCACGTTTTGACCACGGTTCCTGCAATGAAACCGAAACGACTGATAAAAACCGAAGTGTATCCGTAAACGTAGTTTTAATTCTAAGAGTTTGTTTTAAAACGTTAACCTCAGAAACTACCAATCCGATTTAAATATATATTTTTTTGTAACGAATAGCCTCATTCAATCATTCAACGGGAAGGTTACAGGCTATTTGCATCCCATCATTTCTACGGGACCAGTTACAACGGGTAAAACCGCGACGCGCTGCTAGTATCATGATATTATGTCATTAAATGATACGTGCGTGGAACACATTATACAACTACAACTCCTGAAGAAGGTCACCGTAGGAGGCCGAAACTGTCGATTACATCGTATGGACACACGTATGTAATTTTCCGTTCATGTAACTATTATAATAGTGTGGTCATTATGCCTAATCCTCCTCACTGTACTGATATCTTCAGTGATATGAGAGGCCTTTGCCCAGCGGTGGGACATTACAGGCTTACTTATATACGTACTTAATATATGCATCTCTGGTGCACAGAGTCCGGGCTAGCCCTAACAGAGTACTGGCGATGATAGCTGGCCGGCGGGACTCGCTGTATATCAATCACTGTATACAGACTCAAGTACAGCGGGACCAGGCTGTCAGATACTGTTCAATTTTGTTTAATTAAGTATAAATTACTAACGTTTAGTTTGTAAGTGCATTGTTACTAATATTATGGGTGTAATTTACCTGAATAAATATATTTAAATTGAGTTGAATTATTATGATAGTTTGTACTTAGTGAATTGTTGGTCCCGGTTCTTTTAAAAGGGACAATCATTAATCATTTATCAAAAACAGTTATCATAAAAAATAGATCTGTAATATAAAACTATGTCGCATATCGCATCATTTAGTAGTTATACACTATTCATATCTCAAGAACGGCTGGACCGATTGGATTGGACATATAATTTGTATTTAAGCTAGTTATATAAAAGATACTACAACAGTTTAACCGTTGATGGAGGTTGTTTCAATCATCTGGTCGTTATATACGAAGCCTTTAGCCCTGTCAAATAACTACCGAAACCAGAATTGATAACTGTTACAGTGTATTGTTACGACCCCGGGATTTCAACCGTTAGAACATGTCGGAGGTGATCCAGAAACCATTATTGATGGTTATAATTTAATTTTGTGTTAATTTATTTCCCCCAATGACTTAAAATCGTCAGACTACAGGACAGGTCATTAGGTACTGTAATTACATGAACAAGTCATTCTCTACTCGAATATACAATCTTAGTCATCCGTTGTTTCAAATGCCAGGCCTATATCGGAAGCTTTTAGACGATACAATAACACTCGACCGGGGTTGCCCTCTCGCTATACCACTTGAATTCAAAATTGTCGTCCAATCATCACACCGTTTCAGCAGCCTTCAGGCGGTTCAATAATTCCAATAATAGGTTTAGTGTCTAAGCTACAATGTTTAGTTTGGTTTATCTACAACGATGTTTTGGCGTGACAATCCAGACTAACATTTGTAGTTGCCGAGCGCTGTTTCGATCGATAGGACAACGAATGGTGTAGTTAAAATTGCAATCAAATATGCAGATGTACCTACAGCTTTTCATGTGTGTTACATGTTTTATGGTTCTTAGCGCTATCGATTTTTCGAGCTTTGGGATGCGTTAAAATGTCGATTTCGATTGATAATTTCTATTGGATGTCATATCTGAACCTACCATGTTTCGGAGGATACGTAGAATTATAGGTCGCAGCAGTAACAGAGGTTGGCTGACTGGCATTTACGGACCCTGTAGGTGGTCTATATACGCCTTAACAACGGGGTTAGTTACTAACTTACACGAAGTTTGCGACCTATCTATAGAATGCGAAATAGCCATTATACTACGCTTCAAAAGTAAACATAGACAACTTAAAAGGCGTCAGAAAGACGACTCATTCAATAAACAGTGAAAATAAAAAGCCATATCGTGTTTTACGACCGATAAACAAAATGAACGCCCAGCAAAATGGCCTTCAAACGGTTACAAATTAGCATCTTACCTACTTTTGTACTTATTTCACCTATATTATGTAATTCAAGTGTCGGACACGGCATTAGGCATCAAGTCACGTCGCTCTAGTCGACTCGGACCGTTCAATCGCGTTTACATCGATCGACAATTCTTTTATCAGCGGCACTACTTCTATCTCCACTTTATTGTAGAGGACATGGCATAGAGCACAGAATACAATCAATACGAAATTGAAACTTAAGGCTTATAGTACAAAGACCATTTTCAAACTGTAATACTCATTATTGCCATCTCGTAAAGATTAGGGGCAACATTTGTATCATTTATATTTAGAAAGCCTAAGGTTTCAAAGGTTCTCAACTTCGCCTTTATTAATAAAATACACTTTGCCAGCTCCCTTTTAGTAACAGCAGCGACAAGTTCCTTATCGTAAGTACGGTGATTTGTACAAGTCCCTTAGATTGTTCTTAATTACCGTACTTAAGGTAGGAAAATCCTGCCCAAAGTCTGCTAATGACTCCAACATGTTACATAAGAAGTAAATTAGTAAAGTACCTTTAAGATCGTAAGGACCAAAGTACTCAGTAGATACAGTAAGGATTAACCGTACGAAATCACCGCATGACGTAGGCCTCAAATATTATTTTTTACGGTTCATATTTTCGATATCGACATTTTTTATCATAACTAACCTACATACATCGGAAGGGTATGTCAATAATACATCAACATTGTGTACCCAAGGCCCTCCTTCGTCATAAAAAGACAGCCAAATATGATGAACGTAAATAAACCACGATTTTTACTTAAACCCGCAGACGACATACGAATAAGTTTTACCGCCAACTATAGAAATGTTAGGAAGAATCCAAATTGATTTGGAGGGGTTATCTCCAATACTACAGATTTGAATGTCAATTTTGTTTGGTACAATATCTTGAGGATTGGGAAAATGTGCTCTCATTTTTTCCATTAACATCGTTATGAAAATACGAGACTGTAGTGACTGTAAAGTTTTTCTTTTAAAAATAAGCTATGGTCGCGCAAATAAGAACAAAACGTACAACCGACCTAACTATGTCAGGAGTCTAGAGCCTTTAAATAAAGGAGAGCGTCCTCCAATTCCACAATATTTGTCTTTTGCATAGTAAGCTGGAGTTGAGAGCAATGCCCAGCTCATTAGCCTGTACTCACGGTTTTAATAAATATACAATGTTAGTAGCAGCCCTCCGCAGTTTTACCGAGAACATTTCACGAAAAATGTTCTTATGCGGTAAACCAGAGTAAACAAAAACGGTACGTTCGACATACAGTGAGCCGTTTTACTCTCGTATACACGGACATCCATCATCTCAAAGATAGCTGAATGGCAAGTTTCAAACACATCCTTCCAGCCCTTCTAACAGACATGCTAAAAATATTAATGTTTTTATAAACTTTTTGCAGCAAAAACCCGTGTTATATCAGAATGCAAAATTAATTCAAAGTGTTCAAAGTATATCTATACTAATAAATAACTTTCTTTGTTTGTAAGGGCTAATCTCAGAAACTACAAATCCGATTTGCATAATTCTTTTTGTAATGGAAAGCCTCATTCAACGGGAAGGTTATAGGCTATTTTGTATCCCAAAATTCCCACGGGATCGTCCACAACGCGGGTAAACCCGCTCGGTGCTGCTAGTCTTTTACAGTTAGTTGTATTTACCATGCAGCGTGATCCAAATGGTACTGGCCGCCCAGCTGTTTGGGCAGGCTGGCGTGCGGCACGTGCAGGCTCAGCTGAGGCGCGTTCACCGTGTGCACGCGCTCGCGTAGCTTCTCGCGCACGAACAGCCGCAGGATCTGGAAGGGCGCGTTGAACCACAGCGGCGCGGTCACTATCAGCACCTTCTTCAACTTGGCCGGGTAACCTCCCTGGAAGAAATGTGGTGTTCAGTGAAAGAAGACGTAGCCAGACTTGGCAGTGTAGACGGCTGGTATGATGAATAGTGTTAATGGTTTACCAATAAACAGGATTAGGATATTGACATTGAAATATTTAGGGTCTTAGACCACTTTAATCTTTCCGAATGAAAGAAAGAAAAGTAAAAAAAAATAACTGGCATTTCTCACAATAATGTTTACGCTAATTTGCATATAAAAATGAGAAATAGCGAAAACGGATACTTTCCAACTAAATACACATTTCCTATTGTGTAATTCGTGCCAAGTCTAAAATATAACATGGCGTGCCGTTACCACAAGAATAGCAGTTCCCAAGACTACTGAAATAGAACCATCGGAAACACATATGGAACCGGTGTTTATTTATTTATACACAAATACATTTTGAAACTACATTTTACTGCTAATGACGAGGTTATGAGATAGAAATAACTGCGTAGTAAACTACTAGCTAGCGATAAAAACTAATGCAAGGACGATATGAAAACTATAATATGAATATGAATGAAACGACAGTCTAAGTACATGCAGCGCCATATATTACAGGCGTAACGTTTATTAAAATCTTTATTGCCCTACGTAGTTTTAGTTCCAAGAATTTAGGTTATTTATTATTTTGCTCGTTCTCACGACCGGAAAGATTGCGAGGCTTAGATGAGTGACGACATCGGGGTATATTACTCAGCCACTTTCCTAAATGACGCTATTTAGGGCTCATGAAACGAAAGCTCGATAAACGCTATGAAACCTTATGGTTCGCTATAACTCAGCACTTTTTCGCTGAATGTCACCAAACCATTAGCACGTTTGAAAGGTCAACCCTCTTTGTGTAATAATTAAATGAAGCAACACTGAAAGGACCGACAAATTCAAATGGGACACGCTTTGATGTGATCTACGTTGTAGAAAAAAACCATTGAAATAGTCTGCAAATATAATTAAAGCCAAAATACCACATCCTTTTGTGTACCACTTTAGGCTTGTATAAAAGCTTTACAAAATCGAAATACATCCCAATATTTTCGTACCATGTATACAAAAATAGATGTTAAAAATTCAGTACGAAGCTTTTTCACTTGATAATAAATCTGTATCAGTGTTTGGGACAAGAGTCAGCCTTATAAATATTCACTATTGGAGTGAATGGGGCGCCCGGGGGTAAAATGAGGTCTTCTTTCGGAAGGCATGACGCGAAAATCTTAGGTTAACAGAGGCCCTACGTCACTGTCGATGTTTTAACTTATCACGCTTTTCACAAAGAGTTACGACCACTATTAAATTCTTTTAACGTTATGTTACGGTTCCCGGGAGAAGTATTTATATGCAAACTTCCCTTTTCCGTTTGGCTTCAATATTACAATAGTACTTTGTACCAAGTAATTAATTCAAGAGAATAATAATGAAACGAAAATTGGATATACATATATAGGTATGTATATATATTTAATACCCTATGCAATAAGTTTTATAGACTTATACATACATTAAGGAGCATAAAATATGGCTACTTCAAGGACAAATAAATTGGGGAGAGCTGCGCAGAGGCTCAGATACGTTAAGAAAGCTAAGGGTGAGGGGTCATTGCCCCCTAATATAAGCTCCCTTCGGGTCTGAAATGATTATACCTGCCTGCAAACCCCCTCGGCGAAACGCATATTCTTTTCAATTTAAACGATCGGTAGCCGTCTCGACGACAAAACACGTTTTAAAATAAATTAAAATGTCTAAGCCATTTGGAGCTCTTTTTCTATGAGTCATTATTTACCACCAAAACATCTGAGTACGAGTCCTAGGGACAAAGTGCATTGTCCCGCCCCCCGGTCTTCCTTATAGTCTGGTGTCTGGTGTCTAGACGGGCCCTGACGTCAGGCCCTGCCGAACTTCACTTAGCTAAACATGAACTTCGCCTTTCAATAACTATTATTTATTGAAAGGCGAAGTTTTCTTTACCAACAACAAATATAAATTAACTGGATCGAATACTGAATAGCTTCACCTTTGGCTAGACTAAATATGTAATATCAATTTGTTATTCGATGTTTATTTAATTCCTATGTGAAATAATTTAATAGTGCAGAACAAATTCTCCGAAAATGGCAGGATATTTCAAAACCACCATCAAATGTCAACAATCGTTCCGATTAATATAATTAGAAGTTTGAGCGAGAAATTTAATACTTTTTATTGGACTATGTACGTACTCCCGCTAAATAGAGGGAGCCATGATTAAACATTCCCTGCGTAAGTAAAATTTGTCCCGAGGACATTATTGACCTTTGTTTGATGGGGTTATTTATGAGTTTGATTCGTTAGAGCTTCAAAGGTGGAGGATGTTTGTTTGCAATTGATGTAAACGTCTAACCGAAAGGTTAAGCTCAATTGTCAGAACATTGTGTCATTTATTTTAAGCATAATCAAGTTGATGTTTTGGTAATGAATTTGGAGCTCTATTTGTGAAAGTTATCCGGTGGAAGAGGCGACAGCGTCGTCGGGTTAAAGTTGAACAATGAGACGTCAACTTAAGCGAGGCATTCA
Source organism: Cyclophora punctaria (assembly GCA_951394245.1). Taxonomy (NCBI): domain Eukaryota; kingdom Metazoa; phylum Arthropoda; class Insecta; order Lepidoptera; family Geometridae; genus Cyclophora; species Cyclophora punctaria. The sequence continues at coordinate 7,161,158 of OX596184.1, forward strand.
GAGGGAAGTAGGGCGCGAGCTGCGGCCCGGCCGAGATAAACCTTTGTGGACGACTCCGAGACATCGCTCGCGCTCACTCCTCCACTAGAACTTACTTCTAGGCCATTAAAATTGCTAACATATAATAAATTATTTGCTGAATTGTTTGAATCCAACATTTCAAACAAATGCAAAAACTAATAATGTCCTCCAAATAGCAACAAGAAGAAGGATATCGCAAGTGCCCCTTGATAAATAAATATGGCACCTTTAGCCCAACGTTATATCCTCAACACATTTGCAACGATTTCTCAAGAGGCAGTTCAATTTCTATGAATGTATTGGAGAAAATGTATCACCAGAAGGGAAACCAATTTTATAAAATGTATATTTATTATATTTGCGGTCACTTTCACTGTGAACACAATTTAGTATTACAGTGACACCGAATAGAATGAGAAAGACACTACGATGCTAACCTTCGATTATTTGATCTCGTTTACGGAAATCCGATAACGTTTCGCAAACTTATCCGTAGGATCTGTCTTTTGTAACATGGTTCGCAAATCACATTTTAACACGAAATAAACACGTTCGGTATAATTAAACCCCTTTAATTATCGTATGAAGCCACTTTAACTGATTAATGGCACATTCTGCAAACGATTCAAATTAGCAAATTTAATATAATAAAAAATTAAACATCACTTCTGTAGAAATATCACAATAGAGAGCAATTATTTATGAATGTTTCATGGCCTGAATTTGTATGCTGGCAAAGCTGCCATAATGCGTATTTTGTATGTATTCTATTGTTAAAAAGTTTAAATTAGGCTGAGCTTTATCTCGAAACTATTTTAATTCAATTAATGAATGTTCTTTACAAGATTTAAACATTTCTAGCAGGTGGTAGTTCTTTATAAAAATTGCGCTACTTTCGTCAGACGTTCATTTACTAGAAAGGCTTTCCCTGTCGATATTCAGAGAAACATGTCTCAGCACCGCGCACTCCACATAGTTTAACCATTTCAAAGAACTCTACATTCCAGAAAGTATAAAACAAGTTTCTCCTCCAAGATAGTGCACCTACTTCATAAGAAACTGAACCAGCATTGGAAATTGTTCTATAGAATAAGGTACGATACAATCAATACATCTATTCATTCTTGCATTACCTTCTCTTAAAACAAATAACAACAAATAAACTCGTGACATGAAAAGATGTACAGAAAATAAACAATAAACAATGTAATTGTATAAATAATAAGGTCTTGTAAATAAATCTTATCACCTTCAATTTAAATCAAAATAAGGGATTGCTTTTACGAATGTTTTTTTCTTTAGACCAAACATATCGCTCCTGTCTAGCAATCCATTTGTCACTCACTGTATAGTGTACTACATCTACCGTCTACCCCAAATAGAAGCACCGTTGCCACGGATACCACCCGATATTTTACTAAAACCACTCACGCAACAGTAAAAAGCAAGCTCAGAGTGTGACTACGAATTTTAATGTGGAAAAGCGGCGAGTTATTACATTAACATTTCATAGGTATACCGGTACACGGCGCGCCTATACGACCAAATCAGAAACGCTCTTACATAGAGTAATGTACTGAACTATGTAAACAACCGCTACTCGCTTTGAGAGCCGCCGAAGACTCAAAGGAGCTGTCCTGTTCTGCATCAACCAAGAAAATTGACCGCATTCATGCTGTAAATGAGAAAACGTTGGTCTTGGCTCGAACAAAGGTGCGACGTCTGAAGCTAAGGAGTCTGAATACCAACACCTTGCTACATTCTTCTTGTCAATATAAAGGCGACAGGAACCCACGATATTGGACTTTTAGAGTCAATATTGGGTTATATTTGTTTTATACTGGGACTGGCTGAGTGGTGGTTAAGTAAGTACCCAGAGTTGATGGAAACGTTTTGCAAGCGCTTGTGTCGCGTGGGTGTTTGGCTCCCCGCCAGATGTAAATAACACTGATCATCAACCGCAACTCCAAGACGTCTCCGAGACAGACACGGACCTACCGAGCTGTCTACTAGACTCAATACATCGATGTTTATATTACGCTGTTATACCGACCAATGAAGAATCAATCATAACTAGACATGTATTCACACTGACCCGGAGACAATGTTTATAAACCGATTAATAACAACATCAAACTTTCACATACAATAAAAAAGTTAATCCTTTCACTAGAACGTTCTATTGTGTGAATTAGAATATATTCTGAGAATAAGGTAACTAAGCTTCAGTTAATATTGTTAGCTTAGGTTGTGGGCGTAGACACACAGAGGTGACCTTTAATAATCAATTGACCAGTTTATATCAGGCGAGTAGAGAGCGGGTCTAATATAGGTAACACAATTTCTGCACTTACATGGCGACTCGCTCCCGGCACGTGTACGCTCGTTGACCTTTGCATAAATGTCATTTTAAAATTACTTTCCTCTGGAGCTTTCCACAAATCATAAATATCAAACCAGTTGGATACAGATACCTGTACCCAGCTTTATTACTTGGAAGTCCCTGGAGTATCACATGTAAACCTCGTCTGTTATAATATTTTATACTTGGTATTTTATGTTTGCATTTATTATAAGTTGTTGTTATTCTGATATAATACTAAACCTATTTAGTGGTTAATACTCAACTCGTGATCTATATTCCTACGTTATTAGACGCGATTAGCATACAATAGATAGGAGCGATGAATGGGCGCAGCTACAAAACTATGTGACATAAACAGAGGTAATTATATCGTCAATAGTAACATAATGGTCGCGGGCAGCGAGTCGTGTCGGCGCATTGAAGGCTGAGCCTGAACGAGCGCGTGTCCTACTCGCGTGAACACGAGCTCCGACAACAGCACCCATATGCAACACGCATGGCGACCGCACAACTCACAATAACAAACATCATACTCTTCAAACGATATACCAAATAACGATGTCACAGACCAAAATTACAATCATTAAAGATACCAATTATATGTTTTCGATGAAACAGTATGGTTGGACATTGCATCCCGAAATACATACCTACTTCAAATAATTTTACGGTCAGCAGCGAAAGCTTCAACCGAATACGAGCGCTAAACGTACAACCGCAAGCTCACTGGTTTCAAAAAGCATTTTAACCAAATTAGTTAATAGTTGAGTAGACATAAAGGCAGCATGTAAACGTTACAGAGCTCAAAGCTTTTTGAGCTTTATCGAGAACATTCAATATGTGCACAGCTATCACTAGATAAAATTAAATGTTGGCGTTGTGCACAATATTAAAAAGAATTCAATACGTTTTATTACATTCAATCAGGCGAATAGCACATAAACCCTTCACTTTAATATTGTTACTAAATAAGTAACAAACAAAATGTGTGTACAAAAACGTTTATCAGCATAATACTAATTAAATTATTTTAATCCAAGTTTTGAATATCTTGAAAATCAACGTAATTAATTATTCTTATTTGATAATAGCCTAGCCCTGATAATAATAATCCTATTTTATTTGTTGTGTTCGCAGTTGGAGTACGGGAGTAATCAACAAGAAAAACATTTCGAGATTTATGTGAATACTAACAAAGATAAGAAGTCTGAACGAAGCTGTTATTAATGAGAATTGTTCAAACTTTAAACATAAATAACGTATTCATTAGTATCGTAAACAAAACTTCAAAGACAAATTGAAACAACATTAAACTGCTGAGCATAAACTGTTCCGGTATTTCTAAACGGGGAAATTAAACCTATTGCCGCATTCCTACCCTACTCTACCCCATTTTCTTAAAAGGGGACACTTATGGCACACACAATACGATGTTAATTGCTGACACAGTTTATATTTAGGTATCACCACAAATAGTTGCAGCCATTTCTCTAGAGTTGTTATTTTTCCGACCTAGTTCCACGATTTCTGTGCGGCAATTTTTCAAGGAAAGCGTAATGGGTATTCGGCATAATAAAGTGTAGTTATTGCATATTTATTTTCCCTCGCAGCTTTACCGGCGTTGACATTTATGTGTGGAGCTGAAATCTGGATAAAAAAATAGTCACAAGTGCTCTAAAAAAATATTGTACCTGCAGTACTTTATGTCCATGAAAGATTGACAATGTCAACAATAGTGTTGCAGTTAAAGAGGTAAGCCTTGATTAGCCCAGATAGCAGTCATTTTAATGATTGGTAGATATTGTGTGATTGTGAGTGTAGTATTAGTGGTATTGAGTTGGCGATGTCCCAGGGCCTCTTGTTTGTCGTGATATAGGTCAGCGGTGACGTCTAGATGCGGCGACCCGGCCCGGCTGACTCCATGACCGTCCTACTGGAACACGGAACTGAGCATAGGATGCATTCACTATGAACCAATTTAACACGACTCATATCACATCCACTAACCAACAGTTATAAATTGTTTTATAATGTTGAAAACTTTTAGTTTCGAAACTTTTATAAAGTTAAACTAAGCTTTTAATAAAAAGTTGGTCTAAATAAGTATTTATTATGACTAAAAAATGTTTACCCTATATAAAAAAATGTTTGAGAAAAAATCTCAATTCCCACGAGTAAAACATCACACGGTTAAAGCTTAGGGAGCACTGTTAATACACAAATGCACAAAGTACAGTCCACACGGTCACGAATTACTTTCGATATTTGTATAAAAATAAACACACGCATTCCCTTGCAGCTGTCAGTCGTCAGACAGACGCCAGGTGCTCACACCCCGGTACCACTCCCTACTGTCAATCCGCAATCGGTAAAAGTATTTTATACTACCGTTACACCACGAAGCCGAACAAAGGGAGGAAGCATCGCGTCCTAATTTAGGACGGAGCGTTTAGGACTCCTAAACGCTCTCAACGCGTTATATTAACGAGCCTCCAAATATAAATACTCGATCGAATGTTGCCGATTGTTACAAGAGCCCGGAAGCGGGCCGGTATTCCACTTCCGCAAATATCCCGAACAGAACACCGACTGAATGCAAACACTGTTTTTTAAGTCGTGATATCTGTGACACGTGCGGCTAAGTGTGCGTAAATTCATATCTGACTTAGAATACTGAGTACTGGGTCGTAACATTGATACCAGAAACGCATTGATTGCAAAAAAAATGTTACATACAATCTCAAAGATTACATGAACATTATTTTGGTCGAATGGGTTGTTAGAACTATTGATATACCTAATCTCAAAAACGCTTTGAAATACGTTGCTTCTGTTCTTTTCATAACAAAAAAATCATCAAAAGCATATTGTATAAAGTAGATGCAACAAAAAATCAGGTTAATCGCACACCGGGATGGACACATGTGGTAAACACAATGCTCCGCTTGCATAACCGTATAGATGACGCTGCGCTGATCTCATTATGCCGGTCGAGCGATGAAAAGCGCACACTCGTCCGCCAACAAAGCTGCACTCAATAAATAACCTAATCCTGTTTATTGTTTAACTGCGCCGCATTCACATCGATCTATGTATTCCTACAGTCATCAGTCCATGTTTATGTAAACAACACTAATACGCACTAATCTAGTGCGCTTTGTAATCCGAGGCAATGTTTCCTTGATATCAATATAGGCTCATATCGATTACATTCTAAATAAAACTTTATCCGTATTGATTTAGAGTGACGTCATACATCACTATCAAGCTCACTATTCGAAGTAAATAAGATAAGAGTGTGAACTAGAGGATTACTCAACGAATATCTGTCCCAATTCCTATTACTATAGTATGATCAGCTTGAATAATGAGTGAAATTATGACATGCCATTAATGTTGCGAAAGAGAAAGTGTATAATGTGTGTAGGTGTAAGTAATACATCAAGGTTTGCAATTAAGTGTAGAGTAGAACGGAAGTAGACTAGTAGCGGAGGTGACGTCAGCGTCACACCACCGCGCGCGGTGCGACGGCGGAGCGACCTTCCCGGCGGATATTAATCATCCCGGCACGGTACGAGGCTCCGTCCAACCTACATCGTCACCCAACCGCCTAATTGAAAACTGGACGCCTAACTAATAATCAACTTACTAACTAGATCAACGTCAAAAACTGAACATAACTTTATCGATTTATCAATCACTTAATTGGCTCCTCGAAATCGGATTAAATTCTAATTAACAACCCGCAAGAGGTCTCAGTTGACTAAACATAAGGACCATATTATCACCACCGATTGTCAATCACAGATCCTCATGATACTAATGGAATAATTTGAGTATGACGAGGATCACATCACGTTATAATGCTTAGCTTTATGATTAGTTGTATTGAGTGTCATTTGAAAATATGTATGTTGAGTACAATAGTTTACTGATAAATATTGTTGAACATCATAAGTAAAAAGTAAACAAAACAATGAATCAAGTGCAAAACGTCAGATGGATGCAAAACAATCTGATAGTACCGCGAGAAAACTGCGCAGTTGAATGGTATTATTAAAGGATGGTGTGGCGAGCTACTAGCGAATGGCGGCGCGGCGCGGCGCGCTACACCGTCGGCACGCCGCGGCGGCGTGCCGACGGTGTAGTGCGGTGAGTCAGTGCGCGGGCGCAGGGGCACCACGTGACTTCAAGGTGAAGATCAAACCACATCTCGCACTTCACACCTTTGCTCACATTCACCTCCAGACAACGCAACCGATTCACAAAAACATCGATTTAAATTCATGCTTTACTTAAACTGTATAACTGTTCAAATGAATCACAATCGCCACACCCCCAGCGGAAAATTTATTTACGCAGTATAAAGTATCTAAAAATAAAACAGTGTTCTTTTTTTTCTACAAACTAATTCTGCGTAGGATTCTTGGAAAAACAATTTTTACAGTTAATTGCGAAGTTATTTTTAAAGGATTATTCTCAAAAACAAATAGGATTCTGCGACACAATTCTGTTTAAAAGAACTGATTCATGTTGGATCAAAAGTGCCTTATAAAGTGAGGTTGGTGATGCGGTCTCATATCGCGTCGATTCGTCGCCCGATGACCTTGCCATTGAAGACTCGGCTCGCCCACGAACGGCCTCCACGAATCCACAACTTGTATCAAAGTTGACTTCACACAATGAGCCACGACGTTTTGATATAATTAAATATTTTATCGATCTAATGCGTACATGCTGCCCGTCTTACGCATGATGGAAGATAACACTTGGAACGGATATTATCAGAATTTAATCTGCTTTAAAAAAGTGTAAGCGTGACTGACAATCAACACACTGATAAATCGAAGATTATTTAAAGCTCAACTCCTAATTTGGTGACAGAGTAAAATAAATTCACAGGAAAAAAGTCGACGGTATTCGTTAGTAAATGATTTGAATCGCCATTTTCCCCGTATAGACCTCTATAGATACAATATTATTTGAAGCATTTTTTCAGAGAATAAAATATTCGAATCTAAACGAGATCTAAGTGACTCTAAGAAAAATATTTTGAAAAGAACAGAGAATTGTTTTTTTGCAAACATTGTTTGTATACCTTACGTTACGCTTTACAAATTATCAGTTCGTGTATGACAATGTCGATAAAAATTGGGAAAGTTGTCGTATCTAACTTTCTTCCGTGTATCAAGGGAGTAATTCAATCGACACGTAATTATTGCATCGGATAGTTCACAACATATAAAATAAAGGAAATTGCTATCGTGTTACCCACGCAGAGAGTCACAGATGATTCCATAAATACAGTATCAAGTTGATAATTTATAGCAACCATAAGAACAATAGATAATATCTCGTGATGTTTTGGTATAGCCAGTTAACCGGATTATAAAATTTGCTTTACGCCCCAAAGTAATTAATTTTGTTTAGTCCTTAAAAGCCGTGGACGAGGAATATTTATACCCTGACCGTAATTTGGGAACAAGAGATTTATGAAACAATATTTTGGTGACCTTCAAGGGGTGATCGTAAAGCCGCTATTTTGTTGATAATCTGTTATACGTTGCGGGGTTTATGACGCGTGAACGATTTATGTTTTTAGCAGTTCATTCTAACACCTCCAAATCGCTCGTTTCTGTAGTGAGAACATAATATCAGTAGTATATACCTATTCAACATCACACATTCAATAGCGCAGAACATTTGAACGATAGAATTTGTTCAAACATTAAGGGCTTCCCCTTGACCCTTTTCTGGGATTGAACCCTCGAGGCGAGTGGATGCTGTTCCACCATGAGGGAGGATTGTTTTAACAAATTATAATTTAATTAACGTGGTGTAGGTAGCAAGGCGGTCGTCGGTGACGTGCGTTTCCAACGCGCCGGGTCCGCTCCCCTCGATGACATAAACTCATCGATTGATACCATCGCTTTTACGACATACCATCCACGCTAATTTTATAATGTTATGTTTGCTATGTCGGTCATAAAAAGTATCTCTGATGTGACGAGGTATTTTATTTTGTTTGAGTGATGTAAGGAATATACAAGTGACATTCGTCTGAATGGTGTTCGGATTGGATAAGTATAAAACTTATCATTTTATCCATAAAAATGTTATGTGTTCGCCTTTTATTTGTCCCCATATTTCTGGCTCTTGATCAATCTCAGTGAGGAGATAAAAACATCGTAACTTGACGGCTAACAAAAGCTTCGTATAAAAACTGTGCAATGCGGATGAAACCACGGCACACACAGCTGTTACTCAAAATTTATCAAGGTTGGAATTACATAGTGTACAATTATTACATGTTAACATTTCACTCGGTAATGTTACTCGTTAAGAATTTACCTCTTACCTCTACCGTGTTTCAATCTATGTTACCGAATTATTTGCGACTCCGTAAGCATGTATTATTTTGCACAGTTGCGTAATATTTTCAAGAGCCACTAAATGTACTAAGTGCTCATAATTATACTTGTAGTGTAATAATACAATTTGCGAGTAGGTATAATAAACACGTAACCACTTGTTATTCAAACGTTAATGAAACCTTCTCATGGAAGTACCTTTATCACGTATGTACGTACAATTGTTGGATTGTTCGATTTAACCTCTAGTTAAGAAAGTAAACAATGACTATATAAAGACATCTGTCTGTCTGCGAATTTATCCTTGAGGTTTGGCCCAGGAACTGTGTACATTTCCGGAATAAAATGCCTACTATATCCGTTTTACCCTTTAATATAATACGCAAAATAATCGTCTCTACAGCTGCATGACGAAACAAATTAAAATACTTCCGCATCTATTCTATTAGTAGATAGTGTTTTAAGAGAATAATAATGTTTAGTCAAAGATATTAATGATTACCAGACCTAACAATGAAAGATAACTTCTACATAAATTGGCAATTAGTTTTCAGTTACTACCTACACTGTTGAAGTATTGATTACTAATGATTAGTGATTCAATGGATGGAATCGTAATGAATTATATAAATTGGCTAAGATAAGAAAATGTAAACTAGAAGATCTAAAAGTAAACACAACACGGACATAAATAAAGTGGCTAATGAAATAATTCTGCGCAGTGTTTATACAAGTCAACTAAATGTCACTTGGTAATGAATGTGGCTGGCGTGCGTTCATTCGTACAATATATAGGTCAATCGGGCAGCACTTTGAGCGTACCTTAGGCAGGCAATGCGGGCAGCGTCTTCACTTCGACTCAGCTGTTAGTATCGATCCGGCGAGTGTGTGGGCTCTAACCGAACACAATCGGATGCACTTCCAGCACGGGTGAGCGGCGGTCGGACACGACACACGACCCCGACGCGCCAACAACAACCGATATACCGCTGATTTACAATCGCCACCTGTTTGACGACACTAATTAACGGACTCGATACACTGTCACTGATCGACCGGCGTCTATAACGACCGATTGTTAGTGTTATTATCACTGTGATGTGTGGTTATCGTAATATTGTGTAGGGTCGTAGAGTAGCGGTCGCGAGGAGCGCGCACGGCACGAGCGTTCGATGCTAAGTCGCGAGCTCAACTGACGTCAGGTCGGTCGGACGCGTGCCACCGGGCGGGCGGGCGCGGGCGGCTACGGCCGGCTACGGCCCGCAATCCGCCCACCGCGCTACGGCAAACTCACGCTACGAACCAAATTCAATGCGAAACTTGAATCCGTTCAACACAACACACACACACACCTACCGACCCTACATGTATGTCAGTAAAAACATTCGCTTACTCTCTGTAATTTATACTTTCATTTGCACATATAATTAAGTTAATTGTTAATTATCGTAGGCAATAATGAATACTTATCTGTTTTTGAATGTAGTAATGTTTTTTTACTTCAGTTACAGAATAAATGAATATCCACCCATTTTAATTTGATATGCTTTTGGATGGGGTAAGACAATATTGTTTCTATAATATTTGTTGGGTAAAGAAACGAACCTAAAACCTCAAGTAAATACGTTCACCCACGCCTACTCGTATAACGGGAGCAAGTTAATCTTCCCGAGGCCGGTAACAAAACAATGACAACCGTTCCGAAGCGGATATTGTACACAAAAATTATGTGCGGGATAAACAAAAGGTAACAAAACAAATGAAGACTACACTGTGACCCGCATTTACCTCCCCGGTGTTTTATCCCGTGAGAAATAAAGATAATTTATTTTTCAATTAAAAAATCCGTTCAATTCATCCTTAGGGATTTGGCTGCGGTAGAGTAATATGAATTTTCCGTTGGTGCGCGATTTTATCTGCGCTGATATCTTTTACGGAAATTGAGAAACCTAATAATAAATATTTTTCTCCATAGCCATCGTCCTGGTGCATCTGCTAATTTTGTATGGATCAATAAACGTCATGCAGACATATGTCAAAGTATTTCTTGTCACGAATCTTCCGACCTCAGTTTATTGCTTTCCTCGTTAGTAAGCTAGGTTAAACCTAGGTCATATATTATACCTAGCTCAGACCTAGTTTTAACAAGTAAAACTTTGGGCTTGCAAATTTTAAAGTAGCATTACAGGGATTCTATAGCTGACCGAGGCAAAACTTGGTGCGCCGAATATTTAGCTAAGTTTAGCGTGCAGAGTGGGAGTGTGTTTGTTTTCACACCGTTTATAATATGAGACGAGTGTTTCACCGTAGGCGTTTGGAGAGAACTGCACCTATTTCTGTTTAATCAATATTTCTACGTAACTTGAGTGTTTCGATGCAAAAAAAAATGTTAAACGAAGTAAAATTATGTTCGACTAGCAGCGCCCCGCGGTTTCACCCGCGTTGTACCCGTTCCCGCAGGAGTTTCCCGATAAAAAGTAGTCTATGTCCTTTCTCAGGGTCTGGACTAACTGTGTACCAAATTTCATTCAAATCAGTTCAGTAGTTTTGGCGTGAAAGCGTAACAGACAGACAGACAGACAGAGTTACTTTCGCATTTATAATATTAGTTAGGATTATTCATCTAAGAACTCATGTGTCATATTATTATTTTTTTTATTTTATTGTTATTATGTCACTTACATCACCTTTGCAATATTGTCCATACTAGGTAAAATTAAAATACAATGAAAAAGTGAGTAATTTCGTTCCAGTACTTAAAATTAGAATACAGTTTCAAGTTGAATATGTCATGTTCTCGTCATCAGAAGTGAGATATATACTCACTCGGCTAGTATCGGTTTCGCACAACGTTGACACAACGAGCGAGAAGTTAGTTGTCAGTTTGTCAACGGTTGTATCAGAAAGTAATACTTCACAACAGTAGCATGTGAGGGAGACAAATGCCGAGGAGCACAACATTCGCTAGTTTAATACTTTTGCAATACAACTTTGCTGCCTGCCATCGGAGCGTAGCGAAGTCGTGGTGTCGTGAGCATGTTACACAGGGGAGTAAAGGAGCGGAGATTTCCTCTTAGCACTGACTGGTACAAGGATAGTAAAAGTGCGTTGCGTTACAATGTAAAAAAAAATAACGGTTCAACAAGCATATTGTACTCCGTTACTGGGACATCGAAGACCAGAAAAATCGAATACTATAAAAGGAAATAACAACTTCTTCCAATGATCTAATAAAAATGAAAAAAGCCCAACAGTATACCTACATAAAAGGCCAAGTAAATCTGTTTGTTGTTACGCATTCACTCCTAAACCACTAAACATATTTTGGTGTAAATTAGACAGATTAGACCTTGAAAAATAACACAGGGTAATTGTTATCCCGATTTCCCACGAGAACAGGTTGGCTTCGGGTTAAATCACAGGGAAGAGCTAGACTTATACTTATGACTGTACCTATTTATCGTGTTTACTCAAATATGCCGTCATATTAGGCTGGCTGGCTTAGCGCTTGTAGGTATTCTTTCTAATTAACCTACGACATGTTATTAACTTAGCGGACTAACAATTAACAACGGTTAGTAATCCTTATAATTTCATAGTAACGCGATGACGGTGTAAATGTGAACGGTATCTCAACGGTAACGAATGCTATAACATATTGCGGTCATTTTAACACGTTTTATTCACGATCTTTTTTCATACAATTCATTGAATAGATTAGGCTCAAAAGTTTGCATGTCTGATATAAGTTTTGATGAAATTGGGCTTGTCATGTTGAATTATATTGTTTTTTATCCAATCTAACTTTGTTGGTTACTATACGGTTTTTACGTTTTTAGGAATAGAACCTTGTTATTTTATTGTATATATAAAATAGATATATTTATAATAATAGCCGCGATCCGCGGTGTTACCCGCGTTGTACCTGTTCCCGAGGGAATTTCGGGATAAAATGTATTCCATGTGTTAATCTGATGTATAACCTATATAATTGTAAAGTTTCATTCAAATCTGTTCAGTAGTTTTTGCGTGAAAGAGTAAAAAACATACATTCATACATTCATCCATACATCCAGCTTCACAAACTTTCCTATTTATAATATTAGAACGACGTAATCAGCTATTTCATTGATAACGTATAGTATTTGTATAAATTACCAAATAATAATAATGTCATTCTCATCCATATGAACTTCATAACTTAATTATCCGAATGACACACAACTTATCGAAATAAAACTCAGACGTTTAGAAGTTTAGTTGTTAAGATTTCTAAAAGTAACTTTATCGCCACTTTCAGCAACTTGACAACTTTATGATACACTTAACCAATCTGGAAAGTATCGTATAGCAAAAACAATCCACAAGAGATTTATCTTAGCAAAAGAGAAACGGTTCCGCTTAATAAAACAGAGATATCGGCTAATCCTCCAAAGGGTACTGATTACTTTTATGGTCTTAGCCTTCTAGTCAGATAAATTGACATCAAGCATAGTAATGTCAAGCTGTAAATGTTACTTATTTCTTTAAATAATAAGATACAGTTAATCAAAAAACTTTTGAGCACAGTTAGCCGATTAGTCGCAATACAGCTAGTCGTCCGATAGCCACACTACGGCTAGCTATTCGGTTAGCCGGCGAATTGTTAGACTGGCGCGGTTAAAGGTCATGTATAGAGGTGACTAAGGGTGCCTGTCCATTGATGCGGAGCGAGGCTGCGGAGCGGAGAAACGGACAAATATAAACCAATAGGATTGCATAAAGTATTTGACCGGAGATTTGATGCAATCCAATGGTTTATATTTGTCCGTTTCTCCGCTCCGCATCAACAATGGACAGGCACCCTAAAGCCGCCTACAGCTTGAAGTTGTCAGCATAAATGTTAGAAACCACGGCTGTCTTAAGCCAAAGGCTGGGTGCTTCGCTCTCTTAAACATCTCTTGACGTTTGGAACCATCGAAACAGTACTACTACAACTCAAACTGTAGTCGATTTCAGATTATCGACTCAAAAATTCAGCCGATAACCGTATTCCTGTTCCACCTATCTGTTAGTTACATTCAATAATACGAGAGCTTCGTTTAGATTAACAGTATGTGAATTTGTGCTTAGTAAATATTTATCATTTAAAGATCATAATCATGCCAACACCTACCTTGAGCATAGTAAGTATTTTCTTGGAGAGCTGGTAGTCGAAGTTGGTGTACTTGGAGTCGGTCATATCGTATATGAACACGAGGCCGGCGCGCTGCGTGTCCGGCGACTGCAGCGCCACGTCCAGCTGGTATACTACACCCTGGGAGAACAAATCAGATTATAGATAAGTTATTACACTGTACTGATATCTTCAGTGAATTTTTTTAAATCGATAAAATCGCCTAGCTCTCTTTTTCAACTAGATTTAGATAAGCTTAAAAGCTGTTCTTGTAAAATTAGCTAAAAATATGAAACAGATAATGAGAGTTTTTTGTCTGCATAAAAAAATCGTACAATGTTGTGCTTCATAGTTTCAAAATTGGCGTCGTTTAAGTCGGCTGTATAGCGTTTAAACTCCAGGACTGAGCTCTAAGCTAAAGAAAAATAGGACTTAATATACTACATATAGGAAACATTTTATCCCTTCGGACATGAACACCGTTAACGCAGGATAGTAACACAGGGACCCGCTAGTGCATAAAATATGGGCGAATTAGCCAGAGTGCGAGTCTCAAACTCATTACAGGTAGTTTATATTCCGACCGCGAGATGACATGACCTTGTCTAATGTAATTGCCACTTTCACGCTCTACGAAACGATCACACCTAAAGTGAAACCAATCTTGATTTATCTATAGCTATTGAAATAAAATTATATAGCAATGGTTTTTTGCTATTGACACACAAATGATTAACGTTGCTTATATTAAAATTTATTGTTGATTTAGATGTAAAGTTTTTGCCAACACCCAGTCGTTAGATTCAAATAAAACTATAGAGGATTTCTATGACAACAAGTTTTTTAAAACCCATATTTTACCCATTTACAACACAGCTAAGAATAAGCTTGAGAATGGCACCATTCTAATAAAAAATCTGAATATAAATCGTTTATAAACTACAATGCCACGGATATATACGAGTCAAACGTCAAACCACGTCAAACATCACACTTTTGCTGCAGGTTAGCTCATAATACCGAGCGATCGCTATCACTCCCGTGGTCCGTAAATACATCTCTCATTTGCAAGGTAATCCCGTATCGCGGCTAATAAAAACATGCAAGGCTAAGCTGACACCGGGACGCATGCAAATTGAAGTGAGCCAAGTTATAGCGGCGTCAACTACGTTCAGTGTAGGACAGATAACTAGGACGCAACGGCGCCACTGTCGCAGCTTGAAGCAAGAATAATTTTGGTTGTTGGAGGACTTTAGGTGTTCTAAAAACTTCGAAACTAGGGTTGGCCTAACCTTCCAGAAGTGACTGACAAAAAATACTAATTAAAAGACTCTCGATTGGAAATAGCGCTTTCGCCAAAAAACATACTTCAAACTTATAGCAGTCTTTAGGGCTTTAAAAGACTCAAAATACACATTGACCCTATAAACCCTCAGACAAACATACCCACGAACAGAAGACTTGAAACAGAGCATTTGCACTCTTTGCGTACAGATCCCAATGAAGCCAGCTCTGCTCTATATAAGATTAGCATAAGATTAGTTCCAACCACACCCGCTTACAAACTTATAAGCCACACATATCAACCTGCCAAGTGTGGGTGTCATGTGTAAATCATTGCAAACATGAATCGACATCCACTAAGTACGTACATACACTGTCCATGAATAAAACATTCGCCCATTCCGCATGCATGTTAAATCTTTCATCGTTTTATCATAATTAGGCGTACATATAATGTTCCAGCTATATTTAGAGCAAGTAGGAAATATTTCACTCGTTACAGAATAAGTACGTAACTTCATGCTATATCGACTAACTGATTGATAATGAATATTGTAGACTACATAATTGTTTAAGGCCTGAAGCAAATAGATAGTGTTTTTTAGTTTGACGTAGGTATTTTGTAACTAAGTGCGCGCCATCGTTTCCCAAAATGATTGATGTGATTTATCGTGATTTCTACAAGGGCGAGGGATATTTTGTTTTGTAAGTCAATTATGCTAATATACCTTTATAAATTTTAATACGTGACTATAGTGGCATATGTTCACCCGGCTGCCATGTCCGATATCATAAAGTTCAAATCCCGTTACTAAGCATATTTTCAATGATTTTTTTAAATCGATAAGCGTGGAGATTACGCATTATCCTAGTGTCGTCCTTATTTACTCTTTCTTCAATTTTGCCAGTAGATCTCATCTCTCATATTTCAGATTATTTTATATCTTTGTTTGTTACCTGTAAAGTAGTTTGATGCGTAGTCTCGCTCGGGAAGTGTTTGTTCGCCGTGAACACCGCGATGGCTGCCCCCGTCGCATCTCGCGTCGACTGCAAGAGACACAATATATCATTTACATTATAATCATAATCCATAATATTGGTGTAAGTAAATCCACGTTTTTAGGATAATAAGAGGGAGGGAGAGAGATGTCTTTAGTAATTAAAAAAGCGGCCAAGTGCGAGTCGGACTCGCCCATGAAGGGTTCCGTAGCAGCGAGTAACATAATAAAGAAGTTCTTGAAATAAATGTTTTTTTATTTACTTTTGAGTTATTGAATGAATAATCAGTATTTTTTTGCGGTTTACGATTTATGTCGTAAAAAAAAAACTACTAACTAGACCTCGTTCAAACCAATTTTCGGTGTTAGATTACATTGTTATGTACATCATATATTTTTTTTAGTTTTATCATTCTCTTATTTTAGAAGTTACAGGGGGGGGGGGACACATTTTACCACTTTGGAAGAGTCTCTCGCGCAAACTATTCAGTTTAGAAAAAAATGATATTAGAAACCTCAATACCATTTTTGAAGACCTATCCATAGATACCCCACACGTATGGGTTTGATGAAAAAAAAAATATTTTTTTCATTTCTAAGTATGGGAGACCCCCCTAAAATTTTATTTTTTTTCTATTTTAGTGTGAAAATATTAATGCGGTTCACAGAATACATCTACACACTAAGTTTCAACAACATAGCTCTTATAGTTTCGGAGAAAAAAGGCTGTGACATACGGACAGACAGACAGACAGACGGACGGACAGACAGACAGACAGACATGACGAATCTATAAGGGTTCCGTTTTTGCCATTTGGCTACGGAACCCTAAAAAGAAGCCAAAAAATCATCTTAATCTGCAATTAAATTTATGAAGATAACGTTAACCGTGCCTATCAAAAATATATCATAACATGTATAACTTGTCTTGACAGATTATCGATAAACCTTTATGTAAATTTCAAACACAAAACATACTCCAGCGTTCTTCAACAATAACAATTGTGCTGTAAATTCGTGAATTAATATCCCGTTCCCATTTATTGCTAACCACAAAACCGCGATTGCGAATAAAAAGTGACTTTATTGAACTCTCAATAAAAATAAGTTCACAAGATTACAATGGCATTGTTAGTACAATTACTTCAGCCTTTAGATACGAGTACTTGTTTAGATACAGGTTTACTTTTGTTATGTTATCGCAACTCGTGTATCACTGGCAGTATACATTTCACGAATAATTGTATAATGTAACAAGTAGCGCCACGCAAATACATTTCTCTTTCACCAATTTAAATAATTTTACACAGAATTTGGTCCAAATTAGAGTTTCTGGCAATACATTACATATTATTTTAGTTTAAGTGAACACATTTTGAATTGAAACAAATTTCAGTGACTTTTCACGACCGTGGTCATAGAAGACGACCGATCAGCACCCGAAGTTTCAATTCAAAAAAATAAATGTCATAGTGGTCTAGTGGTTTGAGCGCTCGGCTCACGATCCGGAGGTTCCGGGTTCGATTCCCGGTGGGGATATCTCACAAAAATCACTTTGTGAGACTGTCCTTAGTTTGGTTAGGGCATTGCAGGCTGAATCACCTGATTGCCCGAAAAGTAAGATGATTCCGTGCTTCGGAGGGCACGTTAAGCCGTCGGTCCCGGTTACTTTCTACGGATAGTAGTCGTTACATGAGCCATGTCAGAGGCCTTTGGCGGCTCTACTCTGACACCAGGATTGGTCAAGTTGACCATCCACTCGATAAGAAGAAGAATGTCATAGTGTCACCCTCGAACACATTAAGGGCATTTTTAGACATACTTGTTTCTTGGGTTTAAGCGAACACTACTCATTTTGAATTGAAACTACGTTTACGTCCAGACTTCAGTGACCACGGTTCCTGTAGAGGAGCCGAAACGTCAGATAAAAAAGTGTATTCGTAGTTCCAATTCATTTTAAGACATTGTTACACGTACCAGTATAGTAAATTTTCCAGTTTCCAACTCTGATTTCAAAGGGTCCTCGAAGGGTTTGAACTTGGTCAGTCCTTCCCGCCGCCTCGTCGCCTCGTGTTGCCGCCAGAGGGCGTGCGCGCGCGCCACGTCAAACTTGCGCGCGAGCAGAAACTTTATAGCAGTGGCGCGCGAGACGCAAGTCGCGCCCGATTCACTGAGCGCGCCTAGAAACGTCTTCGTCGCCTGTAAATGTAATTATGGGATTGAGTATGAGTACATGTTTATAATTATTATGGCTATGAACAGATATGGATTGTGCCATAGTCAATGTACTGATTGTGGAACTGATATCTCAGCGCCATGACTGGGTATTCGATCGTTTTGATTTTTATCCAGCCTGCAGCAGATTTTTATTTCCTATTTCAACTTAATTTATTAACGTTACAATATTTCAATTGATATTTAATCCCAATTTCTATTTATATATAACTAGCATCGCCCCGCGGGTTTACCCGCAATAAGCCTTTCATGGGAATTTCAGGATGAAAAATAACCTTCCCGACAAATATGGCTATCTATTACACAAATAATTATCCATATCAGACTGGTAATTCTCGAGATTAGCTCGAACATCTAAACAAACAAACTAAGAAATGTTACCTCTTTATAATATTAGTATAGATTGTAAAAACTGAAGTGCAGTACACATTATTGGAATGACTAATAACTAATTAATAGGTCACCGTCTAGATCTGACTCAAGTTCTAGTCCTATGCCTAATAATAACCATCGCGTTCCCTCAGACGTAACATCACAGTACATACTTTGGTTATCTGCGCACATATCTGAGAGACATACATAAAACATGAAAACTGAGTATGCTGCGCCTTTTTTTATTTAGACAAAGTACATTAATATCCGCTCATCAAACTTTGCGATTAAAGAATTATAAACATCCTACTATAGTTACATACATATTTTCATAATTATAACCACTATTTATCTTCGAAAGATGCCTCTCCTACAAGCGAAGGTTAGCAGTTAATTATTTGGCACCTATTCTTTTCGCTAGTTAAAAATATGGGTATGATAAAATGTTAGTACATAGAAAAGTAGGTTAGTAGTACCCGTAACAGTTTGAGTAGTTTTCTAAAGTATATCATCTCCAATTTCAACAGGAACTCCTTCTCCATAGCAGTTGGTCCGCGTTCGGTACTACGCACGATTTATTTCCGAATGGCAAACGCACTGGATTTCACAATTTCGTCACACTTTCATCGTGAACGAATCGACCCGAAGCACAGGTGGCGAGTGGCTCTGAATCCTAAACGACGATTAAATTCGCGATTTCTGCCTAACAACTGACAGAGGGACTACAGCGTACCCTAATCCATTTAATTTATCTGTTTGAACAAACAATCGCTAAATTAATTTTGGCAATTACTCGATTAAATAAGAACTGCTATCAATACAGTCTGAACTGTGCTTAAAAAAGTTATTCATATTCTACATTGAAAAGCAAGGAAGTGGTTATTTTTTAAATATTTGGTAGGGATTCAAAGTGCGGTCGGTGAAAAAGATGCGGGCTGGGACTGGCGCGACCGTTGCATATGTATATGGATGCAAATCATGGCGGGACGCGGGCGGGTTAATTCTTCCGGGATGTGTATCCGGCGGCCGGGCGCGCTCACAACCTATTGTGCTATTTGTATGTGCGGGCACGTGCTACATCTCACACGATACACACGTACAGGACATTTTTAACATCACGATCGATACGCTTGAATTACACTAGCGGTTTTTGCTTTCGTTCGTTCTGACCTTAATTGGAACATACGAGTATGATTTTTTATTGCGGTGTTTCTCTCAGAACAAATTAGCTTTATGAGTATTATGTTTTTCCTGGGTGTCAGTCCTTTCTTTTTGAGAGGCTTCCAAGGAGATACAGATCCAACGCGTAGAGGCCATATCATAAAGATGTGTGTTGTAATGGATATTAGTATTACTAATAGGATACCTATACCCCCTATAATATTAACACAGTATAAAGATAATGTGCATTGTCACATTAAGGAAAACTAAACATGAATGGGCGTAACGCTCTACTTATATAAATGAATGGAGATTCATCCAAAACCCCTAACAAGGATAAAATATCCAAAGAGATGACGTACAAAACCGCAGAAGGAACCGTTGCCAACCAACAAATCCCAAAGGATAGATTAAAGTACGCAAAGTGCGTATGTCGGTACTTCTGAAGCTTTGATGTATGAGAAAATCCCGGATTTCCATAAATCTGTATTATGAATCAGTCTTCACAGCACTTAATATAGAGAATGTACACAAACTCAACGAACGTTCGTAAGATATTGGTTCCGGTATCACAGTTTAATATTCCTAAGTCCTGTAAAAACTACGCTTTAAATCTACTTTTGATTTTTTCGACCTAAAACATCTCTCAATATTGCTTAGCTACAAAAATAGTCAATGAAATACGCGTTAGCCATAACGGTTGCAGGTTTTAAAAAAAACTACAAAAATCAAGCATTTTATGATTTCCACCGTAACTACGAGCATTGGCATCTATTAATTCTGGAAACAAAAACTATAAAAACACTAAACCTAGCACTTAATTTAGCGACCGTATGTACCGATAAAACTAATCAATCAATAAATAAAAAGCACACTGCAACCAACACTCAACAACTAACACTTTCACTGTTTGTTTATCCCACAACAATAACAGGGATATGTTTCATAACTTCAATATAATATATCGCGTATATTTATAAAGTTACACAGGTTACAATAAGTCGGCGTAACAATGGCACGCACGATCGTACCAAGTCGAGCTCGACGGTATACTGTTACAAGACAGGTAAGTTGGCCAGACCCTGCCCACCACTATCACAGCACAATAATATTCTCATTTATTTGCAACTCATTGAAAATTACTCAAAAATAATATTACCCATGACAGTCAAACGCAGAAATCAACTTTAGAATAAGTTATAGTTAGTAAATAAGTATCTAGTTCATAAGTACCAATTGTTTTTGCAAACACCATTGCTTCATTTATGTGACTAAATTGCAAATAAAATACTTTAAATTTGAATTTAGTAATGTTTCGTATAGAAAAATGTGATTATACTCGTATTATAGACCTATCCAGTTACTATAACTGTTAAACATTGACTAACACGATACTACCATGTACATATTTAATATTGTGTAGTGTTTTCTGCATCTTTTAAATGACAATTTAGTAAAAATATCAGCCGGTAATATCCACCTACAATGACCTCGACGGCACTGAAGATATCATTCAGCACAGTGAGGACTATGCGTAATCAGCTTGTTCGATTTTGGGTCAGTAATCTCACAACCGAGCCATGTTTGAAAAATAAATTGAAAACAAAACATTCTTCAACATTAGAATACTCAAACTAAGGGAAATATTGAAAATATTTTCTAGAATAGTGAAAAACGTAATAAAGGAAGAGATTTATACTTCAATCAAAGTGGTATATATCAGTACGTGTATGCGGTGTATGTAAGTGCGACTGGAATACGATGTATTATAGTTATAGTGCATGCTTGTTTAATGTCTACAATCCATAAATACGAACGGACAGACAGTCACGCGATCAAGTGTCGGTCAACAAAAAAGATTCATCAAAATACCGAATCATGTAAACAACACATTGTTACTGCTAAAAAACTAAATTGCATAATACATAATAGTTCTGAATTAGACTTCACGCTTAGTTAGCTGTTTGATTGGTATATGGTAATCACTAGGTGTGGAAATATATTTTAAAATCTAACATTCCTTTTGTAATATGGAAACAATCTGATATAGAGTGAACATCGTATGGTAATCGCGGTTGCTATGCCCTTGTTCTATTGAATAAGGTTAGGTTAAGGTTTAATATACCTCGAAGGTAGGACTTAAGAGGGGTGATATGTTGACTTAGAGATAAGCATAACTTATAATTTCCCTGTTTTCGTGTTTTGGGATGTAGGATTCTGTATTCGTTCCCAACTATTCCAACAGGTCACATCGGGTAATCATGTGCTCAAAAGTACAAATTAAGAACAAAATTGTAATAGAAAACTTAAGGAAGTGACACACAAATTTAAAATCACCCGCGAGACGAGTCCGCCGCAGCCGAGAACCCATCGCGGTCAAGGGATATGCCTCCGTAGCTACATTGTTACACTGTCACATCACATCGCCCACCACAATGAACAGAACACTCAAATTACAACGACTACTTTCCAGAAAAAACTCAGATGGCATAGATCACAAACAGAACTATATAGGAGAATGATTCATACTTGAGATCTTTAGTAATGCTGGTTTAACTCTCAAATAAATTGCCTTTCCACCACTTATGCCATGTAAAGTAATATAATTAAAATTATGATTAACATTAACGGAAGCAAAGTGATGGCTAGCCACCCATCCCACTTACATAATAATGTAAAATTACAACACAATAGTTATTAATTAATGATAAAAAGATATAGGGTAGCTAAAGGCACCAGACGCCACTACAAAATATTACGTAAAATTGCCCATCTGGGACCGATAAAAATGTAATGTATTCTGTAATATACAAGTTTGAGTAATAATAATATGATCGTTGTACAGTAAGAAAAAACATACAAAAAACTTTTCCGTAACATGAAACCGAGATGAAAAAGTTAATGTTCAGTGATCTAATACGCCAATAAGGATTTCCTTACTTTATTTAATGCTGCATTGATTGATAATAAATAGAGACATCATACCATTTTATATTACAAGTAAAAACATTTATCAATTATCTTATTTCAAGAAAATACTTTCATAGAAAACCACTTTTATACGTTTAATTTACCTAGAATATATATTACTCGGAATATTGTTATTACAATGTGTTTTTTTCACGTAATCGTAATAAAAATAGTTAATGTTATGGGCGTAATTTTCCACAAGTAATTTGAAAGAGTAAATGTAATAAATGGTTTCAGATCCAGGAGTTCAAACTCCTGGATCTGAAACTCCTGGATCTGAAACCAAGTCTCGATTCTGGTGGGGGTAGGACAGTAAAGGGAAAATGTTGTTAAGATAGGACCCCGACGATTCCAGAAAAGGGTTGACATTCTTCTTAGACCAGTCACTGTTAAATGCACTTTGACTGATTGATTTTTAATCTGCAATTTCAAAGCGGATCCAACGTGCGTAAAATCGTGGAGCGATCCTATTACAGAATAAACATAAACGCGTTCAAAACCGCAACACCCATCACATCTCTAGACACAGTACTTCATGTTTACACACGTATTTATATACGAAGCCCTTATACTCGATCATATAAACGAGCTTCAAACGTCCGGCCTCTACATCAATCACACTTAAGCCAGCAACATTGAATTATCCTTATTGAACACCCTGTACCAATTTCATGAGAGAAAAATGTATTATGGTTAAGAACAACCGACTTATTAGGTGACTCACCGTTATCAAGATTCGAGACGAATAATTTAAGTGACTGTTTATGTGTTTTATTATATGTATTTCCGTTTTATTCGGCCGTTATTTATACTTTAAGTTATATGTCCAGTCGGCAATAAAGCATAGTATTTTATCAGGTCGTCTGCTTAATATTTGCCTTGTCTCGTATGTAAATGATATTTTAGTTTTTCAGTTAACATTGTGGTTTTTAACAGTAAATAAGTATGTACCATTGATGTAACATAATAATAATGAAAATTTCATGACTTCTCTTTTGCGAAATCACACCTCTCTTTATTTCAAGTTAGTTATAAATGCGCGAGTATTATATCGAAAGTTCAGATAATATAAAATGTTTATTAAATTACATATGGAAAGCTTAAATTTTCAATCTCTAAGAATGAAAGGCTTTTGCAAACTAAAGCTGCCACCCCAGGGCAGTGGCTTTACTCAGTAGGTGAGTATGAGGTTGATAGTTAGGTCAATGTGTCTTCAGATTTAGGTCTGAGCCCAACTCAATTATAATAATAGTCATATATAATAACCTATGCGGTGACAGTTTTAGTAAGTAAATCTTCTAAATTATGCCCTGATGGATAATGGTTCCATTAACATTATTTCAACCAAAACTGAAGATAACGAACTAATCAAGAATTAATAAGACAAACTAATGAAATAGGAATGTTAACTAGTCTTAAATTTAATTTATGATGATGTATTTGATAATGTCAAAAAACAAAGACATCCCTTTATTTTGGTTTTTTAACTTGTAAACAAAACCCCAAGTAAAAATTAATTTCTTACAAATTTGATTGAAAACTGTAAAGTAGCATCCCATAGTTCTTAGGTTGCCTAGTTATATTAGTATATATCAAACTTTAACTAAATTGGTACGGTATTTTCGGGGAAAATAGAGTGACTGACAGACGGAAATACCCAAGTGATCCTAGAAGGGATGTTTTTCCATTTGAGGTACAGAATTCTTACTGGCCATAATGTATATTTGACTATTGTAATAATGAGCAAAACATGTCTAATAGTTATTGCATATCCACATGCCAAATGTCTAACTAATGCATGTTGTAATATAATTTGCATAAAAGGTTTGACAGGAAAAAAAATTATTAGCTAAAGTAGGTAGGTATTGTGATTGTATGTTCTAATAATGACTTGTTACTTGTTGTATACTTGTTTTAGCTATAAATGTAACTGGTTATAAATTAAAATGTTTTAAAGAAAATATCTAACATCTATTATGATCATAATTACTTGTTTTTTTAGAGTGAATAGGTGTACAAGGTTTAAAAGAGTTGAGTTATAGTTTGAAAGTTTGTGAGAAGAGTTCAGTACCCTTACAGGAAGTGTGAATTGTTGGAATATTATCATATCTATTGAGTTCAAGTACAGTTTTATAATAAGAGAGTACTTTTAGATAATAACTTGGATTGTAATCAGAAGCTATTCAATGATACATTTACAAAAAGTACCTAGCACATACTAACCCACTTGTTATGTAGTTCTAACAAAGATTATGAACGGAAATAGGAGGGGCTACACGCGACTCCACCACACTCGGTTTATTTATGTTTATGTCTCCGTATCAAGTGTTGTTAACCCCAATAATACCTATATTATAAACTACACTATCTACGCCACTAAAAGATGCACTGGTGGCGTATTCGATAGCATATCTTCGTAGAATTGTTCATTCACAAACACTTCAATGAAGAAATCAAAACAAACACTGATGACATGTAAGCGACGCATAAATCATGGTAAAAAATATAGGTTAATACTAGCTCCAAACATAGTCCTTAACATATTTGATACCCCATACATAATACTAACCAGAAATATGATGTAAAAATTGAATTAAATCTATTTTAAATCAAAATTTACTCACCTGCTCTTGATCTGGTGACAGTGCCACCGCCATTTTTCTCACAATCTGTCCCTTTGACAGTTGGACCAGCTCAGTCACGTTGTATTGTCATGTCAGATTTTTTTTTTTAATGTATAATTCACACTCGCAATACGTTGACTGACGTTGACTGTTGACTGTACTTAAGTCCGTCTTAAATCTATCAGACGTCAATGTTTTTAACTGTCAATTGTCATTGTCCTGTCAGTTCTGTCACACACATTCTTTTGTTGAGGTTATGTGAAAATTGTGAAATAAAACAGAAACATTAATAAAATTTCTTAAGTGAAGTTTAATGCAGCGATATTGATCGAGTAGCGATATAAACTACATAAATATAAAATGTCCACTCGTTGGTATGTATATTAAATATTTGTTTATTACCGTTAAGGTCCAATATTTGACCAAATACTTAAACTTGTTTCAATGTTTACAGGTATCCTATTTACCAAAGGGGGAACCCACAGCTGAGGGTTTTCTTACCAAACTTTTGGATGAAATTAATTCGCCCTACCCCAAGACAGCTACCAAATATAGTACACTTCCAATGTTCCATGGAAATGACTAAGTTCGATATTAAAAACTATTTGCAGAAGATTTACAACATACCTGTAGTGGATGTCAGGACGAAAATAGTTTTGGGGAAATTTAAAAAGGAAACTGGGAAACAATATATTATCAAAGATGATGATGTAAAACTTGCTTATGTTACATTGGTAAGTTTTATTCCTATTGCCCACTCATACACTAACCTAACCGAACCTTTATTAGTCAATGAAATGCCAATTACATTTCAAAAGCCTTCTATTTTTGGTTCCCTATTATCTAAATTACTGTCCATGTATATAAGTTAACTCATATGTTTATTTTTTAAATTCCAGCCTAAAGATCAGAAGTTTGAGTTCCCTGACCTATTTGCTGATAAAAAAGATGATGATTTAGAAGGGGAAAAATCACTTAAAGATGCCAAAGAAAGCTTTAAAAAATACATAGATCAAAATAAACACAGAAAAGATGTTCCAAGCTGGTTCTCAATTTAAACTTTTTACAATAATGTGTAAATTATTAGATAATTGCTATTACATGTATGTAGTATGTATCATTATTATAAATTTAATGTTAAATTCTAATCTATAGATGATAGTTCATAGGTAATAAAATAGATTTTCTTTAGACCCGTGTCTTTATTACCAAAGATTTATCTTTTTCTTCATTTGGACCAATTTAACATTTATTTTATGGAAGTTACTTCCCAATTATGTGAGGAAAGGTAAGTATGTACTAATATGTTGAGGTTATATTTCAAATTTGGAACTTGAATAGGAATGGTGAATGTAGTTAGGTTTTGTAAATATGAATTTTATGGTTATGCGATTCTATCATAGTACTACCCATCATAATGATAACTTATTTTACGCTTGTATCCTACCACTGCAAAGATTTGCCTTTTCTGCCCTGTTTGCACTTGTCTTGAGCTAGGAGGCCTTTTTTCAACAGTGGGACAGTACAGGCTAATACTTCCTACCTTACTTACTAATAGCACTGCTAGATAACTACAAAAAAAAATTAAGAAAAGTTTTTTCAGTCATTTAATCTATATTATATGTTGGTAAAGCATAATTTCATATAAGTATTAATTTTCTTAAAGAAAATAACTAAACTTATAAATATGCATACCCTGGTTTTACCTATACATATAATCTTAAAATATATTTTTAATTTGGCATTCAACACCGTACAACAATACTGTCATCTATGCATAAATGTTTTATAATCAACATGAGATTAGGTAGATAATACACTACAGTCACTGAGATATGTACGAGACAAAGTTTACCCTCAAATATTATTATAATATTGAGATATAAATGTGTCATGAATAGAAGCACCTATTTTCACATAAAGTGCTAACTATTCTTATTCTCGATGATTGTAATGTTAAGTTATAAAACAAAGAAAGTAACAAAATTAAAGATGCCTTCTCATCAGAACTATGCTATGTTTTTTATATTAAATTTGGTATCGGTCAATAACATTGAATGCATAGCTTTAGTGAAATGGCACCCTTATAAAGGTCTGGAACATAATCAGCTAGTTTCTATTGGTTGGACAAATACTCGTCAAGGAATGTCTCTGAATGGCACCGTGGGCACTCGGATATGTCCAGTAAGAATGTGACCTGTAAATAATTACTATTTTAATTTCACACCAAGTAAATTGTTTCTATATTCTTCATAATGTTTCTATGTTGATCTCATCAAATTTCATAGGACTGCAGAAACAGACCCTAAATAAAATTTCCCTATGTGAAAATGAGGTAAAATTTGTAATTTCGTTTGTATGTTCAGGCTTATTCTAATCCTAATCCTTTCTGTACTGGTATACCTACATTCAAGAGGAAGGTTATAAGCTTTTTACCCGAAATTTCCCAGAAATGCGGGTAAATCCGCGGGGTGCTGCTAGTAATTTCTGAAGAGTTAACATGCCTATTAGCCAGTCAAACAAATTGAGTCAAATTGTAAATAGATTTAGCAATAAACAATACTAACCCGTGGGTGTTGTTCACACTGCAGCCGAATCCTCCCATTGCAGTAATAGCCGCACGCTCGACAGAACACGATGGTTTTCTCTCTCCGGCAGGAGCATTTTTTGTCCTTTGAATAGACATCTCTGATCTCTGGAATCCCGCGTCCCTTGCGGCTGCTGCTGCCTTTCAATATCTTCCCCGCGGCAGCCGCTACCACTGGTGTTGTTTTGGTTTCCATACCTTAGGTTGTAAATCAAAACATTGATTTCAGAAGCACTGATTGAAACATAAAATGGATTCGAATCCCGAGTTCCTGAGAGACCTCATTAAAATTTACCTTCAATTCCTGCTGGGCAACGAGGCAACGACAATGCTGGCCAAACACAATGTTTAGGCTTAGGTGTACAATATCGTAAACGGATATTAGTCTTAACAAATAATATTTGTTATCGTGCAGATCGTGCTATGCAAAGCAATCGCACAGTAATGAAACAATGATACAAATAGATAAATCAGCAATTTAGCAGAAGCAGAGCAGAATTGAATCTAGAAATTCTAGAAACGCGAAAACCATGATGCGAGAAACAAAATATTTTTCAGGTGGCGGTAGTATTCAAAACATTAAAATTGATCTATATCACAGACCAAGAAATGTTTATGATCAATCAAACGCATGGATTCAAACGAAACAGCATTTCTGTTTCTCATTCATCATTCATTCATTCTTTCTGTTTTTAGACGGTTTTTAGCTAAGATATCTGTCCTACCTAGGCGTGCCTAGGAATTGCCTAGCCTAAGGGGACAGATTTCTTTCTGCCAACAAAAGACTAGTATTAGAATAACACCAACCATGGGATAAAAAGGGTAAAATTAGATAAACTAGGCGTTTCTTGGTTAAAAACAAGAAATGTAACAAATTCACATTATACATAGGCCTAGAGAGGCCCTTGGGAATCCCCTTTTTTACCTAGCAGTACCTGTGGTAGTGTACCTAATATATAAAGCAGCCATGCTTACCCTTTTTTCATATGGGCTAGAATTAATACATTTTGCATGAAGAGTCCCGGGCCACTACTAGCACAGCATATTAAGCGGGAAAGGGCGGAGTGCGAGCTTAAATTTAATATCATTATATTGAAATGTTCAGCTGCGCCTATTATAAATATAATGCATAGGTATTAGCCGTCATACAAATGTGTATTGTAAGCACAAAACGTAGTTGTGGTATGGATTAGTATTAGGACAAGTATTAGATAATTACAAGTATAGGCAATGGAGCGAGCGGGGGCGCGAGCAAAATTTTTGTTTTTGAAACACCAAACGCCCATGATCCGATGGGAGCACTTTTTCATTCTAAATAACCCCTTGTATAAAAAGGGGATTCCTTAGCAAAATAACTTAAGTAATAAAATAAAGTTTGTAAGTATATTAAAACTATTTATACGTAGCGGCAACTGTATTAGGTACTTATTCGCTTTGCATCCGTTCCCGCTGGAGTATCAGAATATAAAGGATCCTCTTCTTTTTTTAAAGTGAGTAAATATTTTTTCAGAATGAAATAGACTGGTACTTTCAGAGATAAGTACGTCTAATTAAATGGACACACATCAGAAGCTTTAGCATAATGAGTAGGCAGTAAAGATATCGTGACACAATATACCGAACCACAATATCTAGACTAATCTAGAGATGAAAAATGCCTTCACGCTATAAATAATTATCATCCACTTAAAATTTATCAACACAATTGCCCCGCATTTTTAGTATGTATCTTATGCGTGGATCTCACAGGAAATGCATTGTAGTACAGTTATGCCCAAACAAAGTAGTAAGTAAAATATTTATAATGTTTCAAAAATATTAAATAACAACTCTTCATAAGTCTGCTATAAAATGTTCCCATTTTCAATTTTCTATGTTAAGATTTAGGTACGAGTAGGTACTTAGTTCCTTATTCAAGCAGTGGAACCAATTTTAATTCTATCCGAAAAGCCGTGGGGACAACTACGTATTCCTATGAAAATTCTAAAATATCGATATTATTTGGAAATAATAGAATATAATATTATGCACCTTCTAATAGCTATTGTAAAAAATAAATGAAGATACATTTTATTAACTCTTTTGTGTTTTGAAGCTGACTGTACTTAATTGCATTTTTGTGTCAAAGGTTCCATTTTACATCTACTTAATAGCAAGGTGTAACATGCAACGCACTCCGTGCCTATAAATAATCGTTTGACTTTATAAATCACACAAGCAAGTTGGTATTGAAGATGAAACATTCGCTCTACTTAACTGTATTTTTGGTGTGCTTTTCCACCTTGGTGGGTCTGGGGCTAGGAAAAGCTTTGCCGCACCAGCAGGCGGACTGCGATGATGACACTGAAAATCTACCAGAACTCAATAGGGTGAGTGGGTAAAATAAACTATATAAGTACAGTCAGTTTAAATGCTCAACTTTAGTAGAAAAAAGGCTACCCATAAAGCCAGGCAGTCAAGGGATGCATATCGACAATGTTCGATAACTTTCAAATTATGTTAATTTTAAAGTTTTTGAACACTGTCGATACCTATAGAGACTAAATTTAATTACGGCTGCTATTTTAATTAAGTTTGTATGTCCTTTTATTATTTAAACCTAATATCAACATAATAATACTTATATTAATAACTTCGGTGGTACTGAATATACCTTTTTATAAGCTTAAAAGATTTTGATTTTTAGGTCGTCAGACGAGCTCAAGAGATGCCTCCTCCACCACCGAATCCTCCACCACCAGAAATGATGGAAGTTGAAGCTCGAATGAAAAGAGAAGCCAGAGGTGTCGGAGGTTCCATGCCAACCAGAAAAGGATAAACTAATCGAGGACTTTCACGTTTTGCTATCTAACAGCATAAATAACACACAACACACATGATTTAATGTTTGTATTGTATTTATTTATCGATAATATTAATGGCATATTATACTCGTATTTTTATTTAAACAACCTTTATATTTCACACACATCATCATATACTATAGGTCTATAGACAAGAACGTTTCCTGTGGGTTTCTGAGAAACCCATTAAAACTTAATTTATTCGCTTCGACTGTTATTAAATACAAGAAAATAGAGCTCATTTATGTGCCTAGTTTTCCAGACTCTAACCTATCTCCGTGGCTATTTTTATCTAAATCAGTTTAGTACCTAGTTGGTATGTGTGTGATGTACATCCATACATCCTCACTTATTATCACATTTTAATAGTAGGTATTATTAGTAGGATAGGATTTATTACACCTACCCTCATTAATGTTGCCTCTCACAGACCAGGAAACAAAGATGTTACCTCTATGGGTTTGACAAGCGCAAGCGATTTTGATTGTGATTTCGATCCACGTTTCGATCCCAATCAGACTATCAGATCAGGCAGTCTGTCAAAAGTCATTTGTTATGTTACCACACTCCAGTTTGTCACCATTTGTCATTTGTCACTTCTCGCTTCTCGTCATAACCTGTGGTCATAACTTTAGTTGGTCAAGTTGAGGTTAGTTTCAGGCAGCAGCAGAAAATCCGTATTTTTCTGTGGTTTCTGGCTAATGTTTCAATAGAAAATTGTATAAAAATAAGTTTACCAATTAGAAAAATTCCATGTTCATTCTGTTCAAATTACCTATTAGACGTTATACAAGCAATAATAAACAAAGTTAATAGTTAACAGTTGTGTTATACAAGCAAGCAAAACAGTATATTGTATTTAGGCGATATCAAGATTTATGTACATGAACTGCTACAATGTCCTATAGTCTGAGAAAGGGTTCTGCTGTAGTTTCAAGATTAAGAGGAAACATCAAATTTCCGGAGAAATTCAAAGGAACTATCGTAGAAAAATGGGCGGGTTACTGGAAAAATTTATTCATCGATTACCGCCAAATGTTAAAGGACTTGAGAACTGATATGCAAGATGATCCATCGAAGGCGTTAAAATGGACAGCTTTGATAAGTGCAACTGTAGCATTGGCCAAGAATAACCCTAATGAGCTAGATTTCAAAGATAATATCAAAACATTGGATAACCAAGTTGCAATGGTAAGTGAACCTTGTCTCAATACTAGAGCTGTGGATCATCTTAGGTTTTTGAACACATGCTACAATCAACGAGTTATCCACTACAAGAACCTCGGAGTAGTTTCGCTCATGTACACTTCTGATGTAACAGAGTCATGTGATCTATACAAGGCACACTGTTCCTACTTGCAACCTACAATCTTCAGTTACCCTGGAAAGATAATTGACGTCGGTATAATGGGACGATGGTGGAATCTTTATATTAAAACCAGTGATTTTGATGAAAACTTTTGATGTTTTGTTTTATTGTATATTTATTTTAGATTTTATTTTTGTTTACATTAGTTGAAAATAAAACGAGAAAGTGCAGAAATGTTTGTATTTTTTTTCTTACTAGTAATGCTAAAACATTTTGAAGTATAAAACTAAGATCTGTTCACAAACCATCTGTGAAAAATGCAAATCTAAAAAAATCACAACTTATTGAGCCACATATATTACGCTGATAATTACATAACAAGTAACAAAATTGCCATTCTCAAGGTGTAGTGGTGTTAATGACAATTCAGTAAAACAACAAACGAAATGTAATTTGCTTATCATGTTTATTAATATTGTTATTTGCAACTATAAGCACAAAATATATAGGTTATAAATTCAGTAAATAAATTAATCACTGCACTCTTGCCATGAATATTGAACATGCATGTTGCACAAAATAAAAATAATTCACACAAAAATCTTCTTCAACAATGTAACTGCGCATGTAATAACTCTTTGTGATGTTATTGTTTACAATGACTAATTTTATAATTTGTATGCAATCAACACAAAGTTTCCTTCTCAATAATAGTAAATTAAAAAAGCTATCACATGTCAGCATTAAAAATATTTAAAAAATATAAAAACCCTCATCTTCCCCCAGATAAGAAATACTGTAAAAGCTCATTGATTTTAAGACAATGTGATTAAAACAAAATCATCCTTTAACAAAACAAATAGCAACAAACTCTGATTAAATGTGTTACATGTTACATACATTCATAAAAAGGACAACAAAATGTTACATTAATGTAAAGCTCCACAAAAAACTATAAACAAAAGATATGCAAATAAGATAATGTTTTAGGGTTTCATAGTTTAGAAAATGGTCAATTTTACATATTATTTTGTTTTCTAAACACAAGGGATGCATTCCCTGACTAGTCATATTCTCCAATAATAGTTTCAAAGCTGCCAAAATCAAAAACAGCTTTTTAAAGTTTGAATTAACCAATACAGTAATAACTTTATGCATTCATAACATGATGGGAGTACATTTCATAAGCCAATACCGATAATTCAATAAGTAATTTGATAGCGAGCATGCTAGGTTTTAAATTGGTATTGAAATCATCTATCTATTATATTCACTACAGCTTTCATCTTGAAAATATATAACATATTGCAAAACATTTATTTTTTTTACAAATTATTGCGGTACATTATGTTCAGTACAAATATAAAAAACACTATTGGCTACTGGTGTCCATGAGGTATACTGTTGTGAAGATATAATATATATTATATTATTACTGCTTATGTACTATAACATGAACATTGAACATACCTCCTGTTACCAAACTGCAACAAAGGTTTCCGTTAACTCTAACAATATGTATATTTTAATATGATCACACAGTAAGTAGCGCCAAATATAGGATTAACTAGTTTATTAATAGACATATTGTAATGTAAAACTAACCTGACAGATCTAATTTTGATGAACATTAATAATAATAAGGCTCTAATTATAACAATAGTCCTATTTTCAATGGTAATCAATTATATACAAGCAAGAATCATTTATATTGGTCCAGATAATGCTAATTTTGAAATGGGAATGCGAGATTTTATTTAAATTAAACATGATGATTAGTAGTTACATACTAGTATTATGAATAGTTTCTATCACATTACTTCAGACTTGCACAAATAAGTTACGTAATATACACATGATAAAATATTTTAATACATATTATGAGAAACTAGAAAAAAAGAAAATTACGAAAGAAAAATCATCACAGACTAATTAAAGTAGATTTTTTCGTTAACATGTGTTAAAAACAAAAAATAATGTTATTATACCATCGAACATACTGCGTATTAATCAAATCAACGATTAGTACATTAATTATCAGAAGAAAAAATAGTAAAATCAATCTCCTTCTAGTGAACGACACATGGTGAAACAAAACATGCAATATTTATAATAATAATGAAAATATATAATAGAAATAACAAACCTGTTTTATTACTATAACAAAACAAATATTTCTAAAATGTCGTTAGTAAGTAGTAAGTACACACAGAGGGTGAGTATAATATAACTGCAGCCGTCTTCAACCTACAGCAAATAATCACATATAATTCACATTATGTATGTCGTGTGTTGAGATGATTTTATAATCACAAGTTATTTGTTTATTCGAATTGAACGATGTGTGAGATTGGTAGTGTACTGGCGGGCAGTAACTGTAATGTTATATAGCACTAGTATATTCGTTGCATTCGCGGTCGCGTGTGGGTGGAGGCTACAGCAGGATGATGTCGTCGCCGTGGAGAGCGTAGATACCGTCATAGTCGTCCAGATCGTCGTCCATGTACAGCTCGTCGTCGACAAACACGTCATGTCCTGTAGACGAATACACGTTACAACATCATATTATTTTAGTCGAAAAACCAATGTCTTTTTAAAAAAATCTATACTAATATTATAAAGCTGAAGAGTTTGTTTTGTTTGTTTGTTTGTTTAAACGCGCTAATCTCAGAAACTACTGAACCGATTTGAATAATTCTTTCACTGTTAGATAGTCTATTTATCGAGGAAGGCTATAGGCTACATTTTATCCCGAAATTCCCACGGGAACGGGCACAACGCGGGTAAAACCGCGGGGCGCTGCTAGTCTATACTAATATTATAAAGCTGAAGAGTTTGTTTTGTTTGTTTGTTTGTTTGTTTGTTTAAACGCGCTAATCTCAGAAACTACTGAACCGATTTGAATAATTCTTTCACTGTTAGATAGTCTATTTATCGAGGAAGGCTATAGGCTACATTTTATCCCGAAATTCCCACGGGAACGGGCACAACGCGGGTAAAACCGCGGGGCGCTGCTAGTCTATTTATAAACGACGGAGATAATAGGGAAAAATAATCATTCTAATTTACAAAATCACATTTAATTACTTTCGCTAGTTTTTGAAGACTGACTTGTAATATTTTTACCTTCAACAAAAAAGTTGTCGAAATCTTCATGGTCATAGAGATCATCGAATGAGTCTTCGGAGTTGTCGTCGAAGAGGCGGTCGACGAAGTCCGGCCGCAGGTGCGGGTTGCTGAGGTCCTCCTCCGTGTTCAGCGTCAGCAGCTTGTGGCTCGGCAGGTCCTGTAACATTGCCAACATGAGCGGTAAGTTGATAAGCCCGAGCTCTCGTCGGGGCATCTGATGCAGGCCCTTCCATTTGTTTCTATAATTATCATAAATCGAGTAGTTGGCTGTGCCTAGGTTGGGCTGGTGGGACAGGAAGGCTAATAATGTATGAATAATATGTCACTAATAATGTATGAATAATATGTAAATTGAGTGAGGAGTGTAGGGGAACCCCTTGGGCTTGTGGTGGCGTGTAGGCGTGTAGGCGTGTAGGCGTACCTCCGCGTGCGCGGCGGGCGTGCCGGCGAGGCGCAGCGTGACGGGGCGCGGGCAGCGCGCCACGGCCCGCAGCGCGGCGCACGCCAGCTCCTCCGACACGCCGTCGCAGCCGCACACGTCCACCTCCTGCAACCACACGTCGCGGTCGGCGGTCGGCGGTCGGACTCACGCGCGCGGACGAGCGACACGGTGTTGTCGGGTATGGGCCGACCTGTACGCAGTTGCGTACAGCTCGGCCCATGATACAATACACAATACACCTCTATAAGTTTATAGAGGTGATATTTTTGCAACATTGTATCATCATACAAATCGGTTCAAGCAAAACCATTCAGGTTGTTACACAACAACCGCGATAAGTAAACATCGCTTAGTAAAACTACACCTAGAGCATTAAAAAGTGAGAACTCATTCATTCATTTCGTATGTAGTAGTAGCGTTCGTGGCGTAGTTTGACCACGCGATGTTTACTCATCGCGATTGTTACGCAACGTGCAGCTCGACCCCTACTTGCATGAGTGGCCGATAGTGGCATTTCTATCTGAGCGCTACCGTGCTTCAGAGGGCACGTAAAGCAGACATTCCCGGTTGTTTCAATTGTTCGATCATGTTTGAAGACTTTAGGCGGTCCAAGAACTCCGACACCAGGGCTGGCCACTAACCTAGTCGAAATGAATGAGTGAGAAGTGTAAAAGAGTTATACCTGCAAGGTAGGACAAGACGCCAACAAGTTGGCTAGCGGCGTGGCGGAGAGCGCGGGGTTGCCGCGCGCCGTGAGCTCGCGCAGGCGCGGCAGCGCCGCGGCCGCCGCCAGCCCGGCGTCCGACAGCGCGGCCAGGTACGACACGTCGAGGCGCGCCAGGCGCCGGCACGACGACACGATCGCCGACACGCCCGCGTCGCCCACGCCTGCCCCACACATACCTTTATACTCTCACTTCATTTCATTTTCAAAGTTAAAATGTAAATTACCTATAATGGAAGATTTTCCCACCAGAAATGATTGCTTCAATAGAGGAATAAAATCAAGTGTCTATAGTTTGAATATAGGCCTTAAAGTAGTTAACAGATTTTAACTCTTTTCGAAAGAAATGATGTATTTGTAAAAATTGAATAATTTTAGATTTCCAAAAGTAATAGTAATAATAGAATGAAGTAAACTAAGCTTTTCAACCTTAGATATAATCTTACCTGGATAAGTCTTTCTCTTTTTGATATCATTACAACTGGATATATTCAAGGATTCCAACTTTGTGCATGACTGGGCTACCTGTTTAAGTACTTCGTCTGTGATATAAATATTTCTGCACAGGTTTAGGACTTTGAGTTCAGTGAGATTGGACAGTGACTTGCAAAATGCATTTGTAGGTGGGGAGAGGCAATCAGCCGTGCTATACTCGCTTAGAGAAAGTTCTTCCAGTTTAGGTAACTTGTTGAGAATTAACGGAATTATCTTCCACATAGAGATGGGACAAACATCTAATCGGAGTGTGGTCAAGTTGGGCAGCTTGTCGATAGCAGCGCACAGCACTGTTCCTTGCAAGCTGTAGCAGTTGTAGAATGCCAAGGAGTTCAATTTAGGAGGATTTGAACTAGTCAGGAAGAGACCTGTGACATGGGTGTTGTTGGCAACCGTTAGGCTCTCTATACAGGAGTCACTCTTAACTATGTGTATCAAACTTGAATCTGTCAGCTGAAAATGGAATTAATTATTATAATTTTAAATCTTAAATCAATATAGTAATGTGACATGTTTTGGTTCAGTATTTACCTTATTGCATGATATAAATGATAGTGATTTCAACTGTTTACATCCATAAATTAGGGGATTCCAATTCTTTGTGTGCATGCCAACAACCTGGAAAAATAAAAAACTACCATAAAATATTTGTACAACACCACACATTCTGTTAGATCATACTCTGTTTAGTAATCGCGGGAATAAGTGCGCGTATATATCAAAGACGTAGCCGACTTTTCGTGATAATTATATAATTTGTGGTCACAGTAAAACTGACTCTATTTAGTAGGTTGAGTTGTTGAGCGTGGTCCAGCGGTGGTGGATGCGGTGGATGCGGTGGATGCGGTGTACCTTGAGCTCCTCGAGGTTGGGGCAGAACTTGCCGACGGTGTGCGCGGTGCGGTCGTTGAGCGTGCTCCAGTGGTGGTCGATGTGCAGGCGCGTGAGCGCGGGCCCGGCGCGCTGCAGCACGCGCCGCAGCACCGCCGTCGTCAGCGAGCGCGGCGCCGCGCTCCACCACGACGTCTTGAACGTGCGGAACCCTGACACGCACGCAATAACACACTTCTAATAAAACCAAACTGGTATATACCCTAAATAAACTTACTACATCAATCATAGTTAGGAACACACCCCTTCATAGTACCCTTTTAAACAAAATCATTGAGGAACTAGAATGCTAGACACACAGACATAACACACCTCTTTTGGCATAGGACATTTAAAAAGGATCAATAAAATTTTACTACTGATCTGGTAAAATCTGATGGCACTGGAAAGAGATACATGGAAAGAATCGGGAAAGACCTTTGCCTAGCAGGGGGACAACGAGATGTAAATCACGTAACAAAAAAAAAGTACGTAAGTTCAGGTAGATTTGTGGCCAATCCTGTAAGTATCCCTACTGCTAACCTTGTAAATACTCCTGCACCATGTTCTGCCATCTTTTACTGACCCTCTCCGATCTTATCAAATCAGTTATGGGAAGGTAACTGAGAATATGTGTGAGGCAATCTCCATTTAATACATCCAATATGTTATAGCTTTCTTCTATTTGGGTTGGTACTTCTATCTGTTCTGCTGGTTCAGAACTCTGGAAATAAAATGAATAAAATTTATTAAGATTTATAAAATGTTTAAAAAAAAGGTTTCTATTTGTTAAGTAACTTACACTAGGAACTTCAGGTTGGGGTTGAGACGTGGATGTCTCAGGAACTTCAGTATTATCTGTGGAAGAACTTTCAGGTTGTGCAGGATCTGTAAACAACAAATAAATTTAAATAAAAAATAAGAATATTTATTCACAAATCCGAAAGTTGATAATATGCAATAAAGGAGAAAATATTTATATTCTAGTAATAGTATATCAGGAGCTACTGGATTTTAACATAATGTTACTAATATGATATTATGAAGGTTTGAGACATGTTTAATTTTGTCAATTAACTCCTAATGTGACCAACAATTACAATAAAAGTAAATTTGCAAATAAAATATGTTGAATATTGAAGTTACATTGAAGTTAAATTAAAGTTACCTCCAGCACTGGCAGTAGAAGGTGTATCATGTTGTCGGTGACCTCCCGGCTTCCATCGTACACGGCCATTGTCGTCTTGTGCAGGTTGGTGCCAGCTATCGGCCGGTGATATCCGCAAGTTTCTACCTCTCAGTATCTTTTCGTGACTTGGGGCTTTGAGCGCTCTAGTGAATTAGTATTTACATAGAAAATTTAATAAAAAAATATTTAGACATCTTAACTTAAATTATTATAATATATTTGCAATACAGCATCAACTATCTCTTATTAAATACTGTTTCTACTGTATTTATTAATTAAAGTTCTTACTTATGAGCATCAGCAGGATTACTGTATGTGACAAATGCATAAGTAGGCATTGGACTTCTATTGGGTCCTTTGTCTCCCATACGTAGCCAACAACTTTTTATGAATCCATACTGGGCAAAAACGCCAAATAACTCTGTTCTAGTTGTCTGAAAAATAATTTATTGTGTATTATAACATTTGAACTGAGAGGATAAGAAGTACCTACATCAATTCTGATCAGCTTCTTGGTACAACTTTATCAAAATGTAATATTTGTAAATTTTGCACACACGTACCTTTGGGGGCAGGTTTGACACATAGAGCTTTCGGATGGGGATCCCATCTTCTGTATGAGTAGGGACCGAGGTATGTACCGTTCCATACAAGATATCGCAAGCATTTGAATCGGGACTGGCACCAAAAGCATCTAGAAGATACAAAACACATTGATGTCAAAATGTACAATATTAAATAAGATAATAAATTAAAATACCTACAAAGCTCTCGGCTCACAATGTGATATAATCCAGCGTTGAGAAATCTACCATCGACGGCCTCGTCAAAAAACATGGCGCTATTTATATTTGATCAGGCGAAAAGGACAAATTCCTCTAAAGTCGGGATTAAAGTATTTAACATACTATATGAAGAAATAAAGTATTGCACGAGAAATTTTAGGTAAACACTAAACTGAAAATAAAATTGATAAATTGCAAACGAAGTCAACATACAACGGACGGCCGTGTTATTTTTTTTATTTTTTATTAGTTGCCAGATATAGTAAACCATAAACCACAGATATGATACAGACAGGGTGT
Organism: Cyclophora punctaria; assembly: GCA_951394245.1. Taxonomy (NCBI): domain Eukaryota; kingdom Metazoa; phylum Arthropoda; class Insecta; order Lepidoptera; family Geometridae; genus Cyclophora; species Cyclophora punctaria. The sequence continues at coordinate 7,201,387 of OX596184.1, forward strand.
TCTATGTCAGCAAAACAAACAAAAAAAATAGAAGGAAGAACTAAAATTCCTACATCCATGGCCGCTACAGCATAAATCAAGCTGTGTGTGTCGTATATGAGGCATTAGCAGACGTTTGATGGTTTGAATTCTGTGGTTTGAATCCCTTTGTGAAATTGGCGGAAATACGGCACATAAACAAAATTGACAGCATTAAAAAAAGTAAAAAGCTCGGCATCGGCAAGGCAAGGAGCGTAGACGGAGGCAGTCGGCTGACAAAACAAAACAGAACAGAAAATTACAGAAAAGGCTAGAAAAAAAAAGCTATATGAGATAAATAAATTCATAATTTTAATTTGAACTCGAATAATTTTAGTTTAATTGGATTTCATTTATTCCTTCAAGAATAAATCATGTCGGAAATCAGACAAAGACAAAATAAAAGTAAAGAAAGAATCGATGAAGTTACACCCCAGCAAGAAAATAAAAATAGGGGTGAAATAATAGATGGTGCAAATGATGGGTAATTGCATTTTCAATTTTATTTTTTTGTAAATAATTAAATATTGAGCGGTATTGATTGTTTCAATAATTTGCATTTACTCAGTCGTACGCGATATCTCTAATCGTAAAATATCAAATTTCTATTTTATTATTTATAGCAAATTTTATCAGTTTCAGGATTTTACCAAGAAAACCTTCTATTACATCATTGAAAATATTTTCCCGGGTATCAGTTATCATATCACTGCTTATTATTGTGTACTTTTCATCTAAAAACGAAAAGACGAGGCCGTTTGCGAGACAAGTGGATGTAATTCCTGGGAAAGGTCAAATCATGGAGTGCTCTGCTGAATTCTTCAACGAAATAAATAAGTTTGATGGATGCGCCCCAAAGGAGTGTAAAAGATATGTAACTGATAAAGTTGTGACTGCAAAAGAGGTTGAAGAACTACTGGCTATTGCTAAAAAGGGTCTGCAATTGGGTGGGTCTTCAGGAGGCGCATCTATTTTAGACCTACACAGTGGAGCATTATCTATGGGTCAAAACTTTGTGAATATTTATAAAATTAGCAACAATGTTTTCACACAGGAAGACTTCAACATTTATAGAGTAATATTATTTTCTCTACTATCATAATATTAATTAATTATTGCACATTATCTAGGTATATCATAAAATAAATAATTTTCTTTCAGGTTGTTAAAGAAAAAATTAAATATGCAGTGTCACAACACTTTGAGGTGAATCCAGAGAGAATTTACTTGACTCATCCAACTTTCTTTTCACGGATCACTTCTAAAAAGGCAGTAACTGTGCATGATGAGTATTGGCACCCACATGTTGATAAAGTAAGCATTCTATTTTTTTAATGTACTTTATAATTTAATAAAAAAAGATATTATCTGAAAAGCTAGATATCTAAAGGAAATACTATTGCAAAAGTTTTTTATTCAACATTCTAATCTCTAGAACTACTTATTGGATTGGAAATTACATTATTGTATTATGATAGCTTTCAAGAGGTAGGTTATAAACTGCTTTTCATCCAAAATTATCCCAACAGAGTGGGTACACCAGGGGTAAAACCACTGGTGCTAGTAGGATACTAGAGATAAATTTTAACTGACTTTTTCAATATTTTTTTCAGGAAACTTACAAATCATTCCATTACACAACATTACTATATCTAAATGATTATGGCATCGACTTTGAAGGAGGGAGATTCGTATTCGTTGATGATAACTACAATAAAACTGTAGAGCCCAAAAAAGGTCGCGTCAGTATGTTCACAAGTGGGAAAGAAAATCTGCACTATGTGGAAAAAGTTAAATCAGGGACCAGATATGCAATGACTATTTCTTTTACTTGTAATAAAGAGTATGCAATAGAAGATCCAAGTACAGAAAAGTTTAATGAGTAGTCAGCAAATAGTATTATTTAGATAATTCTTATTTATATAAATGTTCTACATTCCAGCAGTTTACATTCTGTTATTTGTTTAGGTGTTATGAATCTCTGTTATAAAAATTAATTTAGTAGAAAGTCATTAAAGTATTTTTGTATAAAAACAATTTTATTTGATTTATACATCACTCAAGAACTAGGCACTTTGTTACCAAACCAACGGTTTCTTACTTGCACAGCTTCTACCTATTTTCAGAGCTTTTTATAGTACTTACTCGTAATACAAACTAGACGGTATTCATGTAGTAGTAGTCGTAGTCTTCTTCTTCTTATCGAGTGGATGGTCAACTTGACCAATCCTGGTGTCAGAGTTATAGAGCCGCCAAAGGCCTCTGACATGGCTCATGTAACGACTACTATCCGTAGAAAGTAACCGGGACCGACGGCTTAACGTGCCCTCAGAAGCACGGAATCATCTTACTTTTCGGGCAATCAGGTGATTCAGCCTGCAATGCCCTAACCAAACTGAGGACAGTCTCACAAAGTTATTTTTGTGAGATATCCCCACCGGGAATCGAACCCGGAACCTCCGGATCGTGAGCCGAGCGCTCAAACCACTAGACCACGGAGGCTGTTGTAGTCGTAGTAGTATGCTTATTTTCCTACCTCCACGGTCGTAGTGACACTGACAGAACGTTCCTACTAATAACTGTCATCTTAGTCAAGTTGTTCCTTCCTAGAAATTGAAACAAAAAGAAAACAAAACACAGTCGCAGAGTGGAAAATCCGCAAAATATTTTTTTATAAAAACAGAAAATTACTTCATAAAATTAATGAATATGTTTCCAAATGAACTAAATTTTTAGTGACACACATTATTTAACATTTGGCCTCTAAATTCTTCGTGCATCCTGTCTTTTTGAGGTGAGAATATTGTTGCGCTTTTCCGACGGTTTTGATTATTTTTTCAAAAACTAGAAAACGTAATATGTTTTTTTTTCTTCAGTCGATCTTAAAATGGACGGTTCCGCGGCGGAACACAGTGATTCAGATTCAGGGGAGAGTTGGACTTTGCTGGAGAACTCTTCTTCGTATGAAGAGGATACCTTCGAAGCTGGTGAAAATACAACGCTGAACAGGTACCGGAATAAGTATAAATTAAAAAGTAATACCCAGAATCAATAATGTAATGTGATTTTACGTGTAATTTATTAGTGCGCAATTTGTCCATATGGGAAGTATTTGATGGGTATCGTAATGCGCAATATTATTGGTATCGCGACCTTGACCTGCTGTGACGAATGTTCTACTTGTAATCTATCAAATAAACTGATAACTTTTGATAATAACATTTATCATGTTTTGTTAGGAATACAATCAAAATTATATTGTTTTAAACTTGAATTAGTTACTAATAATAAATTAATGGTTTTTGTCATTAAGTTGTGAACTAGAATGTTAAAGTTACATGATACTAAGTTAAATGCATTACATAACTAATTTTTATTCTGTTATCTAACTAGGAAAGTGTTATGTTATCTTAGAAAGAAAGTATAAAAAATCTTAATTTTGGTTCATTGTTGGTAGGTACTCACTGCCGCTTTTTTTTTCAGAGATCATGTAGAAAATCATCATGACGATGACACAGATGGGATCTCTATCATCTCTGATAGTGATCCTGAATCAGCTCCATGTGACCTGAACAATGAGAAATACTCCGAGAACCGTCCATCCACACCACTTAACACCTCGTACCTATTGACAGATTCTTTTAATGACAAGCAAAACATTGAACTTGTACATCACAATCAAAATGATTTTATGCATGATAGTACTGGAAAACATAAAACATATGTGCATAGACGTAACAAGCGACTCAGTACTATGCTTAACATCATCATGCTGGGCAGTGTCATTACAGCTGCAGGAGTCGCCATCGGACACATGTGGGGCGCAAAGTACGAGTGTAACATGCACGCCACTCCATCTGTCAACAAAATACTATCAAGCCTATACAAATTAAAAGAAGAAAATGCATTTTTGAGAAGCAAATTAAAGGAACTCACCAACAACATTCAGTTTCCACAGCAAAAACCAGCTGAAAAGTTAATGACCAAACATCCAAGGTGCAAGAAAATGTTTGAACAGCCTATCAACAAAAGGATGGAGAGGGGATTGAAATGTATTGATGTTGACAAGTCGGAAGTACTGGACAATATTGCAGAATCACCGGAACATGAAAAGGACTTTGTGGAAAGTATTGAAAACATGAGAAATATTTACAATGAAAACAAAAGTTGGCTTAATGTTGAAATTGAGAACCGTCTTAAAGTGGGACAGAAGAATATTGAGAGAGAGGATGCAAAAGAAAAGTTGTCACACAAAACTGTTAACTTGAACAGACAAATGGGTCCTGCCTATAAGCTTAAACGAAAATTTTCTGATGACCCTATTGTGACAATCAATGCAGATGTTAAAGAAAATGCAGGAAAACCTGTAAACATGAAAGACCAACTAGGACCTATCTATACACCTGAGGTGGAGACTTTTGATGATACTCCTCCTGTTGCAAATAATGTAGATGTAGAAGAAGCATTGTCCCACAGGACTATCAACTTAAACAGACAAATGGGACCTGTAAACAGACCTAAACCCAAAGCAGGTACTGTTAATGTTGCCGAATCCCTTACCACCCCCGACAGAGATACTATGGAGAAAAAAGTCACCTATGCTGACTCTCTGAAATCAGAACCACCAGCAAAACGAGTGAAGCGTGAAGAGAGCTCTGAAACACCAATTGTGAAGATTAAAGCTCCCAAAAAGAAAACCAAGGAAGAGATTGATAGTCTATTGTTCAATAACTCTTACAATGAGGAAGATATCAAGAAAGATGACAGATACACTGCACCAAGGATGAAGCAAGAAAGAAAAAAACATGATCGCCAGAAACTGCACAAGAAACAGAAAAGAAGGAATAAATATGAACAATGGGAAATGAAAGGAGGTTATTTGAAAGATTATGATGAGTTCTCCGTTACATCTTCACTTGGTAATGTACCAAAGAGTCCAAAGTTGAATCCCGATATTGATATTTATGTCACCAAATTCACTGAAACTGATGCTGAACAAAACCAAAAGAAGAATGATGAAAAAGAAAAACGTGGTAATAAGGAGAAGAAGGAGAAAAAAGGAAAAGATCTGGTTTGGTATGAAAAGAGGTCTGCTATGAGGAATGAAGCACGAAAGAGGTTGGAGCACGAGCTTTTCGGTGAGACATCCCCAAACGCTGCGTCGTGGTACTTCCGGCGAATGCAGAAACGCGAGCAATGCCGCGCCCAGAAGGACAATAGCACCTTCAAGAAATTCTTCAAGCAAAAGATGAACTTCAAGGTGAAGCACTAAGCATTTAGAATTTAATTATCTTTATCAATTCAGTATTTATTGACATTAGTCTCCAAATCGCCACATGCTATTTATTTCTAAGATCTCAAATGGGGCTATTTTTTAAATTGTAGAATTATTCTTGATGTTAGAATATCGGTTTTAATCTGTAGTCGGATTAGTATTAATTACACCATTTGTGTAAACCACATATAAATAGAACATGATGATCTATGATTTATTATACTTATGATTTCTAGTATTTTTAGGTTTGTGCATTTGCATAAAAAATAGAATTGTGAACATTTATACATTATTTTATAAATGACATCATTCTTGCGCCTACTTATGTGATATGTATAAAATTAATAGTTTTACTACTTTCCCGTAGGGACAATTTAATGATATTATTTTCTTGCAATATTTAAAAATTTGACTAGTGGATAATACATTTGATGGATTTAAAATAATGCTTTGTTTTATTTATACAAATAATGCATCGTTATAATTTAAAATCAGGACTTTATTAAATATATAAAGTTTACAGATAATAAGTAAATAATATTAAGATCACTATTTTTAATCATCTCCAATAACTCCACTGAACACTAAATTAATAGCTGCGTTTACATCACCTGTAAACAAAACAAGTTATTTAGTTTTCTTATAGAAATAGTAACTTAAAATTTTACCATATGCTCATCCCGGATTGATTCTTATCTAAATAGATATAATGTCTCCAATTAATTCCCTATCCATATCATACAATATTGGTCCCGATTGGTACCATACACATTTGAACTCCTTCCTGTTCATTACTTTCTGATTAATTCCATTTTATATGGTTTCCCTTTTTTATTTTGAACTCATTCAAGGGTTAGAATTTCCCATTTGGAATCAAAATCATAGAAATACCGGACTTGAAATCTTAAAATGAAATAGAAAGATTCTTACCTGCGCAAATAAGTAAGGCGCGCACGTTGACAGCGTCGTCGAGTAAGCCCATCTCATGCATATGATTCAGTTGGGTGGTAAAGTCCTCTTCTCTCGCCACCGGGCTCTGTGATGAAGAGGCTACAAAAACATTGAACAACACAATGAAAACAAATCAGCCAAAAAGATTTCATAATTGTCTTGACAATTTCAATATCTATCATACTATCACGGTAACTATTAAATGAAAAGACTGATCAAAATTCGTTTACTCTGGGATATTTGGTGTGCAAGTATGAGGGTGACGCCGCTAGAGCTTTGCTATAATGCTACATTTGGCATACACCAATCGTTTTTTTTTTTGTAAATCATTGGAAGTGGTGAAACACCTGCGGTCCGTCCAACTTTTAGTTTTTTGGTGGTGAATCGAGTTACCTTCTGTGCTCTGTTCCATAGGAGTGCCGGCAGGGTTTCTGGTAGTACTCGCCCTGTTTATAGCCTCCGATATAGCCTCGCTGAACATCTCGGGCGTTATGACGGTGCGGCTACTTCCTGAATTGTAGAAATTAAAAATTCTGGTACTTGAATGTACATGAACCATCCTACAACTTTATGAAGGTTTTAGACCTTTTCAAACCTAAATAGTAGTATAGCGTTCGAACCAAGAATTTTTGGTTTGGTAGGTATATGAGTATGAGAAATCGGAAATACCCGCGGGAACGGGGAAAATGTGGGTAAAACCGCGTGGTGCTAGTACTATGTAAAGATAAGAAAGGGTAAGTACCGGACGCCGCAGGCGGCTGGTCGGTGCGCGTCTCGCCGGCGCCGCGCAGCAGCCGCAGCAGGCTCTCCTGGCTGCCCGCGCCGCCGCCGCGGCTCGATGACGACGATACGGCCTCCGTTGCCGCCTGGGGACACCACGATACTTAACAAACGGGAATATTACTAGAAGCGCCCTGCGGTTTAACCTTCTTCTTGAGGCTATAATATTCTCCTCTTTGCGTCGTTTGTCCTCAGCTAAGGGTCGATGAGGAAAATATTTGTCAAAACAGACTGTATTCAAGCAAAATCTTGTCATCCCAAACTAGAGAACCGAGGCGCTCTAGTTTTAGAAAATAATACATAGAAGATGCAGGTCTTGAGATGTGATGAAAAATCTTAAGATTTCAAGAGAGATATATTTTTTTAATAACAATAATTAGACTTAAGCATTGCTAATTGGTTAACATCGATAGCCACGCCATGAACTGCATCAGTATTACTTATTATTAATTACTCCAAGTAACCTGTAAAGCGGCCGCAAGCTGTTCCTGTGTGATGGGGTTCCGCTCGGCGTCGGCGTCGCTCTCCTCGTCTTCAGCGTCTTCATCTTCGGACAACGCTTCCAGCGAGTACGCGAAGCCCGACGTGGGCACTGGAAAATAAAGTATCATAATATGTTGTTTCAATTTCCACATGCATTGTGAAGTACTAAGTTAGCAGATAATCAGACGTGTAGATTGCAAGATGTTTTTAATTATAGGTATAAGAAAATAGTCCCGTAGTTTACCCGCGTTGTACCTGTACCCAAAGGACTTTATTTAGAATACCCGAATCAGTGTTACTTCTACTCATTACCGAGAAGAATTCTATGCCTACATAAATTTTACTGTTTACCAATACTCCTTAAATTGAGAAACTTAATTTTAAAAACTTTGAAGCAATCAGAAGAAAATCCATACAAACCATTCTCATTAGCCACGGACGTATTAGCCCTGGACCGTACCAGCCTGGTAAGATGCCTGAGCGCCACGGGCAGTTCGGGGTGCGCGTCGGCGCCGCGCCTCATCGTCTGGACGTTCGCCCCGAGGGCCGCCAGCAGTTCCACTTCATGTAACATGGACAGGGCTACGCAGTCTTCACCGAGGGTCGGGGCTTGCTCGATGATCTCAGACATTACTGATTCTTCATTAAGCAGCTGGGAATGAGGATTTTGATGATTATAAGGTATTCTCTATTTGAAGATATATGATATTTAGTAAATGAGATGTATGGGCCAACTGAGAATGTTTAAAATAAACGCCAAGCAGCTTTAGCCAAACAAACCAGTACCTGCATAGCTCTCGTCCACCCCGGAGCATTAGGAGTACACCCTAGCGACCTCAGCATGTTATTCACGTGCTGGAGCTCCGTGTCACTGTACCGCGGCGGGGGCGCCGGCGCTGTCTGTACCTTCTTCTTGACCACATGCACCATCTCGCCGTTCTTAACTCCGCTGTCTTGAAGTGTTGCTGTCTCTTTCAGTATTTTGCCGTGATGAATTAGTTCTGAAGGTTCATGATGGTTGGTACAAGTAGTGTAGTGGTTTGGTGTGATTGTCAAATGTAGTTGTTTAAGTTATTTTTATAATTGCTTTGGGTATTGTTTTGAATATATTCTTTTATTTCTAGCTGTTATAGTACAATAGCTAAGTACTACAAACTATTGTTTTGAACAATTAAACTATTTATTTGAGACTTAGTTGAATACAATTTTGAGGGTTGATATCTAGTTTGTTGAAATGGGAAAACCTTTGTGTACCTAACCATTGATCCAATAAACTGAACTATTCTGTGCTTACCCACACCCATGTTCACATGTTCAATATACCTACTAGTTTTTTAGAGCATGTGAATAAATTTAAATATTTAAAGTTTCTCCTCAAATACATCCTTTGTTCAATCTTATTCTTACCTAAAGAAGAGGAGGGTAAATTAGTTTTCTTTTCAGCTTCATTCTTGAGAGACTCCACAGTATTGTCCAGAGTAAAATTGTCCACTCTGAACCTCTCTATTGGCCCGGGCTTCACTTTGATCCCCAAATATATGCAGGGTTCATCCATTGTAGTATTTGTAGTCGATCCTGAAGTATATACTGAAATAATTTAAAAACTACAATATAGTTCATGGTACTTTCGATTATTAAAATTCAATGAATACTGTGTTATTGATTTATTGTAGAATACATATTCAAAGGCTAGGAAAATAAAATTTTGTTATTGTTTTGTATCCGTAATATCTTGTTGACCCATATTGTTTCAAATATTTTGAGAATTTGTCTTTAATTTACTATCTAGTAGCAATATTTACCTTGCACGAATCCAATGAACGTAATAAAGCAAGTAAATAAAATCTTATTCAAATTAAATTGTAGGAAAATATGATTTTATTTTAAAAATGCTGTTATCTCAACGAACGAAAACACAAAATCATCGATCGATTCCAGTGACATTACCAAATCAACATTGACATTTGTAATACAATTGACATTGACTGTAATTATGGGCCACAGATAAATTTATATACAAAGGATTAGCTGTGGATTGGCTGGTGGTCTGTAACTGTAAAGGCACGATTCCACCAAAACAGTGTGCAGCACATTTGTTTACAAACATTTTGTGCAAAACTCCAGCAGTGCGCGTACTAAGCTGTTATCGCATTTGGCTTCCATGTCCACTGGTAAGGCTGTGCGTAACTTTTGTAAGCGCACAGTTCAGCACATTTGTGCGCGAACATGAGCAGAGTTTCTGACGAAGACAGTTCAGTAGTTAATATGGACGGCCAAAATAATCTTCCATTTTCTCATTACCTCAGTCGAGTCACAATTGAAGCTTTGCGCCAACTCTTGAGTGGCGTCATGTTTTTTGTTTTTATTTTTAATAATCACTGTGACTATTAGAATCCCACAGCACAGGATAAGTTTCAATAGGTTGAATAAATTTAATAATTTTATCATTCTACCAATCCATATTTAATTTGGTTAATTAAAAATGTACGCGCACAAATAAATGTTTTCGCTCCGGTAGCGGAAGCAAGATCGAGTTCGCGAACAACAGGTTTGTACACGTTCGACGCGAGTCCACTGCCTGCATGTGTGCGCGCACAAAAGTTACAAGATGTGCGCGAACATACCTAGAATGTTCGTGCACAATTTGTTATTGTATGCTTTGATGAGTCGACCAGAATGAACATTTGTGTCGCACAATGTGCATTGCAGTGCGGCACAGTTCGGCACACTGGTGGAATCGTACCTTTATATCACAGCGCTGGGCCAAAGCCCAAAACATTTTGTTTCCTGGTAGGCGTCTTCACGTGGTCTTCACACAGCTAGCTCGCAGGCGGCGCACGTGTGTGTCACTGAACTCCTATAGGGGTGGACCGATTTGAATGATTTTCTTTGTTGCGTTTAGGTGGTACCCTGGATGGTTTAGATTCGAACTAGCGACATCAATTGGGTGGCGGCGGGTGGAACCACCCGTATATATAAGTTACTCTATGGGTGGAACCACCGCGAGCTACTGCTAGTACAATCTAAAATAGTTTTATGTACATGATAGGTAAATAAATAAAGCATACGGACATACATTACACTATCTTTATTTAGCTCTAAACCTCTATTTTAAATAAAATAAGTTAAAATAATAACAATATAATGTACAGATTCCGATAATCCAGCCTAGGAAATGCTTGTTGCATAATATAGCTCTTACTAAAATAAATGACCAACCAACTGTATGTCTTAACCTTATTACCTCATTATTCTTTTTACACTAGGTACATCTAACAGCTTGAAGAAAGTTATTTTATATGTTAAAAATATTTAATATGCACTATAAAACATTGAGAATACATACAAGTAATAATGCTGATTATTATAAATTAGTTACATTATTAAGATGTATTTATGTTTAGACATTTTATTAACGTGAGTGGTGTTTTAGTTACCTTATTTAAATAAATATAAATAAAAACTTCACATTACATTATATTTCATACATGCAACTAGTCCAGTAACCACTCTAACTAGACTTTTATTAGAACTCTTCAAGTAAACTTACACAATAATCAATACTATAATGTACAAAATATACATTACACTTTATAACAATCTCAACAGTCTTATAAATTTTACACACTTATAAAGTATTGCACAAACAACTCAAGTGTCAATAAGTAATGTGAAGACATTAATAAAATTAACACTTATAATGAGATTAAAACATAATAGTATAATATTATCTACAATTAAATGTAACTCACTGATATCATGTTTTCCTAAATTTTTATAAATTCTATGGAAATTATAAAGGCAGGCATTTACACAGCAACTGACAATCACAAGTAGTCCCAATAGTATGGTTCGTTATCATAACAAAACCACAGCTAGCAACCCACTAGCTGTATGAGTTGTTGCACAGTGGACCGGTCCAATGAGCACAGGTCAAAGTCAAAGGTTTGTGTGGTGATTTCGTAGCGGCCTGTCTCGGCTATTAGGTTTACCACACGCTCGAGATCTTCATTATTTTTGATCTTCATGATCCTTTGCTGCAGGTCCCTCAGCTGCACCATGTAGTCCGGTGAGATGTCGCCAGGCTCTGCATCCTCGCCTAGGCTACTCGAGACACCATTGTCTTGTACCTTGGTCTCTGTTGCGACTGAGCCACTGCTCTCACCTCTCTCTGGCTCATTAAATGTCAATGGATTCTCTGCAAGTTTAGCTATCTTCCTATTCTCAGAGTCCTCCTCTTCTTCAGCTTTGCGTTTCCGTTTTTTGTCCTCCTTCTTTGACTTTTCTTTATGTTTTTTTGATTTCTCTTTAGGTGCAACTGGTTCTTCAACTATTGGTTCTAATTCTGGTTCAATAGGTAACTCAGGTTCTTCAATATCCAACTCAGGATCTGGTGAATCGTGTTTAGGAGGCTCTGGATCAGGTGATGGATTTAAATGTTTGGATTTGTCATCATCCTCACCGACTATGGAGCCTTCAGAATCTGAGTGGCTGCTGTTGATGTCGTCATTGATATGTGATATTTTGGCGAGACCACTCTTTGAGCTGCACTGAGATGCTGTGTCTATTGATATTGGTGATGCCAGTTCTAGTGGAGGTCTTTCTTTTGGGACCGGTGTCTCTCTGTGTTCAATAACTTCTGGTTTCTCAACAGGCACTTCACGGTTCTTGTCATGTTTGTGTTTCTTCTCTTTGTTTGATTCTTTATGTTTTTCTCTGGATTCATCACGTTTTTTATCTTTTTTCTTGTGCTTATGTTTCTTATCTGAATCCGATTTATCTTTTTTATGTTGATTTACTTTGTCCTCTTCTTGGGTGGGTGTTTTTTGGAGGTTTTCAATTGAAAACTTGTTTATAGGCTTATCAGGTTTTGATTTTTCTTTGACAGGAGGAGGTTCTTTATTTTCTCTTTCTTTTGGAGGTGGGTCTCTGACCTTGGGTATTTCTTTGGGCACTTCCTTCTGTATTTCTTTATTGACAACAATAGGAGACTCTTTTATTCTTTGATTTTCCTTCTTATGTTCCTTCTTCTCTTTCCTCTCTTTGTCTCTGTCATGGCTTTTCTTTTCTTTCTTTTTCTTTTCTTTGCCTTCTTTCTCTGGCCGTTGTTCTGGAGGTTTCTCCTCTTGTTTTGATTTCTTTTCCACTTCAACTTGTTTTTGGGGTCTGAAGTCCTCTTTCATGCTGGAAGCACTGCTCGACCGCACTGGGGGACTGGGTGGTCTCTTAACTGGACTCTCACATCTTTTCTTTGATGCAACTGGTGAAATCAATGTTTCACTTGGTCTTTTACTTGGTTTATCTTTAGATTTCTCAGGCTCTTTATTTTGAGATTTTACTTTATCAACTTTCTTTTCTTTATCTTTTTTGGGTTTCTTTTCCTTCACTTCATCATTATCATTGTGTTTGGATTTTTTCTCAGAACTAGACCTTTCTCTATCTTTCTTATCGGATTTGGGATTACTTTTTTCTGTCTTTTTAAGATCTGGTGAAATTTTAGGAGGTTTCTGTATGGGAGGTCCAAATAAGTTTTCAAAACTGCTGGTCCTAAGAGGGACTTCCTCCTTATGTTCTTTAGACTTGTGTTTTTTGACATTATCTGAGGAAAGTTTTGGTTTGCTGACAAGTTGTTTTTCTTCAGAGAATGAATCTCTGCTCCTACTTTCTTGGTCTGGGTTGGTATAGTAGGCATTGTTTGTGACAAGCAATCCTCCACCGCGCAGTAGTTTCTTTTTGAAGTCATCATTTGGATTGTGAAACACGTAACGATCCTTTAGTATCCCACTTTGTTGCAGATTGAAATCATATGAGAAATGAATCTTCTTTGGCTCATTTTTGTTTTTCAAGTAAATATCAATAGGAAGTATGAACCCAGCATAGCCAGATTCTTTCACAGAAAAAGGTAATTCCTTGACCACTGAAAAAAATAAACAAGTCATTTATTCAACATGTAATAGGTAATGTTTTATGAATATAATTAGATCATGCACAAAATGATGCAAGAACATAATATTACTAATAAATTATAATTTTCAAGGTCAGTACTTTGTTGTTGCTTTTTTTGGTTTGAGTGGGCAGTTTATGCAGAGTAGGTCACTAGTGGGTCAGCAAAACAACACAAAACTGTTAGTAAATAGATATGATAAGTATTAATATTTGAGTAGAGATGTTCAGGTTTAGGTCTCATTTGAGTATAAGTATCTATCAGATTAGAATATATGAATGCGTTTTTACCTCTGTCTGGTTTTGGAAATGTTTCGTGCAAGTGAAACACGACTTTGTCCACAAAGTGACTTATATCGGCACCCTCCAGACCGCGCACGAAAACTTCCCAATCATGAGTAAAGCCTTCAGGTGTTTTCTTCGAACGAAGAGAAGCTTTGTGTCCGATCTCAAAATTAACTTTAATCGACGTCATTCTGAACTGCAACCAAAATAAAATAGGAGAAACTGTTATTCAGAATACATGCATGAACAAAAATATCACTCCAAATCTATATCAACAAATTGACTTACTCAGATATATAACTTCTTAGGTAAACTTTCGTTCAATCATAACAAGTGAGATGCATGCAAATTTTGTTGAATCACTTAGCAGAAAGATCACAATTAATTGATAATAATTCTTTTAGCGCCCTTGTTATTTTGGTCCGCCATGTTAGAATTAATTATTTATCACTTCACCACAGACACTTCACTTGTCTATTGTAGAGTATCGCATGGCATAGACAAAAAGGAATAAAAATGTATACGTTTTTGTTATTATCTGTGAAAGTTTCAACTTTCAAGTTGAAGCAGACGTCTGTGGTAATGTTATTGGCAATAGGTACCAAAATTAAAAATTGGCGGTCCATGGATTTAATATATAAATATTAATATCCATGGATTTAATATAAATATTAAATGCATGTGCAGGTCCTACATGTAGACTGTCAAGTCAATGTCAATCGAAAAACCTGCAACAAAAAAATCTAACTTCTAACTTAAAAAATCATAAATCTGTACAAAATTTACTAAAAACACAATAATACAACGAAACCAAAAGAGATAATAATTAAATAAACATTTCTGATACTGAAGAATCATGTCTGGATTTTTATCTTCAGTTTTTCAACCAATTAGGTGGGATATAATAAAATTTTAATGTTATTGAAGTAATTTAACTTTTTAAATTCAATTTATTCGTTGGTTTCAGATTATTAAGACAGAGTTTTCATAGTATTTCGGCTATTTCATCACCAGCTACTTTGGTGCAACCTGAAACCAGTTTATTAACGTCTATACGGACTAAAGTGAGATGCTATTTTCCTCGTCCGAATGAAGTTCGGAGGGTACGTCGTCATGGATGGCAAACAAGGATCTCCACACCAAACGGCCAATCCACAAAACGAACCAAAAACCACCAAAACACCAAAATACCACCAAGCGAGTGTCGAAGTTGCTATATCCCGTATTTAAATATAATGTTTGTTATAGTTTAGGTCAATTACTTTCTATGCATTTTTCCTCCAGTTCAGATCAACCAGACTTGTTTTTTGCTATTTAGTTTATAATAAGAGTATTTTACGCAGTCAAGTTTTTTGATTTTTTTAAATTAATGTTTTCAGTACTTTTATTGAACTGGTATTTTTACTAGGTTTCATTTGATACCCATAGTGCTACGGTAATGCTGGGGCCACACCTATGCCATATGCCATTAAATATGACATTAACCGTAGGTGTAGCCACGACTATACGTCATAATTTGACAATAGCATTAACAATGCCATTTGGCGTATGCGATAGCTCGAGTGGCGGTACATCAAAGAGATTAATGCGAGAGTTAAATGCCATGAAGCGGCCACACTACGTATTGTCAGTGTGCGTCGAGAGCGCAACGGGTTTGGACGTATTTGCTTATTACGACGGATTTGCCTCAAAATCGCACGTTTTTGTCTATACGTACTATGGCGACAGAGTGGAGTAACAACAAAATTATTACTTTTCTTGAGATTCTGCAAACATGGTCTCTTTATTCGATAATGATTTAATAAAGTCAAATAATATAAATTAACTCTCATGAAATATAGAGCTCTGTCGACGTCCATCTTGCCTGAATTGAAGTAAATTCAATGCCGGTGTCAATGTCAAATTTTTCCAATAAATGAACATTGACATTGACAGTTTAAGTGTAGCCACCCACTATATTGCATTGAAAATTATTGCATTAAATGGGCATTGACATTGAGCGTAAGTGTGGCCCCAGCATAAGAAAAAAATAAACCCCCCCCCCCGCGCCCATTCCGCCATTTGCGGGCGTCATTTTGAAAATGTATGTAGCTTAGGTCACTACTACAATTTCAATTTAGACAAATCCAACGGCACCTCATATTTCATAAACCGTCCAGCCGTTTGGGCTATGGGGCATGCCAAAGAAATGGACATACATGGACAAACATACATACACTCGAAAAATAAAACCCTCCTTCTGTCGTAGTCGGGTAGCAAAACCCTCCTTCTGTCGCAGTCGGGTAAAAACTTAGAATATATACGGCTTATATATTGTAGGTTATAATGCTTGTATGCACAGACTGACTAGGAGGAAACAAGTTTTTCCAAGAATATATACGGCTATAGAAGTAGCGTGCGTGCCCCTTTTAGATAGCAATATATTTTTTCGGCAGCCTAACACACTGCATCCAACCATACCGTAAACTTGTTTTTAGCACAATCTTAACTAATGGAGTCTATATCTCATAAAATACACACTGTAATTTAAATTATAACACTGGCACAACAACAGAATAGCGATCACTTGTACTGTATGTCACAACTTTTAACTTGTGACAGTAAAAATAATGGGTTACGCGAAAGGGATGCACGATTAGTAGTTCTGTCTCATTCTTTCCTGGGCGAAGTTAAATATCTCTTGACCGTTCTAGCAATTATGACGTAAGATTCACTTCTATAGGTATATATATTCTAAGGTTTCAAGCTTAGGTTTCAAGCACCCTGGTTTCAAGTCATATTTTCAAGTTGATTGAAACAACCGTCTGTGGAAATGTTAGAGGCAACACCAAAATAAAAAATTGCAGGTCCTACCAGCCAGCTTGTTTCGTGGTCTGTGCCACAGTCTGTGCTACCAACCTACCAGTGGCAGACATTTGTAGTTTGAAGACTGTCAATGTCAAGTCATCAATCGAAAAACTGTGGAAAAACTTGTTTCCTCCTAGTCAGGCTAGGCTTAAGGCTAGTCAGTCTGTGCCGTCTGTGCATACAAGCATTATAACCAATTATAACCTACAATAAAAAAATCTAGCCTAAATAATACAACCAAATCTAAAGAGATTAAGGTAAAATAAACATTTCAAAGATACTGAAGAATCATGTCTGGATTTTTATCTTCAGTTTTTCAACCAATTAGGTGGGATATAATAAAATTTTAATGTTATTGGAGTAATTTAACTTTTTAAATTCAATTTATTCGTTGGTTTCAGATTATTAAGACAGAGTTTTCATAGTATTTCGGCTATTTCATCACCAGCTACTTTGGTACAACCTGAAACCAATTTATTAACGTCTATACGGACTAAAGTGAGATGCTATTTCCCTCGTCCGAATGAAGTTCGGAGGGTACGTCGTCATGGATGGCAAACAAGGATCTCCACACCTAACGGCCGGAAGATAATAATGAGGAGATTATTGAAAGGAAGATTCGTCCTATCTCATTAATTGTTGTACTTAGCTATGCAAGTCTTTAGTTTTAATTTAAAATGTAAATAAAAGAATGTAGATATTACAATTTTTTTTTGTTATTTATATCCACAACCGGGCCGATTTTGACTACAACTGTTTTTCTAATAATAATTAGAAGGTAGGTAGGAGAGTGTCATAGTCATAACACTTCAACACACTAAATTTCCCTCGAATGACACTCCATTCATATGTTTTGAAATCAACATTAGGTAGGATAACAAAGAAACAAAGGTAAAATTCAAATTTTATTTAAAAACAAAACTGATTTTCTATTTAATATATCTGACTGCATTACTACTGTTACTAACAAAGCTATGCCATTTACTTAACACCTAGCCAACAATCTTTATAAAAAATAACAAAAAATCACTACAAACATCAATGATAGCATCTTCATTATGGACTTGTGCTGTTGCTCAATACTTTAACTATCATTACCATATCATGAGTGGGCCATTTCATTGCGTAACAGATTATATTTCATTGTATTAATATCAATAGTCTCGCACAATTGCACATAGACAATGTGGAATTGACCATTAAAAAAACAATTCATTATTAAATCAGTAAACACAATGTAAAATTAAAAATACTGATAAAATTGAACACTCTTCGATTTCATTGTACTAATTGAATAAATATTTTTGTTGGGAAGCTACCGAGTCCTCGGAACTAGTTGGTGACTTTGCTGGCTTTAGAAGGTTGGACACTTCCGATACCACTATTGTTGTCAGCTTTATGATAGCTAAGTGAGCGGCTAGCTGCAATACTAGAGCACCAAAACCTTTATAAAGGCCTGTGATGCCTTCTCGGGCAATGGTTGTATTGTAGCAGTCAAAGAAACCTTCATAGCCAGTTAGAATAGGGGTCACTGAGGTGCCAGTGTCTAGGTTGTCTATTATAGTCCTTGTGCCCTGAAAAATAGAAATAATTTTAGAATAAGTTACAATAACTTATATTATGTAAGAAGTGTTGCTAAAACTGCTAAAACATTGTTTATTTAATGTGAGATTCTATTTTTACATTGAGGTAGTAATCACATTGTGATCTAGAACCTGAACTTGTCATTCTAGACTCTAGATAAAATTCAAGAGTTTGTATGATTTGGAAACATAGTTTCCCCTACTGGAATAATAAATCCTATATTTTTACCTGTATGTGAAGTCTATGTATAATAGTTTCGATCGGGTAAAATATGATCTCCATTGTGACAAATGAGAAGATATTCGCTTTCAAGTTGATGTCCTCAATCAAAGGGTTTGTGTTCGACTTCAGACTATGGGAGCTGTACGAGTCGCTCAATTCATGTCTGTGTCTTTGTTGGAAATGGAGTATTCTTGTTGTTATGCTTCTGAGAGCCACACTGGAAAGAATATTTTGTAATAGTACTTAACAGGGAACATTAAGTAACTAAAAATACTACTACTACTGCCAGACAGGCCTCTCATCTCACCAAAGACATTAATACAGTGAACTTAGGGCTTAACAATATTGAGATTAAGCTCAGTCTGAAACTATTAAAAGATTGAAGTATCTGTTTAACTTAATAATCAATTAAAATCTGAGACTTCAGTTTAGATATTGATGAATTAAAGCTTAATTTAACTTACTGAGACAAGTACTTGGTGACCCCGAGTGCCACAGTGGGCATAACGATTGCCCATATCGGTAGCATGCGACCACGGCTTGGTGTGCCCCACTCCAACAACCGGACGAATCCTTCCCGGAATACATCAAAGAGGGCCGGCTTGTCGCTTGCGATGTCACTCTGCACAGTTTCTACTAGACTGGCCGAGTAGAATGGCGTGACTACAGCTATACTTATACTGTAACATAGTAGATTCATGTATTTCCAAAATACAAAGGAAATATTAAGTACAAGGCTGTTGATTGCAATTCAGATTATGTTACTTAGAATATTGTAGAGCAAAAAACTCAAATGTTCAATTTGAGTACATGTAAGCCTGCAATGTAGATTGATTCTTAGTCACTTTAAAAAGCATTATTAATTCACAAGTCAGTAGCGTCATGCAATATGTGCCAGGATTATCTTACCATTTTAACGAAACATGTTGAATAAACTTTAATGCTGAGTCACATTTATTAATCTCTCTGAAACAATTAACATTAACAGTAAACAAATAAAACTTCTATATTAGAACAGGTACAACCAATGGATGTATTTAGTTTTTTGCCTAATCCACGCTGCAAAGGTCTCCAAGATCACAAACATTATATACTAGCTGTGCCCCGCGGTCTCACCCACAGCGCACCCGTTCCCGTAGGGAATACGGGATAAATAGTATTCTATATCAGTCTCCTGGTTCTAAACTACGTTCTCTATTTATAAATAGTGTAACTAACACGACTTTCTTTTGTATATATTATATAGGTATATGTAATGAAACTATTAAGTACTTGGGCCAAGAAGTAGCTTTGGAGAGGACATCTTCAACTGCCATAGTGAGTCCCTTCACTATACATGTGGAGCCAATGCCCTTCCATAGTGTAGTGATGTCCTGCCTCCGGTGCAGTCTCACCACTATCGGCACCAGGGTGTACGGGACAATGTGGCCACTGCGGAGAGTGTTATGGACCTGCAATTCAAGTTATTTAATTAAAAAATATGTTGCACACATGTTGTCAATAGCTAAATGATGCAATGATGTAGTATTTACAGTAATTACATACATAAATGTTTATATAGTGAATAATTTGCTTTGGTACATAGTGTGGAAAATTACAATTAGTGTGAACATTTATAAAGCTTTTTGATAAAGTATAGATATGTTTTATAGTTGGAAATTAAGAATACTAACCTGACATTGTCTGCGTAGCACTATAAAGGGATGACTTAGTAAGTTCTCTGTTATAAGACTTGCTACACTTATTGCCGTCGTCACGTAAGTATTATTGTCTGAAATGAATGAAATCATGGTTAAGATATGGTTTTAATACTTTGATACCAAGAGTTCAACGAAACAAGTATGAATGCCAACATTTGAGTAAAGTTCTAAAGTTTACTATGTTGTACTGTTGTGAGGAGGCAATACCTTCGTCCGGATTATCATCCATTACCAAGGGAGGACCCTGGAATTCTTCTGTAACTGGAGTATGGTATCCATAAATTTGCTGATACCGAGTATCATACAAATCATTAGTTTCTCTGTTGGGATCTAGACCATAAGGTCTATTATATCCAGTATAATCACCGAAACCAGCCATTTTACAGCATAGTTTATTTTACAAATAAGTAAACGATTTTATTTATTAGCACTTCATTATCTAAACAAATTACAAAAAAATATGAATAATTGGCGATTTGTTCTTCTTTACCTATAAATAATTATCTTTTAAACTGCGGCTCAAAAGCTACCGACCAATAATAAATGTTGTTATGATAACATGTGATATAACTTTCACCAATGAAAAGCAGGCTCTTGGAAAATTGCACAACGAAAACAATTTTTATAGCTCGTTCATTGCATTCTGTGTAGTCTGTGGTAATATTTTGTTTAATTTTTTTAACTTTTAACGTCATTCAATATCAAGTCATTATTGTCAAAATCAGCTGGTGGACCGGGTTGTCTTCTGTCAAATAGCTTTCCTGACATTTGACAGTACAGCAGGACAGACGCAGACGTCAGACGACCCGACGACCGACTGACACAGAGAAGTCGCGAATTTATACGATTTGAAACGAAACGACGCACGCAAAGCAAAAGCTAAACTTCGAAAGACGCATGATCAAAAAGATTTTACAAACGAAACGAGCTACGGCCCGACTTAGACGAGTGAATATCGATTATAAAATAGGGCGAAAGTTTGCTGTCTAAAATGGGAATAAATATGTTTTGAGTCACAAATCTAATAAATGAAAACAATGACAATGTTTGGAAAGGCTGTGTTATGTTTATCGACCTTACACTTTTACAGTAAGTTTGTGTTGAATTGTGAACTATGGCATTTTCGCTGGGAGGGCCGAGTGTCGCGAGTGTCGTCCTGAAATATAAATGTTGGTTATATTTCAGGTGTAACTGCCCAAGGAGAGTGTACGGACTTGCGAGGCAGGCTCATAAGTCACGGGTTGCACTACGTGCCCGGCCCCGATACCTGCACGCTCTGTGTCTGTGATAATGGATTGCCCAAGGTCTGCAAAGCAGTGCTCTGCTCGCCGCCCCAGGTCAGTACTATCTTGGATGGATGCGGATAGCAGAACAAGGTCTTTTTCATAAATAAAATAAACTACTTTTTCTTATTCGAATCTATTTTGATTTCAAGGATACATATTGTGTTATTACAATTGAAGGTCATGTTTAGGAGCTTATATATGTCAGAACTCAATCAATATTTAAGACTATTTATAAAACCACTCTGTTTTATGGAATACATGAAAAAGCTCTCTTCAACTAGCTATACCAGATATATGACTATAGGTTCCAAGTCTAAGAATACATAGGTATATGGTTGAATTATTATTTTTATTAAATAATGGAGAACATTGTTAGTGAACTGGGCATTGAACATTTTATTGCTTAGTTATTGAACCAATCTGTTTTAAAATGGCTTGCAAAGTAAACAATTGGATATGTAATTGTATAATAACAGATAAATAGTTCTTCATGAAAGTTCAATAGTTCAACTTCAATTTACTTCCAGTGATAAATATCTAGAACAAACACAATTAATTATTAACCTACTCTGTATTTTATTTAGTGTTTTCCTAAGACTCAACAATCTATTGTCTACAAATTCAAGTACATAAAATTGTTTAGAAATGTTAATGTCACACAATAAGTTTTCAATTACTAAGTATATACTTTATAGTAAATTATGCAAAGTAATGCTGCATTGAATGGAATTGCCATTAAAATTAATGGTATTATGGTAGGTACATACTTAGTATGTTCCTTAGCAAGCATTTTGAGTTTGTTTGCTAACTGTTTGAATTGTAAATGGAGTTTCTTGTAGTTTTCTAACACTTCACTGAAGGGAAATGTTCCTATATCACTGAAGGTTCCAGTTTATTGTAATGTTAAACACTTGCAGCTCCACACATTTTTACCCCCATTGTAGCCATTCCCGTAAGAATTGGGAATTTAATATAATAACGCTGAATGGTTTGATGTTTTGTTTGTTTGAATGTAATAATCTCAGTATCTACCAATTAGATTTGAATAATTCTTAATGTAATGGATAGCCACGTTCACCGCCAAGGTTATATGTTATCCCAAATCCATTATTCATCCCAAAATTCGGGCGAAACAGGCACAACGCAGCCGCGGGGCGTGGCTAGTTCACATATATTTTTCAACCATTCCATTTTTATATTTCAGGATTGCCGCTCATTCCGCGTAGGTACAACATGCTGTGAGTTCATATGCCTCGACGACGTGGTGAAGCCGGCCGACGCGACGGAGGCCAACGTGCGCGTGGCGGCGGGCGGCGCCACCGCGGTCGTACTGGTGACGGTCGCGCTCGTGGTCTACCGCGTCAGGAAGCAGAAGCGAAGGCGGACCACGCACACCGACGATCAGAGGAGCTTGACTAGTATTGGGTGAGATTCGATCCAATACTATAAGGTACTAGCTGTGCCCTGCGGTTTCACCCGCAGCGCCCCCGTTCCCGTGGGAATTTTGAGATTTTTATTCCCTATAAACCTCACGGAGCCCGAGACCTTTCCAACGAATGCAAAACCGTGGAAATCGGTCCAGCCTTTCACGCGTGATGCGACGACAACAAAAAACGGGTTTCATTTTTATATATATAGATTATGAGGTATTAGCCTGTAATGTCCTACTGCTGGACCTCTCGTCGCACTGAGGATATCAGTACAGTGAGGAGGGTTAGGCGTAATCACAATGCTCTGCTGAAATTTTCGCTATTGAAACCAGAACCTCAGTTTTGGCAGGCGAGTTCACATGCTACTAGAGGCATTTGTCAAAGTAAAAGTTAAATCTACAGAATTTACAGAAGTAGATTCTCCATACCTTTTTGAGTGGTTATAATAGAAGTTTGACTATGATGAGGTTTCTTGTATGCCTATCATTTTTATTGTCAAACTGTACTGTACTTACTAGTTATGCACTAGTCCTAAATTAACATACTTTTAGACTCATCTTAATTAGTTTAATAAGTCCATCTGTTGCTAGATATATCAGCGGCAGCATGGGGTATATGGGAGGGACTTGCGAGACCTCTCTCGGTGCATGGAAGCCTCCAGGAAACTATTTGCCGCGAGGCGAAGCGCCGCCACCGTACGACGAGGTCATCGCGCAGTGTCGGGCTGATAACGCAAGGTTAGTTAGAACAACAGTTAAGAGCATGTTCAATTAGCAAACTGTAAAATCCAGTCAGTAGTTTTTTGCCACAAACATACATCCTCACAAACTTTATGAAATGTATTGTATCCCATGTCTTATTCGGATGTAACCTATATAACTGTAAACTAAAATTTAATTCAAATCTGAACAGAAGTTTTATGCAGCTAACATACATACATAATATTAACTACTATTTGTTTTCAGAATATCAAACGAGGCTTTCCACCGATCGTACCCCACAACAGTAGAGACCCTGGCGCGCCCTGAGGATGGGATGCAGTGTACTGGACATGGATATGTGAACATACCTAGGCCTGTTCAACAGGTATGTAAAATAAATAAATTATTAAGTACTAGTCGCGCCCCGCGGTTGTCATTGTATATCGGCTTCACCGAAATTAATTAGCCTTTTATTAGGTCTTCTAGTTTGGGTAACAATTGAAAAACAGAACTGAATGTCGAATTGATCTTTACCGAGGAGTTTTAGCATGGAATAGAATCAAAACTAGCAGAATTCTTTACTGATATATGGAAGCCCCACCCTTACTTAACACTATGATAGGTAGACCCGTCACATCACACACACGCAGGAAATGTTTATATAACAAATTATTTAACATAAAATCATATTTAGCCTGTGGTTTTAATTTCATTTTCCTTAGTGATGGGCACATCTCTTAATGATTTGTCAAAGTAATGTTCTGTTATGTGTCCACAGATAGCCAACCCGCAGAACTGCTACAACGCGCCGCTGCTGCAGCCGGTGTACGCGGCCGACGTCAACAACAGCCAGCTGCCGCACCACGCCATATCTGTTAACAGTAAGATCTTTATCTGACCATTGCGGTTAAGTTTACGTTGTTTCTTCCCCAGCAGGAATTTACAGATATAAAGATGCTTGTTACTTTTATATTACTGGCTATTATATCCATGATTGTGACGTTTCGTTCTGTTGTTTAGTGTCGGGGCTGCGCGCGTGCGGGCGGCTGACGGGCTCGCTGGGCGCCATCAGCGGCCGCCTCAGCGTGGCGCGCGAGCCCGAGCCCGACGCGCGCCCGCGACACGTGCCCGGCTTCTACTCGCACCTGCACCCCGCGCTGTACGTATACTATAGGTACAACCGACCCATCATTATGTACACCCTGTTACCTATATGTGAAGCGAACCTGTGCCGATGGAACGTTGACTCTCCAGCGACAGAGTTTCATAGATTTTTATGTTAGCTTAACTGCACGCAGGTGTACATTAACCGTACATCACATTGCTCGTGGGCGTATGTCCTAACTTTGTCTTAACAGAGCGTACGCATGAAGATGACTCCGTTAAGTAACGTGTGCATTGTACAGGCACCGCACGATCCCGCGCATCTCGACGACGGGCGCGTGCCTGGAGCTGGGCGCGGGCGAGGTGCGGCGCTCGTTCCACCGCGCGGGCGGCGGCGCGCGCCGCGACACGCGCCGCTCCGTGCCGCGCCACCTGGACCTGGCGGCGCTCGAGCCGCCGCGCCACCTCGACCTGGCCGCCGGCGGCGCGGAGCGGCAGCGCGCCGAGCCGGAGCGGCAACCGCGCGCGCGCGCCGCCTCCGAGGACAACATGGCCAACGACCGGCCCGCGCCCGCGCCCGCCGCCGCGCCCGCGCCCGCGCCCGCGCCCGCGCCCGCGCCCGCGCCCGCGCCCGCGCCCGCGCCCGCGCCCACGCTGCCGCTCACTGTGGACAAGCCCGAGTGCGTCTGCAGCTACACGGGTGCGCCGCTCGCTGATGAAACGGACGATTATCGTAGCGAATGCGAGAATTGCAAGTCGGCTAGTAGCTCCAGGTAAAAAAACATAATTACGGACTTTTAAATCAAAAAAAGTTTAGATTGATTGTTGTCAACGAGTGTTTTTAATTGTTCTGATCGCCGACTATGTGATTGTATAAGGAATCCGTTATAAAGTGTGGGGTGTGCAGGTGGGTGCTGGACGAGGGCTGGGCGGGCGAGGGCACGCAGACGCTGCAGCGCCGCGCGCCGCCGCCCGCGCCGCCGCCGCCCGCCACCGCCACGCTGCCGCAGCCCGTCACCAAGCAGCCGTGAGTACGCTTACATTACGTCGATACATTCACCTGCTGTTTAAGATTGTCAATATTCTTAAATCATACGATAGTTAAACACAGTTTTGTAATAGCACATGTTTTGTTGTAGCCGGAACGCGATGGGCCCGCCTTCCAACTGGGAGAACTGGTTCAACACCATCCCGGACTCCGACACCGAGTCGGAGGACGAATGATCCTCCCCGCGCACGCACAGACGTAATGTGCGTGTACGACAAGGACTCAATTACCTGTACTTACTCAAATATTTTAAATCTAAAAAGGTTAAACACGAATAATCATAAACTTGGTAATGTAGACTTTTTAGTCGCTCAGTTTGTCGTTCTATTTTAATTTAAAGATGGAACTACCGTCAATAATTGTGTCCTGTGCAAGAAAGAATAAAGTGAAAATTATACATAAGTGACTGAAGTGAACAATAGTGACAAGTTGAATACAGTAGCTCCCATTCCTCGACCTTGACTCGAACAAGCGTTACACAGTTGAGTGTGACGACTCCGGAAAACAATACACACGAAATAAAGTTCTCAGTGCGCCTCAAAAAGTTCCACTTTAAAATACAGTCTTATCATCTTATCCAATTGTACTTAATTTATTATCACTGTGACATTTGTTTATGTCAAATATGACAATTTTAATGAAATGCCAAGTTTATGGTTGTCAATTAAAATGTCAATATTGTCAGTTGATCTGCAATCAAGCAATATGTGCTATTGAAAAAGATCTTATTGTTTGAGTCATAAGGACGATTATCGGTGTGTGTACATGTTTAGTAATCTAAGGTTAAAGTTAAGTTGGTTTCGATTGTGAACGTTACCATTCCAGTTTTGATTAATTCTAAGTGATTCTTGATGCACAAGAAACTCGAGATGAATTTAATTTGTACTTATTATGTTGATTTTTTAATTATTTAACGCACAAAGTGTTTTTGTTTTACAAACTTCGGAATCATTAGAAGTGATTATTTTTATCGAATATATTTTTATTTCGCTCAAAGTGCGAACACCAAAGACTTAACATTTTAACGAGGCTTTGTTCTCTATTTATTTACAAGGATTACATATATTTTTGTAATGAAGCTTTTTCTCTGTTCTTTTTAATGTAAAATTGGTATAAGCTGGCCTTATATCAGTAGGTGGTAGAATTTGGCAGTTAATTTTTTTCCAAATGAAAGCATTTACTGAATTAGTATGACAAAATGTCATCACATTTATCTCGAAAATACACCAAAGAGAAAATATAAAAGAACCAAAAATTTTAGTTATTGTTATAGGTATTAAAATTAAGCTTTATTTTTTTACTAAACGCTACATAACAATGACAAAGTCATTTGATTTGCAATATTAGAGGGACAAAGATTTTCGTTTGTTACTATTAAGTAGGTAGACATTAATATTAAAATATTTTATATAATAGAATTTAAAAATATGGATTAGACTTAGGGGTTTACGTTATTTGTTCTCTTTGAATTGTTGCTCTCTAGTGGTAAGTATCTATAGTTAGTTGTTAGGTGCCAAATCGGTAAGGTTTAAAATTGTATTCAATGTTCAATATTTTGATAGATTAAACTTTCTATTCAAACCAATTTAAAATGCCATTCATTTGATATTTCAATGACATTTAATCGGCTATAGAGTTTATCAAAGTACAGTTGCAGTTTAGTTGACGCTGATTGGGTGTTGTCAAAATATACTCTAATTGTGAGCACCAATCAAATGCAAGGTGCAGGAAATGGCTAGATTTTAATGGTGTTTCTATAAATGTAGAATATTTTCTCGTAGTTTTCCTCCAGATGTGTGTTCTATACAAATAATGAAGGTTTAAAATACACAATTTCGTTTAGATTTTCTCATAAAATTTAATGGAAATTATATTGTTTTCTAATTATCGGATTGTAGGGTTAAGATAAATAATTGTTGTAAACGTGTTTAATACAATTGTCAGATGTTCTCATTTATACTACTTTTCTCTCCACATAACGAAAATAAATTGATAAAAACATTTTATAAAAACAATGTATTTTTCTCAATATTCTTTGAATTGTTCTATTGGTAGCATTTTAAAATACGATTTCATAACAATATCGCTTTTATTTTCTTACTCGTAAAGTATATTTTTGAAAATGACACGATATAAAATGAAATTCGGATGGGAAATAGTATATTAATAGTCTGACTTTCCAGGGTTATTATAAATAGAATGTAATTAAATGTATAGCGGTAACGTTTTTTCTCATATATTGTTGTAAATCCTTCCTAGTTATGACAAACTGCAAAGAAACATTGCTCTTACTTAACATCACATCGATATGAACAGACCAGTGTTACATTACCATCGATGTAAAAAATTTCGATTTTTTATTCGATTTGAGCTTTGTAATTAAAAAAAATCGCAGCCTTCAACAATTTTTCAAAATGACCATTCATATATAAGTACTCATTCGACAAAATTATGTATTATATAGTGTGATCTTTTTTAGTTTTTTGTTTCTTTATTTTTTAACTTACATAATTGTATATTTTGTACTAACTTACTTACTTTATTTTGTAATACATTTGGACCTGTATTGTGGTTGGAGGCTGCGAACCAGTTTGTCTTCGAGTAGAGCCCGTAGCTTCGTAGATAGGGATTGTTATCTAAATCAGTGTAATATACATTTTCTTCTCTCAATGTTTAACCATACAGCTAACTTATTACGATCCTTGAACCGGTGGCGTGACTATATTGAATTATCCGAGATACTTTAGCATGGGATCCCGATTACCAATTTCATTGCGGCTTTTAGGCGGTCTAAAAACTGACACTAGGGTTGACCACTGATCTATTCGAACTTATTGCGGTCCTTTTTATTTAGGGGGGAGATACTTGCAGCATTTTAATCGTATATATTATCTATAGCATCACCTTTCATCTGTGGTCCCGTATTATGCAATTGGCCTCCGTATAGTCCCGCCACTGCCTGTAATCTAACCCATAAGACAATAATACCTGTTACGTCTAGTTATTTCTCTTCATTTATTCTATTGTAAGTAATTTAAAATTCACTCTTATTAAACCTATATTAAACCGTCGTCGTATGAATGAACGAATGATTGTGGCCTTCTCATTGTATAATTTTTTTGGTAATACAGTAGGGGTTTTTTTGGTAATACAACGTCAAGTTCGTTGCAAACTTGACGTTGAACTTGATCGTGTATGGCGTGTGTACATGTAGGTGCTGGTGTTTGGCTGAGTACAGTACCGTAGGCTGGCTGCACACTAGGCCACTAGTGGGTGCCAGGCCAGTAAGTGCAACCGTTTTTCATAAACACGTTTTTTTTCTTCCGGGGAACCGACTGGAAACTGCGACACGGTTTGCATTAAAGTCATGTAAATGTTTAAGTAAAGCAGCTCACAGTTTTTGGTTGCTACCAGTGGCCATATTGTAAAGGTGTCATTATTGAACTCGAAAATAATGCATTTCTTAACCTCTATCGATTTGTTCTACTATGGAGACCATTTTAAAAAGGGCGCGAATATATTTTTATCATAAAAAAAGTTATATTTTTAGTACATTTATGTTGTATTGTGTAATAACATTAATTTATTTTTGAATACTAATAAAATGTTATTGTTGTTTTTTTATTTGGAATTTATTTATTCTAGTAATACTTAAGAATTTAATGGAATACTTTGACGACATTTTGTATAATAGTGTTGTGACTTTGTGACATTATATGTATGATGTAGCTTTAGATGAGGCCTGTGGTTTTGCCCTTCATTATTTATTCTGATTGTGGGTATAATATTAACCATTACTATCCTTGCATGGGCTTCAAGGTTTATAATATCCATGCTATTCTTGTCATACAAATATAATTCCGTATGTATAATATTAGTTTTAGTACTTATTGTAGTTATTTAATCCACCAATATGTGTAACATTCCGTTGAGTATATTTACTTGGAATAACTAGACAGCTAGTAGATTGTTCCGTATCAGTATTAATAGATCATTCCGAACCAAATGTCTATTCAAACTTAATGATTTAATAAAACAAGTTATGGGAACGTGGATAATTGTTTTATTTTATAATCTTGTTAAAAAAGAAGTGACGTAGATGGCGTTACTGTGCGTTGTTTGGCAACTTGATTTGATGACGCAATTTGATTGGATGAAAATCAAGTTTTCTTTTTCACTACGTCTCATTCTTTTTTTGAACATTGAACTCTTTAACATTTTTGTCAGATCTACTAATAGTTCGAGTCTATTCGCACGAGCGTAGATCAATGTCGTTAATTAACATTTTTAAAAATTAAATACTTTGGCAGTTTTCTAGCATTCTAAAGCTGGGTCAAGACGCAATTTATTTACATTTCATGCTACTAGATTGAGCTTATTAAGGTGACGTGAGTCCAGCTCTTACCTACTACAGAGGGGGTAAGGTGCGGGGCCTGCGGTCCGACCGCGGGCGATCTCCCGCTCGCGCGTAGTTTGCGCGCTAAGTTTGAATATGTCACTCATTGAGATGCCACAGTGTAGTGACTACAGTAAAAAAAGCCTATCAAGCAAAACTAATCGTAGATATTACGAAGGTTGGTATTATATTGTAGGTAGCCTTGGGAAAAATAACTAAAAAGAGATAAAAGGTTTTAAAAAAAATAACGGTCTTAACCCTGGGTGAAATCATTTTTATTGTCTAATATTACGAGCAGAAATATTTTAAAGTGGCGGTGTTCATACACGTTTTAACAAACAACAGCAAAGTACACATAACTGAAAAATATGAATATCTACGTATTGTTAGGTTTCAGTGGCGCCACCTTCAAAAGTAAAAACAAATAAATATATTGTATCATACCTCTTATTTCACTCCTTTTATTTAGGACTAGGCAGATAATATAAATTTCCACCGGCCGGTTTGTGATAATATACTTAATAATTATAATAATACTAGCTTTTGCCCGCGGCTTCGCTCGCGTGGAATTTAGTTTGCCGCTTTAAGTTTCGTTATAGATCGTTTAAAACATTTGTTTATCGTAGCAATCTCTGCATCGTTGCAAACTCCCACCTCCGCATCGACAAGAGGAGACAAGTCTTGTCCTAGGTATCCCCACTACCAACATTGCAGCTGTATAGTTGATCTGCTGATATTCTTATACTGTGACACAACATATTTTTTTGTTTTTTTTTTCAAAGCAATAATCTACTAAATCTATAATACTCCGGTCAATTTAGACATTCGAGGTTACATAAAGTCCAAACAAGCTGAAAATCAGGAAAATTGTTCAAAATATAATTATAAACAATGTCTAAAAGTTCCCCATCATTCCCGTGTATGGATTTTTTTTTATTCAAGGTCAAAGGTAAAAAAAAGTGTTTTTCCCAATTTTCAGCAAAACGGTAAGATTTATCATAAAAGTACCTGAGAAAATAAAAAAGCTTATAAAATTCTCTATAACTTTAATTCTATCCACTTTTTCCATATTCCAAACCATTACCGTACAACTCTTTAATACCTTTCAAATGACATAGGTCATGTCACTGTTGAGCATTGGGGCAGGCTCCATAGTTACCTGCCCGAGGTCCTTAATTTTTACATTTCTGGAGCGTGTAGTTCAATAACGGTTGGAATATGGAAAGAGTGGATAGAATTAAAGTTATAGAGAATTTTATAAGCTTTTTTATTTTCTCTGGTACTTTTATGATCAAACTTACCGTTTTGCTGAAAATCGCAAAAAACTCATTTTTTTTACCTTTGACCTTGAATAAAAAAAATTCCATACACGGGAATGATGGGGAACTTTTAGACATTGTTTATAATTATGTTTTGAATTTTTTTTCTGATTTTCAGCTTGTTGGGACTTTATGTAACATCACTCTAAATTTTTGGTTTAAATTGACCGGATTATTATTCAGATAGTTCTTATTTATATTAAAACCTTATTTTCACGCAACCGTCATAGTTCAAATTTATTACCGCGAAAAAAGTTTTAAATTTTGCATCTCCGCGCTCCAGCAATATTTGGCATAGGTCCGTCCTCCACAAGCGCTTGAGCGCGACTGATCACGCCCCGCGTCACCCGCAACACGGCAAATTCTCGAAATTTATTAGGTATTTTGAAATTGTGTTTAAGAATGTAATGAAAGGTTACAAAAAAATACCTAATGCCCTAGCTCATGCTACGACCTATATTATAGTTGTTTTTCTTTGGGAAAAATCTGTTTATTTTAGCCAAATAATTATTTTTAAATTAATAAAAGAGGCAACTTTGTGATTTTTTTCTATCGAGGGAAATTAATCTAATCGTGTACTGAAATACCTTTGCCACTAGAATATATCCTCAACTTTAATATTATAGTTTTTTAGAATCAAAATTGTGACAATTGATATGAAAATAGTTGGATGGAAAAACCGCGTTTTGCGAGTTGCTGGACTCACGTCACCTTAAATTTAATATTAAAAAGCTATCATTACACTAAATAGTATCTTAACTCATAACTTATTATAATTAATTATACAACATTGCCATGTTTAAGCAGAGATTCATAAATACATGGCCATAACAATGCGTTTCAAAGGATTTCAAGACCCCTAAGTTAGTTAGTAGATACATTTGCTTGCTAATCAAATGGGTGGAACATGGTGGCAACATTAGAAGTCTCACAGTCAAAGCACATGACATTTTGAAAGCGCAATAAAAGTACGAGCACAAGCAATAGTTGAGACAGTTGTAGTGTAGAGGCTACACTACTATCAGTTTCGTCTTTCTCGGGGTCTGGCACCCAAGGACCGCACTGTCTATATCCAATCTCCTGAAAAATGCAGGAATACACATATACATACATAATATGTTTTTATAACTATGTATCTACATTTATTTTATTTAATGGTAGGTACCGCTTGGTTCAAGCCGGTATTACGATTTCTAGAATGGTGTTATTTAGGATTGTCTTGTATTCGAGTCGTCCTAATCCCAAATCACCCAATCCCTCTATCTATAGTCTAAAATACTATTGACTGCTTCGATCATCTGTGACCCAAATCATCTATACCTACTTACTAATATTATAAAGAGGTATTTGTATGTTTGAGCTAATCTGGTGAATTACCAGTCCGATTTCAATAATTGTTTTTATAATAGATAGCCACATTCAACGGGAAGTTTACAGGCTATTTCTCATCCCGAGATTTCGGGATTGGCTACAATGCGGGTTATACCGCGGGGTGCTGCTAGTTCCATAAAAAGGTGAGAATTGAACTAAGTCAATTTATTAGTTCATATCGGTATTATCAACTTCTTTCGATTATTTTGCTCGGTTTCTTGATTAGAAACCCGATATTCGATACTTAATCGATTCGATTAAAAGATTACCTGCGCATAGTTATGCGGGTAGCACGTGGTCTTCGGCGGTCGCCCCGGCAGCGGCACGCGGTTCCGCCAGCAAGCCAAGTTGCTCGCGTCAGTCTGCTTGGGATCCTCTACTTCCAAATACTGGAACAAGAGAGATACAAGCATGATATGTGTTAATGGGCTTACGGTTTGAATACACATTGTTAAGTATCAAGAACGAAGATAACTAGAAGATACTGGTTTCTTAAGTGTCAGCGAACAATACTCATTTTGAATTGAAACTACGTTTACGGATACACTTCGCTTTTATTTTACTTTTGTCTTCTGTGACCACGGCTAAGGTAAAGGGGCCGAAACGTCAGATAAAAATGTAAAATAAAAGCTAAGTATATCCGTAAACGTAGTTTCCATTCAAAATAACTAGAAGAGTTAAGAAAGCTATTGCACCAGATTTATGAGTTATGCATTATTGTTATGCTATAGTCTGGTATTCACAAATCCTAGCATAGCACCCTAAAAGCCCAAGTTTCTGACATAGCTTATAACTTATAAGTATTACGTGGTAGGTGGATATAAGTTAACAAATCCTGAAGCTTTTAAGAAATTGAAACAAACCGCCAAACAAATTGGGCGCCATTCAGAATTCCTGGCGCCCAACGTGTTACAAATGACGAAATCGAAAAATACTATTATAGAAGGTAAAATTGGACATTACTATCCCACTATTCACATGGAAACTTGTGAAAATAAACTAATACATTACCGGCTGGTTAACTAACGGGTTCGGCACCACTCTTCCAGTGTAAGGCACTTCGCAGTTGTAAAGTGCTAGCAGTATTAGGTTAGTGTCCGGTACTAACGCGCCGACTACAGGCCAGCTACAGTCCTGCAGTTGTGCAGCCGTTGGCGTACGGGATAACAAGTCTACGGACTTTTGCTGTGGGTCAGAAAAAAAACCTTTATTACCTAATTAGTATCAATATTATGTGAAAGTAAATAAAAAAGCCTGTAAGTAGCCTGAAATGTCCCACTGCTGGGCAAAGGCCTCTTGTCTCACCGAATATATCGTTACAGTATGTATCAATATTTTGTATTTAAAATAATGGTTGGAAAGCAAATTGTCTATTCCATCTACATTAAAAATAGACACAAGTCATGCATGCAACTTAATGCTATAACAGACACTGCCTGAATATACTCTAGATGGTACATACAAGCTTTGTTATAAATACATAAGTTTAAAATCAACATGTATTGGTGCATGTACAGAATGGGCACCAAAATGTCTAAATTAGTGGCGCCCAACTTGTTACTAAGTTCAATAGTAACATGCTATGCGTGGGTATCTGTAACTGGCTGCTGTATATCAATAATAGTATGACTAGGCTTATTATGTATCTTGGTGTTACTACGCTGATATTCCCAGAAACAAATAAATACATAGGAAATGGTATAATATGATATACTTCTTATAGTGAACATCTACTCCAGCCGGTCGAATAGGCACTCAGTAGTCAATGGCACTAAGTATTCGATTACTATTGAGAAAGTAGTTCTAGAAATTACCTGAAATTGATAAAAGGCACGTGATCGGTCGCAAGCTGCGAACACCGTCTTGTTGATTAGAACCCGAGGATCGTACAAAGTATCGAACTTCTCTCTTGCTATTGTCTTTTTCAGATGTTCTTGACGTTTATGTTTTTCCTTCGTGGTTTCAGCCGCGATGGTTCCACCTTCGAAATTACGAACGATATGATCATGCATTTAAAAAACAATTTAATTTTTAAGTTTATTATTTATTTAATGATTTTTAATATTCATGCGATGTGGGGTAGGAATTATATAATAATGTTACGCTTCCACGACTGAACTGTTTAATCATTTTTTGTGGGAATTGAAATAGTACCAATTGATAGATTGATAGTAACAATAGATTCTCTATTGAAATTAGCGATGAAGAAGAAGTGCGATTAGATATAGGTGAGCACTTAATAAAGCAAACGTCCATAAAAGTAAAATCAATACCTACTGGAAGTAAGAAGAGCACTCAAGACGATGAGCTCTCTCGTCACATGGAATATCGTCAATACAGCATTCCACAACGCTTTCAATAATGATGGGATCATCTGGAAGTATACAAACAATCTTTTGTATTTCTTTATGTTCAATATGGATTATGATTGAAACATTTAGCTAATGTGAACATTTAGCTAATGTAAATATATTTAAAACATTTAGTAGTTTAGTCTTTTTAGTCTTTTTATTTGTTATTATCTTATTTTTTTATCTGTTGTAATACGCAGTACTTATTTATGATGCTGATTAACAAAATCTAAAATTGGTATTGAACCCTGAATTAGAATACATGCTACTTACAAAATTATTAATGTTAATGTAATATCAACCGCGCTGATGTAACAATTAAATAAACGAATACTTACAACAACAGCACTGCTGCTCCACGGGCCGAAGCATACGCTTTGATAATCATGCACCCAGTTCAGTTGGAACACGCTCGCGTTGAGCAGCGCCGACATCGCGTGCGGGTGCAGCGTCGCCAAGTGTTCCCTGATCTCTTCGGTCGGCGGCTCCGTGAAGGACCCGTTAGTGTTCCGAGCCACCACCCAACCGAACTCGTCAATCAACACGCAACTCCAAGTATCGTTACAAGTCGGCTTGCAACGGGTTTTGTCTTCTTCGTAGCACTGTGGTGGTTAGGGAATTGTCAGTAAGGACGAGATGAGACAGTGTGCCATCAAGTCAAAGCAGTCGTCAGCCTCAAATTTCAAGTGAAAGAGAGGAGTGGAGGGCGGATTAGTAATGATAGTAAATAGACTGTTTACGTGGTTAGATTTTATAAAGCAAGAGCTGCAAAAAAAGACCTATGTGAACGTTTAAGAGAAATGGAAAATTTGAGAAGAAGATTACAAAAACGTTATTATTTACTGATTTATGCTGATTTGACGCTGATATGACGATAATACCAGGCTTGTAACTTAATTAATCAGTAATGAAGTTACTTACAGGGAACTCTGTGACTGAAACAAGCAGCTCAACCAGATGCTGAGGGAAGAAGTGGTACCCGGCGACACCGATCAATCCCTTGTCTGTAGTCAGAGCTCTAGCGGCAGTCAGCCACTCCCATTTAGTGCCTAGCTGTAAAAAGTAAAAGTTAACAATATTAGCCTGTACTATCCCACTGCTGGGCAACGGCCTCTTATCTCAATGAATATATCAATGCAGTGAGGAGGATTAGGCGTAAAAGACTTATAAGATTCGATAACATGGCAAATATTATTCGCTAATTGAAGATGCTATCAGTGAGAAAGATTAGATTAAAAGGCAAAACAAAATGTCCTTAGTCGTAAATCACACTCGCCTGACTAATACAGATGATCGAACTCTGGAATGTTTGAAAAGTGATAACCTACACTCTTCGGAATTAACCTGAGACAGCTAAATTGGCAGGCACTTTTTGCGCTACATATTATTATGTTAATGAGAGAGACTCTATCTACGCCTTCATTTGTAGTTTTCATGAAATAATATTTTCGACCTGGGAACATGTTTCCTATTTTTCAAACATGGCTCGAATTTGAAATCACCAACCCACATTTAGCAAGAGTGGTGTTGTGAGTATGCCTAATCCACCTCACTGCACTAATATCTTCATTGAGCTGAGGCCTTTGCCTAGCAGTGGGACATTAAAGGGTCTGACACAATGACTAACGAATACGGCTTGGAAGGTATACCTACGACATGATAAAAATACGATTTAAATTCCTAAATATCTACCTGGAAGATGACAACGCTGTTTGGATGTACAACAAAAACCTTTAATTCAGGTATCGATATCAAGGTGGTTTATCGAATAAAACACTCAGGATTAATTTACATTATCAGCTCGCATTAATCCATTCTTTGTAAGTATATTGATTTGCTAAATTGCTATCAGTTATGTGATTGTTCGTTTATCAGTTATTTTTGTTTATAAGATATTTTATTGCCCATCAGGAAATACCCATGAGTTATCAGAATGTGAACAAATATTGGTGACTATTAATTACTACTAACTACCGACTGTTAACTACGATACAGTCTTACGATAATACGATAAGAAGGTCTGGTAAAGATGCTTTGGAAAAACTATGTTCCTTAGGTTAAACTACTAAGTTCGATAAAAGTCGTAGAAAAATTACACACATTTTTGTTTTTGGGTGTTCTTAGGGTTTCATTATGAGCCTCTTTCGGTTTATTACATTTGTAAATAATTACATCAACATGTATAAGGCTTTATGTTAGATATGATATGTGTCAGTTGAAGGCATATTTATCAGTAATAATTATCGCTTTCTATATAATACACTATCAGCGGTCCGCGGTTTCACCCGCGTTGTGCCAGTTCCCGTGAGATTTTTTTTGCTGAATGTGCCTATCCAATACAATATAATTATTAAAATCGGTAGTTTCCGGAATTAGCGCGGTCAAGCTAACAAAAAAAAATATTAATAAATTAAAAATATTACTCTTCAGCTTTATTATCGACTAGCAGCGCCCCGCGGTTTTACCCGCGTTGTACCCGTTCCCGTGGCAATTTCGTGATGAAAAATAGCCTATAACCTTCCCGTTGAATGTGGCTATCTATTACAAAAATAATTATTCAAATCGGACCGATAATTCCTGAGATTACCTCGAACATACAAACAAACAAACTTACAAATTTTACCTCTTTATAATATTAGTATAGATTAGGTATGACGCATTTCTGCCATTTTTGCCGAGCATTGCTCACCTTTAATTAGTGTGATTATAAGTGGCCATACCTTATTGTTTAGATAAGATTTAAAGATTATTTGATAAAAAGAGTTCTAATTATTTTAAAACAAAGTCACTACGAATATATATACGGTATCATTGTTGATATACCTATTTGGATGTGACTCAATACAATGCTGACTTTGGGGAAAGGTGGCAATAAGACCTCTGGAGGTTGTTATCGTTACCATAATATAATCACGTGCATGCGTCTACATCTAAACTTTAGTTAAAGTTGACATTTTATAGACACTCATTTATAGAATTTTGGTACTTCCGATCAGTATGCAGAATTTTGATTTGGAAGGTGTTCCTCACGAAGGTGTCCAATGCATCGCGACGCCGCGTGTGGATGAACAAAAAGATTTCTAGATGCTTACCAACGTCAGAGCACACAGCCTAACATACCTCTATCTTTACCCTCCTTATCCTTCCCACGAGACTATCGTGGGTCGAGCCACCAGGTCGAGCCATACCAGGGCTCCAGCACGCCGTGGGTTCACTTGCGATTCGCGCGAGCTGACCTGCCACTGAACTGCCGTAGATACTTACCAGCCCTATACCTACTAACATAAGCTTCTACTTACCGAAGGCGGCATCTCGAAGGTATTCCTCAACCTCTGCCGCGGCGCGGCGGGCGCGTGTACCACGAGTCTGGTGGGCCGCGCGGCCGCTCGCCGGTACCAGGGCTCCGCCACGCCGCGCGCCCACACGCCGCCGCCCGCCGGCGACTCGTGCGAGCTCGTCGCGTGGTACGTCTGCCACCGGACCAGACCGCTTTCTGGACAACGAACCATTACTCTAACCACTGGCTATGATACGAGCCAATACTCACAAAATAAATACATCCAAGAGACAACGAACTACGCTCTAAAACAGCGAATGCACTCATAGATTACATGAACTTTGGGGGGGGGGGGGGGGGTCAACCGAGTGCCAGAGACGTTTAGGTAGAAAATACTTTCATGTAAGCGAGCGTCCACATCTAGATCCCTTAGAAATAAAAAAATTGTAATATCCGATTTTTAAAAAAATTTAAGCGACTACCCCCAAAATTTCCAATAACCCCCTATGAAAAAGCAACGCCCGTCGACGAAGGTTAAAAAAATTTACATGTGGAAAATATAATGAAATGTGGTTAAATAAATCGTTTGCGAAAAAGTCTTCCACCATACGAATGTATACGTTAAGTTTTTATGAAATATTTCTGTCACCTCCAACGAAGAAAGCTGTAGAAGAGCCCAGCTCGCAGGTGGAGCAGTCCCGCTCCGTGTTGGGCTGTTCGTGTTCTCGCGCCCATTTGTCGGTCGCTATCGCTTCTTTGCACAACTTAGCCATCAGGTTCTCATCACCTGGAACCAGGTAATGGACTAATGGTCATTAAGATTCGATTATTATAGTTAATTCGTCACACCTTGATAGGGCACTGCAAACTTAAGAAAGAACAACAGTCACCCCACATCTGGATATAACGAAGAAATTTAAGATGAGTGCATAAAAAAATTATTTTCAAAGGGTAATTCCACCTTTTAAATTGGTTACAGCAAGTAGTAGCATCAGGGCTGAATCATGCGGGGTAAAAAATTATAACGCTTAGGTACTAGATTATGTGGTAGAGTTAGCACCGTTAATGTATCAATTTATGGCGGGTTCGATTCCCGCCCGGAGTCAACAATATGTGAAGATAGTTATTGACGACGACGTCTGGCTGTCAATTATATATTCTTACTAGCTGCGCCCCGCGGTTTCACCCGCGTTGTACCCGTTCCCGCGGGAATTTCGGGATGAAAAATAGACGTTGGCCGATTCTCAGACCTACTCAATATGCTCACAAAATTTCATTAGAATCGGTCGAGCCGTTTCGGAGGAGTACGCGAACGAACACTGTGACACGAGAATTTTATATACAGGGTGTAATCGTTAAGTGTGCACAGGCGATTATTCCGTAACTATTGCAGATATCAAAAAACTTTAAACTGATATCGAAAGTACTTTACCTAATGAGTAAAATGACATTAATAACTTTTTAAAAATAAAACGAGAAATATCCAAAAAAAATACATTAATCACTCCCATACATTTTATTTCTAACAAATTTTTCTAATTTTTCAACAAGATGGAGCACCTGCACATAATACAAATGTTGTAATGAATTTCTTACAAAACAATTATAATGGCTTAATAGCCAATAATAGTGCAACCCCTTGGCCTGCCAGATCCCCGGATCTCACGCCTTGTGATTTCTTCCTATGGGGATTTGTCAAAGACCACGTGTACGCTGAGAGAGTACACAGCCTAGAAGAGTTACAGAATCGTGTACGTCGTGCAATTGCTTTAATTACTCCGCAAATGTTAAGGAAAGTTCATTTAGAAACTGTAAATAGAGCTCGTCATTGTATTGCACAAGGAGGACGTCACTTCGAACATATGCTTTGAATACAAAATTTTGTACTTACTAAGAAATAAAATGTATGGGAGTGATTAATGTATTTTTTTTGGATATTTCTCGTTTTATTTTTATAAAAGTTATTTATGTCATTTTACTCATTAGGTAAAGTACTTTCGATATCAGTTTAAAGTTTTTTGATATCTGCAATAGTTACGGAATAATCGCCTGTGCACACTTAACGATTACACCCTGTATAAGATAAAGTATTTGTGTATGTACCTATATGTAGTAGTATCAGATCAGTTAGTTACATTTGTTTCTGAACTAATAGGCTACTCTCTATATTATGAGAGAGAAATAAAGCTCTTACTAACATTGGTAATTCTTCTCAAAAAGCGTCGGAGGGATGGGTGAAAATGTATATCTCAACTTTTTCATCGCAAAGTTCGGTTCTTCGGAGCGTCGTCTTACAAAGTGCAGGACTTCTGCTTCTCTATTGTCGAAGTGAGGTTCCACGTGTCTGCAGTACAACCTGAACAAAGATTATCATTATTAAAAAGTAATAATACAAAGACGTGGCTAATTCACACGTCAAAAAAGCAATAGATCTAAAAAATACTCTTATTATTTAATAACTCGCTACGCTACATAACCTCATCGGCGTATCTCCCGCGGGTTAAAGTAGTGAGCGTATACCCATTTACCCATAGCATAGTACTGCAAACACAGACTACTAAACTAATAACTCTAGATATACCCAAGAAGGTGAAATACGAACTATATGCTCTAAAACAGCCGCGTACAAAAAGACGCGCGCTTCTCGAGTTTTAAAAGGTGTAGAACTAATGCCAGTGCCTGACTGATTGTTACGAAGAATTTTATAGCTCAATAGCTCAATTAAGCTCATCTATGTAAGTATGTATGCTTCTACTTTCGTAGAACGTCGATTTGGCCTTCTGAGTGTATTTATTTTGTGTACAAGCCGAGCGATGCTCATTCGGTAGCTTTAATGAGTACGTATCAGGAATTTGCTAGATCGATTTCATTCACAAATCAATCAATATTATCTGATTTCAATCAATGTTTCTGTGTGACATTTGGCTACCGATTAATAAAAACACTATCGGCTTCTTTGTGATCTTAGGTTTTGATGCAATCTACAAAATCTTACGTAGAATCAGGTAATTATACATACCAATCAGGATGTATTGCAAAATCTGTTCTGGATAAGGTCTTTAATGCTTCTTCGGCTAACTCCTTGGTGAAGGAGGTTTCTGGTGCGATGTGGTTCCTTCCGTAAGGCGGTAGTACTACCACTGCCGTGTAATGGTCCATGATTCGCTTCCAATGGTACTCGCGCATCTCCAAATGGTTCCTCAACCCATATTCGAAGATATCCTTCCCGTACATCGTCATGGTAGATGTGTCGTTATCTATCACCAACATCTTGCGGAACTGATTAAAAGTTTGATATTAAATGATTATCGTAGAGGAAGTATATATCTATATATATAAAAATGAAACCCGTTTTCCTTGGTCAAGGCATCACGCGTGAATGGCTGGACCGATTTCCACGGTTTTGCATTCGTTGGAAAGGTCTCGCGCTCCGTGAGGTTTATAGGGAATAAAAATCTCAAAATTCCCACGGGAACGGGGGCGCTGCGGGTGAAACGCAGGGCACAGCTAGTT
The DNA here is from genome assembly GCA_951394245.1 of Cyclophora punctaria. Taxonomy (NCBI): domain Eukaryota; kingdom Metazoa; phylum Arthropoda; class Insecta; order Lepidoptera; family Geometridae; genus Cyclophora; species Cyclophora punctaria. The sequence continues at coordinate 7,243,271 of OX596184.1, forward strand.
ATTTATATGGAGATTGTACATACTAGACCAGCCAGTCTTAGTTTAGGTTACTGACCTAGGCCCTGTCACAAAAAATGTGATCAAAAGATAATATTTAGTTTACTAAACTCAATACTAAGAAAAGCCAGAGTTCTAATGCGAGATTAATTAAGAAATAATTGGGGAGGAAACCTTAGCAACTATAGTAGATAGTTATTGAAAAGTTCATCTTTATAATAGTCTTACTTTTAGCCAATCTGTTGGATAATGTCTTGGGTAGTGTTCTATCGCGGGTTGTTCTAATTCCAAGAAGTCTACAGTTCTGTATCCTGGTTTTAGAATGTCTCCGTCGAACTGTGGAAGAGAAGCATAGACAATCTTAAGAATATGAGATGTTTACACAGGTCCGGATTCAAAGGGCCCTAGATACCTGGGACATTTGCACCCCCAAGAACAAGCTATCACGCCTTACCGGGATACGTTACTGCAGATACGTCATCTTTTCTAAAGACGTCTCTCCCGCTCTATTTTTATGTCTTTGTTGCATCTTAAGTCCACTAGACGGAAGGGTCTAGTATCTTTGTGCTTAAGGGTAAATTCAGTAACTTCTACACAGAAATAACGTAGATAGCTTAGAAACGTCAGCAAACTTACAGTTGGTTTCAAGTTGTCGTGCAATACAATGTTTCCTCGATGGTCAACGAGAAATAAGGACCCTCCTCCGCCAAGCTGTTGGCAATGATACATACAAATATGTATTAAGATTCTATTAGTGAATGCCGACTCTTAATTAACCGCAGTGTCCCGCGATTTTAATGCTGCCTTTCCTTGTACCTATCTATAAAAATCATTGCAGTAGCGTTGCGATTGCGGAAAACAGCACCTAAAAAGGCGAGATTTTTCTAAGAATTTATTTTGAATAGATATGTAAATACAGATTACTTTCTTGGTATTGTTTTGTTTAGTGTCAAATACCTAATTGTTATGTTACCTAGATAAGATTTCAGATAGATGTTTAAAAACATTTCTTAGTAAGCACCTAAATATTAATATGCATCAAAGGAATTTGCTCCAATGTTTTCTATGATTTTGATTAGATACGACAAAGAAATCAGCATATTAATTTATAATTAAATATGATTTCAGCCTTTGTTTCCACTTAAGTACTCGGAATCAAATCATACAATAATAATAATCCTCCAATCAGATAAAAGCGATAAGATATCATTTGCATTTACCTATTTACAAAAAAACTCAAAAACCCGCCAAGTGCGAGTCGGACTTGCGCACTGTGGGTTCCGTACTTTAAAAAACGGCAAAAAAATCACGTTTATTGTATGGGAGCCCACCTTGAATATTTATTTTATATTATTTTTGGTATTTGTTGTTATAGCAGCAATAGAAATACATCATCATCAAATTTCAACTGTCTAGTTATCACCGTTCTTGAGATACAGCCTGGTAAAAGACGAACGGACGGGCCGGGCGGACGGACAGCGATGTCTCAGTAATAGGGTCCAGTTTTTACCCTTTGGGTACGGAACCCTAAAAATTAAGTGGATACATCTATACCAATAAAAAAAACATCTATCTATACCAATAAAGAGTTGGCCTATTTGGTGGATTTACCGGTATGAAGCTAGCTACCAATGCTAACCCTACCAAATTGAAGTACTTAATGCCATTACATTAAATTTATTATATACGACCTAATAAAACATTACCAGATACGGGGGTAGCCACGAATATACTCATGACGTAAAGTACTTGGACCTTCCTTGAGGATAGAAATATTTTAAAAGAAGTTTGTAACCTAGTTTTCATTCTAAAACGTGTACAAAGCAGATAAAAGCGTGGGAAGCGGCTAGCAGTTCTATTCATTTACCGGCAAAAATTTTTTTTTACGCAACCAAGATAATGAAATGTGAGGTAATCTATTGAATGGTATACGATACGCGAACGGGTGGCGCCTATTAAAGGATTAATACAGTTACGAGTGGTTTACAAATAGTATTCAAAATCTATACTAATATTATAAAGCTGAAGAGTTTGTTTTGTTTGTTTGTTTGTTTAAACGCGCTAATCTCAGAAACTACTGAACCGATTTGAATAATTCTTTCACTGTTAGATAGTCTATTTATCGAGGAAGGCTATAGGCTACATTTTATCCCGAAATTCCCACGGGAACGGGCACAACGCGGGTAAAACCGCGGGGCGCTGCTAGTAGGTAATATATATTAATCTATCTACTTATACACACGTTCCATCCTAATCTATCCAGTATTTTTTTCCTGAAAGAGTAACAAACATACGATCCTCATAAACTTTCGCATTGGTAATATTACTAGGAACTATCTATTACTGACCTCATGATAAGGCAGGATGAGTTTCAAGTGTTCGATGGGAATGTCCACACCTGCGACGCCGAGCAATCGGTTCACCGGATACTGAAACAATTACGAACTTATAATAACTACTCGAAGCATCGATCATCCATCAGTCATCATCAGTTACCAGATAGGTATATACATACATAGTTACCGGATAAGTAACTGATGTACTGATGTACCTATTTAAGTATTTATAAAGCTGCGTTTTCACTCAGTGCTTTGGGAAGTTTTGAAAATATTGCTTGCTCGCTCTTTCATTCAATTGAAGAATGAGTGAACAAGTTCAAAAATATTCAGAGCACTGAAAACTCTTCATAAAACTACCTTTCAAACAAAAAAAATTGCATAAGCCTTCTTAATTTTATTTAGCAGTAGCACCTAAAGCATGCCTAAAGCATGTGTATGTTTAATTAAGTAAAGACGTTCGTTTGAAATAGTGTTCTATTTCGTGCAATATAAAATATTTTGAATTAATTTGAACTTGTTTGTATCTTTAATATATTTAGGTACTAAAAAGATTTAAGAATTCTTGTGTAACCTGCTTATTTTTCTTCTACTTCGTTTGAGAGTCGCGAAACCACGAGTGTAGACACCTCAAACTTATAACACTCCTTTTTGCGTGGGCTGGCCATAGGCATGAAAGTTTTTTTCACTCATTTATTCATGGTAAAAGCACATTCATTAATCAATAAATGAAACTTACTGTCCTCGTTGCATTCCTTTGTTTTTCCTGAAATAAAAAATTTAAATAGTTTCAGTAATGGTATAATAATATGCACATTTAATTAATTCAATTCAACTGCTGTGGATTTGAAAATTATGATTGAACGTATATTCCTTACCTCTTCTATTTGTACGGTAATATTCTGAAAATACAAATAAAATGTTAATAACCCTCTTATTCAAAAAAATGAAATAAGTAGTTAATGGCATAAATATTTTCAGCGAGCATTCTAAAATGCAAAAGAGATTTTAGGCACACCGTGACCACCGAAACAGATGATCTGTTAAATATAAAACGTTCTTTCATAACTTAAATGACAGTCGTAAGTTATTCGGGCCGCCATTTTGCATTTTACGCTGACGTTTTGTTTTAACGTTTACTGGTACGGGAGTGTAAGCAGTAAGCTCGTACCTCGACTGTAGTGTGCTCGAACACGGGGACGGACACACTGATCAGGAGCTTGTACTTGACGTCCTCGCCCTCGTAGTACCAACCGTACTTGTTCTGCGAACAAAGTTGAATTGAGAAATTACTTGATTTGAAAAAACTATCAATCAAAAAACGACCGTTAGACCATATCGGAGACCTTAATCGGAGGCTGTTTTGAAATTCCAAATTGAGGATTTTGAGAGATTATAAAGTGTCGATTTCTAGGGTGGGGTGAGGGTTCAGTTAAGGAAGGTGAAAGTATTGAGTTGATCCTTTCAAAGCCTATCTAAAAGTATTGAGTTGATCCCTTCAAAGCCTATCTAACTAGAATAACCCCTACCCTCTTCATTAACTGACTGCCAATCAAGGTGACCAGTCAAGTGACAATTTGTAATTAAATACCTACCAAAATAAATCTATGTGCTGCTCCAGATTTTTATATGATGTCAGCGTCCACTATTATATCACAGTTCAACAGGACTGAATATAAAAAAGAATCTACCAATGGGTCCGATTAAAATCCGGGCCCGACAGGCCTATTTAACTTTTGTTAAAACTATATTTTCGGATACACTCGAAACGTCAGATAAAAATGTAAAATAAAAGCGATATTTTACATTTTTATCTGACGTTTCGACCTCTTTACAGTAACCGTGGTCACAGAAGACTTAGTTAACTTACCAAGCTAATTTGGTACAAATGGTCCTTCTCCATCTGCGCGGCACTCAGTAAATTCTTTTTATCAGATCTCAGTTTCCTGTATCTATGAAATTGTTCTTTATTTTCTTTAGTTTTCCATAGTTGTACTCCTTTACGAGGATCCTAGAAAAAGTTCAAGTTATTTACCACCCAAACACAACTCATGTGTTATAAATAAAATTATCTAAATCGCAATCTAAACGTCATCATAGGCCCATTTTAAAGGTAACAAATTTTGCACCCTATTTTATCTCTAGATCAATATTCGATAACTCACACTATCGTCCGATTATCGTCCGATTATCGTCCGATTATCCTCCGATTATCATTTTGTTATTATTTATTCTTTTCAGTCATTTAGATCGTATCTTTATTATCAAGTTTAGACCAAGAGATATTACGTTCATAATAGGACATACCTAATAGGAAGTAGAAAACAAGTAGACGAAATAATTTATTACTACACTATAATACATTATGTCAACTTACTGAATATTTGCGTAACAGACGAAAATAATCAAAATTGATTAACAGTACAAAATTACTACAAACTGATTAAACAAATATAACCACTTGTTTAATTTGTTAGATACTTAAGGCATCGCACGAACGCTGTTTTTGACACGCGTAAAAAATTGTGACGTTGTAATTTGAAAGCTGGGTATTTGGGAATAGAGCATGAAACGTCTTTTTAATATTAGAACAAAAGGGACGGTTCATAAATCAACTATTAGAATTAGATACAATTTTTAATTCATTTTGTACTTACAAAAAGAAATCTGTTTCACCTATCTTCATATGATCACATAATCTAAATATGGATATTTTACTTTTTAAAATCTTACTACATATACCTATGTAACTGTATCTTTAAGATTGCCTCTCCATGGAAGCAGAGCTAGGTTGCGGAGAAACGGAGAAACATTAACCAAAAAATTAATAGGATTGCATAAAATTTTAATAATCTCCTCTTCAATAGATAGGCACTCTTGCCATGTATAAATCTATGCGTTTACTAACCTCCACATGAGCGTAAAGATCACTGAACACCGTGAGTCGTTCCTTCCTCTGCGCCACCAGCGGTCGGTCCAGCACCCTGAATATCTTCATCACCTGCTCCGTGACGTCGGTGTGAGTGATCAGATCCGCGAAGAACCCGTCGCGGTCACAACTCAAAGACTCCCCGTAAGGACGAGTGCTGTCCCGAAGACCGAACGGATCGTGTAGCCAGAGGACGAAAAGTCTGTAAGGTTACACTATTTAAGCCCAGTTTTTACTAACCACTATATTCATAAACGATATTTAACTAAATCAGCTGCGATTTCACTCGCATAGTTTTCGGAACCAACATTTTGTTCCAAACAAAGGTTCAGTGTAAATGCTCAGAGCCGAAGTTGTGTCAAAACAGAAAACAAATGAACAGATTTCCCCGACCGAGCAACACTGAACGAACATTCGAATGTTTCCTCATTAAGTAAAAACGCGGCTTCACAAGTTTCATTTAACAGGCAACAGAAAAACATTTTCTAGCATAGCTCAAGTCCCGTAATCTAAAAGTTAACAAGGAGAAATTAATATCTTTTTGCCAATGAAGAGAGAATCGATTGTCTTTTACCCAAAAAATGTGTCTTATTTAATGCATGTCAATTGATACCCATTTATCGGTCAAATGCATTTAATCTGCACCAGCTTGACATCTATCCGATTGGAATTAATGTTAAGTAATTTAATACAGATATTGAAGGGTAGATAGAGTTGGCCCACAAAAATATTGAGCATATTTTGGATGAAACTTTACAGTAATTACAGGTCATACATCAGAAAAACACATGGGATACATTTTATCCCTAAATTCCCATAGGAATGTGTACAACGCGGGTAAAACCGTGGGGCGCAGTTAGTTTGCTACATCTGGTTCTTACCTTATCTTGCCATGTGGGTCGAGCGTTCTCATGAGCTTGGTGAAGTTCATGTAAATACTATCAGTGAGTAGTACTATGGCTTGTTGGCACGACGGAGGCCGGTCTGAGGAGCCATGTTGAGCTTGCAGCAGTCTCACGGCTGCCTCTAACACGTCCGACATCCACGTCTCATTGTGCATCGGGTACGGGGCCAAGGCTGATATCATTGCTGCCATGTTTATGTGGTTGGCCTAAAATAGTGGGAACATAATTTATTGTGTTCGGATTAGTAACAGTTAAGTTAAGTAGAAGAGTAGGATATGGACATCAGCTTTAAAATAAATAGGTAATTTAATTCACACTCAATACAATAAATTCAAATGTATATCCTAAATGAGATGAGGGTCTTTTGGCCTCCAGTGGGACACCACTAGCTACTACACATTACAAACAAGTTAGATAGAAGCATTAGAAGAATTTGTAACTTTTGATAAAGAGGATACTCAAATATGTATTTGTCTCCTGAAATCAGAAATAGTTTAGGCAAAATATAGACTAGATTAGTAGACTCACACATAATTAAAGAATAATTACCGAAACCAATTTATTATTAAAACAGCTGATAGGTGAGTCCAGTATCACGTTGAATCGGAGTACGTTGACCTGATCATCATCAGTCAGGGCGCTGAGCAGAGCTAGCGTAAACTGTTCGGACACAAATCTGTTGGTGGAATTGTTCATAGAGCCTGAAGCGTCAAGCAAAACGAGGATGTCCCTGGGAGCTCCGCCCGCCGCAACGTACCATGGCCGCAGCCTGCAGTCGTAGATGTCGTATTCTGGATCGTACTCCTGTTTGAACATGTCGCCCCATACTGCAGCTGTAATGAGTGTTAGTAGATAGCGAAGCTGTTGTGTTGCACAGTGATGTAATATTGTGTTACTATACAATAAAAAAGCTTGACATTAACATACGTTTCAATGAATAGTAAAAAAGTTTACGTTGACAATTTTTAATAGGTTCTTTTAAAACTCTTAAGTTTTAAGTAGGATTTTTTAAGGGTTTTACCGGATAAATGGATAAATAAAAATAGGTCGCTAAAATCTCAAAAAATTATGTAAATAAAATCAGTACAGCACAATAAAACTATAAGGGTTGCGTTCTTAGCAAATGCTAAGAACCATAGCCAAATGGATATGGAACCCTAAAAAGGTAACGATGAAAAGGAACATTTTTAACATTTATTGTTTCTATGATTCATTTAAGTCCGATTACAATTATTTCCATAGAATAAAAAAAAAAATTGCATTAACATAACCTTAACTCTTTTTAAATACATATTATGACTAACTAACCTGGGTAATGCCTCAGGAACCCTGACGCGCTGCAAAAATACTGAAACTCCGTGGTAACATCTTGAGCATAGTTCTTTTGGAATGTCGGCAGTAAGCCTTCCGACCATCGGAGATGAGGCGTCACTCGGGGATCTGTAAAGTAGAACTAGATGATACAAAAATAGCTAAATATCTGTACTAATATTTGTTTAAAGAGGTAACGTTTGCAATTTTATTTGTTTGTAGTTCGGGCTTTTTGTAATAGATAACCATATTCAACGGGAAGATTATAGTCTATTTTAAATCCCGAAATTCCCACGGGAACTCAGCTAGTTGTTGAATAAGGTGCGTCACGTGCTCGTTTCGAGAATGCACCTATGAATCATCAATCAGACCTATTAAGCCACTTAAAGCTGTAAATAACACTTAATACCGATTATGGGGAAGATAGAGTGATTCACGATAGCTGAACGGATTATAACTTGATCAATCATGATAATGGAATTCTCCCTTCATTGTTTTTTGGTTTTTAATTAGCATTTTTTTGTCTTTGTTACGACGACCTAGATTGGTTATATTGGCTAATAACAAATAGGTATCTATACTAATATTATAAAGCTGAAGAGTTTGTTTTGTTTGTTTGTTTGTCTGTTTGTTTAAACGCGCTAATCTCAGAAACTACTGAACCGATTTGAATAATTCTTTCACTGTTAGATAGTCTATTTATCGAGGAAGGCTATAGGCTACATTTTATCCCGGATTTCTTACGGGAACGGGCACAACGCGGGTAAAACCGCGGGGCACTGCTAGTAAATTATAAACTGAATTTAATTAGTAAAACTATGATTTTATCATAGGCATCATATCAAAAAACTATGATCTTATCAAAGTTTATCTTCAGCTATTATAAGACGTCCATTGATTGCGCGTGTAGTTTCTGCCAAGTTTTTGGGGAAGTTTTATTCAATACTAGCGGCCCGCCCTCTCTCCATTTCAGGTGAAAGGGGGTGGCCCTTTCACCCTGTTATGGGATGAATTTGCAATATTCCCTTTTGGCTAGCACCTACGTTCTAAAAGAAACCCCCGTGGAGAATTTGAGGTTCCTAGCACTTATAGGTTCTGAGATTTCGTCATTCGTTCATTCATTTCGAGTAGGTTAGCTACCCTGGTGTCGGAGTTTTTAGACCGCCTAAAGGCCTCCGATATTTTCTAATGATTGAAACAACCGGGACCGACTGCTTAACGTGCCCTGCGAAGCACGGTTGAGATTTCGTGATGAGGCATTGATCTTTCGCTTTAGGAGTACATAACATAGATTTTCTTACCGCAATCAAAGACTTCCTGCGCCACGTGGACGCTAGTCTTCTCGAGAGACACGGCAGCATCGAAATGTTTGCTTCGTTGCAGCTTCATTTTCTGAAGATTTCTGCAGGTCCATGGCAACTCAAACTTTTGGAATTCAAACGGTAGTACTCTATGCTTAGTTTGGTCCAAATCCTACAAATAGGATATAATTATTCACTTATCAGCGTTAATAAATACAATATGGTGGGCAGAAATTGATTTTCGGTATCTTATCAAATGTATGAATAGACAGTCGTCATGCAAAAACGAAGTAGCGAAGTACTACTGCTAGGTATATACGGAAAATAAACAAGGATACGCGTTGTGCAATTAACGATAAGTTGCGAAATGTTATCACAGAAAGTAGTTCACGGAAGTGACCTTCCGTTTAATCTACATCTTTTCACTTAAACGCAGTAATTGAGATATTAAGAAATGCCTAAAATTATTTTGTAATGGCCTACACAGACTTTTGTATTATCAGAAAATACCCTTATGAACTGAAAGCACACACAAAAGCGGATGGGCGGATATATTTTACAGCGACTTTCATCCTTCGTAACTAAAGTCCCTTGTCTGTGCTAGCCGTAATTGGTGTAAGTTTACTTACGCGAGTTAACTGCTAAATGCTGAATGACTGAATACTTTAAACAATGAATTACTTACAACGCTGTAATCAAAAGTGTAGTTAACCGATGGGACCAGTTTCGGTGTGGCTATTTCTTCTGCTTTCCTCATGATCTCCTCTGCAGCATGAACTCTTCTGGTCAACAGATCTTCCATGGCTTTGGCCATTTTACGAACTATTTTGGAACCGTCCCGCACTTCCATCTTGAAGTCTTTGAATCCTTTCAGCAACTCTTCCCTTCGTACCACTTTCTTCTCCATTTCCAATAAGCTTTTCTTAATTTCTTCAGCCCATGATTTTACACTGTTAATAAAATAAGCTTGAATTAAAATAAGACATATAATAAAACATAAGATTAATTTCTAGTTATCCTTCTATTTGGATTAGATCTACTTATATTGTTTTATTTCACTCAGTTGTTACATAACTTTTTATTTGCAAATACAACACACGATATCATAAATGGACCAACTAAATTGATCCACATTTACAAGATGCGACAATAGAAAATGTAATTATTAAGTTAAACAAACTTACGAATTTGCACTTATTATTTTAGGCTGATCATTCTTTTCTTGCACAATCGGTGTCACTGTTAACTTAACTTTCTCATAACCTGTGATCTTAACCGGACTATCCAATTTACTCTTATTTACTTTAACTAAAGTTTGCTCGTGTTCTTCCAATTTCTTTTTAATTTCGAGTATATTTGATTTATTGTGCGATGTATTAGGTTTAACTGATATTGTTATTAATATTAAATTGAGTATAAAAAGTATAAGTATAATATTTTTCAGCACCATTGTTAGTTAAGTTATGTTTTGTATCATCTTTTTTGTGTTGTGTTGCGCGCATGTGTTTGGGCGGGCGGGAGCTCACTGCAGGCTGCCTCGCGTCTGGGGCGGGCGGCGAGGCGCCCGACTTCCTGGCGCCAACAACTACTGTTCGCAGATTTTGGCTTCTCATCTTTATTGATGTTATTAACCTAATATTTTATTGCTATTACTGTTAAATGTGTCATACAAATATTTTTTTATTCTGTTTACATTTCGTAATGATTTACTTTTACGTATATATTACTTAATTTGCCCTTACTTATTTATTTATTTATAAGCTGAGTTAATTGTTAAAATGAAGAATGTTACGAGAAAACTGAATATCCTTGTTATTATTCGATCGTAGAGTAGGTAAATCATTGTAAGTTTCCGGGAATTTGTATTATAATCGCTATTAAAGAATTTCTTATGAATAACTAATATGTTAAATCGCATACGTAATTATAATTAATTTTGCTATCTTTACACCTTGTTGTTGATTAAAACAATAACAAGAAAAATATCTACTGATTAATAAATGGACTTGCGATGTTTGATTTCTTAGATACAACAATCTCTTGATTGGCAGTAAATAATCCCTATATAAATTAATTCGGAAATTAATTGGGAACAATTTCAATCCGAAGTTCACAATGAAAGGTAAACAGCAGCGGAATATTTATTATCGACAAGATTTTAATAAGAATTTAGTGTTTGATAAAAAGTGGTGTCTAATAAAAACGATTTGTGACTAATATGTTGATTTTCTTGTTATAGGTCTATTAGTATTCGTCTCCGTAATCGCCGCGGCGTACGCGGTCCTGGAGGGCTACCCGACAGAATGTCCCAACTCCCTGCAGAACTGGGAAATCGAGCAGCTCCTAGTTCACGAAGACTGCAACAAGTTCTATAAGTGCACCTTCGGAAATAAGGTAGAATACTCGTGCTACGGTGACCTGTACTTCAACATCGAGACCTGGCAGTGCGACTGGCCGCACAACGTGGACTGTACCGGAAGGATCGAACCCACTACTACCGCGGCTCCTACAACTACCACCACCACCACCACGCAAGCACCAACCACGACCACAACTACTACCCAAGCTCCCACTACCACCACTACCCAAGCACCCACTACCACCACTACCCAAGCCCCCACCACCACTACCACCCCCACTACAACCACTGGGGCCCCGACCACCACTACTCATCTTCCCGAATGTGAAATAGTCACCCCTGATGGTGATGACTCTTCGGAGGAGTCCGAGGAGATCGAGTTCCAAGCCAACGGCTGCCCCGTAAACCCACACATCCACTGGCTGCTGCCTCATGAGGAGGACTGCAACCTGTTCTACTACTGCGTCTGGGGAGAGAAGGTCCTGAGGAACTGCCCCGAAACCCTGCACTTCAACCCTGTTCTTCAGGTATGTTTAACGTTTGAAAATAGTTATGTAAAGTGTGAACAATATTTTAAGTAGGTGACACCAACATTTTTAGTAATTTCATTATTAATATCGTTTTATCTGATATCGTTCCGTCGTTCATTAGTCCATTCACTTCGTGATTAATTCATCTGACATTCCTGGAAACAAACATACTTTAAAGGTGACGAAGATTGTTTGTGAATTTTCAAGCATGAGACTGCAATACTATATCTTTTATGGTCGATTTCTTTCAATCTTCCCAATCTGTGTTCGATAACTAAACTTATTTTTTATTGTACTTGTCATCCAGGTTTGTGACTGGGCCTGGGATGCCGGATGCACCGTGTCCGCCAACAAGCACGCCAACGCCAGGAGGCTTCTCTTAAACCACATCCTATCATAAACATTGAGTACGAACCAAGGCTAAAAAGTTCTAAGTCAATATAATCGTATCGCATTCCGTCTCTTTTATTAGCTCTAGTAGAAAACATGTAAAGCAATCTGAAAAGATTACTCAGAAAAGATTATTTTTCAAACCTTTTATCAATTATATTGCATACTTTTAAATAGGTATTAATATATTTTTTATCTAAAAAAAATATATAAAGACGTCTTAGCCTTAATCACTGTAAGGAATCAAACATCTGATTTAATGAGCAATAGGGGTACTTATTACGTATTATATTCGGATTATATCCGATTCAAAATAAAAGAGATTAAGTATTATGTTTTGTGTATCTCTTTATATTATATAAATTAAACATTGTATATTTTTATGATTCCTTAAAATCCTGTTTCCTAATAACCCGGGAGTTTGACTCATTTCATTCAAATTTGAAAACTTCAAAATACACCGAAAGACAGTATCAATATTATCAATCTTACTAACTTTCTAATCCATTATACTGCTTTAATATATGTAGTAGGAGTAGTAGTATTAGCCTGTGATGTCCCACAGCTGGGCAAAGGCTTCGCATCTCACTGAAGATACAGTGTACAGTGTTATGTGATTTAATGTAAGAGTGCTTACTGTGTCGGGGTGGCGGGATCGATTCCCGCCTGGAGTCAACAATCCTTGTACTCATAGTTATTGGTCACGATGACTTTATTTATACCAATATAATTTGTTACAGTCAAAGTGATTAATTCGTTACAAGCATTAAACCAAGTAAACCAAGTAGGGTATATAATACGCCTCGTGGCGTGGGCAGAACGCGAGTTCAGAAGATACGAGTACATGGTAGATACGCTATCTGACACAAGCTGCACCCCGTAGTTTGAAGCACATGAAGAGTGTAGGGAGCTACGCATCCGTGGACACATACCAACAGGAAATCCAAGTACTTAGCCTAGTTTTTTTTAAATAATTTAAGCATTGTTTAGCTGAGTAAATAAATGGACTTCGATACACATGAGAGACTCTCGTATAACCTTTCTTATCATTTCGTGATGAGTAATATTTTCCTGGTCTGGCACTTTGAAAAATTAGCTTAATCATCAGCTGTCATCATCATACTTAATCCTATAAGGTGGCTATCTATTATGCATAATAACTGATTAATCAAAGTGATTGACAGTTTAACCAAGCAACTTGGTTTACTTGGTTACTTGTGACCAATTAATGACTTTGGCTGAACAAATATCTAAATCTAAATATACCCGGACAAATTCACTCACGGTTAATTAGACCCAAACTAAGCTCGAAGCTTGTAATATGGAATCTAACTAACTGATATGTACTACTACATATATATATGTCGTAGGGTAATTTGATACTTCGAATCTTCGCGAAAATCCTAGGGGTTTTGCGAAAACGCGGATAATTAGACATAGGCGAAAAATTATCAAATTATCAAATTATTAAATTCAAAAAAATATAAAAAAAATATATCAAATTATTAAATGAAAAAAAAGGATTGTTGGGCGGGAATCGATGCTGCCACCCCGACACAGTAAGTACTCTAACAAACCACTGTGCTGCCTGTCATACATTTTTAATGAATAGTAATTAATTCTATTAAAGCAGTATGATCGATTAGTAAGTAAGTAAAACCGACACAATTGATATTGGCTACCGGTATCTTTGAAGTTCTTAATTTTAAATGAAATGAGTCAAACTTCCGGGTTATTAGGAAATAGGATTTTAAGAAATCATATACTTAAATAAACAATATTCAATTTATATAATTTTAATACTGTGTTATTTATTAAAAATTAAAAATAAAAGAGATACACAAAATATAATACTTTATCTCTGGCCTTGCAATGTTTGATTTCAATCTCTTGATTGGCAGTAAATAATCCCTATATAAATTAATTCGAAAATTTATTGGCAAAAATTTAAATCAGAAGTTCACAATGAAAGGTAAACAGCAGCGGAATATTTATTATCGACAAGATTTTAATAAGAATTTAGTGTTTGATAAAAAGTGGTGTCTAATAAAAACGATTTGTGACTAATATGTTGATTTTCTTGTTATAGGTCTAATAGTATTCGTCTCCGTAATCGCCGCGGCGTACGCGGTCCTGGAGGGCTACCCGACAGAATGTCCCAACTCCCTGCAGAACTGGGAAATCGAGCAGCTCCTAGTTCACGAAGACTGCAACAAGTTCTATAAGTGCACCTTCGGAAATAAGGTAGAATACTCGTGCTACGGTGACCTGTACTTCAACATCGAGACCTGGCAGTGCGACTGGCCGCACAACGTGGACTGTACCGGAAGGAACGACCCCGCTACTACCACCGATGCTCCTACAACCACTACCACCGAGGCTCCAACAACCACTACCACTGAGGCTCCTACAACCACTACCACCGAGGCTCTTACAACCACTACCACCGAGGCTCCTACAACCACTACCACCGAGGCTCCTACAACCACTACCACTGAGGCTCCTACAACCACTACCACCGAGGCTCCTACAACCACTACCACCGAGGCTCCTACAACCACTACCACCGAGGCTCTTACAACCACTACCACCGAGGCTCCTACAACCACTACCACCGAGGCTCCTACAACCACTACCACTGAGGCTCCTACAACCACTACCACCGAGGCTCCTACAACCACTACCACCGAGGCTCCTACAACCACTACCACCGAGGCTCCTACAACCACTACCACCGAGGCTCCTACAACCACTACCACCGAGGCTTCTACAACCACTAACACCGAGGCTCCTACAACCACTACCACTGAGGCTCCTACAACCACTACCACGGAGGCTCCTACAACCACTACCACCGAGGCTCCTACAACCACTACCACCGAGGCTCCTACAACTACTACTACCACCACTACTACAAAAGCCCCGACCACAACTACACACACGCACACACACACCCACTCTCACACTCACACACACACTCACACACACACGCACACACACACTAACACTCCACAACCAGCTTAAGATCTTTGGGTTTTCTGGTGGCGGCTGAAAAACAGCGCACTGTACGAAATCCTTTCGACCAGCACAAACTGAGCCTCCCACCCTATGCCTTTTCATTGCGTATTCCTTTTTTAAAATTATTATTATTGTGTTTTAAAGTTTATTCAGATTTAGTTCTTTTAAGTAATCTTAGATTTAGTTTTGTGTTCTATTAAGTTGTCTGTAACATTTTTCTTGAAAAGGGCAATAAACACGTTTTTTATTTGATTTATATTATTATTAACTACAATCGAAGCTACCATCACAACCACAACTCAGGCCCCGACCACAACAATGCTTAATTATTTTTTTTTAACTAGGCTATGTACTTGGGTTTCCTGTTGGTATTTGTCCACGGATGCGTAGTTTCATATGCGTTCTTCATGTGCTTCAAACTACGGGGTGCAGCTTGTGTCAGATAGCGTATCTACCATGTACTCGTACTCGTATCTTCTTAACTCGCACTCTGCCCACGCCACGAGGCGTTTTGGTATTCTAGTTTTTTTTTAGATCACCAACCCGTATTAGGCAAGCGTGATGATTACGCCTAATCCTCCTCACTGTACTGATATCTTCGTACCCGTTCCCGTGGGAGTCTATAACCTACCCCCTTGTTTGTGGCTATCCATCACAAAATAATTATGCACATTGGTAGTTTCTGAGTTTAGCACGTTCAAACCATACATACATCGATCCTCACAAACTTTCGCATTTATGATATTAGTAGGATGGTTTTAGTTCGGTGACATTACCGCCACCTAACGAAATTTTCACAAACTAAATTGGTAACCAACATGATATCTACTAATACTAAACTTATCTAATTCTGAATTAATTTTATGTAAACATTATAATAAGGTACTAAATAACTCTATATCAATTCGTCAGATGGCGTTAAAAGCAACATTTCAATTATTAACTTATCAACTGCATATCTAAATCGATAAGACAAAAAGTGTATCAAAGTCCAGTCACTGAACACGTTAAGCATACTGAGCTTATCATATAAAAAATCTACAAGAATTAGTGAATATTTATAAGAATTGTAAAAGTGACACTATTTATAATTCTGTAATCTGAGGTGACAACGTACAAAAGTGTTACGTTTTGTAGGAAAATTTAGGAAGCTACATACAGTGTCCGTAATCACCTATGTTTTAGATAACTGTATAACAACCAGAAAGTAATCAGCCTGTAATAGCAACAGCTCTCCTTGACAATTGCTCTACCTGCCCCTGTGTCATCTACCCGACTACATTGCCCTACCTATATCTTCTCACTTATTGGCATGAAAAGCCTCTCATCTCACTGAGGATATCAGTACAGTGAGGAGGGTTAGGCGAGCTATATTATACAGTTATCTTTTAGGTTACCTCTCTTGGTAAGGTTTAAATAAAGGTTAACATTATACTTACCTAAGGATATTAAGATGTTTACTCATTATTTATTATTGCATTGATATCAAAGATAAAATCGCACTTACAAGAACATGTGCATAGGTAGAAAAAATAAGGTCGTTTTTATCAATCTGACTTCATCACATGCCTTTATTGTGATAAGATATACAATCGATTGGCAAAACTCCTTCCTGAGAAATCTGGATCGTCACGCCAAGAACTGATCGAAGTAAAGTAAAATGTAGCAAGTAAACATTTATACGCACTCGGAGATGGGATGGAAAAGGACTGTTTTAACAGGAAACATCAATTAGCATGACAATAAATGTTTGTAGGTACTAAGCACGGTCACTCACAAAACAATAATTAATAAATAGAATATTGGTAAGGTCCAGGAAAGGGATTTGATGCCAGTTAACATATCATACTGAGAACGTTCAAACAAAATGAAGTTTCAGCGAAATGGAAAATGTATTTTCTTTTTCCCCCTCTCTGGGTATACCCAAGTGTCAAAAGAGCCTATTTGAAGAACACAAACGGGGAAGAACCTGCCAGTATATCTTACCGTATATATCTTACATATCTAACCAAGAATCTAATCTCATTTAATTTGATATGTATTATTTTTCTGATTTTTAAATACTTATGGAGCTACCTACTTGGCTTTGATTGATTTCCCTTGATTCTTTCAGATTAAATCACTACCAATAAAATTGTGCATGAATACTGAATAGTGATTACTGATTACGATCATCAATGTTACGATGCCGACACGTTTTAAAGTTCACGTGTTTTATTTTAACGTTATGATATTTTACCCGCGTTGTACCCGTTCCCGTGGGAATTTCAGGATGAAAAGTAGCCAATAACCTTCCCGTTGAATGTGGCTATCCATTACAAAAAGATTTTTTCAAATCGGACGAGTAGATCCTGAGATTTGCGCGTTCAAACAAACTCTGCAGCTTTATAATATTAGTATAGATTTAGGTACATAGTGGTTTTTATAAATCGCTTTTTACAAAAGTAAACCGAAGTGTCTATCGCATCTGCTTGAAACTTTTAATTGATTTTACCATTGATTCTCTCAGAGGAAATATCTGCGCTTAGAAATACAAGTCACTTATGCAAGACACTATTTACCTAAGTGCAATCTAACGCCCGTACTAAGGACTTCAAATTAATGAGTGATTTTGACATGTAAGACCATTATTTTGAGTTGAAGAGGTTCTTATTGGAAAAGCGAAAACATTATGCAAGTTCTAATAAACAGTATATATCGCCTACGTCAATCGATGATATTGATATTTATCTGAATATCTAATCTTATTTGTTAAATCTTGGAAATATTTCGTTTGCACGTATGTACCTACACAGATAGTAATCTTATTTGTAACCATCTTTTAACACGCCACTTCATGTGCGATGTAGCGAGTCAAAATATATTTTTACACCTTTTATACAATCTGAAAAATAACAGCTTATAAATATCTTGTCATACACACCATAAAGCCTATATTTTTCAATAAAATATTTATAACTAAGTGCTTGTCCTTCTCTTCTAAATCATCCCATAAGAATGCATAGATTTGAACTATGTCAAATGGGCTGGCTAAATATTTATACCTACGTACTCCGAAGTACTTCACACATGAGTAATATTTCTTAGGAACCCTACTCATTTTCATTGAACTAAACTGAACCTTACACTTCTTGACCTAGCTCCAGCTTCCGCCGTGTCCTCTGCCCATCCTTCACTGCCCTACCTATATCGATTTTATAAAAATTAATCATGACAGTATTAAGAAGAAGACCAGACGGGTAGGGTAGACGCCAGTATTATTTAGTCAATCGTCTTCTTATTTCGTTTCAAAGGCCTTTAAACAGTTCAGGTTCAGTTCTTAGTTAGCACAAGGGCAGCAACTGAGACTTTCATAAAGTCTTCCTTGGCGCAAGAGTAGGGCACAGAGTGTAGGACAACAGGTGGACCATGTCCTGGTCTGGAGCACCACAGTCACACTCCGGCACAGAAGAGGAGCTCTACTTAACTAAGTTTGACCTTATTTATTTAGCCAATGAACGATACCCGGACACTCTCAGCCACAGTCATCAATGATGCTGAAAACCTAAAGTTTTCTACACACTAAAACCATCTTGCCTAGTGGTATTTATTATAGAAGCCAGTAGATACTTTTATATTTATCTACTTAATGTCATACCGTCGGCCTTATTTTGGCAAGCTCGTTTCAAAAGGAGCTACCGGCATTGCCCAGGCCTGTTGTGCCAGTGTTGTGGTTTCGTGTAGAGATACCCTTATACATTTATTTTTCTTTTGATTATAGGTAAATGCTTAAATCAGTATGTACTGCAGTTAGCAACATTCCCGGAAATATTGTTTTCTATTTCCGTATCTACGTAGCGAGCGTTTGATCTTATCAAAAATCATTTATTTACGATTAAGGCGAAATAAGTAATTAAGGGCCTATGAGTTCCTAAAACGGGCTACTTTAAACAATTTTTTAGCCAAAAGTCTTAACGTTACAAGAACAATTTTTGTTTGTTTTTAATCTTGATCATATGTTTAATGAGACTACTGTTTCCGAAACACGTTGACTATTAATTTCCTCGATAGAAAATAATCACAAAGTTGGGTCTTTTATACCTTACTTTGTGAATTTTAAACACTTAGTTTGTTAAACAATTTCAAACGCATATTTCTAAAATTAATTTGAGTGATGTAAAATAAACTATGACGCAGGACTGTTGGAGTAAAATTTTTGTTTCAATATTATATTTGTAATTAAAATAAATTTCCAACGAAAGGTGGTAGATTCTTGCGAATGAGTCGCCATTACAATTTCCGCGCCGTAGTGTTTCTCGCTCTTTTGTACCCAGAGTGACAGTATGCGCTGAGGCGCCGTGCTAGTCGGACGTGTGTCGCTTTTTTCATTCCAGTGCTACGAAACTTCATAGTGTTTTCTCATTGAGATCTTATTGTTTTTTTCTATATTTTAAGCTATTGCATAGCTTCTATCGCGGGCCTTGAGCGCGGGGACCGAATCCAGAAATTCCGTAACGAAAAAACCTCGCGCAAAAAACCTAAGGCTCCCCACTAACGCCATCTAATGATAGAAAAAAAAACCTATCGCTCCCCACTAACGCCATCTAGTGATAGAAAAAATAACTATGCAATAGCTTTACCGCGGCAGTCCCCGAGTGCCACACGTCTTTTTTTTCTATATTTTATTAAGGCGGCCCCTAAACGATCAATTATATTGAATATTGTGCAATATAATTGATCGTCTTGGGCTAATATTGAAGACTGCGCAATGATTGAACGAAAGTTTGAGCGAGTTTAATTTTTATTGCATCATATTTTTTATTGCTTCGTGTAGGGTCAGTATTGCGCAATATTTGATATGTTGCTCGGGATCAAACTATCCTTCGACTGAACAAGAAAACATTGCACGATTTTCTTATTGTGCAATATAATTGACCGTTTGGATCCAAACGCAATTCAATCTTATTGCACAATTAAATATATTGTACAATGTTATTGTAGGTCTAGGGGCCGCCTAAAATGTGATTATTGTGACATTATAATAAAAATAAACTTTTTTCAAAATAGGTTATTATAAAACACTAGCTTTTGCCCGCGGCTTCGCTCGCATGGAATTTAGTCTGCCACATTAAGTTTGGTGATATGTTTATGGTTTAAAACATTTTTTTATTAAACCGAAGCAAAAAGAGGCGCCTTTTGCTTTCAAATGACATGGGTCATGTTACTGTTGAGCAACACGGTTATGGTCCATAACATAGCCCAACTCTATTCTTCGGTAGCCATAACACCGAGTTGGCCGTCGATTTCGATATGACCGTCAAAGAGTGACTTGTAAATAAGTCATGCCACTGTTGTGCATTGGGCCAGGGTCCATAGTATCCCAAGTTCCTTTAATTTACTATTCTATTTTAGTTACTACTTGCTCGCCCGCACGTACACGTCACTTGTGGCCGTCACTTGTGGCAATATAAAAATATCTTAAAGAAGTAAACATAGTAGGTAGAACCACCATTAGCAACAAACTATCATTTGGCCAACGACATTATGTGTCTAATATTCTTCACACTTCCGCCTCCACAACGTAGCGCACTCCTACCTCCGCATCGTAGCTACCTCCGCGTCGTAGCACACTCCCACCTGCGTATTGTAGCACTCTCTTGGTTCCGCATATACCCCTATGTCACAAAAGCGGCCCGTCTTACTTTATTTGGCTACTTTGTGGCCCTTGCCTGTCAAAAGGTTGCCGACCACTGACTTAATGCGAAAGACAAACGAGTACATCATCTTTGTGTAACTCCAATAGTTTAGGCAGCGCACGCCAAGATAGCTCTTAGAGGGCAGATTTTTTTCCATCCATACATCCATCCTCACAAACATTCGCATTTATAATATTAGTAGGAAGTAGGAAGTAGGATTAGTAGGTTAGTAGGATAAAATTTTATAAGACGGTTTATTTCCAAAAGTAGTCAATAGATAAAGTGGTAAATTAATTAAACGAAAAATACCTATAATAGGTGTTTCGATTTTGATAATTTATTTTATACAGCATATTTTTTAAGATTTTTTCTAAAATATTAAGGTACTTTACACAACCTCAAATGAAAAAGAGTTTTGATAAACTAATGTGAGAAAATAAAAATGAATCGTAATGTTCGGATTCGAACCCGCGGCCTTCGAGATAAGCAAAATGATTCTTCCTGTACTTAGGTTTCATTCACTAATTGCAATGTTATGCTATCGTAACGACACGTCACACGTTGAAATTAACGACTAAAATATAAGACATACGTATATCGGAACTACTCGGCGATGCTTCGTGCTCATACGGAGGCCGTCGCATGGCGACCATGTCACATGTGTCAAACCAGTACGGTGGTGATTTTTCTCCGACTTGATTTACAAATACTTATTTATTACGACCAAAATTACACAAATTCATTATAAATTGTAGCTTATATAACCTGTTCAGTAGTTTTTGCGTGAAAGAGCAACAAACATACATACATCCATACATCCATCCATACATACATCCATCCTCACAAACTTTCGCATTTATAATATTAGTAGGATAGGATATGTACGTAATTTAGATAAATACAAAATGCGATAAAATGTTGATTGTTAGAATCTATTTTATCAATGTGATGACTATTCTACCCAATTCAATATCTACTACTGATTTTTATTATGTGAATTAGATAATTAAGCGCTTCGCAATCTTCTGTTACAAAACGACCGCACGCGGGCCCCGTATCTCATAGAGTGACGTCAGCGCCGCGCCGCCGCGACGGCCGCTGCGCGTACTATTCCTCCCCGGCTTCACCGCCTGCTTCACCCCCTCAAATGTCGAAATGGCTGGGGTATCCAAGCCTTAAACAATTAAATCTAAAAATACGTTATTTAACATATAATAAAATGAAGTCCTCGTGTTTGTCTGTCCCCGTTTCATAATGTCAACTCAATAAACTTCCAATTCTATGAATACATGAAGAAGATTTTAGCCTGTTTATTTCAAAATTCCTTGGAGATCGGTTCCAAAGCAGCTAAAGCCGTCGGGCAGAGGTAGTAAAAATAAATTCAATTAATAATCGCTATACCGGTGCGGATTGATAATAAAAGCTTTCAAGTTTCCAGCTGATGGCAATCAATACCAAACATTAAACGCGCTTATCGTAAAAAGATCACTGATACTAGATAACAAAACCACGTTTTTTGTTATAGTTACATACAAATTATGGGAAATTACACCGTCTCATCCATCAGTAACTTGGTAACATTGTGGTAAACACAAATGAACACGGTTCCGATCCCTCCGATAAAACAGAATATTAAATATTAATATAATATACAAATTAATATAAAAATACATTTATTTCACACTAGCGCCCCGCGGTTTTACCCGCGTTGTGCCCATTCCTTTGGGAATTTCGGGATGAAAAATAGCCTATAGCCTTCCTCGATAAGTGGACAATCCAACACTGAATGAATTTTTCAAGTCGGACCCGTAGTTCCCGAGATTATATCAAGATAGATATTTAGGTTGATACACATTATATAATATTATCATATTTGCCAGTTAGTAAAAACGAACCTTTAATTTTGGTATTTCCAAAAATAACATCAATGTGCTGAGTTACGTGATTAGGTAATTAGATAAATTTATGCATATAGCAAAACTTAATTAAAACATAATTTTAATCCAATAAAATAACACTAGTAGCCATCAAATCACTATAGTTGGTCTAATCACGTTATGATTTATCATAATTACGACAAAAATGTTATTAATAATGATAGATGTTGATAATCAAAACGTTAGATCAGCACCAGATAGATGATCCAAAAATAAATTATTTAGTTAAACTTCAGTATTATTTGTGGTATTTTTCCATTGTAACCCTTTTTCAACTCTATCTCCGAAGTCAAAATGGATAATTTTCAAAATACCCACGGCGCGTTTCTGTAAATGATCAGCTGCAAGTTTCAATAGTCTTACTACATTATTAATCATGTTACTTCGTTCATCTTCTGTCATTTCATTAGAGTACATTTCAGATATTTGATTAAAATTTGTCTTATTATCCGTTTTTGGTTCAACAAGATCTAATCTATTCTCATCTACGTAAGGCACAGGGCCATCAAAAGAGTTTGGGTAGTAGTTCGGTGAATCAAACATATTGTTACCAACAGGGTGAGATCCGCCACGATTGTACGTAAACACATTATCTCTAGGGCAGTTGACTCGTATTTTATTGTAGTTAGCTCCTAAACGATGATACTGCGCGTCTCTATAGGCGAGGATCCTAGCTTCGAAAAATTTGTCCGGTCCTCCCATTATCCCAGGTATTAAATTAGCCGGACTAAACGCCACTTGCTCAATATCAGCGAAGTAATTCGGAGAATTTTTGTTTAGCACAATCTTTCCCACCTCTCTTAAAGGATATTTGTCCAAGGGCAAAACTTTGGACACATCAAAAATATCAAACTCGCTATGTTTCATGTCTTCTAGACTTAGAACTTGTACAGACATAGTCCAACGGGGGAAATCTCCATTAGCTATGGCGTTGTAAAGATCTCTGGTCGCGTAATCAGGATCGATTCCGGCTAGTTTAATAGCCTCTTCAATACTTATGGTTTTAACTTCAGCATCTGGCGTAAAGTGGAATCGTACGAAATTAACTTCGCCATGTTCGTTTACGACTTGATATGTTTGAACGCTATACCCGGGCATATGTCTATAGCCATCATGGATGCCTCGCAATATATGAAGCAACATGAACAAACCTCTCGGCTGTAAAGTTATAAAATCCCATAGCATATTAAAATCTCTCAAATTAGTCACAGGATTTTTATTAAATGTCCTTAGAAAAGGTACAAAGTATACTGGATTTTTGAATCCGTAAACTGGTGTGTTTAAGCCTACGATATCAAAATTGCCTTTTTCTGTATAAAACTTTAGTGAAAATCCTCTTGCATCCAGAAGAGTATCCGCGGCATCTTTTCCGAGGGACAGCGGAGAAAATCGCGCAATAACAGGTGTTCTTTGTCCGACTTTTATGAAAAGATTTGCTTTACAAATGTCGAAGAGGTCGTGCGTTACTTCGAAATAACCCAAAGCTCCCGCTCCTTTAGCATGAATGATTCTCTCTGGTAGCTTTTCCCGAACAACATTAGTTAAAGATTCCATAAAATATCGGTTGTGAAGCAAAGGTTTATTTAAGGTAAATGTCTCTTGACGTTCGATTGGCGATCCCGTATCAGAAGTCAAGGTTCCTATCGGACCCTGCGATAAATAAAATGATGACGTTATGAAATATGCTTAATCGATTGACAAAAATAAAATCAAGGTATAATGGAAATAAGCTACTTACAGTTGCTCTCCTTTTGAATTCAATAAGTTGTTTAGATGCAAAATTCTGGTAGCCCCAAACAAATAAAATAATAAACAATAAAATACATATTTTGGTGAGGAGCAGCATATTTACTCGGTTACACACTAAGCACACACCAGTTTAAAAATAAAACAATCGAGTAAATTAAACTAACGAGTTATTTTATATAACAAATACATTCTGACCGTCATGCATCGGCAGGTGCCTACAATAAGTGCGATGTAGTAAATACATACAAGACAATTGCATATAAATTATAACTTTATACTTGTTGGCTGTAATGTGATAAATCCCAATGTCAGCGAATAACTAATGAATGAGTTGTTAAATAGTAGACATTGGGTGAATGGCAGAAGCCTCCCCGTGGTGGATCCTATAAGCGGACCCGGTCATCATGCAAGGTCCAGGTTGACAAATCCTTCCACCAAAGTTAAAAAAGAAATTTTATCCACAAAGGATAGGAGTACTAGTAAGCGAAAAACACCCTTAAATATACCTACGACTGTTCCAGTGCAAACTGCTAGCCACTGTTGCAACCGAGTGCTGAAGACTATATAGATGGTCATTTTAGCGGTCGTTCCGCATGTAGGCTGACTGACGTTGACAAAATACCCCGAGTTAAAGGGCAATTACTTAAGTTTAAGTACGACAGAAATTAATTTTTGAATTGGATAGCTAAATTCAAAAGAAAGTCTGGAAACTATCCCAAAATTGCCAAAGAAACTGGCACAGTGCGACTAAAACCGCAGAAAGCGGATAGTGTGTAATATGTACAATTTAATTATGTCGGTCATTAATATGGCTTTAATGGTCCAATTAAATAATACAAAATATGCGGTAGCGTACCACGCTAATACCGCACCCAATGTAACTTCACTCATATGCTTATCGGGTACCGGGACTCTTCAAGCAAAATGCATTAGGTATAATATGTATTAACCGAGTATGACTGCTCTATACAGGCGCCATACCAGGCGTTAAGGGAGTAGATTCATTTTTGAGTGAGAGTGAGGGTGTTTTTTTTGTAACCACCCGAAACTAATAAGGGCGTAGCCAACGCCCACGTGGCAAATCAACATTCATATTAGCACGTTTCTATCTTTTTATGAATCATATCGATCGATTCCTTGAAATCAATAAAGAATCAGTTCTCAGTTAATCAATATTGATAATCAAAAATATAAATCTAGGCATTTAATTAGTCAGTAAACAAGGTATATATACAGTGAAATCAGGTCCCTTACATCAATTTAATTGCAGTTTTTGAAACGCAAATACCATAAAGGATTACTAAGGCTGTTTAATGAAAGGTAAGTTGTGAATTTAGGGAGATAACTAGTGCAAATGTGAATCAATTTGTGAGTGATAGTGAAAGAATAGTGTTTCTAACTTCAATATAGAGCAAACGTTACTATTATCATATCATAAAACAAATACAGTACTATGGAGTGTTACGGAAACGGAATCATTGAACAGACTTGTTGTGTCAGCAACATTTAGTAACTGTAATAATGACGTTTGATATGTCTCGTTTCAGGTACAGCGTTTTTAGTGCTGTGTGCAGCGGCATTGGCCTGTGGTGATATTGTCCAGTTAACCACTCGAGGAAGAGCTTGCAACTGTGACTCATCCCAGGCTGCCAACGTCTGCTCGCAGAGCGGAGCTGATGGAAATTATGTAGTCCACGAAAACTGTAATCAATTCTACAAATGCGCCAACGGAGTCCCTCATGAATTCTTCTGCCCCGAAGGACTTCTCTACCAACCACTTGGAGAACGCTGCGACTGGCCTTACAATGTAGACTGCGGTGATAGACCAATCGTGGAAACTCCCGCACAAAGCAACGAAGACAATGATGAAAGTGTTGAAGAAATCATTGTCACTTGTAACGACGATCCTAGTCAAGCTCCCAATATCTGCTCTGCAGGCGGATCTGCTGGTACATTAGTGGCTCATGAAAATTGTAATCAATATTACATTTGTGATAACGGCTTACCTGTTGCTATGAACTGCGCGCCTAACCTTTGTTATGATCCCTGCAGAAGAACTTGTGATTATTCACAGAATGTTGACTGCGGTAACAGACCTATCGTGGAAATTGACCAGGTGACTCCAGCACCACAACCTGAAAACCCCAGTACTTGCAATTGTAACCCTGCCGAAGCTCCCAGCATTTGCGCAGCCGATGGATCCGACGGAATTTTGATCGCTCATGAGAATTGTCCTCACTTCTATAAATGTCTTCATGGCAAGCCCATCTCTTACGCTTGCCCCTCCAATCTTTTTTACAATCCCTACACTGAACAATGTGATTGGCCTGAAAATGTAGACTGTGGTGACCGTATTATCGAGGAAGTACCCTGTGACTGCAATATCAACGAAAGTGGAGAGGAATCGTGCAGTGAGGAAGATAATAATAGTGTCGAGGAGAGTATACCCAGCGTCCCTGACAACGGTGGTGAAGAAGGCGGTGACACTGATTCTGGAAACGGAGGTGAAGATAGTGGTTCAGGTGGTAACGAAGATGGTGGGTCTGGTGGTGGCACCTGCAACTGCAACCCCGGAGAGGCTCCTGCTATCTGCGCGGCTGACGGTTCGGAGGGAGTCCTAGTTGCTCATGAGAACTGCAACCAATTCTACAAATGCAATGGAGGTAACCCGGTCACTGTAAACTGCCCTTCAGGTCTCTTATATAATCCTCCACTACAGATCTGCGACTGGCCATACAACGTTGAGTGTGGAGATAGGCCTATTGTTGACATAGAATGCGGTAGTAGCGAAGATGATAATGATGGTGGTAATGGAGATAGCGGATCTGGCGGTAACGGGGACGGTGGAGAAGACAGTGGTTCTGGAGGCACCTGCAACTGCAACCCTGGAGAGGCTCCTGCTATCTGCGCGGCTGACGGTTCGGAGGGAGTCCTAGTTGCTCATGAGAACTGCAATCAATTCTACAAATGTAATGGAGGTAGCCCGGTCACTCTAAACTGTCCTTCGGGTCTCCTATATAATCCTCCACTAGAGATCTGCGACTGGCCACACAACGTTGAGTGTGGAGATAGGCCTATTGTTGACATAGAAAGCGGTAGTAGCGAAGATGATAATGATGGTGGTAATGGAGATAGCGGATCTGGCGGTAACGGGGACGGTGGAGAAGACAGTGGTTCTGGAGGCACCTGCAACTGCAACCCTGGAGAGGCTCCTGCTATCTGCGCGGCTGACGGTTCGGAGGGAGTCTTAGTTGCTCATGAGAACTGCAACCAATTCTACAAATGTAATGGAGGTAGCCCGGTCACTCTAAACTGTCCTTCGGGTCTCCTATATAATCCTCCACTAGAGATCTGCGACTGGCCACACAACGTTGAGTGTGGAGATAGGCCTATTGTTGACATAGAAAGCGGTAGTAGCGAAGATGAGAATGATGGTGGTAATGGAGATAGCGGATCTGGCGGTAACGGGGACGGTGGAGAAGACAGTGGTTCTGGAGGCACCTGCAACTGCAACCCTGGAGAGGCTCCTGCTATCTGCGCGGCTGACGGTTCGGAGGGAGTCCTAGTTGCTCATGAGAACTGCAACCAATTCTACAAATGCAATGGAGGTAGCCCGGTCACTCTAAACTGTCCTTCGGGTCTCTTATATAATCCTCCACTAGAGATCTGCGACTGGCCACACAACGTTGAATGTGGAGATAGGCCTATTGTTGACATAGAAAGCGGTAGTAGCGAAGATGATAATGATGGTGGTAATGGAGATAGCGGATCTGGCGGTAACGGGGACGGTGGAGAAGACAGTGGTTCTGGAGGCACCTGCAACTGCAACCCTGGAGAGGCTCCTGCTATCTGCGCGGCTGACGGTTCGGAGGGAGTCCTAGTTGCTCATGAGAACTGCAATCAATTCTACAAATGTAATGGAGGTAGCCCGGTCACTCTAAACTGTCCTTCGGGTCTCCTATATAATCCTCCACTAGAGATCTGCGACTGGCCACACAACGTTGAGTGTGGAGATAGGCCTATTGTTGACATAGAAAGCGGTAGTAGCGAAGATGATAATGATGGTGGTAATGGAGATAGCGGATCTGGCGGTAACGGGGACGGTGGAGAAGACAGTGGTTCTGGAGGCACCTGCAACTGCAACCCTGGAGAGGCTCCTGCTATCTGCGCGGCTGACGGTTCGGAGGGAGTCCTAGTTGCTCATGAGAACTGCAATCAATTCTACAAATGCAATGGAGGTAGCCCGGTCACTCTAAACTGTCCTTCGGGTCTCTTATATAATCCTCCACTAGAGATCTGCGACTGGCCACACAACGTTGAGTGTGGAGATAGGCCTATTGTTGACATAGAAAGCGGTAGTAGCGAAGATGATAATGATGGTGGTAATGGAGATAGCGGATCTGGCGGTAACGGGGACGGTGGAGAAGACAGTGGTTCTGGAGGCACCTGCAACTGCAACCCTGGAGAGGCTCCTGCTATCTGCGCGGCTGACGGTTCGGAGGGAGTCCTAGTTGCTCATGAGAACTGCAATCAATTCTACAAATGTAATGGAGGTAGCCCGGTCACTCTAAACTGTCCTTCGGGTCTCCTATATAATCCTCCACTAGAGATCTGCGACTGGCCACACAACGTTGAGTGTGGAGATAGGCCTATTGTTGACATAGAAAGCGGTAGTAGTGAAGATGATAATGATGGTGGTAATGGAGATAACGGATCTGGCGGTAACGGGGACGGTGGAGAAGACAGTGGTTCTGGAGGCACCTGCAACTGCAACCCTGGAGAGGCACCTGCTATCTGCGCGGCTGACGGTTCGGAGGGAGTCCTAGTTGCTCATGAGAACTGCAACCAATTCTACAAATGCAATGGAGGTAACCCGGTCACTCTAAACTGTCCTTCGGGTCTCTTATATAATCCTCCACTAGAGATCTGCGACTGGCCACACAACGTTGAATGTGGAGATAGGCCTATTGTTGACATAGAAAGCGGTAGTAGCGAAGATGATAATGATGGTGGTAATGGAGATAGCGGATCTGGCGGTAACGGGGACGGTGGAGAAGACAGTGGTTCTGGAGGCACCTGCAACTGCAACCCTGGAGAGGCTCCTGCTATCTGCGCGGCTGACGGTTCGGAGGGAGTCCTTGTTGCTCATGAGAACTGCAACCAATTCTACAAATGCAATGGAGGTAACCCGGTCACTGTAAACTGTCCTTCGGGTCTCTTATATAATCCTCCACTACAGATCTGCGACTGGCCACACAACGTTGAGTGTGGAGACAGACCTATTGTTGACATAGAAATCGGCAGTAATGAGGACGGCAATCAAGGTGGCACATCTGACGCAAATAGTGAAGATAGTAACTCTGGTGCAGGCAATGAAGAAGGAGGTGATAGTATGACAGGAGGCGAGACCGCTGAAGAAGACTGCAGCGAGGAGGTTGGCAACGGAGGTACTTGCAATTGCAACCCAGGTGAAGCCCCGGCTATTTGCGCCGTTGATGGCTCCGATGGTGTTCTGATCGCTCACGAAAACTGCAATCAATTCTACAAATGCGACCACGGCAAACCAGTCCCCTATTTCTGTCCATCAGTTCTTCTATACAACCCATACACGCAAATATGTGACTGGCCACATAACGTGGATTGCGGTGATAAGCCCATTGTAGACAATGAAAGTAATAATGGAGGCAGCGACGAAAACACTGACACTGACACAGACACTGAAGAGGTCGAAAATAAACCTTGCAATTGCAACCCTGAAGACGCTCCAGCAATTTGTGCTACTGGTGAAGCTGAAAATGTACTGATCGCTCATGAGAACTGCAATAAATTCTACAAATGCTCATTTGGAATCCCGGTAGCATTTAAATGCCAGGATCCTCTTCTCTACAATCCCTATAGCGAAGCTTGCGACTGGCCAGCTAACGTTGAATGCGGTTCCAGACCTATTTCCGACAGTGAGGAGGAAGTTGACAATGGAGAAAACGAAAATGAAGACACAAACACGAATACAAACTGCGATCCCAGCGAAGCCCCCACTATTTGTGCAGGAGCTGATTCAGACGGAGTACTAGTTGCCCACGAGAACTGCAATCAATTCTATGTATGCGCCGATGGGCTGCCAGTCAGTCTTTCATGCCCAAACAATCTGTTGTACAACTCTCTGATTGAAGCGTGCGATTGGCCAAGCAATGTCGTCTGTGGCGATAGAGTGATTCCTGAAGCCGAAGAAGATGGAAGTGGTGAATGCGCGTGTAATTCGAAGCAAGCACCTGCTTTGTGTGCCGAGCCGCAATCCAACGGAAAACTGGTGGCTCATGAGAGTTGTAACAAGTACTACGTGTGCTTCCGACACAACCCTATTACTAAGAGTTGTCCTTTGGGTCTGATGTACGAGCCGCACACGGAAACCTGCGCCTGGCCCGCACAAGTCAGCTGTGAGGGCAGAACTGTCACCTCCTTCTTCTCCGTGAACAAACATCTGAACGCTCGCCTTGGAGTCGTTTAAAATAATAAAATTACGTTTAACACTTGATTTATAAATTAACTTAACAAATCGACATTTTTCTCATATTATTTAACTTTATTAATTATCTGTGTATTGTATGTAAATTGTTATATGGACATAGAATATAATAAATTATTATATTAATATCCAGCATGTTTTTCTATTATTTATCTTACCTTTACCTACCAACTAAATTAAAGCCAATAGTTTTGTTGGTAATCAGATACTCAAGACAATTTAAAACTAGATGACCTTATCCATATATGTACTTCAATGTCTACTAAAGTATCTCTATAATGTATAAAGTCTGAAACTGATTTGTCGAATAACACAGCAAGCACACGTCATACAAGGCACCTATCCTACCCTACACCCTCTCCCTGAATAATATCTCATCTATAAGGTGACCAAGCGACCTAGCAAAAAATGGTTGAATCCTGTGGTTGAATCGGAGTTACACGAAGGCCCACTTATGATGCCCTTCCGCAAGGCCTCCAGTACGTTATTCTATTGGTATCCGATCATAGCAAAAGTATAATGCAAAGTTAGGTTAGAAGCTATACTCGATGCCATAGTCAAAACATATTACACAAAGTGTACAAAGTTCTCAAAAACACAAAGTTCTCCAAAAGTTCTATAAATAATCGAACAATATAAAATTGTATATGAAACCAGAAAAATATATCTTACCTAATGATTGTGTGGTTTGTTCTTCAAATCACCTCTTAATTAATTGCCGAGTCTTGATATTCTTAACAATGGAACAGTCCTTAAAATATAAGTAGTTAACAAGTTTTGTGATGGTGTGTTCCTTAAGATTTCTTGGACATTGGATATTAACATTTTGGTATGCCATTACATTATGTCTGTTAGATAACATACACACACATACTTCATTACTTAACTATTGCTTGCACACAATCATTTTTAATTTATTTTATATCCTTTATTTATCAAGAATTGGTGTTGAAATCACAGACCACAAATACAAAGAGTTGAAATATTTCTCAAACGAATTTCAGGACCACAATCTGTGCCCACTTGTAATTCTATGGTGCCCACAATATTCACAGTTTTCCCGCGTTTGGTTTGACTGGTTTGACTCACGGTTTGACTATAGAAAGTAGGTCCTCCCCGGGCACTAAATGAAAAAAGGAAAATTATTTATTATATCTAGTATGTTAACTGACTGAAGGTAATAAAGACAACGCCTACGCAAATTGTAGTAGCATTTTGCTTTTCTTAAAGAAGTCAGGAAAATACCTATTGTCCCATAAGGATTCATTACTTTTCAGATGCACATGGGCAATAGCCACAAATTACAATTTACCTACTTTAATAATTTACTTTCTTCTCTATTACAAGTTCTTTCAATCGTTAATATAATATGTACTCGCATGGTACGGTGTGTTTATATAATTATTAATTAGCCTTACATGTAGAGAACTTATATCATTCAACTAACTATGTGAGAGAAAGTAAAGATTTTCCTGTCGTGAAAATGCATGTGTTTAATGAATCGGAATATTATGTTAAATGAGGGAAATGTTTGCGGGGAGATTCGGAGAGTGGAGCGTGATTGTGTCTACGTCATGAGCGTAGCGACTGCGTCACGGCGGGCGCGCGGCGCGGCGCGGGGCGCGCGCTCTCTGGCCAGGCCAGTGATAAACAAACCACGCGCGCGCTCCGTCGTCACCTACACCTCCCGGAAACCTCTGTGTTCACCAAACACGACCTTCTACATTTCGGCCAGCCAAGCTGCTCACATGACCTCGGTGGGCTACTGTTGCAGATGTCAGCCGCCGCACGGACAACGGCGGTTTTATCACATTTTAGAAAATGACTGAAGGCTCCTTATTACATCATGATAAGCCGGTGAGTTTACTTGGACTTGACCGCGCGTACTTTATATCATCAGGTGTCTGTCAAAAAAAGTTATGTAGCGCCTTGATGTTTGGTGTTTAAATAAAGATCTATTTGTTAAGTAAATAGAGACGAATATCGCTCAACACGTTGTTGCCAGGTGTTCAATGTTGCTGCATTGATACCTACAACAAGTGTTTAGTAATCTGGCACCAAACTAATGCGGTTCACCCGTTGGAAATATCAAAGTAACAACTTACATACAATTTAAATAAATTACGTGAACGTTAGCGATAAGGAACCTCACTATATGATTAAGAGTAATTGAGTTAATTGTCCATTAAATGTAATCGATCAATACAAACATTACGATTGTAACGAAGATTAGGAACATAATATTATATTAAATGGTACTTACGAACCTAACACGCTTCAAGGCTATCAATATGATTGTGTTAAATAAACGTAAATGCTGATTTACTCGGTTCGTAAAGCCTCTATTATTTGAGGAAACAAAAACCGAATAAATAAGGAAAACTTAACGAGCCATGCTTATTAATATTGATACGAGAAGATACGTACGTACACTACATACATACGAATATACTTCCTACGTATATGTAGATAAGTAAGTATCTAATGTTTGACTTGTAATCATTCAGTGCCAACAACTTATAGACAACATGAAACTACAGATCTTTAGCTGATATTTAAGTGATTCAACTAATATTTTTTCTCAAACTAACAGTGGCCCGCGGTTTTACCCGCGTCGTGCCCTTTCCCGTGGGAATTTGGGGATGAAAAACAGTGTATAAATTTCTCTTTTAATGTGCTATCCATTACAAAATGAATAATTCAAATTGGACTCTTAATTCCCAAGATAAGCCCGAACATACAAACAAACTTAAAAGTTTTACCTCTTTAAAATAGTACAGATATGTATGTACACTTAGACCAGTTACGCAAGAGACCGAATAAAATCCTGAGCAATTTATGATAAGCGTGAATGCGAGCTCGAATTAAATATATTAAGTAAGTCGGTGATATCTGCGGCTCGTGTTTGGACACGTGGTGTATATCTCAAACACTTGTGACATCAACGCGTATTCATTATCAACATTATCACTTACTAGCGCACTCCGCGGGTTAACCTGTATTTTGCTCATTTCCGCGCAAATTTCGGGATAGCAAATAGTTCTAGTCATTAATTTACTGATAAATTTTTTCTTCAATATGGCTTGCTATGACTGTATAAATATACAATCATTACAAATTCGAATACTAGAACTGGTAGTTCCGAAATAGCGTGTACAAACAAAAAAACTCTTTATAATTATTATGTTAGTGTAGATATCACCTTATCATTTACTAGCGCCTTTCCGCAATGTTACTTGGGATTGTCTTTCTTCTGAGTCAATTACGAGATGAAAACATGGTTAGGGCTCTTGCGGTTGTGATCAAACAAACTTTTCAGCATTTGTAGACGTTGATTTCAAGAGTTATGTCTTATGTAACATTGAATGCTATAATTCAGATCATAACAGAGTAAGTCTAACAGAGTAACCTATTCTATTCTCTCACGACAGGGCAAAGGCTCTGAAGTTATCAATGCACCGAGGAGGGCACAGATAAATAGATAAATCATGAACGGTAAACATGAACACCGCACTTAACTAATGCGTGTTGGAATTAAAAGTATCTTAGATTATAACAAAGTCCCCGGCCGCGTCTGTCTGTCTGTCTGTTCGCGATAAACTATAATACTACTGCACGGATTTTGACGCGGTTTTTAAAAAATATATAAAGTGATTCAAAAGGAAGTTTATATGTATAAAAATTCCCGAAATTCCCACGGGAACGGGCACAACGTAGGTAAAACCGCGGGGCGCTGCTTATGTGATTGTGTAAAATGATTGTTTTTTAACCTAGTCCTAATTGAGCATAGCCAATCCAATGGAGTGGCAACCTTATGATTCAGTAAAAAAAATTCAGTGAGGTGTTACAGTATCGCATGAGTAGTTAAACCACATACAGTATTGAGATTAAGTCACTTAATGAAATGAAAGAAATCGTATTTGCAATGTTCATTATGAGGTTGGAAGACCAAAACCTTGAACTTCAAAAATGTTTCTGGCAATCTAAAACGACCTTCGAACTTTTTAAACGTTACGAACTAGATGTAGTAAAAGGAATGTATTGGTTTTTACAAAGCGCCCGTATCTACCTCACCTCATTGTACTGATAATAATCTGAGTGAGACAGGGCTTTACTTTGCAGCATGCATTCACACTATTGGAAGTTTTGGCTAATATGTAATTTGGATCAACCTAGAACTTAAAACGTGTGTATAATAATTTTTCCTTAATTCCCTCAGTACAGCGCTGAACTTTTTACATATTCTTCACCTTAAATATGTAACTGTGTAACATTTTCAGTGTATGTGTTATTTACCTATACGAGTATTAATGGTGGTAGTTAATCGGTAACCATCGTTAACCACCGTTTCTTTACTTTACCCCTCGTGGCATAGTTTGACTGACTATGTTAACTCATTGCGATTGTTAAGCAACGTGTAGCTCAACCTCTACTTAGATGGGTTGCCGATAGTGGCATTTCTATCTGAGCGCTACAAAGCTCCGGAGGGGACGTTAAATTATCCCGGTTGTTGCAATCGTTAAACCATGTCGGTGGCCCTTAGGCGGTCTAAAAACTCAACCTACTCGAACTTCTTACCGCTGCCTGGTGATTGTACGTAATTTGTATCAGAACCAGTAGGACAGGCTCAACCCGTTGACTTCCAAATATTCGGAACAGGTTTCACGACGTGTCTTCACTGTATTACCAGTTAACCATAACTTATATTTTGGTGGTATTACTTCCTTATTCCTCGTTCGCTCGTGCTTCATATCTTTGGTTCCACTACCTGCTTTCGTTTGGGAAATCCAGATGAAATTCTTAGGGAAATCAGTTTAAATTATTTCATTTCCCATGTTCTGCATTCTCTACTAATCCAACTCTCATCTCTAGTGCTAAAATCTGATCTGCTTTTGGACCGATTGGGAGAGTTATTAAATTTTGGACAGCTATAATATAATAAGTATAACTTTCAATCGAAACACTGACTTTAAACCAGATTTTATGAATACCACCTTTATTGAAATTGGTTATAAATGTAACCAATCTGTAAGCCCTTTCATACACCGAAAGATTTTCGAAATTAATTCAAATACGATGGAAATATCAAATAACAAACAAACATACTAAAACAACATACTAACAGTCGAATTGAGAACCTTCTTTTATTTGAAGTCGGTTAAAAGTAAGAGTTTTTCGCAGGTGAAACGGTAGGGCGCTCTCCTACTATATACCTAGCAGCTTCAAGCTAATTAATGTAGATATGTACTATGTAGGTAGCTCTTAAATTATAGTATCATCATGCATATCATTTGTTTTGCTCACGCCATATTTTTAGACATCTAATATTAAATGAGGTTGCAAAAAAAACAAGTTAGCCTAGAACAATACAGGAAAACAACGCTTACTCTGCCGCTATATTACGAGTATTTTACTAGTTGTTACTGGTTAGGCATGCTTTTTGCGCATTTCATAGCTCTGTTAGGTTGTTGCTATGTAATTATGTTAGAACGGTGGGTACGTACCTAGTGTTATCAGTAGTTTAAAAAGGTAGTTAGGTACTTAGGTAGGTATTATATTTAATGTAGAATTCATAATATACTTCTATACTAAGTAATACCTATAAAAAAAGGTAAAAGTAATTTAGTTAATATGTTCGGGATAATCTCAGGCCTATTTGATTAAAAAAAAATATTAGGTAAGTTGAATTAAGATGAAGGTTATACCATGGTTATAAGCTAAGTATGTTTTATAATTTCCGCGAGAAGGGGCACACCGCAGGTGAATCCGTAGGGTGCGGCTAGTTTTTATTTTCTCAGAGAGATGGTACATAAACAATTTGTCTCCGTTGGTAAAGCGGTTAGTTAGTATCTTACTGCTAGTTGTGGGTTGTGTAGTCGATGCCCGTGCAGTCCATAATACATTGTAGTATGATCGAATCGTTGCTTTGGTCGAAACATGACAAGTTGATGCTTTACATCGTGACTGTCGGGACAGCTACTTAACTATTTACATACTTAGACTAAGTTAATTGGTTAAGTAATTAAACTAATTAGGTTGATATTAGTTAGTTAATGGAGAAGGTGAATCATTATTATATTTTATTTTATACCTTGTACATTCAGCGTATAGTTTGTATCAGTATAGATCTTAGTTCAACTATAATTGTGGCTACATATTATAAAGTAATCTGTGTCTAAATAATTAACAAATGCTTCGGTGTACAGTATTAGCAGTGTAGATAGAGAGTTCCGAGTGTACCTACTGTGGTATAAGGTTTATTGTGAGTTATGTACCTTAGTGGGTAAGTACTACCAATTATATTTTCTGCCGTGTCAACGTGTTTGGTGTAATTTCAATAAAATCTTATTACGATGTTTAGGTACTTACAGTAAGTACATATTCCATAATCAGCATTTGTGTGTATTAACAATAAAATATGCATAAAATAACTTGAGTATTGGCACATATTTTACGTTTACTATGCAGTATAATATTTTCCTGATTTGGTAAATTAAATTGAATTTTGTTTTAGTACCTGTTGCTTAACCAAGTAATGTGCAGTGTTCAATCTCAGCTCAAACTTTTTTCTTCTCGTGTTTTTTTTATAAATAGTGATTGTCTGTGATTATTCTATAATGTCTATAATCTCCTAAATTGACATTGATTACTGAAACTAAACGTCTCTACTGGAACTGGAAAGGTGTTTGTGAAGATTCAAAAATAATGTGTAATTTCGAAATTCTTATGGAAAGGATTACAATTAACGAATAAATCCGCGGGCCTCTAAACTATAAACACGAATTTCTTCAAAACCATAAAAATTACATAGTTACCAATAATTAAACTTTTATCGTAAAACGACTACTTTTACGTAGTCGCTAATTAATTTATTGTATACTTATAAGGAAATGTAAGTACCACCGATTTACAATACCTAACA
Organism: Cyclophora punctaria; assembly: GCA_951394245.1. NCBI lineage: Eukaryota > Metazoa > Arthropoda > Insecta > Lepidoptera > Geometridae > Cyclophora > Cyclophora punctaria. The sequence goes on from OX596184.1 coordinate 7,281,153, forward strand.
ATACCTGCCTTTTAATTCTACCTAAACTGCACTATGTAAGACATTAGTTCCATTGAAATGCATTATTTTAGTTAACTTAGTGCTCAGGCTTACAGAACACTTACCTATATACTTTAACTAGCAGCGTCCCGCGGCTTTGCCCGCGTTGAGCCCGTTCCCGTAGGAATTTTCGAAATAATGATAGTTTTAAATTGTGTTCTATTTGGTGCTTATTAACCTACATCAAAAAAGGTTTCTCAATTCGACTGCATATATGTACGAGTATATAATATGCTTTTTAGGGTTCCGTAGCCAAATGGCAAAAACGGAACCCTTATAGATTCGTCATGTCTGTCTGTCTGTCTGTCTGTCTGTCCGTCCGTCTGTCCGTCTGTCTGTCCGTATGTCACAGCCTTTTTTCTCCGAAACTATAAGAGCTATGTTGTTGAAACTTAGTGTGTAGATGTATTCTGTGAACCGCATTAATATTTTCACACTAAAATAGAAAAAAAATAAAATTTTAGGGGGGTCTCCCATACATAGAAATGAAAAAAATATTTTTTTTTTTCATCAAACCCATACGTGTGGGGTATCTATGGGTAGGTCTTCAAAAATGGTATTGAGGTTTCTAATATCATTTTTTTCTAAACTGAATAGTTTGCGCGAGAGACTCTTCCAAAGTGGTAAAATGTGTGTCCCCCCCCCTGTAACTTCTAAAATAAGAGAATGATAAAACTAAAAAAAATATATGATGTACATAACAATGTAATCTAACACCGAAAATTGGTTTGAACGAGGTCTAGTTAGTAGTTTTTTTTTTACGACATAAATCGTAAACCGCAAAAAAAAACTGATTATTCATTCAATAACTCAAATGTAAATAAAAAAACATTTATTTCAAGAACTTCTTTATTATGTTACTCGCTGCTACGGAACCCTTCATGGGCGAGTCCGACTCGCACTTGGCCGCTTTTTTATTATAAGTTCAATTCTGAATGAACAGTTTTCCTAATCATATTTAGGTTCTAAATTTATTTATGTTCCGCCCCAAGGTAGCCTGTAGCTTCCCAAGTAACAAAATCTGGTACTATAAAAGACCTGAGAACGCTTTAGAGCGTGCTAATTAATGTCATGATTAGCACTATAATAGTACTATACATGTTTATACACCCCGGTTTAGGCCCTAGTATTATGACTGATTTATTCTATAAACATTAAATAAAAGCTGTCACGGTGATAAATCAACTCTGTAATTGAAATGTAAAAGTGATTAGAAACGCGTTTTAGTACTAAAATAGCGCTATCTGCAACGTTTTTGACATAAATTTGCTCTATAAAAGTGACCAAAACATGTTTATAGTGTTATTTTGCCCCGTAAAAGTTTCCAATGATCTTTTTTCGTGCGGTATATTGTGAGTGTCTTCAAGAAAACAAATATCGGTAAGTTTATGTTTTATATCACCATATAGAATCGTTGATAACCGTAACATGTAATTAAAATGACATGCTCGACTACAATAAATTCATGGATGGACCGTAAATCTGCAGTAACTTGCACTTGCGAAAATAATTGTGTCGTTAAAGTCATTATACTGATTTCAAATTTGACAATGCGCCCTCATAACTTTCATGTTTTATTTAATTTTTAATTAATAAAATAAGAACTTCTCCCGACAATGGCTGCTATAGTACATATTGGCTCCAACTATGCTGCTAATGTGCTACCACGACAAAAAACAGCAGCCATTTTGTCACCTAACACGGATTAGGGTTCCGTTGTCCAAAAATCAAAATTATTTGTTTGTTTCAGTGATGCCCTACCTGCAATTAATAAATATATATCTTTTGGATGTGGGTTGTTTCCTGAGGAGATTTCATTTTATACTTTTAAGTAATAAAATACTTGAATGGCCGTGGCAAGAAACACATTTTAAACTTGCACGGAATTGTATTGTGTGTGGCTATCATACCGAGTCACACCTACCAAATCATTTTGTGATGAATAAGACTACCTAATATTAATATAATTATATTATGTGCAGAACCATGTGTCATATTTTCTGCAACCACTTGGCCAGTATTTACATTTTGTAAATGAGCCTGTTGTATTGATGACTAGCAGCGCCCCGCGGTTTTACCCGCGTTGTGCCCGTTCCCGTAGGAAATCCGGGATAAAATGTAGCCTATAGCCTTCCTCGATAAATAGACTATCTAACAGTGAAAGAATTATTCAAATCGGTTCAGTAGTTTCTGAGATTAGCGCGTTTAAACAAACAAACAAACAAACAAACAAACAAACAAACAAAACAAACTCTTCAGCTTTATAATATTAGTATAGATAATGCTTGTGTGTATCGCTCCTTTATCTTATTTTTATAACTACCGCTCCCTTTATACCGACGCAGAGATATTAAATCCATTATTAAACCCTTACTACTGTAGTTTTTTAAGAGATTTCTGTAAACATTTGACACTCTGCCGCCATTTATAAAGTACTTATCATATAAATGATACTTAAAAGCTAGTATAGATCTAATTAGTCCATTAATTATAAATTTTAGAGCTTTTATATTATGTAATAGTCTTGTAAAAGTAACCTAAACTCACTTATAAAGCTATTTAAAATATAAGTTGTGTAGAAAGTCATTTTGGTACTATTTAGTACTATAGAAGAATTTTCATGGCTTTAACAGAACTAGCGCCATAGCCATGTTTAGGGAGCCTTTAAAACGCTAAAACGTTTCGAAATGGTTGTGCAAGGTACTTTTATAGTGTAAATTTGTCTTGTAATAGTGTTTTCGATACTGCTGCAGTACTAGTACTATAAAGGCAATTTTGACGTTTTATTAGTGCCAAATAGATATATAAAAGTGTCAATAAGGTTGTCTAAAGTATTAAATAGTACTATAATCGTATATTTTGTACCCATTATAGTGCAGCACTTTAAATATTCTTTTGTAAGGTCCTGTAAGCATTTAAAGAGCTAATTTATGGACTTAAACGCTCTATTATCTTATAGAACCAAACCACTCTGTTGAAAACCGTTATAGTACAAGCAGTCATAATGGTTACCATTATAGGCCTACTATATTACTGTTTGGTGATAAAAGCCGTAGTTATACAACTTTATGTTACTCGGGTTCGTTATAGTATTTTTCAACGGAGATATGTTTAAAATACTGCGAATAGTTAAGACCTAATCTGTGGTATTTAAGTTAGCAAACGATGAGCGAATAAAATCCTTGCTTTGTGTCACTCATGGCCAAGGCCAGACATTTCTACAAAAGGTGTAATCACCTCAATAATATTTGCATTATTTCAAAGATGTAGAAAAAGTGTAGGAAGATGAAAATTCACATGGAACGAATGCATTAGTTATGTTCGTTCGTACGACTGAGGTTTGAATTTTAACGGCAAGCTGTGTCTGGTGCCTAGGTATCTGTTGCATTGTTCTCAACGTTTTGTTCTAGACGATCGCATCTCGTGGCAAATTAATTCTTAGACCGAACAGAACAGTACCAGTACTATAATATCTATGTCGAACGTGTTTTTAAAATTATTTAAGCAATAACGAGTTTATATTATAGAATTATAGAAATTATACCAATTATAGAAAAAATCAAGATTGGAAATGTTCTCGAGAAAAAGCAAAAAGGCTTGTTGAAAAATAAAAAATAGAAGATTTTATCTTACGTATGACCACAGTCCTTACTTCCTACATACATTCATACTTGCATCGTCTATAGTCCTTACAGTGAGTTCCATACCATACCATCAGAATCGGTTCAACCAAATCATTATTATTATTATGATGACAATTATTAAATGAGTCGTAAAGTAAGAAAAATAAACACAACAATTAATTCTTTTTGACAACATAACTTTAAAAAAGTAATACATAAATACGTTATATCTACTAGGTACTTATATAAAAATGAATCGCTGAATCTGTTGCTAAGCGCATAACTTCAGAACGACTGCACCAAATTGGATGATTTTTTTTTAATGTGTTTTTTATTGTCAGGACAAGGTTTTTAAATAAGAAAAAGCGGCCAAGTGCGAGTCGGACTCGCCCATGAAGGGTTCCGTAGCAGCGAGTAACATAATAAAGAAGTTCTTGAAATAAATGTTTTTTTATTTACATTTGAGTTATTGAATGAATAATCAGTATTTTTTTGCGGTTTACGATTTATGTCGTAAAAAAAAAACTACTAACTAGACCTCGTTCAAACCAATTTTCGGTGTTAGATTACATTGTTATGTACATCATATATTTTTTTTAGTTTTATCATTCTCTTATTTTAGAAGTTACAGGGGGGGGGGACACACATTTTACCACTTTGGAAGAGTCTCTCGCGCAAACTATTCAGTTTAGAAAAAAATGATATTAGAAACCTCAATACCATTTTTGAAGACCTATCCATAGATACCCCACACGTATGGGTTTGATGAAAAAAAAAATATTTTTTTCATTTCTAAGTATGGGAGACCCCCCTAAAATTTTATTTTTTTTCTATTTTAGTGTGAAAATATTAATGCGGTTCACAGAATACATCTACACACTAAGTTTCAACAACATAGCTCTTATAGTTTCGGAGAAAAAAGGCTGTGACATACGGACAGACGGACGGACAGACAGACAGACAGACATGACGAATCTATAAGGGTTCCGTTTTTGCCATTTGGCTACGGAACCCTAAAAATAAGGAATAAAAATCTCAAAATGCCCACGGGAACGGGGGCGCTGCGGGTGCAACCGCGGGGCACAGCTAGTAATAATATAAAGTAAATCGTTGCGTAGTTTTAAAGATTTTAGCATACATAGAGACAGACAGACAGACAGCGGAAAGCGACTTCGTTTTATACTATGTAGTGATGTGTTATTTGATTTTTAAATATATATACATAGATATATATAATATATAAGTACGTCTTTACACGTATCGTATTACACGAACCAAGTTCATAGTTAAGTAGGTATTTACATAGTTTGTTATATCAAAATAAATATAGATGTAGGCAATAAATAACTACATTATATAAAAGTCGGAACCATTTTAATACCTATGATTTTTGCAAGTCACTAGCTGATAAGGTAGGTACTTACTCGTTTCGCTTAATATACTATACCTACCTACTTATTCACGTACCTAAACTGTATTGTGTATGCACAAAATATAGAACACTTATAATTGGTTGTGTAGGTATGTATTTAATATATTTTATGTTACATACTAGGTATATGCTATGACTGCGGATTGGTAGGTTAGGTATCCACCACGAGTATTTACTCTCTACACCCGTCGGACACTGTTTTTCTTCTCATAGTCCAAAACTGAAACATATGTTACCACGTAAAACCGATAGGTTATAGTTTTTTCGTGGATAGGTGCGTTATAGGTAGGTACTTACCTAATCCCCAACATCTAGTTGGAATACCAAAATTCCGAAAGTCCCTCAGGAACAGTTAATGTTTTATAATAAGTGACATCTTATATTTTCCAGATGTGTGTCCGCATTTGGTTAGAGGTGGGTCACGCGTGCGAGCCCCGGCGCTCCGCTCTCGGGCGGTCGCTGGCGCTGGACTGGCGCGTGTGGGTGCGCGGCGTCAGCGGACAGGACATCAGCTCCTTCGTGCACAAGGTCGTCTTCTATCTAAGGCCTCCGTCCGCGTTCGTCTATCCTAAACGAGGTACGTACTATGACGTAGGTACTATTCGCTATTATTTGTACTACTCATTTATTCGCTCACTCGCCCACCCACTCACTCACTCACTCACTCACTCACAAGCACACACACAACACACAAGCTGTTAAACTTACCAATCAGATAGAGATGATAGTAGTCTATTAATATAAGAGTTTTAGGCCGGGATTCCTCTGTCGCTGACGTCGGTCGCGTACCGTCAGTCGCGTAGCGCGCTGACCATCAGCGCCAATGAAAACATGCGTAGTGCGATACTGACCGCTCCACGGTACAGACGTCTCCAAGTGGATTTGTTGTGGATTTGTGAAGCGGAGTTTGAATTTGGGATATTATTATGAACCCGTTTATAAATTGTTTAGTTGCTGCAGCATACTTACGCAAGCGGAGACGGCGTCAATATAGAAAAAAAAGATATCACATTCACCCAATTGTTGCTGATAGGGTGACGAATGGTGAATTTTCTACTATATTTGAAAAGCTACGTCAGGACGAGGAAAAGTTTTTTAATTATTAATAACTTAATAATTAAAAATAAATAAAATAGAATGAAAGTAATAACTTTTATGGGCGACTGTACGCGCGCGTGCCGACGGTCGGGAACAGAGGAGGACGCTCATAGCGTTCTATAGCGCGTCAGTCGACCGACGAACGCGGCGCTGACGAGCGAGACCGACGCTCGTCATCAGCGGCGCGTAGCAACTCGCGCGCCGCTGATGTCAGCTTTACAGTGTGCTGCTTCATAGAACACAATGTATATTCGTACGCGCGACCGACATCAGCGACCGACATCAGCGACAGAGGAATCCGGGCCTTATTGTTATCATTACCGTTTATAATTTTATCTTGTATTTTTTAATATGTATATAGTTAATTATTTCAATTGTTTAACCAATCGTTGCGTGACACCGTCCCTCTACTACTTGTAGCTCCGCGCGTCACCTCAGGAGCTAGGGGTGGCTGAAAACCAGCGCTGTTCCAGCGGACAGCACAGCTGAGCCATCTTCCTTTTGCCCTTCCTAATTTTTTAGTTATTTTATTATTATTTTTTATTTTTGTTTTAAGTTTGCATTTTCAATTAATTGTACTTAATTTTAAGATAAGGGTAATAAACGTAATTTTATTTTATTTTTTATTTTATTTTTACTAAATAATAAATAATGTGTGAGGTGGAATTTACAAGCCGTGTTGTAAGAGTGGAGAGCAGTGGTAGTGGCAAGTAAGGAGGTTTGATCCTCAACATGCGGCAATTATTTATTCACAAGACTATAATAAAAATTGGACTAAGGACCACTACGAAGGTAAACATTCGGAAGGGTATCATATATAATGCGTACATATTTAGGTCTCTATGTAGATACATATCGGTTTATTATTATAAGGTCTTCCATATAAGGTAATTCATACATTCTCACTTGACTAAAATTAGTACTACAAAGTAATTACTTGGTCGCCCAAAACTGGTTGACAGCCGACCGCGCCTCTGTGAACCACCTGCGCCTCCCAATCTCATAAACAATGTTATTTTCCATTTTCTCCACTTGCTATAATGAATGCTTGTTTAAACTCTCATCACATTATCTGTAGCTCTGATAGCCCGCAGTCAACTTCGAACTGCGTGTGTGTTGAATTAAACAAACATTTCTCGATAATGTTTGCACTATACTCGTAGGTAGATTATATTGTGTTTACGTTCAGAAATAATAATGTTGCTCTATCTTACAGTGCTTCAAGAGCCGCCGTACGAAATTCAAGAATCCGGGTGTGCGTCCATCGATATTCCCATTCACGTGTACCTCAAGTACACGGCCAAGCCGAAGAAAATAAGGCTGAGGTACAGTCTGCAGATAGAGAACAACGCGACGATCAGTTCCGAGTCGCGCTGCGTGCACTACGACTTCATCAACCCCACGGAGGAGCTGTGCCGGGCGCTCATGAGCAACGGCGGGGAAGTGGTCTCCCGTGCCGAGAAAAGGCTCGTCGTTGTCCTTTCCGACACAGAAGAAGCCATGAAGCCCAAAAAATACAAATTCATCGAGCCCCTCCAATGCAAACACGGGCCAAAGAAACGTCCGAGATCCTACGTCCTAGAAGAGATTTGTACTAAATGTGGGGAGTCGATGACTGTAGACTTGAGAAAGCAACTTCGTATCGTTGAGATGACTGATGTGGAGATCAGCAAGGTGTCGCAAATGTATTTGGCGTACATGAGTTACGAGAAGACTGTGGACGCGTTGGCGCTGCCTCCGATATCGGACCCCATCTACTCGGTGCCCGACATCCCCGCGGCTCTCAAGGAGTCCCTCAAGCTGGCCAATGAATCCCCGGTGCTGTGATACTGTCTTCCTTTCTATTGTGATACTGTGCGGTGCCATTGAGACTTGCAAGAACGATGAAACTTTAACAAATTGTGTAGTGATTATCGCCAAATATTTTGGATGTGTCGACTCGAGAGTCTCGAGACTAAATTACAGTAGCTGGTAGTTTATTTATTTGTTACGTTTTTATTTGGTTATATCTTAGGTAACTTATGGATTTGAAATTGTTTACAAAAAGACTTAAATCTTTCCAATTTTCTCAAAGAAAGTTGAGATACTCAAGTTTATAAGCAAGTACTTATAGTTTATTAAAACTCTCAACTATGTAGTACAAACTTTTAACGATTTAACTATACGAGCTTATTGTATACTTGTCAAATATATAGTCACATTATAATTATAATACTGAGTAGTTACTTATCATTGTATGTAAGTATATAGATTACTTGTATAGTCCTAATTAAATACTAAGTTAAAGCTAAGGTAACGCATGTGCTGTGAGAAAAGATCTCAATATATAATACGATGTCTATTTACACTTAACCATTGTATTAAATAAAATACTAGTTGTTACCTTTCATAGTTTATGTTTTGTTGTATATTATAAAATAGTTTATCAATTAATGTTACTTAAGAAGTTAAGGGTTGTGAAAATTAATGGGACTTGAATTATATATAATTGTTACACTTTTAAGAATATATTCATATATTACCTAAGTACTTATTTACTTAGTACATTGTATACTTATGCGTATATTAATGGTAGGTACATAGTACCTTGCCTTCAATATATTTATTAAGGATATGTACCAAGCTAAGTTTAATATATATTTATAGGTAGTTAAATATAGTACGTATGTACTTCTCTGCTTAATATTATAATTGCTTGATTCACTTAGCCCTAATTTCACCGTCACAGCTCGATCAATCAACTGAATCATAGTTTACAGACTAAACTGAGATCATAACTTGAAAATATATTCTGATGAATCAGTTTTAGTAAGCCGAGTTCAGTTGATCGTAGTTCGAGATAGAAGCGGTTAAATTGGGGCTTGAAGAACCAACCCCAATTACAACTACTATGGTAGTGGAAGACAAACCCTAAAATAAATTAGTTCCTTCATCTATTTCGGTAAGTCCAAACAATACATTCAGTTTTATTACGGAATTAAAGACTTTCAAAGTTTTTCTTAGTTGGTATTACATAAAAATCAGGGTATAAAGTTAGGCAATAGGATATGAGGATATTATCCATTCTAATTAGGTAATTCCATTTAAAACGATTGCATTCTCCATCTAAAAATAATTGCGTCCCTACTCGTGTTTTCTCAGGTCAAACCTCTGTAGTGCTTTATAAATCTAGTTTCTGTTCAGGATAAATTAAGACCTTTCACAATAACCTATCTTTCCCGGATAATAAATCAAGCTTTGACATCTATACTAATATTATAAAGCTGAAGAGTTTGTTTTGTTTGTTTGTTTGTTTGTTTAAACGCGCTAATCTCAGAAACTACTGAACCGATTTGAATAATTCTTTCACTGTTAGATAGTCTATTTATCGAGGAAGGCTATAGGCTACATTTTATCCCGAAATTCCCACGGGAACGGGCACAACGCGGGTAAAACCGCGGGGCGCTGCTAGTTGCTTATAAATATATAAAAATGTACGGCTATTCGAACGAAATAGCTACCTATGTTAGTTTCTTTATGTAGACGCCGGTAGCCTATAGGTATAATTTATACCGTATGAAATACACCCGAGGTAATAAGTTGAGATTTTGAGGTCATTTTTAATATTTTTTATAATATAAAATTATATTGTACGAATGAATCAATACCCATCAATAAAGGACATCATTCATTTTGGACCAAAAACTGTACAACTCCTTAAGACCAACCAAATGACATAGGTCATGTCACTATTGAGCATTTCGCCCAGGCTCCACAGCACTTTTAGTGCTAATTCTTCGGTGGTCGAAAACACCGAGTTGGCCGTCGATTTCGATATAACTGTCGATGGGTTTCTCTTTTGATTTGAATTGACTCCTCAGTCGAACATTATTGGTTCCGTATCAGGTTGGGTATCGGCAATTTTTTTTTTTGTTATTATATTACGTCGTCTATAATGTGCGTACAGATTGGACGTCATAGTAAAAAATGTTGGTAGGTAATTGTGTGTTCTATCCGAATATAGTATTTCTTTGTTCTAGCCGGCACTTTAGTTTTTGGTCCAAAAATGTATGAAACGTGAATTATGTCCTTTCATATTATGAAATTCATAATGAATAGTTAGGTAAGCCGTTTTCTAAACTAAAATAAACTCCAACCTACAGGGTACTAACATGTAGAATATGTATTATAATTATACCTATGTACCTATTTATGTAGTACTTACCATTTAATCATAGATTTGTTATAAATATGAGAGTAAAAAAATCCATTAGATATCATTGAGTTATATGCACTAATAACTCAATGTTAGATAGGTATACCTATGCAATATTTGAAAAACGTAACAATGCACGACTGTATTCAATTAAAAGGTGAATTTATTACCAAGGTAATGTCATCATTTCTCAACTAAACGTGCATGAATAGATACATACAAATAGATTATTATTTCTGAAATATTGATAAGACTCAAGAATTTGTTTACATTACTAGGTACTTCTCAATATTATTACTGTTTAAATAAATTGTTTTCAAATTAATAATGTTCAGTATTTTTGTTCATCCTTTCCATAACATTTTTTTCTAATAGAAAATTATGTTATTTTCGCATTTCATAGCTTTTTTTCCATTTCTATTTACTAATTAATTAAGTATGCAGCATCTTATCTCGAAATTAAAAGGAATTTATGGGTGACACAGATAGATAGTAGATCATAGAACTAACAAATTTAGGTTCAATAATCTTTTAGTCCCACCTAGTAGTGCACCTAGTCCACCCACAGACAACGAAGCAGGGCTGTCGACCGCTGTTGACCTGACGTGACGGCCACCTGACAGCTGTCTCGGACTGTCTGTCTGTTGTTTCGTGGTCTGTGGTCACGATTTTGGAGTAGGAAAACTATATTTCTTGTTCTGTTCTTCAAAAATAAATAAAATAAAAGAATCACTGAATCAATACGTTATACACGGAAGCGAATAAAAACGTAGTCTAGCTTGCCTTGAATTTCAATTGCAAATCATTTACATTCAGGAACAGTGTAACGACAGACTTTTCCCAAAATGGTGTGCGTTCCTTGTTTTATTATTCCTGTGCTCCTGTATATTTGGCATAAGTTTATTCAGCCCTACGTACTGCGCTACTGGAACCCATGGGCAGTGAAGGACGCTGATGGCAATGTTAAAACGGAATTTCCATTTGCTTGTGAAGGGGGCGTGTGTGCATTTAGTAGAAAGAAGCAAGATAGCACAAAGGAAACCGAGGAAAAATGTCCAAGTGGTAACAATCCAACCAACCCGGAGACCAACAAAAACAGAATAAAAGCAGACTAATTGAGTTAAGACATTTCAAGTACCTCTTGAACGAAGAATGTGATCTATTGTTATATAATTATTTCAGTTATTTAATTCCATTAAATTAATGTAAATCTATATTTTAGTTAAATAAAACAATATTCCAGATGAAGATGTATTTTATTGAAATGTCACGATGGTCTATTATTTATAAGCATATTGTCAGAATTCTATTAGTTATAGAGTATTGATATAATATGATCTGAGAATAGGAGAGCAGCTGACTGAAATATCTTTGTCAAATAACTTGCTAAATGGTATACAATACACATACTAACCTCACAATATTATGGATATTTAAAAACAATTCATATTTGAGGCATTTTATTGAATGTCCAGTTCAATTTCTTAAATACTAACTTACAACATAATATTGAACTTAAACTTACACAATAGGCAACATGATGCATTTAGGAAATGGAACAAATATGTAATAAAAAAATAGAACACATATCTTGCAACACCACAATGATAGAAATACATACATCTGACCCATTTACATTATAATCAGTCACAGGAGGCAAAGTATGTGTGAATGGGAATCATTGTGATCATACAAGAGACATGAGAATATGTGTAGAAATGCACCATGTAGTCTACAGATATGCCCTGGCATTATCTCTTACAATGGCAACCTTAGTAACATTCATATCCAAATCAACAATCCTTAACAAACACACCATTCAATAAGAAGCCTTTCATTTAACATTCTTTAGTTCTACGTCAAACACAAGTGTTGAGTTGGGAGGTATGACTGGGGGTGATCCTTTAGCTCCATACCTAGAAAAGGAACAGATGATTAGTTATCAAGTTATGATTGATAAACATTACTATTGTGAAAAATAAGTAAAAAACTTTTATTCTTCTTCTTCTTATCTTATTTCAAACAACATAACATTTATATCTGGTAATCATTCAAGATTACTGTTACTTTTGTAAGTTATACAATAACAAGGAATACTTACGCCATATTAGGAGGGCAGGTGATTCGTCTCTTTCCCCCGACCTTCATTCCGTTGATGCCGACGTCCCATCCACTGATGACCTCCTTGGCTCCGAGACGGAACTTGAAGCCAGGCCCTTTCTGGCAGTTGTCAAACATCTTGTTGTTCGACTTCAGACGACCTTCGTAATACACCTGAATAAGACAATACAATTTTGAGTTTTTGCAGAAAAATATGTAATGATTACTAAACAAACAGAATATTTTACTTCAATAAAAATAATTGAAAAAGTCACCATGAAAGACCATTGTTTAACTCAAGCAATATCTTTATAAAATGTAAGTTATCCTGGCTTGATATTTAGTATTTAGCCATTAAATTTATTGATTTATAAAGGAATACAACAAATTGAACCCAACAATCCTACTAATATTATAAATGCGAAAGTTTGTGCCGATCTTTGTGTGGATCTATGTATGTATCTATGTTTGTTACTCTTTCACGCAAAAAATACTGAACGCTTTTGGATGAAACTTTAGAGTAATACAGGTTTACATACATCAGAATAAGTTAGTAACACATGGGTAACATTTTATCTCGAAATTCCCGCGGGATCGCGTACAACGCGGGTGAAACCGCGGGGCGCGGCTAGTATATAAATAATTATATCATTCTGGCTGTATGTTATCTTTAATATATTTGTCAATTACTTACCATGACAACTTTGCCAGGCTTGGCTGGTGGTCCGTTCCCGACCTTGGTGTCTTCAATAGAAACACCTCCACTTAGTGATTTCTTCTCTTTCTTCTCAGCTGGCTCTTGTTTTTCTTTCTTCTCTTCTGGCTTCTTCTTTTCAGCTTTTTGGGCTTTTTCTTCCGGTTTCTGTAGTAAAGATTAAACATTTTAGATTGCGGCAAGGAAATAGGTAAAGTTGAACTCATATTCATCAAACTTTATTGAGCTATATGTTTGACTGTGGAGTGACTTATTGAAGCTCCTTTAATGTGTTATTTAGGAGGTATTTTCATAAATGAAATCTATAAACTGAAAAGAGACTCAAAACATTGCATATTTCATCTTGGATTACTGTGACTGTCATCAACAAGCAGAGATGCCAACCCTATCTCCAAACTAGCTCACCTTCTTATCCACTCCGTTTAACTGCGGCTTCTCTTTTGCCTGCTGCGCAAGCTTTTTCTTCAACCGTCTCTTTTGGTTCTTGCTCAGTTTGGACATATCCACATCTTCCTTGCTGGTGTCCAGTGTTGTGTCTGGCTCTGCAGAAGTGTTCTTCTCGTCTTCAGATTCTTCTTCTTCATCGTCATCCTCTTCTGCGTCTGCTTCTTCTTCGTCATCATCTTCTTCTTCATCACTGTTAATGTAATGTGATTGTTGATTTTCACATAATTAATCTAAAGTAAAAGTATTGACAGTATCCTTATTATTATAACCATAAACTAAGCCCCATTTACCAAACATCTTTTTAAATGAATCAGCTAATCCATACATTGTAATGCTAGTTTTTTTATTATGTATGTATGTCTCAACACAGCATAAGTAAAACATAGTGGCATTGAAATTATAGATACTAAAACTAGATAAGATAAAGTAAGAATCAACTACTTAACATAAAAAATATTTAAAAATTGTATCTAAATTGAGAAAAAAAGTAAATTCTTATGACTAACCTGTCATCCTCGCCATCAGCAGAGGTGTTCACCTTGAATGACTCGTCATTGTCATCCGTGTCAATCTCTTCACCGTCTAGGAACTTCTGGAGCTGGTCATCGTCATCCTCGTCAGAGCTTTCCTCTGCCGCTGGCTTCTTGTTGTTTTTCTATTTAAAAAACAATTTAGAATGGAGAATTTTGTAAAAACTAGGTGCTGCATTATTCTTTAATTGGTATGAATAAAATGTGTGTGAAAGGTTATAGCCTGTCACCACAATAGCCAATTACATGAGAGAATGATTGTGTTGCTCATAAAGCTATTTTGACCACCGCATTCTACTTTGCTTAACCCAAAGATGTAAACTGGATTTCATAAAAAAATATTCAAGGTAATAAAGAGCATCTGGATTTTATACTGAAAAAACTATATAATTAATCTATACTAATATTATAAAGAGGTAAAATTTGTAAGTTTGTTTGTTTGTATGTTCGGGGTAATCTCAGGAATTATCAGTCCGATTTGAATAATTCTTTTTGTAATGGATAGCCATGTTCAACAGGATGGTTATAGGCTATTTTTCATCCCAAAATTCCTACGGGAACTGGTACAACGCGGGTAAAACCGCGGGGCGCTGCTAGTTGAGTATAAAACAACTGGGCACTCTACTCACTTTGGCTTTCTTACTAGCTGATGTCTCTGTATTATTTTCATTTTTCCTCTTGTTCTTGGCAGGCACCAGTGCGGGAACTTCCTCCTCATCATCCTCCTCTTCCTCTTCCTGTTCATCATCAATCTCATCTTCAAACTCAGGGTCCAAGTATCCAGTTAAGTGAACATTGCATTTTCCTGGAATTTATTTTAATAATTATAAAATTGATCTCCCAAGACAATGAAATTATACAAAATGCCTTTGTCATTTATGTAGTTGAAAACCTATGACAATATAAATGCGATTAGTATAATCCTCAATAGGCAATTTTAACTTTTTTAAGGCATTTACAAAGATTTAGATAAATAAAATATATGTTATCCCTTGAACTTGACAGATAAGCTTAAAACTATACTCTGAGCACATGGTACACATTTTGGTCACAGTACATTAAACATATACTGCCTTATTCATAAACACTCTCTAACTAAAACACTGTTAGTGTTTTGTCTCTTTTCCTCCTTGGAAAATAGCATATTTCAGAAAGGGACAAACCATTTGATAACTTCTTCTTCATCGAGTGGATGGTCAAACTGACCAATCCTGGTGTCAGAGTTATTGAGCCGCCAAAGGCCTCTGACATGGCTCATGTAATGACTACTATCCGTAGAAAGTAACCGGGACCGACGGCTTAACATGCCCTCCGAAGCACGGAATCATCATTTGATAGCTAAAATGCTGCTAGTAAGCATTTATGAATAAGGCCTATATAATTTAAATAGATGTGTTATAAATACTACAAACCATTTGTCAAGAAAGACACTGAATCTCCGGTCTTAAAATACAGGTCAAGGGGTACTTGAATGTTTTTGGACTTCTGCAGTGTGCATATGAGGAAGTTCTTGTTGTCAACCACTACCATGACTTGACAAGGCTCAACATCCCCCGTGGAAGTGTCCATAGCTGCCTGCGATATGTGGAACGGCTTGTCCACCACTTGGGTGTACCGCTTGTTGGGCTCCATGATCAATCCTGGAAAAGAATAGTGTTTGAACTTAAACATATATTAGTCAGTAAAGTTTTTAAATATAAAATGTGTGTACTGCTATTAGTTTTATTAAGCCCAAATGACCAAATTTTAGGCAAACTATGAGGGTATTGTAAGATAATTTCATATGACAACCAAATCTTACCAACCTAGAGTTTTTAAGTCAGTAATATTAGAAGGGAACAATTTTGAATGACGAGATAATATAAATGGAAGAGCATTGAATACCATTTTCCATATTATATTTTGACCAAAACGAACATTCTGGACAGTGCTAGAGTACCGAATCACATGAATTTTCTAATGTTTCTACTGAAGATACTTAGTGCATAGTTTCAAAAACACGAAAATGAATTAAGTTGCCTCTCAAATAACGAATTAGTGCTGAAATTACTAAAAGAAATGCTGGCTACCAACACGTGGTGCGTAGTTGCCGGCATTTTATTATAACTTACCCCAAAACATCTTGATTGATTTTACTGAATGTGCGTCGATAATAAACTTCTTGAGTAAAGTAACACAGTTTTACTAAACAGTTTAATGTACTTTACTATAAATTCTTGAAAATTAACGCAACGTGCACCAACAGACGCGGTAAATTAAAAACACAGATTAAAAAAATCACGACTTCACGAGCCACAGACTAAAAGATTGCATTGCATACGAACGAACGAAATCAATTCAACAATTCAATTAACTGTCACTGTCAAAGATATTGGTAGGTAGCGATCACAGATAATAAAGAATTTACGCTAATGTAAATTCTCGCATACATTTTCTTACATAAATTGGAGCTCATTTTATTTCTGTGTTTGGTCTCGAATTTCATGATAAAGTTTTTTATTGTTAGTACCTAGTAAATATTTTAAGACCATTAACAATTCTGTAAACTGTAAATATGTAATATTTCATTCATGAGCGTTTGAGTGAATGACTGAACTGAAATATTGACCACTGGCCACAGATATAACGAATTGTCAATTTTTTCTGTCTTTTTGAGTCTGTCAAAAACAGTGCAGCAGTGCTACAATCATGGTAAATAAAATTATTTGTTGTAAAACCCATAAAAATCACCGAAATCTTGTTCTAGATTGATAAACGGATATATTTACTGAGTTAGTGAGTATGTAAACCAAACCCCGGTAAGTATATTTAGTAAATATTCTGTCTTTATTCAGGGTCGTGTCAGGACTAAGACCGTGAAGAAAGCGGCGAAAATCATAATTGAGAAATACTACACAAGGCTTACTCTTGATTTTGATACCAACAAGAGGATATGTGAAGAAATCGCTATCATTCCTACCAAGCCTCTCCGTAACAAAATCGCTGGGTGAGTAATTCTAGTGCTTCAATTTAGGTGGGTTTTAGGTACATTACAACCTGAAAATATAAACAAAATACCTCAAAACACTGTTATCTTGTGATTATCTACCTTCTTGTATGTAATTTTCCCTTCAATATCCCATGTACTTATTTAATTCAAGATTAAAATATAATGTAAACAAAGTTCTCATTTCTAAATCTGATCTTTGAAAGTGATTTGTGCCATCAAAATTAGGCAATTAGTGCCGATTCTGATTACTTGGAATAAATTTAACTTTAAAATTAAATACCATATATACAATTCATATAGGTATAAAAATTTTGGTAAATTAGGTTATGTGGTGAAAGGCCTTAACCCTAGTGTGGGATACATACTTACACTCCGTTACTTTTTAAGTTACCACTAAGTTCTTACTTCTATTTCTAATTATTTTGGTCATCCAAACTCATTATCATTCTATAAATTACTAGCTGCGCCCCGCGGTTTCACCCGCGTTGTACCCGTTCCCGCGGGAATTTCGGGATGAAAAATAGACGTTGGTCGATTCTCAGACCTACTCAATATGCTCACAAAATTTCATGAGAATCGGTGAAGCCGTTTCGGAGGAGTACGCGAACGAACTCTGTGACACGAGAATTTTATTCTATAAATTATAGACAATATACCTAGACATCATACATAATAGATTGTCCTTCATTTCAGCTTTGCCACTCACTTGATGAGACGTCTCAGACACTCACAGGTACGCGGAATCTCCATCAAGTTGCAAGAGGAAGAACGTGAGAGGCGTGACAACTACGTTCCCGAAGTTTCTGCTTTGGAACATGACATCATTGAAGTTGACCCCGACACCAAGGAGATGTTGAAGATGTTGGACTTCAACAACATCAACGGTCTGCAACTCACGCAACCCGCTACACAGGGTGGCTACGGCGGCAGGCGTAACTAATTTAAGGATAATAAACACTAAAAACTAACTTGATTTTTATTTTGGTTACGGTTTTACGATACTGCTTATAGGCGAGAGAAAAAAAAAGCTCTTGTATCCATTTTCTGTTGAATCTTCTGCATAATAGTTAATAGTGAGATGAGAAGCCTTTGCCCTGCTGTGGGATATTACAGGCCACAGACCAAGAATACTACTATTACAAATTGATATCTCAGCTATTCTAACTCCTTGAAGGGTCAACGACCTATGTAATGAATGAAATTCTTTTCCTGATCAGAGCTCTCAGTTTCTTTTCCTGGGTGTAGAACAATTACGAAATTATATTTCCGAAGTTTTTAGCAGAAACTTAAGCAATAAGCAAACCTAAAATAGATTTATTTTATATGGAATGGAAACACTGACCTTAAATAATACGGGTCAGTGAATGGAAATGATAATTTAAAAATTGTTACTCTGTAGCTGCATCTATCAAGGAATTTTTATGACATCATGCATGGATTCAATATTACAAACCAAATCATGCCATTGTGATGCCATTCCTTGAGGCTTCCAAGATTATAAAATTTATTAATGATTGATACATTTTTCCATAGTGTATCCGAACGTAGCTGTTTTTTCCTTCTTCCTATTCGTTCACTCTACAGCAATCGACCAATCAAAAAGTGTGAATGAGTGTTGCTCTCGCTCATGTTCGCTTCGGTCGGTCGGGCTTCCTCTCTCCTCCCTCTCCCACTTCCCCTCCCTCTGTTGATTAATGTCAGAGGACTCAGAGGTTGCTTTGCTTTGCAAAATTGCGACTATCAATTTTGTTTTATGAATTGTGTTAAAATAATATAAATCTCGTTTCATTTATGAAATAGATATTGTTGTTTGCACTCTACTTAAATGAAATATATTATGAAGAATGGAATGTTCACATTTGTTAGATAACATCAAGGAAGATCTTAGTGTTGAAGACTCAGCTCCAACAAAGAACTTCATTTGTTCAGGTAATTAGACGTTTTATATTGTTTTCGAGACATTATATGTGATTTTGTGCTCGTAAGTGCGTTGACGAGTAGTTTTGATGCATTCACAAGTGGAGGTTAGTTTAGAAAAATCAATACCTACCGAGAAGTTAATAATCAGCTGTTCAAGGGGCGAGGGACGGGGCCCGGGGGCGCGGCACGGGTGACCGTGACTGACGAACGCACGATGGGCTTCTGACGCGATTCTTAAAATTATGTATGCTCTCCGGCAGTAGCAGTACCTCGCCTTGCTATTTTAAACCGAAACCTAAACAGATCGTCTCGTTAAAATTATAAAAACATCAATACGAGATAGGGCCGGCGCATTTCGCCGAAGAACGCCCGCCGTCGAGCGATAATATCCCACGAAGCTAATGTGTATTCAATAATAAATCAAATAAAATGATTCATTAGACCAATTGTATCATTATTTCCTTCTCAAATGCTTTTGCGCAGTTATTTAATTGAATGTTCTATAAACTTCTGTGATACTTCTGATAACTCTATTAGATTTTATGGATGTAGTAATTAAATATTATTGTGAAAGGCACCTCTCTTCTACCTGACAAGGCTACAACAGACCTATGATAGTTGTAATATTACACTTTGATAGTATCTCTAACCATTCCAATATTTAAGATATCAATTTACTATAATATTGATTTACTAGCAGCGCCCCGCGGTTTTACCCGCGTTGTGCCCGTTCCCGTGGGAATTTCGGGATAAAATGTAGCCTATAGCCTTCCTCGATAAATAGACTATCTAACAGTGAAAGAATTATTCAAATCGGTTCAGTAGTTTCTGAGATTAGCGCGTTTAAACAAACAAACAAACAAACAAACAAAACAAACAAACTCTTCAGCTTTATAATATTAGTATAGATGAATGAAGCACTATTATCTCTTAAAACTCTGGACCTCTGGATAGTTGCTATTAACAAATTCATAGAACTCATACCTATCCAATGTCTCTATTTACAATGCACAGATACACCTAGGTAGGTGAAGTAGGAACTTAGTAGGTGTAAGTCCAGAATAAGATGCCTCTTGGATTTAATTAATTTTCTGTCCAGTGTTATGCCTAAAAACTTAAATAAAGTTTCATGTACGAAACCTCCTAACCTGATTAGTGTTTGAATATTGATTAGATTAATCACCTAAATCAAAATCAAATGTATAGAATTAGGTATAAGATAAAATTAAACAATGTTAATTTGAATATTCCAGAATGCCCCGGAACAGATCAGAACTGGTTATGCCTCCAATGTGGAGTAGTGAACTGCGGCCGGTATGCTAATGGACACGCCAAACAACATGCAGAAACAGCAGATCACCAGCTCTGTATTAGCTGTGATGTTTACTCGGTATACTGGTGAGATACTATTTGATATTTTATATAGTATAGAATAGAATTTATGTAGTGTTTTATAAAGAGGAAATTTAAGAAAGTATTTATCCAATGTATTAATATGGTAGAATCAAAGTAAATAACAAATAATCTAGATACCAAAGAAAAGCAAGGGCCGGTTGTTAGTAACTTTAAAACAGAACAGTCTCAATTGATCAACTCATAGTTACAGTATGGAATATGAATACCACACATAAAATTAAACTTTAATGCCTCCTTCAATGCTTCAATGCTATCCTGACCAATTGAATCAACATTTAAAAGTTCGAGACTGACAAATATAGGACATGATTGGTGTAATTACACTTAGAGATGTTAACAGAATGTTCTATTATTAAACATTGCACAACATTATTGCTTCAAATTCATGTTATTGATTTAGGATTACTTTGTTTATATTAAAAAAGCGGCTGTGGTTATGTAAATATATTGTGTCATCTTTGGTAATACATTTGTATAATTTTATTTTATTTTATTTATATATATCACTTTGTTTGACAATGCTAAATGCAACATTTAGCACTATTATCATACTACATGTTCTGTGTTCCTAATGCAAGGATTTATTTTCCTTTTAGTAACTAGTCGTTTTCTTTCAGCTACAAATGCGACGACTATGTTTCCAATGACATAGACAACCGTATAAATAAGGTTAGGCAGCATCTTATGAGTTTAAATCAAAGTGATTCTCAGGAGAACAGGGAATCCCCTGATGATGTTAGTAAATACGGGATTGAGGAACATTGTACCAAGGAAGGGCACGAAGCATCTAATGGGAATGACGTCATATCGGTTGAGGCGACTCCGAGTAGTTCTAGCGATGTACCGAGTTTCTCAGACTTGTGTGAGAGCAAATCTGGGAAAAATGTTAAGGTAATTGTTTGATACTGTGATCGATTCAAGCTGAACTCATTGCTTATAAGGATTGTCTAATATTAATACCGTTCCATTTTATTCAAACAAATCATTTTGACAAAACATGTCTACCGTTGACTCTCTAAAGTCTATGATTGATTCTCTGCCCAAAGCTGGGATGGCGTCTGTTGTTCACTTACCAATATTTTAATGTGCTAGTGTTGTTGTTTTGAAAAGCAATGGAAGATTTTTCATTTACATTATTTATTGTATTTATCTTATCTCTGTCTGGTCTGTATTACTTAACATATTTTATGTATCTAACCTGCATTACTCATCATTGCTATTCCATTTTTGTTTTGGTATATATTTTGTTGAGGTCGACTTTAGTCTGCTTTTCCACCTGTAATACTACGGGGCTATATTACGTTTGGTTTCCAGTGATATTAAATGTAGTATGGTAAAGCTCTGAATAAAAGGCCTAAGGGTGGGTAATTTTAATTCTCTAGCAACATTATTGACCACTAACCTTAGTGTAATCGGATACTGGTACTTGAACTCACTTACTCGTATATTTAATACTAGCTTAAACAATAATGATATTTTCTTAAAACAACTGATGAATAATTTCTTCCAATTTTAGCCGGAAGAACCCGTCCGAAGCCTCCGACCACGTTCCCGGAAACGGACTCTCTCTGACGACAGTAGTTCTACGGAAAACAATACAGTGCCCAGAACTAAAGAGAAGAAATCATCACCGTGCAACGGCAAGAGTTTGCGCGAAAAGAAAATAGTCGGATTGAAAAATTTAGGCAACACTTGTTTTATGAACGCAGTGCTACAGAGTTTGAACAATATACAGGAGTTTAGCTATTACTTTAGTCAACTGCCGTCTTTGGAGATGAAGAGTAACGGCAGGAAAGTGTACCATTCGAGGAATTATACGAGACAGGAGATGCATGATGTTGTCATGGCTGAGGAATTAAGGAAGGTACTTAGTAATTAACTAATCTAATTAATACCTTTATCGGATTGGTCACTTGAAGCAAAATAAAGCGTACAAATCGCTTTACATAAAGTATGCATATTAAAGCTTAAAAGCAGGAGCTATTTTCTTTGCACATAATTCCCATGTTAGTGAAAAACCCGAGTGCCACTAGTTTCTTAACACCTTCACAGTTCAAAGACTCGCAATCATAAAACTACAAGTCAAGTCAAGAACAAGTCCATGAATACCAATGCAGCTTGTCGGGAACCAAACTGGTCTTCCTCTTCTTCTCGTTTCAATGAGCCGAATGTTAATTAATTTAGATTTTGGACCAGAAGGTTTAAAGTAATGAATTGTTGTCATGTTAAAGTATATTTTAACCTTTATTTTTTCACCGAGTATTACATACCGTGAACCCTTGTTGCAGGTGTTAATAAGCCTAAAGTCGGGCGGGTGCGGGTCGAAGGCCGCCATCTCGCCGGAGTGCCTGTTCCTGGTGATCTGGAAGGTGGTGCCGCGCTTCCGCGGCTACCAGCAGCAGGACGCGCACGAGTTCCTGCGCTACATGCTCGACAGGTCACACAATGTCTAGGCTAGATTAATCTAGACTATAGCCTAGCTTTTATGTATACCTTTTTTAATCCTTGTAATTACGACTAAGCTTCTTCATTGTACTAAAGAAGTCCAAACAGATGTTTTACCTGGCAATGGGACATTACAGTAATGCAATATTTGAATGGAATTTTATCACAAACTGTAGTATGAATAATTTTGTTGTATTGTTTCCAGATTGCACACGGAGTTGCTCCAACTCCTGCCGCCTGACAAGACGGAGAGCGGGTTCGTGCCGCGCGCGCCGTCCGCCTCTATTGTCACAGCTGTTTTCGGCGGCACACTGCAGAGTGAGGTAATGATAATACATCATTAATTAACCGGACTCGTGTGTATTAAATGTGTGTGTGTTTGTGTGTATAGTTGAGCGTATTGAGGTAGAATTTGGTATGGTTAGAAATGTATCGACTTTCAAAAAGAGGGTCACGCTACTTTTCATTATTGAATTTCTACAGGGACGAATATAACGCAGGTAAAATCGTGGAGCGCTGCTAGTTTCACCTAACTAGCAACCTAAGTGGCCATAATCTTATGAATGTACTATGACAAGACTACATGTCCAGATCTGACCAGGCTATACAAAATGAGGTACGGGTTGTTTTTCGCGGAAAACCCCTTGTGATTACGTTTACTATGTGTACTAATCGCGTAAGTTAGTCGGTTATGTCGTGATATAGTATGTAATACGTGGCTGCGCAGGTGCGGTGCCTGGCGTGCGGCACGCCGAGCCGCAAGCTGGACCCGTTCCTGGACCTGTCGCTGGAGCTGCCCGACGCCGAGCCGCGCGACCCGCCCGTGCCGCTCGCCGACTGCCTCGCTAGCTTCGTGCAGGTACCTCTCACACTGCCTCCCACTCATCAATACATTAGCCCGACGCCGAGCCGCGCGACCCGCCCGTGCCGCTCGCCGACTGCCTCGCTAGCTTCGTGCAGGTACCTCTCACACTGCCTCCCACTCATCAATACATTAGCCCGACGCCGAGCCGCGCGACCCGCCCGTGCCGCTCGCCGACTGCCTCGCTAGCTTCGTGCAGGTACCTCTCACACTGCCTCCCACTCATCAATACATTAGCCCGACGCCGAGCCGCGCGACCCGCCCGTGCCGCTCGCCGACTGCCTCGCTAGCTTCGTGCAGGTACCTCTCACACTGCCTCCCACTCATCAATACATTAGCCCGACGCCGAGCCGCGCGACCCGCCCGTGCCGCTCGCCGACTGCCTCGCTAGCTTCGTGCAGGTACCTCTCACACTGCCTCCCACTCATCAATACATTAGCCCGACGCCGAGCCGCGCGACCCGCCCGTGCCGCTCGCCGACTGCCTCGCTAGCTTCGTGCAGGTACCTCTCACACTGCCTCCCACTCATCAATACATTAGCCCGACGCCGAGCCGCGCGACCCGCCCGTGCCGCTCGCCGACTGCCTCGCTAGCTTCGTGCAGGTACCTCTCACACTGCCTCCCACTCATCAATACATTAGCCCGACGCCGAGCCGCGCGACCCGCCCGTGCCGCTCGCCGACTGCCTCGCTAGCTTCGTGCAGGTACCTCTCACACTGCCTCCCACTCATCAATACATTAGCCCGACGCCGAGCCGCGCGACCCGCCCGTGCCGCTCGCCGACTGCCTCGCTAGCTTCGTGCAGGTACCTCTCACACTGCCTCCCACTCATCAATACATTAGCCCGACGCCGAGCCGCGCGACCCGCCCGTGCCGCTCGCCGACTGCCTCGCTAGCTTCGTGCAGGTACCTCTCACACTGCCTCCCACTCATCAATACATTAGCCCGACGCCGAGCCGCGCGACCCGCCCGTGCCGCTCGCCGACTGCCTCGCTAGCTTCGTGCAGGTACCTCTCACACTGCCTCCCACTCATCAATACATTAGCCCGACGCCGAGCCGCGCGACCCGCCCGTGCCGCTCGCCGACTGCCTCGCTAGCTTCGTGCAGGTACCTCTCACACTGCCTCCCACTCATCAATACATTAGCCCGACGCCGAGCCGCGCGACCCGCCCGTGCCGCTCGCCGACTGCCTCGCTAGCTTCGTGCAGGTACCTCTCACACTGCCTCCCACTCATCAATACATTAGCCCGACGCCGAGCCGCGCGACCCGCCCGTGCCGCTCGCCGACTGCCTCGCTAGCTTCGTGCAGGTACCTCTCACACTGCCTCCCACTCATCAATACATTAGCCCGACGCCGAGCCGCGCGACCCGCCCGTGCCGCTCGCCGACTGCCTCGCTAGCTTCGTGCAGGTACCTCTCACACTGCCTCCCACTCATCAATACATTAGCCCGACGCCGAGCCGCGCGACCCGCCCGTGCCGCTCGCCGACTGCCTCGCTAGCTTCGTGCAGGTACCTCTCACACTGCCTCCCACTCATCAATACATTAGCCCGACGCCGAGCCGCGCGACCCGCCCGTGCCGCTCGCCGACTGCCTCGCTAGCTTCGTGCAGGTACCTCTCACACTGCCTCCCACTCATCAATACATTAGCCCGACGCCGAGCCGCGCGACCCGCCCGTGCCGCTCGCCGACTGCCTCGCTAGCTTCGTGCAGGTACCTCTCACACTGCCTCCCACTCATCAATACATTAGCCCGACGCCGAGCCGCGCGACCCGCCCGTGCCGCTCGCCGACTGCCTCGCTAGCTTCGTGCAGGTACCTCTCACACTGCCTCCCACTCATCAATACATTAGCCCGACGCCGAGCCGCGCGACCCGCCCGTGCCGCTCGCCGACTGCCTCGCTAGCTTCGTGCAGGTACCTCTCACACTGCCTCCCACTCATCAATACATTAGCCCGACGCCGAGCCGCGCGACCCGCCCGTGCCGCTCGCCGACTGCCTCGCTAGCTTCGTGCAGGTACCTCTCACACTGCCTCCCACTCATCAATACATTAGTAATGTATAATTTTAAATGTGATTTACAGCCGCCAATTTTCTATTTACGTACAAAAATATAAGCCGATAAGTAGCACCGCAACCTAACAATCGATTTACCGCGACTTTTACAGTTTGTAACTGAGAAGTTTGTAAATTTTCAGGTGGAGGAGTTAGCGGACACGGAGCGTTATTTCTGCAGCAGTTGTAAATGTAAACAGAAGTCGACCAAACAGTTCTGGATACGACGGCTGCCCAACGTGCTGTGTCTGCATCTCAAGCGGTTCAGATGGCACAACTATTTTAGGTAACACTTTGACCTGTATTTTGGTACAAAGGTACACTTTGTCAAATTGCCATTCGCCAGTGGAATCGATGGACCATAGTTTAATGTCAAATTAATAAGATTAACGCATATTCGGTCAGACGGATCTGAAGCGAGTCTCATGGTGTTGGTCGCTCATGACAGCAGGACGGTGGCCATGGAAGTCGGAATCCGCTAAGGAGTGTGCAACGACTCACCTGCCGAAGCAACCAGCCCTGAAAATGGATTGCGCTGAAGCGTCTTGCCTATACACTACCGTTACCGGCATTTAAGCCCGTCGTTGATATCATGTGGACCACAGACCAGGAAAAACGTGGACTACCACGAAACCGTCCGAATACATTCATTTCGTTCATCACATCGTTCATTTCATTCTTCACATCGTTCATTACGAGCCTTGTGGAATTTCATCAGCGAGGTGGTTGAGGCTTCCTATAATTCCTAGGTTTATCTGTAGTTGGTATACAGAAAGGTATACAGAAAGGCAGCCCTGCGACTTCAGGCTAAGCCGCTGACGACAGAATACGGATGGGGTTTAGTTGGTATTACCCGGCACGACATGATCCCCGTAATAGCGTGATTGTGCCGGGGTTGAGTCCCATATACCCCGGCTGTTTCTCCAAACAACCGGGGATGCGCGAATGCATTCCCATATCCATAAAAATAAAAATATACAGTCGAATTGAGAACCTACTCTTTTATTGAAGTCGGTTAAAAAAGTTTAGCTGTAGGCGTAATGTAATGTGTTGCAGAACAAAAGTGGACACGTCGATCTCGTTCCCGCTGGAGGCGCTGGACATGGCGCGGTTCGTGCTGAGCGCGCCCGAGACGCGCCGCTCGCCCGAGACGCGCCGCGCGCCCGAGACGCGCCGCTCGCCCGAGACGCGCCGCGCGCCCGAGACGCGCCGCTCGCCCGAGACGCGCCGCGCGCCCGAGACGCGCCGCTCGCCCGCGCACCTCTACGACCTCGCCGCCGTCGTCGTGCACCACGGCACCGGGTATGACGCCGTCATACAACCTATTGAGACACTCATTCCTATACTAATAATATCAAATTATAATGAAACTGAAGAGTTGTTTTTGTTCGATGTTATTTGTAATAAATCTTTTTGTAATGGATAGCCACATTCAACGGAAAGGTAATAGGTAAGGAAAGGCAAGGTTTATGCTTTTTTTCATCCTAATTACGGGCATAACACGAGTAAAACCGCGGGGAGCTGCTTGTTAGTACTATAAAGGGATTGTGACCAATCTCTTCAACAGATTTAAAAAAGTAAATGTGTAAAAACAAAAAAGTAGATTAAATTCGATTTTGAAACTATGCCACAGACTAACTGGCCCTCCCGTTTTGTTGTCTACGGCTAAAAAATATACTTTGATATATGTTCGAGCAACCGTCAATTATATACAAGACATACCGGAATAGTCCCATACACATCCTATTAAAGCCTGTCCATTCAAACTATTTAATATTTTCAGTGCCGGTTCCGGTCACTACACGGCGTTTGCGATGAACGACGACCAATGGTTCCATTTCAACGATCACTCAGTCCGCGCGGCGGAGGCGGGCGCGGTGGCGGGCTGCAAGCCCTACATCCTCTTCTACATACGGCGGGAGCCCGCGCTGCCCGCCTCCTGACCGCGCTGACACACTGTCGTCACCACCTCCTGACGTCAACGGGACGCACTGACGTCAACGGGACGTACTGACAACACATGACGCCTACGACAAGACTCTACACTGAAGTTAAGTGTTTCTCAAACATTTCTTCGTGTTAATAGCAAATTCGTAAATTAATTCACGTTCGTCCGACATAGTGCATCGCTACCTCCTAAAAACTCATATGTACTTCCAAACTTCCATTTCTGGGATGGGTGGTCAATAGTTTATATCAGAGCTATATCTAAATTGATCGGAAGGCGCGTTAAATTGTCTAACAATAATATTTTACAAGTAATTATGTATACAATTAAATGGTTTTCTTCAGTGTTGAGTCTGTAGGCTAAGGTTTACGGTAATTATTAGTAAAATATGTAATTTCCATTTAAAAATAACATAAGGGCTCACCTATGTGTTAATTACATACACTCCTTAAAACTGATCTTTTAAAACTCTTCTATACACTTATTTATTATATCTATTATATAATCACCGATGTTAATTGTTCTCGATACACTGAATCAGATTTTAATTCATTTTATATGAAGAGAACACTTCAGCTATGCGTGTGATACAATTTGAAAGATCGTGAATTAACTAATAACCTAATAAGCCGAATGTACTTTTGGGCTAGCACATCCTCACAAACTTTGCATTTATCGCACTATTTGTACTATGATATTTCCTCAATGTATTTTTATTCACTTGTCTTCATATAAAGTGAATTTTAAACTCTATTTTCTGTCTCATATTTGAATTTAATGTACGCCTTAGACAGGTGAGCACCAGAAACCTCAATTACAAATTATTTTGGGAACACTTTCATACAGAATATTATAACACTGACGTCATTATATTTCTATTGACATTAGTCAGCATGTGTGTTATTTTCCTATAGTAAGTGCGGTTTTATTTCAGATAAATTTTATTGAAATAGTCTTTACATTCTAACTTTATGATTCACCGACCTCTCTTTTCTTAAGCATCTTAAAAAAATTCTTTATTAGCTAAGCCCCGCGTTTCGGGATTTTATTACTTATTTTTCTACTTCTGATCAAGTTAAATAATTAAAAAGAATTATTAAAATCGGTCCAGCCGTTCTCGAGTTATAAGTTGTTTACCTAAAAGGACTTTCTTTTTATATTCATATATAGATAGTGGACAGTTTGAGGGTTTCTGGTCTTTATGTATATTTTATAACAAGTCTATGTATTTTAATTTGTTTTCTCTAAATATAACGTCGGCCGTAAGTCGGTGATTTTGATGCGGAAATAGGTGAATACCTCTACGGTATTAGTTGCTCCGATCTCAAAATAATTGTAAATCGCTAAATTAGTCTAATTATGTATCATCGTGTAAACTATGTTTGTTTGAATCGCAATTTTTCACCTTATGTTGATTCTGACTAAAGAATATATTTACATTAATGAAATTACTTTAAAAGTTTATCCATTCGTTTATTTTGCTTTTGATTGTAGTGTGTTGCTTCTTAAAGATTCGTTTTTTTCACCCTTTAATTACAGGTTCCGTTTTTCCCTTTTGAAAAAATCGGTAGCAAATGTCAACAAGGAAATAAACGGATGTATGACCACTAGCGCGATTTAAGATAGGATTTAACAAATTGGGCATTATCAAATTGAAATCATGTATTAATTGGTTCATTTTTGATATTTTTGAATGAGTGTGTTTGCTGTATTCTTTTTTAAATAAATTGAGCCGGTCTCGATATAAGATTTTCTCTACACGACCGATTTTCTGCGTCATCTTTTTTATGTCACGTTAAATATATGTATCTACTATGGTTTACAAAATTAGTTGGCACACATAATGAGCGTGAAGTCGGTCACAAGACCGACTTCACGCTCATTATGTGTGCATAATGTTTCCGTACAAACGGAAACATTTGCTTTACAAACATTTAAATAACTAATAAATAGACTTACACTGTACCTTATACAACGTGTAACATAATACCCCTATAAGTACCGGGGCAGGGTATTCTACTCGTCATGGCGAACTACGTTTGTTCTACCATAATTGATATTTCGAAGTTTTTCATTCATGTATTTACTTTTAAAGTTTCCTTCAGAAATACACTATCAAAAGGATGAGGCAACCCTACAACAGCTGTTTATTTGACCTTTCACTTTGAACTCTAGACCAAAAAACCAGAAATCAAAAATAGACAAAACATAGGTAGAAAAGTATTATATTGACATTTCAAAGAGTATTATTTAAAGAGGCCGCCATCAACAGTAGCTCTTAAGAGGCCCATACACGGTGAGATTTATCTGTACGATCAGTCGCGTCAAACCGATCGAAACGACGAATCGATGGTGTATGCCAAGATCGTTAACGATTTACTTAATCGAAAATGATGTCGGAAAACGCAACCAAAACATTTATTTGAACACGTCCTTAACATTCAGTTACAAACAAGTAAATGATCGATCGTTACGACCAGTCGTTTCGAGTATGAGCGACATTTTTGATGCGATCAATCGTCACGATTTTCATCAGATCGATCGTATAGACGAATCGTGCCGTGTATGGGGCCCTTTAGATACGCTATGAAATGAGGTTGGCAATCGACATATGATTATTTATGGGTAAAGTTTATAACCTTATTATTGCTCAGCTCTTGACAGCTCTTGAAAGCTGCCAATATGTAAACAACTATTTTTAAGCTGATAAATTTGTAGGATTTAAATATTGTTTTCTTATGAAGTGATGTGTGGAGACTGTGGAGTGTCTTGTCTGTTGTGTACCTAGTGTTGTGTAAACTTAATCAATGATAACAAAATCGAAGTAGAAGTAGTTTCATAAACCATCTAACATTTCTGCGTACCTACCTAGTTGTTTTTTTATGTGTGAAAACTAGTGTTATTTTTTACGATATTGGCATAGCACACACATCAAAGCGCACGTCTTTCGTAAAGGCATGTGCTGGTTTAGGGTGCGTCCAGATCTAGCGAATGCGTCGCAGTCCGTAAATAAAGGTAATCAACATTTAGGGTTGTCGCAAATTTCTAAGATTAAAATAATTTTACTTTTGTATGGGAATTTTAAATACGATGTATTCTACCTTTGCACACGTAAAACAATTTACATGCTTTATCGAAACAAACCGGCTGAGTACTTATAGGGCCATACATATACACGTTGTATATCTATTAAGAGGTTTATCAACTTGTATTTGTATAAACAAAGTAACATAAGCTCAATTCTGCTTTAGAACGCATTGAGACAGTATTGAACGCGTCAGTACATTACTATACTCCTGAATATTTATAAAATTTGTAATTTACAGTCTGCAGTTGACAGTTACAAATAGTTTATTTTTAATATGTAATATAGCTGTGTGAAAATGAGTAAATCTTGGTTTGAATAAACTGAAATACACATTGAAGTAGCTTATTCTCATATCAAGAAATAGTATATTTTCTTTTAGACTATATATTAATTTTTACCACACGTATACATCATATCATCACTATCCTGATAAAACTGTTCACGTCCGAATAAGTCATCAAATTAATAAGTATACATAATGCAGTTAAACATAATATTGTGCTTTCTATAATGTGTATAAAGTGCGTTAGTGTAAAACATGTATTTGTAAAGAGCATGGTTGCAACAAGTAGGATGCCATAGTAAATGCATTTCACTTTGTGTTATTGAAACGGAATAGTTTAAGAGTTTGGTCTAAACGAGAACCATTGTAAGGAAATAAAAACAGGTTTACATGTAAGCTTTTTAGGGTGCTATTCGACAGAAATACGTCTTGACTTTATATTCATTGACATAGCATTAGATGTCAGAATTATTAGCAAATCATTAAATACAGTATACAGTAAAACTCAAAGTACTTTGCAGTGATTAGACGTTTCTAATCAGTTATTTGCACTATTGATTAGTATGTGGTAACACTATTTTAGGTTTTGACATAACGAGACTTAGAGAAACTCGAGTGGTTAGAGATCACTGCACGGAATTTTCAGTTGAAATGTAAAAAAAAAAACATTAGAAATAGCAAAGAAGTCATGACTACAATGGTTGTCGTCTGACCAACCTATATATTATTTAAGTACAACTTTTGTATGGTTTACATTCCCGGTGCGCGCGATTCTCCGCGTTTCAACAGTGAATGTCATGTGATATGAGATCGCGTTCGAGTGCACAGCTGTTCTGTGTCCGACAACTTAGCATTGTACCTTATTTGATAACAAATTAATTTCGTATAAGTACTTCAATTACTGGAAGTTATAGTGATTGAATTTAATAAATTCGCAAACTTGAACCAATTTTGTTGTTTTTTTTATTTCTATCTCCCATAAAAGGTTGAATAAAAGTTCGTTTGAGTGTCCGAGGACGCAATTAGTGACATTGGAAAGGTCTTACCAAATCCGCCGGCCCGCCTGGAGGCCGGAAGCAGATTTTAGGATGGCAAGTTGCATGTTCATCTTTATAGAAGTCCCCGTCGTTAATATACATATTTCGAGGAACTATGCATCATTTTGGTCTATAGTCTAAACATGGTCGAGTATTACGATTATAAATGATTAGTTGGTTAGTGGCCAACCCTGGTGTTGGAGTTTTTAGACCGCCTAAAGTTGACGACATGGTCTGACGATTGATACAACCGGCACTAAGCAATGACCCATCCTTTGTGTCAATATGTTGTAGTCACAGTACAGTAGACGTAGCAATACCTAATGAAATGATACATACCTAATGTCCACATTTTAACTTGATAGACACCAACATTTCAAAAAAGCGAAGAAACAAAATATTTAATTTGTATATTCATACATTAATTTCTACAACACTTGAAAATCTGCGTGACCCATTGAAACCAGGTGGGTTTCTCATGAATTGTGCTACAAGAGAAAGATAAATGTAGCGTATTCTGAGACGTGGCTATGGGAAGGTACCCTACCCAAGGGGATGGTTTCATCATCTTCACATTCTGCAGAAATAATCTTTGATTTAAGTAAGACTCTATATCATCACTAACAATTCCTTCATCACCGTCATCATTATTATTAGCTTCATTATAGTTCTTCACTTCTTCAATAATCCAATTGTTACCCTCAAGTTTCTCTACTATAGGACTAGTTATTTTGGTTTTACTTATCTTCGAACTAAGGTCTATATGAGGTTTCTTGCTAGCATTAAGCATGTACGTTTCGTCTGGTTCATTTTCACTTATAGTGTCTGATAAGTCGTCGGGTTTATTCTCGTTTTCGATTCTTTCTTTAACAACATTTTCTTCTTTTATTGGTTCGTTGTGAATTTCAACTAACACTTTTTTTGGTGGTTCTATTTCATCTATAGTCGTATTTATGTCGTCTTCAATAAAAATTTCACTGTCTTCAAGATTTCGCAAGTCAATCATATCTACATCTAGAGTTACTTCATTCGTGCTATACTTACGTTTTTCAATTCTAGGAGACAGAGACATCCAATCCAAAACGTTAGCAGTTTTATTATTATTTTGTGTAATTTCCTTCACCTTACTTGTGACCCAGCTGGTGAGTTTACTAACACCAAGCTTCTCCGACGACGATGCAGGGGTTTTTACTTCAGCAACAGTTGACAACGTTTGCGCAACAGATAAATCTAGTCTAGGTATATAAGCAGGTGGTATCGGTGACGCGATTCTATGTCTAACATAAACATCATCTTCGTCAGGAGAATTGGATGATGTGCTAGCCACGTTAACAGTAGGAATATTTAGACTGTAATCATGTTCTCTTAAGAGGCCTCTGTTGCCAATAGAATATATCCACACTAGGCGTTGTTCTTCATTGTCTTCTTTGTGTTCATTGTAGACGTGGTCCCAGTATTTGGCGTCGTCATCCTTTTCGACGACTCCAAGAGCGTATTCGTCATCGGAGGAACTTTCGGATTGAATGATTCGGTTGTTTATGATTGTGAAGCAGTTAGGTCTGTGTGTTGGCGTGCAGTTCTGGTTTGTGTAGTATTCTCTAGTATCGCCACAGTCATCTATAATGCAGTAGTTATTGTTTGTGTGGGTGACTCTGTTCTTTTGCAGACGTCTTCTGTCTCTAGCTTTGTGGTTGACTCGTTGGTAGTTGTGGTCGGCGTAGCCCCCATTGTTGATGTAACTCCACGCTTGACTGTATTTCTTTGGGTTTTCAGACACGGATTCCGGTGAGGATTGTGAGGAATTGTCGGTCGAGCTCAATTCTATTATTTCTACTCCACTTCGTTCCTCTTCTTGCATCCACAAGTGGCTTACTAAGAAATTGTCTGGTGATACACTGTTGTTCTTTCTTATTCTGTTTCTTAGATCTGGAACCAATGTGCGGAGCACGATTGTTAATGACATCTAGTCTTAGTCACTGTAGCTATGTAAGTATATCTTCAGTGAGTGAAACCCTCTACAGGAAAGTAACAATTTGTATGATCCAACAGCGGGTGATGGACTATTATATCTATATAGGTGTCTACTACGTTGATTAACTATAAAAATATAGGTGAACACTTACGAGTAAATATGTTTTTATTCCGGTTCAAATTAGCATGCTCTGGTATTGGCGATCTCCTCATTGTTAACATAGAGGAAATAATCACTACGTTTTGTTAAGTTTTAAATATTTTATCATTTCAATGAGTACTTCATGACATGTAAATAAATAACGACAAGTTTGACAATGACTTAGTGACGAAAGTTTCATAATAGCGATATCGATGGTGCCACGCATTTTATAACATGAAGGTTTTATTAGTAGGTATCATCAGGTACGGTGATGTCAATAAAAAAATGTGTTTTCATTCCATAATATGCTATTACCATGGATTTCATATACAAACGCTACTACGGTATACTTTTGCACTTTGGTATCCACAAATAATGCTAAACGTAGCTTAGCTAACTCAGATCTTATATAAGTCTAAAGAACTCCAAGTACAACATTGCAGATTTGAAACAAGTAAGTAAATGATTCGTATTAGAAAACGTAATATCCAACAAATACATGAATTCCAATTCTTTTTTTATAATATTCCTACCTATTATAAAAAAAGAATTGGAATTCATGTATTGTTATTCTAATTAAGTAAACTTTTTTTTTGTTTCTATAATATAACTTATCTATTTACTTATCAATAAATGACGCTATAAATTGTATTGACAAACCCTTATAAACCTAAAACCTTGTTCCTATCAAAATGTAGCAAAATACAGACTGGGAACCGGGGACATAATTGAGTTGTGTTGCTAAAAGCGTCTTCCACGCTAGTGTAGCGTCAGTATTCGAGCGGCGGTAGTTGGCGAAACAAAGTGTAAATGGATTGATTGCGCCAATTCCCGTCACAAAGGGAGAGAAATTGCATTAAAAGCGCCGTGGCTCAGGCCATTTGGCAAAGCACTTACTCCATTAGTAGCGGCCAAATAAAGTTACCTTAGTGTGGCGTGAAATGTATAGCCAGAGATGTAACACTACTCTTATTTGATTTACTGACGGTTTATCTGGCTATCATAGTTTTGAAAGAGTTTCTTATTAGATGCTAGCTTTACTATAAAGTTCTACTTGATGAATTTCCTACTAGATCCCAATAGGTTAGTCGTGTGCTTATAATGTTCTTTTTTCAATCTAATTTCTGTGTATAGGGAGGTTACCAAAAGCTCTAATATACACGTTCATTCTTTGCAATTAAGCAGCTTAGCTACGCTTAAATTAAGAACATATACACTGTGTACATAATTTAAGCAAAGTTAAAAATACAAAAAGTGTTTAAAAATACCAAATATTACACGGCAGGATATAATAAAGTTTATTAAAGAGCGCGTCAAGCCGGCGGTACTCGACAAAGGTTAATTAATTAGATTGGGCTGCGCCTGAGTGGTGGGCACTCATTGCACCTCGCTAATTCGAAAATTAACAGACGGTACTGCGCAAAGAGCTTTTATTCCCCATTACGATCACATCTGATCTGTCTAACTAATTTACAACTGATTTGGAATATTAGCCGATTAGCTTCAGGCTACATTTACATGTGACCACGTAAAGTTAATTGTTACTAAATGATGCCTCCTGACCTAATGCTTTAATTAATACGCGTGTAGTTAACTCCCGGGTGTGTGAAATGGTACTTATATGTATGCCTGTATTTAATACTTGTGACTATGGGACTTGGGTACCTAAGGTCAAAGAACTATGCGGTCGTCTAATTTCAAAGCCTCCAAATCTATACTAAAATTATAAAGACATACATTTTTTAAGTTTGTTTGTATATTCGAGTTAATCTCGGGAATTACCAGTCCGATTTCAATAATTCTTGTTGTTATAGATAGCCACATTCGGCGGGAAGGTTATATAGGCCATTTCACCCCGTAAATGTCCACGGGAAAGAACACAACGCGGGTAAAACCGCTAGTGCTGCTAGTAAAAACTAACTTACAACCAAGTTCCCTAGCCCTACCTACTTATGATTATATGACCTAATTTTAAATACCCTGAACCCCTGAACTAAGTGACAAGCCCGTTGGCACAGTGGCATAGGTATGAGAGCGTTTACGTTTGCGTCGGGGGTTGCGGGTTTGATTCCATAATACAAGCTAAGAGCTTAGTTTGAGTCTGGATTAACCGGGTGTGAATTTGTCCGAGTGTTTTTATTATTTAAATGTGTTCCGTAAAGTTATTTGACCGTTTATAAAGTTTGTGTAGTTAAGTAATACGATTAAGTCCGTAAGTACCTAACTTACGTATAGGTTATCAGATTTGAATCAATTCATTGAGGTAGGTTCTACAAATAAAATTAAGTGCGTTTATACGAACTCACTTGAATAAATAAGTGATAATCACATCTTCTGCGTCAATACTTCATGACTCATGTCCCAAGCACTCTTGATGTTAAACAAAATCTACAAAGTCGGTCGTGCGTTATCACTGGATCTAAATTGTGTTTCAAATAAGTTTGCTTGTTTCCGCTTTTTTATTCAACAAAACAATAAAGCTTAGTGAATAAATTAAAAACATAGATAAACACGTTTGGCGCGGAAGCGAAAATATTTGCTCCCAAAACTATAGTTAGGTAATTAACACTTAGCTAACACGGAGTGGCGGAGGCGTACCGTGTAATTACGTGCAATTTGCTATTGTCTACACAAAATACTTTTAATTGGTTTTTTAGAGTTGGAAAATATTGTAATGTGTGATTATTGGGGTACGAAGCTGTATATTTGGTTAATGGAAGAGCGTTCTAGATAAAAGCTTGGGTTATCGGCGTTGGATCTCAGGCCTCTAATTAGAGGTTACTCGCCGCGCTGGATGACTCTTCCTTGTACATGCCACTTAAAACTACACTCCACTCCGCTTGACATTATCATGTTATGTACTTGACAACCTAAGTTAAATAATATTACTTATTTAATAATCTAGATATAGTGAGTTGCTAGTCATTATTCTTGGGCTAAAGGACCGTCGGTATAGGTACAAAAACTGCTTAATTTCGATTAGATTAAATGGCTTTTTAGATATACGGCTTTTGAGGTTTGGCATTTGTTTGTAATTTGTATCTATAAGTTGGTATTTTATTTCTAAAGCTTATACAGTTATGTTACATTTTAAACGAACCTACTAGCTTTATGAATCATCTGTGGGTATACCATATGCTACTTACCCACCTATATTATGAAAGCTCCACACTCGCAGGTAATCCCTCCTATACCTACATCTAAATATGGTTACAGTCAAGCGATACTATTTGTATCGTCAACATTACACGCTAATCTAAACACATAATCTTGTTGCTTTTAGTAAAATTGCTTTATAAATATTCAAGAATATAAAAACTTAATAACACACTATCGGTCGTAATTGCAAATCGCATGTGCATTAATGTTGAAGTTGTGACACATGTTTTAACGGACTAATATTACTTAGGTATTATAATAAGCTTGGTTGACATTAGGCGAACTTACAAACCGCGAGTCGGTCAGATCAACAGCAAATCATAATTTAGTCTTTAACTATATTGAGATTCATACCTGACCGTGGTATCGCAGTTTTTAGGCCACCCATAGACTAATAAAATCTAACCTAAAGGTACCTACTATACTTTTTCATTTAAAAACCAGAAAGCTAAAACATCTGTTTTCATTTTTAAAACCTTTATATGAGAACAAAACCCAAACATTTGTCTAATAAATAAATTAGATACCGAAAGTCCTTAATCCATAAAAAACTATAATTTAGTTAAAATAGGAAGTAGTAAAGTGAGTAGATGACTCGGCTTCGTGTTTCGCCGACTGAGGTAAACAACCAAACATCGGAGCTGTAATACGACAGGGGTTAATAACATTTGGCAAAATACTTATCTATTAATTCAAATATTTGTATATTGATTTACTGAGATATAAGTACTCAATTCGATAGAACTCGGGGTGATACTTACTTATATTTAGTTGTTAGTATTTTACTATGAATTTCCGGTCTGCCATAAAAACAGGAAGGTTACAAAATTTAGACAAAATGGGGTCTTGTTTATTATTTACGTATACAAATGTTTCTGAAACCATACCACCACCGATTTATGTTTTGTCTCTTTGGTCTGCCTCTAGGAAAATGAATTTGTATATTAAATGTATTTTACAAAATGTTGTCAATATATGAGTATCAAGGCGCAAATGGAATGCATGATTTGACACTTTTCCCAACAAATGTTTTAGGAAGTCGGCCCCTGGCCTGTTATCCAACTGGCTAATAACATTTGTCCTCGATCTCGGCTTATTTACACGTTTTTATAACAAATTACAACACTTTCTAGAAACACGAGTGTCTTACACAAACTTATAATTTTGTTTTCCAATTTTAAGTGAAAGGAAATTAGTTTTGAAGTGCACAAATAACGGCGAATATGGCTGATAATGAAATAATGCGATAGATTCATTGTGCTGGTGTGAAATAATACACTGTTACATATGAGATATATGGACCATTGGCTCGCAGTGAGATACTGTATAAATAAACTGATGGCTTTAGCACGGTAATGTAATGTAGATTACAATGTAGGGCAAAAATACCAATGTCTACGTATAAAATAAATATACCCGGGAAAATTCACACACGGTCAAACTAAGCTCTAAGTTTGTATCATGGAATCCAACCAATTTAATATAGGTAACATTACCGATTTGTTTATTTTTGCTACAGAACGCGACCGACCGAGCTTGTACAACTACGTAAGGAACCTAAAAAAAAGTCTGCCTAAACCTAAGTGAATCTAACTAAACGGTAAACCTCAAACAATGACGTCGATAACAAAGTGTAAGTCATTCTCTCGTGAGAAAATGTTTTTTTGTTGTTGCCAATGAAACATCTCAATCAATGCGATAATTTTCAAACTAAAACTGAACCACTTCGGTTTTTGTGTTGTTTTTTGTTTGAGATGAGATGTAGTGTCAATTATATCATCAAATGATCTGTGGCTGCCGCGCGCCGCTGATGGCTTGGAATTGGATTCACACATCTACATTATGACGTAGGGATTTCAATAAACGACTAACAATGAAGTCCATGCGTTCTTTACTAACTTTATGACGTCAAATGTTCGTTAGTAAGTACTACTCGTATGTTTAAAGTTAAACGGTGACGATTATGCGTATTTATGACGTCAATTGTTTTTAAGTAATGTGATTGCTATAGTTAAGTGGTTACGTTATACAGGCTTGAATATAGGCTTTGTATTAGTCATCAAAAAGGTACTTATAAAAAAGCTATGTTATAGACTGTGATGTCTGTGATGTTACCCAAGGCCTCTCATTTTTCATCTCTCTTGACTGTCTATATTGTTACAGAAAGATTTTGAAAGCTTCCCATGAGAACTTCATTTCAACTCCTCAGTTTTGTAAACAATTTACCCCAAAACAATAACAAGAGTAAAAAGTCGGAATGTATCAGAGATCGGATAGTTAGAGCGAGTGCATCGAGCCCCACTAAGGCGTGATTAGAGGACCGCTGTGATTACAGGCCGCCGACACGACGCAACACAGACGACTCATCGATCATTATCGATAATTAATCGATGGACTGATCGAATGCATCGCGAATTTGCCACCGATTTATGTAATCGCTAATTACTAATTGCTTTCGGATCAGTTAGATTTGTCCGCTAGATTAAACATAAAATCATTAGTTTTTTGACTAAACAGTTTTATAACAAGGACATTAAATATTTTCGAATAACAAAATCTATTTTCGTAGTAATTTCTAGACTACGCGCTACGCCGCACTCTGCTACGCGGCTACGAACCACTGCCCAAACAAAAGACACCACTAAAAACGGGTTTAATTATTTTCGTTTCTATTCATAATTGAGTTATATTTTATTGTCAGATACGAAATCACTTCGACGCGGTATTTGTTAAAGCATTGTTATAAAATAAAACTGTATTGGGACTAATTGAAATGCTACATTACGTCAGCGGGCATGGCGCGGGCGAGCGGCGGACGTTAGAATAGGGGCACTATTCAACACTTTACAAATATAAAACAATCATTTGGACAGTTCAAAGAGCGGCGCGAGGTAACGCAACGTTTTGATAGAACACAAGACATGAGCGACTCTATGAATTTATTATTGTAAGCTTTCGATTTTATTAATAACTAGCAGCGCCCCGCGGTTTTACCCGCGTTGTGCCCGTTCCCGTGGGAATTTCGGGATAAAATGTAGCCTATAGCCTTCCTCGATAAATAGACTATCTAACAGTGAAAGAATTATTCAAATCGGTTCAGTAGTTTCTGAGATTAGCGCGTTTAAACAAACAAACAAACAAACAAAACAAACTCTTCAGCTTTATAATATTAGTATAGATGATTTTTGTAATAATAGTGTTAAAAAACTTTAATAACATGAATCCTGGCTGTTGGTTAGTTCTGGTACGGAATGTTGGCGCATGATTATTGTTAGTTCTAGCCGAACTTATGCACTCAGCAAACATTAATTGTTTGTGAGAAAACATAGTGATGAGTTCCCTACTCCCAAACGTTTATAATTAAATGTTTTAGTTCTCTTTAAACATACCTTAAAGTACCTCTTGAGTATTCAGTCAATCGGCTTCTAAAAAATCCGGTAACAGGGCATATACAAGTTTAGTATACTTAGTTCCCTCTAAGCTTAATTTCGAACAAATGAATGTCTTTGATTTAATTCCCTCTGAATTCTTATACCTTGTACTGAGTCCGTGAATCGCGCCGAGTCATCGCGCGGCGCCTTTCAGCTCACATCTCGATCGTTTGGTCCCTCCCCACAATACAACACAAAGCATCGACCGCAGCCTCGTTATGTAAAACCTAACAAACAATAAGCGATATATCGCTTTCTTATTCAACAGTCAAACAATACACACATCAAACACGACACGATTATGATACTTCTATCAATTATTCGGCCGATCTATTGGACCTTTGTTTAGAAATTAAATATACTCACGTTAAATTGTTGATGAAAGGATGGAATTTTGTTAACAAAAGACGTGTTTCCTTAGTCTTATAGTTGAATTGTTAAATAGTTATATTTTAGTAACTTCTTGGGCTTCAATCAATTTTTAACAAATATTCTATAGTATCAGATGTATCAGTAAGACGTATCAGACTAATAACTATGTCTGTATCATATTTAGAAATACACTATTAAAGGCAAAGTAAGTTCGAGTTAGATTAGTCGGGGGTTGTGGGTTCGATTCCCGCCCGGAGTCAACAATATGTTAAGACATAGTTGTTGGCGACGACGTCTGGGTGTCCATTATATATTCTTATAAAGTATTTGTGTATGTATATGTAGTAGTATCAGTGAGTTAGATTCCATAACACAAGCTTAGAGCTTACTTTGGGTCTAATTAACCGTGAGTGAATTTGTCCGGGTGTATTTATTTATTTATTTTATTTATTAGTGGCCAACCTTGGTGTTAGAGTTTTTAGACCACCTAAAGGCTATCTATTCTTTATAGAAGATAATTAACAAGTTATAACGCAGACCACAATCATAATAAACACTGACCTACGTCTAAAAAGACCGTTGAAATCCCAACTATCGTTTCTCACTTGTTTTCCACAGGATCATTACCCAAACAAAAACAAAACACAGTCTATACCACAACACAATCACCCAAAAACCCTGCAAGAAAGCGTACGCACACTGCCTTACATACAATCAACACATAAGTACATAAGCACGTGTATGTATATCAAACATTAGGTACATCTACCGCACAAACAGGGCCCTCTACCGGAGGCGGTGGATTTGCATACCTCCCCCTCCCCCTACCCTCACTTCACCCCGAGGATAACCTAATACGACGTATGCTGCGGACGTGTCAGCCTTTTATACAACTCAGGTATTGAAGCGACTACATTTGCGGTGGAATACGCTATATTGTAGTTTTGTGTAAGATTTTTTGTTGGTTTGTGATTTTTATATGGCGTTGTGTTTTGTTTGTGAGTTTTTGCTTGGATTCAGTTTAGGGTCAAGTAACGCACAATAATTGTTAAGGAAGTGAAGTAATTACGTAGATATATCATAGAACTATCGCAGCGAAGAGGTTTCTATGTCTATAAGTTATACCTGTCATTTTAATGCTGTAAGGTTCTCCTTCTCTCTCTAAATCTCATTGAATAAAGTAAATAAAAACTTCCCCTATCATTCCTTTTTTACAGCGTAAGACCTGACTAGCCGTTACACACTTAGAACTTGTATATGTTTACGTTAAACGGATAGTTTCTTTACGTGCGGGTATCAAATCACAACGATTCCAATCAAAACATTATACCACAACATAAGGAGATCAATAATCAAAACATATAACATTTTACATTAAAAACATATGAAAACATAAACACATATCGTGGTGGTCTTTTAACTGAGGCAAAACAATGACATGTGATATTTTCACGCCTCGTTGTGGGCGAGAGGTCAAATGTGGTTGGAGTCGGGTCGACCACTATACTTTGGTTATAGAATGTGGACAAACAGCGAGTGTCGAGGGGCAGACATACCAACAGACGCCAGTTTCATAATAGTACTGTTTATATTATTCAAATGGCTATTGACCGCCCGGTGATGTCATGAAAGGTTACAGAAAAGTTTGATTCCAATTTTTTAAAATTTGGATTTGAATATCATACAAAAATAATAAAGCTGAGTAGTTTCATTGTCTGTTTGAACGTGCTAATCTCAAGCTGAAACTACCAATCAGACATGAAAACCTTTTTGTATACGATGACCAACTTTTCATGCCAAAATTATTACAGAAACGGGTAAAACGCCGGTAAAACGTGGAGCATAAACGTAGTCTCTGCTAACACCTTATACCGAAACTTTTTGTTTGTTAGAACGCACTAATCTCAGAAATTACCAATCCGACTTGAGTATTTTTTTGTAATATATACACACATTTAACAG
The DNA here is from genome assembly GCA_951394245.1 of Cyclophora punctaria. NCBI lineage: Eukaryota > Metazoa > Arthropoda > Insecta > Lepidoptera > Geometridae > Cyclophora > Cyclophora punctaria. The sequence continues at coordinate 7,324,412 of OX596184.1, forward strand.
AAAGTAGGCTATTTTTCATCCCGAAATTCCCACGGGAACGGGCACAACGCGGGTAAAACCGCGGGGCTCTATTAATATATAAATAAAAGTAAATACTTACCAATATAATTGGATGATGCAGACTAGATTACAATTACAGCTATTTACGAAGCAGACATTAGACAATTGAGACATGACCAACCAACCCCCAATCGATGAGACATCCGGCAAGCCTCAGCTACATATCAATATTAATGACGTAACTACGTCCTATCGGTGACCGCAGCCATCAAGACTAATGTTTGCCGTCCATGAGACGTAGGTGTACATTGCCACCCGACACCGCTCGCTTATTGTATGCAATGCTCTCCGACCCGACACTCCATACATTAGAAAATAGAAAATATCACAAACACACTATACCTTTGTTCGACGTTTGCTCCTTAAAGAAAATGTTTTGAATACAAGTGCTGTTTACGTTTCTATTCTTTTTCAACAGGTCAACTGTGGAGTTTGAGTTTCAGACCGCCCAAAGATGTGCGCTGTGGTTTCGTGACCTTTTGAACTGTGAGAACCAAGTTGTTGCTATGGAAATGACTTCTCTATTTTGTATAAATTCTCTTTTGGCAAACTTGTGTCTAAATTCTTGTGAAATAAGGCAGGTTCTTGTTTTACACTTTTATTGAAGTGCTTCATAATCTCATAATATAAAAAACTAGCCAAACAAACTCGTGTCATACTAACAAAAGTTCAAGTAGTATACAAACATACGGCTATTTATTTCCTCACAAGTACGATTGATTACTAATAGGAGCGTCGGAATCGTTCGCCGCGACATCGACCGGTAAAGTGCCTCCGAGTCTCTGCTCGCTATTTACACGTTGTACAAAGACTTGTTTCTAATGAGCTCCCGCCAGCACACAGACCACTACAATAATAAATACCCTGTTATATCAACTACCAGTCTTTGTACTCAACTCCTCCTAATTACAATTTGAAACGGACAAATATTTGATCAAAACTTTCATCCATTAATGAGGTACCAACAATCCGACAACTACTAGTTTTTTAAAGTTTACGTAATATATAAATAAATATAAACGTGTATTTTAAAGCAAATTAAAAGGTCTTCAACTGGTCTTAATGTGTTTGCGTTATTTGGCCGGCTGTCATTTTGAAATGATGTTTGTTATTGGTGTCCGTTCAGTGCGTGGATTTACCTGGAACTTATGGGAATTCACTAACAATAACAACGATGGGAAAGTAAACATCAACTATTGATGTCGTGTACGGCAAACGTGTTCAGTGTGATGAGTGTTCCTCTAATTTAACAGTAAACTTGAATCAATATTTAAATCAAATAGTTTAAGGACATTACGCGCTTAGTTCGGCGGATTACGACGATTGCAAAACGTACCGGATCTAACATTATTTGCGTGACATTTGAAATATGAAACTAGACATCTATAAGTATTTGTGTTATGTAATAAAGTTAACTCTAAACTAAATATTTAGATTGTTTAGACACTTACTGGAGTTTATAAAATTAGGAAAGTGTTTGTTCATTACTTAACGGCGAACGCAGTAAACCTAGACAACTAACCTGGCTAGTGGAACGATTAAAAATAAATCGCTTATGCAGTGCTCTATTTAATGAACAAATGGAAGCAATCTCTGTAGACTATAAATAAAGTATTTTGTTTATACTGCTAGAGTAATATTTAATAATAACATTTTAAAATTCCTTAACACTTTTTGTGGATATATTTTCTAAGAGTCATATGAATAAACTTGGATTGGAAATAATCTGCGTTGGAGTGTGGGTGAGAGTTTGCATCTATTGTGACCGAGCCTGAGTCAACACTCGAGATATTCTCCGAACTGCTTTGAGACACGGGCATCCTCCAAACATCACGCTTGCCTTACTTGTACTATTAAACATGATATTAAATAAACAAAGACACTTCTTTTGACTACCTTTTAGTAAGTAGTACATGTATAATGCTCCAGTATTGGAAGAAACTAGGTGGGTAAAATAATAATTCGTTCACATTCACACAAAAAGTAGACTTAGTACTTGATTGAGATTACGGAAAAAACCACAGGAATTTAGAAAAATAATCAAAGTAAGCAACCCATTGTGATATTACTATAATATTGCTTCTAAAAGGTAAGGTAATACCATGACCATTAAAACTATGAATCTGAATTCACTATACTTATAATAAATCAGCGTTGTTATAAAGAATGTTATTATGTAAACAAAACAAACATTTATCCGTAATAGGTCACATTGACGCGTTGAAGATCGATCGTGAAGCAAACCGCGTTAAAATAACATTGGGAGCTTTGAATGTCGATTTTTTGGATACTTGTGTAAGGGTCGGATCACAAATGATTGGATACTCGCATAAATTAATGTTTTAAGGATTATGGTAGGTTTTTATTTACATCAAGCTTATTGTACGCTCACGTTTCTTATTAAAATATACCTCCATTTATGCTAAATAGGATAATAGGTATAGACCGTATAAATATGTATAGATAGACAGGTATAGACAAATAATATATGAATTATGGCTATCACAATCTGCCCATAGCAAGTATGTAGTTCATAATCTTACTAGTTAGATTATAGACCAAAATCATTTACAATTATCCTGTGATATCTACACTAATATTATACAGAGGAAAACTTTGTTTGTTTGGTTGTAATGAATAGGCTCAAAAACTACTGTACCGTTTTTAAAAATTCTTATATTTTTCATCCCGAAATTCCCACAGGAATACACACAACGCGGGTAAAACCACGGGGCGCTGCTATATACAATACAGCAACTACCATGCAGTTTACATAAGCCCAAAAGCGCCAAGACATGCTCCGGGTACGTTCACCACCGCCGCACTTCCTGGCGCCCTGCAGCCAGCGCGAGCTCCCCTCCACAATTAAATGTGTCCACGCCACCGGCTCTCAATACGACACACACATCATCGCATCCGACACAATCGCTATTTTATTACACATTTTATTTCCAATTTGTTTTGCTTCCATTTAACTTCTCTTGTTAGGACGCAGTTAGATGCATTGTAATTTGTATGGCAGCTTTTACGATTGTGTTTTGTTTTTGGTATGTAAATGATTTTGTTGACGTTTCAGTTGCTGTATTTTTGAGTACCGTGAGCTAACACTGCAGTAAGTACTGTCTAGTACTTGTCAAGGATCTTGTTCATATGACCGGGCGTAAGATAAGGGCACAAAGTAGGGTTCATGTAACTAGTAGGAGAGGGTAAACGAGACCAAAATATTTCTTTAGTTTTACTTCGATCTGGGACAAATTTGGCGGCTCTATAACTCTGACACCAGGATTGGTCAGGTTGACCATCCACTCGATAAGAAGAAGAAGTAGGTTATTACTAAATCTAGATTAGAAGGTAAAGATTGTAGGCATTGCAAGACAAAAATACTTACATAAAATATTTACCTACGTAACAAACAAATATTTCAATGGCAGGTTATCTATTTGAAATAGCAGGTATTAAGGAAATCCTGTGCCGTCCACTCCGTCGAGGGACAAAACCTATTTGAATACAAAGACGCTTTGAGGCTCACTCGTGCATTCCACAATGTTTTAAGAAAACGGAAAATAAGATACGATTGGAAGTTCGAACTTGCTTTTATATTTTCTTGCTACGAAATAGGAGGATACTAAGATTGTTCGTAGGTACCACTAAGTTATTTCATTTGAAGGCAAAATAACTGTCGGAAACCTGCTAGATAGACTTTTTGTATTTTTGTATATTACTACCAGCGTCTCGCGGTTCCACCACAAAGTAGCCTATAATGTGTCCTATACCTTTTTCCCTTGAGTGAACAAATAGTTTCAGATAGAGCTTTCAAACAAACAAAAAGCAAATACATTCTTCAGCTAAATATAGTTTACTAGCCGCGCCCCGCGGTGTTACCCGCGCTGTACCTACCCGTTCCCGCAGGAATTTCGGGATAAAATGTATCCCATTATGTTATTTTGATGTATAACCTACATTACTGTAAAATTTCATCCAAATCCGTTCAGTAGTTTTTGCGTGAAAGAGCAACAAACATACACCCATACATACATCCATCCTCACAAACTTTCGCATTTATAATATTAAGTAGGATATATTAGTATAGATAAGCACATGTAGATGTGGGAAAAGAGGGCTAACTGCCGCACTAAGAGACGTCCATTAAATAATTGACGTAATTTTGGTACCTTATCAAAATCACTCATCAAATCTCTACTAAGAAAGCGTTTGACGTTTCTGAGTACGGGCGTAACTGCTCGAGCACTTAAACCAGTACAATTTGTATAAGTGTGATATCCTTTAACCCCCAATTACCAGTTCATTTGTCGTATATCACCTGGCGGTGTCACATATCCCGATTCCTTGAACGGGGCGTGAAGTGCGAATCCGCGGGCGGTCCACTCCACTCTGTTTGTTTTGCCGGTGTTTGGATAGACCAGGCGCCCTCGTGTTTGATCAACGACTCTCCACCGTTTATGATGCTCTTAGGTATCTATTTTTAATGGGCTATTGTAATGGAAACTTCACACTTTGGTGGAGAGAAGACTGGATTGAAAAATGTGATGTATGGGAAAGGTTATTGGTTAATTGTAAACGCGGTGTCTATATGGTTATCAAAAATGGAAAGTCAAAATGGGTTTAAGTAAAATACCTATAAGAAAAGGAAAAAAAACACTACAGTCCTTTTTTTCTTTATTTTGGTACTCCTCGTAATCATCGACCCTACAAGTATTAACACGTCGATAAACCTCAAAGCGGGCCCCCATCAAATGAATTAATTCATTAAACACCCAAAGTGTAAAAACACAATGTTGTCAATCATCGAACCGATGATTTGTTATAAAAATATACTCTGAGAACGTAGGGGTTGCCGCGGCGGGCGGGCGGCGGCCGCGGGCGGTGGCATTCACTCTGCCCAACGAATCCGGCGCATTAACACCGATTACCGGCGGGCCATTGTCGCCGCGCACTTACACGCAAAATACTACACTTTCCTTTTAACTGTTTATTGTTATCGTTTGTTTCGCGACGCAAACCGTTCGGCGACAATGCGCCAGCCAGTGCGACCCGATGAGCGCTTTCAAGTCGCACAGCGGTAATTTGCTTCATTCGGTCATTGTTGCCGCTAAAAGTCGGCTTTTGTCGACACTTGACGGAATTGGGAGCGTTTAGATTCGGGAGTGGGCAATTCCCGAGAGTGGACGCGTTTTACCGATGGACAAGCGGCATCGATCTTTTCACCTCAATGGGCGACTAATGGACTCTTTCAATTGCTGTTTGAAATATTTTTATGTAAAATTGCGACTTTTAACTGAGTCGTTTAGGGGGATTTGTTTTCGGGGTATAAACGAACCTAAATTTCGACACGTATATTGCAAAAGTTGGTACATATGAATGACGTCACAGTAATATGGCTACATAGCTGCATATGTACAAAGGTTTAATTAACGATGACTGAAAACAATCTCTATAAAATACCTAAAGGTACCTCACAATTTGTAACAACATCACAACCTACAAAATTATACCAACAATCAACTTCAACAACTCGTACCGAAACCCAAGTTTGACAGGGATTTGATGATAACTGTAGTCGAAACAAGCGGTTGGTATTTCTGGCACGTTCATTAGCAGCGGGCGGGCGCCGGGCAGCGGGCAGCGTAAGGGTTAGGGCACATTTACATGCGTTTACAGAAGTCGGAGTTGCCCGGGGCCGGGGCGGGCCTTATTGCATTATCTACTGACAGCCGCTGGCAACACTAAACTGCTCTCTGAACTAATGAACGCTGAACTCGACTCTGTAGGGACACTTCACCACTGTGCACTACTTGCAAGATTGTTTAGTTTTATATAGGAGCTTATGTACAGTCGATGACAATGTTAAGCTCTTTAGTTATGTGTTTAGAAGATGCCGATTGACATGTTGTTACTATAAAAGTTTTCCTGTTGCACTCAGAGACGTCATAATCGACTCTTATGTAATTGATCCAATTTTTCATACGTTATATGTTAAAATCACTAATTTAAATCTCTACTAAGGAAGCATATGACGTCTCTGAATACGAGCGTTGCTATGATAATACTTTATGTTTTATATATTAACTGCTTTAGAGCCTCCTATACAATGCACATAATTATTATTATCCTTCGGAACTTTTGAATACTTTTACCACTTTTGATCAATGTCGAACTAATATTTCATTCCTAATTTTGACAAAAGCTGATTTATTATTTGTTTCTTTGAACGCGCTAATATCAGAAACCACGAGTCCGATTTGAATAATTCCTTTTGTATTAGATAGCCACATTCAAGAGGAAGGTTTAAAAATATTTTATCCCGAAATGCCCACGGGGAAGAGCACAACGCGGGCAAAATCGCGGGGCGTTGCTAGTATTAGGGTAAGTCCGGGATATACGCCCTAGCAGGATAGACGCCTCGAATCGACTGCGTGAAAACTAAGACTCGCGAGTATGATATTGTCTTATAATATGAACGTACTCCCCCCGCACTTCAGTCTGTCAAAAAGCGTTGTCAACTGCGGTTGTGCGTAGTGTCGATATTTGCGGCGACTACATAAGCAGGCGTGATTTTACTTCACGAGTGATTTTCGTTCCTCTATAACTTTGGATGTAACAAGTAAGTTTGTTTTATTTTAACTTCTAAATAAGGAGTAGGTTGCGTAAATTGTTGTCAGCTGCATTTTAATGATAAATTAATAATATTTGTCTTCCTTTTTATAGAAGGCATCTATCCCTGCAAGAACGGATATGTGCCCCGATAAATTTTGGGATATATGGCCCTAAGGGCGTTTATCCCTTGCTATATGTTAATGTTTGTTATATGTTTCAGATTGAAAATGCCCCGAAAATATAAGCGTAAGATTGGCATCCAACCACGTGTCATTACTTGGACCGAGGAAACATTAGCTGCAGCTATAGCAGAAATGCAAGATAGGCAAATCACCATCAATGACATATCCAGAAGACATAGAATACCACCTAGGACTTTACGCCGCTGGTTTGCTACACAATATAATAATAAAATACCGTTAGGTGGGTAGTTCTAAGAAACAAACTAATGATGAAAATTACGGAGAACATGATATTAATGTAGATGAAGATCATTGCGTGGAATGTCTTGACTATTATAGGAACACCAAGTCCAAAGTAGACTGGATCCAATGTGTTAGGTGCCAAGGTTGGCTTCATGAGAAGTATACATTTTATTATTTTAACAAATGTGGGCGAATAAAGATTATTGCTGCAAAAATGACTAAAAATAGTGAATAAAATGTTTGTTTTCTTGCAACGGTCATCTATCCCCCTCCAAGGCATCTATCCCCTACCGAAAATATAGCCCGGGGCACATATACGGCATTTGAGGCGTATATCCCGGTATGCCGTTTTAATTTCAACTCCAAATATACAGTTTATTTATTGATTACTCTACGAAAAACTATGAAACTTGATTAAATAAACGTCCGAGGTAAGCGCACATATGAAAATTATGTGCGTATTATTTGTGTTTTAGGAGATATACCAAGAATAAAAAAGGGTAGGCATATATCCCGGACTTACCCTATATTAGACATCCGTGAAATTTTAAGCTTAAACAAAAAGTTATGAGAAATTGAAACACGAAACAAAATATGACAAGTCTTCAAACATGCCATAGAAAACAATTTAAATTTCACACCTTATCAAAGGTAATCAAAAACGATTAACTAAACCAAAAAAACTGTGAACTAATAGATGTAATCGTCTGCTAATCCTTTAAGCTGGCGTTAACAACAATATGGCTTAACGAATAACAAAATCACCAGGAAGTTGACGCATTCGTCCCTTCCTTTCAACACTTTACAACCTGTTTGTGGTTTCCACTGATAATCTATTGATTCCTTTGTGTGACTGATAACATTATGATAAGCACAGTGTTTGCGCGAAATTCATAATTGTAGAATTTGTAAGGCTTTTTTCCTTCTTATATTGAAAAGAGGTGTGATTATGTGTTATGTGTATTAATAAAGTCACACGATATTTTAACAGGGTAATTAGTTCATAAGGTAGATAAATTCAAGTTAAGACATAATTAGGCCTTGGTACCACGTGCCTTGTTAGACGCTGTTAGTTAGTTATTATACAAGTCCAAGAAACAAAAGATTAAAGCTATTAATTAGGTTTTATATACGTTGACTGGTTAATTTAACAGCTAAGCAGTGTTGAATAATTATACCTATGAGCACTAAATAAAGTTGGTATATACGGTCAGGTATATACTTAGATCTTCCACGAGTATATCAAAGGTAAAGGAGAAATGAAGAGTCATTAATTTTATTTTAAGAATTATTCGCTTGCATTCTGAATCAAGATTCTTATATATTAATAAAGAGCACCTTCACCTTCCTCCTCACAGTACTGATATCTTCAGTGAGATGAGAGGCCTTTGCCCAACAGTGGGACATTACAGGCTCATACTTTTTTATTTTTACCTTCACTGAGCCTTTACTACGCTTTTGTGTAAACATTTAAGTGAGTTAACAAGGGCTCAATTCTGATCTATATATAAACATGTTTTCATAGTAAAGTATTTTTAAACAACGAAAAGAAATGTTTTACATCAGTTAGCTTACACACCAGTATATGTTAACATAAAATGTCAGTCTCAATAGACAAAAGAAAAACGAGGCTTTCTACTAGCAGCTCGAATAACTTTAAGGCCCATCGCAGACGACAGACTTTTTGTGCGATCGAGTCTGCGGCGCACAAAAATTCGGTCGAGAATTTTTGCGCGTCGTGTGCGTTACTGCATATAATTACATAGGTTCTATTTTCACAGACTAAAAAGTGCGTCACGGATAGTCTGTCGTCTGCGATGGGCCTAAGACTGTCATTTAAGTTATGTAACATACGATACGCCACTGTTTGAAACAACACATAGTTAGACTAACAGTTTTCTTCGCGTCGAACTAATCAATCAGTCCCATTGTATTCAACTGTTGAGTAATATAAAATAAATGAGTGATATACCCGGACAAATTCACTCACGGTTAACTAGACCCAAAGTAAGCTCTAAGCTTGTACAACAGAATCTAACTAACTATGTAGTGAGTTCAAGCTGTAAATTCGCTCAGTGTCAACGCTTTCTCAGATACCTATTAATCTATTGAACCATTACCACAAAAGTATTCAGTGGAAGGAAGGATTCTTCTATTGAGAGGCCTGGGAATATATTTTGCAAAGGATTAAGTTGCACAACTCTATTGTGGATATGTTTACTGTGAAATAACATAAACTTTCTTTAGTCCTTCCGGTAATTTATAACTCACTAGTGCTTAATACGAAAAGTTAATTCATTCGTGAGAATAACCAAAGCACACTAAGCATTGAATAGATATATATTCTATTTAGGGTGCCTCATTAATTAGGTAATTATCTACAAAGTATTAAGCCCTGAATTCCTGTTGCTATTTGGCTACCGATGTCGTTATAAAAACGCGATGTATGTTAGTAACCGATAATAAAAGATAACTCCTTAGTTTTTGACTGTATACTTACATTTAACACCTACATATGAAGATGTTGAATATTCGGGGCCTACAATATGTTTACAACCCTGTATTATTATAGTGATTCTCCTTAGAGTCACGGCACAAGCCCGGTCTTTTTTGGAGGTATGAATCACGAGGGAAAATATCAGATTCAACTCGGAGAGGTCCTTCAGAGATATTTGATGTAATAGGCTGTATAATGACTTACAACTGCAGCGACTCAGTCCCGACCACATCAGCACAAATATGTTTACGAAACTTAATTATTGTATATCCATACCATAGTATAACGGTAAACTTATATTATACCTTTGATATCGCTGTACAATAGATGTATGAGTATAGGTAGATACATTAATTAGCACATGCTCCTACAAATCTATCAAAATTGTATTTTACCTTCCACCAAATAAGAAACAATTCAAAACGAATTTTATATGATTTTTTACCATATAAGCGCTAAATAGATTTAAGTTTTCTTGTGCAATTCCCGCTTAGTTGTAATCTCATATAAATAATAACCACTTTCACATACGTTTATCTATTCTCATTCTTATTAGCAAATTATATTCCGCAACGAAACATACCCATTGTCCTATCTATCATACCATATCTGTATGAGGTATAAGCACTAGACATATTAAGTTATATTATGTTTTAAAATACTCGTTGCGCGGCACAGTTAATTACAGTGTATCAATTGATTGACGTCGCGTTAAGTTAACATCGTGAGTTGTGATTATAATGCAAGTAGCACTTAAACCGACTTGAAACGAACCGAACTAAATAATATGACGTCCACTTATTGGTACGTGCCAACTCTATGTAGGATTATGATACTTGTACTTATGAGGTGTTATTTTTGTTACATGCATATGATAGCGATCTCCATCTACTGTAATATAGAGAGAGGAGATTTTCAGTAACCCATGGATGGATAGAACTATGAATACCTATAATTAAACGCCTTACATTCCTTTAGCGAGGTGCCAAGGTACACCGTCGGTTATGGGACTACGATATATTTGAAAAAAGAACATAAAATCTATGTGTATAGCTTTATATTAAAACTAGTTGCGCCCCGCGGTTTTACCCGCGTTGTACCCGTCCTGCGGGAATTTCGGGATGAAAAATAGATGTTGGCCGATTCTCAGACCTACTCAATATGCTCACAAAATTTCATGAGAATCGGTCAAGCCGTTTCGGAGGAGTACGCGAACGAACACTGTGACACGATAATTTTATATATAAGATAATCGGTAGCCGACGTGCCGTCGCTTCACTATGGCATCCCCAAAAGAGAATTAAAAACAATATAGATATAAATGAAGCCTATCAAATGTCCAGATTCGGGGTCCCGAGACAAGCCCGGTCTTTCTGAGAGGTTGAAAGACCACATAAAACACTGTGGACATAACCACAGTATGTCTCGTAACCACAAAATCAATTTGTAAACATGAAAAATATTTCGAATACTTGCCATTTAATAAAGATTTGTATTCAAAACTACTAACCTACTATTCGTAGCAGCGCCTCACGGTATTATCCGAATAATACCAGTTTTCGTTATTATTTCGGGATGACATGTAACCTAACTAACTTACCTTTATTTAGACTGTGGTTATATAAAAAAATATTATTACATACTCGTATTCGACTGTTAGTTTTGGTGATTACCTAGCGCCTTCAAGGAGACAAATAAACTCTTCAGCTTAATATTTTCTCTTTGGATACTTATTTATTGCTTAACTATCAAAACCCCGTACTTTACTTGCGTTGAAATGTAACCTCTATCCTTCCTCTTGAATCAAGTATAAACATTGTTAGTTCAAACTTTAACGCGTTCAAATAAACGTCTCAGTTATTATTAAAAAGATCACATTAACCGCCTACCTATACTATATTGTTCAAAAGGAGCTTTTCAAGTTAACTATCGTACAACGTTCCCTAATTTTGAATCATTTTTAAGGTTTGTATTAGGTATATCAATGTGTAAAATACACTCACACTCTCTCACGGTGACTCATTTAATTCTAAGTATCTATTTAGTACCTTGTATAGAAAGCTGATTACGAATTTCTTATCACAACAACAATGGGTCGTGGCGTGAGAAATCTTGTAAATCTACCTGTTTACGAGAAATACTAGTTAACCTATTTCATACAATAGTTAAGTACGTAATTTGTACATTACCCACTCATTTCTGTGTGTGATTTAATCAGTCATTAAGACAAGGCTTATAAAAATGTATAGATATTCGTATTGCCTCAAACATGTGATACATCTTCAAATATTGTTATTTATACATTTTGTTGTAGAAGCAGTTAAATATAAATTTATTTAATAAATGTCTGTTATATTTTTTTTGTTAAGAATAGCGATGCCAATGTTAATTCATACCCAAATTATTTTTGTATGATTCATCAATAATCTGCTTTGTAATATTTGAGACACTCAGTACATAATATTTATTAATTGTTTACTAAATACTAAACACCAATGTACGGGTAAATCAGGTTAACGTTTATCACATCTACCCGCACTATTTTCCAATGCTTTTTTGTTTATTCAACAAAAGTAAAATCAATCAGTGTGTTGTTACAAACTGCATTAAAATCACATCAATCAAAGTTGCATCGAACTATTTTATCGGTTATTTCTTATGTAGGTATTTACTGGTGGAAAGGTAGTGATGAATAAAAGATTCGAATCAATTATAATAATATCTATTTATTCAAAGATTTAATGTGTTGTTTAATTATCATTGTACCTATGTATTCTATATCAATAAACAACAGTATGTTACATAAAACAAAGAGTAGACACCGTTACAATTATATACAAATAGAACTAATGTAGTATCTACAGAGCTTGGTCGTTTTCAGACTTTACTGATATTAAGTAACTGTTATTAACATCGCACTATCGATACAACGTTCCAGTTGAAGATTCCTAATAGTTACACATAATTTACAAATATACACACTATAATATCACGGACTAACAGACAAACAAACGTTCAACTTACGGCACAGTTCGTCGAGCACATCGCGCCTTCAAAAGACTTCAACGCGCTTCCTCGCGTCCAAACCGACGGAAACGACATAATATACGTCTAAACGTTTTAAAAGGAAACGAAACAATCGTACAGTACAGAAAATAACAGAGATAGAGAGAAAGAAGAGAAGATACTAGAGTTTACAACCGTGTTCACGAACTACTTCACTAGGATTAAAATATATGTTCCGACTGGAATGTAAATGGTAATAATACTGAGTATTCACATGTATGTACAGGCGGTGGTGTCGCCGGTGGGTGCGGCGCCTAGGTGTCGGGCGGGCGGTGCGCGGGCGGCGAGGGCGGCGGCGCGGTGTGGCGGCGCAGCTGGTGCAGCAGCGCGGGCTCCAGCGCCGGCCACCAGCCGCCCAGCAGCGGGTAGTGCGCGGGCGCCTCATCCTCGGGCGCGCGCTCCTCCTGGTCGCTCGCCACCACGTCGATGTCCTCCTCGGGCTCCTCCTCGCCGCTGCTTTCGCGCCGCGTGCGCTTCGCCGGCGCCTCGTCAGGCGCCAGCAGCGAAGCCACGTCGAACTGACGCTTCCGCGCCGGCGGCAGCCGTCCCGCGCTCCAGTACGGCAGCGGCAGCGCCGTCGGCGGTGGCGACTGCGGCGGCGGCGACGACGAGTCCTCTCCGTCATCGTCCACCGCCAGGCCCATGTGCTTCCTGACTTTCCTCTGAGCTTTGCGCCTTCTGAAGTCACCTTTTCGGAAATCCTCTATGTTCGCCGGGTGTATCGCCCAATAGTGGCCCTTGCCGTTCGCCGATCGGCCGGCTTTCACGAAGCAGTCATTGAGGGAGAGGTTGTGCCGGATGGAGTTCCTCCAGCCAGGCCCCCGGGAGCGGAAGTATGGGTAGTTGTCGAGGATGTGCTGGTAGATGTCGGAGAGCACGAGTTTCCTCTCGGGCGAGCTGAGGATGGCCATCGCGATGAGGCCGATGTAGCTGTGCTGCGGCTTGGGCTCCTCGGGCTGCAGCGCGCGCTGCTGCAGCAGGGACATGGAGAGCGCGAGCCGCGGCCCGTACGGGGAGTAGCATGGCGCCACCGAGGGCGGGTACAGGCGCAGCCTCTCGGCGACGGCGTAGTTGTACAGCTGCAGGCGGTAGTGGTCGATTGCGGCGGCGGCGACTGTCGGCGCGTCTTTGCCGAGCGGCCAGGGCCCTCCTTCGGCGCCGCTGCACATGTTGCCGGGCGTAGCGGTGGTCGCGGAGTGCGCGTGCCGCGCGCCCGCCGCCCGCCCTGCGCCGCCGCCCCGCGCCCCGCGCCCGCCAGCCAATCACACCGCCCCACCACCAACTATACGTGTTTTTGTTTAGCGACGCCCCACTCCACTGGCTTTGCAACTCCACGCGCGCCCTGCCTTGAGTCTACTCCGGTACAACACGCAACACAACTCAAATCTAAATATCTATGTTTACTCAATTACCTAAATGTACCTTTATGATTAATTAAGATTCCAATGTATGTATTTATAAGACTAAAAATAATATTTAACAAATAAAGTTTCATTTACAAGTTTTTTTTTCATTTACATTTAATAGTATTTGAAGAACATTCAGACCCTAATTGTCAATTTTTTATACAAAAAATTAAAAACAAATCAGTATGTTTTTGATCGATACAACGTATACACAGTTTAAACTTAAGGTGCAGCTTAGACGATCCACTGTCAGACTATCCGTATCCGACCAGACTATCCGTGACGCACTGCAAGTCTGTGAAAATAGATCTTATGCACGCAACTGTATGCAGTAACGCAAATAATTGCATGTTGTTTTTGTAGACCGCAGGCAAATAGGATTATCATCTGCGGTGCACCTTAAACTTTTGTTCGAATGGTACCTATAACTTATTTAAATTATGTAACTTATTGAGGGCGCTTTAAGTTATTTTGTTTAGTAAATTATGGTGATTGTTAATTAATAAATAAATTGACATCGGGCTTTTAGTTTTAGAAGGGCTTTTACTGAGGTACCAAGAGACTACGATTGACCAACCTAATCAAGTAAATCCTGTATAAACCTGAAAAATATCAAAACCTTAGTTGATTTTGCAATCAGTACTTAGGAAAACCGTTACAAATGACAACTTCGTAGCGAGTGCTTCCCTGTTATTTCAGAGATATCACAACACGCAACAACACATTACTCCTCAGGAGGCAAGCGCGAAAGAGACGCACATATAAAAATACTCCACCCCTCTTTACGAGACAAGGACAGAGCATCGTGCAACAGTTCCACACGTTTCATATGAAATGGCTGGGATGTCTGCTTATGAGGACCGAGTTGAGAAAAATGGCTCTTATGTACCGTAGTTAGGGGTTATATTTGATGAGATTGGAATGGTAGTTACAATGTTTTGTTGTAAGTGAGAAGGCAATGAAAATAAAGAGGCTTGGAGAAGTGCGCGACGGATAGAGTGCGAGTGGGGCAGCGCGATACCGGTGTATCGGAGAGCGGCAACAACTCCGTCGCCGCCCATTTAAATACGCCATTTTGTTTACTGTCTCCTCGGCTGTGCTTTTGTATTTTATACAGAAAGCAGTGTTTTGTGGAATAAGTAAATTACAGGAAATATTTACTCGTTCAAAGCGTAGACAATGAGGGGGGAGCACAATGCTAATACTATGTTTGTTTATCAATCGTTTGTTTTTATATGTATTGCGAAGAACATTACTGAAATAAATTAGAAAAATAAGGTAACTGCTTAACATACTTGTAAACATTCTGATAAAATATTGACCAATTACATAATTTCGTCCGTAATCAGGCTCTATATATGTAAGGGCTAAAAAAACTTACAACTTATGATACGAACTATACCTCGCATCTATCCAATGCTGCAAAGATCCTACACATAATTCTTAGGAGGATCTCCAATGAAAGCTACTGATAACAGCAATGATAAGGAAAAATTTCACTAAAAATCTCTCACGGTTTTTCATTGAAACAGTTCAAGGTCATATTGTACAATCGTGTATAAAAGTTTTAAAACATTGACGTTTTGTCAATCGTATCACGTGCGTGTGGTTTTATACAAGCGAATGGTCAATGAAAAACAATTGACGCGGGCATCGGCGGCGCGCAACAAACACGAATTTTAATCACTTCTGTTGCACGCTGTGCATCGTTAAACAGATGTCACATTTATTTTGCTATAGATTTAATTTGTTTTTTTGTGGATCGAGCGGTAGCGTTGCGGTGGGAGCTTTTGGTTTGGTGTTAATCATAAACAGACAATTTTTTTTGTACTTACCTATATTTTTGTGTGTGGTCGATGAAAATTGATGAAGTATTTTTGGATTTAACCATTTATTAAATTAGTAGTGCCCTGAAGTGTCGCACATGTTGAGTCCGTTGCCGTCGGAATTCAGGCAAAATCAATCCTGTAGTAAATATACGTTATGCTGTAAGTTTTTCAATTTTATTCAAATATATCTTGCTTATTCAGCGTGAATGGGAAACAAACATCTAGGCATCCACAAACATTTTGAATTAAAGTTATTGGTAGTATAATGATTGCATTATGGTACTTAACACGCCCGCAGTTTTTCTTAACTGAATAAAGGAAGACAATTAGATCGTAATGATCTTATAGATGAAGATTATTGTAAATATCTTAAATGATTACTCTACTAGAATACAACGCCACTTCTTATTACTGAGAATAAATAAAGCATGTTTTATTAATCATTTAATAAAACTTTAAGCTTTTACATAATCTTAAGGATCTGCCTATTAGATGCTTATAACAATATTATGGTAGGTCTACTCGAAAATAATGTTGTGAAATATTGTCGTTCGCATTCGTAATGTATGTAAATTGATTTATATTACCTGAATGTTTCTATTGTCGTTGTAATTGTCTGTGCCCGGTGAGACGGAGGCGTGCCGCGCCGCCCACCGCTCCGAACCTCTTTGTCCTCGACTGTACCCATTTGTAAATTCATTTATTTCATCGAGTGTACTACGCCCCGCAGTTTATTTTGTGTTTGCATTATTTGTTTAACTGTACCGTTTGGTAGGCGTGTCATGCTCTACATTTATTGAATTATTATTTCAGTTTGCTGTTTCTAAATATTTTACAGCTATAATTTAATTAAGTAATTTAGGTAGTTCGGCATTAATCTAATATTGAACACTGTGCGTTCGTTTTTGTTTTATTTGAACCACAAAACGAATGCTATACCTATCGTCTGGAAATAACTTCGCTAAGACAATAGCTATTTTTATACCAAGCACTCTTTTAATGTTCTGAAACAAATCTACATCACTCAAAAAGAAAATATTCACAAAACTTTTGCATAAAACATCAACAGTCTACAAACTGTTAATTTATACGGACGTCGGCAAAAAAAACGAATTCGGTTCCTCGCTGTTGTTGTATTGAATTAGAGACTTTGTGTGGAAAACTGTTCGGAAAATATTTTGTCGTCACAAAGGAGGTATTAGCGCGAAGACTGAGCGAAGCCTCATCATCATAATAAGGCGGCGAGCGGTTGGCGCGAACAAATCTCTAGCTTAGTGAAACAGATTATTTTTACTGATACCCTGATACTCTTATCATAAAATACTTTTTCTGATTATGTACCTAATAAAAGTATAGAATTTATTTTTTTGTTTTTTGTTCATCCTTAAATTCCCACAGGATCGGGCACAACGCCGGTAAAATCACGGGGCTGCTAGTTATTAAATAACACTTCATTTCTTACAAATGTAGGTAATGATATTTAATGGTGATAAAGAATACTGAAGATAGATAATTTCTTTATGTTAAAGTATACTCACCTCAGTACATTTTATAGTAGCACTCGAGGCATTGTTTGGCGAAGCGTTAGTTAGTTTATTGCTATTGTTAAGCAGCGCGCAGCTCGGCCCCTACTTGGATGGGTGGCCATGCCGGAGTCCTTTAGGCGGTTTAAAAATTCCGACACCATGGTTGCCTACAACCTACTCGAAATTAATGTACCTAAGATGACATCTCATTATCGGGCAAAGAGCTGTTCCCGGCAATCTTCTCTTTTTGTATAATAAAATATATTGACTCTTTTACTTACAAGTTCGTCTCAATACAGCCGTCACCTTAACGTTATGTAAATGGCGGCGCACGCCCGAGGACTGACTTTCTTGGCGGTTACAAAATTTGTTTACGTCTGCGTTGAATCGTCTCCTGTTTCTCGAATTCACGATCGATATCGCAAAAATTGTGATCAAACATCGTATCATAATAATTACATCAACATTTTTATACAGAATCTTTTTGTTATTAGTCTATAATTTATTAAGCCTTCAAAGAGGAAGCATCTTAAGCTTGCCATTCATAAAACTGCAAATAAAAGCTCTGCAGACGGTCTCTCGAGACCTACAACGAGATGATATGGTACGTACAGTGTGCACCTATAACTATAGGTAACAGGGAGCAGGGGCAATCCTTTAAAACCTTTCCCTAGGGATGCAGATTGCAGAAGTACAAGTTTCAATTTGCAGAAATATTTAGGTGCGGGAAGCCTTAGATATTTGGATCACAAAGCAGGGGCCCGAGTCACTAATACGCTTATTCGGAGGATAATCCGACGGACCCTCGCGAATACCTCTGACGATTTGTACTTTAAATAACGTTTGGTTTGTGTGATCATGGACTTGATATAGGAACGTATGATTCGTATGGAATTTAAAGGGGTTAAAGGGGTTTGTAATAAAGGTTGACGTAGACGTGATAATTAAGTACCTATTCATTATACTAAATGAAACGGGATTGTATTGCGTTAGAATGTTTAACGTGCTTACTAAAATACGTACTCGATGTTTCAAGTGTATTACAACACTCGTGTTACAACAATTACAAAATTACCAAGATACGCAGTTATAGTTGATCTGTTTTTATTTGGAGAATGTTTGAGGAGATGATTAAATGATTAAATAATTAATGACTGAGATATAGTAATAGGTAGTATACGGAACGACTACTCCACAATCTCACCTAAGGTCTTTATTTGAGTCTAGGCAGGTAAAATACATACAAACAAACTAAAAAAAAACAAACCTTCCTCATTAGAAACGTGCCACAACTAATTCAGAAAAAAACGTAAGTAAAACACCTAAACATTATAATTGCCAACAGAACATCCACGTTCGTATACACAAGCATTCATTTGTAAGCAGAGCGTTTCGCATAGGTACATAACCGAGACACATACAAATAGCACCAAATAGTCCGTTGTTTTCGAGCGGCGTCTGTGTTTTCAATCCCCCCTTGCTGCCCCCTGGAGGTGAGGGGGGCTAATTACGAACCCCCCTCAAGGGAGGCTCATCTGAGAGATATCGTCTGCGTAATGCCGCGTGTTGAACTCGATGTGTTTGGAAACTAGGTCTTATAATGTGCTGAATGAGGTATTCGTATCTTTTAATGGAGTTTTGCATTGCAGTAATGATCGGAGAACTATAAAGATCACTTGCTTGATAGATGAACTTTGAACTTTATGTCTATGTACGTTGGTGAAAATATTAAACAGTGAAGGGAAAATAATAGGATAAATGAACACGTTTAAACGGCCATCACGATACGTGGAAAATAAACGAAAACATGTTTAATTGATACTTTGTGAGGGTAAAAAAGTCAGTAAGTTTTTGCAGGTTAGTGGTCAATCCTGGCATCGGAGTTTTAAGACCGCCTAAAGGCCTCCGGCATGGTCTATCGATTGAATCGATTAGAACAACCGGAACTGACAATTGGGCTTTTGAAAAAAAATTTTTTTTGTGATAAATGGAAAGATTATATGTATATTAGTTTTATAACAAAACTATTTTTATGTTATTTTTTTCGCAATAATTCAAAAGTTATTTCAAAATAAAAATTATTTTTTGAATCCAGTACCGAAAACACTCGGACAACTCCCGAACAAACCCGAGCGCGTGTGACGTCATAATGTGTAATAGCCGTAAACGCTGTACGTACTTATGGCACAGATTACTAAATAGTTACTACGTCTTATGGTTAAATAGCTACACATTATCACGTCACAACCACGGTGACCAATTATGGCGCGTTTATAGTCACGTGATTTTTATTCAATTTTTAATTGTTTATAATTAATTGAAAAAATATATTTTTTAAGTTTTTTGCATTAAATATCAATATTATTAATAATAAAGTTTTAAAATACATAGGTACATAAAAAAATCGTTTTTTTTTTTTTTCAAAAGCCCAATTGTTATGAGGTAATTATTTGTAAAGGAATGCAAAATATATTCGCAATACCCTAACAAAACACCTAAAAGTAGTTCATAAGATAACAACATCCCCTCACTCAAACTAAGGGCTCTAGAACTAATAAAATACAACAAAAACCATCACAATGATGCAACACTTGAATAATCATATTTTATTAGGACTGCATTATTCAAAACTTTTTGCTTTATTGTGTAATATTACACTGGAACCGAGTCGGGCCATTGAAGAGGTTCACTACGGGTAACACTATACAAATTGGCACCTTCATTCACACACTTTGACACTTTTACATAACCACGATTAACAGGCACAAACGAAATTAGATCCCAATAATGTTATTAAAGGGATTTTTTTGGAAGTTCAACTCAAAGGACCCTTTTACACCGCCTCGGGTTACCACCTACGTATTTGTGTAAACACAATAAATATTTTTTGGTTCTCCTTCTTATCTTAACTGTGGTGATGGTAGATAAGTGCTCCGTAGATTGAGATGAGAGATAAACAAAAGTTTTGATCCGTACTTAGTAATTGTAATATGATGCACAAATATTAATATTTGTTGTTAAAAGTAAAATTATGAATTATATTTCCTGTCTTTGTGTAATATTTGTGTAATTTGAAACGGTTTTACTGTATGGGTAATAGATGAAACCACAACGGGAGACAATAAAATGAAAATCATCACTATTCTACAGTTTTAAAAATCAAATTGTATAGCATATAAGAATTCTTGAGTATATTCTTTTAAGGTTTACGAATTTAAGCAAAAAGAGATCAATCAACAATACAAACAATATGTCTTTATATCAATTGCACAGTGTTGCAATAGCTTAAAACAATTTACCACTACCACAAAAACCAAAACTCATAATCAAATTAAACCACATATTAAACACAATATGGCACCACTGTGATTGAGTCCTCGGTCACAATGGTGTGTTGCCAACCATGAGGATTACACCACTAAGTGGATTACCGACATGTGGCCGGCCTTCCGCTCTATTGTGATGAATTAGTAAGTACTTGAGACTTGAGGACAGCAACTGCACCGATTATGGGTTCCGTTTGAATTGCTCATGAAAAAGTCAAGTGTGAGTACGCGAATTTAGGTTCTCACCACGATCTCACGGTAAGACAAACTCATTCTTTTGTTTTTAAATTGTAAGTTTGCATTTAGCTATGATCAGAGAAACACGGAAGTATGTTTTCTAAGAGTTACGATTTGAAGCAATATGGCCGATTTTCCAAAGACAATTCGTTCTGTAGAGACAAGATTGAGTTATGGAGTAAGAATGGAATGATTATTTGACATCGTGGGATTGTTAGATTTACTAAACGGGAGGTCTCATTTAGTTGCTTAGTATCACATTTTCTCGTTAGAGTAATTTGAATAAATAACATTAGGTACTCAATGTGTGCAATTTCCACTACCAATCCATTTAGTTTTATACCGTCTCTCCAAATCAAATTAATCAGAACTTAGCAAGCCAACCATTTAAACCAAATGTATTTTTATAGGAATAAGTATAATACAATGCCCATTTGGTAAGTGCAGGGACACAATAGCACGGAAGCACTCGACGCGCGGTCGACTGCGGCCACTCAAAACATTGAACCATCGACAAATGTAACAATAACCAGAGAGAATATAAACCTGAGATCATTCTGTTGTGTCAATACATAAATACTTCGTAAATATTTAACAGCTTAATGTTTAACCCTTGGGAATTGTGTGAGTGTAGTTCAATTACAATTTATTAAATAAATTGTTTCGTTATAATTTGATTGTCTTCTATTTTAATTGAAGATGAGATAGTGTTCTTGATTAAAATTAAATAAGTGTAAAATAAAAGCGAAGTGTATCCGTAAACGTAGTTAGTTTCAATTCAGAATGAGTAGTGTTCACTTAAACATAAGAAACCAGTATTAAATAAGTTCTTATATACATACTCTTATTTGCAGTAAGTTAATGAAATCCAAACCAAAAGGGTTAGAGGTAGTGTAGGAACTCTACTTTTACATAAAAGCTTTAATCTTACCTTGGCTATTGTAAGCACATTATATTATACCTAACTAAATGAAACAGTTATAAGTATGGTGATTCTTCTTTGCAGAAACATACATGGAAGAGCGTAGTAATTATCGGTTACACTGTGGTTTATTCTATTTCGTGGTTATACCTCTAGTTTGGTAGAAAATAAAATTGTTACTTGAATGAATAATGCCTATTTGGGGCACAGCTGCAACGTCCACATCCACTCCTAACATCCTCGATATTCTAAGAACCAACACCATCGCCTCGAGTACTCTTAATACAATTATAAAATCATTGTCCATCAAGTTTTTGCTCTCAACATTTTGCACACAACAATAGTCTTATTTTGCCAACAATAACTGTATTTGACGCTCTTCACAATAGTTGTTGACGTCCAGCGGTCAGCCTTTTTTTTTTCAATCTAACTGTTCTTAGCAATGTTTATAATTCTCTCGTTCTGATAGAGATCTTAAATAGGGATTAGTGGCGATTTACAAACCTTTGTAAGGTTGTCTAAAAGTGTTTCTTTATTCGCTAAGTGATGGTTTTGCCACCTATGAGCCACAATGGCAGGGTTGAATGGTCAGCACACTCCCACGCGTTAGATTAATCTTTACTATATTTCTGAATTGTGTATCCGGTTTTCGCAGATTTATTTTAAACTGAGTGATAATAGGTGGTTTAAAGAAGCTTTGCAAAATCCCACGGCTGTGCTTAGCTGTAAATATGATAAATCATTTTAATGCGGGGTTTTATTTCATTTCATTATCTTACCATATACGGCCTGAACAGATGTTGTAATTTTATCCGTGGTTGACGTGGTAGAATTTTTTGCTGTCATAATTAAATCTGCTGGCGGAATCAAGAACAAATTTTGCATTATTCTTCGGTAAACTTTTTTATTCTTCGACATTCTCTACATTGCCCAATACGTCAAAGCCTATGTCAGAAACCATAAAACTCGATATTTTGTCCTTTTATAATCTTTATTTTTCGGTCCTAAAATTTAAAATTTTACGCTTTAAATTTAAAATTAATTGTATTTAATATTCATATAGTTACAGTTTATTCTAGTTCTGTAATCTGGTAAAATGATGATAATATCAAAAATATCCGTGTCAAATTTGGTTTATCTAATCATCTTGTTAACTTTAACTTTTAAGTTCTACTTGTATGCCTTGAACCACGTTGTGGGCATAAGTGATGCTGTTACACACGCAAATAAACACCGAGGGAACCTCACGAAGACCAAATACGGACTGTTCTGGGTACGGTACAAAAACCCGCTGCCGATGATAAAACAATTTAAAACAGCTAACTGTATTGTATCAGACTGCGTGTTCACAGACCTCAAGTCCTATTTTTACGACTATTCTGATTTCGATGCGATTATTTTCGATGATATTTGTGTGTTCAACAAGACAAGGAGACCGAAGAATCGGAAGAGCCACCAACTGTACATATTCTCGTCACAAGAGGCGCCCAACACAATCCCAGCTTGCGAAGTTTTTAACGATGGATTCTACAACTGGAGTTTCACTTACAGACTTGATTCGGAAGTTCACTGGAGTTATTTCATAGTTAGGAATGCAACTAGGCATGTAGTCGCTCCTAGTACAAGCGTGCAGTGGCCTGTTATACACTCAGATCCAAAAGAAATTCCTTCTCATGTGTTGGATTTGATTATCGGGCGAACGAGAGCCGCGGCTTGGCTTGTCAGTCATTGTGGTGCCAGTAGTCAAAGAGACATATATCTATCTTCTTTGAAGGAACATCTTGCCTCATACTCCTTAGAGCTTGATGTCTACGGTAACTGTTCCGGTATCCCCTGTGACGACAACCGGTGCGACACGATGTTAAAAAAGAAGTACTTTTTCTATATGTCGTTTGAAAATTCGTTCTCACCTGATTATGTGACGGAGAAGGTGATGCATGGATATAAGAATTATGTAGTGCCGATTGTGTATGGTGGCGCTAATTATAGCAGGTTTGATCTTTATATTAATTAATAAAAGTCAGTCTAGATGAAGTAGAAAGTTGAAGTCATTTTGTACTTGATTCATCTTTCGTCAAACTTAATTCTCCTAAAAACTTTATACCTTGAAAGCACAGTACACGGCAAGTTGAGTGAGACTCAACACTTTTTATAATATTGTATCATGTTTAAATTCTAGAAAGTATCACATTCACCAAATTAAATCTGATATATTTTGCAGGTTCCTCCCTCCAAACACCTACATCGACGCTCGTTTACACCACCCATACAATTTAGCCAAAATAATACACGACTCTATAAATGACAGAGCAAAATATTTGAAGTATTTCAGTTGGATCAACCACTATACTTTTGAACAAGAGCCTGAGTACAATCCGTTGTGTGAAATGTGCGAAGCTTTGCACAGTGAGCGCGCGAAGAGTGCTCCGGTGATGAAGAAGTTCCGGTTGTGGTGGAACCAAGGATCTGCATGGAAGTGGTGCCTCCCCGAGGAGTTTTGGAAGGACTCCCTCAAAGCAGCACTCGACCCTACGCATTTGTTCCACTACACTAACTATTGATCTTCTGGTTTTGTTGTTGTTACAAGAATCTAATTGCAAGGCAAATGTCGTTAAATTTGTAAAATATCAGAACTGTACCTATTTTGATAATATGTACCTACTCCTTATTTTCTTATTTTTATGTTATGATCTATAAAATACTTTTTAATTGTTGAAAGAATTTGCAGGGCAAAGGTTAAGTTTGTAAAATGTATTAGAAGTGTATTTTTGTAATATTATATACTCTGTAAACGTACCTGTCCATGTGCCAGGATGTGTTCACAGTGAAGGGGGGAACCTACCCTTCTAGGTTCCGTACGTTCCCTACACCCTAACTCTTTAACTTTATGTATAAAATTGTTTGCTTATTATACTAAAGTTTTACAAGATTATGTAAACTAGTGTGAGTGATCTAATTTAAGATTTGCCAACTCATCACTAGCTGAAAAAAAGTCATATTTAGATTTACAAAGCAACTTATTTCTATGTAAACAAGAAAGTGCAACATTTGCAATTCACCTTGTAATTTGTCGCGCGACTTGACTTGTTTACTGAATTAAAAATGTAAAGTAAAATATTAACAGTAACTGAGAAATGTAAAGTAAATTAGAGGTTAATATATTTAGTTTATAATCTTTATTGTCTTATTTTTATGATTTAATTTATAAAATACTTAATAAAGACTAGGATTTAAATTAATATACTTACTATTAAAATATTCTTTTTTTCTAACAATGTAGAACTATGTTGAGCCTTCGACCTGTATTGCGGAATGAACTGAAGAGAAGGTGCAAATATACTGTATGCTTACATAATGGTTTTTGTTTGTTAGTACCTATATCAAGGGCTATTAGTTGACATGCAAATTGAGTCCAAGATCAACGATTCCGTTTTTAGAAGCTAATGCAGAGACTAAACATCTACATAAAAACGCCAACCGCGGCAATTGA
Organism: Cyclophora punctaria; assembly: GCA_951394245.1. Taxonomy (NCBI): domain Eukaryota; kingdom Metazoa; phylum Arthropoda; class Insecta; order Lepidoptera; family Geometridae; genus Cyclophora; species Cyclophora punctaria. The sequence continues at coordinate 7,349,811 of OX596184.1, forward strand.
GTAGTTTTTTGAAAGCTAACGGCGATGTAGCATCGATGCAGCCGCTAAAACACGATGCAGTATCAAATGCAATCGACAAAGTACCGATCGCAGATGCTTAAAGTACCATCTCTCTTCGCCTTAAAGTAAAGCTAGGTATTTTTAATTAAAAAGCTCTAATACTAATGGACACCCCTAATGGGTACCCTGATTAATGGACACCACGTTTCAATTTAGACTTTCCACAAGAAGTAACAAAACAGCGAATCCTTCTAACACATTAATACGTCTGATATTGAAACGAAAACTAATCAACGCTGATCCAACGTCCGCAGGCACCTATAAGAGTTCACCACACGGCCCACAGTTTCTAATCCGCCCTCACAACACAACGTTATTAATTTCATATCGTATACAAAAGAGCATGTTGCTACAAATATAAGCACAAAAGAAGTAGTAATTAATGATAGAGCTGTATTGGTTGAATTCAGTCGTTAGATCCCGAGGGAGGATGAAATCGGCGTCGACACAATACGGTAGTTAGGGAATAGGGAGCGGTGTCGGCGGACGTTTAACGAGCAAATTATTTAGTAAATGTTGCCAAATAATAACATTAATGTGGGACGTGCGGGACAATGGATTGACATGCATTTAGATCGGGGTTAGAGTTAGGTATCATATTTAATTCTAGTAATAGATGATGTTAGGTATATTATCATATCAACGAGAACACTCAAACCTTAGTCAAACTTACCCACGCGAAGTTCACTAATCATGTTTTACTGAAAAGAACATAGATGCATTTAAAAAGTTTGTTTGAACGCGTCAATTTAAAGTTAACAACACTAAAATAATCTTTAGTAACACAATTCTTTATTTCTAAAATATTTAAATTATAGGTACTATGAATATATTGTAAGTACTCTAAATAAAATTGTTTTATAGATAAGGCAAAACATTATAATGCTCAAGTTAAGTTAAGTAAGTTGATTCTAATAACTAAATACTTTTGGTTTTAAAGTGAAGCGAAGAATTTTCTTTCTTCGTTTTATCTTTACAAGTCACCGCGCTACCAAAACAAAACGTACTAAGCAAATATCCATAAAATAAAACAGGCTAGGCTGGTCGTGTGTCGAGTGAAGGGATCTCCCCTTTAAGAGCGGTTAGCCAATGAGGGCCCTCGTCTTCAAGCACAGGACAAACACCAGCGATCCTGAATACCGCGTAATTGAGTGGCTCCTACGAACTCCTCTTTCCATTGTCGTAACCATTAAAGTAATTATGAGTTAAATGCTCGCGAATTGATGATGGTTTTATAGATATTTTAACGCGTGACCGCTTTGGGAGGGGAGAGGAACATTTTGGAGGTTGAGTCGAGTATAGATTTGAGTATCGAATGTAATTGTATGAGTAATGTTTCATTAGGCCCATAGTGTGTTAGTAAATTTTCCGAATTTATAGACTTGTGTTTTTGCAAAGCATTAGATAGATTGAGATGGGTACGTAGAAACTATGGGGTTTATTCGTAAACGCTTATTTTACACTTTAACTATCAAATGGTTTGTCCCTCTCCGACATACGCTACTTTCTGAAGAGTAAGAGACAAAAAACTGTTTAACAGAGTTTTAGTTAAATAAGGTTTATGAATAAGGCCCTATGTAGATACATAATAATGTATCTATATAATACTACTAGCGGCGCCCCGCGGTTTTACCCGCGCTGTGCCCGTTCCCGTGGGAATTTCGGGATAAAAAATAGCCTATAACCTTCCCGTTGAATGTAGTTATCCATTACAAAAAGAATTATTCAAATCGGTTCAGTAGTTTCTGAGATTAGCGCGTTTAAACAAACAAACAAACAAACAAACAAACAAACAAACAAGCAAACAAACAAACAAACAAACAAACAAACAAACAAACAAACAAAACAAACAAACTCTTCAGCTTTATAATATTAGTATAGATTGCTTCTAAATTAAAAGGGACAATATTGATATTTACACGAACTTGACATTGAGTTACTTAGTTAAAAAAGGCATATTATATTCCACCTCCATCTTCGGAGTGTCTTCACCCGATAATACAAAAAAGTAAACTTAGAGATAGCATTGAATAGGTCGGAAATACATACATACGTAGTTTAAGGGTGCCTTTGCACTAAGCAAGTAAGTTCGAGTAGTGGCCAACCCTGGTGTTGGAGTATGTAGACCGCCTAAAGGCCTCCAACACGGTCTATCGAAACAACTTTTCTACTAGGAGCTACTTTACGACACTTTGATGGATGGGTACCGCCATATCTATGTTACGTTGCTATACTTAATGAACACCAAACGTAAATATAGCGCTCAGCTTAGCAACGTACCATGGCATAGCATACGTCTGGAAAAGCACCCCAATTGCAGCACTAATTCAACTTACCCAATGTATTCGTAGTTTGGCACCGAGCGTTAGGTAATTAGCCGCACCGCGCTCTAAACATTTATTCGTAAACGAAACAGAATAATGTATTCACGCTGCGAGCGCAACGCTTAGCGACGTTTCACCCTACGTCCCTTACCACTGTTGAATTGTGAAATAGCTGTTTAGACTCGCAATTATACTGCAAATAGGTAAACAGGAAAGGATACAAGTAAATACAAGGAACATTTGTTTGTATGTCACTTTTATTTTAACTCCGTTTGAAGCTACAACTTTTGTATGTAGGACGAATACCAACCTAATTCGTATAATGTATACAAACAAATACGGTATTAAAATTATTTCACAATACCATGTAAGTACCTAAATATTGATCACTAGCGCTCCGCGGTTTTACCCGCGTTGTGCCCGTTCCCCTGTGAATTTTGGGATGAAACATATACTTTACCTTCCCGTTGAATGTGGCTATCCAATACAAGAAGAATTATTGAATTAGGATTGGTAGTTTCTGAGATTAGCGCGTTCAAACGAACAAAAAAGAAAACTAGTATAGATTTATACTTAAGTACATACTTAGTCTTTTTTATCATTGCTAGGTAGATATAATTATGGAGAAGTACTATGACAATCGCAATTCAAAGGAAGAACTCAATATCAACACTAGGTTAGACTGCCAAAGAAATTGACAAAGACCATCCTACGTTCCTAAATAAAATATCAATAAAATAATAAAAAATCACATTACAAACGAGACTGGTAATCGTAGTAAGCCGCCGGTAACAGATCCCGAGGGAGCGAGAGGGCCTGCGCAAACGGAATGGATAATTCAATAACCGATGGAACGCGCCGCATAATCCAGAAATTAGCAATACGATATGAATAAATAGATTTCGGTACCGAACAAAGACTACGTCATGGGAATTAAAGGGAGCGGGAGCCGTGTTTAGCGAATCATTATTCCGTGGTTGCATTAACGATGACATTTTAAAACTCGAACGTTTTGAAGATTATTCATAATGCCTTTGATTATATTTAGTCTCTGTGGTACTTGCTAAGAGGGTTTTGGTAGGAGTTTGTGACTGATATTGAGTTTAAGTAAATGTGGAATAATAAAGTACCTACCTGATATACATTATTTTGATTAGTATAATTATGTAGATACTGTAATTATTTAAATAAAATATTCATTATTCAGTTCAAATATATCTATTTAAATAAAAATAATGCACCGTAGATAATACTTTTGATGTTGACCATGGATGTTGACGTTTTATGATTCGTGGATACTAAATTTCATAGAGAACTAGAATACGCACCGAAGAGGTTTCGACATACCTATAGATCTGGTGAACAAGAAGCCTAAACCTCTTACCTATCCACCGCATCTCATTAGGTAACGTCTCAAGCTCGTCTCGATATCAATGTAATCTCATTAGGAACATCATCGTTCAATTATATCGGAATACATGAACTGAATGATCCGACAATTAGCGGGAGGAAGCTCGCGCGTGCGCTACACCCAGCCCAGCTATACCTAATTGTTTCCGACAGTCTTATCTCACACTACTCCCCCGCCTCCCTACCGCCCCTGGCTTAGGGCTGCAAGTTACAGAGACAGGAATATCGGGACATTTCAATATTTCGTGATTTTGGGGTCATAGTCGGGATTAAAAAATTATGAAAAGTCTATGTTTTATTAAAATATTAGTTGAAATTCATTAAGTTTTGTATTTTTTAAATTATGTAAAAATCCACTTGATGTTAATTTAATTGAAATACTATTACACAAGCCGCGCGATGAGTGAGTCTCCTTCCGGAAGCTCAGTTGATCGATTGTATAGATTTTAATTAAATTCTTTTACATTTCTGTTTTATAAATAAATCAGGCCTCAGAACAGTTCACCAGACAGACTCTGGACTGATATGTCGGTACAATCCCAACGAACCCCGTGTGGCAACCCTACGGCTCCCCGCGCCTCCCCTCGCCTCCCCACGGCTGCCGGCGTCTGAATATTACACGCTTCGATAGGTACCTATACGTAAATATTTTGAGAGATGTAGATGGAGATTAATGTACTTATTTGAAATGTTTTATCGAGTTAATTGGGGAGCCTTTTGTAGACTCTTATTTTGTACGTAATGTAGGTAATTAATATACTCATGCCATTTTAAATTCTAATGATTTTCGCCCGTACTCAGAGATGAGATGTATGTAGTTAGTAGAGATTAAAGCTTGATTTTGACATGTAACTTATGTATGAAAAATTCCGTCAATTAGTTAATTGTTGTTTTAATGGATGTCTCTGAGTGCGATATTGGTCGGCAGATGGTCGGCAGTAAGCCTATAAAAGTTAAAAGTCTATAATGTCCTACTGTATGGTTAAACTCAAAGTCAAAGCCCTTTATCTTACTGAAGATTTCCTGAAGTATGGAGGATTAGGCATAATCTCCATCACAGTCGCATGCGTTGGTTGGTTAGTTATCTTAAAACAAGAGTGAGAGAGAGAGATATCCTATGCAAGGGTCCTCACGAGGAAGATTGGCTTTGTAAACCACATGCGAAACAACATAACTTGAAGTTGAGAGTGTGGATAAAAAAAACAAATGAAAGCAAAGTTTTAAACATTTTCATTGATAAATGTTAAGTCAATTGGATTCATGCTTCGCTTCGGTAATCAAACCCGAGACCTTGATCTTATCAAGTGCACATACCACTACTCCATCAAAGTATTGAAGTACATAGTCCAGATATTTATCACTATAATATTCCAGCTTCGTTCCAAATTTGAAGCCGCAAAAATCGAGTCACATGATACAGTCTCCGGAAGCAATCAGTCCATCGCACGTGGACACAATAGTAGAGTATATTCAGTAGAGTATACTCTGGCTCTCGTATGCACACACACTGCACGTGCCTACTCGGTCGGGCTTCCGATAGATATCGTTACATTTACTACGCTCGTTAAACTTGCTTGATTGAATGCTTGAAAGCATCGATAGCGTTGTTAGGTGGTTCTAAACTGGATAACTGATTGGTACGTATGTTATCTGTACTAATATTATGAAGAGGTAAAATTTGTAATTTTTATTTGTGTGTTCTAAATGATTACTTGTGAGATGCCTTGTGTTTTCAGGCGATGGCTGAGTCGAACTATTTATTAAAAACGTAAAAGATTGTTAATATTGATATGGTCACGACAGACGACCCTTAAGTATTTAATGACTTGACATGCATCTCACAACTTTTTACGGTAGAAGTACTGAGTAGCGAAACTCATTACAAGTCACGTTTTTGATTGGGTTATACATATAAGTTTACATTAATATTTGTCCTACATTAAAAACGAAAATGACAATATTAATACTCACATCGAACTCGCCTATTAAAACTCACACAACTAATAATTACTTCAATAGTAAAGACCATTCGGTGTAATACTATAGTAATGGTTAAACAAAGAGGACAGTGGGGCCAAGAGGACGACAAGTAAGCAAGGGGAGGAGGGGGTAATAGTTCATCATCCGATAATAGCGGGATTACACAACCCTTTGTGGGTGGCTGGTAAAACATCAGCAAACATTTGTTCACAATCATTATATTCGCTCTACATTTAATATTCGCTCTGTGAATATTTTATTTTAATATTGTTGAAACCGAAAAGCTGTTGAGTTTTGTTTGTAAATATTTTTTGGTATTTGTTTTCTATTTTAGTTTTTGTTTTAAAATGCCTACAATGATTTGGATTACGTGCTATCATTGGGTAGGTATGCGGTTAAATGTAGATTGTGTAGGGATTCGATTTGTTTTATGAAATGCTTTAAGAGACTTATTAATAATAATAAAATATGTCAGTCAGTCAGTACACATTTTAGTTCGTTCATAATATAATGTCCCTATTATAATGGACTCTACCCAAGTCCCGCGCTAAAACTAACTCGTAAAAGTTGTAAAGCTTTTAGACCTCATACAGTAACAACAAGTAACAAAACATTACAAAAAATATTTATCCTCACAACCCTTCAGTTTATCGCACCAGGAGGCGCGAGTTATTCAATATAATATTCACATCACATATTTTGCCACCCCTCCATTTTATTCTAACAACCACTTTCATCGTCGCTCTGTCAATTTATATTTGCTTGCGATCATTAAATGTAAACGTCGACGGCGTTCGCTGGTTCTGCAAAATGATCGGTCGAGGGGAAATCAGCGGTGCAAGTGTGTAGTGATGTGGCGAGCCGGGCGAGTGCGAAGTGAAGTCGGTGGTGGCAGCGAGTGCGTCTCGGCGCGGGCCTCCCGGGGCGCGGACGTGCCCGGTAACCGGACCCGCCGCCTCATAATGCTACATAATTCAATTGATTCCCCGACACTACCCGCACGCTTCCTCCTAACTTCGTTTGGAACGTTTTGATATCGGATACGCCGTTTTGACGCCTCCATGTGCAATTCCCAATTCACCCTCTCGCAAAATAAAAAGATACGTGTACAAATTGACCATTTAATCAACAAAATAAATTAGGTTACAACAACGTTACTTTATAAATTAGTGTTGGTAGGAGACAGCGGGGGAGGAGAAGGTGACGTGGCCGAGGGAGGCGGGGTAGGCGACCTTGGCGACCGGGGCGGGGTAGGCGAGCTTGGCGACGGGCGCGGCGTGGTACACCTGGGCGGGCTGCTGGTATACCTGGGCGGCCTGGTGGTACACTTGGGCGGGCTGCTGGTACACCTGGGCGGGCTGGTGGTACACCTGGGCGGGTTGGTGGTACACGGGGGCAGGTGCGTACGCTACTTTAGCGACGGGGGCGCTGTAGGCGATCTTAGCGACGGGGGCGGAGGCGTAGGCGACGGGAGCAGCGGTCAGCACTTTTTGCACGGGGGCGGCCACGTACTTAGCGATGGGAGCCTCAGTGGGGTGGCCCTCGTAGCGGACGATAGCGTTGAAGCCGTTCACTTTGTCGGAGGTGTACTCCACGATGCGGTGGACACCGTCGGGCTGCACCAGCGAGTAGGAGCCCTGGACGGCGTCTCCGGCGCGGGACTCCTTCTGTTGCTTGATGTCGCCGGATTGGGTGTCGTGAACGGAGTAGGAGTACTCGTAGTGAGCGGGGGCTTCGGCTTCAGCGTAGGCCAGCTTAGCGACGGGGGCGGCGTAGGCCAGCTTGGCGACGGGGGCGGCGTGGTAGATGGGGGCGGGGGCAGCGTAGGCGACCTTGGCGACGGGGGCGGTGTGGTAGGTGACGGGGGCAGGTGCGGGGTAGGCCACCTTGGTGACCGCCGCGGGGGCGTAGGTGATCTTGGCGGCGGGGACCACGGGGACGGCGACCGCGGCCGCGGCGGCTACCAGGCAGGAGAAGAGGGCGAACTGCGGGAGAAAGGATTATGTTAGACTTAGCGAATGTTCAAATAATGTGAACAAAAAGTGTTAAAAGTCAAGAAAGTATTTTCAGATGCCAAATGACACATATTGCCTTTCCATAGTAATTACTTAGTCATTACATATAGGAAACCTTAATACTTATAAACAAAACAATGTAACATTTTTATGAAAGTTATCAATGAAACAAATACTTTTCTTAGCTTTAATCCCAAAAACAATTTACTAGTTATTGCCACTATCAATCTATCAAATCGTGCCTACTAAAATTCAGTTAATTACAAAACCACAGAGCTACTTACTTTAGCAACCATGTTGATTGGTTTATTGTGACTGAGTGTGCTTGTTGCAGGTCACTCGGAGCTTTTATACTGCGCATACGCACATGTGTCGTGTATGGAAGTCATACCCTGCGGCGGAGTCAACAACTGGATCAAAACCTTTACGCAATCGAATCAAATTTGATTCTTGGTCTTGTTTGTCCTTTGACATAGATAAGTTATCTATGCGACCATACTTCTCTTAATATTACAAAGAGGTATTTGTAATTTTGTTTCTTTGTATGTTCGGGATAATCTCGGGAATTGCCAGTCCTATTTGAAACATTCTTTTTATAATAGATAGCCACAAGGTTATAGGTTATTTTTTCCTGGAATTCCCTCGGGAATGCAAACAAAAAAAATATTAATTTGTAAGCTAGTTAGTGAACTCGCTTAATATAAAACATCTGTATAAGGGCTTTCATTCACATTATCAAAACCTATCGTTCACTTTTTAGAGAACTAACAGTATACGCATGAGTCACTTGTCTCCGAAAATAGCGTGATTATCTAAAAGTCTTGGGGAGACAAAGATTGAACGTTACGAAACTAACTTCATCTTTAACGTTACGAAATTAACTTCATGTACATTAATTTCACGGAATTTCTTAGTTTCATTAAATATGAAGATCTTAATTTTCAGCAAAACAAATGCCTGCTGCTCTAGTAAACATATTTTCATACATAGGGAACTGAAGGTTAGGTTAGAAGTAGAAGTGCACTTACTTGCTACATATACTCTTTTCTTACGAAAGTTAATTCAACCGAAGACGATTCCTTTTAAAAAGGGAGGGTATAGTGATTTCATTATATGCTTACCCTGTTTATGAACCCTTTTATTTTTTTATTTACTAGCTGTTCCGCGCGGTGGTTCTACCCGCGATCCAATAGATAGCGCCAGTATACAAATATTGTAGATCAGGTTTAGGTTACTCTCCCAGATACATTTTACAGGACAGGAAAACTTCCTCTTTACAAAATTGGTATAGATTTGGTGAATAGTAAAACAGCGTACCATTTTAATCACTACATAGTATAAAACAAAGTCGCTATTTTTGTTTGTTTGTTTGTCTGTTTGTCTGTATGCTTAAATCTTTAAAATTACGCAACGGATTTTGATGCGATTTTTTGTAATAGGTAGAGTGATTCAAGAGGAAGGTTTTTATGTAAAAAAATTCCCGATATTCCCACGGGAACGGGCACAACGCGGGTAAAACCGCGGAGCGCTGCTAGTAGGTTGTCTATGTTTTATGGGAAACAGTTTTCCAAATTAATTATAACGGAATTACGAATAAGATGTCAAGTATTATGTAACATTGATGTAACGAAAGTGTTCATTCAATGGTCCTTGAGAACCTTAAAGTTCACACCAACCTTGAAAAGAAAACAGATAAATTGTAATTAATAAATAATTATGGATATTAATAGTCTCAATATCCGCTTAAGTAATACATAAGTGTCTAATGTACTATATATTCAAAGGTCTTCGAGTCGATTACCATTGAACGTGAAATACATAAGTTTTGTCGTCATTTCCCACGACTCAATTAATTTATTTATTATTTTATTACACAAAAATTACTCGCTTGTAAGGCTGTAGTTATATTGAGGACTTTTTCTTCCTATACTGACTGTTTCACTTTTGAGCTAAGATCTCCGCATTAATCGCATTCCCGTATCGGGGAAATTATAAATTTAATAAAATATACGTGTAAGTAGGTATATATGGAGAGTGTTAACTGTGTTTAGGAGCCACAGGTAATATTTTAATTCTTAAGTATAAACTTATACTTAAGAATCTTGTTCCAATTGTCTAATACTTACCTATCCGTCAAGACTAAGACTGCGAACACCTCGCTCTGCGTATTTTCATGAGAAACTCATTTATTCGTAGAAGGAAATTATTTTAAATAGCCAATAAAGATATGTTCTATGCTGCTTGTTTATAAATAGAACTAAATATCATATTGTGTTCCGAAGTTCTCCAATATCGAATTCTCATATGAATAAGTGTTACAAATAGATCAAAACCATGTGCTATGCCAATATAATAGTATTTTTTAATACATAAACATTTGTAAATTGTTAAATGTCTAAGACACAAAATGTGCATCAATATCGTCAATTTTCCAGCCGAAGAGGATTGCTCTTGAAGAGAAAAAGGTTTTGGTGATTTTATTTCCTACCCTATCTCTAAACCTTTTTCCTCTAGGTAGTAGTCGACTTCGACTGGAAAATTGACGACATTGGTCCACATTTTGTGACCATCAATAGAGTATAGTATTATTTCTGCTATAAAAAACTTAATAGCTATGTTTGTATAATACCCGCTGTGTGGACACATCCTAACAAAACACGTATGACTATTTACGAATTCCCCAACAGGTTTATTGATTGAAATACTCCGTTTACTAATCACTGTTCTCGTCTCTAAGATTACTATTACTTGCTCTAGATATCGAACAAATTGCTAAACTCTTTTACATAATCGTAATCAGTTCGCACTTTGAGTAATTGTTCGATTAATCATTGTTCGGGTGTTTTTTGTGGCGTTAAATTAATTGTGGAAAGTAGCTACATGTTTGGTGCTAATATTTTGAGTTTTGGTTATCTATAGTAATATAGGTAATAAAGTTAAAGAGTTTGTTTTTTCGTTTTTTTGAACGCGATAATTTCAGAAACTACCAATCCGATTTGAATAATTCTTTTTGTAATAGATAGCCACTTTTAACGAGAAGGTCTATATAGGCTGTTTTTATCCCGAAACTCCCACAGGAGTGGGCACAAGACGAGTAAAACGTTGCTAGTCAACAATAATATGGAAGGTAACTGATGGACAGACAACATGTTGAATCGATAAGGTTCCGTTTTTGATAGTCGAATACGGAATCCTAAAAATGGAGAGCGGTTTTCTTAGGTTGATTAGGTTTTAGATGGGCTTTAGTCTTTAGTCAATAATCGTCCTCTCACTTACTCCCCCTCTCTCTCTCTCTGTGTCTCTCTCCCTCGCTCTCAAAATAATGAAATAAGAAGGAAAAAGTATATCTTCAAACCAAAAATTGCAAGCAAAGATTACTCAAGCATCATCTTTCGTCTTCTACTACGCAGTCGAGTAAAAATAACCTTAAACTTTAATTCAATGATACTCGTAAAACAATACCGCCCGCCGCACCATATATGTAAGTCAATCGATACTTTTGATGGGACCGGAATGAACCTAAATACCAAACTCCATTTAAAACAAGACCTTACATCATAAAAAAATTGCGAGAAATTATAAATTATTAAAAACTCCAATTCATGGCAATTAAAAACCAGTCTAACCAGACCTTTGAGCTTTTGAATTCTAAATACAAAGTGTATGAAAAAGAAATGGTTTGACAGCTCTCGTTATGCTGGTCTCTCTTGAAGAAATTAAAAGTAGTTTGGTGACCAGTGACCGAGGCCTTGACCGACATACAATGGGTGCGGTTCAGCGTTTGTAACGCGGTTTGACTGATGGCAGAGATATAACTTTGATATCACGATAATTTGTACTTAGATTCTTTGCGTAGGTACTAACACCTACTCATATGATTTATAGTAGTATTGTAACACTTATGTGTATACTTAGTTAGAGTAACGGCATTGATGACAACTCTAATACTTTTTCTTTCTGTGGTTTCTATTTGCATATATATACATAAATTTAAATAATTTTATTCGCAAAACTATATTTTATCATTATTTTTTTCATTCAGAGAATAATGATATAGAAATAAACTAAATCAAAGCCGTGATTATTGTATTATGGAACCTAAAGTGATTATAGGGACCACGACATAGAGAATACTTCACTCTTCCGTGATAGATACTATGTAATACTCGTTGGTATTTTATCTATATGTTCATGTACTCCGAATATTGAGATGATAAAAGACAAGCATCGCTTAAAACATAATTATTTCACCGCCTATTATAAAGTACTAGCAGCGCCTCGCGTTTTCACCTGCCTTGTGCCCATTCCCGTTAGAATTTCGGGATGAAAAATAGCCTATAACCTACCCATTGAATGTGGCTATCCATAACAAAAAGAATTATTCGAATCGGATTGGTAGTTTTTGAGATTAGCGCGTTCAAGCAAACTCTTGAGATTTATAGATAAAAATATCCTATACCTAATAACCTCACTCTTAACGTGACTATCGTATATACCAAACTAGCAGCGCCCCGCGGTTTTACCCGCGTTGTGCCCGTTCTCGTGGGAATTTCGGGATTTTTTTACACAAAAACCTTCCTCTTGAATCAGTATTACAAAAAACCGCATCAAAATCCGTTGCGTAATTTTAAAGATTTAAGCATACAGACAAACAGACAAACAAACAAACAGACAAAATAGCGACTTTGTTTTATACTATGTAGTGAAGTAATCGAATCGCACTGGTAGCGCCTGTGATTATCAAAGACAAACAAACAAACAAACTCTTCAACGGTACAGCGTCAGGTTTGTTCAAGTTATCTTATCAATCGTTTAACAAGCTATGCAGTCGGTCCACTAGCTAATTAATAAGTTAGTTCACAATGATTGACTGGTTTATTTACGAGTGACAAGCGTTCATCGACGGGTATTAGGCAACGTAACACGACACGACAGTATATCATTTGTAATGTAAGGTCACTTGAGAAATTAAATGAGTACTAGTCATTATTACACGCCTGTCCGACCACCTGATATACCAGATATAGTTAGGTTACGGAATATCGGTTGAATATGCTAATATCGCACATAAATGAAGAAAGCGAATTTTATTCTATGAAGTGAATAGGTTTAGTGCAGTAGGCAGTGACGGATCCAGGAGAGGGGCTAAGGGTCGTAAACTCGGACTCAGTTTATACCTTCAACAACATGTTTCCCTTAATAAAACCCTTCCTCATAGTCCAGACCCTCTCCCAAATTCAGAATCCTTTTCCCAGTTAAGCCTTAAACCCGAAACCAAATAGGTTACTTTTCAACGCGAGTAAAGTACGGGGCTCTGATATTTATGCAGTAAATAAGTATCCAAAGAGAAAATATTAAGCTGAACAGTTTATTTGTCTCCTTGAAGGCGCTAGGTAATCACCAAAACTAAACCAAATTGATGGATTGGCTACTAGTAGAATTTTACTGATATTGTCATCAGAAAGTAGTATTCGAGAAATGTTACCAATTTCAATATTCGCATTTTGCAATACTTAAATGACATAGACGTATGTAAAAATAAACACATTTGTAAGGGGCGTGAGCGTAAAATGTATTGAAATGGACATGACACGATTTCGATTACGATTTTTGATTAATTATTAACATAATAATAAGTTGTCAAGGCAATCCTAGCTTAAAAATGACTCATGAGATGCAAATATAACCAGTACATACTGTTTTTTTTTCTGATGTGATACCTACCTAATGCCCAATTTCCCATTAATTCCTTTGTAGGAACTATTTGGCTTTTTAACATATTTCCAGTCATCATATTTGACCTAACCTTTATGCAAATAAAAACTTTCATATATTATTTTTATCGATCGCAATTTATAACCCTGAACTGCGCAATGTGGGTCTTATAGCCCACGACATGAGACATGTTCGCCGCTCTATTAATACAACTTGTTCTTGAGTTCAAAATTATGTAAGCAAGTGTTAATATAACAAATCTGCAGAATTTTGTTCGTTTCAACGCGCTAATCTCAGGTACATGTTCAATTCAATAGTTCTTTGTATGTATTGGATAGCTACATTTAAGAGGAGGGCTATGGACTATTTTTTATCCCAAAGTTCCAACGGAAACGGGCACAACTCGGGTAAAACCGTGAGGCGATGCTCGTTTTATGTATTGTTGCAACATAATTGCGATGCTTAGCTTAATTGCTTACTTATCCCTTAACCCTAAGTGTGCGGCCACAGTGAATGCGCGGTGGCTTACGCGGTGACTTACGCGGTGGCTTACGCGGCGGCGGCGGCGGAGGTGGCCACACTGAGGCGCGAGCTCTAGTAGCGATCAGACGTATATCAGGGGTTGCAAACAATTTTCGATCAACAATACACAACTAGATTTCGGGTCACGTACAAAATCAAAGCTAAAAAATGTCCTCGTGAATTACGTGTGACAGCTTATTTTGTTTACTACCGAACTGACCAAAAAGTTTTAAAACAGTTCGAAGTTCAACCTAATTACAACCATGACACCTAGCAAATCTTCAAATATTTAAAATTACTACTGTCACTTAGAAACGAAAAGACAACATTTAGTGTGAAATCAACCTTAACGACCTACAAATAAAGTATTTTATTCCCGTGTTTACCTTCCTTTCGTTTCGTTTCTTTTAGAAGAACTACAGATGGAATGGAGTCGTGTTGAACACTTAAATAATTTGTAATATGCACGTAAAAGTTTACTTAAAATTATTTATGTTTTGGGCTATCTAGGTTTGATAGTATAGGTACATACTTGTTTTCATTACGATTTTTTTGATAAACTTGATAGTATAACTCTGCAAATATAGATCCTAGCGTATATATTAAATAATAATGATCAAACTTACTGTCATTTTTGCTCTAGAGTTGAAAATTAACGAGTTATTTCAGAAAAACTAAAAAAAATGAACTTAAAACAAGATGGCGGCGAATACTCTACCGGGATTAGTTACAAAATCGAAATTTATAAGTCCAACCACGACATAAAAAAAAATCGCCCCCCGGATAAATAAATTATTACTACAAAACAAATCTACTCCATGTTTCTGCTGTTCTGTTTCACAAAATTTGCGCCAACGTTGGCCAAACATTTGTAGCGGTGACTTCAAATCAGTATTTTTTTTCAAAATTTGATATTATTTTGTTTAAAAGCTTAAAATATAACTTATTCTACATGTACTCACAGAAAGTAAGACACTCCGGCCGTTAAATTGTTTTTCCGGCCATTGTTTTTGCAACTTTTTTGGCTGTGGTTCGAGGGAACTAAATAAAAGAGTGGCTCACTTTTCAAATGAGACCCTAAGCACCCAGACGTATTATTTGCGCTGACCCGAAATCTAGTGTGTATTGTTGATCGAAGCCATTTTACGTCAAAACGCCGAGCGGTAAGACCACTGGTTTGATACACCTGCCACCCGCTTGTTAAGTCGCTCGCCGCCTAGGCCCGCACTGTGGACACAACGCGCGGATCGGTGCGTTTGAAATCACCGCGCGCGGAGTCGCTCGGTCTTGTCGCGCTAGGCTTCCGCCTAGTCACTTCAGTATGGACACTTACACGCGTTTCATACGTTTGATATTTCGCGCCCGCCGTCGCCACCGCGCTAGGCCCGCAGTATGGACGCACACTTACTTATCAGTCCTTACTCCGTCCCTGTTTCAAGACTTTTACTCGGCTATCGGCACTCGTCTCTTGTTCTCCTGTGATCTTTTACCAACACTGAACTACCTAATTTATCTGGACTTAGACTATTGTCACATTTATGTAAGTACTTTATACATATAAGTAGGAAGTTTGTTGCATAGGTAATTTAATGTATATTAATATTATAAAGCTGCAGAGTTTGTTTGTTTGTTAGCCACATTCAACGGGATGGTTAAAGGCTATTTTACATCCCGAAATTCCTACGGGAACGGATACAACGCGGGTAAAACCGCAGGGCGCTGCTAGTACATAATATAGTTTGGTACGAACTTATGTTAACGCAATAAAGTTAAAATATAAAGTCGATAAATGATGGAAGTATGGACATATTGGTTGGGTGGCCGACCTGCAGGGCTGGCGGGAGTCGCTGGACCGCACCTGAATTATTCATACGGCCGCATAGTGATTTCATCTCATTGAATAGAGCCGGCGGCGCGGCGTGATTACGACATCGATACCTCCGCGGACAATATCGCTTGACAACTATGCAATCATAGCTAAAATCACACACTCCACTCTACACAGTAGCAGTAGGTATAAGTACCTACATAGAGCACTCAGCCAAAAATTAGAGAAGCACGGCACGCGGGATCGAAATGGAGCGGCCAAACTCGCTATAGGAATTGATTGCGCTTAGATACCTAACAGTGCCTAATAGTGGAATCTATACTAATATTATAAAGAGGTAAAATTTGTAAGTTTGGTTGTTTGTTTGTATGTTCGAGGTAATCTCGGGAAATATCAGTCCGATTTGAATAATTCTTCTTGTAATAGATAGCCACATTCAACGTGAAGGTTATATGCTATTTTTCGTCCCGAAATTCCCACTGGAACAGGCACAACGCGGGTAAAACCGCGGGGCGCTGCTAGTATTGATAAACTAGTTCCATGGGTTTTATATGTCCATATTCTGGGAAAAACTATAAATAAGGTTGGAATGAAATTATCAATGCTTTTATAAAGATTTAATTGACAAACTTTATCATATGGAGTACGTGGGTAGGTACGAACAAGACAAAAAACCTACTTTAGCCACAGAATAATAAGTACTACAAGTAGTACTTTAGCTTATAATAAAATAAAAAGTATTCAAACTGAAAACCAATCATTTTCCATACAACGTCGAACGCTGCCAGATAAAAACGTAGAGATTGGTTTTTATCTGTGCAGTGGTAGCAAATTGAATGTAAAGTTGATTTCCCCGCGGAGCGGTGGCCGCATAATTCCCGCAAATTAAGCCGATACCAATTTACTCGCTACCGATGTAAATATTTTTGATAAATGTATACCTTTTATGTACGCGTTGTACCAAACATGATATAAATGGGTTTCATTGAAATGTGTTTCGGTATTCGGTTAAAATAAATATATGTAGCGCCTGCAGGAATATGTGTAGCAATTTACTGTTGAATCGCCTTTGGATAAGTGTTGGGGACACTCTAGTTTATTTTAATTACTGTCTTATCTAGAGAATGGAAAAATAATTGATAAAAAAAAGTCATGTGATGATGCGTTGCAATCCAAGATATGCAAATATCCACCTTTTGCTAAGCGTTCTATCTACATAGAAACTCTGTTAGCACACACGATAATAAAGTCAGTACCTATAAAGTGCATTCCAAATCTTAACCACAATCCTAATCAGTCTAATTATAATTGAAAATACCTACACTACATTTTTCTTACGACTTAAAATATGGACTAACATGGTCAATTTTCCAGCTGAAGACGATTCCTTCTGACGAGGAAAAAGGTTATTTTCAATCTAACCCCATCACTGAGCCCTTTTCCTCAATGAAAGGAATGGACTTTAGTTGAAAAAAACAGTCTTGAAGGTTTTAATTAAAAATGGAATAGGTAAGTAAATATCTACTCATAATTGGGCTAACGATAATTAGGAATTATAAATCCTCTCTCCAAACATAAGTTTTCCAACTTCTACAACCAACAAAACCATCACAAAGTGAACAAAGGCTAACTCCCAATAGATCGGTAACAGCTATACCGGATAATACACGGTGTATCTACAGTAGTCTACGCAAAGAACATCTGTAATAGAGCGGCAATCCTCTTACCTTTGAAATTAATCATGATCGGGCAACATAGGCCGGCTTAGAGGGGCCGGTGTGACTTTTAGATGATACGATGCGATTGTCGTACGATTATCACGAACGATCCGATTACCGTCCGATGTGGTTAATAGAACGAAGAAGTGACTAATATAATATGGTACATGGTTGACTTATTTATGATGGCATACACACATACCTACTAGTAAGTAAGCACGTGCTAGAAGTTGGCATATGTATTCCGACCTGAAGTTTAAAGGGCTGGTATTCTTATGTAACCAAAAGTTCGTACCTACCTGCAGTATGTTTTTTACTTATCTATAAGTACTAATATTATAAAGAGGTAAAAAATGTAAGTTTGTTTGTTTGTATGTTCGAGGTAATCTCGGGAATTATCAGTCCGATTTCAATAATTCTTTTTGTAATAGATAGCTACATTCAACGGGACGGTCATAGGCTATTTTTCATCCCGAAATTCCCACGGGAACAGGCACAACGCGGGTAAAACCGCGGGGCGCTGCTATAATATACCAATAGCGCTTCGCGGTCTTACTCGCATCTCATGTTTTTTTCTGATGTAATGTTTAACCTATATTAAAGTTACATGCAAATCCGTTCAGTATTGTTTGTCACATTTATATTATTGTATAATAATAGGATAGTACGGCTAACTTGATTCTGATACTAAAACTGCGACACCAGGACTACTTTAGGAAGAGGTTGGATTTGGCTTGAAAGAGTTTGAGGATAAAAATTACTCTGTTTGTGAAAAAAGTACTTAGAGAGAGTATTAAGTAATTCAGACTATGGTTTTAATTTAAAGTACCCATTGTGATTAATTACAGACTGGATGGTTTAATTAATATAATAAATCAAACACTAGATTTCATTATCTTTAATAAGAAACCATTATTTACAGTAAACGATATTCACTTAACAATAGTCGGTTGTTTATTCTTGACTTCTTTTAGCGGCAGCGGGCAGTCGTACAAGATAATGCTTTTATCTTTCGATACAGACACTAACTTCGTACCGGACGGGTTGAATTGGACGCCCCATGCCTGAAAATGTATAAAAATATTAATATATTAACAGTGGAATAAGTTCGAGTAGGCTAGCCAACCTTGGTGTCAGAATTTTTAGACCTCATATAGTCTAACTATTGAAACAACTGGGACCGATAATTTAACGTGCCGTTTGAAACACGATAGCGGTCAGATAGAGATGCCACTATCGACTACTATACTAAATGAAAAGTCCTAGCCGAGGTGCATGATGCTTATAAATCGCGAGAAGTTAATATTGCTTAGTATATAATGTCCCTGTAAGGCATAGGCCTTGCTCTCACTCATTCCATAATGAAAGTACCGGTATAGTAGAGAAATAAATATATCTAAAAGACTACAATCCAAATAGTTTTTTTATTATTATGTAAATACTACAAATTCCCATTTGTAGTTTTCCTAGATTGAAGGGTTGGAACCTTTGTCCATCAGTATAGGTTAAGAAAAAAAGATTACTAATAATCCTTACCACATCAGTATGCTCATTGAATGCGTGCAAAATATTCATCTCTGCTAAATGTGCGATCCGAACGCAGCCGTCGCCGGCGGCGGTCGCTAGTCGCGTGCCGTCGGGCGAGAAGCACGAAGACACGGCCCAGCACTTGTGTTCTAACGTGCCGTGGAGAGATGCGCTTGCTCTGTTAGGAAAGGCATTACAATATACATCATTAATTCACTAGCAACGCACCGCGGCGCCGTTTTACTCGCGTTGTGCCTTTTCCCGTAGAAATTTCGGGGGGAAAAATAGCCTATAACTTTCCCGTTGAATGTGGTTATCTATTACAGAAAGAATTATTCAAATCGGATTGATATTTTTTGCGATAAGCGCCTTGCCTTGTGATTTATACTGAAGAGAAGGGATGTTAAAGAAAAATAAGTATTAGTTTTTCTGTAATTTTAAAAAGGTATGGTGAGCAAGATTAGGCATAATTACCACGCTTGCCAACTTCGGAATGGTAATCTCAAACTCGAGCAATAAGGGATTTACCTACAGTCTATTTTAATCTAAATTAAAATAAATCAACCCACTGGCAGTCATAGAGATTCGTAGAGATTCGTAAAACGTAATAATATTTCAAGGATTAGTCTAAAACTAATTTCGAATATGCTTTCTATACATCTCAGACGCTACAAATTGACTAACAAATTGGATTCATCTGTTCTGCTCACTATAAGTACCTCTTGCTTCAAAAGGCATGATATAACGATTTAATGCATGTATCTTATTAATATTTCATACTTACACATTATATACCTTAACAGCACCGTCATTAGACGCTGTGGCCAACAGTATAGAGTTAGTTGAAAAGGACACGCATCTGACAGAATCTCTGTGAGCGTCCACAGTGTGTACTAGCTTCCCTTGAGCCACGTCTAGTATGTATATGGTTCCGTCAACAGACCCAGCTGTTATGATCTTGCCATCTGGACTCTAGAACAAACTCTGATGCATTATAATGAAAAGAAATTTCAAAGTTTCCCGGTTGTTCAAATGTCTAACTGAGGGGTTTTATTTTATCTATAAACTCTAAAGAGACCCCCCACCACTTTCAAAATGGGCGCATCTATGGCGCCCCATTGGGGAAAAGAAAAGGCCAAACAACCAAGTAACAACTAGCTTTTATAAAGCTTGGTTGCAATGTCTCAATAAAGAAAAATGTTCATAGAAGGTAATCAATTGACAATCAATCATATTTCAATACATAATTGCATAAGCATTTTAAGTGATAATTTTTTATCAATAAAATTAACTTACCCAAGCAATACTCATGGCAAACTTTCCTCTGGTATCCAGCACTCTGTCTATGGTTCCCTTCTCTATGCCATAGATTACAATCTTCCCTGTATGACCTCCAGTTGCCACTTGCAAGCCATCTGGAGAGAAGGCCACCTTCCAAACATCTGTGGCTTTGGTTTCTATCTCATGTACTTTGATACCGGAGACCAGTTCCCAGATTATAAGAGTTGAGTCGAGACCGGTGCTGGCTATTGCTGCAATAATTACTAATATGTGAAGACTAGTACAAGGTTGGTAATTACAAACAATCATCGAATTACAGAAAAAAAGCAAGAATTGTATTATGTTATACAATGAAAATTCTATCCAAACAAGACAGAAAACATGTTGTAATGATCTTTAGTCTAATGTAGCTTATATTTATCTTTATTTAAACATGCACACATATCTTTACATCTTTAAATAAATTACTCTCATGCCCACTTAACATTAACATTTAACACTTTTTTTACAGTATTTTGCTCCAGTTTAAGAATTAAACAGGACAAACTTATTGTGAGTTAAAGTGTAACTTATTAACAATTTAAATACCTATATATCTAACATTAAATACTACTTACAAACAAGCATAAAAACCACATAGATCATACATATTGGAAATTCTGTTATACCTAACACTTACTGTGTCCATCAGGGCTGATGGCTAGAGAGACAACGGCCATACAATGTCCCTCCAACTTATGAAATAATTCCAGTTTGTTATTCTCCACCTGCCATACTTTGACTAGGGTATCTAAACCACCAGTGATTAGGAAATCTTTGCCGGCTACTCTAAAATAGAAACAAAAACATTAAGGACATATTTTCAAGTTCTTATAATTTTAGTTAAGAATCACAGTTTAAAATTAAAATTATTCTTTAGGCGCTTCGCCACAGTCTTTTAATGAAATCTATATCCTTCAGTCTCCTATGGATGACTTTTACTGAATTATATTTATCAGAATAATTCAAAACATATAAATCTTACTTGGAATCTCCAGTAACATTCGTTGAAGCCCAGGCGCAACAAAATATTGAGTCATCGTGCGCATTCTCCCTCTTAGATAGTATCGAATACTGTAAAAACACATTCCAGAACATTGACATTATATTCCAGTAGGAATTTTCGCTAAATACCTGTGCCGGACCAAAATAAACTTGAAACAGCTGGAATGTAAATACTTACGACTGGAGCGGCAGGCATTTTTCAAGATCTGCCTAATTTTATCTAAGCACATAAGAACAAACTATTTTAGTCCCTTTATCACTATATTATTGAGCGCTAATTAAAATCTAAACAAATGAAATTAAGATCCAATTTTAATAAATAAAACACACACACCCACAGCTCGCCGATTTCCGGCACATTTTCCGATGTTTTGAAATTTAATTGACAGCAAGCAACAGACTGACTGACAGTGACAGATGACAACACAACATAACATTGTCTTCCATGCAACGTCTGACAGACATTAAACTGGGCCGATATCTTTATTCTATATGACCACAGACAAAAAAACGGCGTCCACTTAATACCCCAATCCAATTGTCCCCCAATAAAAATAAAATATTTTTTACATAATTTATTAAAAATATATCTACAATGGACAGTCATAAATATTTAAACTCCAATCTTCTGATACTGACACGATTTTGTTACTGTCTGCATTAAACTTTACACCCCACACCTGAAAAAAATAATTAATTTTTATACCAAGTTCCGTTTTAAAATTGTTATCTATACTAATATTATAAAGCTGAAGAGTTTGTTTTGTTTGTTTGTTTGTTTGTTTGTTTGTTTAAACGCGCTAATCTCAGAAACTACTGAACCGATTTGAATAATTCTTTTTGTAATGGATAACTACATTCAACGGGAAGGTTATAGGCTATTTTTTATCCCGAAATTCCCACGGGAACGGGCACAGCGCGGGTAAAACCGCGGGGCGCCGCTAGTATTCTTATATTTTGGTAAACTTAATTAAAAATACAAGAAATAGGATTCTTAAATATTTTGGTAGCTAATGAATTCGTGGGAATGAGGGAGGTCTTTGCCCAACAATGGGATTATACAAGCTCACAGTAACAGTAACGGCAAAGAATTCATAATTTTCTTTTACACTAATGACTAGATGGTTCTTACCTGATCATTATGTTCTTTGAAGACATGTTGGCACTGCATGGTGTCCAGATCCCAAACTCTAACTGTTCTGTCTGAACTACCAGACACAAAACGCTTGCCGTCCGGTGAGAATGATACTGACAACACCCATGAGGCATGTCCTGATAATGTACCTGCTAAGTTTGCATGTACACTGAAAGTAAATATATTTATACTATTAAAAAATATGTTCAAATTATTATATAAGAATCCCCATAAAGATGGAATATTTACTTAAGTCATAGCAGATGAAATACTTAATCCTTTTCCATAATTATAACTGACATTATTCCACTGCTAAGGAAAAGCAAGATATGGCTACATGAACTGTTGTTCATTCAAAGGCTACTATATACTATACTATACTATCATACTGACTATTGAACATCCTTGGGACTAACAATAACAGTAAATACTAACCCAGCAGTGGGTTCGTATAGATTAGATACAACAATCTATACTAATATTATAAAGCTGAAGAGTTTGTTTTGTTTGTTTGTTTGTTTAAACGCGCTAATCTCAGAAACTACTGAACCGATTTGAAAAATTCTTTTTGTAATGGATAGCCACATTCAACGGGAAGGTTATAGGCTACTTTTCATTCCGAAATTCCCACGGGAACGGGAACAACGCGGGTAATACCGCGGGGCGCTGCTAGTGATTTAATAAACTCACACATCATAAAGTTTCATATGTCCATCGTCAGATGCGGTCAACAATAGCTGGGAGTCCGGAGAGAAGCATAAACTTCTGATAGGCATCGCATGTCCTTCCAGTGTGTGGACTAACTTCCCTTGAGCTACGTCAAATATGTTTATGATACCGTCTAGAGCACCACTGGCGATGTATTTACCATCTGGACTCTGTAATGAGAATTATTTAAGTATTAAAATCTTTTATTTGAAAGCATTTGGAAATATTTTTACATTAACCATTAAAATATCTCTAGTTATTGCTATGTATTTATTTTACACCCCTTCCATTCAATGAGCTTCAATATTGACTACAACGAAGTTACAGAGTATTTAAACTATTCTGAACAGATTATACAAAAAAAAGATGGCTGCATTTTTTATGGCATAGAGAATATATTATGTTCAGTTTTTTCTTCATTTTACCCATAATTTTTTATATATTATGCCAAGTACTACAATGATGAAAAATAAAATGTCCTTACATAAGCCACACTCAATGTGAACTTTCCTCTAGTATCTAGCGTCTGTTCTTGCTTCCCAGTTTCAACGCTAAATATCAATATTTTCCCTGCATTACTGCCCGAGATGACATGCTTGCCATCTGGTGAGAAGTCCAGAGTCCACACATCTGTTGCTGCTTCAGTCTCAAACTGTTTTAGTTTGTCTCCAGTTGCTATGTCCCATAGTATCAGTGAGGAGTCTTGGGAACTGCTTGCTAATGCTGAAATTATTAATAAAATCATTTATGTTTTTTATTGTTATACAGACTTTTTTAAAGTCAGTCAGGGCAAGTATGAAACTACAAGAGATGAAGATTTGTTCTTAGTATATTTTAGGGATAAAAGAACTGCATCGAATATTTTATCCAATAAATATATGATTAAAATATTAAAACATTAAGTTAAGCAATTTCAATACTATAGTGCAGAGGTACTTTGGTTTTTATTACATTATATTACTATTACAGCTTGCAAAAAGGAATACAGCTATCAACTTGGGTAATACAGTGGGGTGTGATGAGTAATAATTGTATAAGCAAAAAAATGGTTACAAAAATATTACTTTTTCCATCTGGACTGACAGCAACAGATATGACTCCCAAAGCATGTCCTTCCAGCTGATGTTTCACCTCCAACTTCCCGTCTTCAAATTGCCAGATCTTCACATAATCGTCCAGGCCTCCCGTTATGATGTAGTTCTCAGAGGTTGCTTCAGTTTCTGTTTCTTGACTGAAATGTTATGATATAGTTAATTAAACTGGAACACTATCCCAATTCGACTATTTTAATTTTATTTGTTATTATGTATTGTGTAAACAAAAATCGTCTTACAGGTTATTTTCCGTATTTTCATTATTTTCGCCCTCGGCTGGCTCCTTCGGCTTTTCATTGGTAATCTTACTCCAACCACAGCACCATATGGAATCTTCGTGTGCGTTCTCTTTTTTCTGTTGTAAATAATACTGGAAAAAATTTGGTATAGCACTTGTTATGAGTTCACTAAGCCGGTATGAAATCACACTGTTTCATGATTATACTTAAATTAAACTTACCAGTGTCGTTATGGACATTTTATGAAAGTGTTAGTTATGTACTAAGTCTTTCTTTTACCAAATAAAATAATTCAATGGTTTTTTATTGAATGAAATTAATAAATTCGATCGACCGCCGATCAAAAACAGTGTTTGATTTATTTGACCTTATTTGACGTCACATTGACATTGACGTTAGTTTGTATCTTGTCAATCTGACATTGAGTGATTGCTGAATGTGACAATGTGTCGTACTTAGTAGCCACAGACGCATTAACGTGAGATGAACATACATTTTTCGTAATTGGCAATATCGATTACATCCATTGCCAACCTAAGAAAACAAACGTGACGTGTGACGTTAAGAAGAATCATTCGTTCGTTCAAATTTTAACATTCACTCTGTAAAATGGCGTCTTTCCTGGCGTTGTTGAGTTGACTCACATTGACAATAAAATAACTTTTTGTAGTAAATACAGGACATTTTAAATATTTAGTCGTTGGTGACTTTCAGATAACGTTTATTATCGAATCGTTAACTGTAACCCGCTATGGCGGTTTCTAAATCAACCAATACATACAATCGTCAGAACTGGGAAGATTCCGTGAGTATTTTGTATTTTACAAATCTCTAATGAGGTTACACTCATATTCCTAATGATTACACTAATACAAAACTATTTCGTTACAGGATTTCCCAATTTTGTGTCAGACATGCCTTGGAGATAATCCTTACATTCGAATGGTGAGTCTTGTGTTGATTACTAAATTATCACGCGTATAGCATCAGCTTTGTGTCTACTTCCTTCCTAATTCCTACCTTCTTCCTTTCCCTTTCTTTGTTACCCGTGAGGAACTTATTGAGAAACATTCGATACACACCAAGCTCTAATATAATAATTATTAACCATATGTTTACCTTTCAGACAAAAGAGAAATATGGCAAAGAATGTAAAATATGTGCAAGGCCATTCACAGTCTTCCGTTGGTGTCCTGGAGCTAGGATGCGTTTCAAAAAGACAGAGATATGTCAAACATGCTCTAAGCTGAAAAATGTTTGCCAAACATGTCTCCTAGATCTTGAATACGGTTTACCAATCCAAGTGAGAGACGCTGCACTGAAAATACAAGATGATTTACCTCGTAACGAAGTCAATAAGGAATATTATATTCAGAATTTAGATAATCAGATGTCTAAAAGTGATCCTACTCAGCCGAGTAACTCTGCCTTGAAGTCGAAGGGAGCTTCGGACCTGTTGTTAAGATTAGCGAGAACAGCACCTTATTATAAGAGGAATAGACCACATGTTTGTTCGTTCTGGGTTAAAGGAGAGTGTAGACGTGGGGAGGAGTGTCCGTATCGACACGAGAAGCCAACTGACCCTGATGATCCTTTGGCGGACCAAAATATCAAGGACAGGTATGCATGATGTCATGTTCACTATAAAATAAATCACACTGGGATGACAAAGTTATAGATTTATGGAAAAATCAGAATTATTAGTAATTTCATCCTATTATTATGTATTATTGGCATGTAAAATTTTACTACATAGCCCAGACCTAGCTATATATTAATCTGAACTTCCACAGGAAAATCATAGTTAAATCATTGAAGAATTTATTATCACTTAAAACATATTTCCAGATACTACGGAGTCAATGACCCTGTAGCTGAGAAGCTAATGCGGCGTGCGGCCGCCATGCCAGCCCTGCCTCCGCCAGAAGACCGGACTGTCACCACTCTGTACATCGGAAACTTGCCTGATAACTCCACTGAAGACGAGCTTAGAGGACATTTCTATCAGTATGGAGAAATCAGGTTTGTATAGAATACAAAGAAGTTATTGTAGTAGAATAAAGTAAATAACCAGACAACCGGTTATTATGATCAGTTACTGTTATAGATAATTCTTTACTTTTATGCTTTTGGTTTGGACATTAGGTTAATAAATAATCTAGCCATCTTAATAACATTTCTAGATAAGCAGTTTCTAAAGTATACTGAAATCATTAAATAATTTAACATTTTTCCCCATTTACATTTTACACTCCAAACTTCTAGAAATAAAGATGGTAAACTGCAGACTAAACTACTGTTGAGGCTTGTTGCAGCCAACTATTGAATGGTAACTTTTAAATTACATAGAAAAGCATACCAGAGAATATAATAGTCAATTGTAGTGTTCTCATCAACTTTGGTTATGTTTGCAGGTCATTAACGCTAGTGCCAAGGGCTCAATGTGCGTTTGTCCAGTACACCACGCGAGGTGCCGCCGAGCACGCCGCTGAAAAGACGTTCAACAGATTGGTGATTGGAGGGAAACGGCTCACTATCAAGTGGGGTAAATCACAGGGTAAGTGGACAATAGTTGGTATTATTATATAGTTGGTATTGTTAATTAATAACCGACTTGATGCTATCAATGTTTTTATTTCATGTGTTCATACACTTACCGTAATGGGTCTTCAATTAAAATGGTTTTAGACGTCCGCTTCGCGCCGCTGTATGCGCAGTTGACCGCGCGCTCGGACGTTCTTTTGTTTTTCATACAAAACGCATGTCAACCGTAGCTTAGCATAGCTGTGGGTGAAAGCATCTCAATACAGAAGTAATTTTTCCATCAAGGTCCAATTTTCTCCAGTTATAATACTGAATGTAATCAATGTTACACAGGTCGTCAAGGAGTGAATGAGAAGAGTGAATCAGCTCCCATGTTGGAACCCGTCCCTGGATTGCCGGGAACGCTGCCGCCTCCGCCGGCGTACCTACATCCATTCCCACCGCAGGTAAACATAGCGTTTAATTTAATATCTAAATTATATTAGTACTTATCTAGTCTTGATTAATATTTGTAGTACCTGAACTACTGATGAAAACTAGCTTAATAAAACCTTGCAGTAACAATAAGTGTGTCAAAATTACCGCTCAGATTTTCGGTAATATGTCTCCGTTTCTCCGCCCTGCAGCCTCGTTCTGCTTGATTGGATAGGCAGCCTAAGTCCCCGGTGATATAGAATAGTTTTAGGCATATTATAACTAGCTAACAGTGTTGATAATGTGCTAACCTTGGCCACTGTATTGACTAGAACAAAGCTAAGTTGTGTTTCACTATCTAAATGAAGACATCATGTGTATTCCAGATGCCTCCGCCCCCGAACCGGCCGAACGACTTCTTCAACCTGCACCACTACGGCGGCGGCGGCTGGGCCCCGTGGGCGCCGCCCGGCCCGCCGCCCGCGCCCCTCCCGCTGCACTACCCCAGCCAAGACCCGAGCCGACTCGGGGCGCACGCGCACTCGCAAGCACCACAAACGTAATTATTGTGGGTGTTGTACTCTATGTGTTCTAATTATGTTTTATCATAAGATTCTTAAGTAAAGGTGACTTTGAAATAAATTTTGTAAAATTATTGCTGTTTTGATTTTATTTTTTAATCCTTGTGAAAGTGTAGTGTAGTAGAACAATTTCATACAGCCGCATAATATCAAACACATCATAATATGCAAGTGGCCACTGCATCCGGGCACTATGTCAACAAGCATCTACAACTACTTAATTTTAATTTCCCGAAGTTTCGAGTGGATTGGGCCATTCATAGTCGCGGGTAAATTGGTTCACCTAACGAGTTTGAACTAACTTGCTTTGTAAATTTTCTACCGCGAAAAACCCGTGTGATTACGTTCACTATGTGTTCAAATCGCGTAAGTTTTAAATAAAGTAACATTCAGCTCTGGTGTAAAAAAGTCCATAACAAAATGAAAGTTTTTATCGTTTCCTTGGGTTGTTGAGAAGTCGAAGCTGTCAAGAAATGAAACAAATATCTGAAACTATATTTATTATTATTAATCATAAGTTTATAACATGACTTAACCGTTACAAAACAGTTTAAACATTTCGATAAATCTACATGCTTCCGTTTACCATTATCTGGGGTAAGGACGGTCTGATAGATAATTTACATTAAACTAGGCCCAGATTATATCTATATATGGAATGTGCCCAATTAGGAACACTCGTGAAGTATTGCATGTAAGCGAGAACATTAGTAATGTATCAAGCATAGTCAAATGACTAGATACATGTTAGTAAATCTTATATTCTATTTATACAATGCCTCCCAACTGAATAATTGTGCATCTAAAGTCTTAAAACAGGGCAAGAGGGGTACACACACGATACATTGGGTTCAAATGGGTCCAAAACGTTTAAAAAGTCGACACATTACAAAGCTTGCCAATAATACTTTGACACGCAATCTGTACAATGAACAAGCTAAACATTGACGAAATCCGATTACATTAATAAATCGATTTATATATGTAAGTATTTACAATTTAGGAATGTTCTAGACACACGCTTATTCATTAAAATTATGATTGTGATTAGAAACATTTATTGACACCAAACAAATTAACAATAGCTATAACATATATTTAATGTACTTACATTTTTGATACATAGAGAAGAGAAAAATCATTTTTTGTTGCAAACTTTAATGAAATGAAGTGTGACAAAATATTAAGATTGACTTCATTTAGGTAATAATATTAAAGCGATTATAAGCTCATATTGTTTAAATAAATATTATTTTAGCTAGCAATAATTAGATTTATTGAATATCTATTGAACTTACTTAAACTACACCAAATGCGTTATAAGTACAATAAATAAGAAAGAACATTATCATTTTAAAAATTGACTTCAAATATTTTTACTTTTCTAGTGAAATTTGTAGTATGGTTTGGGCACAAGTTTATTAATAGTTGTTTTGGTCACCTTCGTTCATTTAAATTAGGCAAAGTGGGAGAGTTGATGTTTATCAACCCTATTGGCGTTTGCCAATAGGTACCTATACGTATTTTTACGCACGCATACACTATACATACTCGTACATACATTCTGAAATGGGCTAAGTAATAGATTATAATATACACAGCCATTTATTTTGGCTGATTGATTAACAAATAACTGAAAGTTTTTAAACTTAAACTGTAGTTTATAAGGCCACCCTGATTGCAAATGAAAGTAAATATTATTCACAGTATAGATCGATTACCAATAACTAGCACATACAACTTCGTAATTGTGTATTTTCAATTATCTATTGTGATATCAGTTTGTGATAACATTCTATTTGACATGCAACATGACGTAACAAGTTTCAAAGAAAATCAGTTGGTTTGCATTCATGTCTTTATAACTAGTGCCTATTTCAGGTAATCAATCTATAACAAAATAATCGAACCGTTTTCGTACCTAAACTATAAAAGTAAAACTTAATAATTTAATATTGATACTATTAGATGAGTTCACTTCGGGCGAACCTTCGACTTGAGTGGTCATTAGCAACTTTTCTAATTGTACGGTAGTTTTTTAGCATCTGCTTTAAAAAGGTTATTATGTATTCTTGTAGTCAAAATACAGTAGTTCTCGTTCTCAAAACATGATTAATATAATATCTAGCTTCTAAAATGATATGATATAATTGAAAAACCGCATTAGCGGCTTAAAAAATAAATATTACATGTTTAGTTTGTTTTTAACTTTACAGAATTCATTTTAATTATTGGGGTTTATTTAATATTTTTAGGTGATTTATTATTTTTACATACAAAAGCAGACAGCAATATTTCTTGATAGATGAAACCAATGCATGAATAAATTAAATCTAATCTAAAAAGTGTATCTATCTGTGTAAACTAAAATCATCTTATTTACTTCTGGGCAAGCAAATTGTATGAATTTAGGCCCATCTCGTAGCCAGATTTGGTAGCTAGCTACGAAATGAGAAAAGTGTTTTCCCATCTTGTAGCTAGCTACTAAATGGGAACGATCTATTCGGTAGGTTAGGGTTTTTTGTTTTTACTATTCTTTTTTCTTAATCTTGGACTTTCGAATTCCTATTTCGTAGCCAGCTTCGAATCGGGATTATTTCTCCCATTTGGAAGCTAGCTACCAAATCTGGCTACGAGATGGGCGTAAACCATTGTATGAAGGTATATAGAGTTATATAAAAAACATTTATTCATTTCTTTATTCATATTACAACTAATCAATTTTGGTTAAATATCATAAAGCGATGTTACTAAAGCAATTCTAAATATTTAAAAAAATGAAAGCTAATGAAAAACAATACTGTAATTAACTAGAAATATCTTTTGACAACATACTTCGCTTTTAGGATACTTGAAACATTAAAAACAGTAAGAAAGCGCTTTATATTAAGTAACATTATTTTATTGATGTTTTACATAATATTATTTACGATTATTGAATGAGCTGCTATAACAATACATAATCTCGTGTTCAATGACATTATTTGCGTCCATTCTTGAAGTCACACAAAGCATTATTTACTCAAACATTATTTTATTCCAATTATACCTGGAAACATAAAATTGCGCGCTTAATTGTAGTTTAACAAGCCGAGAACACACAGTATCAGACCAGTCTTAATTAGCGTGCCTTATTGGATACCTGGCTGATTTTTAACAACGAACAAAAGCCTTTTGCCACCTTGCTCCACATTGAACTTGAATATAGTCATCGATTATCGATAACTCAAATGATACTTGTATAGATAATAATGCTAAAGATATTTTTTATTGTTTGTTTAAACGCGCTAATCTCGAACACTACTAATCCGATTTGAATAATTATTTGTAACGGATAGCCACATTCAACTGGAAGGTTACATGCTATTTTTCATCCCGAATTCTCAAGGGAACGGGCACATCGCGGGTAAAACCGCAGGGCACAGCTAGTCTATAATATACTAATATACATACCCGGACTAATTCACACACAGTTCATTAAACTCAAAGTAAGCTTTGAGCTTGTATTATGGAATCAAACCGGGACTGGTAATTCCCGAGTTAGCCCTTTCATACATAAACAAAGTAAAAACTTTACCTCTTCATAATATAAGTATGGATATAGTACGTACCGTGTGGTGCTAGTACCGGTTGGCGTTGGCGATCTGCGCGTTGACGGCGGCGGCGGCGGCGCTGGAGGCGGCCGTCTGCACGTGCTGGTTGCGGAGGATCTCCGTCGTGAACTCGGCCTGCGCCTTCGCCAGCGAC
The DNA here is from genome assembly GCA_951394245.1 of Cyclophora punctaria. Taxonomy (NCBI): domain Eukaryota; kingdom Metazoa; phylum Arthropoda; class Insecta; order Lepidoptera; family Geometridae; genus Cyclophora; species Cyclophora punctaria. The sequence continues at coordinate 7,381,697 of OX596184.1, forward strand.
GCGCCCGTCGACCGGTAGATGCGGTGCACCTGAATGTGGGATACAAACATTCATGGAAACTGTAAACTTGAGGTCTACCTATTAACATTTATGTACTAGCCGCGCTCGGCGGTTTTAACCGCGGTGTACTCGTTCCCACGGGAATTTCGGGATAAAATGTATCCCATGTGTTATACTGATGTGTCTGTAATGTCCCACATTACAGGCTAATACTTACTTACTTATCAGTAGACCATGTCGGAGGCATTGAGGCGGTCTAAAAATTCCGACACCAGGGTTGGCTACTAACCTACTCGAACTTATCGCAGTAGTCTCACCTTAGCCATAAGCATGATGTCTGCGACGAGACAGGTGATGAACCCGATGGCGACTATCAGCGTGATGATGCCCACGGCCACGCTGTTGTTGAATGACTCGATGCTCGTGATCAGACCACTGAAAGGTAATCATGAAAATTATTAATATATTTAAGGATGCTCCTGATAACTATTATGCAGAGGACCTTGACCTGGATGAGGCAGGACAGGAAGTCACAGGAAGTGAAACTTCGTTATGAATGGACAAACGACCTACGGGTGGGGTTCAGGTATACAATTTATTTTAAAATTGGGTATATGTGTTGCATATTTGTTTTTAAGAATATTGTATACTTTGCTTAATGCCATCAAAAATCCTGTAAATTAATGTTTATTTTCATAATTTCAAATGTTCGGGTCCAATATGTATTTTGTTCCCTATAACCCCTCAACCGTGGCAGCCATTTTGCGCGAATACGCGCATCTGTGGAGCTACTTCTAGCAAGTAGTAGAAAGTCGTTGAGCGTGAGAATAAAATGACAATATCTCTAAAGTTTTGTATGGAAGCTATATATATAACGTATGTCGTTAGAATCGTTACGAAACAAGCTTACATAATTAAATAGATTTATTAAGTCTAGCAATGTAATGCATTAAGAAAACTAATTGGAATTCGGGATAAACTTTTTTTTCCGCTTTTTGTACAAAATTAGCTAAAATACAAATAAAAATACAATTTTATAAAAAAATATATATTTATTATCCTTAAATAAACATTAACTCACAATAATCTAAAAAAAAATACACACCATGCCATACATTTTTTTTATCACAGAAGCTTTATAAAAAACGAATGAACACAACAGGCACACTAATTCACACTACGGAACGAAATTTGAAACCTCTAGACACGGTCACTGGCTTGTTTTAAAGACTTGATGTGTGATTGTATGTTGTCCTTGTTCTTTCCGCTACACTTTGTGCAAGTTAGAGTAGAATAGATACAGTTATTTATGTTTTATACGGTAAAACAAGTGACGTTGTAATGACGTTGTCATTTAATGCTTTTAAAGCAGTGACCACAGATTCATACAATTTTAAATTCGGCTTTAAAAGCAGTTTCCACGGCGGAGGGGATAAAGGATTTTAATTATGTTTAATACGAGGCGGAATACGGATTCTAAAATTAAAAAAATAAGGACGTCCATTCCCTTTTAGTTTTGGACACACTGTACATAGTTATTATACTAAATGAAACGGGTCTACATCGCGTTATATATAACGTATTTTTCAACACAACAGTTAGTTATAGGATTATCCATAATCATAATAAACCAAAGACAATCCCTTTTGTAGAACAAATATCAAGTTATGTGATTTCATTACATTCTTACACATCCACTAAACTTTTTCCTCTATAGAATTAATTGTCTCTGGTACAAAGAACGGCCATGTTTGTTTACATTTCAAGACTCTTACAAACAAAGTAGATGAAAAAAACAAACTTACCAAGAACCACCACCGCTGAATCCAATGCTCTGTACCAACGTAATTATAGTTTGGAACAGAAATATGAAGAAGAACACCATAAAATTGAAGGAGGAATCGCTTCTGAACGCCTTGTATATAGGTCGGTACCAACATAAGAAACTGAACGGCGTGAGCAGAACGAAGTATAGTATGGACAGGCCGAATGTGGTGAACCCAAGACCGGCGAACATTATCGACATGCCGCCAACTATGTTTAGTGTCAGGATCATAGTGTAGACTGAAACAAAAAGAGGTTTTCATTGAAGCTATCTTCGAAGACGATATAATGTGACAATTTTGTCATAATCAAATATCTTAAAAGATGATTCAATATGACAAAATTGTTTTGTTTATTAATATGTATATTCTAACTAATATTATAAATTCGAAAGTAACTCTGTCTGTCTGTTACACTTTCACACTAAAACTTCTGAACCGATTTGAATGAAATTTGATAAACAGTTAGTCCAGAGCCTGAGAAAGGACATAGCTACTTTTTATCGCGAAATTCCCGCGGGAACGGGTACAACGCGGGTGAAACCGCGGGACGCGGCTATATTAAGTATATTTATTTCTTCATCATAACTGAACTTCTTTAAATCATTAACATGCATTAATATTCCTATTCCTTTACGGTATTGATGTTATCAGTAGAGATGCTTGATCACTTTGAATAACCTTAAAAGCGATACTTTATTTTAGAACATCATTCTTCTATGTTCTTAAGATAGCTAAAGTATTTAAATTCGTAGCCAGTCAAGTTTGTGGTGAAGGTCAGACATTATTGGCTATTAATTAATAGTAAAACCTAATGATCGCATACTTTGTGTTACTAACTAAGCATTATAATGCAAGCAATGTTGATTACTAAATGAACAGTTGGAGAATTCCGAAATAAGTATTTGAATTGAGACATACATTGCATACAACAGCGCTAATTACTAACGAATTTTAAGTATAAACGCTAAACGAAAACTATTAACACTAACGTTGTTTGGCATTACCAAAGTTAGTTTATTAGGAGAAAACTACATGTAACGTTACATCACTTTTATAGAGATACGCAGGATGTTGCCTCTATGAGAAAATAAATCAATACTTATACGTATAATAATGCTGAAGAGTTATTATATCTGAACTACCCGTAAATATTTTTGTATTGCCACATTGAGGAGGAAGGCTTCTTTTTATTCGAAAATGACTTTGGGGCGTAAAAGAAAGTGACAGAGAAAAGAGTGCATGGCAAAGGACTCTCTATATCTCTCTTACTAATCAGTACAATGAGGATATCACTACATAGTATAAAACAAAGTCGCTATTTTTGTCTGTTTGTTTGTCTGTATGCTTAAATCTTTAAAATTACGCAACGGATTTTGATGCGGTTTTTTGTAATAGGTAGAGTGATTCAAGAGTAAGGTTTTTATGTATAAAAATTCCCGATATTCCCACGGGAACGGGCACAACGCGGGGCGCTGCTAGTTAGTATATAAATTCAAAAGTACTCACACATCCACAAATGATACAAATGGCGCACGATCCTTTGGAACTCTAAGGGTATGTCTACATTGATGTCCTGGTAGAAGCACGGCTGGATCGGACAGAAGGCGGGTAGCGGGGGCCAGTTGTTTCTCCGCCCAGCTGAACCCGCCCTTAGTTCCGCTTCTCGCCTCGCTAGCTCTTCTGCTTTACGTTCTAACTCTTCTTGTCGCCTCTGGAGATTGAACGGTGAAGATGACATTATAGAATATGATAAGCCTTTTGTTTATGGTCACTTTTAGACTTTTATTTGAATGTCTGTAAGGGTGAGATTAGTTTATGGTCACTTTTAAATAAGGTTTTGAAATCAAGTTATGAGCATGATTTTATAAGTGAAAGCCTAGGTTCTGTAGAGGTTCTATTTTATTTATTTTAGGATCTTTGGAGCACTGGTGATTATGGTGAGATTATGGAATCTAGGTACTTCAAGACAATTAGAAAGGGTCTTATATATTGTCACTTCACAGATATGTTTCAACGTATATCAAGACATTTTACTTAAACCATGTAAAGTAGAATATTTTTAAGCAATAAAAAATATACGGCCTATAACACGACAGCTAAACTGCGTCCAAGAAAGAGAAATCATTTAAAATCGAGACCTCTGCGTTGCACAGTGTACCAAAAACGGTAAGTTGCGTGTGATCGTAACGAGGCGTAAAGGAAATTAGATATTAAAGTGTTACTACTCTTAAAGTGGGCACTGTACCAGTCAATAGGAATGTAGTGCTTGTTTAGATTAGGGATGTGTCGTGTACCAAATATTATGTATAGTCGGTCCATGGTAATATGTAAAGGACTTTATTATATTACTTTGTCACATTATAAAATTTGAAAATTCTAATTGACATGTTAGTAGTTATGTTAAATGTTTGAATATGTTAAGGTCCTATGTATGCGTAATATTTTCATGGACTGACTGTACTTATTGTGAAGCGATTTAACACACATTATAGCATATAGGATTAAAGTAAGTGAGTTTGTGTAAGTTAGTGGCCAACCCTGGTGTCGGAGTGTTTAGACGTCCTAAAGGCCTTCTTCTTCTTCACCGAGTGGATGGTCACCCTGACCAATCCTGGTGTCAGAGTTATTGAGCCGCCAAAGGCCTCTGACGTGGCTCATGTAACGACTACTAAAGGCCTTCAACAACCGGGACCGACAATTTAACGTGCCCTCCGAAGCACGGTAGCATTCACATAGAAATTCCATATCGACATATCCAAGTACCGAGCTGCACGTTGCTTAACAATCGCAATGAGTTAACACAGCATACTTTGCGAATCATTTTATACATCCTCACAAAATGTATAACATTTGCTTGGCCTAATTAAACTCCTAGACTCCTACAACAATCTAAAGTCAAAAGTTCAACAGTTAGTTAATAGCTATAATATCAATGAATTTATAATAGGCAATTAACTAATGAATCTGAGTCACTAATTGCTTGTACATTTTAAATTATCAGTAGGCGCATTCAAATATCAAAGTACCTAATATGGCTTTTAAAGATATTTACTAACAAAATAATCAGAGTAAATAAAGGTTACTAGAATAAAATTAGTCACATGATAGAGCGCATTACACATATAGATTATAGAAATGGAAGCATAGAGAAGTTTCTTACACATTAGTCTATGATAAAGACAGTTTCAATGGATATTTTACAAAATACATAACTTAAAACCCACCCTAATTTCAAAAATATAGTAAATTATACCAAATAGCTAATTTATATAAAAGATACATGTTAAACCACATAATATAATATAACTAAGTATATTTAAACATAATGAAACACATATTACCTTGAGCTCCTTCAGTGCAGTATGGAAAAAGCAAAAAAATAGTGCATTATTATTTATTATTTGTATCATGCAATTATTATACTATTTACTCTAAAAAGGTTAATATAATTTGTCATGGTGCTATTTGACATATATTAACATCATTAATACTAATATAACTATGTACTATAACTACTATAAGTATTGACTATTGCGTGTTTATTATTTATTGTCAGTTTACTATAAATATTTGCCTTGAGTTATAATTTAATCTCGATAGCATTTATTTGAGCTAGAGTAGTGCGATAAGTTTCTACAGAGTAGGTGATTTTTGTGTTATATCATAATTTTCTATTAATTGAAACTTATTATAATTACAAAAAAGTGCAGTTTATGGATTTATTTTAAATAAAAATACCTTCTTTATTTTTTGCTATAAGTACTTAGAAGGCTTTATTGCTTGTAAATGTTTATTTTTAAATGTTACATATGTTTCTAGAACATTAATGTAGACAAAATATATTTATTTATTTGCATCTATAGTGTTTTCCATTATGACGCAGAGATTAGATATGGATGACAGTATTATTAGGTTTTTATAAGATAAGAAACAATAAACAACACAGTACTTCTTTTTATGTGTCACACATGTAAAGAATATCTGTAGTTCTGAACTTTTTCAAATAAATTTGTTCTAAATTAACCGAGGCAAAGTTCTAATGTAAAAACTCCCCGTCAACTAACCATGACACGCTGGTACTAACCTAACATTCTAATCTAAAAGATAACTCGATTTAATCTAAATGAATAACATGTGAAAATATTGGTCACAGGATGGATGCCCCTGATAGTGCATTGAATTAACTACATTTAATATTTGTATTAAACGTGGAATAAATCAGAATCATTGATTCCATTTTTGTTTACATATAAATTGTAGAACAAGATTAACATTGTCAATGGTTAGTGATTTCCCATCTCAAAATAATAAATATACAATGTCTGAATGTATTATACAACTATTAAAGTTCTTTATATTAAGTGCATCAAGCAACAAGCTGGAAATTGTTAATGATTACAATTTATTAAGTGGGCGGTATTGGTCAAGCACCCTATTTGATAAGAGAGTAAGGGGCAGACTCCACAACAATGTATTTTCTAACATGTTTATGTTTATATTGAAAAGTTGATACACATTACTAAAATACTATAAATCATTATCATTATGAGATTATGAGATAGAGTGCTCGGTATATTTCAACATAATTGCTAATCTAGAGATTGCAGTTACAAACTACACTTGTGTATTACTTTGCACTACTCAAACTTCATGTAAATATTGAGTACTCATTGTAGTATTAAGGAAAGTTTATCAGAAAGGGTTACCTGGAAATCTGCAGTTGTGAAGTTTGTGGGTGGAGCCTGAGGCTGCTGTGGGGGTGCATTTGATGTTCTGTTGTACTGTCCACTCTCGGGGGGCGACACTGCTTGCATAATAGCCGGCTGTGACGGCTGTTGTTGACCCTACACATGTTAAACTTAGTCAATACAACCAACAACAATTAATAGCATTTACCAACTTATTTACACAGATGCAGCTCAGACAACTGTAATTTAACATATATACTATTAAGAAACAGGTTATTCCCAGCGATATCAACCGATACCGTTGTTCTGTTTCGACACCTACAAGAATCCGATATGTGACTAATATGAATATACCGTAGGCTGATTTGCATTTTGTTGACCATCGAAGGGATTGTAATCGTCGAGACCCCGTGTTGCATTATTTGTACTTCTAGCCACTTGCTGCACCGCTGGGTCCTAAAACAAATCATGGGTTTGTAAGGGAAATTGATGAAACCGAATAAATTCACAGCACACAAGAGTTACATACAGCAAACGGATTGTCTATGGTTGGATCACCAAACGGATTGTCTTCGAATTTAGACATATTACTCTATTTATTTACGCCACTTTATTAATAACTATATAATAAATTAACAAGAAATACTTAATTGATTTACACACTGATTCACAGGTTTTTTTGCGTACAAAAAGCAATATCAATCAACTGTGACAGATAACTGATGATGACGAAAAATGACAGCTCGCGACGACAGTCATGTCGGTGTTGCTATTCTAATTTATTTATTCTGCTCAACTGACTGATGTGACTGATGGGTTTAATTATTGCACCCTTTGGTTGCACCGAAAGTAACATTTTGGGTTGCTGTAAAATTCTTGAGTCATCTATAATTTCTGAAATTAAAATCACGGCTGTCCTATTTAATGTTCTAAAAAGTTTATGGCTTAAGTCCTGTTACAAAACCCAGTTAGGTTAAAACAAATCGGGCTTTATTCCCTTGTATGGTATGTTGAATTAAAATTTATAAAACTGTAATTTCTTAATTATTGACATGTGCACAAAATAACAAAAGTTTGCATAATTATTATGTTATTGCTCGATGCATGGGAGAAGTCCTGATCCTGATTATGTTCAAAGAATAAAACCTCTTCTCGATTCTTTCTCGCTCGACTTGAAAAAGTTATTAAAATAAATTTTGCTCTGAATGTTGGTAATAACCCAAAAGAAAATGAAAGTTGTTTTGCAGTTGGCAGCCTCGAACAAGTGTCAGTTTATTGAATGATTCTGTCAAAGTAGGTAGCTGTTTACGTTTTGTATCGTTATTTTGCGAGAGTTTTGCACAACTTTTATTATATCTTATTGTTTTTATGATAGCGATTTTACAAAGACTGTATGGTGAAATTAGTGTTCTTCCCGTTACCTCTAACGAATCATGTCAGATGTCAAGAGGTGAATAATTTATGTTTTGTGTTCTAAAACGTGTGAGTGACAGTTTTTATATTGTTTGGGATTTGGAGCGATAAACATAAACGGTGAGTATTTCCTATGTTATTTCTGTAGAATAAAATTCTAGTTTATATAGCTGTTAACTGGCCACTGGTACATAGCTGAAAAAAAAGCAGACGGAGGTGCGATTGGTTGGCTAGTTGTTTGGGGCTACTTCGAGGGCTTGCGTAATTGTGTAGCTGTGTAATTGAGTCGGTGTCGGTGGACTGGAGTATTGTTAGTTATGATGATGAGGCAAGGCGCGTACCGACCGGTCTGCCGGTCTCCCAGCGAAAGTTGTTTGCTTGTTGCTCTTGCCATCAAGGAAGTAACTCCAGTAACAATATACTGGTCTTGCCACTCACTTCACTTACATATTATGAATTATTTTATATAAAATGACACCAACCATCTATTCTGACCTGTTCACATCATCGGATGAAAGTTAATTTCATAATTCTGCATGTTTTTATAATAAATTAAGAGTTAGATAACATCCAGTTATGTAGATGAGAAGTTTTGAGGTCTCTATGAATATTTGAGATTTATTAAAATTAAGGTAAATTATTTAAATTTTATCTTCTTGCTACCAAAAATGTCTTAACCACATCCCAAAAAGTTCTACTAAAGATTCTAATAAGAAATTGTTGTATGAATTATTTAACTAAGAAGAAATAAGAAGAGAGAAAAGCAGCCAGCCAGCAGCATCCTATGCAGGCAACTACAATAAAGCTGAAGCATTTGTTGTTTTATTTTGCTAATGTACGATAGCTATAGTCAAGAGAAACGTTGTGGGCTCTTTCTTATCCCATACTTCCCTCAGAGACAGGTAAAAAGGGGTAAAACTGCGAGGCAATGTGAGACTTTGGTGAATACAAATAGTAATCATCTGACCCCACATGATTGTAAAGTGGAAGTTGAACAACTTGTTTTATCTAACACATGACTTCTCTATGTACTCGATCAAACACCAGTTTCATTGAACAGAGTCGTAGTAAAGATAAAAGAGTTGAAAGGTTATCATTTATTACAAAACTTTATGGACTATTGTCGTTTTTAACAGTATTTTTGACTGATAAATTATTAAAATTACCAGTTTTTTTACTTGTAAGGAAAATCCAGACAGAAACAGGAAAGTTTGGTGTTTTTTATTCAATTCTTAACTTCTTCTTTGGGAGATAAAAAGCTATTGTTATGGACATCAAAAAGCTCAATCAAAAAATATGAACCAGATGCTCCCAAATTTTCTCAGCAGCATAGGCTACTTGCCACAGAGTGGGTATAACTTAGGTAAAACCATGTGGCATTGCCAGTCAGTTCCTAAATATAAGTAGGTAGCAAGTAGTAATCAAAAACATAGGCCATATAAAAATGGCCTCAAACTATTGATTGAGTATCACAAGTCAATTGGTGTCTGAATGATGGGAACCTTATTATCTTCATAACAATGTTCATTGCCACCTCTTAACTTCACATGGTGATCATAACAAAACACTTAATACAAAAACAATCAGTATCATCAATTTGATGAAACATCTCCTATATTAACTCCATTTACTTTTACATTGATTTATGTCAGTTAGGCTTTGTACTTTTATGTAAGAACTGAGCTGTTATTTGGTAAGAGAATAAATCAAAGGCGGATTAAATAAAAGGACGCCAAAAATACTTATTAATTCGTAGGTACAGTCAGCAAATCAAAATGCAACACACTTTAGTAGTTAACTGTACGTACGTCGACTTACGTATCTAAGTCGACCCATCCAAATGCTGAGCGTACTAAGAACCTTGTCATATTCAAACTCTAATTATAACTACTTACAAGTCAATTAGATTTGCCGAATTTACAGTTTGACAAAGTACCTACCTAAACTGCGTAACATTTTAATTGCCAGCTGTACATATCGAAATCACAGCCATGCATTCGAGAAACTCAATAATTATGGCTATAACTAACAACAAGTATCTATGAGCATGTAGTCACGAATATGTTAGGTAGTAATCGTGAATGTTGAGCAACGTCTAGTGCAGACACTACTTGGATAGGTGACCATTAGAGGGTTAAGCGGTTCCGCTTTCAAGAGTCTTAAATGTTGTTGAAGAAGTTAAAATAGTAATACTAGCAGTAGTATTAGCCTGTAATGTCCCACTGCTGGGAAACGCCTCTCGTCTCACTGAAGATATCAGTACAGTAAGGAGGATTAGGCCTAATCATCACGCTTGCCAAATGCGGGTTCGCAAACTGATTATACTCGGCTTTTTATAATAACGTTACGTTGAAATTGGGGATCTTACGGACAAATCGGACAATCTATCAATAACTGATACACTTATTATTTTGTATCAGGTTTTTACGTATTGTCAGATGAGAAGCTCATTAAGTACAAATTAGAATATGACACAAGAAATGAGTACTTTTTACATAGTTATATTAGTGATATAATATGAATCAAGCCATGTCTATACGAGTACCATACCCTTCCTCTTATAGTTTATAAAAATTATATAAAGACCTTATGATACCGTGTCACAATTTGTTTAATATTTATTGTTTTTTAGATTTGTAATTGTGTTGTTCAGTGTGTTGTTGTAGTAAATTAATGGATACTGTAAAGTAACAAACATTCATTGTAAAATCATCATAATAAGGACAAACAATAAACAGATGGATGCTGGTTGGCACTGTATACGTGTTGTTTATAACAATAGTTTGAACTGATGAACTGATGTTCATAATTTTCTCAAATCCTACACTGTGTTACAAGTTGCCTTTCAGATTTTATGTGATTTAATAATAGTTAAAAATGGAGTTAATGCTTATGTGGTTTTTACGATGCTATAAATGGATATAGTGTAGTTAAAAAGTTCGCGTCTGCAGAGTAATTTGAAATATTAGGTAAGTTGCAATTTTAGTTCTTTATCACTACATAGTATAAAACAAAGTCGCTATGTTCGTCTGTTTATTTGTCTGTATGCTTAAATCTTTAAAATTACGCAACGGATTTTGATGCGGTTTTTTGTAATAGGTAGAGTGATTCAAGAGGAAGGTTTTTATGTATAAAAATTCCCGATATTCCCACGGGAACGGGCACAACGCGGGTAAAACCGCGGGGCGCTGCTAGTATTAATATATAACAGCCTCCGTGGTCTTGTGGTTGAGCGCTCGGCTCACGATCCGGAAGGTCCGGGTTCGATTCCGGGTGGGGACAATATCTTACAAAAAATTCTTTGTTCTCAGTTTTTAAAAAACTGCTCTCAGTTTGGTTGGGGCATTGCAGGCTGAATCACCTGATTGAATGACACGTTAAGCCATCGGACCCGGTTACTTTCTACGGATAGTAGTCGTTACATGAGCCATGTCATAGGCCTTGGCGGCTCAATAACTCTGACGCCAGGATTGGTCAGGTTGACCATCCACTCGATGAAGAAGAAGTTCTTTATTCATTTAATTTAAGGAGGTCCTATAGCTATTAATGATTATGAGTTATATTAAAGTAAAGTAACGTATAAGCCTGTAATGTCCCACTGCTGGGCAAAGGCCTCTTATCTCACTGAAGATATTAGTACAGTGAGGAGAATCAGGATGATTAATGAATGAGTATATTGTTCTAGTAAAACCGCTAACAATTCAAGAAAGCCAATTATACGTTGGTTAAAGATTCGTATTCGCTGACCTATTATGATAACTATATCCCTGTATAAAATAGGGCTGAAACATAGTTTTGTTCTCTTTCAAAGTTACTCTAAATATTAATTCTAGATTTGTTAATCTTGAGTTTAAGGACCTAGGTCCGTAAAATAACTCATGATTTCCTCCTAAGAATAAGTATTAGTAAACCAATGTAACATAAGATTTTACATTACGATGGGAATTAAGTAGTATTCAAAAAGGATTATTAAATTAAACACCTTAATTTTTAACTTAATTTTTGCAATCTGTTATTGCGTATGACAGTTAAAATGTGGACTAATATGATCGATTTTCCAGCCGAAGACGCTTCCTTCCGAAGAGGAAAAACGTTCAGAGATTTTATTCCATTCCTACCCCATCACTGAACCCTATTCCTCAATGGAAGATGTAGTCTTTCGTTAATAAATCAGTAATGTTAGATTGGTTGTAAACTTTCGGAAGAAACAATATAATATACATATCTTACTAAATATTTTTAACAACACTCTAGTTCTTGGAATAAAGATTAACTCATCATATGGTTGTTACGTAAAATCATATACAAATATAACTCCACGTTAATTCCGACTGCGTTATTACAGCTGTTATAAACAATCTGTAAATCCATCAAGTATTAGGCACGCCACACACGCGGTATCCACTATTTTCGGACCATTAGCGGCTCGTATTTGTCCACGTAACTCGGAGAAAAGGTTTTCGCTACTTAACCATTTTATGTGTAGATATTTTCTCAGCTTAGCCGCGCCCGTCCGAAGTTAAATGGAGCTTAGAAAATGGGTTCTGCGAAACTAGTACCGAGACTTAAATAAAAACTTTTTATTTGTTTCCTTAAAATATATATCATAATGGTGAAGTTGTTTTACGTCTTTGTCCGGTCGGAGTTTGGGAGTGCTTGTTTTATTATGTTCGTACAAGTCATGCATGTGGAGGAGATGCGAAGTATTTATGAGCTCTAGGACGCGGGACGGTCGTTACAGAAACTTTTTCACAGTAACATCCTACTTGAGGAGACAAAGTCGCAATTTGGCAGAGGTCAGTTTTACGGTCCCGCCGACCGTAATGAATTGACGGTAAAATGCGTCGAGTGTGGGCTGTAGTCACCAACTTTTCGGATGACTGCACCGGTAAACTACAACTTTGTCGATAAAACGATAAATGTAGAGCGTCATTGTGACGCAAACTTGACCGTCTAAATATAGATACTGGATTACTATTATATCCATCTTGGGTAGGCACCTATATGGATTGTTAGTGGTATTTATAACTTATTTCATAACCGTTCTTGATTCATCGGGTCATTCACTTTTGTTTTAATATTAAGAAGTGATTTAATTCCACTTATCCCATCACTGAATCCTTCTCCTCAATGGAACATGTTGCCTTTGGTTTAAAAATATCTATATTATCTTCAGATAATAAGTTTAAGGTTATATTATATTACTAGCAGCGCCCCGCGGTTTTACCCGCGTTGTGCCCGTTCCCGTGGGAATTTCGGGAATTTTTTTACATAAAAACCTTCCTCTTGAATCACTATACCTATTACAAAAAACCGCATCAAAATCCGTTGCGTAATTTTAAAGATTTAAGCATACAGACAAACAAACAGACAAAAATAGCGACTTTGTTTTATACTATGTAAGGATTAATACCAACTAACTAAAGATTGGATAATTCAATGTATTTATCAGGCAGTAGGTACTCTTGCCTTATATGGTATGTAACTAGGTATGTAACCTTTCCCCCGAGGAGGGGGCCCCCACCCCAGGGGGCCCGGCGCTGTCGGGTTCGGTGGATGAATCTCCGTTTCCCACGTTCCCGACACTAAGCACACTGAAGGCACAGCAGTGGTTTTAGTGGGTAGTCACTGCGGTAGGTGCGATGAGCCCCGGCAGCGGGGGGAGCTTGCCTACCGGGTTGAGCCCCACATACCCCTGCCGTCTGGCACCACCCGGACGGCGGGGGATGCGTAAATGCATTTCCACTGCTAAACAAAAAAAAAAAAAAAAAAAGGTATGTAACCTTTATTACATCGGCCAGACTACGAGTCTAGATACAGGCCATGCAACTTAATGCTATTTCGGACTATGTTTCATTATTAACAAGTTATTTGCTCATTAATAACAATGAAAGGGAAACATTATTTTAATGATCTGTGGGTTATTCCACACAGGAAAGGCTGCAGTTCTATAGTTAGGTAAATTACGAGAATAAACACAGATGGTTGGCCAATTATTTTCCTTATTGAAATGTGTAATGTAATGACTGTTTTAATATGCATTAAAACTTTGATATATTATGACTAATATGAGGAAGGTATGAAATAACCTAATATATTAGTTAGAACTTAGTTACTAAGGCAATTAAATCTCTTATTTAACTTGTTTTTAAGATCCCATTGCGCTCGGTAAAAATGAATCTTAAACTCTGACTGTTAAGATTCATTTTGTGACGAATTTGTAAAGAACAATTTTTAGTTTAATAACTACACTGAAATGGCAATTTTTGCGGTAGTGTCGTTTAGATTAATCGCCAGTTTTGATGGTAAGTGGGTCCAATCAAAGTGAATCGAATCGATTTGGTTTAAAAATACGGTTGATTTAGAAATCTGAAAATAGTACATATTTTAAATAAGATTATTTTACTTCCAAAATGTGGCTTTACAATAATAGATATAGCATACGTTTAAACTTTATTATTTATTTATTTATTTATTTCAATTAATACGGGGACCCAATTACATTAATTGAAAAACTTACAATCTAAAACCATCAAATCAGAAATCACAATAAAAAAAAAAAAACAGAATATATCATCGACACGAAGAAGAAGAAGAACAGAATAACAGTAAAAATATAACATAATTGAGTATTAATCTATACTTTACTAATATTATAATACTGCAGAGTTTGTTTGTTTGTTTTTTTTTGATTGTTTGATTGAACGCGCTAATCTCAGAAACTACCAGTCCAATTGGAATAATTCTTTTTGTAATGGGTAGCCACGTTCAACAGGAAGAATATAGGCTATTTTTCATCCCGAAATTCCTACGGGATCAGGCACAACGCGGGTAAAACCTCGTTGCGCTGCTAGTGATTATTTAGTAACCTATCTCCCGATGTTTCCCCCATATCATAATCATGTACCCATAACCTGTTACTTATAAGCGAATTATTATTGCCAGATGGTTTCAGTGCCATAGAAAGTTATGGAATTATAAGTCACGTTGAAATTGTGTAACGGTTAAACAATGTGTGACGTAGGTAACTATAGGTTATGCTACCGATAAATGCCGATGACGATTTTTGATGTTAAACCGACTGAGGTTAAAAGTAACAACATTTTATGAGCAATATTGAGTGAATAAACTATACCTACTATACTAGGTTATATATTTTATGGACATTTACATATAACTTAACAGTAGCTGCTTGAGGTTCAAATACATCTCTATGAATATTATACATATCAACATCCTGTGGTTTTACCCGCGTTGTTTTCGATCCCAAGGGAATTTCGGGATGAAACATAGCCGATAACCTTGCCGTTGAATGAGGCTATCCATTACAAAAATAGTCATTAAAATGGAATTGGCAGTATCTGAGATTAGCGCGTTCAAACAAAAAAATAAGGAAAAATGTCTTCCCGACCTATAAAATGTGTTTGCGACTTCAGCACATCTATGAAAACTACGATAGGTGGATTATTGTGATATCATGTCAATCCTAGATTTGTGGGTACAGTAATGTAATTTTTTTCGCCAAATTACTTATATCAAGGTAATAAGTTAGATATCTGAAACTAATAATAAATATAAGGCACGTTGCTAGTTAGTTAGTACAGTCAGCCAAAAATGTGGTCTACCACCCTACGGTTGAGATTCATTTGAACGTCATGAAACAACAAGGTCAATTTTCATTTAATAATAGAGGTCCAACTAAGTCACCCAATGATGTCAAATGTCAGGCATCTCAGATAACAGACAAAACGTCATAACATAATTGTGCATAGAAAAGTCAACCTTAGCGATCGTTACATCTCGCAGAAACTTGTCAAAAGTGGTAGACCACTTTCTTGGCCGACTGTACCCCATACATTATTGACTAGATTCTTCGTATTAGTTAAATACGTATTAAAACTAGTAGTACATACGTGACTTGATTTGTACATTAATTAGTTGTTACGCGGATATAATATGTAAACATTGGACGTATTTTTAATAGACAGTGAACGGGTGACCTCGTCACCGACTTGGAATGATTAAATTGTATATAAAGGCTTATTGCAGACAAGATTCGGCAAACCTGATTAAAAGTGTACCTTGCAAATGTTGCATGTTTTATTATGTTTCCGGTAACGTGACCTTAGTCCGTGCCTTAGTTTTACGTTCATTGTGCCCTTGGCCTTATTTGATATTTGTATATAAAGGGAGACTTGCATAACGACAATTATTTCTATTAAGTAACCTGGAAATTAGTGTAAATATTTAAAAAAATGGTTTAATATATTTTATTAGTTAGTTAATAATATTGTAAGATCCTATAACATTAATTAATTATCTTACGCATGATCGACCTATATTTTTAAATCAAGTTAAACATGTCAAGGTCTCTAACCATTTGATTAGTCCGATAAATGCGTCATATATCGCTAAATTTATTATTTAAGGTAATCTAATGTATTGTATGCGTTGTACCCGTTCCCGCGGGAATTTCGGAATAAAATGAATCCCATGTGTTATTCCGATATATAATCTACTAGTGCCCCGCGGTTTTACTCGCGTTGTGCCCGTTCCCGTGGGATTTTCGAGAATTTTTATACTATAAACCTTGAATCTATCTATCACTATCTTTAATCTATCACTATCTATTAAAAAAACCGCGTCAAAATCCGTTGCGTAGATTAAAGGTCTAAGCATACACAGGGACAGACAAATAGACAGACAGCGTTAAGCGAATTTGTTTTATATTATGTAGTGATGTTACTGAAAAGTTTCGTCCAAATCTATTCCGTAGTTTTTGCGTGAAAGGGTAACAAACATACACACATTCATACATACATACATACATACGTATATAATATTAGTAGGAATAATCCTACTATCTATAATATTTAATTCTTCCTATCTAGTTTTTCAGACTTTTGCATTAATATTTAATCGAAGACGGATTAACTATAAATTAACTATAATATGTCACCTACAGATCTAAAAATTCCGATACAAGGGTTGGCCACAAACCTACTAAAACTTCCTTTTTTTCTAGGTAGTTTTAACTGCATGTATATCATCTACCAACAACAATCCACCCTTACAAACGTTCTCAATTTTAATATAAGTAAAGTGGGATCAGAGAATAAAAAAACGTACATTATGAAAAGATTAATCTTCATACGAAATCTTGAAATACAGAGTTACAAAACGATGGCTCCAATGAACACTACGCTATGTCAAAAATCGTAGGTTTACAGGAGGAGCATTTAAAGGAAAAATGTTGATAAAATCTTTAATATTTAAGTTATTGTAATGATTTTTTCTGAGTGAATAGTTAATTTAGTGATGTTTATGACCTGATTTGTAAAATGTTAAAAATCTTTACGGTTTTTTAGTTAGCCTTACTTAGCGGGATGTAAAGCGGAAAACTAAAATTCAAAATCCAGATACACTCCGCCAACTCACAATTAGCGGAGTGTATATGGGACTACAAAAATCCAAATTAAATTAATATTATTTAAAAAATCTGAATGATAACATCAAAAATCGATTTTATTACTAATAACGAGTACTTTTAACTTCATGTTGCAATAAAAATATCCTTATTTTAGAACTTAGATAAGATAGCGTTTTGTAATTTACATAATCCAGATACACTCCGCCAAGTCATAATTGGCGGAGTGTATATGGGACTGCAAAATGCCAAATTAAATTAATATTATTAAAAAAATCAGAATGATAACATCAAAAATCTATTTTATTACTAATAACGAGTACTTTTAACTTCATGTTGCAATAAAAATATCCTTATTTTAGAATTAAGATAAGATAGCGTTTTGTAATTTAAAGGGCTAAAAAATCTTCGGCCCGCTTACAACCCGCTAACAGCGTTTTGTTCTATAATAAAAAAACTATTATAGTATTAAAATCGAGTAGTATTGTATCCAACTATTATAATTACTATTTGCCCCGCGTAGTTCCACTCGCATCCAAAGTTTTATGCTTTATTTCAGCCTCTTAGGGTTTATTTTTTTAAAAGTATCACAAGGTTAATCTTAAATCCTTAACTATCTTCATCAAAATCGGTTTATGGATTTAGCCGTGAAAGTGTTTCAGGCATACAGACATAATTTCTTGTTTATAATAATACTAGAGCTGACCCGCGGTTCCACCCATGCCCTGTTCGATAAGGTCTTAGCATATTACTGAAAGGCATAAGGCATAAACTAATTATTTATCACTATTTAAATAACATGAATTGTTACAGCGATATTGAGATTAATCAGCAGTCTTTGACTGTCTCAGTCTTTGTCAACTTGTCTAAAATACGAATTATTATAAAGTATAAATAGACATGCAAAAAAAAACAAGGATTAATAAAAAGTATAAAAAATCAACTATAATATTTTCTAAGATATAAATTCTCTCCTTGGCTCTCATCAGATCCATGATCAAATCTGGCTAACAAATTCTAATAAAAACTATTATACATATCAGGTATAATGCTATTGTCACAAAAATAAATTAATTCATTGTAAGAGTAGCATAGCTTTCTCAATTTCTGAGAGATTGTTATATACCCTTTCTGGCAATGACTCGACACGAGGGTGTCATGTTTTAAATCGTTTGAAGCATAGTATCTGGTCTCCTAAGCTGTATGTATAATACAAAATGCCTTCACTATCTGGAAAAGCTTCGATCTCCTTAATTTTATTCAAATAAACCTATTGATTACATAACTTTTTGGTGGATATTATATTTTGATAATAAAATTATGTTCCTACAGATAAATTTTCGGCATTTTTTTTCATAGCAATATTCTTTCTAAAATCAAGAGTAATATCTTGTTTAACTTCTACGAGTATAACGCTTATCATTAATATCGAATAAACTTCTTTTCCTTTCGCAGATTTTTCGATCAGGGCATGAACTGAATCACCTTTAATTCTCAGATACCATGCAGCCAACTAGTAGATACGTGTCAAAAACTATGCGGTTTGGGCCCCTTGTTGCAAGTCAACGGCCAAGTCACACAACATTAACTATAAATAATAAATAAATAAGGAACCTTAGACTTGGCACGACTTTGTCTAGATTTCATTACTTTTTAGATATAAACAAGCAGCTCCATCGAGACTTTGCTAGTTTTTTACAGAATGTTTTTAATGGGATCTTTCTTTTAGCACGTCAGTAACTAGGAATGGCATTGATCTTTTTTTGGAATATGAAAACCAATCTTTAAATTAGCATTGGCTGTATCTTTATACTGTATCTTAAAGTATGCACTGTACTTCTATGACCATGCTCAGCACACCATTCTGGAGTTAATTTAAATATTTTTGAGAATGACAATGATGGATTAAAGTATTGAATACTTGAATTTTTCCCGACATAATGCGACTCTATAGGTACATAATACGAATTAACATGTTATATTACGCTCTGTTGCATTTTTTCAGTAACCTCTTACTTTAATAAGCGTAAATATAAACAAACAAAGCGGCGCTCGCGCCGCGCGCCTCCGCGCGACACCCCGCCAAATCTTAGTTAGCGACGCATCCCCAGCGCGCCGCCGCCCGCGCGCCCCGGGTACACTCCGCTATGTTGAGACGGCGTAGTGTCCGTCCCGTTATTGACAAAAGTACATTTACTTAGCGGTTTGTAATTGTCAAAACTTTTTTGTTTTTGGTCGTACATTTATAAAATTTTGTGAGCATATAGATAAGGATATTCTAAGTAGATTTAGCTAAAAAACGATAAAACGCCCAAGTTGAGTTAGCGTAGTGTTCATTGGAGCCATCGAAAAGCTAAACCACAAATGTGGGTCATTGTGTACATTGTTTGTTGTCTCTCATATTTAAACGTTGCTTTAATATTCTAAGGAGTTTCTTTGTTATCGTGACGGTGCTTTGACAATGAGTAATATCAGTTTCCCTGAAATCTTCAGCTCTTCACCAGATCATAAATTGTGAAGCACCTACTTAACTTATTGTGGTGTGGACGAAAGTAAAACCGATTGAGAAAGGAAGAGAGCATCTAATGTACACTGTGTACTTACTAGTAGTAGAGAGCGCTTATGGCGTAACTAGTTTTACCAAGATATGTTATATGTATTATCAAGAGATGTTATATTATCAAGATATATTGTTGACGCGCACCATTTGGATGGGTAGGTAACTATAAATAGTGGCAATTATCTAGCCTGAGTTTGTTCGTTCATCGTTATATTAAAAGTATGCAAAGTATGTACTGTAATGTGTAACTCATAATGTTAAACTAAATAAGAAAACGCGGAATGGACGAGATATGTGATATTATGCTTTCTAATAGGTGGACGTCATTTATATCACTTATAAGTCCTCGAGCATACCTTTGACTGTCATAGCTTCACACTTACACGTGTCGTTTTATTTAATTATGCCAATCGCTAAAATGCACTCGTCATAACAGTCATACATACGTCATACACTGTATATTATCTACGATGAAACGACTTTATTGCCCAGACTTCCGGCGGCTGCAGCGATTTAAATTTAGAAATGCGTCGTCTTGAACAAATCATGTGAAATGAAACGTCTCTTTTTAAATATTTAAATATCGAATTCAGACGTCGAATTTGCGTTACGGTTTTCTTGTCGAACAAAGTACAGTTAGATAATGTCGTAATAGTGATAAATTGACAATCGTAATATTTCGCGTTTATTGTCCAAGATGTCTTGAGTGACCGCGGGGCATGATCGTTTGCGCCCGCATTGATATATTGTTTAACTTGACTTGACATAACTCTATCGCGAATTGCCCTATAAAAGTTATTTGTGTTCGCCATTTTTTGGACGGACACTTTATAGACCTTTTATCGCAGGTAAAAAAGAAAAAATAAGGGCATGTAGTCAAAGAAATTATTAACAAAATTAAACTGAATCTGATGAAGAAGAGTCATCGCTGGATTGTTTAAAGACCTTTGACATGTAGTTACTGACGATTGTCACATCTGCAACTGTTAATTTCTTACAATTATTTGCTATAATACTTTATAGAACAACAAGTAGTATATTATAGTATGAAATGGTTAAAGAAAATATGGGAAAATATGTAGGTAATAAAAATTCTAGCAGCTTGAAATAGACAGTTGGAATTTTCTCAGACGATGTATTTATTTTGCCGCTATAACAGCAAATACTAAAACCAGAATAAAGTAAATATTAAAGGTGGGCCTCGTGACATGATATTTTACCATCCTCGTTCTTTTTCAGGGTCTAACTATTTCTGATCCATTTTTTTAATCGTTTCAGTAGTAGAAATGTGATTGCGTTAAACATATACAGGCACTTACTTTCGAATTTATAATATTAGCTAGTATGGTACGGAATCCTTTGTGTGCGAGTGCGACTCGCACTTGACAACTATTTTAACATTTTATACTAAAACGAGTCATGATTAGAGCGGTTTTTAGAATGTCTTTAAAAAGTCAACTTATTTGAATTTCAATCACGATAATCCGATAAATGTGAAAGTACCTAATCGATATAAAAGTGTTTTGGAACTTAATTAGTGTCTAACTTTTACTTTTAAAATATATTTTTTCCTTTTTAATTTCATTCGAATGCATCTCCATTAAATCATTTTATACCCGTCATTGATCGTTGACTTTTATTATGATTAAACAACATTAAATATTTAATAAATATTCAAAAACTTATGGTCTCATATATAGAAGTAATAGTGCCTAAACAAAATATAAAAAACTAGTGCTTATTAGTTTTTTAAGTTTATGACAGTAGATCGCTTAATGCTGATTAATTAAATGTAAATTACGACTAAAGATACCGAAATTTTTTTAATTCGTGCCATGACTTTTGTGACCTAACGTAAAAACTGCAGGTTTTAAAATACTAAATGGTTTTAACGTTTTTATATAACACTTCCTCGCCGTGGTTCCACTCGGGATCAAATAGATGGCGCTAGTGTGAACATATTGTAGAACATATTGCAGATTTAGAGGGGTCACGCCCGTGCGTTTTCTTGGTTAGGAAAAATATTCTCTTTATATAATTACTAGCAGCGCCCCGCGGTTTTGCCCGCGTTGTGCCCGTTCCCGTGAGAATTTCGGGAATTTTTAAGCTATTGCATAGCTTCTATCGCGGGCCTTGAGCGCGGGGACTGAATCCAGAAATTCCGTAACGAAAAAACCTCACGCTCCCCACTAACGCCATCTAGTGATAGAAAAAATAACTATGCAATAGCTTTACCGCGGCAGTCCCCGAGTGCCACACGTCTTTTTTTTATTATTTAAACTTTCCCACTCTATCTATTTAAACAAACCGCATCAAAATCCGTTGCGAAGTTTTAAAGATCAAAGCATACATAGGGACAGACAAGACCGACAGCGGAATGCGACTTTGTTTTATACTATGTAGTGATTAGTATCTAGATGTTAATGTTATATTACATGTACCAAGACAGTATAACTATTTTATAACTCACACGGTTTCCACTCATTTTATAATAAACAAAGCGGGACTATATCGCGTTTAAACTATAATAAATTATTTTATTTTTGTAAAATACGTACCCGACGTTTCGTGCGGTATATATTATATCAGTTGTTGAGTACTTTTGGAATCTTTTGTGTAACAACGATGTAATTTATCATGCGGAAGTCGTCAGACTAGTTCTCGCCAGAATACTAAGTCGGTCTGAAGATGGTTGTAGTTATTAATGTCCAACCTCTAACGTATTCCTCAAGCTAATACATTTTGAGTAATGTATTCTTTGACCTCCAAATTAACATTTTCAGAGATGTAATACGGTTAATGTTTGGCTAGATTTATGGAATTATGATCCTGAAGTAGTAAAGTATTTGTGATGTTTTGACGTAAGATGCTTTATTTATTAAGGAAGTCGGTATAGTTTAGAACTAGCACCGCTCTGCGGTTTTACCCGCGCTGTGCCCGTTCCATTAGGAATTTCGTGATGAAAAATAGCCTACAGCCTTCCTCGATAAGTAGACTATCCAACATTGAAAGAATTTTTCAAATCGGACCAGTAGTTCCTGAGATTAGCTTTATAATATTAGTATAGATAAAACGTTATCTTTGAAACTCAGCAGCAAAATAAACAGGAATAAGTTTTAGCATAATATATTGTACCTGTTTAAAATGTTCACTAGACCTTATATATTAAAATGTCACACTAATGTTTAACTTGAAAACTTGAATTCTCGCCTCGGACACAATGAAAGGACTTTGTCGTGAAAGAAACTTAACCAAAGTTATTTGTAAAATAACTAAGTAAGTACTTAGTTCTTTCACAAAGGATGGTGTTTAATGCAAACTTGGAGACTTCACTATTGTACACAATGTAACTGCAGTTTTTTTCCGATGTTGGCGTAAAGCATTTTGTTCCGCAACACAACTGCGGCAGGTTTTAGAAAACTATCGTTAGTTTTACTATGATTTTCTTATTTGAAGTACGTTCGTGGGTCGTTAATGATTTGAAGTCATAGTCACGCGATCTGGCGCTTACGCTGCGGGTAGTATGTAAAGTATGATAGCTTGGGTTGTTAGGTATCGGGGTGTACTGTTTGTTAAACATTTTGTGTAGAGCACTGTATGTAGGGCGCGTCGAGCGTTCGTCGATAGTTCCGCGGTTGCCTCCTCGCCCGCTCCGAGAGGGTTACGTGCCTATTTCATCCAATCTTAATATACATACACTTTAATCTCACTAAACCTTGAGCGCCCTTAATTCTAATTAAAACATCGTACAGTGCTCACGAATTTGGGAATTTATTAGATAACCAACTAAATTAATTAGGACTTTAATGGAAATGAAAACGAATCAATTAGGCTGCTACGAAAGTGTTTTATCGGTGGAACATTTAGTGGAAATTGGGGCAATTTTCTCAATTTCTTAACAAACTGACCAATTACATAGTTGTTACATACATTTAGTTGCATAAAGGACCTCTTTAATAAAAAAACAGAATTTTGGATCGTTTAATTCTTCGGTCAAACTATCCAAAAATACATTTTTATTGTGGACTTACCTTATATGATACACAACCGCAAATACATGGAACAACATCAATGTTATGGGATTTCGATAAGGCCCTTACCCAACTCAGTATAGGTGACATTTGAATTAAGATTCCCATAGATTCTCCAAAGATAGTTGGCGTTAAATGTGAGCAATCGAGTGGAACAACGCCAGTGGGTCAAAGGTGACGTGAATAACTTGGGTAGTTAGCATTACCATGAAGGTTGAACCGTGCGATTGTGCTGCGACTTTGTAGCGTCTATAATTTTTAAATCCACTGCATTGTCTTCGGATGTGGAAATTGAGGGATTCCATTTTCAAAGTTTGGCGGTAGAATAACGATCAATACTTTAGTAGTTAGTCTGTTTGTGATTCTATTTTTGATTATATTTACTCGTAGTTCGAAGGCGGTAAAGTCGGTTTTGTTAGTAACAAAATAACTTTTGAATGATGAAGTTACAGTTTTTTATTATATACCTATCCTCTAAATGCATCTTTCGCATATTCAGTATACATTATTTAAACGTAAGATTTCACAGCATTGAAAATATTGAAATACGTTTTTTTCGGTATGACAACATACTATTATGCTCCACTAACTTGCCTATTGAATAAGAAACATTATATCCACTTATTCTTTTTAGATTTTGGAATAACAAAGTGTAACAAATCTCTTTCATGGCTCACTTAGAATTTAAATAAAATATTTAATATTATTTTGTTATGAGTTAACTGTATTTTTTCAGTAGCTCAAGGTCATTGACTTTCCTTTTATCAAATAGACGAATTCAATCACAAAACAAATGTAAGAATGTTAAGTTTAAATAGTTTAGTGCTGACCCATGAAACAATCGGCACCGTCAATTTGACGTGTCACTCGCAGAACAGTCTCTGATAGAAACTTCGATCAACAATACACAACTAGATGTCGGGTCGGCGCTAAAAATACGTCTCGGTGAATAACGACTCATTTGAATTGCTACTTTATTGCTGGATGTCATGGTAGTAATTAGGTTGAACTTCGAACTGTTTTAAACCTTTTGTTTCAGTTCGGTAGTAAACAAAATAAGCTGTCACACGTCATCCACGCGGACAGTATTTAGCTTTGATTTTGTACGTGACCCGATATCTAGTTGTGTATTGTTGATCGAAGGATAGAAATGTCACTATCGGCCACCCATCCCAGTAGTGGTAGAGTTCAACGTTGCTTAACGTTGCGGGTTCACATCGTTTAGTCGAACTACGCCACGAGCGCTACATAATAATCTATCTATGTACATAGTTGGTACCACTTTTTGTAATAACTACTCAAGGAAGCCATTTCTAGATTTTTCTACTTTCTAAAGTACTTATAGTAAGTAAAGTTCCTTCCTGCTTGCATATATGAATTGGGTGTTAAAAGCAATTCCTGGTTTAATCTATATATATAAAAATGAAACCCGTTTTTTGTTGTCGTCGCATCACGCGTGAATGGCTGGACCGATTTCCACGGTTTTGCATTCGTTGGAAAGGTCTCGGGCTCCGTGAGGTTTATAGGGAATAAAAATCTCAAAATTCCCACGGGAACGGGGGCGCTGCGGGTGAAACCGCAGGGCACAGCTAGTTTCTAATATTATTACGATTAAATAAAGAACTACTGATATTTACAATTAGATGAAAGATCTATGTTTACCAGTGGGACATTACATAGTAGTCTTTTGGTATTATTCATACATAATAGTAATCTACTAACTAGTAGGTAGTACTAATGTAAAGCTGAAGAGTTAGAATTTTTTTGAACGCGCTAATCTTAGAATCTATCAATCCGATTTGAATAATTCTTTTTGTAGTGGATAGGATACTTCAACGGGGAGGTTATAGGCTACATCCCGAAATTCCCTCGAGAATGGGCACAGTGCTGGTAAAACCGCGGGGCGCTGCTAGCTTGCATAGGCTGTTCCATCTTCTTTCGAATCAATGGCGCAAAATCATTTAGTATTTATATTTTCCCGGACCAGTAATTCACAAGAGAGAGCGCAGCGTCTGATACGTTCAGTAAGTCCTCTTTAGTGCAGGCGGTAGGCTGCTCCATAATCACTACATATTATAAAAGCCGCGTTTGTCTGTCTGTCTGCGATAAATTCAAATACTACTGCACGGATATCGACGCGGTTTTTTTAATTAGATAGATTACAGAGGAAGGTTTATGTATAAAAATTCCCGAAATTCCCACAGGAATTTGCACAACGCGGGTAAAACCGCGGGGCGCTGCTAGTGATAATTAAAGAGCTGTGACGTGCTAGTTTTGAAATTGCCAACTACTTGGCTCTGCTTCATTTAAAAAAGCAATTAGTTCAGTTTGAGAAAGTTTTAAGCCTAATATTTCTTACTGTACGTCCAAAAGGCCTTCAGCTAATTAGTAACGAACCTGGAGTAATTATCCCATTATGTAGTCATTGAAAACTCTAAAATATTTACACCTGTTTTTAATTGAAACTACGTTTACGGATACATTTTTACATTTTTATCTGACGTTTCGGCCGCTTTACAGGAACTGTGGTCACAGAAAACTGTAATGAGTAGTTTTTGCTTAAACTTGAGAAACCAGTGTATTTCCACCTAATTTAATATTGACTTTTTCCTTTTAATTGATACTATAATTAGGTGTTGCCTGCGGTTTTATTATTAACTATTCACACAAGCTTTCGCCCGCTGTTTCATCCGCAAATTTTAATTAAATCGGTTCTTAAGTTAGCTATTAAAGCATAACGAACGGACTCACATTTTAATCGTACGTACACGGCTATTTTGCTATTAAAAGTTTATAAAACAAGTAAACTACTTTCTTTTTATTTCCCGACGTTTCGAGAGGATTACATCATTCGTGGTCGCAGGCGGATTCTTTCTATGTGTTCAAATCGCATAAGTATTATTTGACTTGACCTTTGGCGGCTCAATAACTCTGACACCACGATTGGTCAGGTTGGCCATCCACTCGATGAAGAAGTAATACCTATAAAAAACTAAATAGCCAGACTTTCGCTATTATAATCTATATATATAAAACAAAGACGGGTTTGTTACAACACTTATAACTCGAGATCGGCTGAATCAATTTTCATGGTTTTTGTTTCGTTGGATTTGTCTCCGCCCTGAATAGCAGAATACATTTTAAAAACAATGAAAACTTGGAATAAAAATCTCAAAATTCCCACGGGAACGGGGGCGCTGCGGGTGAGACCGCGGGGCACAGCTAGTATTATTATAAGTAGGTGTAGTTGATTAAGGATATCAATCATGTTTCAAACCTAATTCTCAACCATCTCCGTTCATTCATTCATTTGCTTGTGACGTGGTTTCTCCAAATATGAACATCTGTATTTAGTGTTCCATTTCACTTTCGTTTCTTTTGCAACTGTGAAAGTTTTGCAAACGTGTTGTAATTTCTTTTTTATTGTTACCATCTGAAATCACTTTGTTTTAATGAATGAGGTGTACATTATTACGGTTTTTGTCTTTGAGAGTTTTGTTAAATATTTTAAATGGTAATTATGTAGATTTATGTTGTGCCCGATCCCATAGGAATTTGGGATGAAAAATAGTCTATCAACTTCCCGATGAATGTGGCTATCCATTACAAAAAGAAGTATTAAAATCGGAGTGAGAGTTTCTGAAAATAACGCAAAAAAAAACAAATAAATTAAAATCAGCCTCATTATATTGGTGTAGATTATTAAAGCGATAATTAGATACTTTGCCTATTTTAGACTGTCTCAAAAGCATTTAGAAAACTATAGCCATTGGGTCCCAATAATACCAACTGCTTAGGTAGTTGAATATTAATAGTTCTAGCTGTTCCGCGCGGTGGTACCACTAGTGGTCCAATAGATGGCGCTAGTGTGTACATTTTGTAGATCGTGCTTACGTTATTTACCTCGATTTAGTGGGGTTGCGCCCATACAATTTGTCGAGTATCAAGAATCTTCCCCTTTATAAAATAAGTGTAAATAGGTACCTGAAAGTTTTAAATAGTTAGCAAGTTGATTGCACCTAATTTGGTTAGTAAAAGTAGGTCGTACTACCTTTCTTAAGGGTAGGAACATCAGATATTAAACACTTTGATAGCAGTCTTTGCCACTAACTTATACACCTGAATGAACCGATCTATTTATAAAAAACGATAGCGATAGAGAAAGATTTTTGTAAATTTTGAT
Source organism: Cyclophora punctaria (assembly GCA_951394245.1). NCBI lineage: Eukaryota > Metazoa > Arthropoda > Insecta > Lepidoptera > Geometridae > Cyclophora > Cyclophora punctaria. Next base: position 7,409,825 of record OX596184.1, read on the forward strand.
GAAGAATACATGCGTATGGTATTTAAATACAAGACAAAAGGCGAACAAATTTACGCTTAATTTACATTTTGCGTCAGTAGTGGAATTATATAAATTACTTCTCCACTTATCTATACTAATATTATAAAGCTGAAGAGTTTGTTTTGTTTGTTTGTTTGTTTGTTTGTTTGTTTAAACGCATACTAATATTATAAAGCTGAAGAGTTTGTTTTGTTTGTTTGTTTGTTTGTTTGTTTAAACGCGCTAATCTCAGAAACTACTGAACCGATTTGAATAATTCTTTCACTGTTAGATGGTCTATTTATCGAGGAAGGCTATAGGCTACATTTTATCCCGAAATTCCCACGGGAACGGGCACAACGCGGGTAAAACCGCGGGGCGCTGCTAGTCTATACTAATATTATAAAGCTGAAGAGTTTGTTTGTTTGTTTGTTTGTTTGTTTAAACGCGCTAATCTCAGAAACTACTGAACCGATTTCAATAATTCTTTTTGTAATAGATAGCCACATTCAACGGGAAGGTTATAGGCTATTTTTCATCCCGAAATTCCTACGGGAACGGGTACAACGCGGGTAAAACCGTGGGGCGCTACAAGTAATAATTATAAACGTGAAAGTTATATTGTTTACTAGCAGCGCCCCGCGGTTTTACCCGCGTTGTGCCCGTTCCCGTGGGAATTTCGGGATAAAATGTAGCCTATAGCCTTCCTCGATAAATAGACTATCTAACAGTGAAAGAATTATTCAAATCGGTTCAGTAGTTTCTGAGATTAGCGCGTTTAAACAAACAAACAAACAAACAAACAAACAAAACAAACTCTTCAGCTTTATAATATTAGTATAGATATTGTTTGTTACATTGTATATATTGTTTTTCTGTACGAATTCCGAAATAAAATTAGTCTATGTCCTAAGTTTAACAAATCTATTTCTGACCAAACGTCATCAAAATAGGTTCAGTGGTTTAGGCATGAAAGCGTAAAAATGTGTACAAGACTGACAAGAGTCCTTATTAAGCCTTATCATGAGGGGTTATTTGACTGAATTCAATTGGTGTGAGAATACTTAAGTATATAAAAATCTGGAATTTTTTTTGAATATTTTGGTTAACATAAATTCATAACAGACATAAAGCGCCTCGCGAGAGAAGTCGATGGTAAAAGCAATGTTGATTAGTTACCAGATTATAAATTCCGATCGGTATTGTAAGTTTCTATATGTACGTATCCGGTATCAGATCAGGTAATTATTATGGCTACACCTGTATCAATAGTCCTCTTACGTATTCAAATAATATTCGATTGTTTGACAAAGAGTGTGTTTTCATTGTGTGCGTTGTTTGTGTGTCAATTTACATGTGTGTTTAGAAATTCTGTTGCTATGTAAAGCTTCGTGGAGATAAGTGACCAACCCTTACGAATAGGTACGACTGATGGCGACAAGAATAGTGAATTACGAAATGGTGTGTGTTGATTGGTCGATTTTCAAGGTTCAAATCGCGATTTCCAACACTGAAACCAGCCACATGTCTATTTTTAAGCTTTAATAACATGGATTAGGCAAATGACTGTTCGAAACCTATGATACTATTGAAGCCTACTAAATGCACATACATTAACACACCTGCAGATGAGACCCTTTACCCAGCAAACTACATTCTCATAGTTTTAACTTTATATATAAACTAAACTAGAATATCATATGAACTACATATTTAACCATAGAGTAGGTATCAAATTAGGTATATAATTGGGGTTAAACCAATAAAATACGACCGGGTAAATAGTGCGAGTTTGTCTAAAAGATGTGTTACGGCCATCAATAGATTGAGGAGGAGCGTATCTTCGGCCATTATCAGGTCTGTGCCTACCGATGGGCCTCATTTCGTTTCCCACTAATTGGTCCATAAACACTTATCACGGTCATTTCGTTCCGTTTTCATTGCGACTTCGGGCCAAATAGCGACTAACTCAAGAACTGTCAAACTATAAACGGTATCAAACTATATTATGCAATTTATTACGCTAATTTATTTTTCAGTTTGACATTTATGTTTGTATGCAAAATACTTTATATGCAAAGCGCCAGTTGAAGTACAAAGTACTTAGCAGTCTTTAAACCACCAAAGACCAAAAACCTTTAAGTTTGTATACTTGATTATAACTAGTAAAAAACGTTGTTGTACATCTTGAAAAGATAAAAATATCGGCCAATGTTACACAGAAATGATATGTTTTTATTTGAAATCGAATATCACCCAGATACCAGCAAAATGACCTCAATAAGTGGAACGCAGAGGGAACATATCATAAATTCAACAATATAAGGTTTTCCCGTTGCTAGTTAGTTGCCTTTTCGAGTGAACTTCCTTTCAGCCCCGGGAATATGTTCGCTTTGTTTTGTTGTGTTTGCGAGTTAGGAACGGCAAATTGTCGGATTACACAACTCCTAAGTTGGTCGGTCAACATTGCTCGAATCTTAAATTTCAGCTACTCACGCGGTTTTTGTGTTTCCATCCGAAAACTTTTAACAGGCATTATACCCGTCAACGTCGTGTTGCATTTAATTAAAAACAGCGCTCCGACTCTCTTGTCGCGAGCACAACTTCCATCGTAAGTAAACAAATGTTAATTTACCAAATTGGTTCCAGCAGAACCTTTTGGCGGGACTCAGCTGTTATGCCGATTTCTGTTTTTGTTTTACTTAAATAATACCTAATATAATTTAAGATGTTTGTCGTGAATTTGGTGATTTATGTTTGTTTCCTTTACTGGCCTGTTAGTTCCGTTTCGTTCGTTCGAACTTCCTTTCTGTGGGGCTGTGTAAATAACCTCCTTGGAGTTTTGTTTGCTAGTTTAACGGTTGTAAATTGTTTGAGAAAAAACATTAGACATTCGTCCAGTAGTTAACTATTAACTCAGTCGCAAGCTGACGACGAGGTCAAGACGTCTTACATATGCATGAGTTAAAAATACGCTCGGTACGGTCTAAATAGGTGTATTATATTTTTTTAACGTCCTACTGTCTAGGTCTGGGTATAAATTGGATTTATTTATCTAGTTAAAGCAGAAATGAAGAATAAATACAAAATAATTTCGTGCTATCCGATTGTTAATGGAATAACAAAAACAAAACCATGTTTCCTCTGCTGGAAACACAATATATTTAATATCGACTTTTCCGGGACTCTTCTTTCCGGAGCGAAATCGGAGAGACTCATCGATGTTTACTTTTAAAATTTCCACGTGTATAACCCCATCGGGCGCGCCATCCGTTCCCGGAGTTCCTTCGTATCCTTCCTTGGCGTAAATAAGCGCCTCCCTTTGTTTGCCGGTTAACGGTTGTAAATTGTACGGTAATAACGGTGCGGTTGTGCGAGACCTGAGCGCCTGTACCGGAAGCAATTCAACTCTTTACCCCCCTGCATATTCATAGGGTTGCCGTAAAAATTGCGCCAATCCATGAATTGGCCCATATTTTATTTTGATATCGTATACGACTTGCAAGGTGGAACAGTGAATTGGGAGCCGCAGAACTAGTCGTTTTGAAATGGTAATTTTAGAACACTGCACGTGTAGATATGGCTTCAAGTTGAATAACAAGTAGAGCCCCTCTTAAGAATTTTTTCAGACTTTTAAGCCTCTAAAATACGAACAAAATTTCTTTGCATCCTCGCTCAATACAATTACATTTTTTGTTCTAACTCTTTTAATGCAAAAATGTTCAAAAGAAACAAAAGTAATTGCATCAAAGGCAAAGTTTGAGTAAGTCCGTGTCAAAGTGTAGGTGGAGTTGGTGTGTAGTCAAAACTTCATTAAAGCTAGTCAGTTAGGCAGTTTGCGGCGTGTCGCTTGCCGGACAGCGGGGCTGGTTGCCGACGCTCGTCACGTACGTGGCTGTCACGACCCGAGACTGTTTTTCCGTGGTCAGGAAACTCTCACGTAGACACGCCGCTCCTTCGTAACTTCTTATGCAACCCGCTCTTATGTTTTGCGACCTTTACATCGAATGCGCCGCTTTTAAAGTGCACTTTTAACAGTCGTAAAGTTCTTTGTTTTTATAACCAGTGTTTTGGTTAATAAAACAAATTGTCGCTGGTTTTAGTTCTACGAGTATATAGGACATTGCATATAGGTACGTAGTGTTTTGACACATGCAATTTTATTTGGCGTGTAAACTGGACAAACATCTCGACTACCAAAACAGTATTGTTTGTAAAATGTAACAACTATTTTGGCAACCGATCTTTAATTCGAAAGTTGTTGTGTACTAACGGTGATATTTTCCCAAGTTTACTATTCAATTTAGCTTAGTTGGGGCGTTGAAAGGGGAACACTGGTCTGTTTTCTTTGAACCTACTAGATAAATAGGGATTAACATTTATATTGTGAAGTTGTAGGTGGGGTCACGCCGCGTTAATTTATGTTTTTGAGTAAATTTCCGTAGGAGAAGTTATGTCGCGTTAGTGATCGGCGTTAACTAGCAGCTTTTGTTAAAGTTGTGCAATAAAACACTTATAGCCCCTAGGTAGCGTTTACAATGCAGTCACAGTTCTCTCTTTATGACAGCGACGTCTTAGCTCCCGCATACAAATTATTCCATGACACTTTCCAGTTTTACTACATCGTTAGTTTTAACGTTACGTTACACAGTGTTGTCTGCTAGATAATGGCGAATTATATCGTCACTGACGCAACGTGACCTTGTTAGATATTGATGGAGAACTTTCCACGTCGCTTTTTGACTTTGTATTATTAGATTAATTACATAGCTCTTCGGAACGTGTCGGAACAAAGAAGTTTAGGTATTCTTAATTTGCTATATAAAATTCAACAATTCAGCCAAAATATATTGGTAAAATGCTTTCAAAATAATGATGAATTCAGCCAAAATTCGATACATTTTTTAAACAATAACTTAATTTAAATAAATATAAGCCATTATCCGGTGTATAAGCTTCGGTAATTGGAGGCTGGCTGCAATCATGGCCTTTTATTAATGCACCTCGCTTCACTGTGAAATGTGCTGGAAAAGCGTTTACTCACAGAGTCATGCATCCGTATATTGCGCCGATTACATACGAAAAACCACTTTATAAAACAGTTTTAGTCGGAGTATAATCGTCATTTCAGTTCAACATTTTTGCTAAATACGAAAACATTTTATGAATGAACATTATCCGGAAAGAAATTCTGTGGTGTGGGAGTGAAATTTTGGACAATTTTTCTTTTGTTTATTTACGAAATGCCACAAAAGATCCTTTCAATAAATAATGGTAAGAAGATTTTTATTGTAAATTAGAATTAAACCGCGAAAAGTCTTGAACAGATATTTGAAACAGCTATATTTATCACTGCGAGTTTTTTTGCGCAATATCGCCTCAGATTATTCGGCTCAGTTTGCGCCCGAGTCGTTTAATTTGTTAAATTGAAAAGAAACATCGTATTGTTCAGATAAAATTAGGTTTATTTGCGAAACCCATTCGGTCGTAACAGAAGATCCCTTTGAAATAAGTGGATGGAATGAGTGAAATGACCTATAAAGCGGATAGATGTGGCAGCTCCGCGGGGCTTACACTGTATTTTGTTCGCTTATTTCGTCGGCCATTTCTAGAGAAATGACGCTCACCTCGACCGATAAGGGGGCTCTTTGTAAAACATTTGATGCCCATTTGATTACGGTGGATTAAGTTTTATGATTTAAAAATATTGGATAAGAAAGCTACCCGGGTGAGAGGCACTTAAAAATGTCATTCCATTTACTTTTATTCGTTTATATTTTATGGTTTAAATTATATATTTTTATGGTGCAATAAATGGTTAATCATGCACTGGTATTTTACTGGAATCGCCTAACTAAAATGTTTTATTTTATTTTATTTTATTCGGAAAACAAACAGTGTAACTTAAACTCAGGAAAAAACAAAGAATAAATGAAAAACACCATTAATCATGTTGCCTGGAACTAATGTTACTATGATAACTATTTTACTATTAATTGAAACGTACGTTAATGTCATTATTATTTGTTTAAACGGGAACTTACGTACGACGGAGGCTACTGTTGAAAGTTCCTCAACACGTTTCGGTCACGTCCGGTGACCTTCACTATGATAACTACCTAAAAACCCAACAACATCTCAGACTTGGGTGAATTAGCTACAATTGTGACATGTTTGTTTCAACTTCATATAGGGTCTTGTATCTAAAATAGACGCTTAGTCTCTCCGGTGTCACCGAATAATTACACAGACAAGGTTTACTATTGCACACTCGCTATGGATTAGATGACATGCTTATTTTGACAAATGATGTGGTACATTGTTTGCTATGTTCGCTATCATAGAGCTTACCCAAAGTTCACCTTTAAACGTTAACAATTCTAAATTCACTGAATTTTAGTGGGACTACGACAAACACGAATGTCGTTTCAACATCGTTAATCTATGTTGTAATGCGTTTTGACACATTTACATAAATAGCACTTTAACAGCTATGACACATCGGGGGAATTTATGATGTTTGATATGTGACGTATTTTGGGGTGAGATAATGTTATTTATTAACAAGCATGAGTAATGGCTCGCTTTCTGCATACGCATATTCTTGATACAAACTGCTTTTGTGGCCGCCATTAACTCGGTACGCGTTCTACATAATTAACCTCTTGCGGTTAACTAAATATAACGGAAATGTGACGAAATCATTGAAATATCGTCATTTTCATATAAAAGTTCATCGACCACCCGTTCAGCCAATTCGTAATGGTTTCATCATATCGTTATTGCTGTGTAACGCAGGTTTAATATTTCTAAGTTGGCTGCCAGCAATGTTGACGATTTCACTGCGCGTAAAAGCAAAGTATTAAAATAACGCTTGATGCGTGTTTACGATACACATTAATAAGTTTAGTACACGCGTCGATTACAGTGTACTGGGTTTGATGGCTGCCGATATGGGAACGAATGAATATTAAATTAATTCCAGTATTTAGCCCGAAAATACGGCAATTAACGTGTGACGTGCTTCCCTCGGTCGGTTTACGATGTGATAAAATTGTCGGATTGGCCGCAATGACGTGTGTGTTCGGGAGACCGCTCGACTGGTGCTGCCTTATCTTTATGATTAACATCCCACATCGGTGTACAACTGTACAATTGTACAACTTTTTACCACACACACATACACACACTATAGCATACATTGTCCTATATTTTTTGTTTCGTTACCATCATTCGTCCGATCTTGGTGCTTAGGCTGTTTAGCGAGGAGATACCACGAATCCCACAGGAAGGATAGGCTACATATAATCTGGATTTTTCTCTGGGAGAATAAAACAAATCCCGAGCTTTACTGGCGTTATACATATTCGTTAACTTTTATATGCTTAGATTTTCTTTTTTATATGTGCTTTGTCTTAATTTGACTTTGTTGTTACAGGTACGTACTTGGTAGAATTATCGAGATATCAATGTCAACAGGTCAGCAGTCTTTTTATGTATGGATGGGAAATGAGACGTGAGAAACGTGGCGTAGTCATTAATTAATCATTTATCTGATGTACTGACTGTGCAACTTGTTAGCACTCGCATTTATTTTACTCACACATGGATTCTAATTCTTATATGATTAAAATATGTAAGTAGATCTTATAATATATAAACACTAATTCACATACACTTTCTAAGGTTTTTTAACCCAAACTTACCTTTTTTAACAAAACCAGTTCTTTTTATGACAATCTTATCATAAACAAAGATAACTTCAACTCAATCTTTTATAAGGAAAAGTTCTTTTAAACTAAATGATTGCCAATTAAAACAAACAGTCAAAGGACCGGGACAATTATTATTAAATCAATATTATCTCTGGAATGAAATAACTGGAACAAAGTTGTTACTACGGGATTAATCAGAGTTGCAAAGTGCACAGATTGAATTTCCAACTCTTAAACGATGTTCATTAAACAATAGAATATAAAGTGTTTTTCAGAAGAGAGAAATAAATGCCCAATTGTGCGGTCGGATCTTTCAGGCGATGGTTCTCTATAGCTTCAATTTCGTTAAGAAAAGCCCCGGATCAATATACACTTAAAAAAATATATGTCCTAGACGCCGAGTTCAATTTTACATTAAGGAATTCCCAGATTCGGCTTTCAAAGATTCGCCGTGAAATTATCTTTTAGTTTCGCCAGAGATTTAAATGGTATGGCTCGGTGCAATGTGGGGATTGCTTCAGTGAAGATGCGCATTTTTCTCTTTGCCCGGACTTTAATTAAACCATTTGGTTCACTTGAGTAGACGCTGCGTTTAATTAATGTTACATCTAGAACGTTTCACGTATCAACGTATGTAACGTACCTGTCTATGCAGAAAACTTAACTAATGTAGGGCTTTACATAAAATCTTGTTAGAATTTTATATGAATAATAATCCAACTTGTAGTTGTAACATACGTTGAGAAACTCGAGCTCATTCCGAGAGGAGTATGATTTAATAATCTTTAGTAGTTTACTGAGACTTTATTGAAGTACCTACTGAATTATGTATTATATTATACTTCGCATAATTTACTCTGCAATAATCAGAGTTGATACTTTACGTAACGTCATTCTCTACTGTACGATCAGAACCTACAATTGTATAGTGTTAAATATAGTTATAACAGCAGCACCCCGCGGTTTTACCCTTGTCTTGCCCGTTCTTTTAGGAATTTCAGGATGAAAAATACTCTATAACCTTCACGTTGAATGTGGCTATTCATTACAAAAAGAATTATTTAAATAGGATTGGTAGTTCCTGAGATAATCGTTCAAACAAACAAAAAACACTGTATATATTACACTTTTATCAACAAAGAACAACAGGTATTGATATCTTAGGAAAAACACAAAGCATTTAAAACTGTACTAAACTACTCTCACCCTACTTAACACAGTGTCAAGTGTGTCAATTAACGATTTGCGAAGTTTGAGTTTGACACGGTTCTGAAGCGACCTATATACCGACTGCCGTCACCAGGTTACCAGCTGCATACGTGAATAGGGCCAAACAACCCGCCCCAGTACGCTCGTCAATCGCATTGCATCGAAAACACACCCATACAACACCACCAATTATGCAAAAGTGCTATTGAAAATCTATTACTGGATTTCGAGTTAGGCGTGACGGGCAAACTAAAGGAGAAGGTTTTTTGCTCAGTAAAGATATTTGTATAGAATCAGTTTCGTTATTGTGTAACACAAGAATAAAATTTAAAAAGAAACTTCGTTAATACCTATGTTCCAAAATTAAATTCGCCAAAATCTTAATTTTCTTACTTTATATTGTTACTAGCAGCGCTCCGCGGTTTTACCCGCGTTGTGCCCGTTTCGTGGGAATTTCGGGATCAAAAATAACCATATAACCATGACCTTCCCGTTAAATATGGTTATAATATATGAATATTCCATTACAAATATAATTATTTAAATCTAAACGGTAGTCTCTGAGATTAACCCGTTCAAATAAACATAAAAGAGAAAATCAAATTTGAAGAGCTTTATATATTAGTATAGATATGTAATATAGCAAAGATAATTACCCCAGTACCCAAACCAATCGACATTGCAATGGTAAAGTGTGAAACTGGCAATCATGTAACTTTTTGTGTTCAATAAAATTAACATACAACAGACTTCTCCTTAATTCGGTATCTCGCGAAATTGTTTTCTCTTTACGATTTATCAGTTTGGAACAGCAATCAAGCGAAATTGGATTCGTTACGGAAATGGGCCACAATTGGCTCTTTTACACGTCGATTTGAATCCGCCTGACAGTTTACTATTATACTGCTATATTTCACAGCCACTGAACAGATTTTGTTGAAGCAAAAATGTATTGTAAGACTTCACCTAGGTACCGCAAAAAGATCCTCAATGTTTTATAGTAAAACTGTATAATACCTTATTATCGAAAGAAGTATTGCTGATTGTAAACCGTAGAACCATTCTTAAAGCAACATAATTAAATATACTGTATTGTAAAGCCACAATGGAAACAACGATAAAAACAAGCTACTTATGTAAAGCCTTCGGAACGGATTGATAAATAGTAACATAATACGGCGTCGTTAGTTTTTCCCCGTAGTTAGCTGTGTCGCAGATATCAACGTCTTCGCCCCGACAGCCTTCACCGACGGAAGCATGCGGACGACAGCATACCGAGCTCCATTCACCCAGATGTTGCAAACTTCTCCTTACAAACGACACTCCCTTAATTACCCGGCAATACGGTTCACAATATAATGGCTGTACGACTAGTTCTAGCGCTTGTAACTAGCGTCAGATTGTGCACGTTGCTTAGACGGCTGCTCTGTTTGTATTGACATACGCTTATACCAGATTGTTCTCAAGCCGTGTAATTGGATACTTGTCGATGTCGTTAAAACGGGCTCATTAAGTCGGATAAACGGCCGTGTAGACGACACTAAGCTAACAAGTTTATTAAAGAGAGTATGATGTCATGTCTAGTACATTATGCAAATTGAGTTCGCAGAACGGATTTTTCTTGGTAATATTCTAAGTACCCGTATACCAGAACGTTTAAACACCAATTTCAATATAAAGAAATACACAAAAGCGTCTGTACAATCTAACAATACTCGTGCAAAATCGCATTGCATATCATTTACATTTATCACTTATGTATTCGCATCTGCTTACTAATGGACTTTGTAAAGTGCCATTGTAGTAAATCTGCAATGACTTTCTAAATTAAAACATCATCTCTACTCCATTAAAATACGGCGAGTTGAAACCACTTCTCTTTATCTCGACCGCAATTGTAATGCGTTCTTGTAATTACATATGTTAAGGGGCGCACTCAAAGCTCGATGCACATTAAGCGAAACGAGCGTGCCCTATCGGTTGGTGAACTTTGCGCGTCGGCGGACTTGTATTGAGGAACTTCTCCGATTAAACAATTGAGGCCAACAGAGATGCGCCCGGGGGCTAGATATTGCGCCTCTGCTACGTGCTGTCCAATCGCTCCGTGTGCCAAATATACGAGAGATATTCCGCGACAAACTGCTCTATCCCCTCAGATGCGACCGCAGCCATCAGCCTTTTCACGGTGCAACAATGAAAATAGAAATTCACCTCGTCAATATACACTTCAAATATATAGTACCTACTATAAATTATTCTGTACCTGAATTGTAAATCTGTCATCTTACGTAATGGGATCGCAATAAGATTGTCCTTACGACTGTGATTAGTTTTTTTTCCCAATTTTCCTTATCCATGGATTGATTGCCTGAACAAAGTGGGCGCGTTTGAGAAACGAACGCTAAGCACGTAGTTTACGATTCCCGGAAAATATATTGCGAGACTAAAAAACGTCTCACGAACAAACGTTTTCAGTATAAGATACCATCTGCCAGTTGAGTTTACCAGTATTTTGGTGTACACAAACACAGCGAATGCAAATAGCAACAAACTTATCGCATTGGTAAGCGAAACAAAGTTTTTGTTTCGTATTCGCTTTAAACTACGCCACCGACCAATCTAAAAAGGCTTTGAATATTTATTAACTTAGGCAAATCAACTTTTATTTGATAAAATATTGTATTGTTTTGTTGCTGGGTTGTTCATTGGTTTTAATATACATACTAATTAATCCTGAATGGCATAAAATTAACATTGATTTAAATGTTCTGTCAATATAATTGGCCTATAAATAAGAAGGTTCTTAGAGCGTAGTATAGTTATTCGGTCAATTTGCGTGTGGCGACTCGGAAGTAATTTTCCTCCATCGCCAATAATGGGGTTCGATCATCTGTATAATGGAGGAAAGTGTAAAATTTACAGCTACTTGGCCGTGGCCTGTCCTTTTAGCAATTTTTCGACAGTGTCGTTTGGAATTAAAGTTCCGGCCATCGGAAAATGGAGCAAATATATCCTGTCCTCGATTGCGCTCCTTTGACTTTCAATGTTATAAAAGCACTTTTATATTTACAAAGAAATACATCCTCTAAATCTACCTACACGTCGCATTCAGATAATTAAAAAAAAAAGGTTTTAAGTCTCATATGAGTGCATACATTAAAATTTTCAACAGGTTTTATTAAGGCAACCTTAACGATATGCCTGTTTTTAAAAGTGGCTGTGCTTCAGCGGAAAATAATTTTGAATTTAAATTTTTGTAATTCGGCTTACCTTTGATGCACTGCCAATATGTTATTTTAATGAACCAACATTTTGCTTTTCATAGCATGGATATAATGATATGTAGAGCTATTGAAAAATGAATGAACAGGAAATAGCAATTTACCAAGTAGACAACTTACATGATTTTGTAACAAAAACTCAGTTAGATGAAGTAACGGGTCTTGTTTTCCTAGCCGTGACTTGGCTGTAACGTGAGGGGCTTGGCTCCCATCCAACATCGCCTGATGACGTCTTCCACACGTTAAATTGATATTGGCACTTAGTGCAAGTCCCATGTCACTGATCTTGCTTTAAAACTCCAACTTTTCCGTCTCCCTTTTCCAATGACCAAAAACTTGGCTCCACGGAACATTTATTAATTGTAACACAAGAAATTGTCTTCTTATTTTAAAATGAATTCAATCACCGAGGCAATTTTATTACTTTCATCTGAGTTAACTGTTCAGAGTTAAGTTTCTTTTGTTTTTGTTTTACGGAAATAAAGTAGGTTAAGAGTTGGAGAGTTGGGGATTTAATCCGCATTTTCATCACGAATATTGCAAGTACGATTATCTCGATTAAGTAACTTTGATGAAAACTTTTACGAATACATTGAAAGTAAACATTTAATTAATGGCATCAATATTGGATGCTCGTATGAAGATGGAGTTGCTTACGTGAGCAATACTGGCATGATTGCTTTGCAGCAAAGGTCACGGTTCACCGCTGGTTGCGCAACGATGCATGAGGGTATTTAAGTGTATGTTGGTTATGGCCACACTGACTTCGGCTCAACATGCCTCACACATAACTTAGTGATTGCTATGTCCTATAATTTTTCTTGGTTTGAAAATGAGTTTGTAATTCGATAATCTGGATAAGGATTAAAGGAGCTTATGCCACAGCAATATTTCCCACAATATCCTCATTTATGGCAAGACTTAGTTGAATTATACGTTTACGTTTCAGCCAACATCGTAAACGTTACTACGTAAGTGATAAATTGAACCTTGATCCGGTACACTACAACCTTTGATCGGTTGTAAACTTAACTACTTTAATAGGGTTGCGTGTCTTTAATGAACGCCCCTTGACTTAGTGACTACGAAACAATAAATTCTAATTGCCATATAATTTTATATCCCACAATTTTTAGATCTTACTCATATTTTAAAGTTATGTTTGACGTACTTGTAGAGCAGCCTTTAAACTTATGTGGTAATAATGCTCCCAGGAACATTCAAAACTATAAAGCAATCGAAAGAAAGTTAACGTGAACTCAAACTACTAAACTTGCTCCCACAAAGCGTTTAACTTTTACCATCTCTCTCCGGAATTAATGATGCGAAAATTTCATATTTACATTCGAATGAATACCTGCGTCTGTGAAAGCAACAGGAATATTTCCTGATGGGTAAGAATTGAGAGGGAACTGGCTATTGTCCATTGATTGAAAGAGCATTCAGGCAGAACTAAAAATATATTCCAACATCTAGGAATGTAAACATCTGTTATCACACTAATGTAGCAACTATTTTTCGGATGCATTAAATTGAAGATGTTATCTAAGTCTAGATAATTCCAGTGGGATTATTCCGGTGCGGCGGGCTGAGGTGACGATCGTTGGAATTTTGCCAGTGACCTGTGCATTGTTAGCCTGTCATGTTAGTAAATTAATATCGCCAATAGAGCCGTTCTACACGGCAACTCCGTCTGCAAGTTTAACATCAAACGCCGAAAACTTAGTTTCTACCTCACTGGATTTAGTTTTCTTGCCAAAATTGGGGAGCGTGCAGTTATTTTATGTTATTAGCCTCTTAAATATAAATAACATTGAACTAAGCGATATTTCATTATTTCTTTATACAAAATTTATTACACAATTTATTGATTTTAAAGTTTTTTTCCTAATCACTGGTCATTTTTAAGTTTTTGTTTAAACAAATTATTGTTCACTGATGAAATCGTCGATTTCAAGGCTAGCTTTGTGCTCTTGACATGCTTAGCATTACAATTAGTTAGCACGGTGTTTACTTTCAAACTATTGTTCTAAGACGGGCTCAAATATTGTATACTACACGTCACACCAATATCGATAGCTAATTGATTTCTGTGTGTTATTCACTTGCCTTGATTTCTATAATCGATTAATAAAAACATTGATAAGAATATTGTAGAAAAGACTGTTTTCATAGTTAGTTTACCTTTTCTTCATGTTCCGAGAAAATAATATGATGTGAAGCAACATTTATTATGTTATTCTATCTAGGTATAAGCCGTCTGTACTAACGTCCGCTTTCCGGCTTAGTCTCCTTAACTTTGGCTTAACTAACTCGAACAAGACGTTGCACTGACGTCGGAGTCTTGAGAATAGGTACGAAAGGTAACTGGGAGACAACTAAAGGTTACTAAACAAGTTGTATTTCATACAATACAAGAATAAACTTGCTTTTGAAGTTTTAATGATCACGGTATTCTGAACATCACGATTTTAAATCGTCATTATTACTTTTTTAGCAAAAACGTACAATATGTCCTTCACACCAGCAGATGATTAAAATCATAATATGTACCGACCTGTTATTGCAAACCGCATTGTTATTATAAAAGATGCGGTCTGTTTACATGGTTGTTAAAACTGGTACGCAATGTGCACGTAGCGCAATTTACTGGCTGCGTCTATCTGATGTCACGTTTGTGCATGTGCATAGAGTTACGTGACGACGAGAGTCGCGTGTACAACAATTGGAGCGTGACGCGAGTTAACTTGACGCTTCAAGGTCAACCACAGGAGCGTGCCGCCATTATGTACCGACATGTAAATGAATCTTGTCTGGAGTCGGGACTGTTCTGGGAACTAAGGTGATGCCGGGACGCTCTCGGTTTACACTTGTGGCCTCTTTGACGTGCAGTGGCCGTAAACCACCTTGGCTTACTTGCACGATAGTTGATACTTTAATCACATGCTCGTACTGCGATTTGGTTCTATTGGACATCTTTGTAAAATCGGAATTTTGAATTGGTTTTAAATGTGATTGTTAGATTGCTGTCTTTTTAGGATTATGGGAATTCCGACAGGAAAAATGTGATAAAATACTCAATTATTGGCAAAAGTTCATTGTATTTCAATTTATAATTATAAATGTTAGTGTTGGCCACTAGCCTACTCGAGTTAACTTTACCTAGTTATGCTCTAAGTATTGTCGGCACCATGTCGTTTTTATATGAGTAGTATTAATGCATTTGTTAACTGTTCATTGTAACATCCTTAACAAATGTTTTATATGAAAAGCATACAAACGTGTACTAAAGCTGTATTTGCTTTGATCAACATCCAAGTACTCACTTACGATAACATTAAGATTGGATAGTACTATACGTTAATACAATAATTGTAATATGTTTCGATACATAATTACGCGCCGTTCCCTCCCATTATTTACATTACATTATTATGTGAAACAGAACCAGTTAGATAGTTAGCTATTATTGCTACGCGATTACTACTAATAACAGTATACCGATATTGTTATTGCAGGCTATTAGTAGTAGTGCAACTACTGCGACTATTATGTTATTAATATATGTATATACGATGTGAGCGGAATTACTATAATATTTAAAATTATCAGAGATTTTATGCTTTGTCCTATGTTTGATATAATAATAAATATTATAAATTAATCTTTGTTTCCAAGGTACAGAGGCCCCATTATAATACGAGTACGAACAGAACAGTTGGTCTTGTATGTAACGTAATAATGATGTAAGCAGATATCTGGCAGCGTCTGAAGTAATATACAAAGTGCTGGGTCAGCGTTCCATCGGGCCCGCACGGCGATTCTGCAAGCAACTTGTAATTTCTGTGTGTAATCAGCAATCCGTGTGGTGAGCCATTAAGCTCGTTTAAACTCTGTTGGAAGTCAAACGGGCGTCTGCTTGCGCCGAACAGTTTTACCAATATTTGCCCCTACTCGGCTCAACCACATTATATGTTAAACTTTATCAATTATCGAGTAATGTGGCGAACTTTACCGATCCCGAGAATACTTCACCCACACCCCGCCGACTTGTTCCAACACACGAATCGTTGCTGATAAGAAATAAAGGATTCTGACCGAGATACGTCACGAATACAAATGTAATGCCGGCTTAACTTACGTCGTTTTCACGATATTAAAATCTTAACTTGGATCCACTCCAGTGAATTGAAGTATGAATTCGGTCCTTATCTGATTTGAACTAATGTACGTTCGCACAGTTCTTGACAAACCTCGAAAGTATTAATATTTCAATGTGACTGTTACCGCACGGAAATAAAAGGTCGTATTACAAGTAGTTTGAAACGTGTTCCGATACCGGTTGCGTGGAACAGGAATTGCCTTTGACCCCTTCGGAATTGCATTCACTATCATATTTAAGTAAGACAGGTTTAAAGACACGCTATGTAACAGTGATATTTATGTAATAATTTCTTTCCGAGTTTTATTTTTGGAGGTGTAATCTTACGATTAAATATTCCTTTCACCACGCTCAAAACCAGGAGGGGGCTTATTAACTTGGGTTATAGAAAATCGGATCACGAGTTGATGCGGATTCGCTTTCTCCCCGCGTGTGTCTATTATGTAAACAGTGTTGAAACAGCTATCGTCTGTGAATCTCCTTGAGATTGTTTCGATTGTGCCTAAATTGAACGGCTTTTTGGGGACGAAATTGCAGCACAATTTTGTTTAATATTGCTCCACTCTAATTTGTCGGGGGGAATGTCAAACAAACATATAAACATAGAGTTGGATGGTACCATTAACAACAAATACCGTTGTGTAAAGATTAGAGCGGGTTCCTCCCCTCTAACCGAATGGCTGCCGGGACACAATGAATGGACATTTCGCGTCGGATCACCTGTCCAAGTGTCTTAAGAAGCCGTACCATCGTTTGTCAACGTCACGTCTCCGCAAGACCCAGAGAATGCTCGGAAGGCGCCCATTGTCCGCATGTCCAGTCATCCTCTATTTTTAACCTTTAAAAGCAGTCCTTTGAAACTCTGATGGAAGTTTCTACGTTGTTTATTCTGTGTTAGTGATTTTCACAATAAGTAATGCAAAATATTATCGAATAACAGATACGAATAATTTCAAAACAGATATTGCATTTCCAGTAATTTTTAATAAATTTTCAATTAATAAGTAAGCTACAACTTGTGTTGCTTAATTACAACCGATTAATCTTTGCTCTACCGTTCTCTTATTTAGTTAGCCAATTTATTTTCTTCAAAGATGCGAGTTAACTTCCGTGAAATTCCCGTTTTCACATAAGCTCCATGCGTCCTTCAACTTGGAAACAATTAGTTAGTTAGTTACTTATTGTCCTCATTTAAGTTGTTGTCGACGCCCGAATAACTTGGCAAGTGTGGCGTGGAATACTGTAACTTAGGACGGAACTTGTTTAGAGTGTCAATGGCAGCGTTGCGTTATTCACTCTGAAACTCGGCAACTTTATTGTGCTGCGCTGAATTACAATGGTTGCACTCCGGTATGCATGCTCCGTACTCGGTACCCTCAAACTTCATAGTTAAATAGCATACCGAAGCGTTATGCGGCCACACGCTGACGTTAAGTGAATATCCTCATGACACATGATAAATAGAAAAACTTTGTATGTGCATCTCCGTAATGCATGCACCAGAAATTTTCGGAGCACATTACATGATGCGGAGTCGTATTTAAACCCTTTCGGTGGAGTTTAACTGCTGTTCGGCTTTATATTGTTTCTCTGCACGATTCGTATTTAAACTCTACGTAATTTGCAAGATTTAGTTCTTTTGTAAATAGTGTCTAGGTCGCATTGATTCTTACTCGTATTTTCCAGCGTAACGTGTAACCTAGTAATGCAAGTGTTTAACACTATATTATAAATTATAATAGTAATTTAATGCAGAACTCGCCCCAGTTATGACTGGGTGCAACACGCCTTGTTTACAAGTAAAACATGCCCGTATGTGATTAGTATAGCAGTGTCGTAGAATAAAAAAAGTGGTTCACATATCAACAGCATCTTCAATAACGGTTCTACGATGAGAGGCACAATGGGTGCGTCGATAGACGTGAATTGTATTACGACAATGCACTTTGCCATAGAGCAATTACACAGCTGGAGCCATTGTAAGGAAATATTGCTGGCTCTTGGCTTCTATTATCAGTCAGTCAAGGGTGAAATGTATGAAGATTGATTCTATTCGTGTCATTGGACCCCCCCATTGTGTACAGTCACGGTTAAGTTAATCTTATTTTGGCAGCTTACTGGAGCAGTCGTAGGAAATTGCATGACATTATCCATATCGGATTAGACGCGTTATAAATGAACCGAATTTTATATCTTTTCTTTTGTGTGAAAATTATCGTTTCTGTTCACAGCGTTATCGGTAATGTTACGTAGATTGTTTTATGGATGTGGTTTGCGTTTTGTTGTTACTGCCAGATAAGATCAATCATCTTTCTCTCTGTTATCTTTTCACATGGATTTATGATTGAATGGACTCGCTAGGTGCGGTTCCCTGTTGATAATCCAGCTTCTCTCATAGTTAATATTTGAAGATAGCATCCGTTATTTTTTGTATATTATAGTCGTTCCGTTTATAAATAAGAAGATAATAAAAGATTATCCTCAGAAATATTATCTTGAACAATGATTGAGGTAGATAGAAGCGAGTTAAATAAATTCAAAATATTATTTTTCGCTTTTAATTTTAACGTCGAGTTTACCATAATTATATCACCATTATCATAATAATGAAAATAATTTAAAATCTTGCCTAAATGGTACCGGATCCGACCGTAAATTACTCACCGGACGGACCGGATAAACATTAATTAAAATGATAATTATTACGTTAACATAACCGATTCGCATTCGGTTCCAATTGGAGGCTGATGGAGTCACGATTAAATGGATTTCAACGAGTAGAACAGTAGGATTGAAACGTAAAAGGTATTTCCCTGCCAAGTCCCAATTACGAGACCGATTAAGTGCTACATCGGGGTGGTCGTTAAACTATCTTTTGTTACTCCATATTAATACAATGCGTATTTATGGATAATTATTGAAGCACTACTGCGCAGTTTTGTTCTTTTATCATCTTAGACAGGATTTATAAGTTTTCTACGACTTTATCACTATTGTCAAACACTATTTTAGACGGAACCTACCTCAACGTTTCAAGTACCCTCGTGAACACGGCCGTTGCAACACGAGGTTGAGGTATAAATGTTTATTCGTAATCGAGTCCCGTCTAGATTAGCGTTTACAGTGTTTACAGTGTGTTCATATCGTGATAGTGTGATTGTCACTAACTCTTCCTCACTGTGCTGATGTCTTAAGTCAGCGTGAATTCTGTGCCATGCAATAGAATCCTGCAATAGTTTTCTTATTAACTACCAGGAGCGCTCCGCTCTTTACCCGCGTTGTGCCCGTTCCCTTAGGAATTTCTGGATGAAAAATAGCATATAACCTTCCCGTTCAATGTGGCTATTCATTACAAAAATAATTATTTAAATCGGATTGGTAGTTTCTGAGATTAGAGCGTTCAAACAAACACACAAAAAACTCTTCAGCTTTGTTATAATATGTACCTAGTATAGATTACTTTACTTGTACGGACGTATCTAAAACATTATTCAATATTCATCGATTAGATAGAAGAAACTCTAGGTTTGCCTCAATGAGTCTCTTGATAGAATAACTATGAGTAATAACACGTTTGAAAACAATGCCATTGTAGCTAAACAAAACAAAACAGAGCGTTCCTTAGTATCTATCTACCTGTATAAAATACATGACACGATGTTTTCCTAAGTAATTCGACCGCTGCAGTCATTGCGCCGGTTTTATTCCCTTTGTACCTATTCTAAACGTAAACTATTTTATGTCGCCTCGCTCCCGACCAAGTTTACCAACCTGCAACATTATGCAACTGTCATTCCTTCACAAAGTTAAAAATTGTTGTAAGACACGCCAACTAAATTGTACCGTCCAAACTTATTAACTCAATTTTAGCCCGTCCTATTAGTACGGACGAGAAACTTTTTTTGCGAAACCCTAATTGCGTCGTGCAGGTTTTTAAAATGATTTTTGTTAGTTGCTCTACTCACTAAAGGAAATCCTGTTTGGTTTCTATGAACCGCTTACTTTAAGTAGACGTTTTGGTGTTTTTGTGTTACTCAATTTGAATGCCTTGCTTATTTGCCTGATTATGTGTTGTAGCGTATTTCCTTCAAAGCAATTTTTCTACATCTTAGCATTTTCACACCTAAAACAATCAATTAGACTTCGACTTCTTGAGATAGGTCTGGGTTTATTTTTATATTAGTCTTATGTTATGAATCTCAGAACAATACGATAAAACTATTGAATTCCTATAACTATTATGTTGCTATTTGTTATTCTCGTCACGTTTCCCGATGTTTTGATTTAATCAATACCACAGTATGGTAATCCATCAGTAAGTAGTTAATTTTTCCGTAACCTACTTCGTGGTTAGCTTCAAGGGTGATCTGGTCACGCGTCGAGTCGGAGTTCCTCGTAAATTTGCAATTACTTGACAATTGCGTTCCATACTATCCATTAGGCTTAAGTAATCAACTGTGTCCGAGCGCTCTACATCCGTCTTATTTAACGAGAGTGCCTGCTACATAGCTCAGTCGATACGAAAATCACTATAAGTTGTCTTGGAGTGCTTACTTATCTTTTATAGCTTATTAGCAGCGCCCCGGTTTTACCCGCGTTGTGCCCGTTCCCGTGGGAATTTTGGGATTAAAAATAACCTATAACCTTACCGTTTAATGTGGTTATCCATTACAAAAAGAATTATTCGAATCTGACTGGTAATTACTGAGATTAGCTCGAACATACAATACTAATTTTAAATAAATAAAAAATAATTTATTGCTTACAAAATACAGAAAGAATATTAATATGAATTATTGTATGAAGCATATGGTTGGTGGCTCAGCTTGTGTTGCCCGGGATGTGACTCCGGGCAAAGCTGGTTTCCAGCCACCTCCGTCCCTCAGGTGTTTTTGGTTTTATCTCTTTATATTATTAGTATAGATAGATCAATGCTTTTACATAGAACTAAGAACGCTCAGCAAACGCCAATGTCAGGTGTTACTTTTGCATAGGTACTTCTTGTGTGTTGATAACGCGAAGAGAACGCGCGTCCGCTGCGCTGCTTAGAAATGCCGCGTTAAATGCTTAACTACTTTTAAGATCAATTAGTTCTATATTAAGGTGTTTATAGGTCGTAAAAGATAACTAACCAACACTTGTTATGGTCATTACACAGTCACATAACAGATACCAAGATACTATAGAGAAATATACGGAAATCGAAAAGTAAAACAAACAATATTTGCTCTCAATTTACTGATTTCAATACCAATTGAATACCCTCGAACAACGATATTCAAACTTCTTAAAATATAGCCGTACCGTCGGAGGTCTCCCGCGCTAATACTACATAATGGTTCCCTAATCAGTAATAGCGTTCAATACGGTCTCTGCATACACAAACTAACTGGAATGGGATTAGTTTGCGTTGCGTGTGTTTGTTTTATTCAACTTGTAATTCACATGGCAACTAATACAGTTTACACAAGCCCGTGACGCGTAAGTCGCTTACAACTAATCTGTTAAAATACAAACTGGATAAAACTTTTGATCGCGTGTTGTGATATTATAAAACGGACGTGTATTACTTTGATAAATTGTGCAGCTGATCCGATAGGTAATTTGCTTGGATTATAAACTTTTCGTAGTGGATTAATTATTTAAAGTGTTAGGTTTGGTTGGTAACGAGATTACGCTACGAATTTGCATGTTTTTGCTTAACCCCTATCCGTCTAATTATTAGTATTAGATGGATAAAAAAGTTATCAATTGCATTTCTTGACATGGTTAATTTCAATATGCTGGTACGGCACCACTATTTTAGGTTAATATGTTAATGATACCGGTAGAAAACTACGTCTTAAATGCCGTATAACTTACCTACTCGTATGTTCTTATCTTTTGACTTTTACTTACTATATTCTTCTTTAACAGGAGTGCTTGCTGCGTTCTAATAGTAGTAGAAGTAGAAGTTATTTCTCATTAATGGAGTTCTTACTCTACCTATTATCTTTAGTAGTACATATGCAATTCTAGGTGCCTGAAAATTGTAGACATTGTAACCTTTAGCAGATTATTAGTACACCTAAACCTTTATCTTCAATTTCAATAAATAAGTACGTCGTCACTGACTAGGAAAGAGTCTTTTATTGCTGACTGTTTTCTCAAAATCTATAACCAAACTGAAAACTTCGTATCTTTTCATGTACGAGTCAACAAAATACAATGTAAACTGTACGAGATAATAAATTCATAACATAATCATATACATTGTCTTACTTGTTTCCGTATCTTAACTTTACTACGAAAGGGTAACGAAAAGTAAACGTTCGGTGGATTAATTGCTTTTCATATAAATTGCTATCCAATATCTATTATACACCCTAAGGAAGGTAAGGTAATAATTACTTCCACAGCTTTCTTCGTTATGATTATTTTATGTAGATTAGAATGGGTGCTTCAATTGCGTGAATGAATAAAACTTAGCTACCGGTTGAATTTTAATGTAAGACTTAGCTCGTAATCATCGCGGGTTTACTTGGAATAGTAAATTAGGAATGCTGTTGCTGTTGTTCGAATGCTGAATAAGCATATTTCCGGGGGTTTGGTTCGAGTTGAACCCTTTTTATGGATTCGGGATAAAAACTAACCTAGTCCGAGTGTGTTAATTGGAGTTATTAACTAACTGCACAAAGTTTTATCCAAATCGGCCCGTAGAAACAAGTGAAAATCGCTTCGCTATCAAAATGTATCACGCAATTATCATCACTACCAATAGATTGCCACTTGTCTAGAATCTAGGGCCACTTAAATATATAGAGCATAAATCCTTCCTATATAGTATCAGACATATTTTATTGTTACTAAAATAGGTCAAAGAATAAAACATATCTGTTGTTCCATTATTTAAATGCAGTCGTCTCGTGCAACATGAACTTATATTTACCTACATTCGTTAATAGAATTATTAATTAAATACCGCGCCATGCCGTACCGTTGATGTCAAATAGCAATTAAAATAATGAAGCGGTGATTTGCAATATCTATAGGTATTATTACCGTGTCATGTCTGAGTTATTCTATGCTTACTGCATTAAACTATCGTTTACGGAAACTTTGCTTTTAGTTTACATTAGTAGGAACCTATTTATAACTCGTTTTATTTGTGCTATCCATTTCAGAAATTGCAGTAATAGAAGTTGCTTGCTTTGGTCTGGTTTGGTTTGTGTCTTTGCCTTCATAATAATCATTAGTTATGAAAGTGCTAGTGTTATCGCTGAGTATATATACTAGACGTTTCTTAAATATCGAGATTTTTTTATAACACATCTTTAACTATCGTCATCTCATAATTAAACATTAACTAAGAATGGTTTACCATAACCGAATGAATGTATATCCTTGGCAGTGTTCGTTGAAATCTTTAGGCCTCGATCACACGGCCACTGTTCTTCACTTCCTGGCTATGTGTCCCTTGTTTGGCTACTCACTACTCTCTCATTTCCTGCCTACCTAGTCTTCCTAGATTTTCTCCACCACTTCCCTCTATCGTCGAAATGAAATAATCTCTATCTTCTTTTTAACATAATTTTCTTTTATAGTCATTGATGCTCTATTCCCAAATTCTCGTTGTTTAAAATACAACGTCACATTTTTTTTGTACGTATCCAAAAGAACAAGTGTCAAAAATCGCTAGTGCGTACGAGGCCTTATGCCTTTTTAGATGCATGTAGCTCTCAGGAATAATCTTGTACGCGTCGCACTAGTAACAGTTTGATTCATGTATTGGCACGGAAATCTGGACGGTCGCCCGGATATTGTCCCATCAAATCTGTATGGCGATGCGACGGTTGTATGCAAATTGTACACCAATTTACAACACAAAAGCCTTACGGTGCTGACAAATCGATTTATTTGCAGTTTCTTTGATATTTTTTGTGTAGTTAGCTCAGGATCGAATATACTATATGATAGAGGAAAGCTGATGATATTAACAAGATAGGAGAATATAAAAAATACATTTTTACACATAGCATTTTATTATCAACTTACATTTTATTTGTAGGTCGGTCTTGTACTGTACAATCTACTTCGACTCATATGTGTCATAGGATACGCTTAACATAAAAACCATAACATCATCTGATGTGATAATGTTTTTAAAATAAGTCTGTATTTAAGTATAGACTGTTTAAAGTTTTCATTTATTTTATTTTTTATAATGTTCATATATTTTAGATATTTATCTAGGGACTTTTGCATAAGCAAGACATGTCAGCTCCATCACGCCCTAAACTTCTAAATACAAAAACACAAACTAAACAACAGACTTAGGTACTTAAAATTATTTACAAAAATATAACATTTGATTTGCTCAAATGAACGACGTTCACTCGCTTTGACTGTTCCCCCCGTAAACCCCGTAATACCAACTCTATTTACTATTAAGAGCTTCAATTAAATCAGCGTAATGAGAACTAGATTTGGTCTCGCCCGAGGCACGGCGCTAACTTGTGATCTGGAGTTTGGTCTAGTTAGATTGCGGCTCTGATCTAACTCGATGTTCATGAACTACAGTTTGTTGATGTATGGAACCTGATGGTCACGACGGAGACGAAGACGGAATTTTAATTAGACATAGTTTTGTTTGTCTTGAGAAGTATGCATTAGCTACGAGTATGTAATTAATTAAACAGTGGGTCCTTGTTGTTTCAATCGTTAAACCATGACAAAGGTTTTAGGCTGTCTAAAAACCGACACTGCAAGGTTGGCCACTAACCTATACGAAATGAATGAATAGGTAAGGTTAGTGGAATGAATCAGTGAGGGTAAAGTAACTTCCTGTAAGATCCCAATAGGGCAAAATCTATACTAATATTATAAAGCTGAAGAGTTTGTTTTGTTTGTTTGTTTGTTTGTTTGTTTAAACGCGCTAATCTCAGAAACTACTGAACCGATTTGAATAATTCTTTTTGTAATAGATAGCCACATTCAACGGGAAGGTTATAGGCTATTTTTCATCCCGAAATTCCTACGGGAACGGGTACAACGCGGGTAAAACCGCGGGGCGCTGCTAGTAAGAGGATAAAGGAGAAATACCATTTCCACCTAATTCAAGATTTTATGAGTGACTTCGACAGCGTTATTATACCCCATCATTGAAATCGATATCATTATCAACGTTTTCACATAATTATTAGGTATACAAATCAATCTAACTAAATAAGTATACACCATCCTGATTCAGGTGGTCGTAATGAATAAATATTGTGCATCCCAAAATAAATAGAATCGATTCAAAAACAAAGTTTTGTTTATTTTGTTAATTCTCTCTAATTAACTTAATTATACAAACCAAATACATAATAAGTAAATTAATGTATAAATAAAGCGGAACCATTGAAGCTTGTTTGCGGTTGACTAAAATTAGCATATCTGATTGAAGATTATTTTGTGTTCCGAATTTCATGGATTCAATCGACTTTTGTTACACCAATTAGTCGATTTAATTTCGTTACCCTGTGTAATCTGGAGTTAACAACTTGTTGTCAATTGAATAAATTGATTACATTCAGGATTTTAATAGAAGTTAATTTTAATAGTATCGTCGCGCGTTCGTTTTATCTATACTAATATTATAAAGCTGAAGAGTTTGTTTTGTTTGTTTGTTTGTTTGTTTGTTTGTTTAAACGCGCTAATCTCAGAAACTACTGAATCGATTTGAATAATTCTTTCACTGTTAGATAGTCTATTTATCGAGGAAGGCTATAGGCTACATTTTATCCCGAAATTCCCACGGGAACGGGCACAACGCGGGTAAAACCGCGGGGCGCTGCTAGTTTAAAATATTTTGACACACGTGTTCTTTTAATTTATGTTTTTTATTCCTTTACTAAATAAATAAGAACAGTTTGTTTAAGAAAAATTTTCAGGAGGTATGGTTCTAATTATACTAATAGCTACTAATTATTCTAAGCAATTAAAAGTGGGTGAAATCGCGGGGCGCTGCTTGTTTTGTAGAGATATCTATATCTCAGAAACTAAAAGTACTAGAAGCCTCAAATTTTGCATGGGGGTTCCATTTAAGATGTAGGTGCTCGCTAAAAAGGATTTTTTGCCATATTCAACCCCTACCGGGATGATGGCCCTATAGCCCGACGCGTAGCAAGATGAGCGGGCCGCTAGTTACTTATATATCTATACTAATATTATAAAGCTGAAGAGTTTGTTTTGTTTGTTTGTTTGTTTGTTTGTTTGTTTGTTTGTTTGTTTAAACGCGCTAATCTCAGAAACCACTGAACCGATTTGAATAATTCTTTCACTGTTAGATAGTCTATTTATCGAGGAAGGCTATAGGCTAAATTTTATCCCGAAATTCCCACGGGAACGGGCACAACGCGGGTAAAACCGCGGGGCGCTGCTAGTTATTTAAATAATTGATGCGAATCCTTTTTTACTATATTTGTATGAAAAATGTTGACAAATAAATTATCTGTGACACATGATATGGCTAGGACTCTTATTACACGACGCGAAATCTAATGAAACAGAAACCTGGGCCCGTTTTGACACAACGCGTTGATGTAACAATATACATTTCAGCTGTCTGCCACAGTGGTATTATATGTTGTTGCTTGTGTACCTACGAGTATATGTGAAATCTGATAAAAAAATATATATTTGTAGAATAATAATAAATTGTAAGTTTAACGCTACTATTGAGGAACTACTCTAAAATACGAGCTAGACTCAGTTTAGAGATCAGTGCGTCAAATTTTGAAGTTACCGTACTATTATTATACTCTACATGTGTCCAAAACCTGTACTTTTGAAATGTGAATAAAGATTATTTTATAATAGTATTTTAAAATTGTGGATATAATATGTTGATAACTACTACTCCACATTACAGTTCCATCGAAATATTATATTTATAATTCTAATACCCACACGCCAAAAAACATCCACATTTTGAATAGAAGCATTACTGCTGCCATATACATTTTATTTTAACCCATATTTTCTGGAATATAGGTATTTTTAGCTCATAACCTTCTTCAATCAAAGGCCTGTCTAACGCAAACTCTGTTTTGAAATAGGTCTGTATATGTGGGTGCGTTCAAACATACAAGTACAGACGGCTATGTGATAATAAAAGGAAAATGTATTCTGTGCGTTGTACAACCAACCAACTTTATTAATATGTATGCAGTTACATTTCAAATTAGTATAACTGGTGCTTACTTACATAAATGCATAACGCACAACTCAGAGTCAAATCGTAGCACGTGAAACAAAGAGAATTAATTACAGCCTTAAAACCGATATAAAAGATAAATGAATTGAAATCCAATACCGATTGGCGCTGGAATGACGGCGGCATAGTTACTTTATGTACCGAAAAATTACGAGTTGGTAATTTGTCGAGTTTTACTAGCTCGTTGTTGGTGATTTGATTGACCCTACGTGGAGACGGCGGGGTGAAGTGCGCCTGTTCACTGCCATATTTATGCTCCGTTTGTTTTTCGATTAAACGCGTCAATCCCGTCATATGCCCCGTCCGGAGCGTACTCCCGAATGGCTCGGGAACATTTGAGAACACCCTGTCAACTCCGGACGTCCGCTTTATTTGCTCGTATCATTTGAATACTGTGCCCGTTCGACGTTGATTTGTTTGCTTAGATTGAATTACCAATGTTTGTGTTTAGATTTACACGTCACATTTCAAGAGCCGTTATTAACCTCTTCGCAATTCGTTTAATGTGTGTTTTGTTCTGTAGCTACTGAATCGAAAACTATTTAGTATGTTATTTTTAAAAGATGAGTGTTTTCACCTTAAGATTGAAAATATGTTCTCAAAATATGTGCTTAACTTTTCATCATGTCTAAGATATCTAAAGCATAATAATTAAAATTTATTAAGATATAACTTAGTTACTTAAAACACTGTTTATGTTATTGACTTATTTTATGTGGTGTGTTATTGACGTTTTTTCCTCTTCCTTATTAAGTACTATAATTACCTCATTGACAGTAAATACGAATGCATTATTATCGGCGAACAATTGTAACCGTTCACTTCGCACAACCTTGACTGTTCTGTACTAAACTATGAACTTTTTCTCATTCTAGGTAAGTACGAGTTCTATTGGAAATGCGGTAAGATACGTCAAGTGTAAGATTGTCGCGTCGCTCGATGTTCAATTTCGCCTCTTTCATTCCAAGTTGCGGCCGATTCCAGCGAACACCAAAGCACAAATAAAAAGTCTCGAAGTGCAATAAGTGCCGCCATCAATGTCGCGTTAGCTCCAACACAATAAAATAGAAAGTCAATTCGTTCAGTGTAAAAAGTCCGAGGAACGATCGGAAGGTTTCTACGTAACGTTATCGGTGAGATCTCGACTCTGATATTTTAATATTTCAGCTGCAAAAGGCTACCGTCTCAATGGAAATGCTGTCTCTTCAGAAAGTGATAGCTTCTGATTTTAGATTTTTATCATTCCATTTCATAATGGAGTAACGTAGGGTTTAACTTACCGTATATTTTTAGGAATATTTTTTCCTCTGGTCTGTTTATGTACTTCTGTTGTTATTATCAATATCACGAATATATTTTCCGATGACTTCACTGATTGATGTAATGACTTAAATCCCAGTTTCTAAATAAAGCCAAGTGTATTTAATAAAAGCACTGCAGGGATCAAATTACGCATGAAGTTTGCCAACAAAATACGGTTGAATGCAGTGGCGTGTTCAAACAGGAACATCCTAGGAATGTCTTTATTTGCAACAAATATCGTATATGGCCCCCGGATTTGCAGAGGTCCATAGCAACATGCAAATATGTGCGCTGAACTTCTCTTATCGATTCTCTTGTGAAATTTTGCATCATCGAAATCACTGTGTTGCGTGGATGGTGTTTTTGCATAATTTCTAAACGTGATACAATTATGAACATTCGAGCGTCTGGTCAGCTCGCTGGCGAATAACGACTGTGATAAAACGCTGCGGATTACATTTCCTTGTAACCTTCACTCCGATAATCTATACCTAACAGTCACGTGCAACGTTCGATTTGATCGGCATCGGCTAGTTACTGTTTGACCTAGAAGGAAAAAAACGTTATTACACAAATATTCCATGCATATTTTTCCTTGTTAAGCAATTTGAGACATGTAGTTTCGTATGCTTATTATAATAAATAAACATAACGATTAACTAGAGGTTTCTAGAAGTTAGGTGACATTTTCTTTTGTTTTGATTTCGGATAAACAAACGTACTAACTCACTCGTTATTTTCGATATAATTGGTCTTAATATATTTAATGAATATTCTATAAAAATACAAATGTATTTTTCAAAATCCATTAACAAGATGTAATACGCAAAAGGATGTCGATAACAGTTTTTAAAGAAGCCACTTTACGTGCATATTGTGAAAGGCGTATATGATTCTCACCTCCGTAGGTAGGTACCTTAAATTACGTTGTATTACGTACGTGTTTCGTAATCGGTCAATTATCATGACAGTCACATATAGCGGCTCCAACAGCTGACTCGAGACCTCGAGGCATTGTGCATGCGAAATCGAGAGTCGGAGTGCTGTAGTGCCCACTCGCGCCATTCACTTTCACTGCCACAAAGGCTTATTTGGCATTATCTTATTAGCCACGGTTGCCGGAATCATTTGTTTTTCGACTGCACGTTTTGTGGCCGGCTTTGACGTTCCTCGCTGCGGTCACATCGCTACGGCCAGTGATGACCGAACGACCACATCCGTTCGTAATACCAAGTGATTTTAGTTTTCGAGCTTGGATCATTTAGGATTTTAGTGTTTTTTTTGGCTGTTCATGTTTATACGAGTATAGTGAGAGTTTTGGTTTGTAAGTGAAAACGTTGTTGTGGTATTTTATTGTGATTTTAAAGTGTGGATGGATTGGTACTGACTACAGAGTAGGAAGAACGATAAGTGAGTTTTACTTTATTTTAAATTTAACTAGTTTTAATGCATTTATTAAATTTTGCTGTGCATCTTGTGCCATTTAATTCAATAATTAAATGCGAATATAATAAAGGCATTTTAATGTTAAAAACTTTTAGTTAAGGCTTCCAAAATTAGTGATCAATTTTCCCTTTGTGTTCACGGGTTGGCTCAATGGCATTACTCGTATAATTTCAAAACCAATTATCACCCTTTTACAACGATTGTGCCAAATGCCTTTTACCTAATGTACGTCAACATTCCATTAGTGTCGAAAGTTTAAAATTAAATTGGCAGTTTCGTCCCACCTAAACACAGGGATCGGAGAGGTTCCATAATAAATGTTACATTAAGGTTGGCATTAAGACGGGGTCACGATTTCCTCGTAAATGTCGTAGTTGCATTTACGGCAGTCGAATGGAGTCTGTTCCCGATACTTGATTCGCTTTATAAAGACGTCGTTGATTCGCGCAAATGCGCGGGATTCCGACTCTTCTACGTCTTCGCTTTGCTATTCTCAACACCTGCAATAAAATTTGATGGCTGCATTTGTATCGCACCGGTATACATTCATGTACCGTCTCGCTTCAGTTGTGGAGTTTCAATGGTAGATGTTACTGGATTTTTTTCAATGCTCACCTAGCTGTTATCATTTGGATGTTATTAAGGCTGTAATTTTGTACGTGCTTTGAAAATGGCTTTGGAAACGTCAATGTTTGTTAGCTTTATCGGACGTAAACCGGTGGCCGGTTATTGACATGCTAGATTTCATATTAGATACCGAAATACAGTTAGAACATACAGCTAGTATCAATATTATTTTATAATAGGTACATGTCAACCGAAATTATAATAAACATTCGAAATGTCTATAATTGCAGTTGTATTCATACAGGTATTTGGAGCAGTAAACATGATAGATAAGTAGTAGGTACAATAGGTAATATATTCAATATGAATGTGATCTGATCATACAATATCGACAAGGATAGTCTAATGGGTGTGACCCTTACATTGGTGTTCTTTTGAATGGTCCTGGGATGCTGGTGTGCCATTCATTGGAGTGTGAAATTCGTCCTTCAAAGTGGCATATCTGACAATAGTGTCAGATATCTGACACCTTGTTAGAGAGGTCGGCTCTCTGGAATTTTACCTCTTTTGTTCGGGCGCGGGTCGCTGGGATACAGTTTCAAACGTCTCGTTCATAGCATTCAACCGTATGTTCTTGCTACTTAATTGGAAATACTTTGAGTAGATCTATTTGTCGTCATTTTTCCATAAATGTGTTGGGATACCATCCTGCCCTTACATTGAAGGTAATTGAACCCTTATCCGTCCCAAGGTTTTGTACGTAAACTAATACCTATAATATACTCCACCTATATTATTATATTTCCTATGAAGTTTGTTTAAATGTGTCTTTGAACGGTGTTCTATACAAGGGAACGTTATATAATATTGAAAAGAATAAAAGAAAATTGCCAAAAATAGAAATGATACAATTAATATTAAAACTATGTGTTGTGTTGTATTAGTTGTATATCGATATCTGTTCAAACTAGTGTTGGACGCACTAGTGTTGTGTGTCCCATGTCTAGAAGCATCGAGTCGGAGGCGGGCGTCAATCGCTCAGTGTCAATTCTAACACCACCACGATCTCACATCCTCCGAGGCACTACTAAAGAAATGTACCGCCATTTTTCTAAGAGAAATGCAATTAGAAAGGATGCATTTCTCTCCCAAGTCTCGTGTTGCTTACACTCACGACGGACAACGCTCCTGGACTTTTAATTAGTAATTTTACCTTTGAGTCGACGTGATACGTTATTTATGACCCCTCTCAACATAATTTTAATTTACAAGCGTCTTGCTTGCTTTAAAATATGAGCTCTTATCTCGTAAAACTTTCAACTTAATCCATTATTTGAACACAACAGACACAAATCGCTGTCATGCGAAATTGTAATTATGAAACTTTACCAAGGAAAATTATTTTTGTTTTATTGCTAGAAAAGTTTATTCTTTGTTCCCAAAGGAAATATCCTAGTTATCTCAGTTCTCTGGGGGAGAATCTAAACAGAATTTGTGAAAATGATAAGCAAAATGGCACGTTTAGCGTTTATAGTCGTTTCCGCTACTCACTTCAATTTGTTGTTGTATTCTTGTTCTGGTATTGCTTGGGCTTCTAGTTTTTGTATTGTTTTATTCTTAAACGTTCTTTGCTTGGAACTGTTCTGTATTTGATTATTGTTTCGCGTCTCTGGAGTTTTCTTGAATCCGATCATTTCGGAATTAAATTACAAAGACGGTGCTAAACGCTTCGCAACTATTTTGTTAAGTGTACAAATAGATTGAACAAATATTTGGACAAAGTATTTCTTTTCTTTACTTTGAATTGCAACATTTATTCATACAAATATTATATAAGAGATAGGAATTTAGAATGTAAAATTTTGCTTAGTGATGACGAATGTACGGCAAATATATTACCGACATCAAATTCAGTAATAAATCAACTGTCCAGTTAAGTAAGGTACGAGAATTCGGTTACGCAAACCATCCACACCTAATACTAAATATACAATACCATCCTAGGTCATAGATAGTGATGCAACTACCCGTATAGTTAACACTTAGGCTATTACTACAGCCTGAATAACAGGCACCACCAGAACTGAATAATAGAAACTTTGTTACTATGTAGAGTGGAACTATGTAAGCCTCTAAACTGTACTGATTGTTGTGAAAAGGCCTTGTTAACATTTGTTGCAGTGAAACGCAAAGTAACTGATAATTAATCTGTGTCAAAACTGTACAATTTCACCAAAAAAAGGCTATTAAATCCGTTGGTTTTATTGATCGTTGAAACTTAAAAAACAATTACGTGAAAGTGAAACCAGTTTACATTTACATATGGCTTTGTTAGCCGAATTAAAAACTCATGAGGCTACAATCGCAAGCCCACATCCGCATCACAGTATTGTTTATCCAAAAAATAAGTGATGATATATATATATTTTTTTTGTACAGCAATCTCTCGCATCGGTCATGGGTGAATTACGGGTGAAATTAAACTCGGTCGGTAGCTTGCGAAATTCATCCGGCCTTTTGAATAATGCAAACGCTTTATTGGACTGAACGTGTATTGTGTTCCTATGCTCACGTATTGTTTTTGTTTATAAACAGTTTAATGTAACGATAGCCTAACTGTAAACTATTTGTACAACACATAGATAGATAGTGCACTCAAATATGAGTGGATGCTAAACTTATGCTAATATCCAATGATTTATTGCGGAGTACGTTAAGCTCGCTCGCAACCGGTAAATTATGACCGACAGTAACTTTGTTCAAACGCTGTGTATCTCTTTAAATTTTCAGCGATACATGTGTCGTAACAGTATGAATTATGCTGCAATGTGTCATAGGCCGCGTTTTATTTTGGTTGTCGATTCTGCCCCTTTATTATTTTTACAGGCCATTTATCAAATGTCGGACCATTTAATCTAAACATCATGAATTTTTCGTGTTTGACGAGCGTATTGTATGAAATACATTCTTTTATTGTTCCCGTTTCACACTTTGTTAGAGGATTACATTATCGACCGATACATATTTCATGGGGCGACGGTATCATTCCGCTCGCAACGAACAAAACATTTTAACTAACGAACAATTAATTACAGCTGATTGTTTGTCGTAAAGATATTAAAGAGCACTGTAATTAATCAAAGCTACGACTATTATCTGTTTGGTTAATATCTCTTTTACTCTTTCTTGTAACAAATTTATTGTCGTCTATAACTTTGAACATTAATTATCGCCTCGATTACACAACCTTATTTAAAACAAAAAAGTCTTCTCCAATAATAGTTCTTCAGGGACGTTCTTTTGGTACTTTGTATTAAAAACTAACTGTTAAGCTTTGTTTTATCAGCATGGTAATTAAAATGTTTAAGTACAATTACCATACATACATTAGTTAATTTTCATTGTATTATTTTCACGCAATATTTTCCAGGTGGCCGGTTCTAACGACGTTTTCCTTCACCGCAATTGTATTTACAAATTGCTTAACCGCCACTAATGAACTTGACCGCCATTACCGATGAATATTTAACTGTTTGTAGTGATTATTATGGAGATATTAGCGTTGGGTGCGCTCCGCTACGCTCCACTTACATTAAATCCATCTGAATTAGCGCAACGACAGCGCGAGGACATTACGTAGCTCGTAAGTCCTTGTACTAAATCAAGCGCACTCTGTTAGCGGTACTGTGCGGCGGCTGTAAGTGATTGCACCTCGAATTGTCGATATATCTCTCTATGCAATAAAGTACAAAACATATTGAAATTACGCTCCACGGTCGGACTAAAATGCTGGCGAATTTGTTTTCGGTAATATAGGACAGAGTTGCACTACCGCATTTATCTATACTGTGATCTAAAATAGTTTCGTTACTCGAAGCTTGGGTAATGTGATATCAGATTATTTTGCTATTGATGATAAGACTGGAAGTTTAGTGAACCTAAATAGATCGCCTAGATAGTGAGTACTAACATTTTATGCTTCGCTTGGTAGTTTAATCTTTACAAAACAAACGTGTAATGCAACGACATAATCTCAATCAGTATAGCCGAGGAGCACGTGAAGGTGACGTACCTATTGTATTTGGTAAACCAGTGGTGTTTGTTACATAACATTCGTATAAAATGGTTCCCCTGTTGGTTTTCTGAAATGTGTCAGTACGTTGTGCTGCATTGGCGAGTTACCAGTGTTGCGTTCTTGTGCGCCTGTCACTTTTTTATGTATCTGCCGTATGGCGGATTGCGAACATATATATATCGCGATGTACCAACGGCAAAACGCTCTCGCCGCGTTTTTCATACGCGATATTGTTTGTGTTTGTTTTCACGGCGGATAACGTCGCAGCCGACGTATTTGCATCGCGGCCCGTGCGTCATTTACGTAATCGACTTTTTATTTATTATTTTACCTGATATCCGTATTGTTACAAACAGATGACGCTGCTGTAATTCTTTTAACGACGCAAGCTGTTATCTTAAATAATAATTCGGGCGTAATATCCGGATAATCTGCTTTGTAACAATTTTGATGCACGATTAAATAGGGACATTAATGCGGCCAATATGCGTTTTAGTTGTTTCAGTAAGCTAATGTGTGTATGTAGGTACGTGTGCATTATATGATTATCGGTGTAATGTGTAGCGACCACGTTGGTTATTTGTGTGTTAGCGCGTGACCTGTGTAATTACTAATTAGTTATTATGGTTATGAATCGTGCTGTCTGTGTGTTGAAGCGTCGAGTGAGCACTGCCGTCGCCACGCCGCCGCCGCGTTGCGTGTCGCCATACGGTCCCACTCCACCGGAATTCCAAACATTATTTTTGTAAAGGTCACATCGTAAAGCTTATCGCAACCATCCCTGGGGTCTCCCATCAATTTAAAATTATTGCTCTTAACCATAATTAGCTGTCGTTAAATAAAATAAATCGTAAAGTAGCAGTTATAGCTCTACAATTGCGCGGACCCACGTAACTAATCGTCTTTTCCCGTGGCCGTTAACTTAAATTTAACAAATTGGTCTTTAACAAACAGCTAACTGTTTAAAATGCGCTCGCCTCCGGGAACCTAATTTATAATATAGCAGTAAATTATTTTATGAATTCCCTTGAAATTTTCCTCATAACGAATGAAAATGGTCCGTGGTTCGATGTGGGAAGTGGGATAAAGCTCACCTATTTGAGGTGCCGACGACTGGTTTCAATGGAGGCTGAAGCGGATTCTATTGTTCGCGGCACAACCTGAATATAAGTGGGTCAATAACTCTGAATACTACATACTATGCGCCACGCTCTACCTACAGTCACTTTACGAACAACAGGGTTTACCTTCCCGTCTCTTCATTATTTATATCAACCCAAAATTGATGAATTCATACTCCGAATAAACTCTAAATCATTGTGATTTAACCATTAGTTGCATTAAAATATTATTGGGAATAATATTTACGGTATCAGAAATGTAATTTTAACCCGTAATAAATGCAGAAGCCGTATTTATTTAATTAACACCGTTTACACTCTCGTGTTTAAATAAACTGATTTCAAACACGTGATTTATATAAAATCGAACCGAGCGTTCCACGTTTCATGCTATTCATTTGTTCTAATTAGCTTCTGCTTAACTCGCCTTAAAGGGGATTAAAACATTGCCTCGAGACTAGCTTAAGACAGGTGGAATAACGGGAAGTATTCTATTAAGAGGCAAAGTAAAATGTTCTATTGAATAAAATAGAACAACGTCGAGGAGGGACGAAGATTAATAGCTTGTCGAAATGTAAATGCAAAGTATTCTGAGAACATAATGGGTGGTTATCATTCATAGATTTCCATCATGGCGGAAAAGTCCGCGCGAAAGTGAAGTCGGTATCGTGTACGGAATTACCTCGGAGGAAGTGTTCCAGAAAAAAAGGAATGGCGACATCCGAGTGAGCCGACTGTGGTCATTACGTTAATGCGAGACTAAACTTGATTGATGACGTCTCACCGTTCGGAAATCGGATCTCTAAGATAGTTGGATTATGTCCCTGTTTCGGTATACTTACAGGCATGAGCGTAGTTTGAATTCATCGAATTAGTTTTGTATTTTTACTTGTGCTCTTTACTGTACTCACCGTACATACCTATAGTGGTAAGTAAGGCGTTTGCTAACTGTGGGGCATTATCAATAGGCTTATACTTTCACGTTTTTGAATTATATATAAGAGGACGGATGCGGGTGGTAGTTCATATTGCGCTGTTCGGATAAACGCTGACATAATTAGACGAATTTGGATTATTCGACTGAATACAGTATCTCTTTTTCTTAACCACAGAAAAAAGGCTGAAAATATCAACAGCAGTTATTATTGGATCATCTTTACTATATTGGTAAAAAAATTACGTATTAATATTTTACATTTTAACTTAAAAACTATAAAAATAAAATAATGACGCTTTAAAAATAATAACAAACCTATAAAATATCAAAATACCTTACATTAATACTATAAATAATGCTTTTTAGAGCGTTAAAAGGAAGTAAATGTTGAGATATTTAAGCTATGTATGTATGTATGTATGTAGTGTTGTATCAGATTTAAACAGGGTTGCCCTAGGGAGGAAGAGACGTTGATATGACAGACATTTCGGTGTAACTTGTTATCGTAATGTTTCAGGTCATAATTATACATTTTAAGCAGATTTTGGTTTAGACCTTATAATTATGTGAAATTCAAACAGGTATTCTTCTTACTTATAACTCTTATAAGGTTATCATGTCGACTTTATCATAACGTTGCTTCGGATTTCCTTCCTTAGAAAGATTAGCTCTTAATAGCAACGAATATTGAAAAGTCTAAAAGCATGCATGGATTTCATGTTTATCTTATTAGCTGAATATTAGTTCAGTACAGTCTGTGCGCTTTTTATACACTACTCTGTGTCTATACGCCTGAAAAATAAATTTAAAGTCTTACCGTATTTTAGATTCGGACAAAACTATGTATCACTGGTATAGGTACAATACCAGGTTTAAACGCCAATTTAGTAATTTGGTCAATATTAAATATTCTGAATTAGTTTACCGCTAGTCCACCCCTGGTTAGGGCTATACATTGGATACATATCTTGATAACCGGATGGATAGGTTTTTACAATCCGTGCAATCCATGCAAACAATTGACCGGTCATTGTACTGGATATCCGAAATATCACGTTTAACATGAACTAGGATTTACAAACTGGCGTGCGTCGGGCCGGACCACAATGCAAATGGATTAAAATTTATATATGTTATTTCAAAGCCTCGAACCGCCTAACTTGGGGGAGTTCTGCTAAGCCTCTACTATGTGGACTATTCGTCATATTGTTCGTGCAATGTAAATATTTGATTTTAACTTAATATTATGCAAGTTTAGCAATTGGTTGGTTGTGCCATTGAAATGTTTTATTGTACAAAATGTAATTGTGTTCATGCAATTGATTAATAGATAAATGATCTTAGTGATGTTCGGAGCGTTTGTTTACTTTATGTAATTCTTAACGAGTTTGAACTAAACATGTATGACAAATAAATATCGTCTAACTTTACGTGGCATAGTACCGAGGAATAAGGATCATTTTAAACTTCATATACATAGATGATACACCATATTACAAGTAAACTATTGTGATAAAGTACCAGGCGAACATGACACACTGACAGTTTAAATAAACAATTAGCAACACTGGTTGTTTTCTATATTTGTTTGTGCAAACAATATCGCGTGTCTATGGACACAATGCTTAAAGGCATATACTCTGCCGTGAACTATTCTGATGCAATGTTATTGATGCACTCTTGTTCAGGTTTACCAACATTTTGCATTAGTAGTCTTTTGTCAAATAAAACGATAGATAGAGTATTTATATGAGTTTTCAGTTGGTACTGCCTTATTTAATACGTCAGTTTCAGATATTGATTCTTAGTAATTTTGACCGCAACTGAATACCTAAAGGGATTAGTAGACTAGATAAGGAACATAAAACAGATGGTTATTTCAATGTCACAGTAAAATATGCTTAACCGCGTGTCCCCACTGTACACTGACTATGAGAATTGTTATTGTGTTAAGCTACTTTGGTTGCCGACTATACTTAAAATTATAATGATTTGTTTTATA
This sequence comes from Cyclophora punctaria, assembly GCA_951394245.1. NCBI lineage: Eukaryota > Metazoa > Arthropoda > Insecta > Lepidoptera > Geometridae > Cyclophora > Cyclophora punctaria. The sequence continues at coordinate 7,448,881 of OX596184.1, forward strand.
ATTCAAATTACTGTAATATAACGTTGAAATGTAGTTCGTGAAATCTAATTGTCCAAATAGCCGAACTAGTTCCCGAATAAACCATACGTAACGTCGAACATTCATCAGACTCAAGTATATCGCGTTACATACACTGCTGGTCACTACGCGTAATTCCCATCTATGTACTAATTACTTCACAGTGCACATACATAATGCGGTAATGGTTCGCTCATGTATCGATACAGTACCTGCACGAATTTACCACCCTGACGGCTATTACGCATAATATAGACCTATTGTTGCACGTCTGACTTAGCATTAGCATTCTGGATCAACGGTGTATGCATAATATGGATTTATGTATCGCACAAGAATCTTTGGAACGGTTCACTCCGGATCATAGATTGTATCTTGGATTCGGAAAATCAAACTGAATATAGCAGTTTTAGTGTTGGGACAGGATTTGATCAGCTGCATTGGAGTCATGTTTTGGTTGTATATACTAAGTTGTTTGAAGTATTTCATTTTACATAATTGTGTTTAGTTAATTTAGGCTTAAGACAGTTATGTATAAGAAGATTCAGAAGTTTTAATTGAAAATCTTCTTCAATCAAGACGGAAGTAATTAAATTAATTAATGCATTAATTCCAACATTTATATTCAATGCAGCAACATTCAATATTTCTATTTTCGAGTGGTTTAGAGAGCGGCATCAGAGCCACTTGGCGTCCTTGCACGCTCCACTCGCCAGCCATTAGATATCGCGACATATTACACACAATTTTGAAATGGTAACACTGCGAAACATTCGCCATTATTTAAATGTTACGTTCTGTTTGGATCAGTCGTGATTACTGTTTAGTTATGCCTGGATCGTGATATTTAAACCCTGATTTAGTGTATCTAGTATTTAGAGTAGGATTTACGAATTGCATGGGTGTGTGCAATACGTGGCAATACAATGCAGTATCTATGCATGTTGATTTTGTAACAATATTTTCTGATTATTATCCCATAAGGCTTTGCAGTGAAATTTTCAAAACTGTTTTAATTCAACTATCTATATCGATGTGTGTGATAAAGAGTTTTGACACTTTTAAATTGATACGTTAACTAAATGAAAGTTTTTTGAATATTTAGCTTTTAATTTTATAAAACAATAAACGTCGTTAAAATAACAAACGGTTACTGATTGCCACATGTGTGTGAAGTTGGCAGATCACTTCCCAGCAGATCAAAAATAAATTGGAGTTCCCTTCGCATGCAGTCGAGTTCTACAGTTCCTGATAGTTTTTAACAATAGTTCTGTTGATTTACCCCCTCTACAAAAAAATTCAGAAATGATCTGCTAGCTTCCGCGAAGTTAGCAGATCATTTTTTTTAAAGCTATCTAATCTAGCCAGAGAGTTCTATATAGGAAAAAACAATAGTTCTGTGAAGAGTTCCAGCCTCAAAACTCGTCCAATTATTTATGAAAAAAAATATCAACATATCATCGGGAAAAACATGATATGCTGAAATTTAAGAGAGAGAGTTCTGGGCTCTGCTGTACTCCTACACGATAGTTCTCTATGTATTACAACATATTTCACAGAGTTCCGGCATCAGAACTCGTTAAATTAATAATTACAACGATTTTTTATCAGCATATCATCTGAAGAAATATGTGATATGCTGATATTTTAGACAGAGTTCTGGGCTCTGCTGTACTCCTACACGATAGTTCTCTATGTATTACAACATATTTCACAGAGTTCCGGCATCAGAACTCGTTAAATTAATAATTACAACGATTTTTTATCAGCATATCATCTGAAAAAATATGTGATATGCTGATATTTTAGACAGAGTTCTGGGCTCTGCTGTACTCCTACACGATAGTTCTCTATGTATTACAACATATTTCACAGAGTTCCGGCATCAGAACTCGTTAAATTAATAATTACAACGATTTTTTATCAGCATATCATCTGAAGAAATATGTGATATGCTGATATTTTAGACAGAGTTCTGGGCTCTGCTGTACTCCTACACGATAGTTCTCTATGTATTACAACATATTTCACAGAGTTCCGGCATCAGAACTCGTTAAATTAATAATTACAACGATTTTTTATCAGCATATCATCTGAAGAAATATGTGATATGCTGATATTTTAGACAGAGTTCTGGGCTCTGCTGTACTCCTACACGATAGTTCTCTTTGTATTACAACATATTTCACAGAGTTCCGGCATCAGAACTCGTTAAATTAATAATTACAACGATTTTTTATCAGCATATCATCTGAAGAAATATGTGATATGCTGATATTTTAGACAGAGTTCTGGGCTCTGCTGTACTCCTACACGATAGTTCTCTATGTATTACAACATATTTCACAGAGTTCCGGCATCAGAACTCGTTAAATTAATAATTACAACGATTTTTTATCAGCATATCATCTGAAGAAATATGTGATATGCTGATATTTTAGACAGAGTTCTGGGCTCTGCTGTACTCCTACACGATAGTTCTCTATGTATTACAACATATTTCACAGAGTTCCGGCATCAGAACTCGTTAAATTAATAATTACAACGATTTTTTATCAGCATATCATCTGAAGAAATATGTGATTTGCTGATATTTTAGACAGAGTTCTGGGCTCTGCTGTACTCCTACACGATAGTTCTCTATGTATTACAACATATTTCACAGAGTTCCGGCATCAGAACTCGTTAAATTAATAATTACAACGATTTTTTATCAGCATATCATCTGAAGAAATATGTGATATGCTGATATTTTAGACAGAGTTCTGGGCTCTGCTGTACTCCTACACGATAGTTCTCTATGTATTACAACATATTTCACAGAGTTCCGGCATCAGAACTCGTTAAATTAATAATTACAACGATTTTTTATCAGCATATCATCTGAAGAAATATGTGATATGCTGATATTTTAGACAGAGTTCTGGGCTCTGCTGTACTCCTACACGATAGTTCTCTATGTATTACAACATATTTCACAGAGTTCCGGCATCAGAACTCGTTAAATTAATAATTACAACGATTTTTTATCAGCATATCATCTGAAGAAATATGTGATATGCTGATATTTTAGACAGAGTTCTGGGCTCTGCTGTACTCCTACACGATAGTTCTCTATGTATTACAACATATTTCACAGAGTTCCGGCATCAGAACTCGTTAAATTAATAATTACAACGATTTTTTATCAGCATATCATCTGAAGAAATATGTGATATGCTGATATTTTAGACAGAGTTCTGGGCTGTATTGTAGTCCTACACGATAGTTCTCTTTGTATTACAACATATTTCACAGAGTTCCGGCATCAGAACTCATTAAATTAATTATAACGATTTTTTGTCAGCATATCATCTGAAAAAATATGTGATATGCTGATATTTTAGACAGAGTTCTGGGCTCTACTGTAGTCCTACACGATAGTTCTCTATGTATTACAACATATTTCACAGAGTTCCGGCATTGGAACTCGTTAAATTAATAATTACAACGATTTTTTATCAGCATATCATCTGAAGAAATATGTGATATGCTGATATTTTAGACAGAGTTCTGGGCTCTACTGTAGTCCTACACGATAGTTCTCTTTGTATTACAACATATTTCACAGAGTTCCGGCATCAGAACTCGTTAAAGTAATGATTACGATTTTTTATCAGCATATCATCTAAAAAAAAAAGTGATATGCTGATATTTTAGACAGAGTTCTGGGCTGTATTGTAGTCCTACACGATAGTTCTCTTTGTATTACAACATATTTCACAGAGTTCCGGCATCAGAACTCGTTAAAGTAATGATTACGATTTTTTATCAGCATATCATCTAAAAAAAAAAGTGATATGCTGATATTTTAGACAGAGTTCTGGGCTGTATTGTAGTCCTACACGATAGTTCTCTTTGTATTACAACATATTTCACAGAGTTCCGGCATCAGAACTCATTAAATTAATTATAACGATTTTTTATCAGCATATCATCGGAAAAAAAAAAGTGATATGCTGATATTTTAGACAGAGTTCTGGGCTCTACTGTAGTCCTACACGATAGTTCTCTATGTATTACAACATATTTCACAGAGTTCCGGCATTGGAACTCGTTAAATTAATAATTACAACGATTTTTTATCAGCATATCATCTGAAAAAATATGTGATATGCTGATATTTTAGACAGAGTTCTGGGCTCTACTGTAGTCCTACACGATAGTTCTCTTTGTATTACAACATATTTCACAGAGTTCCGGCATTGGAACTCGTTAAATTAATAATTACAACGATTTTTTATCAGCATATCATCTGAAGAAATATGTGATATGCTGATATTTTAGACAGAGTTCTGGGCTCTACTGTAGTCCTACACGATAGTTCTCTTTGTATTACAACATATTTCACAGAGTTCCGGCATCAGAACTCGTTAAAGTAATGATTACGATTTTTTATCAGCATATCATCTAAAAAAAAAAGTGATATGCTGATATTTTAGACAGAGTTCTGGGCTGTATTGTAGTCCTACACGATAGTTCTCTTTGTATTACAACATATTTCACAGAGTTCCGGCATCAGAACTCATTAAATTAATTATAACGATTTTTTATCAGCATATCATCGGAAAAAAAAAACGTGATATGCTGATATTTTAGACAGAGTTCTGGGCTCTACTGTAGTCCTACACGATAGTTCTCTATGTATTACAACATATTTCACAGAGTTCCGGCATTGGAACTCGTTAAATTAATAATAACAACGATTTTTTATCAGCATATCATCTGAAGAAATATGTGATATGCTGATATTTTAGACAGAGTTCTGGGCTCTACTGTACTCCTACACGATAGTTCTCTTTGTATTACAACATATTTCACAGAGTTCCGGCATCAGAACTCGTTAAATTAATAATTACAACGATTTTTTATCAGCATATCATCTGAAGAAATATGTGATATGCTGATATTTTAGACAGAGTTCTGGGCTCTGCTGTACTCCTACACGATAGTTCTCTATGTATTACAACTTATTTCACAGAGTTCCGGCATCAGAACTCGTTAAATTAATAATTACAACGATTTTTTATCAGCATATCACATTTTTTTCCAGATGATATGCTGATAAAAAATCGTTGTAATTATTAATTTAACGAGTTCTGATGCCGGAACTCTGTGAAATATGTTGTAATACAAAGAGAACTATCGTGTAGGACTACAATACAGCCCAGAACTCTGTCTAAAATATCAGCATATCACATATTTTTTCAGATGATATGCTGATAAAAAAAAATCGTTGTAATTATTAATTTAACGAGTTCTGATGCCGGAACTCTGTGAAATATGTTGTAATACATAGAGAACTATCGTGTAGGACTACAATACAGCCCAGAACTCTGTCTAAAATATCAGCATATCACATATTTCTTCAGATGATATGCTGATAAAAAATCGTTGTAATTATTAATTTAACGAGTTCTGATGCCGGAACTCTGTGAAATATGTTGTAATACAAAGAGAACTATCGTGTAGGAGTACAGTAGAGCCCAGAACTCTGTCTAAAATATCGGCATATCACATATTTCTTCAGATGATATGCTGATAAAAAATCGTTGTAATTATTAATTTAACGAGTTCTGATGCCGGAACTCTGTGAAATATGTTGTAATACATAGAGAACTATCGTGTAGGAGTACAGCAGAGCCCAGAACTCTGTCTAAAATATCAGCATATCACATATTTTTTCAGATGATATGCTGATAAAAAATCGTTGTAATTATTAATTTAACGAGTTCTGATGCCGGAACTCTGTGAAATATGTTGTAATACATAGAGAACTATCGTGTAGGACTACAATACAGCCCAGAACTCTGTCTAAAATATCAGCATATCACATATTTCTTCAGATGATATGCTGATAAAAAATCGTTGTAATTATTAATTTAACGAGTTCTGATGCCGGAACTCTGTGAAATATGTTGTAATACATAGAGAACTATCGTGTAGGAGTACAGCAGAGCCCAGAACTCTGTCTAAAATATCAGCATATCACATATTTTTTCAGATGATATGCTGATAAAAAATCGTTGTAATTATTAATTTAACGAGTTCTGATGCCGGAACTCTGTGAAATATGTTGTAATACATAGATAACTATCGTGTAGGAGTACAGCAGAGCCCAGAACTCTGTCTAAAATATCAGCATATCACATATTTCTTCAGATGATATGCTGATAAAAAATCGTTGTAATTATTAATTTAACGAGTTCTGATGCCGGAACTCTGTGAAATATGTTGTAATACATAGATAACTATCGTGTAGGAGTACAGCAGAGCCCAGAACTCTGTCTAAAATATCAGCATATCACATATTTCTTCAGATAATATGCTGATAAAAAATCGTTGCAATTATTAATTTAACGAGTTCTGATGCCGGAACTCTGTGAAATATGTTGTAATACATAGATAACTATCGTGTAGGAGTACAGCAGAGCCCAGAACTCTGTCTAAAATATCAGCATATCACATATTTCTTCAGATGATATGCTGATAAAAAATCGTTGTAATTATTAATTTAACGAGTTCTGATGCCGGAACTCTGTGAAATATGTTGTAATACATAGAGAACTATCGTGTAGGAGTACAGCAGAGCCCAGAACTCTGTCTAAAATATCAGCATATCACATATTTCTTCAGATGATATGCTGATAAAAAATCGTTGTAATTATTAATTTAACGAGTTCTGATGCCGGAACTCTGTGAAATATGTTGTAATACATAGAGAACTATCGTGTAGGAGTACAGCAGAGCCCAGAACTCTGTCTAAAATATCAGCATATCACATATTTCTTCAGATGATATGCTGATAAAAAATCGTTGTAATTATTAAATTAACGAGTTCTGATGCCGGAACTCTGTGAAATATGTTGTAATACATAGAGAACTATCGTGTAGGAGTACAGCAGAGCCCAGAACTCTGTCTAAAATATCAGCATATCACATATTTCTTCAGATGATATGCTGATAAAAAATCGTTGTAATTATTAAATTAACGAGTTCTGATGCCGGAACTCTGTGAAATATGTTGTAATACATAGATAACTATCGTGTAGGAGTACAGCAGAGCCCAGAACTCTGTCTAAAATATCAGCATATCACATATTTCTTCAGATGATGTGCTGATAAAAAATCGTTGTAATTATTAATTTAACGAGTTCTGATGCCGGAACTCTGTGAAATATGTTGTAATACATAGAGAACTATCGTGTAGGAGTACAGCAGAGCCCAGAACTCTGTCTAAAATATCAGCATATCACATATTTCTTCAGATGATATGCTGATAAAAAATCGTTGTAATTATTAATTTAACGAGTTCTGATGCCGGAACTCTGTGAAATATGTTGTAATACATAGAGAACTATCGTGTAGGAGTACAGCAGAGCCCAGAACTCTGTCTAAAATATCAGCATATCACATATTTCTTCAGATGATATGCTGATAAAAAATCGTTGTAATTATTAATTTAACGAGTTCCGATGCCGGAACTCTGTGAAATATGTTGTAATACATAGAGAACTATCGTGTAGGAGTACAGCAGAGCCCAGAACTCTGTCTAAAATATCAGCATATCACATATTTCTTCAGATGATATGCTGATAAAAAATCGTTGTAATTATTAATTTAACGAGTTCCAATGCCGGAACTCTGTGAAATATGTTGTAATACATAGAGAACTATTGTGTAGGACTACAGTAGAGCCCAGAACTCTGTCTAAAATATCAGCATATCACATATTTTTTCAGATGATATGCTGATAAAAAATCGTTGTAATTATTAATTTAACGAGTTCCAATGCCGGAACTCTGTGAAATATGTTGTAATACATAGAGAACTATCGTGTGGGACTACAGTAGAGCACAGAACTCTGTCTAAAATATCAGCATATCACATATTTTTCAGATGATATGCTGACAAAAAATCGTTATAATTAATTTAATGAGTTCTGATGCCGGAACTCTGTGAAATATGTTGTAATACAAAGAGAACTATCGTGTAGGACTACAATACAGCCCAGAACTCTGTCTAAAATATCAGCATATCACATATTTCTTCAGATGATATGCTGATAAAAAATCGTTGTAATTATTAATTTAACGAGTTCTGATACCGGAACTCTGTGAAATATGTTGTAATACATAGAGAACTATCGTGTAGGAGTACAGCAGAGCCCAGAACTCTGTCTAAAATATCAGCATATCACATATTTCTTCAGATGATATGCTGATAAAAAATCGTTGTAATTATTAATTTAACGAGTTCTGATGCCGGAACTCTGTGAAATATGTTGTAATACATAGAGAACTATCGTGTAGGAGTACAGCAGAGCCCAGAACTCTGTCTAAAATATCAGCATATCACATATTTCTTCAGATGATATGCTGATAAAAAATCGTTGCAATTATTAATTTAACGAGTTCTGATGCCGGAACTCTGTGAAATATGTTGTAATACATAGAGAACTATCGTGTAGGAGTACAGCAGAGCCCAGAACTCTGTCTAAAATATCAGCATATCACATATTTCTTCAGATGATATGCTGATAAAAAATCGTTTTAATTATTAATTTAACGAGTTCTGATGCCGGAACTCGGTGAAATATGTTGTAATACATAGAGAACTATCGTGTAGGAGTACAGCAGAGCCCAGAACTCTGTCTAAAATATCAGCATATCACATATTTCTTCAGATGATATGCTGATAAAAAATCGTTGTAATTATTAATTTAACGAGTTCTGATGCCGGAACTCTGTGAAATATGTTGTAATACATAGAGAACTATCGTGTAGGAGTACAGCAGAGCCCAGAACTCTGTCTAAAATATCAGCATATCACATATTTTTTCAGATGATATGCTGATAAAAAATCGTTGTAATTATTAATTTAACGAGTTCTGATGCCGGAACTCTGTGAAATATGTTGTAATACATAGAGAACTATCGTGTAGGAGTACAGCAGAGCCCAGAACTCTGTCTAAAATATCAGCATATCACATATTTCTTCAGATGATATGCTGATAAAAAATCGTTGTAATTATTAATTTAACGAGTTCTGATGCCGGAACTCTGTGAAATATGTTGTAATACATAGAGAACTATCGTGTAGGAGTACAGCAGAGCCCAGAACTCTGTCTAAAATATCAGCATATCACATATTTTTTCAGATGATATGCTGATAAAAAATCGTTGTAATTATTAATTTAACGAGTTCTGATGCCGGAACTCTGTGAAATATGTTGTAATACATAGAGAAATATCGTGTAGGAGTACAGCAGAGCCCAGAACTCTGTCTAAAATATCAGCATATCACATATTTCGTCAGATGATATGCTGATAAAAAATCGTTGTAATTATTAATTTAACGAGTTCTGATGCCGGAACTCTGTGAAATATGTTGTAATACATAGAGAACTATCGTGTAGGAGTACAGCAGAGCCCAGAACTCTCTCTCTTAAATTTCAGCATATCATGTTTTTCCCGATGATATGTTGATATTTTTTTTCATAAATAATTGGACGAGTTTTGAGGCTGGAACTCTTCACAGAACTATTGTTTTTTCCTATATAGAACTCTCTGGCTAGATTAGATAGCTTTAAAAAAAATGATCTGCTAACTTCGCGGAAGCTAGCAGATCATTTCTGAATTTTTTTGTAGAGGGGGTAAATCAACAGAACTATTGTTAAAAACTATCAGGAACTGTAGAACTCGACTGCATGCGAAGGGAACTCCAATTTATTTTTGATCTGCTGGGAAGTGATCTGCCAACTTCACACACATGATTGCCACTAGATTTCTTTTTCCATATAAAACGAACATTTCATATTCGCTTTTGGTGTGGAATGCAAATTATATGAAACCTAATAAAATACGCTTCACAGTATAATTCAGTCGTTACACAAATCATGCTTTGGTTAGATTCATTTTAGACAAAATTGTTAACGTTCTAAGATATTTAAGAATAATTTATACGCAGAAGGATAATTGAATTTGCCTTATCTATACTCAATGTATAAAGAGTCATATTTTTTCCTGCTTAACTAAATGTATGGGTGCGACCCCACTAAATCTTCGAAAATAACGTGAGCGCGATATACACAATTTTCACATTGCACCATCTACTGGATCGCGGGTGGAACCACTGCGCGGAGAAGCTAGGTCTGTATACCTACTCGTATACTGTGGAGTGTGAACTGTGATTACATTACAAATTGATATCGTATCTGTTTGAACACTTGACATCAATCGATTATAATGCCTAGTTATGATTTACAGTTTAATCTACTTTAAGTCTTAGAATTCAGTTTAACAATGGTTTTAAGCATAATAGTAGTAATTGTTTAATGTATACTGAATTAATGCAATGTTTTACTTTAGTCAGAATAACGTTTTTATATAATCAGAGAAGCTTTCGTTTTTTGTTTAAGTTGTGAAATAATCACTAAATATTATAAAACAAAGTCCCCGGCCGCGTCTGTCTGTCTATCTGTTCGAGATAAACTCAAATACTACTGCACATATTTTGACGCGGTTTTTTTAATGGATAGAGTGATTCAAGCGGAAGATTTATATGTAGAAAAATTCTCGAAATTTCCACGGGAATGGACACAACGCGGGTAAAACCGCGGGGCGCTGCTAGTAACAAATAAGTTCGTGCAATGTATCTTGGAGATATTTTTAGAAAGTGAGAGGACGAGTTTGATCGTACCCATTGAGCCTGGATTCGATTTGCAATCGTATCGATGGAACTTCAGCAGAAAGCTTTGAATCCAACACCGATTGATTGTTTGAACAAAAAGTTTCGTGATCGATTCTCAATAGCCGAACAATTATTTATCAGTTTGTGTATTGATCCACAAAAAAATATTTGTTCCAGTTGAATTGAATAGAATATTGTTTTGTTTTGACAACAAAAATACTGAGGCTTTTGGTGAGTGCTTTTTAGGTAGATTAGTATAAATACTTTATAGTAAAGTAAAGTAAGTTTGTTTGAGTTACATCTACCCATTAGTTGCACTCATTTTGTTATTACTTTGAACATTAACTAAAATTCTTGGCGCATATTTGAATGAAAACCATTAACGTTAAACGATAATATTTAAACTTTATGTGATGTTTTTACTCAAACAGCTATGTAGCCAGGATGAACTGCATATTTCAAAACCGACTTCGTTTATACACACACATAGTTTATTTTCTGTATGTACATGCTCATACAAATAGTTTGTTTTCTTGTTCTGCAAACAGTGGTTGGATTTAGATTGTACAAGAAAATATGAAGCCAAACAGTGGAGCTAAAATACGGGGGCGGTGTTATACCCTGGATAGCACGTGCTTCCATTCTGCATCGTTATTTATTGCGGAATCTGATACTAATAATGTATTCCGAGGATATACGGGACTCAACTCGACGTGATGGTATTTCTATTGCTAACTGTTGATCTTGGTACCTACTGTTCGTAGAAGATTGTGAAAGATGTAGCTAACTGTCTTTATAGTTGTAATATTCGCACTATGTGAATTCATTTGAAATAAAAAAAATATTATCTATACTTCTATACTAATATAGAAGAGGTAAAATTTGTAAGTTTGTTTGTTTGTTTGTTTGTTTGTTTGTATTGTCGAGGTAATCTCAGGAATTATTGGTCCGATTTGAATAATAATTTTTGTAATATATAGCCACATTCAACGGGAAGGTTATAGGCTACTTTTCATATCAAAATTCCCACGGGAACACGCACAACGTGGGTTAAACCGCGAGGCGCTGCTAGTTAATAATAAATATCTACGGGATAAATTCACAAACGGTTAATTAGACCCAAACTAAGCTGTAAGCTTGTTGTTTTAATAAATAAACGAATCAGTTCTTTAAGACGTTTAAAATAAAGCGTATTTCCAAAGATACGTGATGATGATGATACGTACGATGTTGGAATCACCGCTCGTGATCACAGAAAGATAACTATGTTGTTTCTAATTGAAGGCAAAGTTCTATGTTCAAAGTTTTATCTTCTTCTTCTTCTTCTTATCGAGTGGATGGTCAACTTGACCAATCCTGGTGTCAGAGTTATAGAGCCGCCAAAGGCCTCTGACATGGCTCATGTAACGACTACTATCCGTAGAAAGTAACCGGGACCGACGGCTTAACGTGCCCTCCCTTAAAGATATTTTTTAAGTTTTATCTTAAAAAATATCTTTAGTCACCATCTCTTGGTATAATCACTACATAATATAAAACAAAGTCGCTTTCTACTGTCTGTCTGTCGGTCTGTTTGTCTGTCTGTCTGTCTGTCTGTCTGTCTCTCCTTATGTATGCTTAGATCTTTAAAACTACGCAACGGATTTTGACGCAGATTTTTAAATAGATAGAGTGATTCAAGAGGAAGGTTTATAAGTATAAACATTCTCGAAATTCCCACGGGAACGGGCTCAACGCGGGTAAAACCGCGGAGCGCTGCTAGTCATTATTAAAAGACATTGGCCTCTATTAAGAAATATGTTGTTAATTATTATAACGAGGATGCCAGCCGCGATGGCGTCAACTATTAACATAACCCAACACACAGACTGGTGACAAATGTGTAGGTAATCCACTATGTTCCAAATACCTAACATTTTATGTATAAATGTACTCAATTACATAATTATTTACTTGAGCAATAAATATAAACAAAGATTTCTACAAAGGCCGTGTGAATGTAAAATCCGTTAATGCATTAAAATAATCACGGTTTTAATGTGTTTTTTCATTAACTATAAAGTTAAATTAGTTATAGTAATTATTCGATGATTAATTGTTTACTACTCATTTACTCGTTATTGTAAGTACCTATAATAAGTACTTTAATTCTAATTATCGTTAGTATTTAATGGCTATTTTCAGGTTTATTATGATTTTACACTTGACTGTACTTTGTAACTATATTACGGAGGTATAGTTAATGGCAACACAGTAGATGATACTTATTTTGTTATTTAATTTCTATAGCATATTGATATTCGAAATAGGCAGATAAGGTTTTAAAGATGTACCGAAAAGTTTGCCTTCGTATCAACGTTAAAAGTTTCAAAGAATTATCAACAGATGGCGTTACTAGTATCGAAAATAGTTTGACTGTGATAATAATTATAGTTAGATCACTTTCAAATTTTTGTTTTGAGATTATTATAGTTCGGAAGCGTTTTGTTCTTTAATTTATAATTAATTTTCTTAATTATAACAGTTACGAAATAAAGGAAAAAAGCCATTGTTACAAATACTATGCATACTACCTATATTATGACATTAGGACATAAATAAAACTGAATGGTTTGGAAAAGAAATTGAGCTCTTTTTCCATAATTTAATTACAATTCCTTTATTGATTGACCTATTCGTAATGTCGTACATGATATAACTCTTTAGTAAACTTAACACTTTTAAGTGTAGAAGTTGTAATTATCCTCAGGCATTACTTGGACTTTCAGTTTTAGTGTACAGTTAAGGGAGTGTAATTTCACTTCGATTATGTTTAAGCGATAATAAATTACACGATCGAACTAGTTAAATACCCATTAGCTTATACAAGTTCTATTTACTGTTTTCAAACGTTGATAATGTTATTATAAATGGATTTATAAATAAAGTAATGTAAGCGCGACCGTTGTGTGCTTCATAGGCCTTTTCCCAGAACAGTGTCGTCAAAAATACGTGAAAATATTGTCTTTTATGTCAGATAAAAGAAAATGTTTGATATTCTTTTACAGTTAGCCACAAAAAATATATTTCATCTCATTTTTGGTATCACGATATTTTTTATTATTAGATCTCATTATTAAAGGATTATTTGTTCATTGAGAAGAAATATCGCAAAATTATTTACAAAGTATCTCAAAGAGTTTTTTCCACTTTACTACTGTACTGGGTTATATGGAAAACCACTAATGATGTTTTTACACTTTTTACGTTGGTAGAAAATACGGCCGGCTTAATGAATGAGCTCGAGATTTATCTAGTCGGAAAATGTGTTAAAAGATAAAAAATAACACGGACCTTGCGGTTGTATAGATTTTTGTTTGATACTGACGAATAAGACCGAGAAAGAAATGAAATATGGACGCAGCTCATGACATTATTACGTTGCCCAGCTGTGGGTAAAAAATTAAAAATCATTGACTCTGTACAAAATACATACCCTACTTAGTTTGCAAAAGCTTTCAAAACATTTCCCCTTCCATATCTACTTCACTCTTAAGCTCAGTTTTGATTGACAGGAAAAATCTTATAAATAAATTCGACGCCAAAAAGGCACAGTTCATAATAAAATCTTATGTGTTAGAGTTATGGTTGAGTTGTTAGATAACTTTAGGGACGGCCATGTGTGATACGGCGTATGGACAGACATACATATTTTAAATGAAGGGTCCGACATAACACGGACGCCTCTCACGGACTTTCTTTTAGTCAAATGAGGCGTAATAAAATAATGGTACGAAAAAAGGCTTCTCGCCAAAGTTATGAAAGGGAGATCCAAAAGTTTTGTAGCGTCCGCCCTTTTACATTTTATACATTCTACTCTCAGGGCCTGTTATTATTTATGTTACATTTTCGTCTGACCGCAGCGCCTCTACTGCGGTACTGTTTTTAATTAATGCTACCCATTCCTCGTACCTTTCTAGTGTTACAACAATTATTTTACCAACCTCATTAAGAAGTTTAATGCCGAGAAGAAAAATATTCTCCGTGAGGTTTCCAGTTTCTACTTGGGTGTTTCACTTTTGTTGTGCCGAGGCCGGGCCCTTTGTGCTATTGTGATACACTCTCAAAACAACTTCCGACTCTTTTTTGTCTATTTGATCTCTTTGATTCCTTGTTTTTCGATAGATGTCTTTATTTACAACGATCACAAAGTGATTGATACGATTGCTGGGCGTCTATTGATTGCAAACTTTTTGTTTCACCATTTCTGTTTGTTTGATTGACTTTGATGGTTTCCCTTTTGATTTGATGAAATACCTTTAAACAGGATTCTTAACGAAGTATTTCAATTTCGAACAGCTGAAAGAACTGAATCGTTTTTAATAAATGTAAATGGGGTTTAAATTTTTGGTTGGTAACGAACATTATCAGCACTTATCGGAGGGTGGTCAATAAAATTCAGGAATGAAACATGCGAGGTCTCGTATCGGGTCGTTAGTGGAACAGTTAGCTCGTTCCGATATTTACCATCCGATCATTCATCATGTTTAATCGCGTCGTGTGTACCTACGTTTTGGGTTTTTGTTCCTATACCGATGATAGATTCGAGTGTTCCCCTTGTTATGACACTACTAATGACTTGTCTACACTACTATTAAGTTAACTATGTGATTAATTGTTCGATAAGATTTCCTCGAATAGATAACGCAGTACAATGTACATGTACTATATAATAAGTGCTTGTCTGTACATTGACACCATTCCTTTCAAAACACTGATTCGCACGAAATTAATACACTATCAATTACGTTTGGACTATTTTAGACGCTTTTGTACCCACTATCTAATTAAGAGCAATTAATTAGTCAAACCATTCATGTATTCGAGAATACTAATCCATCAATAATTAACAGTTTAATAGAAATGTACACGTAATATTGGTTTTAGTATTCCATCAAACTGTCGTTAGGGCCTAACTAAATAGTTGGATGATATATTGGTTTGTAAATATGATGTATTTTAATGTTATTTTCAAGTAAAACGTATATTCTTTGTGTTTGATCCTATATTCATTATTAGCACAAAAATATATCCGGAATGTAAACTACGCCACACACATAATATATGTGACAAGTTTGACGTGTCTCTGTGTGGTAGCTCCGATAAACGAAAAGACTGATTTCAATTTAGTTTTTTCTGATTAAAAAGTTAGGTTAGGTTATAAGATAACGTTTGGCTATGATGGTATACATTAAAACTTTTTTTTCGACTTACGGCAACAGTGGCGATCTGTTTCACGATACTGAAATAAGTAAGCGCTATAAGTATCTATGGCCCTGTTTAGCCGGTAATTCGTAGTTGGCCTTCTATATGTATTTATATCGTGCCATTAGCCTGTAGGCTCGTTCATCCGAGGCTGCGACACGTGTCGGGAGGCGACGTTTTGTTTCTGTCGACGGCCGCATGATGGATCGCTGGCTGGGATTTCTCTCCTCGACGCGACGTGCCCGTAATAATTCCTCTTTTAAAATATTATACCAGTGTTTTATAGCCGTATCGAAAGCGTTTATCGTTGTTTAATGCTATTGTATTTTCATCACGTTATCATTTTATTTGACGGATTTATAGGTTTCTGTCTTGTGATGTGCGTCGGTTGATCTGCTGGAAGGGCTGTTGTGATGTGAAGTTGATGTTTTTAGTGTGTTCAAAATCTGGTCGTATCAGAATGTAGTCTCATAGCAATAGATCTATCTAATTGTTTGTGACTAATTGTTAAACTGAATACTCATATTCGTGATCACAATCAGGCTGTCATTAACCTACTCGAACTTTATATTTCATCATTTTTATGATGCTAAATTCAATTAACACCAGGCAGTAACTGACTCACTAATGATACCAATGGCCCCAAAATATGTTCAAAGTTATTCATTCTATTTATTACATATGTAATCGGAACTGACAATTATTTTCAAATTAAAATCAAATTAATGTATAGAGTAAGAATTCCTAAATTCTTTGATGTTTCCAAAGACCGTTTTACCGCATTCTGAAAATATTTTCCTTGTAATTAAGGAATTTTTGTAATATGATATACAAGTTTTCTTAAATAATTACCTTTAGTTATTTATTTATTTTCTTTGTACATTGACCATGATAATTAGCATGAATAAACGCAAAAGCATCTTCATTCAATACCTACCTATTTGCGACCGACATTCTATTTACTACCTGAATATTAACCGAACATTTTTCAACATTTCTTAAATATTTTTTTAAAACGTTTGGGTATTTGTTTCTTTCTCTTTATCTACCTGGCTTCATTGAACGCGACGTGATACATAATTATGACACGAACGCCTTTGATCCAATATATTAACCGAACAGTTTCCAATTTCAAGACTTCAATGTTGTAATATCATAAAAAAATATATATAAATGGGAACTAGCGAGCTATAAATGTCACGATTTCAATTAGTGAGTGGTACGCCAAGGATTATTGATGCCGTACGACAGAACGGAGTCGTTTCATCCGTCCGTCGGAGAGATAATCGTGACTATTACTTGCTTTCAACTCGCCCCTCGATGAAAGGAACCGCCTAACTTTCATGTTACTTATTAATCTATCGATTCCTGTGTTCATTTCGTTGCAAGTTGGGCGGTGGGCGAATATCTTTTATGATTTGGTACACTCTAGTGATTATACACAAAAGGTAGCGAGTGAGAACTTATGAGAAATAGACTGATAGCAGACGTTATTCTATTGATTCCCAGGGTGCGTTAAATGGTACCTGCATTATCGTGAATCGTATGACCATTTCGAATGCTTTACGGCAAATTGAAAAGGGGACTTGGTAAAGATGCCACCACCCAAGTTTTTTGAGGTCAAAATAAAATTGACAGATAAAGACGTAAAAATAAAAATATACAACCAGTATTTTATTCTCATGTTATTATTAGATTTTTCCGTAGACGAATCGATTATACTGACTATAATCAAATATAATAATCTTTTTCAAATAGATCAAAGATTAAAAGGACTTCATGAGAGATGAACTAAAACTAATTAAACATTCGGGTCCACTAATGATTACTTCCATATACACAATTGTTGAATTTGGGCGGATTCTATTCGCCTCCGTGTTCCATTTAGGAGCTTCTATAGCAAAGCTTTGTAGATGCGAAGATCTATTACTGTTGGTCCGCACATCTTGTTTATAATTAAGTGAATGGGTGGCCACGGTCGGATTGGCATTCATAGCCCAAAGGCTCAGACTCCCAATACGATACGTTAGGTTATTAACAGTCTTGTTAGTAATTAGAACTAACCACATAGGATGTCAATATGGTTAATCTGTCGGTGTAATTAAAATTTATTCAGTTTTGGTGATTCAGTTGCTTTTGATCTGCGGAGACTGAAGTTGGTAGTTGATAGGTATGAGTTGTACATTTCTATATGAGTTTTGAAGGTTAAAATGACTTGGTAGTTCATAAAACCGTGGCCTGATTACATTCTCCTCATATTTTCGGTAATTTTATTCTTTTAGACCACATCCACAAACGTTTAGATATCTTTAGCTGATAATTATCAAAAAGTGTACGAATTATTTTCTATTTCTTGTTTAGAATCTCAAACAAAGTCTTAGCCACTTTCCTATATCACTAGTGCATCACCTATACTATAAAAATCTACTTCCAAGACGTAGTAAACAGAACATCGACACTAACACCTCGGTTTCTTTATCTCTGTATTACGAGTGTTCCTGACGCGTCCATACAAAACCTGAATGGGTTTCCGCCTCCTATGTCTTCAGATGACACTCTAGTGCATCTTGTCATTGCGGTGCCGTTGTTAAAAACTTTGAGTATTCTCTATAAGTACACTCTTTAATGTCAGCAACGCTAGGTGCAGAGTAGTACAGTGCTACATTTTTTACTGTTCCTGCTTTATTATAATACTTACTGGGCTAAGTGTGTTTTAAGAAGTTTACGATGCGTAAAGTAAAAAGCTGAGGTGTTTTAGAGACAGTTTTTAAATAGCCAGTAAATGTTGGCAAACATAATTCTCGACAGTAATTTATGTTCTTCAAATATCAAATTGCCAAAGTTGTTCATAGGTTTTGATTGACGATTGATAGCTTTACGAAATACGATTTGCATATCTTCAAAACTAATCTGAACAACGAAAGCTGTTGAGACAATCTCATAATTAAACTGAACTACAAATAGAGATAAAGTAAAGATCATTCATAATGTTCCGTACAGTTTTATTGTGATTGTCGTCCCAATTAGCACCGCTGGATATCGTACGAACCATTAAAATTAATTGAGACTTCCATTCCAACTACATTTTAAATGAAGATGGAATTTTTAATTGATTTTTCATTCACAATTGAAGAAAATACTGAGATATATTTTTATCCCATCTATTTACAAAAACTTTCAAGAATCAAGATTAATGAATATTTTTTTATTAATAGGTTTATTCCGTTTCGATTGCTTTGGTTATAATAATGTTCAACAGTTAAAAAAAATTAACAGTTTCCTCTAAAACTAACAAAGTTAGTTTATAACCATATTAAACACATAAGTCCAAACCAAGCCATCGAAACACCAACAACAATACAAAACATATTTTCCAAAAATACTAATCTTATTATCATAAGCTTAGCAGTGTACACTAAAATTACTATCAAGGGTAAAGGCGCCAGTTAGTCGGCCGTTGTATTAGTATAACGTCAATATACTGTATCCACGGTAACCCGATCACGGATACTACGGATAGCTTCAGCAGAGTTGATGCCTATATCCGAATTGCCTTTTGAAGTGGCCCTTCGAATTGGCGAGTCGTAATTACAAGATGGGTTCTCGAGTAAGGTTTGTCATTTACTACTTCCCCGTCTGGTATTAGTATGGTTATATAATAGGACCCAATGGTTATATAATAGGTATGGTTTTGGTTATGTCTTAAAGCTGGAGCAATGTAGTTTGTTCTTGATTTATTAAACTAGCGCTGTGCGGTCTCCGTTCCGTACATCATCAGATGAGTTGCAGCCTTTTGTCAAGTGCCTTGTATTTTTTTGTGTTTGTGTACTGATATAATTTTTATTCTTGGCACTTAATTTATTTTATTCTTATTCTTATTGAACGATGTCAACTGATTGGGAATGTTAAGCAATTCCACGGATAGGCCCATCTAAGTATCAGTAAAACTTCTCAAGAGTGCTACTGTCCGTCAGAGGGCAAGTTAAATTGTCGGTCCCAGGAGTGTCAAACATTAGACTATGAAGTAAGTACTAAGCAGTATTAAAGTAAGAGTAATCCAATAAGAGGATTGGTCAATTACCTATGTGATGATGATGCGGGCATCGTCAGTACATCGCAACTTTGCTTTATATTATATCCATGTAGCAATTGTAGCAGTAGGTATATGTTATTGACAAACAAACTTAATTGAAATTGCATTCCCGTTTTTATTTATGTTACGTTTTTTGTGGCGTATCAAGCTCTAGTATTGTGATTAAAATAACATATTCAGCATGATGTGTATGTAGCTTTGTAAAAAGAGATTTTTTAGTTTTAATCAACTTGAATTCTGCATGAGATTTACATTTTAAAACGCGTTTAATTTTTCGTTAGTACTTTTGGGATATATTTTACAATGGTGTTAACGATGTAGTGCTGTAATGATATCACACCTAGAACATGCATTATTTAAGTTAACTATACGTGCAAAGTAACGATATTGTGGAAGTGTCTAATAAATAAATAAACGAAAATGAAGATGCTCTTGAAGTTGTAGACGTGTCCTCTGCGTCTAGATCACCAGAAGTGCTTAAATACGAAATGGCTTGATACGAGTAGCAGGAAACGATAAAATTTCATAGACAGTATTAAGGAGACTATAACACCTAAACTATTTATCACTTGATGTGCTATCAGTTATCACCCTATAAACGGGAGTTCCACATTATCGTTTTCCGAAACCATACCCAGTTTAACACGTGACAAATTAGTTTGGTTGCATATTATCAATTGTAAAGTTTCACGTTATGTCCCATAACTATTGCGGACGCAATCCAACGATCGAGTAACTCGGTGTTCAGCCAATTATGAACCCTCATCTCTGGGCAACGATTCGAGTGGATCGTATCGTGAATATTGCCTTGATGAGGGTTGACATGTGTCCATTCGTACATAGTCATTGTAACTTTGTGATATGCCACTTAATTGTACGGGGAAGCGCCCAACACTTTTGTCTATGAGTTATATTGTCTCTATATGACGTTTCGTATACGTACTCCGAAGTGCGAGCTCCTCGACTTCGCTTGTTCATTTGTCCTGAGAGCTTTGTTCATTCTTCGTCATAAACATCAGAATTTCCACTGTTTTAGTTGTCCATTGGTTATGTTTAGCTTCAATGGCTTAAAACGTATTTAAATTAAATGGATATCCGTTTTTTCTGTTATTCCCATCGCAAAATGAACGCTAAAAGGTATTGTAGGTAATGCTTTTGCATCATTCAATTCGAGCAAAAGCTCAATGGAAATGAATAACAAAACAAAAATGAAAATTAACTTTTATACAGGTAAAGCCCTTTTGTATTCTGTCATGTTAGCTATTACGGCAAATTATTTTTCATTTCAATTCGCGTAATTGGACGAACATTAGGAGATACGAGTGATCATTTTGGTGCAAATGATTTACGGTATCACGCCTACGGGAAGTATAGTATACAATTTCGCTCGATATTGCTGAACATTGCCAAAGGAATCATTAAAGGAAATCCTTATACTGGAATCAACAAAGAGCATTTCAGCAATAGGCGGCCATCAATCGTTCCGTTCGAGTGTCAACCACGCACGATCAGATCCTGTGAGCCGGGTGCTAGACATCGTTTAATATCGGGAGGAATGCTGCAAACGATTCCGCTCACAGTTGATGGGCCGACGAGCGTGTTCCGAACGTGTCCCGACACGGCGACTGTGACACTGCCTCGCGCTATCGTTAATACACTGATTTTATCGGGCGCAAATACTCTGCGCGCTGCGAAGTTTAGCGGAAAAGCCGGACAACCGGCCAATTTGGAGAACAAAGTAGTCGGCCACAAAATTGGACTTCACGAGATAGGTTCTATGCGGTTTTGTTTCTGAAAGGCTTGAATTGTTGCAGTTGTACATACCAATTTACAAATTGGACGGTGTAGGTAGGCCAAGTGTATAGGTATCATTACTTTTTGTTCGCGCGTAATTTTATGCCAATTGACGGTTGTACGGAAATAGTTTTAGATCAATATAGCTTAATCATTATCTATATTTTTTTGCAATTGGATTTTACATTAACTAACATATAACTATTAAATGATTGAAATTTTCCAAATGCCTAGTTGTCTATCGACACTGGAATTTGATATTTCCTTTCCTTTTTCTTTTAATTGAATGCGGTGTGTATGACCTACCATTGTTTAGGCTGCATACATTTTTAGTGTTATATCCGGTCATAAAATAATGATAAATCTGTTAATATTCAGTTAGAAGTTCTTGCGCCCTTCTCGCGTGCACTGGTGTTTGTAATAAAACAAAATTCTTGGAACTAGGACTTTAGCCAAATAACATCTTTAATAAAAGTCGACGTGAAATATCGTGTTTCAAGTGAGCATTATTAATTTATTTCAAAAGTGTACAACTCAATATTAAAACTTTTAATGAAGATTGCTTTTCTTGTTTATAAGTACTGGATTTTCTATAACTTTTGTGTTTTTTTTCCAGGTAAGTGAATTCAGTCGTTAGCGCTCCCTTTGCAGTGGATTCTCAGAAGAAGAGCGATCATATTTTCTTGTGTAAGTTTCACTACAAAAAATTGAAAAATTGTCAGATTTTTCTCACAATATTAGTTCAAAACTTATTTTTATCCCAGACGGTAAACCTCTGTCCAATTACGTTGCATTACTTTGTAAATTACTACTTCGAACAAGATCTCTACTTCGACAAATTCTATTAACTTTATTTCATATCACTAGACTTGTAAGTAAGCCTACAGTAACATTTCCAATTACTCCGCCTAGAATGTAACCTCGAATATATGACATTGGACCTTAACTAGTGATATGTAAGGTTGTTAACAGAGTAACAAGCCGAGTTGGCAAAGTTGTTTTGCTGTGTGTTTAATCAGTGAAATTCGACTTTTTATTTGAAGACGGACTGGACTCTTGAATCTGACGTGCTAGATTAATTTGGGAGAGTGATGCCAAGTTTGTGCCTTAGTGATAAACTGCAATAAGTATTCTATGTGAATAACAAGTTTCGATGTTCGCGCACAAATAATTATTCAAATCGGATTGGTAGGTTCGGAGATAAGCGCGTTGAAACAAACAAAAAAAGACGTGTGGCACTCGGGGACTGCTGCGGTAAAGCTATTGCTTAGTTATTTTTTGTATCACAAGATGGCGTTAGTGGGGAGTGTGAGGTTTTTTCACATGAGGTTTTTTCGTTACGGAATTTCTGGATTCGGTCCCCGCGCTCAAGGCCCGCGATAGAAGCTATGCAATAGCTTAAAAATCAATCTTTTCATCTTTATTATATTGGTATAGTGTCCGGGAAATATTTCTTATATCTACATATTTTATTTATTTCGTACTATGGAGAAATGATCGGGATTTACGCACCAGTTGGTCTCTAATAATCAATATAACCGTTTTCATACACATTTCTTTAATCACACACAACTGTATGCCAGGAAGAGGCATTCAAACGTAACGTATTACGCAATTTCGCTAGGGCTTGACTGATTACTCGACAGTCCGAGATGAATTTTTCCACTTTCTCAGTAGAGGACATTAGCAGCTTAGGAAGGATTTCCTTGTCTGTGTAATCGAAATTCCTGGTTAAACGAGGCCAGCCAAGCGGATGATGTTTTCCCTGTCCAACGGACCTTATATCTTCTCAACTGAGAAATTGTTTAATCTCTTCGCCCCGTAATCTCTTACCGTGTCCCGTCGAGGTAGTGTTTAATAAATAGGTGTGCCATTTATTAATTACAAACTGTGTCCTGCATTTCGTGTGAGGGTAGTGGCATTTCGGCCTGAGCGCTAGCGTGCTTCGGAGCGTGTAAAAATGTCGGTTCTGGTTGTATCATTAGAACCCGGAGGCCCTTAGGCGGTCTAAAAACCCAGATGAAAAGGCGAGAAATAGCTGAGAGCAAAACACAATAATAAATTAATTGCACATTGTTTGAAAATAGGTACTTAAGTTATAATGATATCGGACATTGCTAATATCAGCAAAATAACCAGCTCAACAATATCTTTCTAGCGGGTTTACTCTATCTCTTTTTATACTTCTACAGTTTCAATAAACCCGATACACACTCAAGTATAGTCTCGTAACAGTACGCAATATCTAACGGGCATTAATATAAACGTTCAGGCATTATATTTTACCTACATTACCATACCCTAGCAGGAAACATCAAGTTAATTTATTGTCGGATCTTAAATTACCTTTGAAATTAGATATATTTCGCTGTCACTACGGACTTAATTTACATTTATTATTGGTGTTGTTGAATATTCATTGTCTTGTTCGCGATCTAATTGTTGTAATAAGTGTACTTGAGGTCCAAGGTTCATATACAATTGATGCTTGTATGTTGATACAGAATTGAATGATGACTTTACCCGAAGCTTTTATCAATTATTCATTGGCTTTCATCGTATTATTTTTCTATGTTTAGTAGAATAGATTCAGTATGATATTACCTCCTCTTTTATTAAGGGTACATCAAAAAACTCTTCTTATTTTACCCAAACATTAGTGGTGAATTTTCGTGTGATGAAGACCTTCCATAACCAATTTGATGGTGGCATAATATATAAATATTCTTCTGATACATCAATGCGATGAACTCATCTTTACCAAAAAAATGTGAATCACTTCAAAGGTTTTCCCTGGTTTGCCCGTACGGTGTATCACAGATCAAAGTAACCTCCAGTGTAGCGTTGACGTCACCAACAATTATAATTAAAGCGACCATTCAGCGACAACTAGGAGGTCGCCGTGCTATTGTTTATTGTCATGAGTCTCGCTATTATCTGCACCTACCTACCAATATAAATACACACCAATAATGATTCGGCTCGCTGTAATTAATTCCGTTTGCTTTGTTGCTTGTTCGGCTAATTGTCTATTCGATTTTGGAACGGAATTTTGAATAGCTTTTAATTGAATTGGATTTGTGCGTATGTAGCAACATTGCCGTATTATACGAGGAAAATGTTCCATGTCAAACACATGTTACGGTTATCACGGACAATATTTATTCAAAACCAATTCGTAAGACATTAAGAGGAAACATGCTTGTGCCGAATATGATTTGCACAGTCAAACCGATTGCTTCAACGAAAATCCGCCGCCAGATAGAGATTGCGTGTCCATACATATTCAGTTGTTCTCACATACTCTCATAGCAAGTCGCAGGCACGGAGTGTGTCTGATTGTCATAATGATATGCGGTACGTGAGACACGATGCACGCGGATTTACGTATTTGATTTGTTTGTTTGTATTCCTATTTTTCTAGCTCTCAATACCTTCATGTCAATACTTCTACGACATCTGTGCTTTCTTATTATTCAAATCTGGAATTACAGAAAAGTTCATTCAATCAGAATCAGAATATAAAAATCGTGGAACTTGTTAGCGTCGTTGCTTCGACCGTTCAGCACAATGGAGTATAGGACCGATATCTCGTACATGCGTTTCTAATCCGGCCGGGTTATATTACGGTGTATTACCTGGACGCCGAGCGTGTCGTCTGTACACGGTTTATCTGAACGTGTACCAACCCCGGAACGTGCCCGGCTGATACCTTCACTGGATATGCGGTATGTAAACCTGACTATTGCATCGCACACACCTTGTATAAGGATTTATGTAATTCAGTACAATTACGGCTCAGTTTAATCAAATACGAAGAATAGCGGTAGATTCGAATACGAATGTACGTGTAAAATTGCAACTTTTAATCCACATTTCAAATTGTAATTTTTATTCGTATAGTGAATGTTGCACCGGAATTTGTACTGGAAATACTTTTTTAAACTTAAAATGTCACCCCCAGCAATTCTTCCAGTTATTGCTACACGCCAAACACATAAAAGTTAAATAAAAACAGAAAAAAGCTGTCACGAGTCGCTCCGACACGCGCATACATTGTTAACTCAAATAAAATGTTATTAACGTATGTGATTCAGGGGCATAAATTATGGTGTGGGTAACGGAATCGAGTGTAGGTACAATGTATTCTGATTGTGCCGACTTTGAGTCGAGTGCTGACGAGACGCCATCGAAACCAATTAGTCGCGACTTGTCATGTTAATTAGTCTCAGTGTTAATACACCGACACATCTGTATGATGCTGTTAAATTAATATGCTGTAACAGACTTGCTAGGGTTGATACTTTGGGTGTATTTTATAATACTTCTGGATTAGGGTTGGCACTTAACAAAAACTTAGTAGGTAGTGTACACAACTTACTACTGTTACACCCCGCGAGGTGTAAGCTGAGCTTTGCATTAGTGTGAGTGATCACCAAAAGTACCAAGCGCGGCGAGACAGAATGGCGCCGCGCCTCAAGCCGGTTACCCAAAATCAGGTTTTTACCGGGCGAAAATGGGGCCGCGCCTTAGGCCGGTTATCACACCTACACTATCCATGTACACTCACACAATTGCAAAGCTCAGCTTACACCTCGCGGGGTATACTGTTAACTCGTATCGTCCTACTGTCGCAAAGGCCTCCCCCCATTCCCGCCACTCTTCTCGATTTAGGGCCATTCATTGAAAATCTTTTCTTGTAGGCTTCCAGTTCGCCCTGCCACCGTCTGCGTGGTCTGCCGTGACCTGTCGTCTTTCTCTCTCAACTACGTACGTTAAACTAATCATACAATTTACTACATCGCATTTGAGATTCGTAGACGTTGCACATTCATCATTGTTAACGATAACTAAAAGCTATTGAATAAGGTTTTCTTAGAAGATGATAACAATTGCCTAATCCTTAAATGCTCATTCAAGTTTACAACATTTAACCTTTCAAATCAAATCGTGCGTCTCGCTGCGCATGACTCTAAGAACATTTGTCTTATATCAATCGCGAATGTCAAGGATGGAATGCTTAGATTTAGTAACACCTGTTTAAATTCCAAGTCAATGACCTTTGAATAATGATAGCTATTGTATTATTTAAATGTAGCGGAGTTCCGGATTTAGTATGAAATAGATCCAAAAGATTGGAGTTGCAATTATGTTTTAGCGCCTACTGCAAACTTCCTTCTTAGCTTTGCCCACTTCTGAAACTGAGTTTTTACCGCAATTGGTTTATTGTACTGTAAATGAACCATTCAGTAAATCAACTTCGTTTATCTATGCGATGCTATTCTTAACGCGGTTGTTGTAGTCTTGACAATCATAAGGATATCATCATCATCAAATGCTCAAATCGTTCGAATTTCAAATACCAACCATACCATCTATTCTATACCATCTCTACAACTAGCAACGCCCTCGATTTTACCTGCCTTGTGCCCATTCCCGTCGGGATAAAAAATAGCCTATAACCTTCTCGTTAAATGTAGCTATCTATTACAAAAAGAATTATTCAAATTGAATTGGTTGTTTCTGAGATTAGCCCTTACAAACAAAATAATTTAGAAACTTTACCTGTATAATATTAGTACAGATCATCTTTAAAAATCGACAACCCTGATCGCTAGGAATCGGTAGAAGTAATTACATGTTCATTAGTGTGAATGGAGCACGCCACATCGCGTGACAACCATCGTGGCACATCCACTTGTACACATACACCTTACCGAATTATTATTTTAACCATTTCAATATAACAATTATCGTTTTGACATTGTTCTCTACGTGTTGAATGTGTTGCGATCTGATTAGGGAAACACAAGCGTGCGTTAAGCACGGTTATTTGGTTGGGTGAACTTTTCAGTTGGGTTTCAACGTCTCAATTATAATGGAGGACAAAAGTACCTAATAGTATTTTTAAGAAATATTCTAGAATTGCAATTGGTGTCTCAAATGTACATTAAGGAATAGAAGTATAGGTAAAAAAGTATGAGTTTTACAACGAAGAAATACCAGATATTTCTGTCCCTAATTGAATCGTGTTTGTTTTAATAAAATTAATGGTCATTTTGATGGTAAAATAACCTGCCTTACTTAACCTTAAGCAAATTTACTCGACTCACTGTCCGTGACATCTGATACCTAAAAGGCAACACTAACAAACAATGGCCCTCCCGTTTCCACCGTAATCCGTAAATTGCGGGCTATACCGTAAACGGGAGAATAAACGAGAATTGACGTTTGCGTGTTCCGTATGTGGGCCATAAGTAAGCAAATATCATAATATTTCGTCAGTAAGAATGTGACTACGCGGCTATAAGTTACAGATGTCTGTACCGATGCCAAAACGATCCTAAATCTCGGTAAAAGAGTGTTTTTAGTGCCCCGCCGTGAATGTGTCCCCGGATTGATAGTAGGAACATTATGGAATTGTGCTATCAATAAATGAGCTATCATATTTTTTATCTTCATTCAGGATATATCGTTCTGTTGGTGTGAATAAGGGTACCAAATGAGGGTGAACAAAATAAATAAATGTGCTACATGCGGCTGGTTTATAGATCCCGATCTTTATTAGGTTCTTGTTTTTCTCAAAACATGTTGATCTTTAATTGTGGTGTTGTTAGCCACCCAACTCTCGGCATTATATTCTTGTCTTTGTTATTTGTATTTGGGAAAAGTAGAAAATAAAAACACATTTTCGAAATGAAACACTTCGTATACTGAGAAAAAAAGCATTCCTATAATTTTCATCCAAATATAAATATTTCAGCTGTATAAAGCAGTTTCCAATTGAGGGATATGCATAAAATATGAATCAATTTATTTTAACTGCAATATTCTGCACTAATAGCTGAGTTTACCTTGTGTGTATTGTTTTATAAATAATTTAAATTATTATAATAAAAAATGAGATTTGATCTGACTTTTCCCCATTTCCTACCACTGTTGCTGCAATGGAATTCCCAAGCGTGTCTAACCCTCTAAAATATCGTTTAGTTTTTCTGTGTTGAATCAGTATATTTTTAAGCTTATCAAATTGGTGACTAGTTGGGTATTTCCAAAGGTATTTCACAGACACAGCTGTCGACCATCAATGCGGTTATTCAGTTTCCTGTTTTGCCGTTGTTGTTCTAACTTTGGCGTTGCCTTCTCATCTATAATGTACCTCTTCAACTCCAGAATAGATGGCGCTTCGATACGACAACTCCTAGGACTTACCTATTTGCTGTCGGCACATTTCCTATTTTTGGCCTGGATTGCTTGGTCTGAAATAAATTGTATTTTCATCTAAGATAGCATGGATCTTTGCTCTATGCGCAACTTCAGGTCAAGTAGTAAGCAAAATAATTTAAAACACTACAAGTTATAAAACAAAGTCCCCGGCCGCGTCTGTCTGTGTGTCTGTCTGTTCGCGATAAACTCAAATACCACTGCTCGGATTTTGACGCGGTTTTAATAGATAGAGTGATTCAAGAGGAAGGTTTATATGTATAAAAATTCCCGAAAGTCCTACAGGAACGGGTACAATGCGGATAAAACCGCGGGGCGCTGCTAGTAATTACTATATAAGGTAAAGTGTTCAATCAATCAGGCTTAGTTAGGTAAAATCCAGACGTTAGAATCCCAACTCTGTGTTGGTTTGTAGTCTGTAGTATTTGACTCTTAATCTGCCAGTCATCTTTAAGTGAATGAAGTGTATCTACACCTAGACACGAGTTAAACCGTTCTTCCTCCTTTTTGAAGTCTGTTAAAAATACTATACATTGTCACCAATCAATGTCAATATTTATACGCAGCGGTTCGGTGTATCGCAGCAATATGTACAAAGCCATTCATAAGATGTGTAGGTGCGTTACGTAATGTTTGCTATTTCCCTAAATCGAATATTCGAAGCGTGTCGCGTGTTTGCCTACATCGGATCGAGTGTGCCACTAAAATGGTTTCCGTTCGATTCTTGTTTCTTAGACATGATTTACTTTAGACGTTTCTGTCGGATCTATGTCAACTTATACATAATGTATTATGTAATGTTTGTATGACATAGTTGCTTTTGAAATCGAATTAAGTATGTTTAGAAAAATCGAAAACTTTAGTTAAAAGTCTTATTTTGTAACCTAATAGAAAATTGTTGCATGACCGGCGAAATGTTTCACCGTCCAGCAATTTTAGCGTGACAAACACGAAGCAAAATTGTTTTGATCCTGTAACTCCCACGGGAAGGGGTACAACG
The DNA here is from genome assembly GCA_951394245.1 of Cyclophora punctaria. Classification (NCBI taxonomy): domain Eukaryota; kingdom Metazoa; phylum Arthropoda; class Insecta; order Lepidoptera; family Geometridae; genus Cyclophora; species Cyclophora punctaria. The sequence continues at coordinate 7,478,985 of OX596184.1, forward strand.
CGTGTAAAACCCAGGTATATAATTTATCTCAGACTCTTGACAATCGATAGCATAAATATAATCTTTAATATAAAAATGAATCGCTGAATCTGTTGCTAAGCGCATAACTTCAGAACGACTGCACCAAATTGCATGATTCTTTTTTTAATGTGTTCCTCATTGTCAGGACAAGGTTTTTATACATATAAGAAAAATAAGGAATAAATATCTCAAAATTCCCACGGGAACGGGGGCGCTGCGGGTGAAACCGCGGGGCGCAGCTAGTGTATTATAAAATGATCAAAAATATTGTAACAACAAAAACATCCCATAGCAAAGATGTCGTACAATACAAGAACATAATTTTCTAACAAAAATGAGCAATTCATTATAACATCTGACGTCATTAATCTCTTCCCTCAGCTTGCCATTCAATTGACTGGTTTATCCGAAGCTCGGTAAATTATGAAGTTCTCTTTGTATAGAGCGTCGATGATACAGCATACCGATACCACTCGATAAAAAGTTTGCCAGTTGCCACTTACTAGGAGTGGAAATCAGTATAAGGCAATCGATGCATTGATTACTTTGATCTGGTGGGTGTATAGAATCGAATAGTGTGTGTGTATCGGCACTCGAATTATCCGCAATGTCAAACCAGCTTAATATATCCTATAAAGGTACAGTACGGTACATTAGGTACTCATTGGTCTTTTGAGGATAGTGGGCAATCAGTTTCACTTGGACAATTTCGTCAATTTTTTTATAGTTTTAACCGACTTCAAAGAACAAAAGAGAATCCCTCGTATTTGAATCGATTTAGAAAATTATTTTGGTATATGAGTGGGTATGCTTATAGAATGGTCCCATTTGAACCAGTTTCAAAAAAGTTGGACGAAAAACCTTGTTTGATATCAGTTTCTCATTTGAAAACTTATAAATGAATTACTGAACTGAATATGCCAATTAGCTTAACATAGTTATTAAACTGAACTAAAAATAAAACCTTTCTGCCCGGTACTGTTCTATACTCCCTGATTGAAAGGTCGTGGACTTAAAACAGAATTGAGCTTTTTTTAATACTTACCATTTAATCCCGCGGGATTATGTTGAGTTAAGTGAATTTGCTTAATTACTCGGAATATTTTCTGTGCTGATCCCGTATTTAGTGCTTCGTTGAGATCGTGTTTGTGTAATTAAACGGGTATTAGGAGTTTGAAGGTGAAGTTATTAACGGAGAATAAGTATTTATTAGAAGGTTTTCTTGAGTCCTTTATCAGGTTTATCTTTAGCTACTGTTAATCGGAAGTGATGGAAATTTCATCAGGTTGAATTAATTTAAATATAAACTGTAATTGGTGGCCCAAAATCGAGAAGAGTGGCGGGAATGGGGGGAGTCCTTTGCCCAGCAGTGGGCTAACAGTAACGGTAACTGTAATTGGAAGCTTTAAAACTGGTAAAACGATAAATTAAGATATGTTTCCCAACTAAAACCACGAGTATACCCATCGGAGTTATTGAAAACCATAGTTCCAGCTATGTTCAATTCAATTTAAATACTGTAACAAACAATAAATTTCCAAATGTCTCAGTTTTTGTATAACTAGAGATAAAGAAGTTCACATCAGCACTTAGATAGATTAAAAAGACTAACAAAATTGCACTCTTTCTTATTATAAAATTAGTGAGCACTAAACTCTTTTACGCTTGACTTCTGATTACTGAATTGAATTAAGAAAGAGCTTAGGTCAGCACGGAAAATTCACCCAATCTCCAACTTTCATCTATGCCCTGATGTTTTTTTACTCGTAAGTTACCATTTCTCGCATATCATCATTATGAAAGTTGTAAAGTTCATTAATAGTGATTCCCTTGCGGTTAGAAGCCATAATTAAAAGTTGCCGGCTAGTTTCATCTTAAACTTCTCTCATTAAAACTTGGCACCTGAAAGTAACATTCTTCTCTTGTACCGCAACAAATCCCAAACCACAAATATATACGGCTAAATCAAACTTTTGGGAATGCTACCCGTGACGGCGCCAGGCTCTTATAATAATGATATTCAATGCCGCCGCCGACAACGTTATTCAATATCTTTTTATAACGTTCACAACCAACATAAAGGTGATTATTAAAAAGGTTTTATTTTTATGCAAGAAATAAAATTCCAGAAATATATTTTTGAGTTACGAATGCGGCACAATAAAATTGTCGTTTACTCCGCAACACACACGGCCTGCGCTAAGTAGATAATATTTTTGTATATTTCTACGCTGCTTTGTATAGAAATACATAATAAAATACCGGTGTTGTACTGTGACATGCGAGCTCGGGGTTGGCTAGGCGGGTTCAATTCTTCACATTTTTGTGGCGTCTTTTGCTTTCTTGTGGAAATGCGAAATTTCAGTTTCAGTGTTGGTAAAAAGGTACGCTTTGTGCTTGGGCACGTTTGAACCGACTGTTTTCATATTCATATTCCGCTACAGGTGGTCCCGTAACCGACTACCGAGCCGCAGGTAATGGCTTATTTAAACTATGTATTTTATCTCCATACCAAAGTCGTGGACTTGTAGTGAACTCGAGACTGAATCATATTAAATCTCATTTATCTTCAAATTACCTCGAATGTAAATGAACCCAGAATTCCGTTCGATTTGAAAACGTTTGCTTATCATAAGTTGGAAGTGAGTAAATCTTTGCTCACGAGCCATCAGCGGCACCGATTCGAATGACGGCCATAGAATGTGTTTGCACTAACTTCAACGTTCCATTTCGCGCTGCATTTGAACGCACCGACAGAGCGGACGAGACTGGCCCGAACGAGAATTATAGGTCACGTTGTTTTTGGCACAATCCGCGACGATTTATGCAGCGAGGAGACATCAACTGCACTCATAAAGTGTGCATGCAAGCGCTCAGCGCCCAGCTGATTCATAGCTCTTCCCCTGTTTTGGAATACATAGTTTATTGTGCATCTCCGCGACATCGTTGCGCGACGGACTGCGTTTGAAATTTAATCGCACCGAATTAGTTTGTGGGTGTGTGATTTAAGTGGCGGAAATGTCGGCTCACACCGAACTCTGGTTGCCTTTGGTACTCGCTAATGCTTTGTGACTAAATTACACTACTTTGAACTCGTTAAATAGGCGATGATAACACTTAAAATAATTCTTGATAACACTGTTACATTACATAAAACATTCGAGTCGAGAGCTAGTGTTCAGATTCTGTGAGGTCGAGTCACTTGTCGCACAGTTGATGCACAAATCCAATCAAATATTTGATTATTGTTATCAAACTAACGCGGGCTGTTATGAATATGAACCCATGTATATTGGCTGTGAGCGCGCAGATTTGACCGAGTAAATAGAGCGTGAATCTCAGTCGACTGTCGACCGGTAAGCACACGCACGGAGTTTGTTCAATTCATACTGAGGTCAGCGTTTGCGGCCAAGTGTAAAGTATGTATTTGAACCACCTGAAATTGAAATATGAATCAATCAGCTTAGTTTGCCTTATATTGAAATGAATTGAATTGAACATCTAACCGTAATATTGGCTTCTCTATTATAAATAATGTGTATTACGGCTCGGTTTTACATTTGTCTTTTGTTTGACGACGTAGAAAAATATTGCGAAACAGGCGAACATCAGAAATTCATCGTCTGTAAAAATCCAGATTGGGTCTCCCGTCTCGAGCCTACTCCTTTCTGTAATAGTACACCATTTTGATAAAACGATGACATGATTTAATGTAATAAAACATTACACGCTCCGGTAACACTTAACTTAAATTATTAGTGTTATTATTTACACTGTTTCGCGTGTGCGATGTAGTCGCGTGGCACGTACATTAATAAAGTAGATCGTGTTAATAAATGACCATGTGACATAACAATTTGTACTCATCAGGTGTTTTAGTTGTGTTTCATTTGTTCCATATAAATGCAATGGCTATTTTGCGATTCAATTTAAACAAAATAATGTCATGGACTTTATTTAAATTAATGTTAATGAGCCACGGTAGACTATACAGTTTTTCCTGCCCTACAGGTTGCAGTAAACCTCACATTTCATACATTATTTCATTTTCCTTCACTTAGCAAATTGAGTTCACGTGGCATTTTTTCCAGTAACGACATAATTAACTGGTATTGTTCGTAGGAACAACAATTCCTTCGGCACAGGGTGGTCGTGCAATATTCTGGATGCCGGAGTCACTAAGTCACGTAATTGGCCGGAAATGGCACAGCGCCATTTCAGATTACATTCGATCACGTCCCGCCGTAAACAGTTTAGCGCTGATTTTTTTTATTCCTCGACCTTTGTGGAGAAGCCGATTGTGTACGTATTCGATATCGCTGCGACTCGTGTGTGATAAGGTGGATCGATTTGTAACGAGACGGACGTGTCATGGATTTTGAATGATGTCGACGTATTCATTTGTTTGATGCCTTTCTTTGTGATTAAAACAATACTACGTGATCTGAATATTTACAAATCGCTATGCTAAATCCATGTATTTTTAAAATTGAAATATCCAAACGTTATAACGTGCTCTCCTTAATAACATTATACACTCAGCTAATATTTTGTAACGTCAGAACCTATAATTTTATCCAAAAAGAATCTCCATCATAATAGTGGACCGGGCGACCCTCCGTTTCCCGGACATATGTCGAAGAAAATATGACACTAATAACTAAGTCAATTTCCACTCGAGCCTGCCATTCGGGCACCGGTCTAATAAATTAATCTGGCGTCAGATCAACGTCAAAGTTACATTAGGGGTCAGTGGCAAGAGTCCGTAAGGCGAGATAAACCTGCCTCACAATTAATGAAAACTGATTTCGGGCGACTTCGAGCTGATAAGGGCGACGCGCCAACTTATTGGATTGAATGTGATATTATCCCCTTGTTCTGGCCTTTGAAAGTGTACCGAGTTAATTAATTTATGATTGCCGACTATTGGATTACTATCTTGGATAATTTCTTTCATGTTTCTCGGAATTTCGTATTTTGTTCATAATTTAGCTTCAGTTTTGTGCCTTCAACTAAAGGGGTCAGAATTCTTATTGTCTTGCCAGTGATGTATCCTTTCGTGGTAATGAATCGCCGTCAGATGTTTTGTTTCGGAATTCCCTCTGTAAAAGTCTTAATTCACGCTCAATTTCGTCTCGTTTTCAATCTCAACTTTGAAGAGAAACTTTTGCATTGTGCCGAACGCAGTGCAGTTGGCAAACTATAACGACCGCTTTAACAAAGACACAGAAGCACTAAATAAACTCGCGCTTGATGAGTTTTTCTGGAAGTTTCTAGGGAATTATACCGCAGGTATTACGATTCCGATGCTGTGAAAGGAAAAATTCTCGGTTGAGTTGTGTTCGAACCCTCGCGGACTGTTCACTTGAGTTACTCTTTGACAACTCCAGTTCTTTTGTGCCCGCTCGCGCCGCAGTAATTAATGTTTAGTGACTACACTGCTTATTTTGTTCAGAGTTTTCTTATCGCCTTTCTTACATCATTCGTGGCCATTATTCGCAACTTTTTCCCTCCGAAATGTTTCGTTTCGTTAGAGCTCGTACCTACTGTACCATAAATAATGAAGTACGTCGGTCTCCCCTTCTATCTTTGTGGAGATAATCCAATGACTTTGAATTGGATTTTTTCATTATGTGCATGTAATCTCTAAAATTATTTTAAATGAAAGGTATTTGCTGAAACAGTTAAAAACAATCTAAATTCTGAAGTATAAATAACCTAATATCCCTCAGTTTTTATAAAAATGCTTGTTACATAATTATTTGTGCTCATGGCCCATAATTTAAATGTGCAAACATGTTTTGCTCTTTCTTCTATAGAAAAATCTTGGTTGCAATTTCTCAAGCTTTTTCTCACCATTTCTTTGTAGTCCGACGCTATCGCGACATTTGCGGCGACGTCGCAACGCGGTTCTTAACAAATCTACACAAATTGCTTTGGCCATTATTCCTTTGTAATATTCAACGTCCTTAATGTTGCCGTCATTAAAAATAATAATTCCATGCATCGTGAAGCAGGTGCATATTGGAGCTGAAATATTAATTGATCAACGGAGCGGTATCCAGAGATTGGAGTATTTGACCAATTAACAGTGACACTTGGCTCGTAAAAGGGAGCATCTGGCACACGGTCGGGCATCAAACGTACTTCGGAGACGGCGGGGGCCAAGGAACCCTGGTCGGGCTGGTGACATCAATGCATTCTGCATCAATACAAAAGCGCACTGCTTCTACGTTTACATATGAGTATTGCAATTTCCGAATGCGGAATCGTTAGTTGGCACAGAGAGAGATAGAGAATGCGTTCGAGTGGGCTGACCAATGATTTACGGACCATTTGCGCATCCGATGCTCGTACTGTGAGCGCGAACGTTGCTACTGTGCAATTAAAAAGTGTCAATGGATGTTGACTCGCCGTTTCGCTTTTGTCTCTTGTTGCTCGCACTGCGGCCGGTACGGCGTGAATTGGACTTCCTTTTAGTTAGAAAGCGGTCGGCGATATGACAAAGCAAACTCGCTTCGATTTGACTCAATGAAGTAAACATTTCATATTTCCATGGCGTTCGTAGAGCACCCCAATCTTTGTATGACGTGACCGTTGAAATAAAGGTTATGTTGATTGGACGCTATTTAAATGCATGCTTGCTTTATGTTCCACCGTTTTACTTCATATAGCTTATATAAAAATATATTTCTGTAATTTCCTGAAACTTCTGCCATATACATAAATTATACATACATTTTTACAGTTTCAAACAAACCCAACGTTTATTATTCTTGTAATGATGAAGAAACTACGTAGTTCTTAACATTTAGGAGAAGCAACGTTCCTTGTAAATTCTTTCAGAAAACAAACTTAGGTATTCGAGCACCGAGTATCTTAATATCTCATCTGCTAATAAACATACCATCTTAATTCACACTCAGACAGTTCTCAACGCTAGTGAACTCATCATAGTGAAGTGCAGTTAGTAATTATACAGCGTTCATATCGATAAATCTACGTTACGTACGTATGCACATACATTATCTCAATATAAATTACGTTGCCATCTCCAGACGCGTCACTGTTATCGGCCTGTATACGTAATGTGACGTGACAGACGCACCGGTCGTATCTAATTAGTTATTTTGTATTGATATATTAATCGATATGTCAGTTGTAGCGATGTGTTGTTAGTGTAGTGATGTCACTGCACAAATGATATCGATAATTGGTGTCAATTCACTTTGAACTGCTTTTGATCAAACGCAAGCTCCTAGTTGAGTTTAGTAAGACAATATGTTAGTATAGATTTCTGGAGCGTGATTTTGATTCTCAGAAACTCTATATTTACTTCAGTGATTCAGAGACACTGTGTCTTTACAGATAGTCCGCGGTTTTACTTGTATTGAGGTATACAAAGTGTATTTTCTTTGATCATTACTTGCGAATTTTGGCAGAGATAAGACCAGGATGAATTTTACCCAGATATTACGCCCTGTGGGTACTTAGTGTACGGCGTAATGATTCCCGAAATCTATCAAAAAGTAGCTAAATTACTAAATTTTTATAGAGTTCGCTATGTGGAAGAAAAACAAACAATTAAAAAAAAGTATTCTTTTGAACTTTTTATACCTACTATTGGTATCAAACAAAATTTGACGAATCAGTGCATATTTTTTATTTCCATATAACAACCACAGTTACTGGCCACTAAAGTGAGCCCGATGGTATCGATAATTGTATTAAATACTCGAATGATTCAAATCTATATTTAATTGTATATTCAGTTTTGCCTTTTTGGGCTATTCATTAGTTTGTAACTCATTATTATTGTTACGTCCAATATCCAATACAATTTGCCTTTTATTTTAAATTGATAATTTTCATCAATTCCATATCGATTACTGAATATTCGATTTATTATTACCAAAACCAATTCAGTGAACCAACATGATGTTATAATATTACCTTTGGTGTTTACTAAGTATAATATTGGTATACCGAATGGAATTGATACGGTTTTCATTTGTAAATAAATCGATTTAATATCAACGTATTTTATTACTTCACTGTTACATAATATATTAGTAGTTATTAAGTTTTTCAGTACAATTGTAGAACAGTAGTGTAGAGTCTAACTAAATTGTAGAACCTTATCATAATGAACGTTATGTCTTAGATTAGTTCTACAGCTCTATTATTAAGTGTTCAGTTGCGGTCATTTAGTACGACAAGGTACTTGTTTAAATTGTATAACAACCCGTAGGTGTAGGTACATGGCGTTTAATGATTGAAATGCGTTTAGTACATAAATCAATGCGAGTGGTTCTAGATGTTTTGAAGTCCTAGTCTTACTTATGAAGTGACGCGCTCAAGGTGCTTTAGTTTTTATAAGACTTTGATTCTGTTAATGTGAACAAGTGTCATAGTTTTTGTGTCAGTGTGTGTTATGTTGGTATGTGTCTTAATTAGATATTGGTCTATAATTTTTACAAGTCTTTTAATGGTTGTTTTTAAGCTGCTTAATGGTTATTTACGCTTTTTTAATATCTGTTTTGACGTCATTTAATTATGCTTCTAACTTTCAATTAACTTTAATGTAGCTTCAAAACATTAAGCGCTCATTAAATTTATTTTTATTGTCATGGACTGGCGTTGTACTAGAATAAGCTGCAAAACGAATGTAATGTTTTAATACTTACTAGCAGCGCCCCGCGGTTTTACCCGCGCTGTGCCCGTTCCTGTGCGAATTGCGGGAATTTGTATACACATAAACCTTTCTCTTGAATCACTCTATCTATTTAAAAAGTGCAGTAGTATTTGAGTTTATCGCGAACAGACAGACAGACGCGGCCGGGGACTTTGTTTTATAATATGTAGTGATGAGATTATCATCTATAGGTACTAATATAATAAAGCTGAAGAGTTTGGTTTTTTAGTTGTTTTGAACGCGTTACTGTAAGAAACTACAAATCCAACTTGAATAATTATTTTTGTAATGGTTAACCACATTCAACGGGAAATTCGACGTGAATTTTTGAATATGAAAAGTGCCTTATAACGTTAATCTTGAATTTGGCTATAAAACTATCTGACTGCCATTACAATAGAACTACGGACACTTTCAAAAAAATAAATAAAGTCATTTATTGCTTTTTTAAGAACAAAAAAACATACGTAAGATACGTATGTTTTTTATATATTTATACGTATGTTTTTTATATATATTTTATAAAGCTAAGAATAATCAAAATCAATTGGAGAAAGCTTAACTTGTGCTGCCCTTTCTATTTAATTTATCATCTAAAATGTATCCTAGTGCGGTGTTCAGCATTGGAAAATGTTCCGTCGGCTGTCGTACAGACGTCAGTCAAAAGTAACAAACAGATGTGAACAGTGAGATGCGAATAACGTTATTCAATTTAAAACATCTGCCGACGAACAGCCGACCTATTCATTATACTGTTCACGGGTATATCTAAATAAACATGCATTATATGATTATAGTATACGGATATATAAAGATAAGCCCGTTGGCACATTGGCATGTAAGAGCGCTTTCTGTGTCTGGGTTGCGGGCTCGATCCAACGGAGTCAACAATATTGTGTTGGCGACGACGTTCGGGGTGTCAATTATATATTCATATAAAGTATTTGTGTATGTATATTATGTAATGGTATTAGTAAGTTATATTCCATAATACAAACTTAAGCGTAGTCCGGTCTTATAATTTATTTATTTATATTTGTAATATCCTTAAAGTATTTCTTCGGAGTCACGGGACTAGCCCGGTCTTTTTCAGGGGGCGAGGGGTCCGATCCAACTGGTAGATGTCATTTGGAGTTATCCTTTATTATTGTAATAGGAAGAGTCAGTTTTTTCGCGGATAAACATCTTAACCAGTTTCGATTCAATTGGATTTAAGATGGGTGATCCTGATATCTGCTGCTCAGATGATATTACCAACCAGCATTAACTAAGGAGTCTGGTTTTCTCAGTCTCTAAAGATGCAAGTAAACAGAATAGTTGATTCAAGATTTGAGACGTATCACGTACTAAATTTATTTATTTCATTTTCCGTGCTTATAATAATAATAACAAAAACACATCTAGCTTCGTTATATTTGTAATTAAAACGTCAGTTACATCGATTTGAAAGTTATTAGTGATTGGAAATGTTTGTATTTAGATAGTGAATTTATTTGGATTCACCAATACAAACCAAGCATAGGTTTATCCTCATTACATTGCTTAATAAATGATAGCCGGGCAAAATTGTGTCTGATCTATACTAATATTATAAAGCTGAAGAGTTTGTTTTGTTTGTTTGTTTGTTTGTTTGTTTAAACGCGCTAATATCAGAAACTACTGAACCGATTTGAATAATTCTTTCACTGTTAGATAGTCTATTTATCGAGGAAGGCTATAGGCTACATTTTATCCCGAAATTCCCACGGGAACGGGCACAACGCGGGTAAAACCGCGGGGCGCTGCTAGTACATAATACAGCGACTGCAAACCGAAATTAATATCATACAAAACTATGAGCACAAGTTGTTTACTCGTGTATTGTGAAATATTAGCAAAATGGTATACAGGAAATACCTAACTGGAAATTTCAGTACGAATTTCATTTAACTCTAACACGAATTTTCAGAGACATGTACCTACTGTATTCCGGGAGCCGCAATTAAAAGTTTGCTTAGGGAATATATGCGCCAACATTTTGATTTAAAGTTAGCGGTTTCGGTCGACACCAACATCGGGTCGTATCGACGTCACTTTAACATTTCTATGCATATACATATAAAAAGTTCTAGTAGGCTTATACCATGTTAGGATATCCGGGCAAAATATAAGGTATAAAATTGCTTGCTTATAAGGCATCTTTTTGGGTAGCAGATAAAAACTGATATCTTCGATGAGATGAGTCCTTTGCCCACAAACTAATACTTTAGTTTACATAAAGACGATTACCTCTTGTAACATTCATCCAACAACAATTTTGAATATTATACCATTTTCCTCTTTTGAATAACCTGGAATAGAAAGCAAAGTTTGTATACAAAAGAAATCACGTGTGTATGTTGCCTTTAAAGTACTGAAAATTGGTACGAAATTCGACCACACTCGATAGTTATTGTATAAACTGTGTACGAGAGAGGAATACGATCTTCCTCTTACATCCCAAATGCTCCGACTAACTGCACATTCTTAGTCGTTAGCTCCTTGAGTTATAATGTTGTAATTTCAGATATTCAACGTATTTATGTATCGGAACGTTGCGGAACTCGCTTCTTATTGGGTGGACTATTTGTGTGGGTTTGAATTTGTTTTTGATATTAAACTTAAAGTTATATTAAGCTTAAAGTCTATCTAGCGGTCAATAGGGAAAGGTGAAGGGGAAGAGAGCCCTATGCCTTGCTGTGGGACCCTAATTTGACATTACATAGTATTAGTAATATTTTTTTGAACTTTAATTCTTTAGAACAACTAAAGGTAATTTCTTAAGGAACTAACAATGTCTAAGTTTAAAAACAAGGTGTATTTCTTTAAAAGCCAATTCTTCAATTTCCAGTTTCCTTTTATCAAGGGGATATTTTTCGCTACCGCCTAGGAAAAAAGTATCAATTTGTTAAAGTTAAAAATCGAGGCGAGTTAAAAGGGTACTTACTGATATGATTTCATAATCTGTTTCAGTTTCTGCAAACTTAATGGATTAAGGTTAGTTAATTTCAACAACCAGTCCACAAATAAATAAACAGTACAAAGAAGTAAACTACGCTGACGTAAACGTGTTAGCAAACGAGTTTCTTCTCACCAGTTAATTTCTTTGTTTCCTTTTAGTTTTCACAGAAAATGCAATTTCGAGATACTCAATCGGAGAATAAACAAAAACATAGAATGGAACTACTCATTTTATTGGAGGAGAACTTAATAAAATAATATGAAAGACAAACCCTGGGAGCAAAGTAAAATATATACAAAGAGTATCTTTCGAGAATAATTTTATCAAATAAAATGAAATGAAAAGATGATGTAGTTTGACTAAGCGGTGTTAACTCATTGCGATTGTTAAGCAACATGCAGCTCGGCTAGGGTGGTCTATAGTGGTATTTCTATCGGAGCGCTGACGGGCACGTTAAAACGTTGTCACGTTGTCGGTTCCGGTTTTCAACCATACCATGTATTTTTGAGGCGATCTAACTAAAGACTCTGACACCGGGGTTGGCTACTCGAACTAAATTTTAACGAAATATAAGTTTTACCAATGTTTCTAGTGTTACATAATGCTCGTTATAAAAAAAATCTAATCGTATGTGTTATTATATCAATCTGTAATAACAAGTTTGATTCTCGATTGTTGGTACTCGTGTAATTCGTTCCGCGACCGCCTCACACGAAGACGTACCGAATAAAGTTTTACGAAGATAATTTTAATATGTGGCTAAATGTGAGTATAGGTACCAGTTTATACTCTGGGATCATTCCGTAGGTAGAGTTTTTTATCTTCATTATTAAAATCTTAAAATAGCCACGATGTTTTTTATCTCATTGTTTGTTTATTTAAGGTCGCTAAACCAACTTTGGTATTCAAATCTTCAATAACACTTCAATCAATATAAAGACATTGCCGACGAACCGAATTCATACGAAAGCGATAAAATTAAATTAACTACTTAATTGTGTAATGGTTGCTAGATGTACTCTTAATTCTTCGGCGGTGGCTGCGTTTTCCTCGATACAACGAGTTGAGTCGGCTTTTGTTGTCTGTTAGTTAATTAGTGCAGTGGGTTTTAGTTATTAAACTGTGTTGCAGTGTGTTGGGAGCCAATGTTTGTTTATCGAGCTGTACTGTGGTCGAAGCTCACGTTTTTGTGGTATTGCGGACAAGTTGATCTGTTTAATTTATAGTTCTAATTGAGTTTTATTTGCGGTTTCAACGTTCATGTTCCGGATTTATTTGTTAATAATTTATCACGGTGCTGTTCAAATTCAAAATTCAAAATATTTTATTTCCAATTTAGTCACATATGTGACAAAGGTGACAAGGGTGTTTGCAAAGGCAATAACTTACGAACTAGGTACGTATTTACTAACTATTTACTGTTTACATTTTATCAATATTATAATTTGTTTTCTAGAAATATTTTGATTGTATCCAAGTTTTTTTCGATCTTTGACAGGCGTTCGTTAAATCGGTTGCTATAATCATTAAACTATTTCTAAAAATTCAAACATCAACTCAGACGAAATGGTGAAGATTTTTTGTCAGCCTTTTAAATGAAGAGTGGTGCGATATGTAAATTGTATTTAGTAATCTTTCATAATTTAGATCATTACAATGAAGCTCATTCAACCAGGGTCACGTAGCATGATAGAGTCCGCTAAAGGATTATCTCTCTGCCATCGACAGCGGTAAGTGAGAGCGAATTACATTAAAAAGGATTTCCTTATTTAGCTGTATTAATATAATAAAGCTGAAAGTCTTTTTTTTCGAACGTGCTAGTCTCTGGATCTACCGGATTTGAAAAGCGCTAATAATAATTTGTACCAACATTCAAAATAAACATTGAACGCTGCATTTCTTTCTGAAATTCCCACAGTGACAACGTATAACCGCGGACGTTGCTAGTTTAATCAAAACAAATTAAGATCCAATGACTGTTATTTCATAAAAACATATCATAGTTAATACAATCAACGTTGTAGTAAATACTACAGCACCTTATTAGTGGTTTATTGACTATACTAATACCGTTCATTCATTGTACAATTAAACCATTAGCTTTCAAAAAATGGATCCCGTACAATACCCAAAAGCACACACACATATACGCGCATATATTTTTACATATTCTCTTTTGTGCTCGCCATATATGTAGTTGTTGTTGACAAAGTTGGCTCGCTCTGAGCTTGGCCCAACTAATGGAATGGACAGTTGTTGGTTATTTTTAATTAATACCGTGTGTTTGCGAGTCTTCCTCTAGGCGTGTAGATTAACGGATAGGGCAGTGTTTGATATTATATTAGCTGGCATTATTTCCTTTTTGTTTATAATTATTGCGAGGGGTGGGAGAATGCAAAGATTAGGAAAGTTTGGGCGTGACCAGCTCAGCGTTGAAGTAGGTACTAATACGACATAACCTTCTTTTTTAAGTCTGTCAATACTTGTTTTGTATACCATTCAAGACCAGACGCTACCATGAGATTGAATTATCTACCTTTACTCTCTGCCACTCGATAAATCCTCATGCCCTTTCGGTTTTGCCCTGTAGGGAAGAGGTATACTCTAGGTACACTACAGGCCATTAAATACGTATATTGTTTAATTGTTATGTTATTTAACTGCTAAAATTACATCGCTTGTTAATGTTCCATTAATTGCTCGAAGAAAATGAAACGTGTTTTTCATTGATTAAAAATATGCAGTAATTGTATTGATATTGCCACGTTTACCGTTAACACAGCTCTTTAGCGGATAATGATTTATTAATACCAATCGTAAAATACTCAGCATTTTACATGAACATCGTTATTTCCTGAAAGGCTTATGGAGTTGAAGTATTTTTTGGAAAGCCTCGTATTAAAATGTTAAAGTGCTGTTTAAATTCTTAATTACTACAGTTGCTTTATTATTCCACGAAAACATATTTGTGCTTTTATCTATTTTGCTTTTGTAATGTATTATTATACTGAGTAGTAATTAAAGGATTCTATAGAAATAAAAATAAATGTAAACCGTTTTTTTTTGGGACAAAAGCTTAGTAAATTCTCGCTTTGGTCGCTTAAAACAAAATAACAAGTATTAGAGACTATTCACTGTACTTCTTTGGGATATACCTACATATTTAGCTGTCAATGATTCTTAAATATTTTCCAAAAAAAGTATTGAACTAAAAAAAACCATTAAATTGAACTCCCTTTTTTGCAGACGTTAAAAAACGTACATTTCGCAGCTTGAGTGAGTTTATGCATGACTGAAGTCTCGATGCGAACAGCATAACGAGAGACATACGAACGCTATCAATTAACGATGAACCGTATTCCCTTGCGAGTGTTAAAATAATAACCAATACGGACTCTGCAATATTCACTAATGCACTGTTTAATTGTACCAGTCGGAACATACGCGCGCTTCTCTACGCAAAATAAGAGAAATTGTTGTGAATACGTTTTAATATCGGTACGATTGAATATCGATGCGCTTACAAATCTAAACGATTTAATATCTCGATACCTTTAGGTATCGACATGCTAAAATATCGATACATATATGTTATTTTTATATTTTTTGTACCAATAAATGATACTCGTATTTTATACCCCGCAGTTATAGTTGGTGTCCTGCGATATGGTGGATGGTCAACCTGACCAATCCTGGTGTCAGAGTCATTGAGCCGCGAAAGGCCTCTGACATGACTCAAGTAACGACTACTATCCGTAGAAAGTAACCGAGACGTGCATATACATATCCAGATTTTTAATCTATCTGTGCAAAGTATCTCTAAAATGAGTTTTAAATAACACAGAAAACAGTCCATTCATTGAAACATTCATCTTTACAAACATATATAAATCGATATTAAAACTTTCCATCTATATTTATATCGTAGTAAAATCGTGTTAGAATCGTATCGGTAATATAGGTTGTTCATATGACGAGTCGGTACAAAATGGATTGAACTCTATTCATTTATTATGTATTAAATACGCGTCTCCATTGAATCGGTACGGCAGTTCTGGTTGTGCTTAAAATTATTGAACAGGGAACATTAATGAATGAATACGCACTAATGTGAAATTGTAGTGTGGTTTTTGTTTGTATTTCCGAAATATTCAATGTTATTTCGATTATACTGAGGTAATTGATTAAGTAAGCATGTTCGTAGTGGCCAATCCTGGTGTCAGAGTTTTTAAACTGCCAAAAGGCCTCCGGCATGGTCAAACGATTGAAACAACGTGAACTGACAATTTAACGTGCCTTCGAAGCACGGTAGTGCTCAGATAGAAATGCCACTATCGGCCATCCTTCAACTAGGGGCCGAACGTAGCTTAATAATCGCAATGTCTTAACATCGCCACGCCACGAACCCTATAGATAACTGATTGGACGTCGTAATAGTGTATGTTTCTTGAAATATATCACCTATAGGTTAATTAGTAGTCGATTGACTTGAGAAAAGTGCTACACATAGTAAATCGCAACCTCGTAACACCCTTGTTTTGCATCCAGTTCTAAAAACCGAAAATATCGTAAATTTACGAATCAATAAGGCAATGCCGATAACAGTTCCTATGAGCTTAACGAATCCCAATACGAATAAAGAGGAATATCAACCTCTAATGTTTTAATTAAGCCATACCAAAAAGCGAGTGTCAACTTTGGCACAGTTAACAGAATAACACGCTCCTCTGCAATGCTAATGCACGGAGGTCCGAAGATAATGTTGCAAGTTCTCATAATACGATCGTGTCGGACATTTTCCGGTGGACTTTAGTGTGAAAATGTACTCGAAATTGTGCAAGATATTTTGGGTGGTGGTGTTGTTGCCCTTTGTGAAAATAATACTGTTTTGTTTGTTAGTTACATTAATATTCCAATATTAGAATATTATATTATTAATATGTAATAAATGAATTAATCTTTGTAAACAAAAACTCCTTTAAACAATAGTATAGCGTTTGCAACTGAACTGAAACAAATTATTATCTTTATTGTTTGACAGCACACAGAAGATAGAAAAAGAAAATATAAACGAATCATTTAATTAAAAACCTCTATATACAAAAAAAAATCTTGCTTTCTATCTTTCGATGTACCATGTCATATTGACCTAGAATATTTTAGCTATTAAATAGTTTGTCCCTTTCTGACACACGCTATTTTCCAAAGAGCAAAAGAGACAAAACACTTTATAACAGTGTTTTAGTTATAGAGCGTTATGAAGGCGGCTAATCTCTTCCAAACTAACCGCTATAACAAACACAAGAATGTAAACTCCACAATAGTTGCATTAAGTTCCCAATGCTATGCAACTTGGTCTGATATGTAAGTAATATTGTCCAAGTGTCACAAGATCTGGGCTAAGCAAGTAACTTCACTTGGTGGATATCAAGTTTGAATAATGTTTGCTAACTTCAACGAACCCCTCTGGGGTAACTTGTTCGGAATATTTGCTCATATTTAGACGGGATTATTTGGACTGTGTGTTGTGTATTGTTTTAATTTTCTTTGATCTGCATTATATGTGCAGTTTTCAACTCCAGTTTCTTGGTTCTTTAATGTAAATATTGGTACTACTATGAGTATTTCTTTGTGGGTAAATAGATTATAGATTACACTATCTATTCATTATCAAATATCAACGTGTATTTTTCAGGAATTAAATCTTAGCTTATAACTTGACTCTTTATAAATACATTTTTTCAAACTTTTTTCAATAATCCCTGCATACAGTTATTTTCCTTGCTTATAATATTATTTCAACCTGGAGTTTGTGTCAGTAAAATAAACTGTTGAACTTTTTTACTTGTTACTTAATACTAGTATAATAAAAGCTTCTAATTAGGTATTAAGTTAAGTTTATAAAGCACTGCAAGCATTATTAACTAAGTTGTAGTTCATGAAATGAGAATTAAAATAAAATGTTTTACTGTTCAACAAGAGCGGGCAACTAAGAACTATCAAAGCACTTTTGTTATCTGTACAAGTAGTTAAACCTCGAGACAACAGTAACGCTGAAATTTACGATAGAATAAAATTTTAATTGTCGCTCTCAAAAACGAAAACTCCCAGAAACGTACCCTCGAACGCGCCAAGATAACTCTTATATTTCCAACTTATTTCAGCAATTAAACACAGGCTCTCGACGAAAAAATGTTTAACGCGAACTTTATGTTTGTTTTGTTTAATTGAAATAATATTCTTTTGTGCCGCGGCCAAAGGAGATTGAGGACGACTCGCACCGCATTTTCGTAGTTTTTCTTCCGCACAGCAAATGAGAAATACTTTTCTCTTTGTGACATACGACTCTGTCCACCCAGGGCTAAGTAGTTAAACAGAAAAAGTGCCGACACGTAACTCTGGCATTAAACTTCTTTCAACATATTTACTCCGAGCGCTTCCTCTGTTGATACCTCAAGGAGGGTTTAATTAAATTTCCTCGGCTTAACCTGAGATTTAACGTACTTTAATTAAACTATTAAATATTCAGACACCGCTTTACCATATCGTGTCAACCAAAAATCTTCATTTAGCGAATAATTCGTTTGGAATTGTAAGAGTGAACTTTACAAAATACATTTCAAATGGCTCTAATAGAGTTATTGAAAAGACATCGATTCGGTATCGTCTAGACATTACATTAAATATAAATTTTGAAATTTCGATGTTGTCCAATAAAAAGTTTGTTAACTAATCTGTTTTATTGAGTACTACGCGATACCTAAATAAGTTACGTACCTTCAAAATTAGTTAGATATTTATAATCTAGTTGAATTTACAGTATAAAGTCATTCCCTCGATTATTAACTAAAATAACATTGCATTTGTAGTCCGTTGGTAAATCGTTTTAACCCCGTTTGGGCGACGGGTTTATGTCTACCGTTGTGTAGTGAAAATGTATAAATTTATAAATACTGTGGTGTACTCTGGCGCCTGCCGTGTTAGGAAGTTGCGGTAATGTAACTATTATATCGGTGTTATTATAATTATCTTTACTTACTGCGTTCTACTGTGAATTTTATAGGTTAACCCTCCCGAAATTATGTTAGTGGAATATACGTAAGCTGTGTAATTTGTTGAGCTTTCTTATTGCGGTTTTAAACCAAGTGTGTTATCCGAGGCATGTTCTATTGGTCGAGTGGGGGCGCGCGGCGTCGCCGGCGATATTGCGACAAATGGAAGCGGTCGCACCATATCCCGGCTAGTTTATTGCTGCAGATAGCATTAACGTTAAGGATATGACCTATGGTCGAACCCCTCACAACTATAATTTACGCAGTTAAACGGACTTTATTGACTCCAGTTATGGACCCGCCCGATTTATGTCCAACTTGAACGTTACAAATTTCACCCGATCCTCGGCTGACCTTCACCCGGTCGCCGTAGATTAACACCGCGCGTATTTAATATTGCTACGTGATAGAGATACATTTCAGTTAATCTATCGAAGCATCTAAGTATAAATAAGCGAATCCAATATTCCAGATATTGGGCATGTCTGAAATGGATACGTGACCGCTCTTAATGTTGGGAACCTTTGCAGTGACGTGGGTTTATTAAATTTCCATGTTGGTGAAATGTGTTGTATGGCGGGGCGTTGAATCTGTGCGGGCGGTGCCTGTGGCGGTGCGCCGCAAGTGTCGCGGGACGGTGCGCGGCGGCGGCGGCGGCGGGCGGCGACAGGCCGCGCGTGTCGCTGTCACGCCGCCTGTCCCGCGTCCCTCAACGTGCTCACACATAAATTGCTTCACACCGGCCACCCACGTTACAATTGCTTCTACCGAAATTGAATTATACCAAGCCCCGGATTTTATATCTATTAGGAAAACGTTCAACGGTCCCCGGGCGAGGATTTAGACACCGATAACTTTCTCATTTCCTCCGGGCAGCGACAAGCGTTACTTAGACGTGTATAAAACTCGGTCCCGGCTACATAAAAGCGTATACGAGTTGAGAGTGACTTTGAATTGAGCCATCAATCTTTTACCTGACACGAGCGCTTACACGTTTATTGCGCCATATTTTTATGGCGCTAAAATCGATAGGCTCCGCGATTTATTCGATGACGGGCGCTTGTTTTCACGAGTAATCGATAGGGCTGGCATAAACTCTCATTTAGCGCATGTGGGTCAATTCATTGAAACAGTGTTCCGCTCTGTGTTAGATTAAAATCCATTATAGAGAACGGGAATAATGTATGTGATGTTGATGTATTGAGCGGTTTCGGCTGAGACAGAGATCTGAGCGTTGATTAGCGAACCGCACTCGGTATTTGCTCCACATTCCCGCACACCCGACGATCTACATGAAATTCAGTGAATATCTAATAAATAGCGTAGGTAAGGCTTCATTAAAATAATTTCCCGCACAAACACCGCGCACTAGCAGTGTAGGTAAACCTGATTAAATGTTAGCCGCGGTTTAAACAGTAAATATTTTTGATATAGGTAATGCGGCGTTGGTGCAAGCGTTGTGAATTTTAATGATGTTTCAAGGCGGCGCGATTTGGTCTTCCAACTATAGTTGGAGGTTCGTCTGTTTGTGTAAAGTTTGGTATTACATTAGTGGGTGGGCCGGGACGGGCGTGCTGCCTTCCGAACTAGAACAAATGGACGCAGGAGCGCGCTCGGATATCGTAACTGCGACTGTTATTGTAACGGATGTAACTTTGGATAAATGTCAACTGTTCTCGAATTTACTGCGCTGCCGGTCCGACCGACTCGCGTTTTATTAGCTCGTTTTGCATACATTACTCGAAGCTCACCGATACACCGACGGAGCATAGTTACCTATATGTACAAGAATTTACTACGCGACGCGATGCGACTATGTTACTTTTCAATGCAATGAAAATTTACATCGTCTTTAAGATACGGTTTGTTTTGTAAGAAGTAATAGGGTTTTCTTAGAATTATGTCACCAAGAGAATACGAAAAAAGTCTAGAATTAGATAGCGAATTGGTTATATAATTAATTGTAATATTTATTTACTGTACAACATACCAAATTACCTTTTAAAAGTGAAAGAAACGTGTAAACATTAACATTCCAAATAATGTCAACATAGCATGTCTAAATAGCATTTTTTATTGAAATTACTTCCTTATCGCTTAATTTAAATAAAACATTAAACAAATAAACAGTTCATACATATTAAATTGGCCCAACGTACTTTGTCAGTATACTCCCCAAGCGAGGCGACCTCATCAATTTAAGATTATGTTTAACGCATCACTCGCGATATATCCATTTGGTTCAACTGTGATCTCGATTCATCCTCGGATGGTTGTCGATTCAAAGGTGATCGCCTCTGTGCGTCATCGGAGCGTCTAATTCAAATTGAACGGAAAGTGCACCGAGCCAAATGGTATCGGTATAGTTCTTAATGTAGGTACATGCGGGCTTCATCTTGTTACAAGGTATCCGTACTGTTAGGTACAGGCGTGAGGAATAGACGTGTCAAATATGAATATACATTTTCAATATTGAAACAAATTACTAAGTGTACATAAATCTAAGGTACCTATAGTGAAAATTACCAACTGATTTGTTTTAATGGTGAAAAAGGATATTTATACCTCACTTTTCATAGAGAAAGACTTTTGTCCAGCGGTGAGATATTACTGGGTAATAAAAAAAGAATACTGGATCATTACAACGTATGGTATATGTTTTTTACGATCGTTAAATACCCTCGTTATAAAACATTTTGAATTACCCTATTGATATACTTCCAATTTCGTTCGGTTCTACTAATCGGAATAAAGTTCAAGGTGAATTTTGAGATAAATTACATTATGTAATGTTTCGTAGGTATTGGATAATACAAGTATGTTTTATTCTGTTTATTAATGCTTCTTGTATAAGACCTCCGTCACCGACTGTACCTAGTATACCATACTCTAACTATGTCTGACTGTGAGTAGGTAGTTGTACTCGGAACTGTCCCTACCTATTAAATATCAAATTATAATAACCGGAATTGATACCGGTTCAGATTGATGTTAAGTTATACGTTATATAACGTTATAACTAATACGTTATTTAGGCAGAGACCGTATTTCATATTGGATGGCTTTGATTACACGGATTTTAATGGGTTTCATGTGGGGATTGAATTTATATTCTCAAATAATAGGGGGATGTTTAATTGTATGTTACTTAAATGTATGGCGTTCATTTAAAGGTTTCCTATAATATGGGAATACGAAATACGATCTCATGGTTGAATAAAATATAACGTATTAGGTACCTTCATTTTACATTTCATTGCTGAAAAGTTTTGCAGAAAAAAATATTTTATTAAAATAAAACACGCGTAACATTTACTAAATCTCATTCAAAGAAATTAATCTGTTTAAAAAATATTTGAAAAGAATAAGTTTTAGCTAAAAAGATTTAAGACAAATACTGTCAGACCTTAGTCTAACAATACAAGAGCGGAGTTTCAACTTTTAATTCTACAGCTTAAATTAATAGGTTGAAATTCAATAGATATAATACCGAGTTAAACTTTGAAAGTCGCCGACGAAGTAATAATTTTTAATGTGTCACGCACTGGCCGCCCCTTTAGGTGATATTAAAAGGCCCAAGGGTGGGTTTGAAATTAATTCAGAGCTATGGCGGGGATAATTCTATTAGGTGAGCGAATAGGGTTGGAGCTGACATACGATTACTTTATTATTAGTAGGACTTGTTCTTCTAAGATCACGGTTCATGTAAAGGGACCGAAGCGCCAGATAGAAATGGAAAATAAAAGCAAAGTGTCTTCTATTCAAAAAGGATCTCGGTATTATCGTTACTATCCTTACTGTTAAAAAAAAAGATTTGCACCGTACACAGGTACAGATAGCTGTATGTTCCCGATAAACTCAAATACTGAACGATTTTTTATGCAGTCAGATTAATTCAGGATTTTGGGTTGTATTTAGATTCAAGATTACATTAAGTAATTTTTCTCTGGAAATTCTTATGGAATCATACTTCGGTATTTTAAGCCTTGTAACCGAGAAAGTAGGTAAATATATTTATATTTAAAATAGGAATTATTTTATAGTACTCGTACAGCTCTGTATAGTATGGAACGTCCCTCCCTAAAAACTAACGACCCTGCTAATTTATTAACATTAAAGTTAAAAGTAGTTGGTATAGTTTATTATATACGACGTTATTAAATGGAGTGTGCTGGTTATCGTTGGATATATAGTGCACAATATAGTTTTAGCTATTGACCGTAACATTCTAAAATATGCGCGTATGTGATTACTGCTCATTATACAAATAATATGTTTTATGTAAATGCGATAATTTCGTTCGTTATTACTGCACTGAGCACTTTAATGTGTGTGAGGAACTTCAGAAATATGCCCCTTCGCCGTGGGTACTAACATGTATTTTCTTATTACATATTTTCAAAATATGAAGATGTTTTGCTTATGATTGCAGTACGCACAGAACAAGTTCATTACTCGACCGAGATGAAACGTAATCCCGAAGTTAAGCAACTTCATAAACCACCGAAATCTAGCCGCGTACATAATTAGTCGGTTATTCTCAGCAGAAAACAAAGAGGCATGAATAAAACATCGTTTACGGAACACAAGTGCTATTACTGTGACCAGTGTTACTAGACACCTGCCTTCAAAGATTTGACAAACAATTGTTATTTTGAAGTAGTGTTCGTATGGGGTCAAGATATGTCGGTCTCGATTTGCTGGGCCGTAGAGTACACGAGCCAAATCAAACAGGCTCAGGGCAAACAAGCGACGGCGCCGTAAACACGGACCGCTATTACCGCTAAAGGGATTAATTAGAATGCATTGAACGTTTGTTATCTTAAAATACGAACCTTATTAAAATATCTATTATTATATAAAATTCAAAGTCCTGACTGACTGATAATCAACGCACAGCCTCAACCGCTAAACCTAGAAGCATGAAATTTGGCAGGAAGGTTCTTCAAGTGACGTAAGTGCACACTAAGAAAGGATTTTTCAAAATTCTACCCCCAAGGGGATAAAATAGGGGATGAAAATTTGTATGAAACTTTGTCAATTTTAAACCGATCGGGCTGAGACATTGCATGCATATAGCTGCTATGAGGTAGGCATCCCCTAAGAAAGGATTTTGATAAATTCTACCCCCAAGGGGATAAAATAGGGGTTGAAATTTTGTATGAAACTTTGTCAATTTTAAACCGATCGGGCTGAGATTGTACATGCATATAGCTACTATGACGTGGGCATCCCTTAAGAAAGGATTTTGATAAATTCTACCCCCAAGGGGATAAAATAGGGGATGAAAGTTTTTATAAATCTTCTTATTACGAAACTTAATGCGGCAGACTAAATTCCACGCGACAATAAAGATATTCTATACGAAGGTGTTGTTACAGCTTTATTGATTTACTAGATGTTTCCTGTGGTTTTACCCGCAATCAATAGATCGCGCTGAGACGCGAGTTAAACACGATATGGTTAAATTCTCGGACTTGGTTTGGTCTCGTCACACTATATGTTTGCTGGAAACAAAAAATATTATCAGATGTAATTTTCTATATCGACTATATTGAATATTTTTTTTTACTTAGCAGTTAGTTATTACATTGCTTTGACTTCGTTAGAATGAGATTACCTTATACTGAAACAAACTTAATAGTTGTTTAATCTTCACCGGAACTGTAAACTTGGTCGAAACGTGACGCCGTGATTTCATAACCGTCACATAAACTCGACCATATAAAATAATCACAGTGAGAACACACTAAACCAACAACCGCGGTTGATTGACCGCAAATAACTAGAAAGTAGCAACTCTAGATCGTTAAAACAATTGGATTATGGTTTAATTCATTTGTGGGAGAAGTGCAGTGTTTGAGTTTATTTTTTTAATGCTCTTTTACTGTGCTTTTTAACGGCGACCAATCAGAGAAAAGGAATTTTTAGCACCAATTATTGCTTGGCACGTGAGTGTTCATTTCAGCAAGTGCGGGATGATTTGGGTGAAGCGTTTTGCAGCTCTTTTTAACCCTTCAACGAGATATGAGTACGTTTACTTTTGTAACTTTTGTTTACTGTATAGTACGCTTTACATTTGAACGTATCATAAGATTGCTTATATTTGCAAAGTAAAATAAAAAATATATTTTAAAAGCTAAATGCAAACATCCCCATTAAATTCTTTGAAAATACTAAACAAACAAAAACAGCGTCAGAACATTTTCTAATTTCTTCCGAAAACAAGCAACATGTCGTATACTTCTGAATGTGGTGTGTAAGGTCTTTTTCACACCCTGTATACACGCTAAGTTCAATAATCATACACACACACATATAAATGCGCGCATAAAATGAATGAATCGTGTAGTAAAGAAGGGTTATTATGCAAGGGCATGTTTCGTAGCACCGTGCTACGGCGTTGCTACGAACACGCTACGTACATCGTCTACGAGTGTTGCGAAGTTTCTACGCTACGGGCTACGGAAGTTTCAATAAATAATTTTGCTACACTTAATGTTGCCTTCTGGTTTGGACTGTGTTGTTTCGTTTCTGGAAAAATTTATTTTTATTTCGTAATGTATTTAAATTATAATTTCTGTATCGGAATTATTTATTAGGCGTGATGTTTTAAATTATCCTGTCTTCGTCTTTCGAGATTTATATATTCACCTGTAGTAGCCCCGCTACGCTTCGACTCACTCGCACATAGTTTAGCGCCATAGGAAAGAAAGAGATAGCACTATCTCCACAGGCGCCCGATCACCCCATTATAACATTCGTCATTCTTTTCCGTGCGCGCGCGGCTACCGCACATAGTGAGAAGGGTTATTTAGTTTTTTCGGATTTTATTGGTAATAGACAGTAAAGAAACTATAGGAATGCCGAAAAGGAAACACGAAGAAAGTAAAGAAGATAAATGGCGAAGGAAACTAAAGAAGTATGAACAAAAATTGACTAAGAAAAGACGTCGTCATAGGCGTGTGTCAATTGAAGGTATGTACTACTACCTACATAATTTTAGTGGTCATTGTTATGGTACAAAATACAAGGCCTAAATTTATAATTCTTTGTACGATGGTACCTTAGATCTAACACGAGATGTTAGACGGTACTTTAAACTTTCGAGTCAATACGAGATATTGACCCATTGTTTTCTTTTTAGAGTCAATACGAGATATTGACCTATTTTATTTTACTAGAGTTAATACGAGATATTAACCAAAAGATATCGTTCCAGAATATCTGGAAACGGATGGCGGTGCGTCTAGGCCTTCGTCTCCTGACCGCTCGCCTACGCCGATGGCTACGGCGGCGGATGGCATACCCGCTGACTCAGCGAGGCCAGTGGATGAGTCAGGCACCTCTGCGCGCTCTGCGTCACCCATGCCACCTGAGCTTTCTACAACGGGAGGATGTGCAGCACAGCCAGCTGATCCCCAGGGTCTGACAGCCCCGACCGATGACGCTAATACGAATGGTGATATTGTTCTACCTATCGCAGATCCTGAGCTCTTAAGGGCGCTAGGTGATTTTGAAGCTGAAACCGCCGATTGGGGTCCAGATATTGTAGCTGATTTATCGAAGCGATGGGACCCCATCCTTAAAGATGGCCTTAAAAAAGAAACACGAGAGGAACTATTGAAAAGATACCTACTTCCAAAAAACTGTCCCTTAATTAAAGCGCCAGTGCTTAACCCTGAAATAGCTGCAATGCTTAATGAGTCCGCAAAAAATCGTGACGTCAGGATTCAGAAGAAGCAATCGCATATGGGATGCGTCCTGGCTATCTTAGGAAGGACGATGTCAGGTATATTGACCAAGTCCAGTGACACCACTGACATCCTTCGTCTTCTTACAGACGCGACAAAGCTGTTGTCGGATTCTCATTACTTGGAGACGGAGACTAGAAGATCTCTTGTCACGCCAATGGTTGACAAG
Organism: Cyclophora punctaria; assembly: GCA_951394245.1. NCBI lineage: Eukaryota > Metazoa > Arthropoda > Insecta > Lepidoptera > Geometridae > Cyclophora > Cyclophora punctaria. Next base: position 7,505,656 of record OX596184.1, read on the forward strand.
ACCTTTTTAGAGCCTTTTAAGGATAGAAAAAGAGACAGCCATCTTTTTGGTGAGAAATTAGGAGAATTTATTAAATCTTCGCGTGGAATACAGAAAACAGGCAAGCTGATCCAGTCTGCAGCTCAAACGAGCTCTTTAAACTACAAAGGCCCGCCGTCACGCCAGCCTTATCACCGCTTCGTTCGTGGGCAGTCGAGGCGCGGCGGCGGGATCAGACCAGGATCGAACTACCGCCGCCGCGGGACAATGCAGACGCCGGGGATGACCCGTGCTCCACGCGCGTCGTCCCCTCACCAGCACCCCGCATCACGCCACAAGCCAGCGGGAGGGGCCCCCACAACGAGCGCGAAGCAGTAACCTCTCAGGTATACTCTCATGCTGGTCGCTTAAGGTATTATATTGAAGCTTGGAAAAAGATTACTGATGACAAAACGATCCTCGAGACTATTTCTGGTTATAGAATTCCCTTTCTTAAGCATCCTGTACAACATCCGGGTATGATTCCAAAATCATCTTTCTCGAAAGACGATAGGTGTTATATTAAACATGAATTGAATCGTTTGTTACAAGCAAATGTTATACGTAAATGTAATCCTACCCGCGATCATTTTGTATCTAGTATTTTTATCATTCCTAAAAGTAATGGTGACAAACGATTAATTTTAAATTTAAAGAAGTTAAATAAATTTGTCGATGTTAACCATTTTAAGATGGAAGATGTTAGGACAGCTGTCAAATTAATGACACTTAACTGCTTTATGGTTAACTTGGACTTAAAAGAAGCATACTTTTTGATACCTATCCACGATGATCATGTAAAGTTTTTGAGATTTTATTTTGATAATATTCTGTACGAATTTTTGGTTTTACCTTTTGGATTGAGCTCAGCTCCTCATGCTTTTACAAAACTTATGAAACCAGTTTCTTAGATGACAGTTGTTATTTCGGAAATAGTTATGAAGAATGCTTAAATAACATTAATGAAAGCATTAAGTGCCTAGTGAACTTAGGATTTGTAATAAATTATGAGAAGAGTTCACTAGTACCAAGCCAAAGTTGTCAGTTTTTAGGTTTCATTTTAAACTCTATAGACATGGCCCTAGAACTACCTTTAAAGAAAAGATGCGACATCTTGTCACGTACCGAAAATATGCTAGTAACCACGAGAATCACTATTCGTACTTTTGCTCGCTACCTAGGTACCCTGACTGCTGCTTGCCCGGCCGTCGCGTACGGGTGGTTGTACACAAAATCTTTAGAGCGGGCCAAGTATCTAGCCTTATTGGATAATGACGATTATGACAAGACAATGACAGTTTCAAATAGTTTGCGCGTTGATTTGAATTGGTGGAAATCTTCAATTTTAGACGCAAGTAACCCCATCAGACCAATGTCGTTCGCATTAGAGATCTTTAGTGACGCATCTAGTATCGGCTGGGGTGCAGCCTCTGGGGGAGAAAGCATAGGCGGTTCGTGGTCGGAAGACGAACGTTCTCGTCATATTAACTATTTGGAACTCCTTGCAGCCTATTTTGGACTTAAATCTTTCGCGAACAAGGTTACTAATTGTCACATACTCTTACGTATTGACAATACTACGGCGATCGCTTACATAAATAGAATGGGTGGAGTGCAATACCCACATCTCAATGAAATTGCCCGTAGAATATGGACGTGGTGTGAAGAACGGCAGATATTCCTTTTTGCTTCCTACATAGCGTCATCCCAAAATATTGAAGCAGATACAGAGTCAAGAAACATTGATATTGAGTGGGAATTGCACTCTACAGCATTTGATACTATTGTTTCAAAATTTGGTGAGCCTGAGATGGATATTTTTGCATCGCGAACGAATGCTAAATGTAAAAAATATATATCATGGAAGCGTGATCCCTATGCTTACAACGTGGACGCTTTTACTATTAAATGGGATATGTTCTTTTATGCGTTTCCACCATTTTCATTAATTTTAAAGGTTCTGCAAAAGATTGTTACTGATGAGGCGACCGGAATAATTGTAGTGCCTCATTGGCCATCTCAAGCATGGTTCCCAGTATTCAGATCTCTTGCTGTAAGTGAAATATTGATATTTACTCCGGATAAATTTCTGTTATCATCTAATTTCAGGCAAACTCATCCACTGCATCGCCACCTTTCCCTGGCGGCGACTATATTATCCGGGAAGCCTTCGCGCGATTGCAGGTCCCTCAATCAGCACTAACTGTAATGACGTCATCTATTTCTGAGAGCACTAAATCGCAATATGCTTCTAGCTTTAAACAGTGGTGGTTATATTGTCACGATAAGGGATTAGATCCGTTCCAGATCGGAGTACACGATTTATTAGAGTTTTTGTCTCAATGTTTCACAAATGGTTCCACGTATGGGACATTAAACAATCATCGTTCGGCTTTATCACTTATTTCCGGAAATAATGTGGGACAAGACGAACGTGTCAAAAGATTCTTTAGGGGAGTATTTAAGTTGAAACCTTCCTTCCCTAAGTATAATTGTACATGGAACCCCAATATCGTCCTTAATTATTTTGGTGACTTATACCCCAACGATAACTTAAGTTTAGAGCAGTTGAGCAAGAAATTGGTTGTATTATTGGCTTTGTCAACAGGCCAAAGATGTCAGACGCTCTCAATGATTAGATTGCCCAATATTATGATCAATCAAGACAAAGTGTTAATCACTATTACTGATTTGATTAAGACATCTGGTATAGGTAAATCGCAACCAATTCTTGACCTTCCCTTTTTCCGACAGCGTCCTGCAATCTGTCCTGCAGAGACTTTAATAGCTTACATGAATGTTACATCCACCAAAAGAAGTACTGTAGATAATAAACTAATTGTAACTTTTAAAAAACCTCATCACGCCGCCTCTTCACAAACTATAGGGCGATGGATAAAGCAGGTTTTGGCTGCTAGTGGGGTCAATACTGAAATATTTAGTGCCCATAGCACTCGGCATGCATCATCGTCTGCTGCACATCAAGCAGGCATCAGTGTCGATGTCATTAGGACAACCGCGGGGTGGTCCGCTCAATCTGCTACCTTTGCTAATTTTTATAATCGGCCAATCGCTCAAACAAATTGTGAATTTGCAAACGCCGTTCTTAGTAATCAGTAAGGAAATCTTGTTTATTTCTTTGATTATAATCATTTAAGTTGTATTTTTTGTGTTTATTAATTGAAACAAGAATACATGTATTATTTACTTATTTAATTGATTTTTCAATTTAGTCCTACCTATAACATTACAAATGTCTCTCTCTAAACATCTACAGGTGAATATATAAATCTCGAAAGACGAAGACAGGATAATTTAATAATCAAACGAACTTACCTGAAGTGAAGTTCGATTTTAATTATCCTGTCTTCGTCGAAGAGATTTAAGGTCCCTCCCGACCCTGATATTCAGGTGGACCTTCCATTTCCCTAAACAATGTTATAGTTCGTCCAGTGGATCGGTACTCTGAACTGAATGACGAATGTTATAATGGGGTGATCGGGCGCCTGTGGAGATAGTGCTATCTCTTTCTTTCCTATGGCGCTAAACTATGTGCGAGTGAGTCGAAGCGTAGCGGGGCTACTACAGGTGAATATATAAATCTCTTCGACGAAGACAGGATAATTAAAATCGAACTTCACTTCAGGTAAGTTCGTTTGATTATTAAAAAATAAATAATACATTAGAGTCACCCGGTGACCACTTAGGCAGGTTAGGTGAACACGAAGCCTTCTTAGAATCGTATAACAGAAAGGTAATTTCACACTTGTACTGACTCAATGAAGTAACATGACCTATATTGTGAACGCGATACAATAATGATATACGAAACATGTAGTTCGGAAGTATTTATTGGCAGCCATTACTTAAAGAATATTAAAATAGTTTTACACCTTATAATTTACTTCGTTTTAATGAGTTTTGCCTCCGCTATATCGCCGTTAACTATTCATAATAAACACTTTTTTTAAATGGCATAGTACTTTAACTGAATACGGTGTAGTTTGATAAGACTTAATATATTAACTAGCAGAGCCTTACGGTTTTACCCACGTTGTGCCCGTTCCCGTAAGAATTTCGGGATGAAAAATAACCTATAACCTTCCCGTTGAATGTGTCTATCTATTACAAAAATAATTATTCGAATAAGATTGGTAGTTTTTGAGATTAGTGCGTTCAAACAAACAAACTCTTCAGCTTTATTATATTAGAGAAGAAATATTCTTTTAAGTAACAGCTCCCACACAAAACTGCGATGCGATGCGATGCGAATTCGCATCGCAGAAACTTGCGATGCGAATTTCTGCGATGCGATTTAGTGCGGCAAACCGTTTGGTAGGGTGACCATACCTTCAATATTGTCTGAATTGGGCTTTAGAAAAAAAAAAAAAAATTTTTTTTTTTATGTACCTATTTTAAAACTTTATTATTAATAATATTGATATTTAATGCAAAAAACTTAAAAAAAATGTTTTTCAATTAATTATAAACAATTAAAAATTGATAAAATTTAAATAAAAATCACGTGACTATAAACGCGCCATGATTGGTCACCATAGTTGTGACGTCATAATGTTATAGCTATTTAATAACAGTCCAGCGTTTACGGCTGAAACGGCGGAGTGAAAACTAACATTACGACGTCACACGCGCTCGGGTTTGTTCGGGAGCTGTCGGCGTGTCTTCGGTACTGGATTCAAAAATTAATTTTTATTTTGAAATAACTTTTGAATTATTGCGAAAAAAGAAAAAATAGTTTTGTTATAAAACTAATATATAATCTTTCCATTTATCACAAAAAAATTTTTTTTCAAAAGCCCAATTCCTGTCCTGAAATGTCCTGAAATGGTAAACCAAGGATGACGTAATATGACAGGAATGTGCGATGCGAAGCAGATCGGAAATTCTTACGATGCGTCGTGCGAATTCGCAGATTTTTGCGATGCGATGCGAATTCGCAGTTTTGTGTGGGAGCCCTAATTCCGAAGTGCATAATAGTGTCAATTTCAAACTTATTAACCTAACAGTATTAATTGGTAACTGTAAGTTACAGTTACCAATTACAGTCTGTAACCATAAATCTCTTGTTTTACGCAGTTGAGCCATGACATCATCGCCAACAATAGTCTATAGAACTAGGACGTCGTAGATGTCTATGGATTGCTTCCGAAGCCACCTCGTATAGGTTCGATCTCAAGTGGCCATTGTTTAGAAGCAAACCTGATGGAAGGAAGGCTGCACGAAGTGATCTAGCTTTCTAATCCATCTTCAACTTTGTATACAACAAATCAAAGTCTATATTCCTCTGCATTGATAAGATCGTTTTGCAACAGATCCGGATCGATTTCAAATTCCCATCAGCAAATAACTTTGGAATAGTATCTTCAGTTATGTCTTACAGATTTGTATGTGATTGCATGCGAAGTGACATTCTATACAGCTGTTCGGTATTTAAATACTTTAGATCCTACTAATATCATAAATGCGAAAGTTTGTGAGGATGGATGTATGTATGTTTGTTGCTCTTTCACGCAAAAACTACTGAACGGATTTGGATGAATCTTTACAGTAATATAGGTTATACATCAGAATAACGTATGGGATACATTTTATCCCGAAATCCCTGCGGGAACGGGTACAACGCAGGTAACACCGCGGAGCGCAGCTAGTATTAAATAGTAGTTTAACTCTTTCAGTTTCGTGGAGAAAGAATCTATGTCAGAACAAACAATTAAGTTTGGGTTAAATGATTAAGAATTTTTTGTATAAGTAAAAACTTTAAGTTTTTATGAAAGTAGTAAAGTTTTGATACCCGATTAAAATCTATTCAAAAAGCGATTTATCAACCACTTTCTAATGCCGCGTAATTTATGTGAATTCGTTTTCTTAGACTTAGTGCGATTACTTTAGTCTAGACTCGTCATGATGTTCTGCGTTAATTATATATGTATTTTATTCAGAGATTTCGTTCCATATTGTCTGCATGTTGAATAACTGCACTCAGATAAATACGATACATATTCAATGAGTCTTAAGTAATTGCTGTTCAGATAAAAACAAATACAGTTTTCACTAAAAATACGTAGACATTTTTAAATATAAAAACGTTCCAATCAACGTGCGCGATGTTTTATCATGTATAATATTCACGAATCAAGGATTTTATGTTTTAACTGAATATTTTATCTTGGGAGATATTTTTTACTGAATTTTCTTTTAAGGCAATATTTTTTTGAAAATTCTATTAATGAAACAAACTATAATAAAACGTGAATATTTATTTGATTGAATAATGATATATTAAGAATATGACCATGTCGGCGGGCTTTAGGTCTAAAAAATCCGTAACCAGGGTAGGTCACTAACCTACTCGAAATTATTTAATGAATCTTATATTTTATACAATAAGTGTAGGGCCACATCTGCGGAACGTACGGCGCCGAACCTTCCGCTAAATACGCTCGTAGTGTATTTCAAGTTATCTATGACACATCAGTACGCGGCGTAATTTCGACTGATGTGTCATAGAGCGGAAGGTTCGGCGCCGTACGTTCCGCAGATGTGGCCCTACACTAAGTTTTACACGAACCTTGTAACAGTTTCTTTTAACATATACAGATATGTAACAATGTGAAATATAGAACTGGTTACTTGTTACTATCGAATTCGATTCCTATCAAGAGATAATAATCATGGAACCATATTGAGTCCAAAGCCTTCGGTAAGGAGATTAGCTTCTAATATGTGTTAAAAGTAAGAACACTAATACTGTTTGTACATTTTAAAAATCATTAGACGTCCATCAATATTAAATATCTGTATCAAAATATAATAAAGCCGAAGAGTTTGTTTGAACGCGCTAATTACAACAGAACCACGCTTTCGATATTGAATATATCTTTTTAATAATGTAATGGATAGCCACATTCAACGGGAGTAGGCTATTTTTCATCCCAAAACGCAGATAAAATCGCGGGCACTGCTAGTGTATTAATAAAAAGGGACTTATGTCTATTTTGCTACATATACACGAACAATCTCCACTTCTAGGCAGTTTATCTTCTAATGTATATAACAACAAATATTGATCTCAAAATCAAATAAAACCGTGAACAATTCAAAACCTCCGTAAATTCAAAATTTACTGTTTGAATTTTGGAAATAAATACGGAACTAAAGTCAATAAGCTACAACGTAAACAAACACTAGAACGGCGAGAGTAAACATACATACGGAAAATCCGACGCGTTCTTCTATAGATATTGCTCCAATTTATTTGCATTCATGTTTGGATTTTTAAATTTGCATTTCGTCATGATTGGGAACTAGGCTTTGGACTGCGGAATATTTATGCTCTAATACATATTTGTCGGAGCGTGGCATCAGTGGCGCCACACCAGATAGCGGTTTATAGCGTCACTACATTATTTTTAGTCTGTAGAAGTTTAAGAGTAGTTTGTAAATTCAGTTGACTGATGGAATCGGTAGTGTTGTTATTCCGTGACGTGAGTTCTATCTTCGTGGTGTAGTCTGTGGTATGAGAATAGACTATGTTAAGTCTGTGGTGTTACGCACTATGACAGATGACAGTTGTTCGATAGAGGGATGTGAGCTTGTTTGGTGGTCTGTGGCAGTGAGTGAGTGAGTCGATGATATGAAAAGATGGGACATTAGAGTTTTGGAGGGAAATGGAGACGGTTGGATTGTGATCAGATGGGAAACGTAGATTGGAAGGATGAGGTGTTGACGACATCACGATCGTATTGCGAATCGAGTATAGAATAGGGAAAAGATATTCTATGGCGTGGACAGGACGACTGATGGGGTGAAGGGAGGTCGTTTAGGTTCCATCAATTAATTGAATCTAGACGTATCCTAACTGTAATCTGTAATCCATGATGACCGTGTGTAAAATACAAGCAATGTCATTGTAATGAAGTCCTGTGAGTTATTATTTCAAGATCAAGACCTAGGAATCCTAAGATATCTGATGTTGTATTGGCGGTATAATGCTCGTGCTTATCCTGATGTGACATGTCCCCAATAGTGGGATAATTATCGCTGTTTCCCCGACATCAGAAGTGGGATGAGGATCGCTATTGCCCACCGAGCGTTCAGTAGAGAATGATAAAGATCGCTATTGCCCACCGAGCATCCAGCAGTGGGATAAGGATCGCTGTTGCCCACTGGGCTTCCAGCAGAGAATGATAAATTTCACCATAGCACCAATCTCTCAGGTGCTGAATATCATATCGCCATGGTGTGGTATTTGGAATTTGGATGCTATATTCCCACGGGTGGACGAAACATAAACGATGTAGTCCACATAACTACGGCGTTGATGGAAAAATGGCTTCTTATGATTTGAGAAAGAAATTTAAGATTTGTTATTTGTTACTGGAATGGACGACGGCGACGATGACGACGACGAGATTGAAATTCATGTAGGTACCTTCCACTGGATTATGAAGCTCGTGGTATTCAGAGATATGTCTGAATCATCATCCCAACGACTATGGTGCTTTACGTAATGTTTATTTTGCAATTGGTTATAAAACTTGGAATGTTCTGTGAGTATAGTTAGTTAGTTTTCTACTCTATTGTGGAGTTAAGAAGGTAATTATGAGCTTCCGAAAGAGTCAAGTTTAATCTTGTACGTAATGTGATATGTTCTAATATGTTTTCTTATTTTCATGTTGGTTCAATGCTGGTAATTATTGCGAGCGTTGATGAACCTCGTCTAGGGAGGAGCGTGGTTCTCTTCTCGGTCCTGTTACCTGAGGAATATGAGGGATTGCGGTATTCCAAATTATTCAAGAATCTATCACGACAAATTCACATTGGATGTTAAATTGGTGATGTATTGCGGTAATGATTGGTTTGTTGGGAAATATCCGGTGAGCTATTTTGTGATATTTGAGCCAGTTAACATTGAGAGTTTTGTAGTGAATCTTCGTACCACTTGATAAAGTAGAAAGCTTATTGAAAGTATTTTGGATGTTTATTCCGTTGTAAAATATGAGAGTATGAGTAAGGGTTTCATGTGACTATGTGACTTTTTGAGTTCAATGTTCGAACTCGGCGATGGTCGTGGGTCGTGGTCTGGATTGACCGTACTGTGGAGTGGTCTGCTGAGACCGTGTGTTGTTGAGCAATGTGATTGCTCGTCGGCTGGTTGCCGTGACTAGACGTGACTAGACAAGCTTACTGTTACTTACTCATGGCTCATATTGTAATGTGCATTTGAGATTAATAGTCTATTGAAGTTAAAGTTGAAAATGACGTGGTACCTAGTATTCATGTGTTACATAGCATTGAAGATTCCCGATTGATAATAATTGTAATTAACTTTTGATTGAAATCAAGAATTTAAGGAAGAACAAGCTTCTTAACCCATTAACGGCTAGCGATGCCATATTGCATCACTAAATAGTAGTTCAATTATTCGCGCAATTCTCGGTAAAACATATGTGATTTGAATTAACCAATCATAGAATTGTTTACTATTGAGACGAAGCCGCAGATTGGTTTTTGTTTTATCCAATTACAACCCGATTTGGATGCACCATCGTCAAGAGAAGTTCAGTGTAAAAATAATTGCGCCAAAAACATGGATGCCATTTTCAAGTAAGTAATTTTTTTATTGTTTTTGGTACTTTTCCGTGCTATTATCGGTTTTGGTTTGTTCGTATGAAAGTATGTAATAAGAAAACAGTTGAATACAGTGTGATTTGGTGTCCATTTTGTTTTTATGAAGTTGTAAATGCGGTGGATGCAATATGGCATCTCTAGCCGAATACGATATCACTTTTTGTTGAATTTCTGTGAATGGTATGGTATGTCTGTCTCTTTGTATGCCTTTATGTCTATCTGTAGTCAGTTTGTCTGTCTGTCTGTATGTCTGGCCGTATGCCTTTTTTATGTGTGATCGACTCTCTGTCTGTTTTCTGTATATATGTCGCAGGGAATTGAGGATAGCAGAGATTTCACGAAATCCCTAGGGATACCACGAAATCACGGTAAATGTTGAATATTCTTATTTATGACGTCTTCTTACTAGTGATATGACAAAATACTAATATAAAATCAGTAATATCAGTAACAAATTTCTTACTATTCGGTAGGTTAGGGTTATTTTTTTTTGTATCAGTTACGTAAAAAAAAACAACCCTATCCTACCAAAGAGAGTGGTCGACTGAAGAATATTCAACATCTACCGTGATTTCGTGGTATCCCTAGGGATTTCGTGAAATCTCTGATATCCTCATTTCCCTGTGACATAATATATACCTGTCAGTCCCGCAGTATGAATACCTGTCTGTCTGTATTTGGCTGAACGTGTCTTTGTTTGTGTCTCGGTCTGTAAGTATGAATGTCTGTTGGCCCGTCCGTTAGTTTGTTACCAGGCTATTTTTTATTACATACAGTTATTTTTCCCTTACAGAAATTGTACACTGCACGACGCATTTGCTATTCTCGAAGACGAAGACGATGAAAATTATTAATTGAAATATGTATGTAATATGAAATAAATTATACGATGAAATAATTAATTTTATTAATTATTTATAATTATAATTATAATAAAATAAATTCCTTCTGGATTCGTGTTTCAATTACCAAAATATATATAGAAAAGATAATAACTACATAAGTTTCAGGCATATCTAATGTAGTAGTAAGCTTATAAAAAGACAACATATTAGGCTAGTGGTGCAATATGGCATCACCCCATATTTCCAAAAGTACATTTTTTTTTTTTTAAATTTCGATGTATTCATATAAATCTAACCTATATTAACAATATATTAAAATTTCATCAAATTCGGAAGAGGTCAAGTAATCTGGGCGATAATGGGTTAATAGTCAGGTTGACCGAGCGAGTGCAAATTACTGTGGCCGCGAGGTTTAGAGGAGAACGAGTAGGTACACAATATAGTGTCATTGACTGGTATAGGAAAATGCCTGAAGGGCAAGTACCCATTATTAGTGATTCTGAGCCTTGTGAGGATGAACTGTAGTCACTTTTGACTGAGTGGTAACTAGTTGTGCGTGTCCTCTTGAGTCTGGGTGGTCACGGGGATGATCACGGGTGGTCACTGGGATGATCACAGGAGCGGCTGATCACAGGGATGATCAGGGCTATGGGTGATCACTGGGATGATCACGGGAGTGGCTGATCACAGGGATGATCAGGGCTATGGGTGATCACTGGGATGATCACGGGAGTGTCTGATCACAGGGATGATCAGGGTCATAGGTGATCACTGGGATGATCACGGGAGTGACTGATCACAGGGATGATCAGGGTGATGGGTGATCACTGGGATGATCACGAGAGTGACTGATCACAGGGATGATCAGGGTTATGGGTGATCACTGGGATGATCACGAGAGTGGCTGATCACAGGGATGATCAGGGTTATGGGTGATCACTGGGATGATCACAGCCAGTCACAGGGATGACTGCGTATTAGGGCTACGGGGATAGCCGGACAATGGAGACACACACACTTTACTTTTACTTTGATTTGAGATTAATTTGATTTTTAATGGGTACTTGTGCCTGACGATGTTCTAGTATTATGTTGAGATAAGCAATGTGATTATGAATATTGAGATAGTTAAGATTGTTGATTGGAAAAGAATAGTAGTTTGAGCTTTACTAAGTCTTTTGTTGAAGTAGAGTTATTTAGGTCAGGAGTAAGCGAACGATGGTGATCGTTACACGTTGAAAAGCTTTGAACTCTAAACGTACTTACAAGTATGCACATGATCGCGTTAGGAAGATGCCTGTGGGGCGGGTAACAGCTGACTCAGACGAAGGTGGAGACAGTGAGGTTGATTAAGCTGTTGATTGTTACTGGGTTTTTATGTCGGTGGGTCAGTCTGAGACCGCACCGGGGTGCCGTAGCTGTAGCCCGTTAGAAGTCGGTGTCTACTACTTGTAGTAGTCCGTGGGTACGCAGTAGGCGGTAGCCCTGGGTAGTGTGGTCGGGTCTTGCCTGGTAGCGAAGACCGTAGAGTCATGGGACGACTCGGCATTCCGAAATGGAAGTGCATAAAGGGCAAATGCGTTTGCTAAATCTTGTGTTGTGACCACGAATAAGGGCTCAGTAGTAAATCAATTGTGATTAAATTGTTAATTGTGTGTGAATAATGAACCAGAGTCTGTCACTGTTACTGGCCTCAGGGTTTTGGTAGATGAAACGTTATCATAATTTACTTTGTGATTTCTTACGCAAGATGCCAGTAGGTCATGTACCAGTCGAAGTTGATGTTAATAGTGATTCTGATGAGAATGAGTAAACTTGTTTTGGTGAAAACTCGAGTAAGTACTCTATCGGCCGTATTGTGTTCGACCGTACCAGTAGCTATTACGTAGTCGTAGCCCGGTAGAAATCGGTGTCTCTTGGGGTAACTCAAGTAGTCCGTGGGTGCGCGGTGCGCGTTTAGCTCTGGCGGAGGTCGGGGTCTGCAGAGACCATAGTGTGCAGTCACAGGGTGATGCACGTGTGCGATCCACTTGATGGATATGCATAGTGTGAGAGCAATTGCGATTGCTGGTCGGCTGGAGAGCCGTGGCGATAGAGGGGCTTACTCTTGTGAAGTTTAGATTTGTGTGGTTAATTAAATTGTGTTAATTTGTTGTTACAAGCGACAGTGGTACATGGCTCTGGTTGATGTTTTTTTATGGCTTTGGTTGATATTCGAGTAATTTAAAAGAAAAACTATACAGTTACGAAGTTTCTTTATTTGAGTTGTGTGTAGAAATATGATTGGTCAGAAGTGGCCGAGGCGAACAAATACTCTCGTTGGTTATTTCTGTGCAGGTTAGCCAACACACGAGGACGTGTGCTAGCAGGATGGCCGTGTCGGAGCGTGGCATCAGTGGCGCCACACCAGATAGCGGTTTATAGCGTCACTACATTATTTTTAGTCTGTAGAAGTTTAAGAGTAGTTTGTAAATTCAGTTGACTGATGGAATCGGTAGTGTTGTTATTCCGTGACGTGAGTTCTATCTTCGTGGTGTAGTCTGTGGTATGAGAATAGACTATGTTAAGTCTGTGGTGTTACGCACTATGACAGATGACAGTTGTTCGATAGAGGGATGTGAGCTTGTTTGGTGGTCTGTGGCAGTGAGTGAGTGAGTCGATGATATGAAAAGATGGGACATTAGAGTTTTGGAGGGAAATGGAGACGGTTGGATTGTGATCAGATGGGAAACGTAGATTGGAAGGATGAGGTGTTGACGACATCACGATCGTATTGCGAATCGAGTATAGAATAGGGAAAAGATATTCTATGGCGTGGACAGGACGACTGATGGGGTGAAGGGAGGTCGTTTAGGTTCCATCAATTAATTGAATCTAGACGTATCCTAACTGTAATCTGTAATCCATGATGACCGTGTGTAAAATACAAGCAATGTCATTGTAATGAAGTCCTGTGAGTTATTATTTCAAGATCAAGACCTAGGAATCCTAAGATATCTGATGTTGTATTGGCGGTATAATGCTCGTGCTTATCCTGATGTGACATGTCCCCAATAGTGGGATAATTATCGCTGTTTCCCCGACATATTTTTAATTTGAACCCTCCTAAAGAGCAAGGTATACGAGCGACATTTTAATTAAAAGTGTTTTTAGTAGAGGGTTTTTTAAACGTATAAAAAGAAGACATTAAATAGTTCCGATATTGAGTTGAGGGTGAATACCATGCATACGTTATTTTATGAATTTTAGCTAAATGTATTTAACGTCGTTGCGTTCCATTTTAAAGAAATGGTTAAAGGAAAACTGTTTCAACATAACATTGATTCTCGAAACACATGACGATCAGCGATATTTTGTCCTCATATAAACAACACATTATACTCGTAAGACAACTAAACGACCATAGATTCGGCCATTTTTTAAACGGCCACCCGGTAATATACAACGGTGCCGTGATCTTTTCGCAAATTGCCGCGATTACAGTGTAATGCCCGGATTTCTCTCTAATTTGTCGCCGAAGAGAGTCGATAAACCGTGTTACTTGACAAAATACCTGTCTACACAAATTACTTTTCGTGTTAAGATAATGCCATTTACTTTATCATACTATTAACATTTGAATTTCCTTACTGTTTTATTGAGATCCATTTATATGGACGCGACAAGCCCGTTGGCAGTGAGAGCACTTACTGTGTCGGGGGGTGCGGGTTCGATTCCCGCCCGGAGTCAACAATATGTGAAGACATAGTTGTTGGCGACGACGCTGGGTGAAAATTATATATTTTTATAAAGTGTTTTTGTATGTATAAGTAGTAGTATCAGTTAGTTAGATTCCATAACACAAGCTTAGGTCTTACTTTGGGTCTAATTAAGCTTGTGTGAATTTGTCCGGGTATAATATATATTGCTTCGACTTAGTGCTTTAAGGCTGCCTTTACACTAGAGCCAGGGCATTATATTTTTGGTATCTACTAGTCAAGCTTAGCGTAACAATAGAATAGCAATGTATTATAGGATAGTGGTGTTAAAATGAACTTTAAAGTGCGCGTCATCGTCCGCCATGTACTCAATAACTTCAGTGACTGAGAGGCGTTTGCCCATCAGTGGGATCTTATAGGACGTTGCTTCACTATTCATTTCGCCTAACTAGTTTTGTAGTTTTATTTATATTTCTCATATCTCTTTTTTTTCAATCTCATTTTGTAATAAATTTCCATTTAAAATACACACGTCCATTACTGTCTAGTAAAAAAGCTTTCTAATTAAAATTACGTCATTAGTAGAATATATTTTTTGCGTCTTTTAAAATAAACCCGATGAGAATGTTGAGAGTTAATTAATCTGCTTCTGAGAGAAAATCATTATTTATTTCACAGCAATACTATTTGTAATTAGAAATGAAACGTGTTTTTGAATTAAGATTAATGAGAGTAAATGTACTCGGGATTTTTATTAGATTGTATCTCTATATACCTATAATAATCAATGCCACTTTTCGTTGTAATTGTATAACTCAAGAACGGGCTCACCTATACAAACCAAATGTTTAGGCTTTGTTCAGACTATTTAGTAGATGGTTTATGTGAATTTGCACAAAATCGGCCGAGTGGTTCTTTAATTTCCACGGGAACGGGCACAACGCGAGTAAAACCGCGGGGCGCAGCTATTTATTATATACCTAAGGTTGAAATATACTTATTGCTACTTTTTCTGATCACAAACGTGAATATTTCAAAATACACTAGAGACATTAAGGACGACGTTTAATAAATAAATCAATAAAAATCTCATATACTCAGTAATTCCCAAAGCACTGAATTTTCAAGCAATGGTATAAGTGGTTAGATAACTAGGTTGATGCGTTCACTGCGAATCCAACAACATTGCTAATTTATACTCCATACCATACTAATATAATAAATCTAAAGATTTTCTTTACTTGAACGCGTTAATCTCAGAAATTACCAATTCGATTCGAATATATATTTTAGTAATGGATAGCCACATTCATCGAAGGAAGGTTATAGGCTATTTTTCATCCCGAATTCCTACGGGAACGGGGGCGATGCTAGTTTAACATATATTTCTATAACGCATACTTGCGTTACGTAGCTCGGCGTTTCTTGTGTTCTTTGGCAAATTTTAAACGTTCGCTTGTTTATTTTACTTGCTCTCTCGCCGCTAGACACACACACGCTCGGCGCTCACGACGCAGCACACATATAATATTAGTACGGGAAAGTTTTATAGCGATTCTCTCATGTTGAACAGGATATTAGAATTCTCGTATCAGCGTTCTGAGGCTGACACATAGATACTCGTAGGATACAGGAGTGATAACAACTCTTTCCATACCGTGTTGCAACGCCAAGGAAAGTGTTTCAGTTCGATACTAAAGTATAAGTTATTCGCATTTTAAACAGGTCTGGGGTATCTTTCTGACAGAGCAAAGTAGCGGACGTTGCTATGCTACGTTTTTTATTCAGCAATCATATTGGTCGTAGCAGCATAGTATAGCTATATAAAATAACCATACAGAGGCTAAAACAGGTTCATTTATTTCCTTAGCCAATTTTTATATTTTCAGCACAAATTGGTACTTGTGTAAGGGTAAAATCTTGTTTTCTATTAATTGCCAACCTCCTAATGAGGAAATATTTTTTAAAAACATTAAACCTAAATGCTTCCTTCAAAATATTTAAAGTAATTTTTACATTTGAAATACTCACTCAAGCGCCCTTCAATTTATTCCATAAAGATAAAAATCTCTCCAAGTGTAAGTATCTGACTGTGGACACAAAGAATTACGCTCAAAAGGTTTTACTTTCATTCGAGGAGGACGTCAGATAAATTCGCAAATAAAATTTCATAAATATTTTTGATATATTCCCGGTCAGGTTTTTCCCCGCGTGGCTTATCTGGATTATCGCGGAATTCCTGCGTATTTTTTAACTTGTACGCGTTCACACCGCTTATTGCGTTCCTTCTGACGCGTGATTCGCTGTTAGTCAATGTTTGAACCTCGCACATTATGTGTACACGTTGTAACTCCCGTTGTGTACGGTGTTCGTTCGAGCGTAAAAATAAACCTAAATAGAGTTCGCGCCATAAAGGGAATTACTCTTTATTAAAATTTAATATTCCCGAGCGCCTTTTGTTTCGCGCGATGGGCTCTACGTCGCGCAATTACGGAGTGCCTTTTAATTAGATCCATCAAGGCGGGTGATTAACGTTACATATTTGTTTTCAGGTAACGGGAGGTGATGGTAAAGTGCAGTTAAATCGTTGCGTTGGATAGTGGTTGTGTCGCGGATGCGGTTGTGATAGTTGGTGATCAGTGTCATGGTGCAGTCATGGCGCGCGCTGGCGCTGCTAGCGGCGCTGTGTGCATGCGCGCTGCATGTGTGTGCGAGGCGCGAACCGATATACCACAATCAGTTCGCGGTGCACGTGCCCGGTGGGAAAGGCCAAGTCGATGACATCGCGACACGTCATGGCTACACGAATCATGGACAGGTAATATATTACATCTAATATTTTGTTTTATAACCTAACCAATACTTTATGATGATTCATATGAAGCTAAAGACAGCAGAGGATAGGGAAAACTTGAAAGAAGTCATGAACTCAGAACAACGACAAGAGTTCTGTTTCTAAGTTTAAGTTCTATCATAGGTTATTATTTCTGAAATGAGATAATTATATTACGTTATTTAAAGAACTGCTACCTAACGTTTCGAACGGTCTCATCGCTCCTGCTCACGAATTCAAGTTTACATAACTTAAGTAATACCTTTAAACCTTTTTTTTACGTAGCTGAAAATACCTGCTATATAATTTCTATACCAATTCCATCAAAACTATTTCCAATCCAAGTGTTTCTAATTTTGTATCACTTGAATATTCCATAATTTATTAAACACTACTTAGCAACTAGCGTAAGTAGGAGCGAGTTCGCGTGACTGTCTGTCGGTCCGTCCAATTAAGTTTTCTCCAGTGATTAATGGCCCTATAACTCGGTGTGCACGAGCCCTACTTTGTGTTCTGACATTATGCTTGACAATGCCTTTGAGTTCACTAGAGGTGGCTAAGCTCGCCTTAACTTGCTTCACAAACAACGTGTGTGTATGTTTCTCAAGTACTTGGGTGCAGATTTTGTCCTATCTCTATTGAACTAGGTATATGTCCTCACTTTGCCTATATTTTTGCCTTGTTGGCAATTCAAATTTATAATTTAAAGCGTAATTCTTATGTGAAACCTTACTTTTGTTACTAAGTTGTTACTTAGTTACTTTTGCATTATTATTTAATAAATTAAGTAGGAATTAAGTTTAAAAAACTTATTGCTTTTTTTGTGACGGTTCTAAAATTATTTATATTCAATGGGGAAATTGTTTCTTTGAATCAAATACTTAATAGATTTATGTACCTACACGTGTCAAAGAATACTTTGAATTTTTTTTAACTTAACCATTTCATTTTATTATATTATGAAATGGAGCTTACTTACTCAACAATCCGTTATCTTTCCTCAGTATCTCTTTTCTATTATGATTCCCAGAAATATAAGGAAAATGTACTAAAAACGTAAAAAATCGAGCTTGGCCCGATTTGAGCATTATGTACACCAGTTTACTTCAAACGTATCTCGAATGAGATCTTGTATTTTAATAAATATATGTATCGGGTAAATATTTACTTACAAAGTATATACGGGATACGAATAAATGTGCTCAGTTTTATGTCAAATCCCATAGTATTCGTGTCGCATCAATCACGGCTATCTTCCTGATTTTTATTACTCATTTATTGTAAGTGGATAAATGTTATTTTCTTTCCTTCCTCGTCTATTTCCCTTTGCTTCTGTCGTATTATGTTTGGGCGTTGATAAACGACCGTCATAATGGAACGTGTTAAAAGCATAAGCAAGAGAATCTTCGCAAAATATCGGGGAATAGTCACTGTTGAAATACTACACAGAGAAATGAAGATATTGTCCTGTACTCGTACGTAAGTAGTATCAAAAGACTAAAGTTTTTCTTTGATATGTTGATTGATCTATATTGTTTAATCTCAATCTCTATACTCTACTAAGTATTAGTAGCGACAGTGGCATTTCTATCTGAGCACTACCGATTTTCGTTGGACATGTTAAATCGTCGATCCCGGTTGTTCAATCGTCAGACCATGAAGTCTTAAGGCGTTCTAAAAGCTCCCACACCACGGTTGGCCATTCACCTACTCGAAGTTATTTACTTAATCACTAGTATTATGTGTATTTACATTTGTCTTCAAAATTGAAAACAAAATTACGTAGCTAAAATGTATTAAAAAACAATACTTTGGTTTTATCCGGATTACGTTTATAAATTCCGTTATCCGAAAATCCTCGCCGACGAACACGCTAAAGTTAGTAAGAAAAAAAATAAAATATGAGAGTACAAAACTGGGTAGATAAAGTATTGTTGGCCTAAGCTGAACATGATCCGTTCCGATCACAAACAAAAATCCACTTGTTCAGAGTAACCGAACAAACTCTAACTGCTTATGACAGATCCTGTGATTCCTGAAAACTTTCCCGGGATACCTGTCCGGGACAATGACTCCCTAAGTTTTGTGCACATTAAATATTAAACAAAGGGACGTGATATTATTGGATATCGGGAGGGAAACTTCATAACATATCGTCTTGACCCCACGTACTAGCTAATGAATATTATTCAATAATTTATACTGTAATAACGTTTATTTTGTACGAGCTTTTGATTTGTTTAGACTTTGTGCGTTTGAGTTTACACGTGGAACAGATTTATGACCTTTAACACGCTTTGAAGGGTGTAAACAAATAACTACAAAGTGTAAGAACTTTTCCTAATATCAATATTTAAACTTGGATGTTATGTGTCAGTTTATTATGTATTCTGTACTTAAATTATGTGTTGGTGTAATAATTTGTATTCTGTATGGATCTATGATACAAAGTTTTAATCTAAAATTTGTACTTTAAATATTTTATATAGGTACACGAAGAATTGTCTCGTATTTTATCAATTTTCATAAAGTGTCTAAATATATTTTAAAGATCCTCGCTTTCTATAAAACACATCCAGTCCTCACCCATAAAGCATTTTCACAGTTCTAAACAATGTGAAACAGTTTTGTCAAATTATATCTATCCAAGTACGACTTCCGACATCCAATCTTACGAAGATGACCTCTCTGTAATATAATAATAAAGATAAAAGCGAAACGTTTGTTACTTACCCGACTATATAAAGCGAGAATGTATGCGAAATGCCCCGTCCTAGTGCGTTGTCCAAAAAACTGTTGACGACAACGTTTCCCCAAATTAGATTTCTATCTGGCAACACGGAACAGATGATCGGAACGAATGGAATTGAATTCGGCATTCGGAAATGTACCAAGCTCTGGGTGTTACTATGGAATGATCGAAATGTTCCAATGTGCCGATATCAAACTATACCTACTCGTTTATGTGTGACGGAATGGATAAGGTTTAACTTTTACTGGGCATTTTGTTTATCTGTTATCTGTGCAGTAATTTAATAAAGAGTTTTTATTGTTTGGATCAGCTATCTGTCTTAAATTAGTAAAATATGTGACACTGTGCAGTCACAAGGTATTGTTAAATCCATTAAACGAAGGTTGTACTATGCTAAGCTATGCTATATCACCGATTCCAATCCACATACATAACTTACAAATCTTGTTAAGTATTAAAAAGTAATACAAAATTCCCTACTTTCTATGTCACCTAGTGAAAGATGAGCTACAACTTATATACTTAATTATATACTTCTTGTGACGGGTTTTACCCCGATCCTTTGTTGCCCGCGAAGGGATGTGTAATCCGAACTTGTCGGGGCCTTTTGGATAACTGAAGTATTACTTACTTATAATTATTATTCCCCATAGACTCTCAGATTATTTCGATTAAAGGCTCTCTATTCATGTAGTAGCGGCTAGTTGCCCAGAGTAATTACCGTCCTTAATTAACACGCTGTTTCCTAGTAATTTGCTTTGGAATGACACTTTCTGTTAAAGTTTCTTAGTGTCTTGAATTTGAAAGTTCCTTCAGATTATATCATTGGGGAATTACAGTCTAGCATAAATCATGTTTCCTGTCGTATTACGTACAGAGTACATTTCAAATGTATGAACTTTGGATTAGGGATGTGAGTGCGCCATAGAGATGTAATAATTGTAATTACATTTCAAAAGCAGAATATGACTTGAATTTTGAATAATTTTGAGAAATCTCTTACTATTCCGCAATAAAAAAAGGAAATTTCGAGGAACCAAAGAGGCCGATAACATCTGATTTACGTCAAGCGCAAAAACGTCTCTGATGGTTTGCTAACTTGAACAAGTCGTTAACGCAACAAAAAACTACTATCTCGAAACTTTAATTTCGCACATAAAATGTTCGTGATGCGAAAATAATAGTTTTCACTTACGCGCAGTTTTTATAGTTTTCGTGTCGGAACTCTTCTGTGAAGCAATTTTTGGTAAGTTTTCTAAGTTGAAGAGACGGGATAGACAATGAGTATTTGTTTCGACCTTGACCCGGTCCCGACGGTAATGAAGACGTATTCACCGTTTCAAGCGCTTGCGAAAACAGTGTTGGATAAATCTTTGAACACGTTAGTAGGTAAGCAAACCAGCGCTTGCTGGTGCGAACAAACACTCGATGAGTCTGTCATTGTGCGGCGAGTGTCGCCAAACACTCCGCTTGTACGCGAGACGTTGAACCGCTGTGTTTGACGTACTCCACCAAATCGACCTACGAGTGCTCTCCGTTAACGTAACACACCGCACAAATGTTCCTTCACATCCTTACTACTCTCACGCGCGAAGCACATCCCTATTGTCGAATGATTAAGAGTGTTTTGATAACGTTATTTGTAAGTTCGAGAGTTGTTCGCGCCAATTGGATTTTATTATGTCGTTTCTCCTATTATTGTTGTTCTGAAAATGTGACATTATGTATGTTCTTTTGTAGTATATAAACTTATCGATCTTAGCTTTTAGTAAAAAACGGCTCGTAGTAATTGACATTAACGTTATCTTCGTGATTTTACCTTTACGGAATAAACGAAAATACTCGCTTTAAAACGTTGATTTTTCGCCGAAAAAGCTATTTAAAAATTGACTGCAGCAATTTTAATAGTAATAAAAACGTGCTCGATTTTTATACAGTCAGGAATATTCTAGTGATATTACCAACATTAAAATGTGGGGATATAAAAAGTGGAGCGCCAAATTGCAAAAACAAACTTCAATTTTTTTCCTTTTTATTATTATAGGCACTTATTCGTTCGAAGGTTAGATCACACGATGTTCTCGTAAAGCTATTAGACCTTGGTGCAAGTTGTAAGAGTTTGATTGTATTGCTCCAATAACTTGTATCTTTAGGTACGGTACACTGTTTACGAAAGTGAGAATGTATATAAAAAATTTTCTTTAACAAATATTAACTTTTAATACGAGAATTCGAAATGCTCTACTTGTATAAAGGTAAAAAAAGTTATTTCACTGTGATTTAAGTTGGATACGTTTTAAAAACTTACGATTAGTGGAGTTATTTAATAAAGTATAAGAATTGTTATAATCATACAAATACAACTGAACTTGCTTCTGTAGGTAAACTTATATTATCCAGACGTTGAGATTAGACCGTCTGATCACCACACGTTTTGATAAATTTTATCCTAAAACCCCGCGGGAATGGCTACGCTACAGGTAAAACCGCGGGAACTGGCAACATTAAATAAACATAAACATGAATGGCCGACACTAGTCTATGAACTGTATTGGTATTTGTGGTGTACACTTGCGCCGACCGCCGAAACCGCCGCTAAACGTTACTAGTTGAGTTAAGTTTACGTTTCGCGTCACGTAGTAGCCGTCGATGGCTCTCAGAGGAGGCCCATTCTTCCCATTCGTTTTGTGAGTATTTTCAATAGTTACCCGGCCTGTACAACCCCTCAATACACCGTAGACCTACCCTCCTTGTGGATTTTGAGCACCTAACAAAGTTACTTCTTCTACCCACTTTTTTGTAATCGAATTTAGTCAATAAATCAACAACAGCTGTTCACGAAAAAGTGTTTCGGTTAACCTGATTTTCCAAAAGAAAGGGCCTGTTGGTGAATTTGTTTTTAGGTGGTGTAAACAATGATTTGTGTGTGCTTCGATCGGATGGGAATATGGTTACTCGTTTTTTGATCGACTTCACAAGAAAATGAAGGTTTCGATACACTTTTTTTGAAGTTCGGTTTTTTTTTTGCGCATAATATATTCTAATCTATCTAAACAATGTCACAGATTACTAAATAGTACTACGTAACAATGTAAATAAGATCGAGTAGGCCAGTTGCCAAACCCGGTTTTTAGACCGCCTAAAAACCTCCGAGATGACTGACGATTACTATTACCGACTGTTACCGACTGAGTTAGAATGTATTTGATTACCAACTGATCATGTTCAAAGAATCTATACTAATATTATAAAGCTGAAGAGTTTTTTTGTTTGTTTGTTTGTTTGTTTGTTTGTTTGTTTGTTTAAACGCGCTAATCTCAGAAACTACTGAACCGATTTGAAAAATTCTTTTTGTAATGGATAGCCACATTCAACGGGAAGGTTATAGGCTACTTTTCATTCCGAAATTCCCACGGGAACGGGAACAACGCGGGTAATACCGCGGGGCGCTGCTAGTCATAAACAAAAACCTTCTCAAACCACAAACGCTTTCAACGAAATACAAAAACAAAACACTACACATTGAACAGATTACCAAGTTACATAAACTAAAACAGAAAGAGGGTTATAAATAAGCATTAAAAGAACTTTGCCGCTCAATTATTTAAAACCTGCTCTTAAATAAGAGCATCATCTCCAGCGTTCCTTAAGTAAATAACATTTTGTTCTCAACAGAGTAATGTGGAGGGTTTAACTAACTGACGTTAAACAGAGCAAGGCATTTCCTTTCGACGTGGTGGTGGCGACCGCCTCTGTTCTAACTGGTTTTAACTAATTAATTACAATGTCTGACTTGTTTACTTAATGTGCGATAGTATCTAATTGCACGGAATTGCATGTTGTGTCCGGACGGTCAATAAAGTCGTATGCACTATGAATTGATTAATATTGTTAGGTATAAGTAAGTACCTTTAGCATGCTGAGTAAATTGATGGAGTTTGGGTTGAATTAATTCGGGCGGTTGGTTTGTGTGAGGATAATAATTCTGTAATGCTAATGTGACCAGTGTGATGTTTGCTTTATATGAATTTGCTGTCTTTGGAGATAATTTACAAGTAACTTTCTAAGCTTTTATTGTGTACGCAGAAGAATGAAAAGAGTTATTATTGATTAGTTAAGAGGTAGTTAAATACTATAATTTATTACTTTTTGTTTCAGAATTTGTTAAAATGCTTAGTTAAAACGCTTAAATACAAGATACTTTTCTTTTGTTTTGAACTGCTTAAAGTAACTGAGTGTTTATTAAAGAGCAATAAACGGATCGCGCAGTTCTGACCCACGTTTAATTCCCTCTTACATTTACGTCAACGCATCAGACTGTTTATATAATAATCATTACAAATATACTACAATTATCTCACTTATAGAGGAAACGTTTCAAGTAGCGAGTATTCGTTAAATTCGGATTAAGTAAGCTTTTATATAATCTACAATTCCACGTGAGATAGCTCCATCCTTCCGCTGGCAACCATTGCTTGTTATATCAATAGCGTTACCCGAAGTTTAGCATCCTGCGCGGGGGAGAGATTATACGAGGGTGTATTTTGTACGTTTTACAATCGCATTATCCACGTATCGTATTACTTTCAAGGTTCTGGGACGAGTGGAGACGGCCGCTCCATTCAAACAGATAATGTAATATTCTCCAGTGAAGAGGGAAGCGTGACAGGTGCGCAAGGCGTACTCTCCAAATCTCGCTATGAAAAATGCGCACGGCACTCGACGGAATTACATAATGCAGGAATGTGTCAACGCTCGTCTATTCGCGCGACAGTACAGTTTTCAGATTCTTTGTGTACGTAATAAGAGGCAGTACGCCAGATGCTTCAAAATTTATATCTTAAGGCTGGGTACTTTACGGACGTACGTGTGTTTATTACGTCTTCTTTCTGTCCTGGTAAATATGATTTTCATTGTGCGTAATAAAGTCGTAATGAAGGCGTGTGGGACGGAAGGAAACGTCGACCTTTCCTGTGGACTCCGGCGGGCCGGGCTCTGCCCTCTGTCCCCGGCGTACACGGAGGACGAGCCTAACTAACACCCGATAATGATATACGATCATTGAATTTTACACAAACAATATGTTAGCAAAAATCTCTTTATAACATACGCGTGTGAGAGCGCGTGTAAGAGCACGTACTGTGTCGGTTGCGGGTTCGATTCCCGCCCGGAGTCAACAATATGTGCAGACATAATTGTTGACGAAGATTACACGGTGAATTTATTCTGATAAAATTACTTCTTCGTCGTGTCACTGCTACAATAAATTATTTTACATTTTCCCATTATCTTCAAGTTCTTGTCTTTGTCAGTTGTCGTATATTAAGCTTAAATAAAGCTCTTACATGTATCATATCCTGTATTGTCCAACTAAATTATGTTTTCACTCAGCTAATAGTACTGCATCATTTAGTCCTACTAATTATTGATGCCACCCTAAACCTTGTCCCCCAATACCTCTGCATTATGACAAAGCAGCATAGCTGGAGGGGATAACAAATTAATCAATTCTATTTATCAGATTAAACGTCAAAACAATTGAAAGCCCCTTGACGGCGAGTTCAATTCGTGGAAGGGTGGAAGTTGGATGATTGAATTAACCGTGGTCCCTTTCAGTGTCGATATTGAATGCGGCCTACCTGTTCCTCAGTGCCGGTCATAAGTCTTCCCGAAAAAATGCCATTTATTATACTCCGATGTCGAGTTGTTCTCGAATGTTGGTCGTTTGTTGCCTTTCACACTTTGTAACTACCTATTGGGTGTGGGTACTGAATGTCTTTTTGATTTAACTTTATATTTTAGAAACCTGAATCTGAATTTTTTAGGGATTTCACGATATATAGTTTGCGTTTCGCGATATATTATAGCCTTTGCTCATCACTATGGTTTTATCATGGCTATATTATACGTAAAGGCTTTCCAAGTGGCCTAAAAAGTGAAAGTACTGAACAGACAGTTTATCATGTCCTTCAAAGCAAGGGTCTTGAAATCGGAACAAACGAACTGTATTAATACTTATATGTATTTAAATCGGCATGTTAGATCTAGCTAGTCCGTTTTACTGATGCGTAACTTATCCATCTGGCCCGAAACTCTTCAAAGCAAATCATACTTAATATCGAAATGTTTCGCATTTTATTTGTCAACTAGGTCAGTGATCGTTCACCAAATTAAATTCACGAATATAGACAACTGAAATCGACATTCCATTCATAAATATAATTCAGATACAACCTATTCCAGCTTTAAGCCCGTCACAGACTTAGCTATAATATATATATATTATAGCAAGCTACCACACACTGAGAAATATATATTTTGCCTTCATAATTGATGGTCGTCCTAGTGTTAGTAATAGTAATATGCAATATTGTATATTACGGTATCGCTTGGTAACATCACAGAAATATATATTAAAGCTGAGTGTGCGGTCACCCGAAAATTAGTATAGAAAATATATAGTAATATGCCTAGCTATAAAAATATTAATATATATTACCTATAGCTAAATCTGTGACGGGCTTTATTCCTTTTGAAATTATCACACACTAACGATATTATTCAATTGTCAATTTTATCGTACATTCCCAATGGAGCACTTAGTAAATAATGATGTGTTTATTTGTAAACTAAATATTGAAAATGAAATGTAAATAGTGTATGATATTGAACGTGTTACTTATTCATAAGTATTTCGTATTGTGCCGTGGGAGCGAACAGTTGTTAACTATAGTTAATACGAACGTGCTAAAGCTTAAACACGCAACTTTACCCTATAAACTATTGATATTTACATATTGTATCGGTATGTTGGTACACTTAGGAGTGGAATAGGGAATTCTAATTGCTGGCCTTACTGCATATCATATGAGGATTATTATTGGACACAGTCGTGGGTTACTCTGGACTATTAAATGATTAATTATGTTTAACTACATTGCACGTTGTTGTGTTTGTGAAATGTCGATAATGTTATTCTTTAATTTAAAATAGTGGTTTGACAAATAATCTATTTATGCAGTGCATATAGTGCAATACGGTTTCATCCGAATTGGCTGATGTTTACTTGTAAACCGTTTCTGCACTGGACTCGACACAAATATTTACCTAAATGATCTAAATCGCCTCTGTCGGCATCCGTTCCGAGCTGTAGGTTGAAAATAGATTTTAATGTATAACCGAATTCAAAAACTCACCTTATAGGTATTGTTAAATATTAAAAAGCTGAATCTAGTTACCAGAAAGGTAACCAAACCGAACAATTATTGTTAATAGTGTTGACTCTGAATGTGGATCACTAATGACGATCCCATTTTCGTAGAAAATTAGAAAACAGCTTGGAGTACGTACACGGAATGTTGACATTTTAATTCACGTTTGTCGCAACAAAAGTCGCGTGTCAAAAGTTAATTTAATGTTTCCGTGACAGAATCAATTCGACGCGAACGCCTGTAAATACAGCTCATTCGATTTCTGGATGATCATTTAAAATGTAATTACCGGTAAACTCGCATCGAATACAGTTCCTATGAATTGAACCATATGTTTAGTATCCAATTTACATTGAAAACCTTCCGTGTCGGTCTAATGTCTATTAATGCAGGACTAAAAGTTTTATACGGCACTCCGTATATATTTCGTATTTCGTTACTGTTAATACGAGAGCTAAACTAGAATATTGGCTAGCGAGACGAACTCTAAGCATAAGAAAGATGGATGTATTTGTGTGAAATGGTCGATGTAGAATAGCATGATATAAATACGAGAGCATCGCACTCCGGCATGATTGCGCCGCGTTCTCTCTATTATAGCAAAAGCCTTAAAAGTAAACCCGAGAAAACGTATCGACTTCCATTTTCCCCAGTATATTTTAACGCTTATTTTAGTGTAGTAGCATGTTTGCATACTCCAAGAACGGATTCAATCCGGTATTTGCGAGCATTCGTCTGCACCGGTAGATGAGCGCGGGGAATATTTCAATTTTTCATATATAAATTACTTTGTAAGTAGCTTTCGATGAAAACCTTTTTCCCACTTGACCTGTTTTAAAAGCGCTCCCTTCGGCCGGCGCGGCGGCCGGCGGGCATCGTGATCAATGTATTGAGAGCCACTACTCATCCGTACATACAGAACGGACCTTCACCCCACACCGTTATTTTTTAACCGTAGAAATACCCTGATATTTTTCACCAAATGTTTACTATTTACGATGCACGCACACCGGCCCGATCGAACGCTCACATATCCAATGAATATTCAGCGTATCACTCCATCTACATCCAACATTGATGTGTTTGCGCCGATACAACTTTATATATACCTTCCTACTTTTGCGATTGTTTAAGGCCGTACGTATACAGATTTGGGAAATTACATATTGCTTTTTCTGTGAAACGAAATTGATATGTCTACGCGTCTGATTGAAGTGAGCGATGTTCAAATAAATCAATCAAATAGCGTCCGATCGGATAAATGCAGATCTAATTGTTCTTTTTAAACCTTTGTGAGCTGCACTGTGTTTGTTTGTTGTTAGTTTTTGTTAACAAATTATTCGCATTCATTCCGCGCACTCTGTTTGATTTGTTTGTAGTTGAGCGCTTTGATGTATGAGCTGCAATCTTCTATTACTATTTACATTAACAATCTCTACGCTGTTTCTGTTTCAGGATTAAAAAATACAACGTACTGACATTAGCAATCTGGCATTCGTTCTTTATTTATTTTTTGGTTCACTTCACTTTGTGATTGCTGAGTTTTACTTGGGATTGTTTGGCGTGGGGTTTTTTAAATAAAATAGTTTGTATGTTTCAACTGGCATCTGTGTGAGAAACAGTTTGATTAAAAATTTGATACGCAGAAATATATTTTCCATGCATCCGTCAATTTATAGCAAAGTTGACCTGAAATCCTGAAATATTTGTATTTATATTACGACGAATAAGTTATTTTAAAAGGGAATATGGGTGCGGGTACCTAAAATGTTTCCTGTCGATGTTAACTTTAATGTTTACAAAAATAACATTAGCCGGAAAATCTCGGAGTACCTTCCCTTTGGGAGAAAATGAACGAGATTTTCTTTAATTTGATATCACGAGACGGAGTTTTTTCTTAGATACAGACATCCGGTCCCTTAAAATCTTTCACGGTAAAAGGTTTGCTATAAGTATATTATATTTTTCTTTTAAACAAACGTTCGCTTCTTTTTAGAGATCCATAAAAGTTTACAACCATTAGGGTGGAAAATAATTTCAATACTTTCTAAATAAATAACAACCTTATATACCTAGTAACTAAGCATTTGAATATTTTAACTTAGACATATTTTCAAAAGCTCTGTTCAGATTCAGCTAAACGTATAATATCTAACCATCAATGCGTGAGTGAAACATGGCATAGCTGCTCTAGATGAAAGACACCCTAGCTTAACATTATCCTAGACTCTCCAACTAAACCAGTGTACGTCACTAGGTACAGGGAAGTGCAAAAGCGGGTGATGTGATATTCATTTATTTCATTTCCCGACGGACGTGGACGGGCGCGGGTGTGCGCGACTGTATCCCTCGCAGGAAACAAAGCCATTTCCTTGACAATCGTACTCGCAGACGGCCGACTTATAATGAACACGAAAACAATAGAACATAACGAAATGACCCCTCTTTTGTTGCACGTAATTGGCTAGTTAATTATGTTTAAAATTATTTGCTTCATCGACGGTGTTTTTGAGTTTCGGGCGTTTTGGGAAGGTCGTTACAATTATATTTATGTGATATCCGCGCCCCGTGGATTTACTCGCGCTGTACCCGTTCCTATGGGAATCCATTGAAACCAGCAAAAATACAAACTCACCAGCTCACCAGCACAAGTAACAAACTCTCCAGCTTTACTACATTGTATTAGCATAAATACTAGTTAGTACTGTTTCAAAGCTTTAATCTAAGTTCAAACGCACTTCGACCCAATGAGATTTTTTGTGCTCATTACTTGTATAATTATAATAACATTCTGGTACCCATTGGCCTTGACATTTTAATGTTAAACTGACCCAAACCATCTCTTATTAAATCGGACCTGTCATACTGGTTACGCGATAATAAATAGGTTAATTCTGCGGTCAAATTATGTAAGTGTAAAATATTTTGATTGAGGTTCGATTCATGTATGATTTCAATTTAAAATGTTGGACAGGACGTGACAATAATCAGAACAGATTGAAAGTAATTTAATAAATAACGATTGCTCTGTTGCTTTAGCATTTTGGAACCTAAAAGCCTGTTTAGCCCCTAGAATACGTTAAAAAGATTCTCTTTAACCTACATTTGAATACATTAAAAGAGAACATAAATATGTCGTTAGTCTGCTAAGACCAACATCAAGCCTCAAAGAAACGCGACGCGTAAGACGCGCGTCGATTTAGAATTCCGACTGAATTTGACATTCACAATGTTTATTGCCTTTCCCACACCGTAGGCGCTTTTGTGCGGATCTTTTTGTGGTATAATTTATCTAATTTGGAACAAAGCGAATAATATGCGGAATTGTTCAACTCGATTCATATTAAAATGCCTCCTTTTTGTTCGGGTCTAAAGAAAAAGATTCATAGCACAAAACTTCTCAAGTTTTTGTCTATTATAAAACGGTATGAGTCACCTAATTGTATGCTCTAATTTTACCTTTAGTTTCTTCGTCGCGTACCTAACCTACTCATTTATTTTAAAATTTCTTCGTATATGGTAAATAAAAATATTCGACGAGGATGGGATTCGAACCCACGCGTGCAGAGCACATTGGATTAGCAGTCCAACGCCTTAACCTCTCGGCCACCTCGTCTTACGCGGCTATGGTAAAATTACAGACCACATACTTTCTACGAAACCAGTGGGGTTACCATACGTATACGGACCGGTCGTGTTTACTAATTCAAAACGAGCCTAATTATTATCTAGTCGTGCCGTACCACGGTCTTATTACGATACTCTTTTTATTATACTTTTTAAACTCACACGATTTGCACTCATTAGGTATACTCAATGAAACGGGCCTATATATCTTAAGAATATATAACGTACTAGCTGCACCCCGCGGTTTCACCCGCTTTGTACCCGTTCCCGTGGGAATTTCGGGATGAAAAATAGATGTTGTCCGATTCTCAGGCCTACCCGATATGTACATAAAATTTCATGAGAATCGGTCGAGCCGTTTCAGAGGAGTTCAATTACGCACCCCGTGACACGAGAAATATTAGATTTATTAAAATACGTACCCGACGCGACGTTTCGAGCGGATTTCACCTTTCGTGGTCATCCCGCGGCCACTCTTTACTCTATCGACACTGTATACGCTTTTTGTCAAACAATGTACCTTAATTCGTATTTAAAACATCAATTGGGTTTTAAGAGTAAAATAATACTTATTGCATAATACTACACTGTTGTCTATTTTGTGTTCCGGTTTTATGACACTAAATTTATCCGATTTTGTTTCGTTTAAATTCGATCGAGTTTAATACCAGGCTGTTCTTTATACTTATATACCAATTTGGTGAGAGCGACTGTTTACCGTCGTGGTATTTTCAAAAACCGATGAAGGTGCCATTAAAACCAGCTGTTACATTGTTTACTTGATACGAAATACCTGTTCTCCTTAATTTATTGTTATTTTTGTTACGAATTACAATTGGTGTGGATTGTTGTTAATGGTTTCTGTTATGACTGTTTTTATTGTTAAAACGTTATTTGTGTTTTGTTTAATTTTTCTGTTTTTGATTCTGATAAGGAAGTGGAAGAACACTTTTTTTAGTGTTATATTTTTAGCTAACGTTAATTTTAAATGCTTAGAAACCGTCACTATGAATTTTAATACAATGACTCAAGGTAAAACTTCTTGTAAGTTAATACATATTTATTGATTTATTTTCAACATAGTCCTTAGACTACATAGCCAAAGAACTGTCTGTGTCGGTACTCACAGCGTCAACGAACACTGATTTTCCCCTACGGAACCATAGAAATGTCACTTGTAACTAAGTACCTTTCATTGCACATTCACCTGTTTCAGGCACTTTTTGTAGCTCTCACAATATCCACCGTCATATAAATATGTTTACCAACTATATTTTTATAACTCTACGTTATTATTTAAACGTCTTGTTGTATCCACTGTATTTGTACAAAGTTTTCCGATGGTTCTCCCAAAATGGAATGTCAATACAGGACGGTATCCGCCTTGTGTGTCCACTTTGCGTCGGTCATGCTTACTGGCATCGTTACGGATCTCGCATGGGATATGCGCATTTGTGTTTTCAAAATATTTGAGATTTAGTCCGCCTCCGCCTAATGGTGCATTTTCAACCGGAACGGAGTTGTGTGGAGCTCAACTGACCAATCACAATGCACGACGAAAAGATTCTGACAATGTCATGCGCTGTTTTACAATTTCAATGTCTTGTGATTGGTCGATTGAGTTCCGCACAGCAACGTTCCGCTTCAATAAAAACGAACCCTAAACCTTCCCACTGTACTGATATCTTCAGTGAGATGAGAGGTCTTCCCAGCAGTTGGATGATACAGGCTTTTTTTTATTATTACTGTATATTGACTTATGAATGTACATATATGGACATAAAACTTGATCGTGTCATTAAAATAGAAATGTTACTGGAAACATAAATTAATATTCCAATAGAAATATCTCTTAATGTATCTGTAATTAAGCCAATATAAAATACGGGTATACGTTTTCAAAGTAAATTCAAATCTACGTTTTCTAAGAAGAGCAAATCCAATTCATTGAACTTGATACTTTCAATAAGTAATTTTCTTGGTAATTTCATACGTTACGAACGATAGAGGCGCCCCGCGGTTATTCACTTCTACCAGTGTGTTTGAAACTTCACAATTTTTACATATTATAAACATAGTAGCCGCACCCTGCCGCGTTACCCGCGTTTTACATTTTCCCCGTGGGAATTTCGGGATAAAATGTATCCCATGTGTTATTCAAATGTATAACCTATATTACTGTAAAGTTTCATCCAAATCCGTCGAGTAGTTTTTTCGTGAAAGAGATACATCCATCCTCACACACTTTCGCATGTTTTATATTAGGAGGATTACTAAGGGGGTTTTCGCGGCACAAAAGATTGTTTGAGCAAGTAAAAACACTAAAGTAACTAAGGGCAACCACAGAAAGATCCGTCAAAATTGATCTACTTGTTTCCGTAGTGATTTCAAGCACCAAACAAAAAATTATATAAAATGTTTTTGTTACAGGTACGGTATTCAGGCCTCCCATATAATAAGGCGTAACAGGTATAAAAATGTCCAGTCTACTACAAAAGTTAATAGTATTACAAAACACCAGAACACACTTATTTAATCACACGTTGAAATGTTTTGTAATATTGACATAGTTCACCCGCGACCACCCTGCAATCAAATCGAAACGTCAGAAAATCAAAAGTAAGTAATTTCTTTCTTTATTAACTTCCTGCCGCGAAAAAACCTGTGTGAGTACGTTTACTACATATATTGAAAGTGTTCATCAACTCTGTAGTTGACTGTACATTATATTCGTTTAGATCGTTTCGGCTAAACACATACGACAAGACGATTTCCCAAAAATGTATTCCTCTGCCACTTACGGTTAAACTTTTCATAATAGTAACATCCCTGTCTCGTTTGCGAGCGTAGGATACACAAAGCTTCAGCTCCAAGGGAGAAATAAGGAAGTCACCTGAATTCCCGCCCGCCCTGATATTTTTCTTTTATATGTTTCTCTTTATTTTGCATGTTGTACTTTCCGCGTGATGTCACTTTGTTTCGTGTGCTTCAGATGTGTTTCAGAAATGCTTGTTATCATATTACAAATGGTATTTTTTTAGATGTTCAAATGTGTTGCCTATCGAAGGGAATGTTTGTAAATGGGATGTTATTTTGTCAAACTTCTTCCTAATATAATTTGACTGTTTGTGTTAAATTCTCATTTTTCGCCAAAAACTCATAGCTTAATATTATACTTAGAAACATACAATTTTAAGTAACCTTTGACCTTACTACGGCTCCAACGAAAAATATTCGCCGTGGAATTCAGTCGCGAAGTAATTGAGCATCATTAAACTACGGGGAGGCATTACACTCTCTACTAGAAGGGTCTAAGCACTTATTAAAACTTAAACTACATCTCAGGGCCGACCCGTCGAGCAAATTGTGCTCGTCGAATTAATTCAGCTTACATAGTGGTCGTAACAATAACTAGATATCATTATTATTCGCCCGACCTGCGACCGTCGCTAGGAAATTAATATTCCCGCGCTAATGGAGCGCCGCACTTAGTTTCTTTCATTAAAACTTACATAATACTCGCTCAGGTCCACTATTGAATAATTACTGAACACCTAGCGTTCATTGAACCGTTGTTATAACAATAGGGGTTTCAACATCATTTTTCTCTCAGAAACGCAGCTTTGAAATTGGGACAATGCCTCTAATATGGGTTGGGGAAACTTTATGATATTACCATTAGCATGGAAATATTATAGTTGGGCAGCTAAAATTTCGGTGCTAAAAAGTAAGTAAGTTCGAGTACTTAGGTCAGTGGCCAACCCTCATCTTTGATCGTAATGATCGGAGTTTGAAAGCGCCCAAAGGCCTCCGACATCGCCTACCGATTGAAACAACAGAAACTGACAAATTGATGTGCCTTCTGAATCACAGATAAAAATGCTATAATCGGTCACCCATCAAAATCGAAACCGCGGCTGACGTAGCTTACCAATTACAATAAGATTTTAATATATCTAAGCCTTAACCCGACTCTTGAATAACAGTCGCTTTCGTTTAGATATTTTTAGTAGGGCTATACATTTCAGTAAGGCCAACTCAATAAAGCACACAGTGAATTTATTTGTATCTGGAAAAAAAAGTACTTACCTAAGGTAAAAAGGTAGGCAGAACCAAACGGCTCAGTTAGTTTCAAATAAAACACTTATGTTTGTCACTTACATAAGAACGGGAATAAAGGAACAAATCACAACAGTCCATTATTCGGTACACTCCATCGCACCCTATGCGTAAACCTGGAATATATGTGCGCCTAAATTCACACTTTTTGTCCGTAAAATAATATAATGTAAAGAGCTATTCGAAAAGAAGTGATATATGTGGTTAACGGCTTGAGCAGTTATTATTATTGACTCTTACGTTAGATATGAAGTACTTTTGCTCGTTAGCACTTTTTGAAAAGATTGTTGGCACTGTGGTTTTTGAGAGTACTTAGTGCCGGGAGTGACGGGTTCGATTCCCGATCGGACTTGCGTATCCATTCCACTTTAATTTTAATCTGACGTTTCGCCCCTTTTACCCTGGTCACATAAGACATTGTTACCTTGTTGACTTTAAGTTTGTGTACTATGTCTTAAAATATTATATCTTGATGATATAGGTAGTATTTTTTATTGACATATGCTTAGATATAAAAGAAAAAGAATTTACTAGTAGAGTTGTCCTATGTTACATCAGTAGATCAACGGTAAAGTAATATCTCTTCGTATCTTACATTTGGTTCTATCGATCTCTCGGTTAAATGCATCCAATTTATTCACTATTCACGTAAACACTAAAAACTACCCTCAATTTTACACAAAATATATTTCACGCCCAAACTTACATTACACCCCAATACCACAAAAACACATCAGATGGTCGTAACAAAAAAATCTATCATAAAATATGTACCAAAACACATATCTGTGTGTAATGCTGTTACATTGTTTTAATAAAACTTCTTAAGCCATAGAAATACGAGTGTTTCTCTTTACACTGGCGTTGTTTTCAAACATATGTTTGGATTGGTTACGCGGCTCGTTATAACCTATTGTTTAGGGCCCTCCTACAATATTGACCACGCATGTAAAGTTAAACTAAACACGAGTATTCAAACTTCTGTGTATGAACACGCCGGCATAGGTACGCTCGGAACCTGTATGTTTAATAATTAGCATTTCATTCATACAATTATACTAAAAGGGGATGTGGGAATTTCATAAAGGGTGGATTTTATTTGCATCTTGCTGTTCGGTTAGTGCTTGTAGCTTATGGATTCACATTTATAGGTACTTAGTAAAGGTTTGGGCCACTTTTTGTTAATGGCTCAGACGGTTTTTATTACACCGTAGTATCTAAGTAAGTGTGTAACAGCTCAGAATAATTTAATTATATTTGTTATTTATATTAAAACTTGTCGGTAATCATAACTGTTTTTAGTAGGTAAGCCTATGTTCAATACAAGCCCAATAATGTAAAATGTATATCTATAAATCATAACGCATGTACCTATCTGTTATCAAACCCCCGTCATTACCCCGATTCACAAAGCACGTCCTCCGTTATCGCGCCGAATATAAAAAAAAATCTCATAAAAGTGATTGAAATTACATTCTGTGCGCCTATTTAGATGTCATCAAGCAAGTCGTGTGAATTATCGATTCCGTTTGTCGTCACGTGGTGAACACGCCGTTTACGTCGCACGGGTGGCGGTTGATTGGCCTCTCATTTGGGCCGATTGTGCCTCACGAATACATAATTTGCGACCGCCTCACTGCGACGCCATTAAGATAATCTACCCTACCTATCGACCATGTGGGCCCAACCATTGATTACCTGCACACTGCCTCGACACACACCGCAATGCTCACTGCTTACTGCTTAATTGAACTATTAAGGGGCTATGAAGTGAAACGGTATAAGATCCTATTGCAACGCAAATGTCTCGCTCTCAGAAGGTGTCAGGACAGTGAGGAGTATTAAGTGTAAACGCGCTTGATTAGGCATTATGAAGCGAGCTTAACCCATTGAATCAAGTTCCGCTCAACTTCATCTCGCTCAGTTAAGATATCGTTGCATTAAAGAGATGAAGATTAAACCCGTCGCTTTGACCCGGGATTTGAACCAGGGACTTAAACATTGGTAAGCGCGTGGACATATAACAGACAGGCCCGTTGGTAGAGACAGTGGTATGTGAGAGCGTTTACTGTGTCAGGGCTTGCGGGTTCGATCCCCGCCCGGACCCAACAATATATGTGCAGACATAGTTGTTGACGGTGATGTCTCGGTGTCTAATATATATTCATATAAAGTATTTGTGTATGTATATGTAATAGTATCAGTGATTTAGGTTCCATAATACAAGCTCGGAGCTTAGTTTAGGTCTAATTAACCGTGTGTAATGTTGTCCTGTAAATATTTATTTGTTTAATGTTTCTTTGGCGGGACGTTTAGGTTGTGGTCCATATCAGATAAAACTCGGTTCCCCGCTCGAATTGTTCATTATACTTCGAACAATAGTAGGGCACCGCATTTCACGTACATATTAACATGTACTATTGTTCCAACACATTGTTCTACGCACTGGTTTTCAGTGCAATGGAAAATTACATGTAAAATATTGAGGTCGGTGCAAATTATGAAATGTTTAACATTTTTATAATTTTGTTTACAAGGTACATACGTGTGTTAATGATGAAAGCTTCATTATGTTTTGATTCGCAATTTACGCGATTCCAGCGCTTGGAACGTTGGTAATTTATTCGAATTGGTCTATTCGTTTAAGTTGTGAAAACCAAGTAGGTAACAAGTAAAACTGTTGTAAATAATATAATAATCTATTGCATTAAACATCTCCAAAGGGCCTCTACGAGTTGGACCTGTATCCCCTCCGAGGAGAAAAACTATAATAATATAATAAAGTTAATGTATAGAGCAGAGTACAGTAAGGAATAGACTTTATCTGGAAACGTGTGTTAGTAGGTTTCATTTTAGGCAGAAATAGTTCAATATGTATAAGTTAACATGATGATATTACATCATAACTAGAAGGAAATTAATTGATTTATTAATCGCCACGCTAGATTCCAGATAACGTTACGCGTTATCTTATTATCATAGATAAGTAATTTAATATGTTAATGAATGGATAAGATAACCAATCTAGTTGACGTACCAAAATATTACTGGGTTGTTATGTTCATTATCATAATAGTTACTAGTAGCGCTCCGCGGTTTAACTCGCGTTGTGCCCGTTTCAGTAGAAAACTCGGGATAAAGCCCATACTGATGAACGAACGAACAAAGCACCTTACTGATGAACGTTGCATGGCAGACTAGTTGAGCGCGAACTCTGTCGATAGTAAATGCAACAATTCGTCTTCGTTCTATTTATTATATATGCTATAAAATCGATTCGTCCCACGTTTGTTGTGTGAGCCCAGGTGCGGATCAAGACAAGGGCAAGAACCTCCCCCGGGGCGAGTTACTAATGCAGATTGCGTTCAGAAGGTCATATCTAAATCACGGGATAGAGCATAACGTCGGCACTTTATCTTAACTCAACACCTGCCCTCCCCCGCCCCCTCCCTTGAGTTATATCAGCGGTTCTTCTTTTGTTGTTTACGAATGAGTTTTTCCACGCTTCTCGCAAGACGCCTTAGACGCACCTGGCACTACCCCCGGGCGTTATTAGGGTTCGGAATGTAAACAGAAACCCTTATAATTCGGTGGCGCGAGTCTGTCAGAGCCAAACGTGGAGTTTTCCACTGATTCTGTGTTTTACTAACATTGCCTTTTGAAAGTCAGCTGTGTTAATTTATTTATTTGTTCGCGCTTTAAACGCTTGCGGCGTTATGTTTAATTTAGTCTCTACAGATATTAGTCGGCTAATTGTCTCACACCATCAGAACTAGAGATTGACTTAATTAGTGATGTTAAGGTGGAATTTCAGCTCATGTTTTTCTATCCTATTCAAACTAAACTTGGTGTAACTTAAGTAATCTAACTAATCCTGTTGTTGTATTAGATCTTCTAAAGGGCTAAAGCGTGGTCTAACGTTAGAAGCGACAGGTTAACATATATTTATGGTAGGTATTTCCAAAAATTAACCCATTAATGAATCTGTTATGGTTAGTCCAACACAAGCATCAATTTGAATTCTCAGTATTTAAACTTACATATACATACCTATTAGTTTAATTAAAAGTAAATATACGGACAACGCAGTTTGTTTGTTGAAAATGGCGTATATTATACACTAGCAGCGCCCCGCGGTATTACCCGCGTTGTTCCCGTTCCCGTGGGAATTTCGGAATGAAAAGTAGCCTATAACCTTCCCGTTGAATGTGGCTATCCATTACAAAAAGAATTTTTCAAATCGGTTCAGTAGTTTCTGAGATTAGCGCGTTTAAACAAACAAACAAACAAACAAACAAACAAACAAACAAACAAACAAACAAAACAAACTCTTCAGCTTTATAATATTAGTATAGATTAATGTCGCCCATTTATCACCCGCCAGCACAGTAGACTCAGACTAGTGTCAATATGACTATTGCGTTAAAGCGCTAAATTCTATTACATTTTGTTGTGGCTACAAAATAGACAGAACTTTGCTCAACAGATATTGTTTAACACATAACGAACTAATTTATTTGACAAATAAACCATGTCAAATATTATGTATACGAGTTCAATTATTAATTAGCGTTTGAATGCAGATTATAATGTTATATTAGTTAGTGTGATTTAGTATCATTTACAAGATCTGAAATATCGGTAATGACAAGCGTGACTAAACGAATTCAATTTTGGCAATTATTTCACTTTTTTATATAATATTGTCAAAAGTCTGTAATATGTGCCACTAGTACATTTGCGCCTCTCATCTTACTGAAAATGTCAGTACAGTGAGGATTCGGTTTAATGTTAATGTCAAAAGTAGTAAAAGTATTAGCCTGTTATGTCCGGCTGCTGGGCAAAGACCTTTCATCTCACTGAAGACGTCAGTACAGGGAGGAGTATACAGTCAATAGGTTAAAGATATAAAATAAACGCATTACTGCGTATGAAATATGATTGTAAAATATACAGAACCTTTAACTTGCGCCGGTCGAATGTTCGTCGTATAAATTTTATTTATCACCGCCATTTTATGTGTATTCTAAGGGAAATAGTACTCGAGTTGTCGGTAACTTATCGTGCCTAATGTTCCCTTATTTTTTGTTCGTATCCACTGCGTGATGTTTTTATTATAAACACGTGTCGGGGATATATGACGCGGGATATATTTGTGGTTGTTAAGGTAATGTGTTCCACTGATGCGTTGTGTGTCGGTTAACTCAGAATTGTCTTATTACGGGAAGTTTACACTTTCCGCTGTTTACGTCTCGACTTTTGTTATTTATATGTGTGCTGTTTTTTGCTTTTTTTTTTTGGGGATTTTGTATTGTTGAGGTAATTGTGTTTTTGTCTTTAGGCTAGGGTTTAATTGGTTGTGTTGCTGTATTTTATTGTAGAGGTTTTGTCTAAATAGAAGAATTAAAGAAATTTTATCTAGGTTGTGGCCAGCGTATCGGAGTACATTTAAACAATAAAAATCTTCTAGATATGGGATAATTTGCCTAGTAGTGGAACACTACAGGCTAATACTTTATTTTACTTTTTCCAAGGTAGTTTGTGTATAACATCTGATGCATCTCTAAAAAGTATTTTTTTGAAAGTGTAATCATAGCTTTCAAGGATTTGCCAAAACAAACTAAAAAGAACGACGGAGCCGTTTGATATTTAAAATTCGAATGCAGACAGAAATTCGCAAGCAACAGCTTACTTTTTACGTTTTTACTGTTTTTCTAATTATTTAGTTAAAATCTCAACAAAACTTTTCCTTTGACATAACTAAACGAGTGTTTGCCGCAAACGGGCGACAAAAAATATGAAAAAATAAAAAGGGCAATGAAAAATAATTATAATTAGGGCGGGTTTTATTCCGTTCCCTTTATTTACACATACAGGAACAGAGCAAAGGTTCATGATAACAGGAAGATTAGCCGGGATTTGAATTTATTTATTATACCATTATGAGGTATCATTTGTATTTTGTTAGTACGTATCATTTTATTCATGCGGTTAAAAAGGTCTGCGGACCAAAATAAAATTAAGTATCTAATCTACCAACATGAGGTTTTAATTGCGGTTCTATGCGGCTTCAGATACTGAGGTACTTTGACCGATAACGGTACCGGTGAAAAGCTCATCATGATTCCTCAATGTCCACTAAAAGGCACAGGCTATTTATTAGGAATACCCACAGGAACGCGGGCATAACCAAGAACCGCCACTTAATAATTTATTAACCAAATTATGCATGCACAGTACGTTTAACCCGCAATCACTTTAAAAGGGAATCCGAAAGGGGAGGTGCGGCTACACCGAACGCACGGCCAACGTGACCGCGGAGGCTTATTGTTGTAAAAATCATTTAATAACTGGCAATAACACGGATTCTGTGATCGTTTGAGGTGGGACACGTTGACCCCATTGCCCTCTTGGCTGCTCGCCAGGTACCGGTTTGATTCCCAACGAAAACAATCAAATTGTTTTTGAACTTGTATTAGAAGTAACAACGGTGTTATTGCTTGTAGTTTTTATTGTTTCAAATATATTCGTTTGTATTAAAAGTTGGATGTTACCTAGATTTGATTTGTACAATAAACAGGAACATTTTTACTTCGAACTGGATATTAATTACCTATTTCAAAAGTCACCGTTGTGTTCCATAGCGAACTACGAAATAAACGTCAATCCTTAAAACGAATTGTAAGGGGTGGGGGCTCGCAATATAACTCACCTATTAATTTATTACACACACATCTTATGTTAGATTTTAACCATAGCATTCCTTCATCATCTTATACGAAACAGGAACAATTCCTTGGGTCATAGGAAAGTAAGCCAACATCACGTCAACACATCTTAGGGTCATGTGAACAGCTCAACAGTAAACAAATACATTAATAGTCTATGTATATTACAGAAACTAAATTAAGTAATCAGCTTACCAGTTCACGTGCTCTCTCCATTACAACTAAGCTTAGTTTCCAATTTGTATTTGCAGATGAAAATTAGTGTTAGCGTTTGCTCGGATCGTTTTAGTTTTCATTTTGGTAAGTACCATCAACGCCCACTAACTACCGTTAGTTTGTGCTCCCTCGAACTAACTATACTGCACTCTGTACTATACTTTGTTTAATAA
The DNA here is from genome assembly GCA_951394245.1 of Cyclophora punctaria. Taxonomy (NCBI): domain Eukaryota; kingdom Metazoa; phylum Arthropoda; class Insecta; order Lepidoptera; family Geometridae; genus Cyclophora; species Cyclophora punctaria. The sequence goes on from OX596184.1 coordinate 7,547,527, forward strand.
CTGTTTGGCTGATGTTGACGCAAATAATTATTTACAAACGCAAATAATTTTAAACTAAATTTTAATGTGATTTTGTACGGATACTTCTGTTGCTGGTGTTGGTTGTTTAAGGTTTATTAGGTTGATGTTTGAAAAGTTAATTGTTTTATTAAAGGTGTTATCCTTGTGTTATCGAACGGTGTTAAATAAAAACTAGCTGTTCCGTACTGTGGTTTCTCCTGCGATAGATGGCGCTAGTGAGAAAATTTTCCCAGATTTTGTGGGGTTGCTCCATACATTTCGTTGAGCAGGAATAAAATCTTCTTCTTTATATTATTAGATTGGAGTAACAATAAAGTAACCGTATTGTATTTGATATCTATTTTTAGATGGCTAGAGGCCTACTTGAATAAGCTCTACGTCTACGTACATTAAGGAAAGCAAATACTCAGACATCTCAATTCCTTCCACGGGATAATCCCCGATCCAAGTAAGGCAGGTACTGAATACAGAAACATTTTTCCCTAGCACCAACAGGAGCTAAGTATTACGAATACAGTAATAAGAGTAAATCGATTTCCAATAGTTTATATTAACACGGGAATGAGTTGGTAAATATTAACGATAGATGCGTAAGTAGGGTATTAACCGGAGACTTCCATTTGTGGAGGGTTACGGTTTGACCGGGCAAACAGAGAACATCACTCATTGTGTGAATGTGCGGGCGCTTGTTTACTTTAACTACCGTAAATTAATTAAATTGTCCATTCCAATAGCACTGTTCGACGTTTAAAGTAATTAATAAATGGCATGAATATAAAATATTTGACTAATATTTAAAATTAACTGCAGTTTTTTGTACTTTAAAAGTGACTACGGTTATGTATGCCGCGTTGTGGTGTCATGTGGTATTCAAACGTTTACGGCATAAATACTTAATTCATTTAGTTTACCTTTGTAGAAAATTACCCTCTGCTGGCCAAAGGCCTTTCATCCCATTGATAATATCAGTACAATGAGATGAATGATGATCATGATCAAACTTACTTCTTAACGTAGTTTATGTTATCCTCGCATTAATCAACTTTTCCATCGCCAAAGTAAATGTATAAGCAATTAGTCGCGGCAACTTAGCGAGTATGACCGCTAATATTTCTAACATTAAGTCTCCAGATATTCTGGTGGGACCCTCGCCTCTGAATGGTCGGCCCTCAGGGCATACCCCGTGTAAGTAGAACAACTTCTATAATTAAATTTGACAGGAATTCATCGAACTTCCCGTCGGTTTTTTTGTTTGAGTTGTATCAAAGTTATAATCTTGGTTCGGTATATTGGAATATTGTATAGGAAGTTAAATGTTTGTTGTGGGAGTTTTCTTGGAATATTGTTGGAAACTAAATGTGGAATACGGATTTACCTACTTCGGCGTTTCTTTAGTCAGATAATCCGGATGTTATATTATTTTTAGATCCGGACGGTTCTGTCCTGTTAATATTTGTAGCAGGACTTTTTATATTGAAAACCAATTCTCTCACTTTGATATTAAAGAGAAACTAGCACAAAATAACGCAGAATAGCATTACCGTAACAATATCTACCGCAAAATACATAGTTGTATTGTTCTATTCTGAGAATCGAAATTTGTTATACCCCTGATACAGAAATAACAGAATGTTACCAGAAATATACACCGAAATAGAATGTTTTGTGCAAACACTAACCTTTTTGGGGGATTATTTTGTTTGCAGCCCCCACTGAAGGGGATTAACGGGAAATAGTGCGATTTTTTTGTTTGTTTATAATTATCTATGTAAACATGTTGAAAAGTGTTTGAGAAGATAAGAAAATGAATTGTGTTTCTATAGAAAAGAAAATATTCCATTTTATAGATTATTGTAGAAGACTGGGTTTCATCAACACTTTTGTCCATACAATTTACTGGTCTCAAATCGAAGCCACGTTTGAAAAGTCATTTAAACACCCAAGCATTTGAAGTTGCATCACGATTTATATATGAAAGTAGCAAAGTAGTTTTATATTCAGTTCCATCGGTCCCTGCAGCTAGCTAGTGCTTTCAGGGTGCATCTAAATTGACCTGAATTAAATGGTGTGTTTGCGGCGGCGGCGACCTAAGATGCTGGGGTTTACGAGTTTCAAGACATGCAAGATAACAGAATTCGTAATGCATTTGGACCACTACCTACGATTTTGCGGTTCCCAAACGGCTTATAGTAGAGTTAGATGAATTTAGATGGTAATGTGTTGGGTATTGTTGTTTGCTTACATTATCTCATTGTTGCTCAACATATGCACAACAATGATTAATAAAATTACAATGAAATTAAAAATGAAATACGCCGTTTGTCTTTAACTGGTTATCTGCATAAATATACGGCTTATAAGAAGAAAAAAAAGAATGCATCGGCCAGGAATCGAACCCGGGCCGCCCGCGTGGCAGGCGAGCATTCTACCACTGAACCACCGATGCTTATGATTGCCAAAATTTAGAACAAGTTTTAAAATTGAGTATAAAACGAGTCCACAGAGAATCATGTCACTTGCTATTGAATTATAGTTCATTCATCGTTTTCAGAAAGGTAATAAAAAGTTTTTTTCAGAACTGAATTATTCGTTCAACGTAAGAGTCTATTTGATAGCGTCGTTCGTTTGCTCAAGCGTCACTTATTCATAGACAAGCAAGCGGTTAAATGCCGAGAGGTTTACAAGTGCGGCTTTGGAAAAAACCTCTTTCGTAAAGATGTAAAGAGTCTTTACACCTCTCCATACTTCTTTGCGTATTAGGGCTCAAAAGGCGAATTGTAACTTTTATTTCGCTCTGAATTTTTACTTGTTTTTATCTAACGAATTATATAGTTAATAACTAAGATTTGGACAGTTTCAGCACCAGGTGTTTTTTTGTATCTGTACCCGGTGATTTTGGGATAAAAAATATTTATTTTTACCAAAATTAATTACATTTAACAGTTGACAAAGATGGCAGAGTCAACCAAGTTTTTAAGTTTAATATTTATTACAGATTTCATATAAAAATGAAAATTTAAATTTTGACACAAAATATTTCCACGAGTCGAAACTAATAAGAACACTCCCCGTGCAATCTACTCTCATGAAAAGAAAAATTAGACCAAAATCCGTCAACTAGTTTTGGAGCCAACACAAATGCACTCAAACTTTCGTACCCCAATGTAATAACAGTAAGCCTTACTTTTTTAACGTACATGACGTTAAAAAAGTCACCAACCCACCACAGCACTAGTTAAAAACTCAATAAACCATCGAACAAATCAAGCAAGGATAATAGTGGCAGTAAAGTAAGTGCAAAGAATCTTTGTTCTTTGGATCCGATCAAGTTAAGCGTAGGCGTTCAGACCTGCGAGAGGCGAGAATGACCCAGTTTTGTCACCGCCTCTTTAGAAACGGGTTGATTGGCTCAATCGTCCGTTTAAATGAGAGCTGGTTAAGCCTGGCACTGTTTATCACATTGATTGTGACTTTTGTCTTCATAGTTCTTTAGAGTTATATTAGCAAATGATGACCACGTATGTGTATGCACTAAGTACTATACTATATTTAGTGGATACTATAGTATATTATATAATAGTACTTAGGAAATATAATAACAGATTAAATACTACTAACCATTGTCCACATGTACAATATTTAGTGCATATTAAAGTATACTGTATACTCAGGATATATACTCGTAGTAACAGATTTCATAGTAACCATTGTCCACAAATGGATTTAAGCGCTATCCACACATTTCCGGGAACTCGTCCCTGCCGTGTTCCGTCAGGGACGGGGAAAAAATCGGTTACGTACAAATTGTATGAACTGGTTCACACAGCTCCGTGTCAGGCGTCAGTGTCCCGGAGCACGCTCGGTCGCACGGTCGCTCTGACAGTGCTATCCGATTTTTGTTAAAGTTAATGATTTATCTGCAATCAGTGCAACATGAATACAGAAAGGTTGATAGAACTTGTACGGCAGAATGCTATACTTTACGATCTTCGTAATCCACATCGACATCGTGTTGTGTGCGTATCAGCTAACGACACAGATTACACTGATACCGATTTCCCTGATATGTGTGAACACGGGTGACGGATGGCACGTCCCTGACGGGAACACTGAAACGATCTACTCGGAACACGGATAGCCCTGACCCGGAAATGTGTGGATAGCCCTTTACTCGTAACCATTGTTCATATGTGAATTTAGCGTTAATAAAACGGGTTGCAAAATTACTGTATGAATGTAACTCAAGTCAAAGTCAAATATTTTTATTCAGTTTTGGCGCCATAGAAGCTGTTTTGAACGTACTACTTTTATCTTCTTTTTCTTTACAGTTTAGGACGCGTTATGCCGAATTACTTTGTTTTTAAATAACTGTACAAGGGTGCGTTACTGTAGTAGCGGAGAGGAGCGGAGCCCGATTCACCAATCACAACGCATTGGGATTGTCAAACGACGCATTGACACTGTCAAAATACATTGGTCAATTGTGTGATTGGTCGATTAAGGTCCGTACAGCTCCGCCCCGCTACAATGGAAAAGCACCCTAATTGTAATATCTTAAAATATAGGTATATACTTAGAATACTACCTTTCATACCCTTTGAACTATCTGTGAAAACTTGGGTACATTCCCAAAAACTTTTGCAATTATGATTTTAGCAAGTTTACTAAGTATGTATTAGTATCAGTAGAATCTAACTCCTTTTAAGGTCAACTAAGATGTTGTTTAGGTCTTAACTTCAACAATAATATAAAGTTAGATTGGATCCAGATTGAATATTGATATTCGATATAGAACTAATTGAAACCTTGTAACCAGATTATTGGAATACCTGCCGTGATTATCGGTATTCGAAAACTTTGAAGTTATCTAATTATTATGAAGTTGATTAGACGTTTTAGGTATTTATAAATATATTCTAAGCTACAAGGTAATCTACAAGACTACCTATTTATCTCTTTAGTTTTTTATTCCAGCTACAATATTAAATATTGTAGGATTTGTAGGTTTTCAGTGAGTGACAAGCTTTAACCCTGAAGAAGAACTTATAGGTTCTCATGGAAGTCATTTACTCTACCAGGTAAAAAATTAATTATAAATGGCATTATATTTGCATAGGTCTTTAAAAGGCAATTTTCTGAACAGTGGGTCAAAAAGGTCCGGATCCATTCGTTAATGCTGCTCTTTGTAAATCAGAAGACTGCTGTAGAGTTCTTTCGTATTTCCGTTGCAAATTACGTTATCTGAATAAAAACTAGTTCACTCATCTCATCTCCGTCAAGTACAAACACCTGTGATCTTTCCTTTATATAGATACTCGTAAACAGCAGCCAATCCAATAAAATAAACGTAACTTACAAGCAGGTACCCATAGTACCTATAGTACCTGCTTGTTTGGCTAGGTGGCTGACAGTTCAACTTTTATATACTTGTACATGTAAAGTCGTAAAATTAATGATGTTTTGTAGTAATCTGGTGCATCGAGTCCTATTGACCTATATTGGTTGCTGTTCATTTATATGCTATATTTTAGATTAAAGTAACTCCGTCTGTCTTTCTGTCTGTATGTATAGGCTCTCATACGCGTAAACCACATAAACGATTTAGCATAAACGTAGAACTAGAAGGACAAAAGCTACTTTCTCATCCTGGCATGACATGAGAATGGGTACGATGTGAAGTCGTAGACAATAGCTAGTATATTATTCCCTGTGTCACCTGTAGCGTACCGTCCCGCGGAGCATTGAAAATGAAGAATCATATAATACTAGCCGCGCCCCGCGGCGTTACCCGCTTTGTACCTGATCCCGTTAGAATTTCGATATAAAATATATCCCATGTGTTATTCTGATGTATAACCTATATTACTGTAAAGTTTCATCCAAATTCATCCATAAGTTTTTTCGTGAAAGAGTAACAAACATGTGTACATTAATCCTCACAAAATTTCGCATTTTTAATATTAGTAGGATTATTCTATCTTAAGGAAGTAAACTGTGATTTTTATCCGAATCGGTGTACACCGTTCTAGAGTTATATGGTAATTTAAACTCATATCCACATGAAAATATATTTTATTTTTAGATAGCAACTGAGTAAATAAATCGCGTGGTTTCGGAATGACTTCCAAAAATAACTCAGTTCGATGTTCTTTAATGTTTGAAGGTCACAATCGATTTAATGGATTGATCGAGTTATGTTTATAATTACATCAATGATCGTCCATTTCTATATCTTGTTGGGAGAAAGGTCATTGACTTCATGATCAAATATATCTATTTTAAAGCTGTATATCACGTGGTGTGTTGTGAGCAGACGATACATATGAGACGAGACTGTCTTCAATCTTTAATAAGCTTTATACTTTATCACTCAATAAAAATGTATCGATACCAAGATTTATTGCGTTTTAGCTTTGAATTTTCACAAAGGATTTATACCCTTTTTCGTCAAACATAAAATTCGGAATAATGTATATTACTATATAACCAAAAATGGAATAACTGACTATATTCAAATGAAACATTTTTATTTTATTCTTTATCGCTGGAATAGTTTGCTAAAATCTTTTCACAATTTATATTTTAAGAGCCTAAAAAAATATATTTACGATTTCCAGCTTCATGAAAAAATAGCAAGCTAAATCTGCGTATGTAAAACAACGATGTTACAGCCATCACTCGTTAGTGTTGGTACTGACGATCCATCGGACGTTACAACTAACTGACAGACACCGTTAACGTTATAGTATATATTAAAGTTTCACATGTCAATACCATTCGCGTTACCGACACAACGTGAAAACGAAATGTGGGATTCCGTTGAAATGTATTTTATATATTGCGAGTCGGCTTTTCATAGCTCTGAGCCGAAGCCGAACAACTTTTGTGGCACTTCAGTGGGTGGCTCTTTAGGGAACTCCTACACATTATTGCTAGATGTTAAGACTTAAGCCACCTTTACTTCCATTGCCACAATAATGTTAGAAAACGTTTCATGTTTTTCCATTTATTTAAAACATATACGAAATTAAATGTGCGGTTTTAATGTTAATGGCTGCCACGATCATTAATTTATAATGAATGCCGCAGTAATTAATAGTGCATATATTTAGTGGTAATTAATGCTAGAATAATGATGGTAAATGACAACGAGTGCGAATGTTAGGTGTATCAGTTTTTGTTGCACGCTACCAACAGATAGCGTTTGACCTTAATTACGCGGCCGACCTTTAAGTTTCTTGCCGGTGCTGTTATTAGTGCAAAGGTCATTCCATTTACAAATTGCTTGTTTGCTAATGTGTGTTCAAAAAGGATTTCCCTTAGCATCGGCCCGTCTTAATGCTCGGAACGAGTTGGCCCATTATAACGAGCGGCGAATGTGCCCATTAACGTTGCTATGGTCTCGCCGAATTGGAGTTCATTACGCACTTAATCTGTAGTTAGGGTAGTTGCCGTATTTTAATTACGGCTTCATTTTATTCAGCTATCGATGACTTTGTAGTATACTGTTGAGTATATTATTCTTCTAATAAATTTGGTATAGGCAATTGATCTAGGCCTAATATTAGTGTTATTCTTCCCGTCCTAATATTATAAATGTGAAATTGTTTTTCGATTCTTAAAAAGCGATAGCGTGTCTCACCACGGGAAACAGTTAGTCTATTACAAAGACGTAAAGCACAATGCTTTGCTGGTCACTCAAACCCATTGATAAGTCCACTGCACCTCAACCGGAAAGCATCTCCTAAAGCTAGCGATGATTCGAAGCTACTTTGATCAATCATACCGAAAATTTCACTTCGCTCGCAACCACTAGCATCAAAAGGCAGTGGAATTGCACACACCTGTCCACACGATCCGGTGCCTTTCCATGCATAGTGTACATGCTACATCTCGTATAAAACCCTCCACGTTGCGAATGCGAAGCGGTTTCCGATATCTGTCGACCGCAATGTGTCATGCAATCGGACATTCGTAATGCTATTCATGGCGTACAGAGCTGTGTTTGATGGGCGAAACTATGTTGACCTCGTTTCTAGAAAATTCCTTGAGTTTTTTCTCCTTTTATGTCGCTTGTGATGACGTAGTTTTGCTTTTATGATCGGTTTTTGGCAATTGAATTTGTTAGAAAGTTGTAAGTGTGAAGTTATTCATACGGGTAGAGTATGTTGGAGTGGAATGCGTAAAGTTTCGTTTATTGAAGAATTTTGCTATTTCCTTTGTGCAGATTTGAAGTGGATTTATCATTAAGGACAATGTTTTGGAATGTCTCTCAACTCAATATTCTTTCTTACCACGATTTAGCATAGAAGTTCTACGTATGAATTTACAAGAACTCAATGCGTTACAAACAAAAAAGTAATAATAGAATACTAATAACTATTTGTTCGATATGTTGACTTAAGGTTTGGTTGGTTCACCGAGTGACCCGTAAACAACACCGACACGGCGTTATAGAAGCTAGTGGGTCTTGGTCAAACAAGAATACAATACAAAAGAAACGAATATTTACCGATCGAACAAATATTTGACCTGATGACATGGGTAACTTCCTATATGACATTTATTTACTTAAATTCATGAGTAATATAGCCATAAGATGTTAATAAAGAAAAAAAACTACTTATAAACGGTGATAAGTGATGAAATAAAAATTAAAGATTAAAAAGATGCATCGGCCGGGAATCGAACCCGGGCCGCCCGCGTGGCAGGCGAGCATTCTACCACTGAACCACCGATGCTTATGACTGAACGGTTCAAATTACGTATAGCATACAAGAGCACGTTTTATCAAGTCATTAAAAGCCGTGAAGATTACGCAACAGCAACAAAAACGTGACTTTCACGTTTCTAAGTCTATATCTAAGTTTATAAATATTTAATATATTAATTTATAAATAGTTCATGACCATTAATACGTAATCAGAATGTTTTATTATGTTTTATCAATAATCACTTGTTTGATATTGTGAAAGACCTTTATCAGCAGTTTAATTACAAGAAACAAAGTAGGTACCTGTATTATTTTCATGTCGTCCTCACCGTAATTAAATCTTCAGCAAGCGTTACATGAAAGGCGTTTGTCCAATAGCGGAATCATTCAAAACAAAGAAATGATACGAAATACTTAACTCCCACGCAACACATCCTAAATCGTCCCATATTAAACTCCATTTTTAGGGTTCCGTAGCCAAATGGCAAAAACGGAACCCTTATAGATTCGTCATGTCTGTCTGTCTGTCTGTCCGTCCGTCTGTCTGTCCGTATGTCACAGCCTTTTTTCTCCGAAACTATAAGAGCTATGTTGTTGAAACTTAGTGTGTAGATGTATTCTGTGAACCGCATTAATATTTTCACACTAAAATAGAAAAAAAAAAATTTTAGGGGGGTCTCCCATACTTAGAAATGAAAAAAATATTTTTTTTTTCATCAAACCCATACGTGTGGGGTATCTATGGATAGGTCTTCAAAAATGGTATTGAGGTTTCTAATATCATTTTTTTCTAAACTGAATAGTTTGCGCGAGAGACTCTTCCAAAGTGGTAAAATGTGTGTCCCCCCCCCTGTAACTTCTAAAATAAGAGAATGATAAAACTAAAAAAAATATATGATGTACATAACAATGTAATCTAACACCGAAAATTGGTTTGAACGAGGTCTAGTTAGTAGTTTTTTTTTTACGACATAAATCGTAAACCGCAAAAAAATACTGATTATTCATTCAATAACTCAAATGTAAATAAAAAAACATTTATTTCAAGAACTTCTTTATTATGTTACTCGCTGCTACGGAACCCTTCATGGGCGAGTCCGACTCGCACTTGGCCGCTTTTGTTGTAATTCATAGTCCGTACATGCCTCCGAAGGACGTTCCAACCCGTTCATATATCAGGCGATGATCGCAGAACATTCTGGTAACTCGGTTACACGAGCCAACGCGACGGTTAATTTACAGGAGTCCTACAAATTAATATCTCTGATTCGGAGTTGGACCCTTGTCAGCGCCGCGCGGGCCCCGACCCCCGAACGCCGACCGTGGCTTAAGAAATAGACTTTACAAATTTGTAATTGGAGATTTCGTGTTTTGTTTGGTCTGTTTGTGAAATTTAGGGTGTGAGAGAATGTTTTCAGTAACATGTTCGGCTAAAATAACATTTAACATTTAGCATCCTAAAAGATTTCTGACAAACGCCTCGGTGGTCTAATGGTATGTGCACTCGCCTGCCAAGACTGAGGTCCTGGGTCGAGCGAAAACATGTTTCCTACTTTTCAAACATGGCTCGGGTTTGAGATCACCAACTCGCATTAGGCAAGCGTGGTGATTACGCCTGAAACCTCCTCACTGTACTGATATTTTCAGTGAGACGAGAGGCCTTTGCCCAACAGTGGGACATTACAGGCTAATACTTTTTTTTTGTGACTTAATAAAAGTTTCAGTAGGTTATTGACAACCCTGGTTGGAGTTTTTGGACTGCCTAAAGGCCTCCGTTAAGATCTAACCATTAAAACTCTTTGGACTGTCTAAAACTATCGAGACAAAAATTGTCTAATTTCGAAAATAATATATTTCAATAGACCATTCGCTTTACCGTATCTATTAAACAAACATCACTCGCTTGTAACTCGTTACTTATGTCCATCGTTTAACTCATGGTGTGGAACACCGAACCCTCACATAAATACCATAATAAAGACCATGGTGATATATTAATCTCTGCTGAGCCCTGGCTCGCCCTTTCATCTGTAACACTTTCATAATGAAGAATCATAGACGTGCATTCTAATTTAACTATGAGTCCTTTCTATGTATAGGTATGTTTTGACATTACTAATATTATATAGTATATTATTTTCATACTAGCGCCATCTATTAAGGAGCGGGTGAAATCGCGGGTAATATATACCAGCCGTGTGGTGTAATATGTCCATAGTATTTAAAGTCGGGAAATAAAAACCAAGTAGTTTACTCGCTTTATAAACTTTCTACCGCAGAAAAACCCGTGTGGGCACGTTTGCTAAATAAATCCATAGTTTTGTTTAGAGGTAAAATCATTGAATTGATTTATTCGAACTTGGAAAACGATCTTATGTATTCGAAATTCGAAAATAATACGTTATTTGTTTTGACTTCAAAATCTTAGCAGAGCTTTCTTAATTACAGGTAGGGTTAGGTACTGGTATTGAATGTTGACAAGGTATTGTACAGACTGGGTAAGTAGCCGGTCACAGCACAGAGATCAAAGCACTCCAAACTTCTAGTTGTTTTGTTGGAGAACAATTTGAATTATGCTCAATGACTCGAAATCCTTGGAATGTAATGCGACTCTGGTGAGTCTGAAACTTTGACAATTAATTAAAAGTTTTAAGAAACAGTAGCGAGAAATAGAGGTACCCTTATACCCCGACTCGGTTCGGCGCGGTTGGCTCGGAGCCGCGGCGTACCGACGGCGCGCGGCGGTTTACACTGTTGTCCGAAACGGAACTATCTATCAACCCACTTCGATACGTAGCACGTATTACTTCGGTTCGTTTCTAAGGAATCTTGTTAAAGTTCACTGGTTAAGACGAAACTTTCAGTCTAAGACTTTGAACTAAAATACAATCTAGTAAATGTGTTCAGTTTCTGGTATTTCGTTCTGTTTGTAGATAAAGATTAGTTAGTTACTGTTTCGAATGGAGCTTTTTTATTTCGCAAAGTATGTTAGTTAAACGGTAAAGTGTGTACATTTTTTAAAGGCTATTAGCCTAATATTATACAACACTATAAAAGCGTTTAATTTGAAATATAACCGTGCATTGCAATCCACTTAAAACGTGCACCGTAAAAGTTCTCAGTTTCAAGTCGTGTAGGTAGATAATAACTTAATTTGGCTTCATATATTCGTGGCGCGGCATTCAGTAAGCTACATAAATTGTGGTCTAGTTGAAAAATAGTCCCGACTGCAGCGGTCGGGCTGAATATATGATCTTAAATTTCACAGGTAACCGACTATTCATTCATACAGTTCCATGAGTATAACAATATTGGTAGGTAGGACTTTTAGTTTAATTGACTCATTTCTCTTGTGATTTCGTTTGATATATTCGGGTGGACTTAAAAAAACCATGTGTACTCATGCTACTGTTATTTTTCGGTGTTTTTTTTGTGTGGATTATGTAGTGATGATACCTTACTTAAATTCCCCGTTTTTAATAATATGTCACATAGTATATTCATAGTAGCATTCCAGTTTAATGAAGATCAGTGCAGCTAGAAGTTGTTTCTCGTTTAGTAAAACTTAATTACAGCGCCTATAAAAAATCTAATAGCAACTCTTAATTTTCATAAGTGAAAGGCGGTAAGTTTAACAATGTATAATTTCCATATAAACGACAAGATTATCGTAATTAAAACCAAAGTGAACAATGACGTTCGTCTCAAGTTAAAGTATCAGTGTGTATCAGAGGAGCTCAGATTGACGGTAAAACTTTACGACGCGGCGATAAACGTTCCAATATGGTCCATAAAGTATCTCCAGATACTGGTTATCTCAGCTCGATTCTTCAAGCTTAACCAACGACGCAAACAGAGACTAACCTACTAATTTTACTAAGAGCGCCTTGATAATCGACGTCTGAAGGAGCATAGTTTGTTACAGTACGCTCATTATGAAATGAGTCTTCGGATCATAAAATTTACTATGTCTATCTCGCTTACACTTACGGTCTTTATTGAGCTGCTTAGTGAAAGGTGTAACAAAAAATATACCTATCTCTTTTCAATTTTATGTTCTAACTCAAGAATCAGTTCCTAATGAGAGTACTAACAGTACTTTCCCTGTCACACTACGCATATGAAATTCAATTTGAATATCTATATATATAAAAATGAAACCCGTTTTCCTTGGTCAAGGCATCACGCGTGAATGGCTGGACCGATTTCCACGGTTTTGCATTCGTTGGAAAGGTCTCGGGCTCCGTGAGGTTTATAGGGAATAAAAATCTCAAAATTCCCACGGGAACGGGGGCGCTGCGGGTGAAACCGCGGGGCACAGCTAGTCTTTAAATAAAATAGATGTTCACACTCACTTGCACCCAGGCGCCAGTTATGAGCCGTGGGTGGTACTGCGACGAACAGCTTGTTTATAATTTAAACACGGATAAGTGAGGAGTAAGGACTATAACAGCAAAAGCATAAGATTGTACTACTAATGATAAATCTGCACTATTCCTATAATCCACTTTAGAAACTATACTTAGTTGAAACCGAAATATAAGTTATCGTAACTTAGTGTGAGTATCCCGAGATCTTGATCTGTTTCAGAACTTGGGAGTAGGTATGAACTAGATAGTCGAAGTAGGATTCGAACTTGCATCGTGTACTGACTGTAACTGTCTGCGAAAAGATTTGCTATTGAATCGAGATCTGTTTCATAGTTTGGTGTTGAACTATTTATTGATTTTGTTATGAGATTTCAATTCATTTGCGACTTTTGAGATTTATTTTAGTCTTCATATAAGGACACTATCGACTCTATAGTATTGGCATATAGAGTGTCAACTCGCCAGTTAAGTCCACGACTTAAGGGTATCACTCATTGCGTAGACCTACAGACGTTCTTGAGGCATGTCCGCTGGATCTCTTAGTAAAAGAAGTTTGCTGTGTAGTGTGAGGCAGTCGCGATTAATCTGCGGCCTTGTCTATTCCAGGCCGGCTAACAAAACGAATATGATGAGACGAAGTCATAAATACTATGAGTTGATTGGTGGAATATTTAAAAAGCGATATTTTCGTCAAACCAATAAACGCACAGAATTTATCATGTCATTCCTTGTCGTCTCCTGTGATATTTGTTGTGCGAGGCGGTTACAGTCAGGCCGCGTGCAACTCCGTGTAATGAATGGTACCCTTAACTTTTACCTGACCTTACTTTACCCGAACTATAAGACATAAATATCACCCATCCATAAATTATAAAAATACTTTCACCTTACAAAAATCATTTGGAAAGGCATAAAACGAACGCCGATTGTGGCAGCGATACCGCTGGTTCGCGTGATTTGTATTCACACCCGGTCATTGAAAGCATACCTAAAAATACCACTTTGCCTCTTATCCTACATCTAAGGTACGACTCCCACTAATTTAAGACGAACGCCAATACGAAGAAATTGCCCTTGCTAATGTTTTATAGTACCTAATTGGTGTTTTATTTCAACTACTTCGGAAAATGGGTGTACTGTGGTTACGTAAATGCTCTTAAGAAATTGACTCCTGGACTGTTTAAGAGTTAGTTGTTCTGTATAGGAATTTATTATTATTACTTGATATTCAGTATAGTAAAGAAATGAGATTGTAATTTCTCACTGCTAGGGCCCTTATGAGTATATTATCTGAATCTGATTATGATTTTTTTTAAAACATTGTATGTACCATATGTTTCAGAATGTTGTATTCTGTATTAGAACACTTTATTAAACGTATGTTGTATTGTTTCAGATTGGTTCCCTAAATAACTACTATTTGCTGTCCCATCACGAAGTTCACAAGCGCTCAACACAACCCAATGACGAACATCATCAAAAGTTAAATGACGAACCACATGTAAGTACTGTGTTAAAGTCGCGTTTTCACTTACTCCGAACACTAGCGAACATCTGCTCGCTCTTTAACTGAATGAAAGAGCGTTCGGAACGTACGGGTACTGTTCAGAGCACTAAGTGAAAATGCAGCTATACAAGTTAAGATAGCATAAAGTTGTTTTATCTAACCAGAGGGTCCTTGAGCTATGCGTGTACAATTGTACACATAAACATGGGAATAGTAGGGAAAATCCTGTCAAAATTGTTCTTAAAGTAGCGACAGCATCACACAGAAAAATCATTCGATGGTAACTTCTAAATCTTGCCGACGGTACTGATAATAATTATGCACACAAAGACGCGTGTCTACACTAATTATAAATACAAGTATGGGTGGATGGCACTCGTGAAATAAAACAACAGTATATTATTATTATAATGTTATTCGCTATTTTTATACGAGTCATAACATTAAATCCACTCCGTACTTTAAAATTCAAATGCAATCTCCAATGATTGATGTTGATACCTCGATCTGATGAAGACACATCACTCCTCCACTTTACGAATAATGATATAATTTCACACCGCCCAATGCAAAGAGAAAAAATATAACTCACGTAGATTATTACGAGTTTTGACAAAAGTATTCTGTTGATGTCGCTCTTCTTCAACCTGAAGAAATTGTATCACGAATCGCATTTATAAAGTGAATATTTTATACAAACTCATACATACTCAAACGGCCGCCGTGTGGATAAACAAATTGTATATATCAGCCTGGAATGTGTGCGACTCAACTACTCACGGCGAAATAGAGTGTCGGCCCGAAACACCGTGTTGCCACTGACGTATATTTATTTTTTAACATTTTAAAATGGATGCCGCGGGGTGTAAAGAGATCCCGCTTTCAAATTGGAAAGCAATGAAATTGTTTTTCGTTCCTTAATGTCACGGAATTCATACAGCTACGGGACGCGGAGGTTATATTTTTAGCATTCATTTTGTCGTTTTTAATTTGGACGGCAATTCTGATTATTTAGGATTGTACCCTTTTTCTTATTTAATGTTTTCATTCGTTTTTTTGCCGCATTTTGTTGTGATTGTCGAATAAAACAAGCGTTATGTATGTTTAATTTACCGGGGCGTAGAGCGAAACATAGATATTAATATAAGGTGACATCCCTAATTTCGAGCAATGCATAAAGAAAAGGGCGAAATTAGGCACACGTAACACGGTGTATATCGTGTGACGTAAACAAGATAAAGTAAGGTCCCATACGCACTAGACAGAACGGGACGACAAAAAGATTAAGTGAGGTTGCGGATTAAAGGGTTAGACGCACGGCAAGGGGTCTTAGTACACAAGTACATCAAAGACACCATGCGTGTGTACGGCCAAATTGGGCTTTATTTGTGTAACATTCTCATTAAATTTGTTACAATGGGATTTGAAACATTTTAAGATTTACTACGGTATGGTCGGCGTTAATTACAAATAAAATATACGTCGCGAAATAGAGTGCTTTTTTACCTAACTTTAGGGTAATGCGTCGTTAAAAATAATTATAAAAGTGCTGCTGAAAGTAAACTTAAAAGAAATTATCTTCTTATTTACTAATACTCTCGGTAACGCCTCGGTGGACTAGTGGTATGTGCATTCGCTTGCCAAGACTTGTTCGGGTTTGAGATCACCAACCCGCATTAGGTAAGCGTGGTGATAATGCCAAATTCTTACTGTACTGATACCTTCAGTGAGATGAGAGACCTTTGCCCAGTAGTGGGATATTACAGGCTAATACTTTTTATACTAATACTTCTCTTACATGAGTATATCAGTGGCTCACTCTGTATGTATTTTCTTCATAAAAATATCTATAAAATCTCATATGGTTATTATAATATGCTTTTTCTTCCCTCGTCTGTAGTGGAAGGTATACAAACGATCGCTTTTGCTCACGTGAAATACACCCATCAAAGTAAACAGCGCTACCTACCTTAACCCCACGAGCCTGGAGCAAAATCTAACTAGATTTTGTTAATAATACAAAATAGCATTAAATTCGAAGCCCTTCTCCAATAATAAGTTACAAGGCAAAACAAAACATAACGAACGATCCCGTAAAGGATCCTTATTCAAAGTATTCATAATATTCCCGTTTTCTTTTGTTCCTGTTTCATTTAATTAATTCCCGGAGTGAAATTAAGATCATTATTATTATATACCTTGTTGTTTTAACATTGGATTTTCCTGTTTTTTTTTTCTCTTTTCCTATTACTTACCTGAAGATGACTCGTTCTAATGGATTTTCCAAGTATTGTTACTTACTGCTAAGAATTAAGCTACTTATTATCTTGTAAATTATTTACCGAAAGATGTAAGGATTAAATTATAATCAAAGTTTTCTTGTATCTACCCGATAAGAAAAAGCTCGGCGTCGATGCTATTAGGCGAAAGTTAAATAAGAAATTCTGATAACTAGCGATAACGCATCAAGAACTTATTACTTAGGGGCGACAGATTAAGGAGTTTTTTCTCTATTTCCTTTTGAAGTTGACCACCGAGTGGAGAATGATAAAAGGGAATGGAATCTCTAATCTACTCGCGCTGATAGCGATATCCTTCAATAGAACCGACGTTTTTGGGCAACCGGGAAATGATCTTATTTTTGTTTTCCCCCATTTGTGACAAATGAAGATTGTTATCGGATATGCGTCGAGGCGAATGTTTTTCATGTAATTTAATAATGATTCAAAGCTCCGAAACGGATATACGTACGCTTTTTTATCTTCTCCTTTATTTTCAAAGATATTTTTTTAGTAGTACCGAAGGCGGAGTGAAAGCAATTTGGTTAGAGAGAAGTGTTTCTATTTCAAACAAAATGACAATGTACAAATACCTGAAGGAAGCAAACGACGTCATTGCAGTTTTGTTTACCTTTTCAATGTTTTTTGTATCTTCTCGGAACGTTGTGCAATTTGCATTGTAAGCAGCAGCTGCACATGTCTTTGAAATTTCCTTCTGTCTTGTCTAAAACGTGACATATATTAGTATCATGGCAGCGAGGATGTGCCAACGCTACCCTTTCTCAGAATATGCTAGGAACTCTTGCACAAAATATCTTAAAGCATGTGGTGCCTTTTCGCTTCCCGCTCGCTACTGTGGTGTCTCAACATTATATTTTTCAACTGATATAAAATGAAACTTTATTGCTTTAACAATAAAGGCGAGCCATGCGATAATAACTTGTGAAGTTTTCGTTAAAGTGAAACAAGCAACTGGGTTTGTTGTGGAGTACTCAAAGTGAGTCTGTTCTAAGTAGCTATCTAAAAGAAGCCGTGTTTAATATTTTAAATATTTATCCACTTACTAGTCCATGCTTACAATTTCGTTGTTTCAACTTGTAATATTCCTTTAAAGTTTTTTAATAGAATTTTTTACTTGTAATACAGTTTTATAGATATGTTAATGGAATTTGCTGCGAGTGTAGTGTGCTTACGCTGCGAAATATCGGCTGCATTATGCTCGCTCCGAGCTCCCGCCGTTGCACCTCATTCGATAGTTTTCTTATTTTATCAACTGCTTTAATACTTAATGGAATTCAGTATTCTGATATTTGCACACGCGATTCTGGACCACGCTATATTCAACTTTTTTCATCTAGTTGTTTGCAAAGAACTCCAAGTTCAGATTGGACTACCATTTATTAAAGAGTACACATTATTTCTTTGCTACATTTACTTGCCTTTGATCAAAGTTTATTTGATTTCACTTTAATGTAACAAAATTGATGATAACTTAAAGCCCTTTTTGGTCCTGAAATTCTTTATCGAGTAATATACTTCTTTATATCAGCAACATAAATGCTATTCATATCCGTCCGTATATTTATTTATAAAGTAACGTTTGCCGCCGATTCTTGGGAACTATCAAATATGAAGCGTAGTAGAAAATAAGTTTAATAAATGGGCCCGTCTGTGTGCGGCGAACCTTACACTGATAGGAATAGATGATCCTCGGGCCGGGAAGTTCTTCTTTATCCCATCAGTTGCAAATATAGAGAAACAAAAAGGTTTTGCTCCCCTGGTTATTGACGTCTCGGCTTTGTATTTTTCAATGTCAGAGTTGAGTGTTGGCATTAGTTCTGACTTTGAGCAGAGCTGTGGTTTGGCTTTTATATTTGTTGTGCTACAGAGACTGTTCTTGTAGAATGTATGTATATCATATTTTGTATACGAAATGATTATGATCTGTATTAGTATGTCTATGTTACTATTAAGTTAGTGTCCTTTACTGGTAGTGATCTATAGAGCTAGTGTTCGATTAGTAACGGTGATCTGTGAGAAAGTTTTCAGGGTTTTAGGGTCTTTTAGGATTAGGATGAAATTAGGATAGTTTCAAACGAAAGAAGATTGTATGGTGCGTGACATTAATGCTACTGATAATTAGCAACATAACACAATTGTTTCAATTCTATTGTTTCCCTATTTTGCAATAGTTGTAACAAAATAATTAAATAACGCTCTATTTATGAAACGAACTACGTGGCTATGTCGATTGAAAAATAAAACTAGTTTTAAAGTAAACTCTAAACTATCGGGAGTCGGGTTTCGCCGCTGTATTTTGTTAAAATTTCACACGTATTTGAAATTTTTCATTTTGTTTGTTGTAAACAACGTTTTATTTGTACGGGTATCTTTTAATTGAATACGTGAGCTTTGGTTTATTCGTTATTTTCAAGTAGTTTGTCTGAAGCGAATACTTTACGGTCTCAATAATAGGAATAAATATTGTTAACATTTTTACCCCTACACAAATTAAGAGATATTTTTAGACTAAAAGCTAAAACAATTAATTGAAACGTCACTCCAAAACTTTGTCGTGCATTTTGTTTAGGTATATGTAAATACGTACGAGTATGACATGTACTATATTGACAAGCCCGTCTGCACAGTGGCAGTGAGAGCGCTTACTGTGTCGGGGGATGCGGGTTTGATTCCGCCCGGAGTCAACAATATGTGCTGACATAATTGTTGATTACGTTTGGGTACTAATATATGTGTATGGATGGATAATATGAATGTATGGATGTATGTTTGTTGCTGTTTCACGTAAAAACTACTGGACGGATTTGGATGAAACTTTATAGTAATATAGGTTATACATCAGAATAACACATGGGAAACATTTTATCCCGAAATTCCCGCGGGAACCGATGCAACGCGGGAGACAAGTATTCTTATAAAGTATTCGTGTAATATGTAGTAGTATCAGTTAGATTCCATAATACAAGCTCAGAGCTTACTTTGGGTCTGATAAACCGTGTGTGAATTTGCCCGGGTATATGTTATATATTATCATATTATATGTGACTTTTTATGAATATATGGCCTCTTTATATATCTGACTTTTTATTATAAACGCAATGAAAAACACACAAAAAGACGAAAGTATTGCGAACAATGTGTGATCATACTACGAAATTTAAGGTACACATATGATACCTAATAACAATGTAAGCCTCCTAAATGATATCATTTCCCCTCGAAAAAAGGTTAAAAGGGTCATTTCTAAAGAGAAATCCCGTTATTATTACAGTTTGTTTATACCAGAGGGCTAATACCCGGGTCGAGTAACACCGGCCGGCTCTCTACACTGATTGTCTTTTAGTTTTATTATTAGCTTATTTAGGACAAACATAGATTACTTCTTCACAGATTTTTCTGGATAAAACATTTTCCTAGTACACATTTGTTATTTTTATGACCTGTCTCTTTCGTCTAACGTAATTGATATATAAAACTTATTTACTGGTTCTATATTTGAAGATAACATTTATAATTCTTTTTAATATTTGGGTCACGATAAAGTCAATTTTCAATTATTACATGGATGAATAAAGAGAGAATCGTAGATAAAATCTCTTCAGCGAACCTTTTTATTCGGCCGCCAAACCTCGGTGGGCACAATAAATAATTTCCCTAAGCATCCTCCGCCCGTATACCAAACACACGTATTTACCGACTCATATCCGAATTTATTGCTTAAAAGTTTCCGTTGGCAACGTACCATGACAGTTTTGGTGTCTTTGTGGCGTAACAAGCTGGGCGAACTCTGTATAGGGGAGAGTGGGCTATCCGAACTGAGCTAATAAAATCCGTAGGCGTGCCTCGATACACGCCCGCAGCCTTTCTTATGCTGATGAGATACCGACCAGATCATGCGAAGAATGTGCTCCAAAGTGTTTTTATTTAGGCAAAGGTCAATGTTGTTACTCTTTACTCCAACTTCACGTAATAGGATGTTTAGTGAAATGAGCCTTCAGTTTATTTGTAACCTGCAAGTTAAATGGTCTCATGAGTTTTTAATGGCATTTTTGCAGAGAATTATTATAAATGTTACAATCTCATACAACTATTTAAGTACTTTTTCGCAGAAAGCAAAGTGCCTACTCGGTTGCTACTTATTTGAGCTCGATCTTGTTAAAAACTTATTTGCTGCATAAGGAACAATGTTATATGAAGACAATGCAATTTATTCTTCTGAAACAACGTCAAAACAATAAGAAACTGTCAGTTTCAGTAGCTTCCGAACTAAGTATGAAATATTAAGCATTCAAGACTAGCATGTTTTAAATAAGTTCCGTCACGTCAAATATAACAATGACTGTGTTTGCAATGTGTCATCTAAAGGAAGGGACACTGTAAAGAAGAATTTTAATTCGATCCAAAACAAATAAGAGCGCGACCAAGCGCAAATTGGGTCGCGCAACAAAAGACAAGGGTCAACATAACAGTTCAGATGTGGGGAAACTCGCTATTTTTTCTGTGTAAATCTGTTTAAAGCCGCCTGTCTCATAGACCTGTAGCCGCAATAGACCCCCGGCTTATTAGTTTAGGACCCTATTACGTTACGGTGTGTAGGTACAAAGAGGCTTATTAAACCTCGACGGGTTATGTATTTTTTTGCAGTCCCAAGTCAAAGGTTAACTATGTTTGGTTTGCGACATCTGCTATTCTCTCTTTGGCCAATCACAAAAACGATATAAAAACCACACAATGCTCGACATGAAGCAAAAACTGATTTTGTCAACGTCAGCCATGACGCCCGCCCTCGGCTTCCGATTCGTATTTTTGTGGCGAAACAAAAATAAAAAAAAGATATAAATCTCTTTCAAATTTCCTGCTGTTTCTATGGAATGTAACAAGAGTCTCGGGAGCTTCCTTCAAAGTGAATTGCTTATTATTCATAATATTTATATTGAGATAGTTTTCTACATTTTAATGCAAGTAATTTATTCAAACCACGCGATGGTGAATATTTGTATTTTGCATTGTTATTCCTTGGCGTTTGTCATAATTATGCAGTGCGAGGGAAAGGGGGAGTGTAGGGATAGGAGGGGTACACGCTGCGGGTTTTTTATTAAATTACTCGGAGACTGACAAACAGTGGCACTGTCCCGGCATTGTTCGTTGTAGAGATGCCGCAAATTAAATATTTGCGACAATTCTCCCTCCGTTACCCTTAAATTAATTTGAGGTAAGGGCGAAATTGTTCATGATATTTGATATTAATGAAATAACACATACACAGACACATAATCAAAGAGTAAATCTTTATTTAGCTCAGTGATGTCCAAACATGTACGACACATCCCGGACTATTAGTAAAACTCATCGAAAATGGAGCGTTAAAAATTTTCTGCTTGACGTCTGAAAAAGGATCTTCGTTCACGGGACGATAACACTTTGTAGAGATTAGAGATGAAACATTCCCTCACCCTCCTCTGCTAAAAGCTTTACGTGTTTTATTATGAACGATCCCCTAGCCAACACGCTACTGCTGCTAATGAAATTAGAGTACCTAAGACAACACAATTTACCGAGAATAGAATTTAAAAAATATGTTTCCATACCTTATTTTTTTCTTTTGCTAACCGTATTTTCACCAAGCTTTTGTTTTCCGCAGACGGATTCTGGTTGCAAATGTAACGAAATTAGTGACGTGAAAATGTAGAGTACAGATTTTTGGTGGTATTGTTACGCCACTGCTAAAAAGTTTATTCATTAAATGTCCTTGTGAAAAAGGAGTAACGAACACCTAAAATTTCGTAATGGTTATACATTTTTTATAAGTTTTCAAGACTAAGTTCTCGGTCCCGATTGTTTCAATCGTTAGACCATGTCGGAGGCCTGAGGCGGACAAACTCCGAGACCAATTTTCGCTACTAAACCCACTCGGACTTACTTGATACTAAATGCGGTGTATTGAAAATATGACGACATCAAATTTAAATATAGAATATTAATATGAAAACCTATGCAATACGCATGTCTCGAATGTCGTTGCGCTCGCTGTAATAAACGCATTGAGGGCTATGTAAATACCGTCCTAGTTACCATTTGGCCCATAACATAATGTAGGTACATGAGTATTAGTGGAGGTCTGACGAGCTCTCTCTTTTTCATGCTAATACTCTTCGCTGGTGCTATTTTCCCTCGGTAGCTGTCGTGTTCCAACGACTGTGAAATTGCATCTCCTAAATTGCTCGAGTTTGCCTGTTTCGGTTTAAGGTGGGGATATAATTCTCGCTCACTTATTTCTCTTTTAACATAGCACTTTCTTAATGTGTTTTGTTCAATTGGTTTTAGTTCTCTTTATGTATATAAACTATTTACGAAAATAATGTTCTAAATTTTCTAGATACAAACTGAAATTGATCCGTACGAAACATTATGTTGTATTCATCATAATAATGCTACATTTTTAGTCGAATTTTGGATCGAGAATACACAAATAATATCTGTAATAAACTAGGCCTTTAATGCGGAAAATATTTTGTCGTAAACTAATGATCGGACATTTCTCTGACTTCAAAGTAAGATAAAATGCGAGTTTTATCTTAATCGAGTGCGACTTTGCTGAAACATTCTTTGTCTCTTTACTTGGCTAGTATCCAGTGGATAACAATCTAGTAATTGCATCGTAAGGGAAGCGCTAATTGTGAGGTTGAAGTGATACTTGTTCTAATTGATGTAAAACTTAAAGGTTGCCTTGTTAGTTGAGCATTTGCTTTGTTTACACCAACTTGTGTTTTCTCTAATTAGTTATCTGATACCCCATAGTGTTAACGTATACGAGAGTAATTTTGCAGGAAACTTTTAATTTTAAAGATAGAAAACGAGAATATTTATCGTTTGTGTTGTTGCAGGTAAAATGGTTTGAACAGCAAAAAGAAAAACGAAGAAAGAAACGTGATTACTCTCCTTACGATAGGTCTGCGTTCGCGCAGCTTTCCCGCCGACTTCCTACCCATAGGACTCACCACAGAGCCCTAGCGGCCTCCTCTTTCTTCCCTGATCCTTTGTTTAAGGAGCAATGGTATCTGGTACGTAGAAAGGTATAACTGACGACTCCATTTCTATTGGCTTGACTTTCAACCAGCTTGCTAAATTTCACCATTCATATGAATATATTTTTCAACATTTGGGCAGTTATAAACACTGTGTTCGTTTCTTTCTAGAACGGAGGAGCCAAAGATGGCCTGGATATGAATGTTGCGCCGGCATGGCAGAAAGGTTATACGGGCAAAGGAGTTGTTGTCTCAATTCTGGATGACGGAATTCAGACTAATCATCCTGATCTGGCCCAAAATTATGTAAGTGGCAATTTTATCAAAAAGAAATAAATAGTATTCTAAAACTTTGACCCATCAATGTTATAATGTCCTTTTTTCTATAGGATCCCGTAGCCTCAACTGACATTAACGGTAATGATGACGATCCCATGCCTCAAGATAATGGCGACAACAAACACGGTACCAGATGTGCTGGTGAAGTTGCCGCCGTAGCATATAACCAATATTGTGGCGTAGGAATAGCGTATAACGCCAGTATAGGTGGAGTCAGAATGTTGGATGGAGTAGTCAACGATGCCGTTGAAGCGAGAGCTTTGGGGTTAAATCCTGATCATATTGATATATACAGCGCTTCGTGGGGACCCGAAGATGATGGGAAAACAGTTGATGGACCTGGACCACTGGCCAGAAGGTAAACATAGAAACTGACAGATTGTGCAATGAAAACGTTTTAGTTCGAACTTATATTTATTGATACATTTTTGCAGGGCTTTCATTTATGGAGTAACAAGTGGACGTCGCGGTAAAGGATCAATATTCGTTTGGGCATCAGGAAACGGTGGTAGACACACAGACTCTTGTAATTGTGACGGTTATACGAACAGTATATTTACGCTATCTATATCTAGTGCCACTCAAGGTGGTTACAAACCTTGGTACCTTGAAGAGTGTTCATCTACTTTAGCCACAACATATAGTTCAGGCACTCCAGGACATGACAAAAGTGTTGCCACAGTTGATATGGATGGAAGGCTTCGATCAGATCATATTTGTACAGTAGAGCACACGGGAACATCAGCGTCTGCTCCTTTAGCAGCGGGTATTTGTGCTCTCGCACTAGAAGCAAACGCAGAGCTGACTTGGCGAGACATGCAATACTTGGTAGTGTTAACATCCAGACCACAACCATTAGAAAAAGAAGGCGGGTGGATTGTAAACGGAGTCAAAAGAAAAGTTAGTCACAAATTCGGTTATGGGTTGATGGATGCATCAGAAATGGTTAGTTTAGCAGAACAATGGGTATCCGTTCCGCCTCAGCACATCTGTAAATCACAAGAAATAAACGAAGATAAACAAGTTGATTCTACATTTGGTTTTACTTTGAACACTCACATGGATGTTAATGGGTGCAGTGGCACTGTTAATGAAGTTAGATATCTTGAACACGTTCAGTGTAAAATATCACTTAGATTCTTCCCTCGAGGTAATTTAAGAATACTCCTGACATCACCAATGGGAACAGTTTCGACGTTACTGTTTGAGCGACCACGTGATGTCGTCAGCTCAAACTTCGATGATTGGCCATTCCTCAGTGTTCATTTCTGGGGTGAACATGCTGAAGGACGATGGAAGTTACAAGTAGTGAACGGTGGTAACAGACACGTTAATCAAGCAGGCGTACTCAAGAAATGGCAGTTAATATTCTACGGTACAGCAGTTGATCCGATCAGATTGCGGAATAAGAGACCTTCGCAAGTCGCCCCTCCGCTTGCTTTCCCCACGTCTGCGGACGGCTATGAATCTATCGGTGATTCTTTTTACAATACTGACGCGTTTGCCAGCTATCAAAACTTTCCAAGTTTATTCGCCGCCGGCTCTGAGCCAGAGAAGGCGGTAGCCCGTCTCGACGGACATAACGTCCCTTCACCGCATGGGGAGAATGTCCTCGCCGATAGTAACGACAAGCGCGTCATGCACGAATGTGACCCCGAATGCGATTCTCAAGGATGCTATGGAAAAGGACCTACTCAATGCATTGCGTGTAAGCACTACCGTTTAGATGACGCCTGCGTGTCACGTTGTCCACCAAGGAGTTACACGAATCAAGGAGGTGTTTGTTGGCCGTGTCACGAGTCTTGTGAGACTTGCGTTGGCCCTGGTCAAGATTCGTGTTTGAATTGCGCTCCGGCACATTTACTGGTGGCGGATCTGGCAGTGTGCTTGCAACAATGTCCCGACGGTTATTGGGAAGATACTGAAGCTTCGACATGTAGGCCTTGCGCTTCCCATTGCGCCACGTGTTCCGAAAAAGCTGACGCTTGTACCTCATGCGAACACCACTTACTACTACACGATGGTACATGCATGGCGTCTTGTCCAGTGTCTTTCTATGAGACTGATGACTACATGTGCGCTAGATGCCACAACTCGTGTGACACTTGCCAGGGACCCCGTGAAAATCAGTGCGTGACGTGCCACCCTTCGAGTTACGCTATGGAAGGAAAATGCGTGGCCACTTGTCCTAGCGGTTATTACGCGGATAAAAAACGCAGAGAATGTATGAAGTGAGTGATCGTGCATTCCTTTACAATACGCATTATTTGCTGTCTGAGAGGAATAAGTATTTAAATTACGTTTTTTTCTAGATGTCCCATCGGTTGCGATACTTGCACCAGTACTTTATGTCTCACATGTGAATCGAAATGGGAGTTAAATAAGAAGGGTAAATGTGTGCCGGTTGGATCTGAAAGATGTGCGGCGGGACAGTTTGTGAGCGGACAGGACTGTCAGCAGTGCCACACGGGATGCGAGGCTTGTTACGGCGAGTCTGATGGCCAATGTCTGACCTGCCCTTCACCTAACCTCTTGCAGGATTACAGGTTAGTTCATTTTTTGAAAAATTATAAAAGTTTTATCTTGATTCAGGAGTAGTGTTAGTTGAACAGATTAAATGCATAACCTGAAATTGTGGTGCCCTTTTAATAGAATAAAATAGGATAGGCCATAATAAATCATTCGAGGTCACGTAATAATATTTTTGAGACGATTATAATTTAACTCGGAATGGCTCACTGTTACACAACTGGTTAAACAATTATTCTTCTTTACTGTTTTTCAAGAAGTTTTTCGCGAAAGAAAATATTCTAATAAATTATGTTAATAACGAACAGAAGGGAAATGCCTTAACTTCACTTGTTACTTGATAAATTATTTACGCTCAATGGCTAGGGTTCCCTTTGTAGTCAATTCATCGCAAATAATTTTATAAGGAACAACTTTGCTTTTTTCAATACTCTTTTTCAGCACAAAGAGAATTTATTTTGGAGTCGTAGTTATTATAAATATTGGGAGTAGTTTCAGTAGACTATATTTAATTCTACGAAAAAGATTTTCTCTTTTTTGTGCTAAGGATTAAACGGCAACATATTTTAGTGCGAGCTTAGTTCAGATAAAACGCCCGTTCAGAAAGTATTCTATAATATAAAACGATTTGTTTTCAACGTATGAAACCAAATGTTATCGCCATCTGGATCCCATCCGTTCTTGTCATCAAGTTTTATATTATAAACGATAGAATTTGTATGATAGGTACGTAATTTGTATGGAACAAACATTATTATGCTATCTCACTTAAACTATGGCAACTTAAACAGCCTCCGTAACATTGTCGTAACTCAAAAGTTATAAGTGTTAACAACGCAACTTAAGACAGTTAATGTCTTCATCTCGCACATTAAGTTGGTGACCAAATCTGATGAAGTTTTAGCCTGTCTAAAGCCCCTAGTGTGAAATATTGTCTACAACAGCTTAATACCTAATAAACTGACATAGAATTATTTCAATTTTTATACGCAATAACGGCTCCCCATCCCGGTTTAACCCACATTGTGCCTGTCTCCGTGGGAATTTGGGGATTAATATCATATATAACCTTCCCCTTGATTGTAGCTTTCCATTACAAAACGAATTATTGAAATCGGCCTGGTAGTTCATGAGATTAGCACGTTCGAACATAAAAAAACAAACTCTAGCTCTATTTATAACTCTAGCTTTATTATTTATTAAATACATGATTTTTCGAACTGCATCCTTCTGTTTCTGAAAAAAACTTGAGCCGTATTAAATTCCCAGCTTCCAATCTGTAGAGCATAACCCAAAAATATAAGTGTGGTATTAATCATAATTTCACGTGTGCTCATTGTCCACTCGAACGACTTAAATATTCGACCCTTCGCGTAATTTATTACATTTTCATGCCGAATACCTTAACGAACCACGTTTTTACGTAACACATACGTGACTTGACTCCCATTCTGTATATTATAACGTTTAATTGTATGTATGCTGTTGAGATATAGGGATTTTAATGTGTTTCCGAGTTTGCTTTGGCTTGAATTGATTAATCAATTATGGATTATAGGGGTCACTTTGGGTTGCATTGATACTTTTGGACAGGTGACTTCGTTTTTTGTTTTATTAAAACGAGTATTGTATATTGGATAGTAGACCAGTTTTTGTATTCTGTGATTTATCTATTCGTGAGAAAATCCTAAAAGTTTAACAGCTTATGCTAGGGACTATTTAGGAAGATGAATCCATTAGTGGCACGAAAAATGAACGTTCTTTTTGATGCACTCGTCCATATATCAGATCAGTATACTAATCAGCAGTACTCCTATTTAGATCCCACATATCAGTTTGACCACCGTTGTTGCAAATAAATGACTTCCCTAGTACCACACCCTGATCAAGCCTACACTTTCAGCAGATGTGTGACAGAGTGCAGTAGTGGTTACTACGCGGAAGCAGGCAGATGTGTGCCTTGTGTGCACGGCTGTTCCAACTGCGCTTCACGGTTGAACTGCACTACTTGCTCAGGGTCGCTGAGGCTGCAGTCAGGAGCCTGCAGGACTGCTTGTGCTGATGGGTAAGTTACGCGTTGGATTGAAAACTATTGTAATTGTTATGAACTTGTCCTGAGCTCCTGAAACCAAATATTAATTAATTTTTGTCCCCTATGAAGCTCAAAACTCTAAGAACCATCAACATAATTATCCAAAAGACACTTCTTATGAAGAAGTGTCAATGTCAGTAGTAACAAATTCACGTATGTTACAAACATTACCAAAAGAGATCATTGTGATATATCAGCCAATGACTCCATTACCTTTACAACATGCCTTACCCACAGAATCTTTTGATTTATACCATCAAAAGACCAAGAGATGCCTTCAAAAGCTTGACCTTGACCTTGCACACAGGTACTATGCCGACCGAGGCACTTGTTCAAAGTGCTACCTATCCTGTCGCACTTGTATCGGACCCCGTCGGGATCAGTGCGCCTCCTGTCCTACAGGATGGAGGCTGGCCGCTGGAGAGTGCCATCCGGAATGTCCTCAAGGTAGGGTAGTGTTTGTGGATATGTGGAATATTTTGGGAATATACTTGATGTCAGTTTTTCTTAAATATCAGCTTCTTGTTATACGCACGAAGATGTGCTCTTATCGACGGAGTTCTTTTCATTTTTATCTGCTAGTAAGGTTTTCTTCATGTCATACTTAATTTTTTTCTGTATTCTCAATCTCAATGTCATTGAAACCTTGTTACAAAAAAATTTGACTGGTTATATCATGAATAAATAGATATTACTAACTAAAAGTAACAACAAGAGTGTCACGAAGATACCACAAAGTTAGAATCAAAATACTTTAACCTAAATTGAAAACTTGAAGCTATTTGAACCACCTTCATCATGATCATCATAAGCTTCATCAAAAACCCTCAAAACCACTTCCATCCCCAGGTTTCTACCAGACTCACGGCGAATGCCGTCACTGCCACCACTACTGCCGCGAATGCGATGGCTCCGGTCCGCTCCGATGCAAGTCCTGCCCCGACCACTTCATGTTAGACGGAAACATCTGCATGGAGTGCTTGAGGTCTCAGTACTATGACACGAGGTCTGGAGCTTGCAAGTCCTGCCATTCGAGTTGCAGGGAGTGTTCCGCTGAAGGGCAGTTCGCTTGCACTGCTTGTTCGAGACCTTTGAGGCTGGATAGGTAAGTGGCGTTATAACGTTCATATATAATGTTAGAAAGACAATTTTTAAGCAAGCTTTCTAAACTGGAACAAACAATTTGGGCAGTGATTTGATATTCTAAGGGAGGTTACTTTAAAATGATATGAATGAAAATCGTGATTGCTTTGCCCAAACGTTTTGTAAACCAAAAAAATAGTTCACTAAAATATTATTTCAGGTTTCGGAATTCCAAAAATTACTGCACCAAATAATTTGTTGAAATATAGCTATGGGTAAATTATTTCGCATACATGACTTTTCTACTTTCAAGTACCATGTAACATAAGGTTTAATTCATTTTTCTTAAATTTATAATTCAAAATATACAATGTGTATTTAACACATACCACAATAGCACACATTCGTTTCCGTACACCGAAACATTACTCCAATTTAAATATGTCTAGAATTGACCTCGCTTCAGTATTTCCTTTAGGTCAATAGTATGCTTTAGATAAGACGTAAAATGGAGTAGAACTCCTGCAACTGTTGGCGCAGGTAAAACTTGGCGTGTCATTTCCAAGCCAGTGTTCAATATCGAGCCCCGGAGCTCTCCGGATTCTTTAAAAAGTACTAGAAAACAGACGCAAAATTTGTTTCATATTTGTCCTTTGTAACAATCAGTGTCTAACTATCTATCTATAGTAATTCAATGAAGAGTTTGTTTTATTGAATTTGTTTCAACGCTAATCTTAGAAACTACCATTCCGATTAAAATAATTATTGGTTACTTAAAAGTAATGCATTTATTTATATGTAGTTTATTATAGGCTATTTTGAATTACCTTAGGGAATAATCAACTTATGATATTGATTGTGACGAAAAATGACAATAATATACTTCGATATTTTAGAATGGTCATTTATTTATTCGGGTTCGATTGCCGCCCGGATTCAACAATATGTGGAGGCATAGTTGTTGGCGACTCTAGGTGTCAATTATGTGTTCATATAAAACAAGACGGTGTTTCGGGGAGACCTTTGCCCAGCAGTGAGACAATATAGATTAGATTTAAAAAATGTATGCATATAATTATATGTAATAGTATTAGTTAGATTCCATAATACGAGTCTAAAGCTTAGTTTCGGTCTAGTAAACCGTCTGTGAATTTGTCCTGCAAACATTTATTTCAATTATCTACATTCAAAGACATGTAATCCCTCATTTCGTAAATAAAATAATTCCAATTTACAAATAAATGTTCGCAACTATTGTAAAGAGGTTAACTTTAAAGGTCGTAAGTTTAACAGAGAAAAAAAGTCAGAAAGTTCCTCAAGACTTTAGTAAGATTATATATATTATTATCTGTCGCAAAACAAAGATCTCGTTTATATCAAACAGTTTAGTTTTAAACAGGTCTACGATTACAGGCGGCTTAAGTTTCATACCTGGAAATATTAAATAAATACTGCTTTAACATAAGCCGTTTCAGGGCACCTCGAGGGATTTAATAAAACGCTTCGCTTCGTTTATTTTGTACGTTGTTGAGCACACTAGTTGCCCTTCAACTTAAGACGTCGATTTGAGAGTTGCCTTCATCTTGACAAGGCTCAGACACTGTAAAGGCATTGGCTTGGAACCTAAAAGGGCTTGAAGATGTTTAAAAGGCTCCTAAGCCGAACGAGTGTCAAAGGATTTGATACGTGTGAAGGCGCGTGTGTGCACAGCTTATGATGCGGTTACTGCCTCGACTGTGAGGTAGATCGATTCGTTATAAAACAATAAACTGTACAATCTGCATGTACTTTAACGATAAACGAGTCTTTTGTCAGTTCAATTTGAGGTTTTTTTTTCATTATTATTAAACGAGGCTTTATTTAAGTACTATTTGTATTTTTCTTTGTGCATTCTTTGCGTTGTTTGATGATCGTGGACGAAATAAGATGTTGCTGTTCAAATACTTTTAATGTGTTTTGATGTAAGCGGCTTATTTAGATTACGTTCGTCGCGAAGATATTATTGTATTAGTTTTGAGTTTAACCAATTTTTAAGACGCTTATTGGAACTCGTTTATCGTAGTAGGTAAGCTTGGTGATTACGTTTAATCCTCCTCACGGCGAGGACCTCACCGCACTGATATCTTCAGTGGGATGAGACGCCTTTGTCCAGCAGTGAAACATTTCAGACTTTTTAAGCTATTGCATAGCTTCTATCGCGGGCCTTGAGCGCGGGGACCAAATCCAAAAATACCGTAACGAAAAAAAACCTCACGCTTACCCGATCCGACGGGAAGGAGGTGTGGCTTGAAGGCCGTGCATCGTCTAACGTCGTTTCAGTTCGGCAGCCTTCGACACGGCGTTGTGTGCGATTGTGCGTTGGGGGTGAGAGAGGGGGGTGAGAGAGGGGGTGAGAGAGAGGGGGTGAGAGAGGGGGTGAGAGAGGGTGGTGAGTGAGGGTGGTGAGTGAGGGTGGTGAGAGAGGGTGGTGAGAGAGGGTGGTGAGCGAGAGGGCGTGAGAGAGGGTGGTGAGAGAGGGGGGTGAGAGAGGGGGGTGAGAGAGGGGGGTGAGAGAGGGGGGTGAGAGAGGGTGGTGAGAGAGGGTGGTGAGAGAGGGTGGTGAGAGAGGGTGGTGAGAGAGGGGGTGAGAGAGGGGGTGAGTGAGGGTGGTGAGAGAGGGGGTGAGAGAGGGGGTGAGAGAGGGGGTGAGTGAGGGTGGTGAGAGAGGGTGGTTAGAGAGGGTGGTGAGAGAGGGTGGTGAGCGAGAGGGGGTGAGAGAGGGTGGTGAGAGAGGGGGTGAGTGTGGGTGGTGAGAGAGGGTGGTGAGAGAGGGTGGTGAGAGAGGGTGGTGAGAGAGGGGGTGAGAGAGGGGGTGAGTGAGGGTGGTGAGAGAGGGTGGTGAGAGAGGGTGGTGAGAGAGGGTGGTGAGAGAGGGTGGTGAGAGAGGGTGGTGAGAGAGGGTGGTGAGAGAGGGGGTGAGAGAGGGGGTGAGAGAGGGGGTGAGTGAGGGTGGTGAGAGAGGGTGGTTAGAGAGAGGGTGAGAGAGGGGGTGAGTGAGGGTGGTGAGAGAGGGTGGTGAGAGAGGGTGGTGAGTGAGAGGGGGTGAGAGAGGGTGGTGAGAGAGGGTGGTGAGAGAGGGTGGTGAGAGAGGGTGGTGAGAGAGGGTGGTGAGAGGGTGGTGAGTGAGGGTGGTGAGTGAGGGTGGTGAGAGAGGGTGGTGAGCGAGAGGGGGTGAGAGAGGGTGGTGAGAGAGGGTGGTGAGTGAGGGTGGTGAGAGAGAGTGGTGAGAGAGGGGGTGAGAGAGGGGGTGAGTGAGGGTGGTGAGAGAGGGTGGTTAGAGAGAGGGTGAGAGAGGGGGTGAGTGAGGGTGGTGAGAGAGGGTGGTGAGAGAGGGTGGTGAGTGAGAGGGGGTGAGAAAGGGTGGTGAGAGAGGGTGGTGAGAGAGGGTGGTGAGAGAGGGTGGTGAGAGAGGGTGGTGAGAGAGGGTGGTGAGAGAGGGTGGTGAGAGAGGGTGGTGAGAGAGGGGGTGAGAGAGGGGGTGTGTGAGGGTGGTGAGAGAGGGTGGTTAGAGAGAGGGTGAGAGAGGGGGTGAGTGAGGGTGGTGAGAGAGGGTGGTGAGAGAGGGTGGTGAGTGAGAGGGGGTGAGTGAGGGTGGTGAGAGAGGGTGGTGAGAGAGGGTGGTGAGTGAGAGGGGGTGAGAGAGGGGGTGAGTGAGGGTGGTGAGAGAGGGTGGTGAGAGAGGGTGGTGAGAGAGGGTGGTGAGAGAGGGTGGTGAGAGAGGGTGGTGAGAGAGGGTGGTGAGAGAGGGGGTGAGAGAGGGGGTGAGTGAGGGTGGTGAGAGAGGGTGGTGAGAGAGGGTGGTGAGAGAGGGTGGTGAGAGAGGGTGGTGAGAGAGGGGGTGAGTGAGGGTGGTGAGAGAGGGTGGTGAGAGAGAGGGTGAGAGAGGGGGTGAGTGAGGGTGGTGAGAGAGGGTGGTTAGAGAGAGGGTGAGAGAGGGGGTGAGTGAGGGTGGTGAGTGAGGGTGGTGAGAGAGGGTGGTGAGCGAGAGGGGGTGAGAGAGGGTGGTGAGAGAGGGTGGTGAGTGAGGGTGGTGAGAGAGGGTGGTGAGAGAGGGGGTGAGAGAGGGGGTGAGTGAGGGTGGTGAGAGAGGGTGGTTAGAGAGAGGGTGAGAGAGGGGGTGAGTGAGGGTGGTGAGAGAGGGTGGTGAGAGAGGGTGGTGAGTGAGAGGGGGTGAGAGAGGGTGGTGAGAGAGGGTGGTGAGAGAGGGTGGTGAGAGAGGGTGGTGAGAGAGGGTGGTGAGAGGGTGGTGAGAGAGGGGGTGAGAGAGGGGGTGTGTGAGGGTGGTGAGAGAGGGTGGTTAGAGAGAGGGTGAGAGAGGGGGTGAGTGAGGGTGGTGAGAGAGGGTGGTGAGAGAGGGTGGTGAGTGAGAGGGGGTGAGTGAGGGTGGTGAGAGAGGGTGGTGAGAGAGGGTGGTGAGTGAGAGGGGGTGAGAGAGGGTGGTGAGAGAGGGTGGTGAGAGAGGGTGGTGAGAGAGGGTGGTGAGAGAGGGTGGTGAGAGAGGGTGGTGAGAGAGGGTGGTGAGAGAGGGTGGTGAGAGAGGGGGTGAGAGAGGGGGTGAGTGAGGGTGGTGAGAGAGGGTGGTGAGAGAGGGTGGTGAGCGAGAGGGGGTGAGAGAGGGTGGTGAGTGAGGGCGGTGAGAGAGGGCGGTGAGAGAGGGTGGTAAGAGAGGGGGTGAGTGAGGGTGGTGAGAGGGGGTGGTTAGAGAGAGGGTGAGAGAGGGGGTGAGTGAGGGTGGTGAGAGAGGGTGGGAGAGAGGGTGGTGAGCGAGAGGGGGTGAGAGAGGGTGGTGAGAGAGGGTGGTGAGTGAGGGTGGTGAGAGAGGGTGGTGAGAGAGGGGGTGAGTGAGGGTGGTGAGAGAGGGTGGTTAGAGAGAGGGTGAGAGAGGGGGTGAGTGAGGGTGGTGAGTGAGGGTGGTGAGAGAGGGTGGTGAGAGAGGGTGGTGAGCGAGAGGGGGCGAGAGAGGGTGGTGAGAGAGGGTGGTGAGTGAGGGTGGTGAGAGAGGGTGGTGAGAGAGGGGGTGAGAGAGGGGGGGTGAGTGAGGGTGGTGAGAGAGGGTGGTGAGAGAGGGGGTGATAGAGGGGGGTGAGAGAGTGTGGTGAGAGAGTGTGGTGAGAGAGGGAGGTGAGAGAGGGTGGTGAGAGAGGGTGGTGAGAGAGGGTGGTGAGAGAGGGTGGTGAGAGAGGGTGGTGAGAGAGGGTGGTGAGAGAGGGGGGTGAAAGAGGGGAGTGAGAGAGGGTGGAGAGAGGGTGGTGAGTGAGGGTGGTGAGAGAGGGGGTGAGTGAGGTTGGTGAGAGGGTGGTGAGCGAGAGGGGGTGAGAGAGGGTGGTGAGAGAGGGTGGTGAGAGAGGGTGGTGAGAGAGGGTGGTGAGAGAGGGTGGTGAGAGAGGGTGGTGAGAGAGGGTGGTGAGAGAGGGTGGAGAGAGAGGGGGTGAGAGAGGGTGGTGAGTGAGGGTGGTGAGAGAGGGTGGTGAGAGAGGGTGGTGAGAGAGGGTGGTGAGAGAGGGGGGTGAGAGAGATGGTTGAGAGAGAGGGGTGAGAGAGAGGGATGAGAGAGGGGTGAGAGAGAGGGGTGAGAGAGGCGGGAGGGGTGAGAGAGAAGAGGCGGGAGCGGTGAGAGAAGAGGCTGGAGGGGAGAGAAGAGGCGGGAGGGGTGAGAGAGAGAGGAGGCGGGAGGGGTGAGAGAGAGAGGAGGCGGGAGGGGTGAGAGAGAGAGAGAGAGAGGAGTCGGGAGGGGTGAGTGAGAGAGAGGATTCGGGAGGGGTGAGAGAGAGGAGGCGGGAGGGGTGAGAGAGAGGAGGCGGGTGGGGTGAGAGAGAAGAGATATCAAATATATCAAATATAATTGCATAAGTTGATACAAAATGCTATGCAATAGCTTCACCGCGGCAGTCCCCGAGTGCCACACGTCTTTTTTTTTTTTATATTGGCACTATATTTTTATATGCAACACTATTTTTTTCGGACCAGCGACCTCAGGCGTAGTTATTGATTATACCAGTTGGAAGCGCGTCTCTTTAAAGCAGGTGTTAAGTGTCTAACTTGTTAAAGTTTCATTTTTCCTATCACGGCTACTATAAAGAACTGAAATGTCAGGATAAAATGTAAAATAAAAGTGCAGAGTAGTACAGTTTTTAATCTCTTGTCATTTTAAAATTCATGATGTTCCAAAGTGCGATGTTCGATCAAAATGCTATTAACTTTGAATATGTATTTAGTTTATAATTTATTTCAGCTAATGTTATATGAAAATGAAAATGAAAAATATTTATTTACAGCAAAGACACAAATTATAGATACAATTAAAGGCAAAAATACCTTATTATTTACGGGGTCTCCTTATTTACCAAATTGAAATAAATAAATATTTCCAAATTAAATGTTCTATACCCTAGAACATTTTCGCTTACAAATATTATATTTCTAGTGTAATACATCCACAATACTCAATACCTAATTATTAACGGAAGTGAATCAACTCTCGTAATGCACGAACTAATTAAACACATTCCACCAATACGCGTGTTTGCGGCTTGTTTACATCATGGCGTTCGTTGCAGGTTGAACAACCAATGCGTGCCTTGCTGTGCCGAGAAGAACGGCACCGCGACCGACGTCGACTGCTGTCACTGTCATCCGGATACGGGTAATTGTGTTTTGATTATTGTACTGTTATGTGAACCAATGATTGTGAATGGTTCATTACATTTATTACAAATACTATAGTGAATTCAACATTTTGGACGAATAATGGACGGTTTTAATGAGGTTGTACTGTAGGTGTATTGTATGCATTAATAATCAAATAGGTATATAATTATCTGTTGGGAAGTTTTAAGCTTTAGCTCAGTTCTTATCGAAGTATTGTTAGTTTTTTATATCTACCATAATAATTATAGTTTTTTAACTATAAGTGTGCCTTTATTTTGCTGTTTTTATTAATTAATTTTATTTATATTTTTTCAAATGTATCCACACAGGTGATTGTATAAACTCATCCGTGGCCGGTAAGCGTCGTATAGCGGAGTACGGCGCCCTTCACACCGTGTCGAGCGAGCAAACGGCGCCGAACGTCGTCGGTGTAATCCTTATGGTGTGCGCGGCGGCCGGGCTCTTGTTCGTCGCTGTACTCGTTGTGTTACAGGTGGGTGTGACTGTGGTCCATGTATAAGATAGTAACGCCCTTCGGAATTATCGGTGTTGTACCTTATGGGATACCCTGTAATTAATGGTAATTTCGGGATGAAACGTAGCAGCCCTATTCCTCTATATATAGTATAACCTGACTCGTGAGTGTTTATCATAACCAAAATAAAATCATATTTTTCCAATCTGACAATCAAACTACCTCCTACAATAATTGTCCAGATATGTAGTACCTATGTATGACACCTATACCTATGTGTACCTATATATGACAGTCCCGAATAATTCATTTAAGATGGGCTCTTTAGGCTGCCGTTCCCGATTGGTTCAATCGTTAGACCATGTCAAAGGCCTTTAGGCGGTCTTAAAATTCCAAGGTTGACCACTACCCTATCCGAAATGAATTAATAACTTAACAGTACGTACATATACCTCATTCATGTAATCATTTCAGTTAGTAACACTAACGTGCCTAATGACAGCATTAATCAAGTTTAGTAATAGTCTTAAGGTCATACAAATTATTGGTTATGTTACACGCACCGTTTAACCGCCGACTGGAATACTGAAACTAATTGAAAACCTAATCCAATGTTGGATTGTAACTTGAAACCAGCAATAGACCTGTACGGGGCCGGATTGAGGATGGTGTTTGTTTGGGCTTGATGACTTAAAATAAATGTCAATCTGTTGATTGATTTAAAATGGAAGTTAGGAATGAGTTTTTGTTTCTTCGCCTATGAAAAAGTATAAAGTTTTAAGATTTTTGCATGAAGTAAGTAAGGCCCATTTCCTGGTTAAAAAAGTAGAAAAATAAAATAAAATATTGTATCGTCACTAGGCTTGTGTTGAGGTTAATACATTTTCTAAGTAGGAGAACTAATTATATTTTTGTGGTTAAATCTATTTACGATTAATAAACCAAACCTAACCCAGAAATACGTCCGAATTATTTTTCATATCCACAAGAACATTAGCTTACATCTGTATATATCTTTGCCCATTTCGCCCTCTCCCTTAATAAGTCCGCTTGTAAGCAATTAGCTTTAAAATTAATCCTTATTGAAGTGAGCGCATTGAATCATTTAAATCGCGGATTATCTGCGGTTTAATTATGGTGGATAATCGATCCATGGGAGCTATTGGGAAATAAATATAATTTATAATTTGAAAACATGGCGGTGCAAACACTGTGCCCAGTCTTCTGTGACTACGGTTCCTGAAAAGGAGTCGAAACGTCAGCTAAAAATCACTACATACTATAAAATAAAGTCGCTTTCCGCTGTCTGTTTGCTTGTCTGTCCCTATGTATGCTTAGATCTTTAAAACTACGCAATGGATTTTGACGCAGTTTTTTTAAATATATAGAGTGATTCAAGAGGAAGGTTTATTATATTTAAAAAATACCGGGGAACGAGCACAACGCGGGTAAACCCGCAGGGCGCTGCTAGTGTAAAGTAAAAGCGAAGTGTTTCCGTAAACGTAGTTTCAATTCAAAATGAGTAGTGTTCGCTGACACTTAAGAAACCAGTTAATGCGTGAACTTGACGGAGCCCCGTTGTTCGTATTCTTCTGAGAATTTAAGGATAAAAGGTTAAGACAAGTATTAAGGTATCTTTTACCGGCTTTATTGATAACTTTACTTCAATTTTCTGAGAATCCATACTTATATTATAAAGCTGAAGAGCTTTTTTATCTGTTTGTTTGACCCAGCTCATCTCAGACACTACCAATCCGATTTGAATACATAATTCTTTTTGAAATAGATAAACACATTCAACGGGAAGGTTATATAGGCTATTTTTCATCCCGAAATTCCCACGGGAATTGGCACAACTCGGGTAAAACCGGAGGGCGTTATATTATTCAGATTTGTTCAAATTCAGTGTGGTCGAGCTTTTTTGAGCAAAAACAAAATTCTCTATAGTATTTAGTTGTAGAAAATATCTTCATTCAGGTTTTATGATAAGTGAATTCGTCTAAGTACCTGCCCAGCCTATAAACTTATATATTCGAATCCAACATTGAAATCCAACACACAAAACAAAATTATCTTTAATATTAGTTGTAGAAAATAGCATCACTCAGGTTTCACATTTTAATCCATGAAGGATCGATGACTAAAAATACTTATTTGTTATCTAACCTAACATTTCAATCCAACAGAGTCGAAAGCCGCATCGAACCCGCGACCAGGCGAAGCGAGCTCGAGGCCTCGTCTACTCGCCGCTAGCCAGCGATGACGTCACGCTCATGACCACACAACCGAACCAAGACGACCAGAATGTTCCTGAAAGGGAACCACTACTGGAGTGTACCACTTAGCGAGCTCTGTGATCGTAGAAGTAAGTTAGACGCGTCACTGGAGATTATATGTGTGAGTTGACCAAAATGGTCACGAGTAATCATCGTGACTATTTTGTTTTCGACAGATTTTCGTCAACAGTTTGACAAAAGTTTAAAATGTTTAACATACATTTTACAATCGTCTTTTTCAAACTTTCGCGATTTTTACAAATTATTAACGTATAGGTTTTTTCGTGGCAAAAAAGGTTGTTTTAGTAAGAAATGGTTTAGTTACTAAAACAAACTTCTTTACCGCGAAAAACCCGTAGTAATACATTAATAATTCTTTTACAATTTGGCTGTCTGAAAATTTTGATCATGACCAAATAATAAATGAAAGTGTGGTCTTTAGTCATGACCAAATTTTTAGTCAATGCGTCCCTTTCATAAATACGTATCTTGCCATATTTCTACATCAAGTACAAAGTACTTTTATACATTGATCTATACAAGTACTTTGTATTACACAAAAAACGTTGACAATAATCTCCATGTGACGTAAAAACGTTGCAGTAGTAGTAGAGGTTAAGTTTTTAAGTGATATTCGGTCACAATTCCTAGTTAAATGAATTACGAATTAAATTTAATAATGTTACGGACCATTGTATTGGTTTATGTTATTCTAATACGTGTTAAAGTGGGGTCCTAACCGATTTGGCTGAACACTTAAAATTACAGATCAATTTTGTAGTTTAATATAATATGACAAATATTTTACGGAATATTGTTACGAAAATGAAATAATGATTGTTCAATTTACCTGAACGTTTATATTTTCAAAACGTTTCTGTTTCACAAAAGCATAATTATCTTATAATATTTTATAATTTAAATTCGCGTATACCTACGTGTTTCCTTTGATGGTCGCTCGCTCGCAATATTAAAATAACATCAAAATTATATAAATTTGATTGCTTTGCGGAACTGTATAATTCTATTTTCTTGTATTCAAAGTGTGAGTCATTATTTTGGTTTTATATTCAAGATTGCTACCTAAAAGGCAATGACCTAATCGTTATATGAGCTTTTAATAGCCGCATTGCGGCTCACCGCAGGATGCAGTTTAAATAAATGTAATAACTACGTAAAATAAATTAGTTCTACTAATTACGAACTCTTTGGTCTCAAACAACATGTACGTATATTCTCCATGACATTTTGTGTCATTAAATTGCTAAATGTAAACAATCCCTTAAACATTTCTCGCGTTACTATAATTTATTTTTATAATTTCTTATTAAGCTTTTTCTTGAGTTGAATACTCACAAATGAAGAAAGAAAAAATAAAATTCAATTCGATATAATCTACTTACGATTTCTCTACTTAATATTAAAAAATGAAATATATTAAATGTGTGATAACGTTCGAAGTTGACGCTAAAAAGAAGTCAGGAGTATTTAATTAGATTTAGATAATGTTGCTAGATTTATTGTAATGTTATAATAATTTAGTTTAAATTAAATATCTTAATGAAATTGTTATAGTTCGAACAAAACGTTTTACCGCGTTTGTGTTGTGATATGCGTCACGGTGTTGATAAGGTGCAGATTATACTAAGCGCTTTATTTTAATGAGAATATGTACCTAGGTGCAATGAAAATAAGGTTACAAATGGATTGTAATCGATCCTTTAATTTTTGAATGATTACTTTACTTAGTTTACTTTTCAATAAAGTTTAATTTAACCATTTTACCAGCTGAAAGCGCTTTGAACCGATTATTTGTCCATACTTCGGCATAAAAAGATGTGGATTGAAATAAACCAAAAATTCAGTATAATAAAATCCTGTTGCCATGTTATACTGTGACTTCCAAGTAAAATGAAGTTAAAAGTTGCTGATATATATATTGACACGTTAGGAAGATTTTAATAAGTTGGATTGGAAATCATAAACTTTTTGGCACATGAATTTCAATGTAGGATTGAAGTTCATGTGCCTTGCAGGATTAGTGACATAATGACTTGTGTCATGATTTAATTTCATTAAGTCATTAAATAAATATGTTTGTGTCACGAAGTTACATGATGAGAAATATATCGGCAACTTTCAATTTTATTGGAAACAAATTAATATGTAGCCATAGTCACGTAACATCATTAGTTTGAAATGACACACAAGACGTCACAACTTTATGCGTTTAATTTTGTTTATAGTTTAGTGCGTAGGCTCAAAGTTACCGTAGTTATAATTGTACAATTTCATTCGAAAAGGTGTGTGATACATTAATAAATCTGAAACATCACAATGAAGATATTTTATGTTTTTTTTAATGTTATTCGTCAAAAGATCACAGGTAAAAATATAAATCCATTAGGGCGAAAACTGCGTTAAGCGGGCGCACGCGACGGGTGCGATGATTCACTTTTGTATGAAACCGCACGCGACAGTTCACTTTTGTATGAAACCGCACGTGACGGTTCACTTTTGTATGAAACCGCACGCAACAGTTCTCTTTTGTATGAAACCGCACGTGACGGTTCACTTTTGTATGAAACCGCACGTGACGGTTCACTTTTGTATGAAACCGCACGCAACAGTTCTCTTTTGTATGAAACCGCACGTGACGGTTCACTTTTGTATGAAACCGCACGTGACGGTTCACTTTTGTATGAAACCGCACGCGACGGTTCACTTTTGTATGAATCCGCGCGGGCATCCGCTTAACGCAGTTTCGGCCTTTAGTACCTTAATGTGTCACACCTTTGTTCAGACTCTCTGATTTAATTATTGTACCATTTCATTTTCTTTTCATTTCTGTCCGTGTCGCAGTTTGAATAATTAAGTCTTTTTTAAAAATAAGAAAGAAAGTCTTTCTAAATAATCCAAGAGATACTGATTAGTAAATAATTGATGAAGTAATATTTGTGTCTTAAAATACTTTATCTTTGTGCTTTAAATTTATATCTTTTGGTTAATTTGAACATTTAAATAATGTGATCTAAAAACAATTAATAAGAATTATGAAGAGTTATTTAGTAAAACTACTTCTATTCTGTGTGTTCTGAGAAAGTGACATGTCATTTCTCATTATAAAAATGATTATAAAATTGTCATTTGTAAAATTAAATATAAGCAATATTACTGTCATAATACATCTTGAAATCTATCACAAATGCTGTTATTCCGTGTGATATATCGTACCGTGGATTCGAGAGGATTAATAATCACTTTATCCTAATGATATAATCATTAATCTCGCTTCTTGTGGATTCGCGATTATATCTGAGGATTAGGATTGTTTTAATTTGAACCAATCCACGTGTTAGTAATGTAAAATTTAAGTCAAAGACGAATCGTTACCATAATACCATCACGACGTGTAAATAAAATATACATAGGATAGATAGTTTGTTAATACTTGTTGATGTAAAAGAAATCTAAATAACAAATTTTAAAATAATCACAATTATAATTGTTTTTGGCTTGAATTTTGTCAATTATTAATCGTGTAATTATAATTTATGAAACTTAGTGTTATTCTATGTAAAGTTATTTTTAAATATCTTCCAATTTATGAATTTATATGTAATAGGTAGTTAGTGAAAAAATCTTGACATCTGATGTGTGAACTTGATTTCATCTAAAGATACAGCTTTGTTGATAAAACTGAACAGTTCCTTACGAGGCGGTGGATAGCAATCATCCAGCGAAGAGACTTCATTACAATTTTATAATATGTTTAAAATGGGAATATTTTTAATTAAGAATATATTTTTGTATGAAACATTCTTATGTGCAATTAATGTTTGTAATAAAAGAAGTCTATGTCAATATTTTATGTTTTTCATTTTTTATCCTAAAACACACACACAGTTGCATGTAAAGTCTTGTTGTGCTTCGGTATATAGGCTAGTGACTCTCAATTTGAGCACTATCGTACTTAAAAGACTCTTTATACAGATACTCAGAGGTCTTTAGGCCTAAACTCGCGATTGCCCACTAACATTCTCGATCTTACACACAAATATAACACTGAACTATAATTTGTCTCCAAAACAAAGACTTAAAGCTCCGAAGGCACTACATTGTGTAATAATAGGCCCGAGGTAGCCCTTGTAGAGAAAGGGCTCCGCATATTGGATAGGAATACATTACGATACCAATATCAGTCTGTTATTTGCATAGTATTGTCCGAGTCCATTAACATTTAGACCGGCCGTGATACTATGTATTATCAGCTTTACTTGGCTGTTGCGTTGTGTCTCCGAAAATTAGTAATTACTAAGTTTTAATATGTCTCTTTCTTTGATCTTCAGAGAAAAGGAATGAAATCAAAAGCTTAAAATAGTGATCACTGTTTTTATGAAACTAAGTCTGTCACCGCTACTGTTCGCGTCAACTTAAATCTGTAATGTAATAAATAAACTGCTATGCAGATTTTAGCAAGCATTAAGTTTATTCTATAAAGAAAAATATGGGCCATTTTGTTAATATACAGTTTTAGGAACAGTCAGGTGCCAAACGGATAAAACTGTGTGGAAAATAATTATACTGAAGATTTTGGGCCATTTTGACCCCATACATTTTGAGAACAGTACATAGCGTTTAAAATTGTAAATTACTACAAAGCGAATACTAAGAATTTTATTGTAGCACAATATGACGTTCAATTTCTCAAAATAATGCAAATATATTCTCGTTACTCTTGTTCAAACTGTTTGTGAATATTTGAAATGCACTTTAAAGTATCGAAATATTTGAAGTGTCTATAACCACTTTAGGGAATATCGAGGCAAAGATATTTGAAGTAAAGAAATATTTACACTTTTAGACAAAGCTTTTAAATTTTAATAATAATTTATACTTTTACGTTTTACGAATAAAGACGATTTAGTATTTAACGCAGTTTTTAAATTGTTATTCATTAGGATGATATAAGTATAATGGCACCAACAGCATCGCTAGGCAAACTATTACGATGAAAATTGGTAAGTAAATGTGTTGTTATTTTCTCGTACTGATATCTTAAGTGAAATGAGAGGCCTTTGCCCAGCAGTGGGACATTACAGGCTAATAGTTTTGATGATCACCTATTCTTTATCTTATATATATAAAATTCTCGTGTCACAATGTTCGTTCCCTTACTCCTCTGAAACGGCTCGACCGATTCTCGTGAAATTTTGTGTGCATATCGGGTAGGCCTGAAAATCGGACAACATCTATTTTTCATCCCGAAATTCCCGCGGGAACGGGTACCGTGGTTGAACTCCTCTGAAACGGGTCGACCGATTCTCATGAAATTTTGTGTGCATATCGGGTAGGCCTGAGAATCGGACAACATCTATTTTTCATCCCGAAATTCCCGCGGGAACGGGTACAACGCGGGTGAACCCCGAGGCGCAGCTAGTTACCATTATAAAA
This sequence comes from Cyclophora punctaria, assembly GCA_951394245.1. Lineage (NCBI taxonomy): Eukaryota > Metazoa > Arthropoda > Insecta > Lepidoptera > Geometridae > Cyclophora > Cyclophora punctaria. The sequence continues at coordinate 7,592,398 of OX596184.1, forward strand.
TCTCTTTTCAAACAATAACTCCATAAACCACTAGAACAATACAATATAAGTGCAAGTTCATTAATCGGTACCGCGAGACCGTTGAACGTTCAGCTCGGAGCGAGGTAACTGCAATCCCTGGCGGCTTAGCGTGATAGAACTAAGATTCAGTGTTAGTGTTGCCACTCTAAACGCTAAATGTCTGGCATCTTTATTAATATTACTTGGTTTTCTCAAACCTTGGATACATTGGCATCGCCTCGGTGGGTTAGAAAGGTCTCGGGTTCAATTCCCGGGTCGAGCGAAAACATGAGTCCTACTTTTCAAACATGGCTCGGGTTTGAGATCACCAACCCGCATTTGGCAAGCGTGGTGATTATGCCTAATTCTCGTCACTGTACTGATAATGTCAGAGGCCTTTGCCCAGCAGTGGGAAAGTACAGACGAATTCTATTAGGGGTACATTTTCATAGATGCTGAGCGGGGCGGAGCCAATCAAATTCGAAATCTTTTCTTAAAGCGTTGTGATTGGTCAGTTGAGCTCCGCACTGTTAGGCTCCGCTTCTATGGGTACGCACTCGTTGAGTGTCTTTAAACTAGGGCTATGCCTATTTATTCTATCTTTCTATACTATGTTAGTTAAAAATAGATTAATTTTGATCATTACAGTGAATATAAATTATTTGTTTCATTGTTTTGGATTGACCATTGAGTTATATAAAGTAACGTTAGTACAAATAACTCGATTGGATTGACATGTTTTTTTTAAAGTTGGTGTGTGGGTAGTCAGAAATGTGTGGTTTTCCAGTCTGTATTTGTCGCACATTAGTTAGTGACCGTGGACTGCTAGACTAGATAGAACACCGCGCGAAAGAATGCAATAGTAAGTAACATTGTGTAAATAACCGTTCCGTCGTACGTAAGTTCCCGTGTAAACAAATAATAATGACATTAACGTACGCTTCATTTAATAGTTACTAAAACAGTGTGTAAATTTAATACAGTGTTTGTGTTTATTGCGTGGATTTGGTGTGCTGCAGGGTTGCTGAAGGTAGTAAGAAGGAGGTGAAGGTGAAGTACAAGTAATTGACTTAACTAAAGACCTGTGTATTGTTTTCTGTGTACAAATGTATTATTTTCAACAAACTATTTAATAGGTAATATAATTTCTTAGTCAAGAATTGCAGTCTCAGTTTTCACTAAATGATATTTCTTTTTGTTTTCTTATACCTTTCTGAAAAATATTAAATGGTTCTTTAAAAATATTCACTTCTCGAGAGAATCGTGCTCTTTTAAGATTTTTTTTTGAACAAGTAAGGTAGTAACAAAATAATAAACTCAAACTTTAACTAAGTGTTCCATATTACCTTAATCATATTACTAAAATCTAGCATCCATGTTGGTAATTAAATCCGTATTAAAGTTTTAAATAAGGTTAACGATTTCCCGGGAACGGTTGCAGGTAAGTTCTCATAGATCCCGCGGGACAAAGGTTAAACATCCCGGTGCCGGGACGCTGCGTAAACTTCCCAACTACTATCTGTTAGTTAAAATACTTTGTTAGGATGTTTAACTTTCTTCTAGGTTTAAGCCTAATTAACTTACGGAAGGTAAAATTACGGGCATTACTTAGAAAGTCAGTCTGCGCTGAAATTAAAAAGTTTCTTGCTCTTCGATTTGTTCGTAAGTCTAAATGTAATTTTCTATGGTGCAGAGATTAAACGCCTACTTGGCTATTTTTATTTATAATTATCTCTAAGATTTCCGTAATGCTACATATTTACCTATTTGCGTGTTTTTTTATTTATTATTTACTTTACGGCCACTTACAGTCCTTGTAATATTTCAGATTTTCTGGTTATAGATACTTATACCACTGTTTCTGCACAAGAAATCCATAAACAAGCTTATTTTAAAACGTGAGTCACATACTATTCACGTCTGTCGATGTAGATCATGGCACAGCCTACAGCGTTCAAAATAACCATTTATCACGTCTAATTCACCTCAGATATTACAATAACCAACCAAGTAAAGTAAGTCAATAACAAATATAACTATATAACGACAAATTCAAACTTCAATCGTTCGGTTATTCATACATTTAGTTATTCGGTTCAACTCGTGAAGTTAGTCCACGTACCTAGTTAAAATTAAATGCTAGAACACAAGTTAATGTTATAGTGTATACGCGACTTTACATATCCAAGCCTCGGGCAGCCCTGCTAGCGTACACTGCACTTTCAGTACACAAACATTGTACTCGAGAAAGTTTTGGTACCTAATACACTTATGTTATTCTAATATGTTGTTTTAGTAGCGGAAACGTAAATTATTATTATATCTTGATAAGATAACCTACATATACTTGTACTGATACTGAAATTCCGGAACAGTTATGTACCATGAACAAAAAAAATCGAGGTGAATCATCTCCACCCATGAGTATTTTACTCGACTGGTATCGCCTAGAACAAAGTTGAATAAACAGAATGTAACATTATAGCGAGAGAGACATAAGTATTGTATAGTTTCCTTAATGTAGCAATTTGGATTATTATTCATATTTTACTTAAACTTTGACTTAAAATAAGAGTTTATTTTATAAAGTTTGTTCTTATTATTCTTCTTCTTGCTTAGTCGATATAGTTTTTCAAAGTTAAATATGTTTAGATCAGAATTTGGCCAGGTCTATTGACACCCAGTTAACCAAAATTTACACATGATTGATTAGACCCAAGCTTAGCTCTAAGCTTGTATTATAAAATTTGTATTTAGCTTATATTTTTAAACTTCTACGTTATTTAACTTATATAAAGTTTTGCCTCGTGCCTCTAATAAACACTATTGTTTCCTTTTACTACACATAATAAATCCTGTATCGTATAGCATCGTGTGGGTGTTCTAAAACGTATGTACACTCACTGCCATCATAATTCTAAGTCGCTCCATTGTTTTAATTGTTGTAATCGAATATACTCGTAACACTAGACTCAACGTTGTATTCAAGTAAAGGAATACTTCAGCTAGGAACCCAAGCTTTATTGCCTGTTCGTTATTTATTTACCATTGTACCTCAGCCGTGTTTGCTGAACAAAAGAAATTTTCCCGTTTCTCTGCGTACAAATTGACATTTGGCGTGACCCCTGTTATTTCAATTTAACCTCGAATTCAGACCTTTGTAATATCGCTAGGTTTTAACATACATTTTGATCGATCTCATTAACATATAGATGGAGAACCGAAAAAAAACGTTATCCAAATTGTACCTTTCTTTTTGTCCCTCCAGGCTCTCGCCAAAGATAAATTAAGGGGTTTTTTGTTGGGTCTGTGACCGCTGGGGCGGAGTCAATACTTTCATTGGGCGTCTGTATATATTACAGAAGGGTAGTGAAGATTTGAATTAACCCCACCTAATTATTGCTGTTAATTTTGTTCTATAAATAAAGGACCTTTCCGCCAGAATTTTTAAAGGTTTGTTAAGAGACCTCTCATAACATTTCAAATTAAAGGACAAATTGTATTCGGTGTTTTAAATAAATTATTTTAAGGGAGAAAATACTGTAGCCACAAAATATACGGCAATTGAATTTTAAGCAAGCAAATTAATTAATTTTAGCCTGACGTTATAAAAAGGATGGGAAGAAATAAATTAGTAGAAATAGGCATGAATTAGGCTAAGAAATCTATTTCTTTCTCTAAAATTCCAACGTCTTAACCCATTCACGTAGTTCAACGCATAAATATGCTTCTGGCAGCTTTTCGATACAATTTAATAGAAAGTTTACCGTTCGCTCCAAAGTAGCGAAGTAGGGAGTATGCCAGTTTAATAAATCAGCTTGCAACGTTATTAGGCATCACGTCTTAATAACCGACTATTGAGCTCATCTCGCAAGAGGATTTATTACTGGATTCTTTGCCGAAGTATTTATACATTACGTCAGCTCTTGATGGCAGGCTTTCTATAATATATGGCTCTATTACGTTAAGGAAAGTAAGTTTTTGTGTTTTATAAGAGTTACGCGTGATAGTTATTTAATAATGTTTTGTACCATTTGATTGATAACTAAAATGTACCCGGATAAATTCATACACTGTTCATTAGACGCAAAGTAAGCTCTAAGCTTGTATTATGGAATCTAAAACTGATTTTGTCCTGTTTATTGCTTAAATGTGCACTTGACTGGGGTCCAGGTCCAGGTTCTATTTCCAGGTCGAGCAACACATGTTCACTACTTTCTCAGCAATGTTTCGGTTTGAAATCAGTACTGATATCTTGGATGAAATGAGAGGCCTTTGTCCAACAGTGGGTTATTAAAGCTTTTCATTGCTTAATATCTTTTTTACGTCCATACTACACAGCTAGAGACATCGAACAATACCTACCTACTGTTTATAACGATCTAGCTAGTGCATTGAAACGTGTAGAAAAAAATTGACAACACTATTGAAATATTAGACCCTACACAACCGAAAAAAGAAAATATTCTTTTCGGTTACATTTATATGCGTACATTATTTATATTGGGTGTGATATCTTGCCGTATCTTTTGTTTACCGCTAGTGACGCCCCGAAGGACTCGATGCTTTCAGGTATATACGAGTTCGGAATATCGATTGTATACCGATACCTTTGTTTATTATGATGCGAGGAGACACTTCTGTGTACAGATATGTTTATATTTAGTCGAGGTCAGCTGTTAAACAACTCATAAACACAGAAACCTCTTCGCTGCGAACATGCTAGTTCTATGAAACAACTATGCTAGCTTTTTTGGTACATTCCAGTAGAGAAGACACATAATAGTGTTGATTTTGATTGTACCTTTTATCGACCTAAGTATATCTCAAATTACGGTAAATTTTTTGACCTGAAGGATCTTCTGGCCGATCAAAACAGAAAAGGGTTCGAATAAAAAAAAATCCGTCAGAAATAATCGGTAAAAACGATCACAACCCTAACATAGGAGCATAAATTGAATTATCGGTACCCACTAGTAACTGTGTCGACGGCGTTGTGTCCAGGGACTTGGTTATTGAATTTATTTACATACATACATATTTACATACGCGAAAAAGCACCGCAATAAAAAACTGTCATATATCTTGTTCGACGAGGGAGGTTCAGAGACAAACATAATCTGTTTCAGATGAATAGAATTTCATATTTATGAATTGACTTATGATATGGTGGTAAGGCTTCGTATATTTGGTTGCTACACATAAACGGGTGATTTATGTATGCAATATACAAGTTTATTATACGTACATACATAAATCTCAAACACATTTGGCCTTCAAACTCTCAGATATAATACTCAGTTTAAAAATCGCAGCGAAACAGGAAAAAACGGTGCTCTATCAGAGACTAACATCACCCTCGGTTTTACCCACGTTGTGCTCGTTCCTGTAGGAAATTTAGGATAATAACCTTTCCGTTAAATGTGGCTATCCATTACAAAAATAAGTATTCGAATCGGATTGGTAGTTTCTGTGATTAGCGTGTTCAAACCACCAAACTCTTCAGCGTTATTATATTAGAATAGATATTGCGTTATCCGTATAATGCGGGTGTTCTGTGTTCAAACTTGAAGTAGGTTAACAAAAGTAGCATATAATTAGGATCGTATAGGATGTAGGTTACGTCGAACCGCAACCGTCATCATAACTCAGAGTAACACAGTTTAATCAGCAGTTAGGCATCCCCAAGGCGCAGTTAACAAATCGCAACTTTGTCTCAACGCAAGCCAGATGTTTGTAATTACTTTTTAACCCAATTACTAAGACTAGATGGTACGGTATGAGCCATTGAATGTTTATTATTATTCACTGCGCTCTTATAAAAACCTTCTTTACTGACTCGTAAAAAATGTTAACGCCTTTCATAAGTTTAATGTCTACGTGAAATATTATTTTGTCGTAACCTGAAATTGTTGCTACTTATGACCGGCTATATTAATGAAAATATTGTGCGTTTGTTTTTAATTTGCTTTTTAATGATAGTCTGGTACTGAATAATGGTTTATGGGTCAGTTATAATGAATGTGGGTCAAAATAATAATGGTTTTACAGAGATTTTTCCACGCGCTCTATTGTACCATCATATAATAAAAAAGTAAAGTAATAGCCTGTAATTTCCCACTGCTGGGCAAGGGCCTCTCGTCTCACTGAAGATATCAGTACAGTGAGGAGGATTAGGCGTAATCACTACGCTTGTTAAATATTTTAAACACAGTGTCAACAACTTACAGTCTTCAGTATTTGGCTTCGATCAACATTATTTGGTTATATTTAGTTAATTTCCTCAAATCAAATAAGTACTACATTGCTTTAACATAATGTTTACATGAACCTAACTAATACTACAAGTTACCTCGCCTAGCTAAGTAAACGCAATATATTCCGTGATCCATCCATCATGGTTTGACACGAGCACATGCCGCTGTTGAGCTGAACGAAAATAATTTAACATCTCATTGCATTGAAGCGAACCGAACCAATTTCAAGAATGAATGATATCGCAATGTCAATAGCAGCCTGAAGTCAAACCTCTAGGGATAGAGTTTCGGAAACCAATCGGGTATATCGTTCAAACGGTATCTTGTGCCGTGTTTTGAGTTTATTTTGTTGATAGATTGAAATTAAAATCATACACTGCACATCATCAAAAAACCCTCTGATTGTAAAGGCCGACACTACGTTAAGAGTGCGCACGTCGCGGGCCCATACAAAAGTGAACAGTCGCGGGCGCCCGCGGCGTGCGCACGCCGCGTGAGTACGCCACTTGTGGCTTCATATAAAAGTGAACCGTCGCGTGCGCCCGTCGCGTGCGGTATCCAATAAAAGTGAACCGACCCATGACGGGCGCACGCTTAACGCAGTGTTGACCCTAAGGTAAAAATAATAGTTAAATTGGAAGATAAAAGAATAGGATGCAGGAAATCCCGATCGCCAATATACTGTAATAATGGTAGACTAACTAGAGGCAACAATCGCAAAGGTACTCTTAATTACATGGTGCACTTTATAAGCCTCTTCAAGTGAAACAAAATGCTTCAAGTGCCAACTACGTTTATTTTCCGTAGCAACTTTTACTACGAGGCTACGACTGCGTAGCATGCTTTCGTAGCATACAAGTGCTACGCTTTACTTCTGTATTGCATAAGCCAAACATTTAAATTCAGATTCTGAAAATAAACACATTCTCAACCCTTTAAACCAACTTTACCATATTTATCCTAAATTTATGGGAAAATAGACAGACCCGATACTTTACAAGTCAACAATTTACCCGTGTTTAGTTTAAACACTCATAAAGGGTTCAACAAAATATTTTACAGTTTGCGTTAATCTATTAAAATTCCTAACCCGGTTACCGCTGCCTTATGTAATAGGCGCCGCATTCCGGAGCGTTCACAAACGCATTTTATCGACGTACACACACTCCATGTATTAATTTATGAGACATTTAACCACTTTATCTCAAAGTTGGGATTATTAATTGGATTAATTTGTTCGTTATTGATTTCCGTGCGCGTACAAAGCGACCGTGCGTAACTTAGTTCATTTTCATATTAATTTGCACAGAGCGAAATCAAACATGCGCGCTCGCTGTTTGTTCAATACATTGCATTGTATTTTTTTCGTGTTTTTAGAGTTGAATCAATATTTTGTTTTTTTGAATGACGATGTTAGATAGGTGATGCTTTGTTAGGTTTGATTTTCATATACAAATATAGCTGTGCAGATGAAACTGAATATATTCGAGCATAAAGCTAAGTCTTTTAACTCTTAGCGCATACATTTTTTGATCGCAAATGACGTATTTACTTATGTATTAAGTGTTCGCAGTAAGTTCGAGAAAGTAAGCCTCAAACATAGTCAAACGATTGAAACGACAGGGACCGACAATTTAACGTGACCTCCTAAGCACGGTAGCACTCAGATAAAAATGCCACTATCGCACGCCAATATAAATAGGGGCTGCACGTTACTGAACAATCGCATTGAATGAACTGATTTAATAGAAACGCAACCTCATGGGGACTATTAACAACTATTATGAACTATTCACAGCAAATTCTTTACAGCAACGAGTATAATGCGAGTAAAGCTGTGAGTCTTTGCTAGTTCAGTTTCAGATACGTAGTATAATCCCTGTGTTAACATTTGCAACTCAAAGTTAATTGTCATAATTACATTTTGAGAGTTTAGGGACTGCAGCGGATGTGGTGTTTACCCTTACCCACATCCCTTTGTTTGTACTTGATGATGAATTGATAATAATCCTTATTCGTTCGGGACTAAACACTAATTTTGTTTGAATTTTCTTAACTGTTAAAAAGAGTTTTTAAAGGGTTTATTTATAAAGTTATTTTCGTGGTACTTTAAACTCTGTATCCAAAAAAGTTAATGTTATTTTGAACGGTTAAATTATGATTGGAAATAAAAATATGCATAAGTAAATTAAATTTATATTAAGTAATGATAATAATATCAAATTAAGTCCTAGATTTTTTTATATCTAGAGTGTATAAACGTTTTAATTTTTTTCCAAAAAAAAATTCTTAGAACATACCAGTACTATATAGTTTTACTAAAGTGTTAAGGTACTTACAGACTTTGTAAGTCCCGGTCCACCGAATTTCCCCATTCGCGGTGCGGTCCTGAACGTACATTTGTTTCAAATATTTATCACACAATCCCCGCGCACTCATTCATCTATGCTGCAATTTATTTTTCAGTGAACCCTGTTAGAGTGAGGTGACCATAATTTTTGGGGAACTATTTTTATGCTACATAAAACAAAAATGTTATTGGTACACGTAGATTTTATATGATAGGTAGTTTATATTAATAACTTTTTTTTATTTGGTTACCTAATTCACAGGATGCAGGAATACGATATATGATATCATATTTTTCTATTAAATATTATATTTTTTAAATCTAAACTTTTTTAAATGTTGTACAAAATATACTGTCACTCTAAACTGTGTGGTTACTAGGTTTTTAATCCTGTTAAGCCACCGCCACAACGCAACCCTCAACCAAAATAAAAATAAGGAAAAAATTCTTAATTACACTACATATCGGCATGTAACTACATTATAGCGCTCGTGGCGCAGTGTCACTAAGCAATGTTAGATCATTGCGATTGCTAAGCAATGTGCAGCTCGACCCCTACTTGGATGGGTGGCCGATAGCGGTATTTTTACCTGAGCGCTTCCGTGCTTCAGAGGGCACGTTAAATTTCGGATCCAGCTATTGCAATCGCCAGACTATGTTGAAGACCTTTAGGCGGTCAAAATTATACATTTTACCTCATTATAATATTAGTATAGTATTAGTATATATACATGAAATATAATGGAAAATTCCATACGTTAATTGTTGGCACCTGCCTAATTGATGAACCTGGTAATGTTTATAATTATCATATATTGTTATATTATATCGCTCGTGAATACCTCAAACGATATCTCGAGAAATAATCTCGACAAAATTACTTAGGTTCATGTTGTAAAGAGAGGTGTGCGATGTAACGCTATACTATAAATTCCAATAAACTGTGTATTTCTTGCCTTAGTCACCGTATATTTCAAAACACAATATCTATTTTATGTAGGAATTAACATATTTTTAGGATAAATACTAACAACAGGTTTAAGTTTAAAGTAAAGTAAAGTATTGCAGAACGATAAGTTTGGGCTCAAAATAAATAATAAATAAATAAATAAATATGTCTTTATTTCAGGCAATAGGACCCATATCATACAATACAATACAATATCATTATACATGAAAAATACAAAAATAATAAAAATAAATATATAAGTAGTTCTTATTGTGAGGACACAATGTCATTTTGTATTGGCAGAGCGATGCACTGCTGTCCAGTGTTTGAAGGTGGAGCAGTCCACCCGCTCAGTCAACATCATAAGAATCTAAAAATAAATATATTAATAACGACCAGTGCCCCGCGGTTTTTATCCACGTTGTGCCCGTTCCCATGGGAATTTTGGGATGAAACATTCCTATACCCTTCCCTTTGAATGTGCCTATCCACTTCAAAAAGAAATTATATTCAGATCGAATAGGTAGTTTCTGAGATTTAGAACAAACAAACAAACAAAGTTAGAAACTGTACCTCTTTATAATCTATATTAATAAAAATGAATTGATGTTCGTTAGTCTGCTTAAAACTCGAGAACGGCTGAACCGATTTGGCTAATTTTGGTCTTGAAATATTCATGAAAGTCCAGGGAAGGTTTAAACGGTTAGCAGTGAGGAAGAAAATGCAGGTGAAACCGCAGGGCACAGCTAAGTAGTAATAGTATTGATTTTTTAAACTCGAGTTTTGAAAATACACATCTATAGCTTCCAGTGTGTAATCACCCCGAGCAAATTGCTCAGAAGCTCATATTAAAGGTGTTGAGCATTTATAATTTGACTAATGTATGGTGCGCAATATAAAAGCGACGTTTGAGCAATGAAAATGCATTAATTTTGTTGAAAATGTGTGATAAAGCCAGAACAGAATATACGTTCCGCCCTTTGAAGTAAATTAACTCGATGGTGAAATTTCACCCATCGCTGCTACCTATTGTAATACCTTTGTAACCACAGTTTAATAATTTTCTCACAATATTATGTGTGTATACTTCTTTATAATTAAAACATATAATTACCTAGCCCCGTTTCAGTGGGAAAAATATACTTAACACTGAAATATAATTCAGCTTTTTGTATTCAACATGAATTGTAGGAACACAACGCACTGTATCTCTGGGTAAAGATTACATCGTCAGCGTAAAGAGAAATTGCAACTCCGTCTGGAGACGGAAACCTCCAGCGCCCCCATTTGCAATCATCATCAAAATTCAACCAAGCAATACGACAAAGCTGAAAATTGTTCCTCTAGGCCCAAACATACTTAATTTCATAGCAATTCGAGTCACGCGCCAACGATTTTCAAGTGCCACGCGATGTCTTCACGAATTTTTATTTTTCCGATTTCTTAAGGCGTGACAACGTATGCTTTTTCAACGTGAGCCTTAAAGAAAATCCCTTACAGCCTGCGAAATTATTTACTTGTTTAATATAGTTGGCGTTGTCATTCGAATCACGTCTCGCAGTCGGCTAGGTGCGAAGACTTATTCATGATGGTTGTACATTAATATTTTTATGTTTGCGACTCTATTTCGAGGGGAGAAGGTTCGAAATCCATAGTGAGATTCGGAGGCACAAGCTTAATCTAGAGCGGATATAATTTTTATGTTATCCTTCTCCGGTAGTCATTCGTGTAAAAGTAAAACCGTCCGTAAGATTTCCTAGGTAGATATGATAACACGGGTAATATCGGGAAAAAGGCGGGTTCTCCGGGGAATTGTAATAACCTCCAATTTGGGATTCGCAAAAAGAAACTTAACCACTAAAAGCGGGACCTAATAATTAAGGTTTGTAAATTAGTCGAGCTCCCGGAGGGGTTTAAAATGCGGATCCCGAGAAATCTATTCAATTACGAAGGTATTTTGTATCTTTATGAAATGATACATTAATGATATTAGGAATTATGAGAAATATGTACAAAAAGTATGTTTGTCATTTTACTTAACATATTATTTGATATTTGTCAGAAGCTTTGAAATCTATAAATACCTAGGTCATGTACCTACATCTGTTTTAAAAATAAGTAATGGTGATTTTAAAATTTTTATCTCATATTCATCTCTAAATTATTATTTATGCTATTTACAAAAAAAGAACTCCATAACTATTCTCGTTTATACATATCTTGACCGCAAACATTATAAAATTGTCACAGAAACCGTTGAAGCCACGAGCAGAATCACATAACGCTACTAATACTTCCCACAACCATTAACCACCCCTTCAGGTAAAGGGTGTTTATAAAGAAGAGTAGACGATCAATCATTCTCACTTTGGCAGGCGCATGTGTTTTCAATGTAACGTTTTTCACGCATTGTGAAGTAATAACTGGAGTGATATACCACCGTGTATCATTAGTAGCTTGGATCAAAACAGAAATACGTATTAAACATCACTAGTATAAAACAAAGTCGCGTCTGTTTGTCTTCTGATTGTCTGTTTGTCTGTATGCTTAAATCTTTAAAATTACGCAACGGATTTTGATGCGGTTTTTTGTAATAGGTAGAGTGATTAAAGAGGAAGGTTTTTATGTAAAAAAATTCCCGAAATTCCCACGGGAACGGGCATAATGCGGGTAAAACCACGGGGCGCTGCTAGTACTCTTATATTTTGAAAGAAAATTCAAAAAAGTTAATGTCTGACCAAATAATTTCGTCAATCGTCATCAAAACTTAGTTTTGCTTTGGTAGAAGTTTGAGTAGTTTAGTAGCCAATCCAGGTGTTGGAGTTTATAGTTCGCCGAATGCATCTAAGAACCTTGATTGAAACAATGAGCACCGACAATTTAACGAGTTCTAACATGACGTTCCGATACAAAAGGCCTTTATCACTCACCCAAGTGGTTGCTGAGCCTTTGCTGATTTTTTTATATTATACCAGCTGCGCCCCGCGGTTTCACCCGCCTTGTACCCGTTCCCGCGGGAATTTCGGGATGAAAAATAGATGTTGTCCGATTCTCAGGCCTACCCGATATGTACACAAAATTTCATGAGAATCGGTCGAGCCGTTTCAGAGGAGTTCAATTACGCACCCCGTGACACGAGAATTTTATATATTAGATTCAGTTTTGGTCCAAAAGAAACCCTTCCAAACGTGGTACCCGTTCGGCAGCATCACTGAGTCAAACTTCGCCACGAGCGCTACACACAAGCGCTTTTGAAAGGATAGTTCAATTAAAGCAATAATCGATTTTGAATAGCGTCCAAAGCAGAGGCTCAAAGTCTAGATAAAAAATAAAGGCCGGCCAAGGAAATAAAAATCAGAAAACGCTTATTCCATCTGGCGCTTCCATTTGTCAAAGCCCTGCGTCCTGATTGGACGGTTGTTTTGATGACAAATGTCGTGGGTACGGAACCAGAAGCCTTGATTTGGGATCCTCTGAGCCCTAGGGCTTGTAAAAGTGTCTATCGGCAGTTTTCTGAGGTAACAAATTGATAGGACGCACTTTATTTATTGGACAGTTTCTGTTTAGTTGAATAAGCATTACGCTCTAGAATGAGTAAGTGTCTTGTTCATTTCTTTATTATTATATCACTAGCAGCGTCCCGCGGTGTTACCCGCGTTGTGCCCGTTCCCACGGAAATTTCGGGATAAAATGTATCTTATGTGTTATTCTGATGTATAACCCATATTACTGTAAAGTTTCATCCAAATGCGTCCAGTAGTTATTTCGAGAAAGAGTAACAAAAATACATACATAAATCCTCACGAACTTTCGCATTTATAATATTAGTAGGGGTTTGATACTTATATACTGTCGTTTTAATGAGCCTGACTGTTCCTTGTAATATAAATACAATTGTATAGTATGTAGGCGATTATACTCGAAAAAAGTAATGACATCAGTATACTAATAAACGGGATTATATCGCGTTAGAATATATAAAGTGTCTATTAAAATATATACCCGTTCGTTTGGATCGGATTACACCGCTCGTGGTCACAAGATGACTGAATAACATCCTTCCATCTTTAGCGCCCTTAGAGACGACAAAATACTTCTATAGTAGAGATTTAATGACTGATTTTAACATGTTATATATAAAAAATTACGTAAATTAGTTAAATGTCGATTTAATGAACAATTCTGAGTGCGGCATTACTTTTTCCAAAATTTCCCTAAAATACACAATGAGAAATTATATTTTGCACTAACTTAAACAAAGCGTAGAGTAACAAAAGTGGGCAACACCAAGTAGTTATCAGCCATGTCCAGGAGCCGGCTAGTGTTGCCAACTAATTACCCGACTACCCCAAATATGGGGTGATATTTTATTTTTGGAATTTGCATATTTTGTGCGGACTTGTTTTTAGTTCATTGCGTGGTCTACAGTATTATAACGGAATATTGTGGCACAGTGTTATTTTTTGAACACATTTATTTCAATTTTTAGGAAAATGTTTTAAATACAAATGTTTAAATATATTTCTAAGTTTAATTTAATACTTTTGTTTTCGCCAGATAGTATAAAAAAGGTTATAATTGATTGCCGAGTAACTATTTCTATGAAAAAAATAACACAATATCAAAATTGATTCAGTAAATTTTACAACAATGGCAACATCACTATCATAGGGCCCTCTTTACACAAGCCAGCGAATGTGTGAAATAAATCTCTTTCCATTGAGAATCAACCTCCCTAAGTGACAGAATCTCTAGTGAACACTCAGCACTATTTCAACGTTTAAATTTGGAAGAAAATTTTGAATTAGGAATTTTATTATTGTTCCTTTTAAACGTGGGTGGCGTTGTCTATGAAACAATAAGCCGGTGTTCGGTTTTTAAATTTATTTTTAGAATATTTTAAATAAAGTAGTTTTATTACTTTTACTAAAATCCCTGATATGAGTTTCAAGCATGATTGAAGAAATAGGTATGTAGAAAAAAATCTCCAAAAGAAGACACTTATCTCCTAAAATAATACAACGAGAAAAGCTATTATTTTGAGACAATATTACGAAATACCACACACACATCTCAACTACACAACACATAAGATATCCTGAAACATGCCCTAAAGCGAAAGGCGGTAGTAATAAATAAATCAAAGTGTAAAATAACAATGAGCAATAAATCCAGCTGCGTTAATTGGGAGTCAGATGTCGATGGGTAAACATCGGCGCAATTACACGCTACCTGTCCGGACCATGTGCCGAATCATATGATTTTTATACGGGGACGTAATAAGGACAAGTATGAGAGGGGCAAGGTATCGATTAATCATTCACTCATTAATTTCGAGTAAGTTAGATTAATCATTACATATTAGCAAGTAGTACACAGAAATGTGAAGTGTACTTCGAAAATTCGCCCACATCAAGGTAGTGCTTGCGAAGAAAATATCGTGAAATGTTTTATACTGCTATGTATAATGTCTACTCTCCTTAATAGTAGAGTCTAATAATACAGTACCTATTTATTTATCGACTTTTTACTCAAAGAATAAGAAAAACAAAACACTAACACTAAACAAAGCTTAAACATTAACTGCCGCATTCAGGGACGCTGTTATTTATTAATAACTATATGACATAATTTTTCTCCTATTACATATAAAAATCACTCATTAAATCTCTACTAAGAAAGCATTTGACGTCTCTGATTACGACGGTAAGCCACAATAAATAATGATAAATAAGAAGTCGCTATTTCCCCCTCCTGAGTACGTCCACCGAATTTAATAGCACGATAATGATATTCAATATCGTGTTCATTGATTAATTATGATTTATTGATCATCTGTTGGTAGCAAAAACGTTTCGTAAGGTTCGGGTTAAATGGGTTAATTATGGTAATATTAGTTACTTAGGAATAAAACTTGATATAATTTTCTTATACCTACTGAACAAGGTAATTATATTATTTTAATTAAAGCATGTGTTATGTGCTACGAATGTGCTACGCCACAAATCTTCCACTCCGGTCCCTAGGCTACGACAATTGCTACGAATTTTCTACGACTACGCAGAATTTCTCACACGTAGGCTACAAAAAAGTTGTTTAAAAAACTAATCACTACAACAGCGCACTTCACGGAATTGAAACAGTTAATGAATAAGTATAAATAATAAAAATAAAACAATACAGCTGTCAGAAAAGAGTGTAATTTGGCATAAAAGAGAACGAAGAAAGGAATACGATTAAAGCTCGCATTTACCTTTTTTATGTAGCAGGCAGTTGGAATTAACTCTTTTTAGTACCAAACAGTAATGATACCACGAAAATAAAATGTTTTTCCCTAACTGTACCTTTGCGGGTTTGTGCTGAACGAAAATTTAGGTAATTATCATTAGCTTATACTCCTAAATCTTTTTTAATCCTTTTATTCTTAATGTTTGAATATTTTTTAATGTACAATATACTTGTATCTACTTTGCAATACAAATAATATTATGTATATACTTGTACTAGCAGTAACCTACGGTTTTACCCGCGTTGTGCCTGTTCCCGTGGTAATTTTGGCATACAAAAAAAGCTTTGATAGCTTACGCTTTCCGTTAAATGTTGCTAGCCATAACAAAAATAACTATTCAAATTTGATGGTACTTTCTAAAATTAGTTAGTAGATAAGGTTTATTGTATTGGTATCTAGATAATAATTTAAATTAAACCTTCTGATGTATATAATAATTATAAACCTCATAGGGATATATCCATTAAAACCAAATCTAAATGAAGAAGCCTCCTATTCGTGTGATTTTTATTGTAAACAATAATAACAGGTTTATAAATACTGATACAGTAATGTTTGAATGAATGATTTTGGCTGTCATAGGAAATCTGTCACATATTTATTAATTTAATAATAATTCTCTATGAGTGTTTTATTCTATGTTTCGTAAAAACAAATGAAATGATTTTCGTATGTGACCAAAACAATTAATCCAATAATAACTTTTTAAATATTCAACTATTTGCGGTTTTGACTTCAATCGGTATTTAATAATAAATATTGGTGACATTTTTGGACATTATTCAATGTTTTAATTGATCGGATTCCGATTTATTGTGGAAGTTTTTACTGTGGTTTCCTCTGCTCTGTGACTGCCGCACTCTGTGATGTCCATTAAATCGATACTTAACTAATTAACATTATATTTCATAACTAGCAGCGCCCCGCGGTAGTACCCGCGTTGTTCCCGTTCCCGTGGGAATTTCGGAATAAAAAGTAGCCTATAACCTTCCCGTTGAATGTGGCTATCCATTACAAAAAGAATTTTTCAAATCGGTTCAGTAGTTTCTGAGATTAGCGCATTTAAACAAACAAACAAACAAACAAACAAACAAACAAACAAACAAAACAAACTCTTCAGCTTTATAATATTAGTATAGATAGATTTACATGTCAAAAATCTGAATAGTTTGATATCTCGAAAGACGGCGGTTAAAGTTCAAAGTGCAACTGTCAACGCACGTGGCATTCAGGGAACGACGTAGGTACTTGAATCGCATTAATTTTTGGTTACGTATGTAAAAAAATCAAGGGGTTGTACTCCGGGAGTGCCAGCGGAAGTGAAAACTTTAATATTAACGTTGTGCATTTTTTATATTTTGGTAAGGTTAGAGAATAATTTTGCTCGAATTGCTTTAATTATCAGTATAAAGTGCTATCATTTATGTGGTAAAATACAATATTTATTGCGCTATCATAGACAAGCATGACAATTTATATTACATTAAAAATTCAACACTTCATCCATCCATCCATATTTTCAACGAATCTTTCACCATCATCATTAACAAAACCATCATCGCCAATAGCTGAAGTAAGAACCTAACAATTTGGATTCAAACCTATTTAAATGTCTAATAAAGACCGCATCAATAGTAGTTTTGTATTTCGTTGTGCTAAGATTTGGCATCCTAAGATGTCATTTGACATCATTTTGATCATTTGATTTTTGGATGAAAAAATCTGGATAAGGATCTATCTTTCTTTTTAGCAATTGATCCAAGTTTATCAAACAACGCAAGTCGTAAATCATCATATAAATCTGCGTTTGTGATATTCATCAATTGGGTTTTCATTAGGAATTGTACCAAATGACATCGTTTATCTCCTCTCCATCATCAGAAACATATTCATGCCATAACTCCCTGCAGATTCCCAATGTTTTCTCAATGTCATGATTTGATGCGAACTCTTTTCTTCGATCTAGAATAAGTGCCTCATTTTCTTCGTATAACTGAAGATATCGTAATTCTGCAAGAATTTCCGATTCTTCATGACGGAACGGAAGGTGCAAGGTAACCATTTCTCTCCGATACTCATTGTAGTCCTTTTCCATATCATAATTGCGGTATCGTATAACTTTTGGTTCTTCCCTGAGTACATAGTCACCCTTGTTATTTTTATAATATTTAGCAACAAACTGAGCAAGAGAAATATCTGCTAAATCTTCAGGTCTCTTCTCATACTTGTCGAACCAATTCTCCTTCCATACGTCGGTGGAATCATCTTCTAGTTCACTTAATTCTTTCATTGTCTTCTTTATTCTGTGCCTTTCGACCGGCAAAATGGTTGGTATATAGACAATTCCAGTTGAACTTTTTGACATTGGCTCTCTCAATAAATACCATGCAGCCTCTTGACTCGTCATCTCAGTGTGTTTCAAAAAAATATTGCTAATATTTTTAGTAATGTCAGATAAATTAAACTCAGGATGTTCATCCATTATTTCAATTATTTGTCTTCGTAAATTGCTAATACCTCTGTTAGTTTTGTTAACATATTCGACCACGTAAGCTGCACAAGAATATTCTTCAGTTATAAATTGAAAATCGGTGCTGGATCTGACAATGTTGAATATGAACGGATTGAATGGAATATTCCACTTTTCACATGGTTCACGTTTTGGAAAAACTCGTGGCCTATTAATTCCTGCTCGAATTATTTTGACATATTCGTCATCTGAAGCAATATCATTTTCATCGTAGAACGATTGAAAACCATTGTATTCGTATATTTCCAAGTTTTTTTGGATTGTATTATATTTAGCCTTGTACTGTTGGAAACCATTTTCTGTATCTAGCATAGGCGTCAAAATCATGGTTTTCTTAACTGGCATAAACGGAGCGTCTAATCTACATTTTTCTCGTTTCGATACCATACTTTTATAGCAAGTAAAAGTATGCTTATGAGTTTGTAACCGGATATCACCAGAAGCTTCGGCAGCAGATACTGATATCAGAAAATCGATAAGATCAATAGCTTCATTGTAATCTTTGTTAAGGGCATCTTCTGGGGCATTATCTAACCAAGCTAAAATATGCGCATGTGGACCTCGATGTTGAAATTCAAGTGTATTAAAGTAATACAAAATCCTGTATTTTTTTAAAGGACTGTGCCTTTTTGATTGTAATATTTTTAAAAGAATTTCAACCAACTTATTAAAGTATATAGCACACGTCACGGCATCGTCATTAATAAGAGTGCTTTTCTCAATAAAATGCAAATCTGCAGCCTCTTCAACCGATATTTCAGCATTATTTTTCAAATTATACAACAGTTGTAATAATTTAGGCCATCCAATTTGATTAGC
This sequence comes from Cyclophora punctaria, assembly GCA_951394245.1. Classification (NCBI taxonomy): domain Eukaryota; kingdom Metazoa; phylum Arthropoda; class Insecta; order Lepidoptera; family Geometridae; genus Cyclophora; species Cyclophora punctaria. The sequence continues at coordinate 7,611,592 of OX596184.1, forward strand.
ACTTATGGTAAAGAAAACAGTTGGCTTACCGTATTGACGAATCATAGCAAAAAGATCTCTTTTTCTTTCTGCCCAATAGTATGCTGAATTCGGAATAGAACGAAGGAATGCCAAATTAGTTTCAATGCAGCCATTAATATAATCATCAGATTGTATTTTCTCTTTAGTTATTGGAACATCTTGGCCGACATCCTTGAATGCAATATGAAGAGAGTCCTTAATTCTAATTCTCATTATTTTCATAGCCATGTACAACAAGTGTTGTGGGGTTACTCCACGTCTATCAGATCTCCTTAGTTCACTTGTAGCCATCATGAAGGGTGTGACCGCATGCCTAAATTCTCTGAATTGCCCCAAATATATTTGTGGAAAAGATAATTCTTCAGCATGTTCATCGAATAGCAAACTTTTTGGAGCATCACCTAAAAATGAAAGCAAAAGTGAATGATATAATATATAATGTATCTTCTTGTTCAATAAATTAAAGTAACATGAAAATAAAAATAAAAGCTACCTTCGTCTGAAGCGGTTCTCAAGTACATATCGTCGTTCCACATCAATGTTTGCTGCTGTGCCATTAAACTTTCCTCGATAGGTATTTGTTCTAAAATATCATTGTCACCATCTTCATCAAAGATAATTTCTTCTTTAACGTCATAACTTCTATCGTTCAAAAAAGCATCGTCAACCAAAACGCCGTAGGTCTTGTAAAGAGGAGTATCCTTTAAATATCGTAACCACACTTTTATTTTTCTCTTCGCCACTATACCATACAAGAAGCTAGATTTGAGGATTTTTTTCCTTTTAATGTGAACTGCTATAGCATGATCATCATCCACTTGTCTTGGTAACTGATACACCATTGTGTTTTCTTCAATTGGAACATTTATCACCTGCCCGTATATACCACGTTGACCGTGAACATGCCGAAGCCTTCGAATTTGCATAAATGAAATCCTTGGAGATATAAACCTTTCAGTTACCAAGTCCAAAGGAAAGTCTTTAAGACAGTTTGGAAGTGGTGGGTATTTGAACCCATTGTAAACTGATAGTGGTGGGATATGTTGCTTTTGAATGGCTATAAAGCAAGTCGAACATATTTTTATTTTCAGTATAGCAATGTTTGAGAGCAATGTTCTTATAAATTTAGTAAGTGGATTTTCATCGTTATTTTGCACATATTTCAAATCTTTCCTAAACCATAGTCTGTCACAAATGTCACAAGCATGACCAAAATCATTTTCAAAAAAATCTTTTTCAAATTGTCGATGAGCAGAAGAATTCTGTTGAAAAGCAGAGTATATTTGAAGATGTATATTAGGAGGGGATGATTCAACAACTTGAGAAGGAAAATGCCTTTGCCGCACTCTATCTTCGAAAGACTTGTAGTTAGAAAGTATTGATAGACTTGAAGGTACACCTCTCGACAATAAATCTGAAATTTGTGAAGTATGACTGACTGGTTGTACATATGACACATCTCTGGCGGACAGGCCTGTCTGTAAATTTGATGTTCTTTTTTTATCTCGATATCGCTTAGAATATTCTTTGTTTTTCTGCTTTTGTTTTCTTTCGTTTTCTTTCTGCTTTTCATCATCAGATAAATAAGGCGTAAAGTGCAGCTCACAAAGATTAAGATGAATCCAATTGTGTGTATCATTTGCTTTAAAATGACAGAAGCGAGTGTCTTCATTTTTTGAAATTACGTTAAAATATTGGTAATGCACACAAATATTTTGATTGTAAAATTTTGCAAACAAATATAAACAATTCAAGTCTCCGTATTCATTGTTACTTGAGAGTATGTTAAATACTTCCTGTGGATTTTGGCAGGTGTTTAAATAAGGTGAATCACGTAACTGTCTTCTCAAATCACAAGTTGAAATTTGAAGTTGCAGAACACGTATGAGGGAGTGGAACAGACAATTACCATCTCCTGGAATATCTGTGTCTCTGTGTAGAATGACATTGGGGGTAATGCACTCGTGGTGCTCTTCATATAAACCAAGTTGTTCGGTGAGGAATTGATTTTGTTCCAGTTGTACATTTTCTAAATTTTGAGAAGCCCTGCATTGCACAACATTATCTTGGTTTTGATTAGTGTCCAATTTCTTTCTTTTCCTGCGAAACAAATAAATTATAAAATAAGATAGTAAGAATATGAATCATTTAAATACATTACAATATTTAAAATATGAAATTAAATTACATTTGCAAATCATCCAGTTTCTTTTGGAACAATTCTTCTACATTGCGTTCCTTTTCCTTCATTTTTGTTCGATAATAATATGCCCTTTGATTCTCGCGATGTCTTTTTCTTTTCTTTTCTTCTTTTTCTTTCTTCGAAACTGTTTTCTTCAAATCTTTTTTACGCTGACGCCATGCCCTTTGGTATTCTCGATTTCGTTCTTTTTTCCTTTTATTTCTTTCTCTGAAAAATTAAGATTATTTTATTCATTAATTTTTATTCCAAATAATTTTAAATATTACATCTATAATGTGTTATATTTATCTATAAGTATTAATTATTTCGTCAAGCAGTACGCTAGACTCGATCTAAACCTAACCTGAATAATAAAATTATATTATTTAAAAAATGACACTGACACCCATTGACATATTTTTTCTATGTGACACCGGATGACATCTTGATTTTTTCAGTTTTAATTTCCTATATTTATTAAACACAATGAACGATGCTATACAAATCTATACCTTGCTTTGCTTTATGACTACAGAAATATCTACCTACATTTTGTACCTACTTGTGTATTATGTACAAGTATGAGCCACATTTCACCCGAGCGAAGCCGGGTTTTCATCTAGTATATTTATAAAGTACTTACTCATTTTCTTTCGCTATTTCTTCGTCAATTCCTTTATTAATAGATGCACTTTGTTCAATTTCCATATTTTAACACTACAAACAAGAATTTTACTATTACACAGTACGATAAGTAAAAGGTACGTAAAGTGGGAATAACTTTTTCCCACAATCTGACCACTACATAGACGGTCGAGCTATCAGCAGTCACCATCTATGAATGCACGTGGCACGCTGTAACACAACAAATTCGCGCAGGCGCACACTGGTCCCAATTAATGAAATCAGGGACATAGAGGTCGAAGTCCGAATTTCAATCTGATTTTTTGTAATTAAGGTCTTTGAGTGATTCTAAGCCTATTTTATAGAATACGTTTTTTTGATATACCTGCCCGTTTTCGAGAAAAAAAATGTTAAGTTTTTTTTTGTATGGAAAAAAATAGATTTTTTTATTTATTTCGTAAAGGGGCAGAGATGTTAAAACCAAACCTTAAAGGGATTAAGGAATACATAATTCCTTGCATTTTCTTTGAAATCATCTACTCCATATCTCTGCCCGTTTAAAAACGGCAGGCGTTCAAAAAATTGTTTTTTCTTTCGTGGTTTTATTGGTTTCAATACACTTGAATAATACTTTAATAGCAATATTGTAATACTAGTACTTCATTCCATCGATACAAAATGGAATTGTAATATTAATAGCTTATGTAACTTTATACCTACATACCTGCTATGTTACTTTTTTACCTGGGTATTGTTTTGCGTAGAGGCTTTTGCAAGGCCGAATATGTTTTATTGTTCACGTTACCTGTAAGTGCCCTCTTTTCATTGATAAGATAAGAAAAGAGGGCACTTACAGGTTACAGGTAATCAAGTAACTTACCTGATTAGTTGTTTTCAAAACGGAGTCATTCGTTTCTCGGATTCTAAAGTTTCAACACGTACCTACGCGCTCTTTACCATTAATATGTCTCAGTTTAAATCAAATTTGGATATATATGTGCTACTGAAATCAAGTGGAAATATCAAAAACAGTGATATATTGTGCACTACGTTGTTAAATCAAATAAACGTTGAAGTTTCTGCTGAAGATCTTAGAATTCTAAAACAGTTCACAAGAACATATGTTGCAAATTTACACAAGAGATGGTTGCAAGCAAATAGATGTCAATCTAATTTTTAAACCAAGAACACGGAATGGTTACATTCGGATATCTCGTGGCCATCTTTAAAATCCATTGATTTGATGTCAATATTTGCGAAAGAGAATTTGGATGTTTCCGAGGAGGTAGATACTTTGTTGGACACTTCACTGGAAGCAATGGAAGCCAGTTCGCAGTCAGATGCTGCTACAAATACTCCAGAGCACAGAAAGCCATTTGACGATCTATCAAACAAGCATAAAAGAAGGCGCCTTTCATCTCTTAAAAACCACTCCGAAGAAGAATTACTGTCTGCATTATTAGATAGATTGAAAGACAATGATAATATTCTTTTGGCTGAGGTTATTCACGGTCTTTATAAGGATACTGAAAAGACCAAAAATATGCACGATTTTATGTTCAAAATTCAATCCAAATCGCAGAGCAGCATACCGCAAGATGAAGCACTGGCACTTGTGACTGCTCTCAAACTTTCGAAGTGGCAATATCTTACATTAAGAAAATCATTGTCAGAAGCTAAAATAGTGCCTCTGCCATCTTATCAAAAACTACTTGAAGCAAAAAAATCATGCTATCCTGAAGATATATCGATTTCAGAAACAGGTGTCCGGATTAAGTTACAATCAATACTAGATTTGACGGTAAAGAAAATTTTTAAAGTGATTGGCCATCGACACTTTGATTCCGGTTTGATCAAATTAATAAGCAAGTGGGGATGAGATGGGTCTTCATCGCACAGCACGTATAAACAAAAAGCAAAAAGTAACATCATTAAAATATCACTATTTAAGTATCATTCAAGTGTATTGAAACCAATAAAACCACGAAAGAAAAAACAATTTTTTGAACGCCTGCCGTTTTTAAACGGGCAGAGATATGGAGTAGATGATTTCAAAGAAAATGCAAGGAATTATGTTTTTCTTAATCCCTTTAAGGTTTGGTTTTAACATCTCTGCCCCTTTACGAAATAAATAAAAAAATCTATTTTTTTCCATACAAAAAAAAACTTAACATTTTTTTTCTCGAAAACGGGCAGGTATATCAAAAAAACGTATTCTATAAAATAGGCTTAGAATCACTCAAAGACCTTAATTACAAAAAATCAGATTGAAATACGGACTTCGACCTCTATGTCCCTGATTTCATTAATTGGGACCAGTGTGAGGCGCCCTGCGTCGCCTAAACGAGACAGCAGACGCAGGCATACATTCTCGCCGTACGGTAGAAAGAGAAGGGAATACTTCCTCTCCTACGCCGCGCCGTCTACTCTCCATCCGTGTTATGAATTTTCGATCAGGTCACGTGTCCTGACGCGAGTTTAGCATTTTTTACCCATCGCAAAAAAAAGTGCACAACGCCGCTAAAGAAGGTTTCACTGTTTCACTTCAATTTTGTTTTAGCATGGGCATATACAAGGTTTTAGTTTAATAGTTTTTGGTATCATTTTTATTAAGTACTTATATTTTTTTATTATGTCTAGTATGCAATTTGGGTTGTATTTACGAGTGCAAGTCATATTTACAAATATTATGATTGTGTCAATTGTGTTGGTTGGTATTTTGATTGACATTATGGGTATAAAATGTTTAAAACGTGACCTGATCAAAAATTCGTTAATAATCAAGTTTTTCTTTTGCCGGCACTCCCAGAGGTCAATCCGGTGATTTTTTATAATGTTGTTTTTAGTTAAATCGTAATAATGTAGCACAATTTCATCTCAATGGATGCACAACTCGAAGAGACTTTTTCGCGGACACTAGGGTCTATATTAACAGTCAGCTCACGCGTCACAATCGCAGCATCCACAGTGCAGAATAAATATACCTTCAAACTACTGACTTCACTCGTTACACTATGATTTGGGTACCAGATTTTTACGTTTGGCATATTTTTGTAAAGTAACTTCAGTGTTTGTACTCGTAGAGCACAATTTTTGGATGTTTGATTTTCTTTCTGAAATCGTTATTCAGGTTAGTTACTCGACAATAAAGTTACTTTAAGTTAAAACTGCTCTTCATTATTATAATTAAATAAAGGCCGTTTTCAGAGACGTCAAATGCTTTCTTAGTAAAGATTTCATCAGTTTAAGTGATTATGATATGTAATGTATAAAAAATTACAAAGATTAGTTAATGGTCGATTAAATGTACGTCTCTGAGTGTAGCAGTAAGACATCATTAATATCATAATGAGCTTTGAATTATCTTGAGTATTTTATAAGCCTACTGGCTGCGCCCCGCGGTTTCACCCGCTTTATAACCGTTCCCGCGGGAATTTCGGGATGAAAAATAGATGTTGTCCGATTCTCAGGCTTACCCGATATGTACACCAAAATTTCATGAGAATCGGTCGAGCCGTTTCAGAGGAGTTCAATTACTACAACGTGACACGAGAATTTTGTATATTAGAGATTTTTGCGTTCAAGGTTAAAACAGAAATTGTTCGATTAGATACTGAATTAGCATTCAGGTTGAATAAAAGCTTAAAATATCAAATAGATGTAAATATGATGTATTTCGAGGAATCCGGGATGGGTCCCAGATCGGTTAGCAACTCCTTTATAATCCCCCTTTACAAATTGGTTTCATAGAAACCATTTTATTCGACTAGACACCTTTTCCCCACAACCAAAGAAAGTGTATTTGAACACGTATAAAAGTTACTTAAAGTGTTAGTCAATTTATGTTCGAGGCACGGAAACACGCCTGAAAAAGAATATGTAGGGTACACTCCGAAGCTTTTGATATTAAAATGTTGAGGGCTTATAAATATTTAATGCAATCTCATTGTGAAGCCGCGTGTAATTCAACGTAGAAATGATTATTCTATCCACCTTTCAGCTCTAATAAATAATATTAATAGCTTATTGTTAAAGTTCTTTGTTCGTTTCTCGGTGTAAAACTAAAAGCTCGCGTAGATGACTTAGGGTCCGTTCCTACTTCGCAGTCGGACCCGAATTTTAATCGAATGTTCCGGAGAGAGAGGTTTTCAACGAGTCCGTTGGCACTAGGATTATGAGAGCGCTTACCCCTGCCCTATGCCCTCCAAAGCACGGTAACTCTGAGGTAGAATTGCCACAATCGGTCACCCATCCAAGTAGAGGTCAGGCTACACGTTGCTTAACAATCGCAATAACACATCGCTTAGTCAAACTAAGCTACGAACACTCCCATCCACAGGGACTTGAATGGGTGGCTGATGGAGGCATTTATATCTCAGCGCTACCGTGCACGTAAGGCACGTAAAGTAGTAGGTCTCGATTGTATCAATCGTTAGACTATGTCGGAGGCCTTTAGGCGGTCTAAAAACGACACCAGGGCTGACTACTTACCTACTCGACAAGAAGAAGAAGTAGCTGTTCTCCGACTTGACACCTCAGTAAGTCTTACCTTAGTCAGTAAAAAAATTGGTTTCGCTCGCCGAATGCCACCGACAATCGCGGTCACCGCAAGCTGCATGTAAATAATTATTCAATGTAATACCGCAATAAGTCATTAAGCTTTCCCTTTATAAATAAAAGTGTCATTCTATTACAACAAAAATAGAGCATTAAAAAGTAAAACGTGAAAGAAAAAACTGATTTATATCACACCCGAACTTTGGCTCTTAGTTATCTCAACTTTACTTATCAGAGAGCCTCAAAGGAAAATGACCAGTTTTGAATGAGGAAACGAGGATTTTTTTTTGTTATTTTTATTCGATTGTGGAAGGAACATCTGTAATTATTCACAAAGATGAATGCCATTTGAGATAATACAGCTCACGTAAAGGTTTATCTTTTTGACAAATTGCTGGTTAAACGTACCTCTATAACTGAGCAGTCGGGTTGATGTAACGCCTTAATTCAGGTACATTGAGTAAGTTCCTTTCCGCAGCCACTTTCATAAATATTATGGAAATATTGCCTTTGTGGGGTGAGTGAGGAATGCATGCGTTGGCTTCCATTTTCAAGTTGAATTCATTGACGGAAATGTACAACTGGAGCGGCCATTTAAAAGAAAAATCTAGATCCAATTTGATGGCTGGAAAGCAAATGGAATTGCGACCAAAATGTCTGAAGCCCTATAAAATGTGAGTCGCTAATGCGCTCTCTTATGTGACTTCGACTTCTAGGTATTATGAACGCGAAAGCTGTTTGTCTGTTGCAATCACATCTAAACCTAAACTATTTTGATGGATTATGACTATGATAAAGTTTTATTGAATATTAAATCACCCATTGGAACAATAGGACTCAATTTTTAAAATGTTTTTAGCATAACTGATAAAATAACTTCTTTATTGACACCTTAAATGTGTCTTAAACAGAGATATCTAAAAACTAAGTCTATAAAAACATCATTAAACCCCTCCCATACAATCTTCGTCCACATTACTTCACAACACAATCCATAACATTGCTTCCACAAAACAATTCAATAAAATACCATAACGACGTTCCTGAGTATTAGAAAACAAAACTAAATTCCGATTGTGTCGCAAAGCCTTCGTATTTACAAGGAAGGAAGCTATGAATAAATTTACTGGAGTTCGTTACCAACTGGATTGGTTGTACGGACTTGTTGGTCCACAAATACTTCTGTACTGGGTGTCTATTTATAGAAAAGTACTAGTTGTTTCCAGAAGTTTCACACACAGCGTACCCTCCTATTTAATATTTAAATAGTTATGTTATTCGGGGCTGAGACGAATTAAAAAACCAGATATTATGACAATCGGTTCCAAGCCCCGCGTGATACATACATATATAAACACTTACATACTCTTTAAACTTAGACCATTTGCACTCAATAAAAATATAGATTTTTTAATAAAATTCTCACAATAACACTACATAATATTTCGGTAGTCTGTCGTAAACCCCTCGGCTAGTAAAACCCATAAGAAAATACGGAAAGCGTCATGTTGTGTGAGTGGCCAAATTACCTTACATAATTACGTCATTATAGTGATGGCATAACCGTTAATGAAACTGAAAACGAGTTTAAACTTTTAAATACCGCTATGAATGCAAGCTGTTTCTCAATTTCGGTAATTTGGCACAATTTTTATGGGCACAAAGTTACATTACTTAGCTGTAAACGCAGTAATAGTACGGTTGTAACTTAAGCCCTGTGCAGACGAGAGAAGTAAACCCACGAATAAAAAGTCCTAAAAAAATTCATTTTTAAGTTAGGTAACTTTCACTCCATCACTATTTCGACGAATAAAACGTTCTTGCGGATAAACGGTCTAAAGTCTATGGTCTACACAAGCCTTTAGGCATTCCCATTTTATTTCCTGTCATTCAGTTTTTATTTCAAAAGTAAATGTACTGTCAGGTAGGTAATCTTTCAGCGAGTTTATTGCATAAAGATTTAACTTTGGAATTTATCAATAAATGATTGGCATTCCTTTACGAATTATATACGCAAAAGTATATCATAGCGTATTAATTATTATACTAGATAGCTAGCAGGGCCCCGTGGCTTTACCTGCGTTGTACCCGTTCCTGTGGGCTATAGGGATGAAAATTAATGCCCGTTGAATGTGGCTATCCATTACAAAATAATTATTCAAATAAGAAAGGTAGTTTCCGAGATTAGCGCGTTCAAACAAACAAAAATAAAACTAAGCAGTTCGTCGCATGCATGAAAAAGTGACCGTGACTGCGCAAAGAATACGGTTGTTGACATTTGACGATCAATAGTCAGCTGTCACCTAATTAGGTGTCCGTAGTTGGCGGATCACCTACTCTACATTGTCATAGTCTGTCATCTAATTAGTTATTCGCAGTCTAGTCTAGTACGTAGTCGTAAGGTGAATGATAGATTCTTCTCATGTTCTTCTATTACGCGGGTGTTTTTTTCCAATTTCAAAGTTAAGTAGCCACTTTTCAACACGTTCGAATACCAAAATCAATATCAACCAAAGAGGCTTGAACATCAAAATCGATTGTCTGATCTACCAAAAAACCATTAAGACATTGTATAAAAGTTAAAATTGTCAATTTGACGAGTGGTGGCGACATTACGAAAGCATTATACAACTTTCTTAGCGATGATCAATCACAGTTTCAAATTGTTTTATTTAGAAGTCGTCTGGCGTAGTAGCAAACGGTTTGGGAGCTTTTCCGGATCGGCAAAGTTTGAATGAGATTGTATTGGCCGAATACCAACTTGTTTCAAGTATATTTTTGGTAAGAGTTCTCTCGACCAATCTAATAGGTGCCGGACGGAATGTACAGACGATAGCAAAAATATTGTATTTTTGAAGTGAAAACTTCTTTAGCGGTGTTGTGTGCTTTTTTGTGATGGGTAAAAATTTTTAAACTCGCCTCAGGACACGTGACCTGATCGAAAATTCGTAAGACGTTTTGACGCTATTATTCAAGTTTTCACTTCTGCCTGCACTCCTGGAGTGCAACCCGTTGATTTTGTTTAAGTATTATTACGGGTAAATAAGTATGAAAATATGTTCATTAATAACATGACGTCATGCAGTGGACAATGCCATACAACATGTAATCATGCAGTGAATAATATTCAATTTGTATTTGATTACACATACACCCATACTCGGAGACGTCAAATGCTTCTACTAAAAATCTCTTGCTACAAAATCTCTGCTAATGTTGACGTTAGTACTAGAGATTTAATGAGTGATTTTGACATGTAATATATGAAAAATAACGTCAATTAGTTAAGTATCGATTTAATGATCGTCTCGTATGCGACAGATAGACATCCTAATTATTACGAAAGAGTTTCCAACACCCACTTAGCACACAAACAACAATATAAATTTTGGTTATACAAAAATATTTTACGTACAAACACTTTTCCTTATGCCATTACCAATACGATACCTTAATAACGGTATTTTCTACGTTACTTATCAAATTACAAATAACGATGGTAAATAATGGAATACCTATTTAATTTGTCAAATATTACCAAGTAACTAAACAATTATAACGAATTTAACTGTAACGTAACTGGACAGCAAACCTATTTCAACTAAACGTCGATTCTAATCAAATATTTAAAACAATTCTACGTATGTAATGGAATTGCTTAGGTAATGAAAACTTTCTAATTCTGAATTTGTGTTTGTTTGGTAAACTGTCTTTTATTTATTCACTAATTTACCTAAGTTTCATAAGGGATCTATTAAGTATGTCTATTACATAATAGGTATATGTACAATGGGTAAATAAAAAAATCTTTCTAAATCGAAATTTTGAACATTTTGATGCATACCAAAAATTTTTTGAGCATTGTACAATTTGAGCATACCAAAAAAATATTTTCATTGCGTCTATAGGCTCAATCTAATTTGAGAAAGAGTTGAAATTAATTTACACACTGTACATACAAAAAAATATGTTTTTGAACATTTTTGAACTACCTCTTTAGAAATCACCGGTTCATAGCTTGTACATATTTGCTCAATACCACCAACCCGTTTGTTTTATATATATATATGCCACCAACTCTTAAAACATTAAACTTGTGAATACCAAAGTAACCATTAAATAAGAAGTAAATAATGAACCAAATCGTATTAAATCTGCGTAAAGGTTTTTGATAGGTATTGAAAGGTATTTGAAATCAAACATTGTCACGCGAAATACGAATCCATTTTACATTCTAATTAAACTAGACGCGAAACAAAGGAAGGCTCTTAAAGGAGATATAAATAATTCAGTTGGTCATGATTCCTTTAATACGCATATATATTTATTTGAATATTTTTATCTGTTTGTTTCCAAACAATGTCTTTAAGCTCTGCGACTCTGAGACATGAAGATTCTAAGGACTAACGACTCTGAGAAATCTCACAATTTTAACGAATGACTCTCACAAGTCTGACCACTCTATTAAATTAAATGAGACGAATAATGACTTTGAGTACTGACGAATCTGACGATTGGGTCGACTCTGGTGATTGACGTATATGACGACTGTGACTGTGACAAGTAACGGCAGGCGAATCTGACAACAATGACAATTGATACTTAACGATTATGGTTAAAAATATGAATTAATATTATGTATCATCTTTTTATTCTTATTACTGATGGTCAAGTTGACCATCCACTCGATAAGAAGAAGAATTCTTATTACTCTGCTAAGTAAAATGAAATACTGATTGATGTCGCATTATCAATCCCCAATTTTAGGGTCGGTGTACAATTGTACATGCGATACAGTCTTTAGATTTCAATTAGGGTCCAGACATACACCAATGAAATACTAAATACCAAGGTCATTGTACGTTATCGATCTTAAAAAGGTTAATACAATTTTGTTGAAAATAGGAACTTATTTCCTCTACTAAAAAGACCTTTTTTTTCTTCGCATATTTTTGACAGACATCTTCTTCTTTATCGAGTGGATGTTCAACCTGACCAATCCTGGTGTCAGAGTTATTGAGCCGCCAAAGGCCTCTGACATGGCTCATGTAACGACTACTGTCCTTAGAAAGTAACCAACTGTAACAGACAGTGATGTCAATCTGTCAAAGTTATTCAAAGGATAAACTTTATCTATATGAAAAGCACCGTATAAGTACATAAGTACTCAATTGTACGAGAAAAGTTCATATTTAATTATAACACATTTAATGAACGGAAATACTTTGGCCTTTGAGTCCGTCGTGTGACCGACGACACCTTTCTTTCACTTGTAATTTTCTTCATATGAGTGCACTTCATTCATACCGTTCTTTGATCTGTGACATTTTGAGAGTGAAATAATTCCAGAGCTCTTTATTCCATTAACCGCTAAACAACCTTCATATGATATTTGTTTGATAGCGATTTTGATTTCAATTAGAATCTCCTAAACCAAAATATTCAATCTGGGATATTGAGGCGATAGGATCTATGATCAAATGGAAAATCAAGTCTTACAGGAATTTTGAACAGATGAATACAGGACAAGTGGGAATTTCGATAGCAAGTAAAATTATGCTCATCAGGAATTTGGTCAGTAGGAAATTTGAAATTAGAAACAAACAAATAAATGACCAGTGAAACTACTTAGTATATAAGGAAGTCATATCAGATCAACACAATACCACAAACAACTGTACAACACTATTAACATGATACATTTACGGAGACTAAAGACAAGCGTGCCACACCTCCCGATAAATATAACTAAATAATGTGCATAGACAATCTTCTTCGCAGCGGGGTCCACAGACAATTACTCTGAGATATTGTCTTGTTTTCCATTTGCCTTATTTACTATATTTATATTTATACGTTCATCTTCAGTGTATTATTTCTGTGTATGTTGTTTATGTTATTAGGTGGAAAATAGACAATGTTTTAGTTATCTTGAATAGGTATATTATGAAGTTCTACACTATCTATAAAAGAAAATAAGTCGGGAATTAGAGCTATGATTTGATACAAATTCCAATTACTACGATTTTGTTTTTTACATTACTTAAATGACATTTTATAATGTGACATTTGTCACAATCTACTCAGTACTCTCCCTTATCTTTGTGTCGTAGTGTTCGATGCGATACGCCAAAACTAATCCAAATATACTTTTATTGTTTTCTTCACGGAAGAGAGAAGCACTTACTGCGTAACTTCATTTCGTGGTTTTCTTAGTACTTTGAACGCTTAATAAACTAAGGCAAAATATAAAGAAAAGTACAGTTTTATAAATCACAGTATTTAGACATAACCTATTACAATGTACCGGGGTCCTACTTCTTATCTCTGCGGGGGTCAAACTGACCCGACCGTAAAGAATTGCTATAAATTCTTATGAAATTATACAGAACACCTACGGGTTAATAAACTACCCTTCAAGACTTTCAGTGAGCGTGTTGTTTATATTTCAGACGTAGCGAATAGGGATGGTTACTATTGAGCACAAAATATATAACATTCAATGTTTTATTTTGTAATTCTGTATGTTCTAACGAATTTGTGTGTGTGTCGGACAATTCTAATATGGTAGATTCTCAATTACTGATGACACTCTTATGAACACAGTTCGACACGACAGAACAACAATAAAGCTTTGCCCCATGAGGTCTCCTAGGCGCTGAGTAAGAACCCACTGGACCCCATAAAGTGCCCGTGGTGTTCATAGAGTGCCCGTGGTTCAGCATTGTGTGTCCAATTCGTGGACAAATATAGTGTGCTGTGGTTCAACAATTTACCCCGTGGTCCAGCATACTTTGTCCTTAGTACGTGGGCCCGTGGTCCAACATAGTGTCTCGTGGTTCTGATAACTGTGGCCGTGGTCCAATATGATGTGCCCGTGGACCTCATAGTGTGCCCAAGTAAGTGTAAGGTGTAAGTAAGTATTATTTTAGGATCTACAGTGCTACAGCTAGATATGTAGCATACAGATATTAGATACAGATATTATATCGCTATGTCAAACTTATAACACTCCTCTTTATGCGTCACGTTTAGGGTAAAATGAATAAAGGGTGCGTTTCGGTAGCAGTGGAGGGGAGAGTGGTACGGGACTGTGGGGGATTAAGATGTTTATTCTATAAAATTATTACTTTTATAGGTGCTTACCTTTTTTATTAAGTTCTATTATGGTGTTGAGATCAACCGACAATCATTCAGTTTAAAATAAACCAACCGAAACAAAGAAGCAGTAACGATAATTATTATTAAATATTATGGATATCCTTTACGATTTTAATCGTCCTAAGCAAATAGGATCAGGATTAAATTGTTCCGTTTAATTAATAAAATCTCCGCAAAATAATAATGTCAATAATCTGTTTTAAAAGGATTCTAATTAATTACATTTAAGGGTTGTTTGGAATAATTATTAAATAATACGTCTAATTGGGTGCAAGTTTATTTTGCATCGAAGGGTTAAATTTTATAATTATAATCCTTTTGTCTGACCACGTCTTTTGTGACCACGGTTCCTGTAAAGGAGCCGAAACGTCAGATAAAAAATGTAAAAAGCGAAGTGTATGGGCGTTTTTCGATTACCCGGCACCGGCACCGGCACCGGCACCGGCACCGGCACCGGCGCCGGGGTTTCGTTTTTCCACTACGCCAGTGTCGATGCCGGTTTACGCCCGGTGAGTGGTACAGTACTGACACCTTCAATAAAATACTTTATTTGTAGGTCGTTAAGGTTGATTTCACACTAAATGTTGTATATTCGTTTCTAAGTGACAGGAGTAATTTTAAATATTTGAAAGTACGGACACCTTCGATAAAATACTTAATTTGTAGGTCGTTAAGGTTGATTTCACACTAAATGTTGTATATTCGTTTCTAAGTGACAGGAGTAATTTTAAATATTTGAAGATTTGCTACTTTCTTGCTAGGTGTCATGGTTGTAATTAGGTTGAACTTCGAACTGTTCGACGGCGCCGGCAGGACTCAATGCCGGGCCGGCGCCGGTGCCGGTAAGTCAAAAAGCGAGCCATACATTTTCATACATTTTTGCGGGTAATGGAAAAACGCCCTATCCGTAAACGTAGTTTCAATTCAAAATGAGTAGTGTTCGCTTAAACATAAGAAACCAGTATTATAAGCCTTATTCATAATAATCATTAATGCCAAAATAGATACTTAACCCTAGTCAGATATCAAGCCACCAATTTCGATAAATGTTAATCCCCGACACAAATAGAAAAGTAATATTATGTATGACGTATTTGTTTATCTGTCTGTGGAAGTATTGCAGCTTTTAAACGAGTTGCTTGTCTGTCTGGTCTAAAGACTGTTTGGACGAGACTGTCTTCATAAAAAGTAGTAAAAGTATTAACTTGTAATGTGCCATTGCTAGGCCTCTTACCGACGATATCAGTAGATGTAATCGCCGCGCTTGCCTAATAGGGGTTGGTAATCAAACCCGAGCCATGTTTGAAAAATGTTTTCGCTAGACCCGGGAAGTGAACCTGGGACTTCAGTCAGTCTTGGCAGACAAGTGCACTTACTATTACACAACTGAGGCGACTGTCTTCATAAGAGCTGTTAAATGAGAGACTTCTATTAAAGTAAAGAGTAGTTATATTTTAATATGGTATGTTACGGTTGTCGTATCCAAAAGTTGCCAACTGCCAATAGCAACCTTTTACTGAGATTCAGTACCGCTGTCTGTCATGTCCATCCGTCTGTCTATCACATAGCTATCTAGAACTATCATAGATATAATAAACATATTTTTTATATAAATATCAGGGCGTTGGCCTGTCACGTATAAAGTGCCATAGACAAATACTGTTCTTTTTTTAAAAATATCAATAAAGCATAGTTTACATGGCGTATTCTTACGTAAGTTGGTAGTTTGAAAGTAAAGTGTTTCAGGAGGTATTGCTTGCTCGCTCTTTCATTCAGATTTAGAGCAAGCAAGCAAGTGTACGGATGCTATTCAAAGTACTAAGTGAAAACACAACGATGATGCTCAACGATGCTCTGCGAAATAGAGAAGTAAATGGAATAATATTTGAAATCAGTGTTACCAAATTCATTGAAACATGACCTATTGTTTTAGTTTGTACCTGAATTATTATTGGTCAAAACCTGCTAAATGAAAACTGACATGATATTGTCTTCCCTATGGATAATTGAAGATAGAATAACCATACTGAAGATGACTTACATCTACCAGATAACGGTTTTTCATTAAGGCTGTTGATATTTAACAATCAAAAGGTTTTATTATAAACGGTAAAGGCAAACCAGCCGTATTTTAATACCACGAATGATGAAACATTCGAAGAAGAGTTCCGAACAAAAGGCCATATCTCTGATGTAAGATTTTAATAACAAAATTGCTAACATTTGCTCGTACAAAGCAAGAACGGCTCGAGCCATTAATATAAACTTCTATTGTAAAATACACCAGCTCAACTATTTTACGATGGATTTTAGACCTTATCGTCGAAGTAATAAAGGCTTTCGCCAGCAATAAGTTTAGGAAAGTCTCTGTACATTAAGCACATTTAACCGCAGGATGTGTGACGTAATATTTCGAATAAGCTTTTCCGTGACGTTGTAATTTGAAACTTTGTAGTGGTATATTGGAGTGTTATGGCTTATTTTAACGACTTTTATATTGAAGTTTATGAAATTATTACAATATTGCTATTATTATTAGGTTTATGAAAGTTAATTTTAAGTTTAATGGTCTGCTTGTTTTACCTTTTGAGGAGTTTGGTGACGTAGTATCGAGTTGCGAAGGTGCTTTGTACTAATTAAGTTAAGCGCAACACATATAGTACGGGTCTGGCTGGGTGCGAGTCGCGTGACGTTGTATTCCTTGTATGAAAGGTGTCACACTGGCCCATAACGGGCCCGTAAAGAGCCAGTATGTGCCTAGCGCTTAACTCTACACCTAGGTATTAATTCCTGTCATAACTACTAGGTATTACTCGCTTTTTCACAAGGTAAAGTTTTTGACATGTGAGACTCAATTGAACACGCTGGCCCTTGTGTTAGTAAATTTGCTAAATGTAAACGATGCATAACATATTTTATTCCATTGATAGGCTTAAAGTTCCGCTAAACACCCAAATTCTCACAACAAGGTGTTCTTTGAAAATAAGCAACAAAACATACTATTTTTAGGCCAGACGTCCAATAAAACCCGTAGGTAAGCCCCGCACGTCCCGGGGAACGTAAACAAAATGAAAAATACTTAAAATTAAATCGAGCAGGAGCACAAAATCAGGTAATAGGAATCCCAACTGAAAACTTGTGGCTATATCCCTTTAAAATGAAAGAGAAAACCAATTTTAAGAGAAGGTGTTGATAATAGCAACAATCCCGGGTTGGGACAAATATCCCGGGAATCCAGCACGAGCGGATTCCACTGCGTTTGATCCTTGCTAGCGAGTGCCAAATCCGGTATTTGTTCCTGGGAAAAATTGACGTTTGCAACCAACTAAATCGCATTCGCGGGAATGAAAAAATAGTTGTCGTATACGATAACGTAACGGGTAAAAAAGGTGTCGTAACGTATATTATAGAGAGGTGATTTTTTTTATTTTGTTTGTTTGTATGTTCAGGCTAATCTTGGGAATTACCAGTCCGATTCGAATAATTAATTTTGTAATGGATAGCCACATTCAGCGGGATGGTTTGTAGGAAAATTTTCATCCCGAAATTCCCACGGGAAAGGGCGCGCTGCGGGTAAAACCGCGGGGCACAGCTAGTTAGTTATATATTTAGTAGATTTCACCGGGATTTTATGGGATTAAAACAATCCCGTGGAATTGAATTAAAAGTTTATTACCTGCTAATAGCGAAATAGCTTTTGTTCAAGTTGTCAACCCTTTTCATATTGTAATTTCGAATTTCAATTTGTTAACAAGTGGTATCTTGATTCAGTAATTCATTTAAATAATTTATTTTCCTTTTTAAGTACTTATATTAAATTAAGATAAAGTTTGGTAAATAACTTAAGTTATCTTTTTGATAAGATTATTCACTCAATCAAATATTTATAAAGTCAACTTTAATTCGCCGTAACGGTTTGTTACGTTACGTAACCTAGGTAGAGTAGGTATAGATTATATTTTAATAAAACTAGAGAGATTTTATTCATTCATTCATTCATTCATTTGAGTAGGTTAGTGGCCAACCCTGTTGTCTAGTTTTAAGACCGCTTAAAGGCCTCAGACATGGTCTAACGACATAAACAACAAGATTTATCTCTTTGCCTAGTGAGATTTCAAAATATCATATTTTGGGTATAAATGCTTGTTTTATCTACGGATGTATTTGTTTTTTGAAGCAGGTTCAGGTAATGGATGCCAGGTAATGACATCTTGGAGAAATTAAGTGCTGGCTGATTGAGACTACTGTGTAGGTATATCGTTTTATTTTGGAAGCCGCCAATGTCTTTCCTTTCATTAACACGATGATTCCACAGTCATAACGAAGGTAATAGGCTATTTTTTATCCTAAAGTTCCCACGGGAAATGTTGCCATGTGAGTTTAACTGTATTGTGCTTCGATTGATTGAAAAATGACATTTTCAATCCAAAGTTCTAAAACAACGTTTTTTAATCCCAACACAATTTACCTTAACGTCGCAAGTATTTTGTTTAAGAACTTCAGTAACTTATTTACGTATTACTTCATAAGTTTAATAATATTACTTACTTCCCTTGTTGTGTCAGCAAAGTAAACAAAAAACTTTTAGTCGAATACCGAAAGTTATTTAACGAAATACTTTGAAAACACAACATATACTTTCGGGTTAAGTAAAGTATGTTATAAAGGTGTTTTCATATATAGCCTTGATACCATGTCGATGGCAACGGCAAGATGTCGGCATATAACGTAATCTACCGTGTTATAATAGCGGGGTGAAGTCTAGAATAAATGGCCCGGCAACTTTGGCGCGGCATTCTTATACAGTGTGTACGCTTCTTCAGCGACAAAATTGTTTACTTAAAAAGATACTTTACGACCAGCACTGAAAGGCTTTTATTCCAAAATTATATTTTGACGAGCTTCAGTGTCTCAGGATTTTATAGGCATATGAAAATTTTAGTATAACTTCAACAGTTTTACAGCGTATGAGAGATTCGGCGTCGAGCGTCGCGCGTCACATAGGTACAATATTAGTGGAATAAATATTTTATATCCAACTGTTAAATTTATAAATGATTCGTATCTTAACTTATTATTGCAATTTCGCAGTATTTACTATGTTATGGAGGTATTTAATTTTATTTCTTAATAAAATACCTTTGAAAGATGTCTTTGATGCATGTAATAAAGTGACTGAAAAGCGATAAGGTTTCTAACATGTATTTACTCGTAATCGTTTTTCTATAAAACTTAGGTAAATATATTATGGATATACAGAATATATTTATACAATACACAACTATTTTTTGCATGCAAAATAATGTTTTGATTCTATACCTACCTACCAAAGGTTTTTACATTGGTAGAGTGTAGTGGTCGAGTAAGTAATAACTCTCCCACTAAGAGTGGGTTAAACGTAAAGTTTAAACATGAGCAAAATAAAAATGAGTCAAATAGATAACTAAAATACGAACCGTTTAATCACTACACATTCCCAAAAGTACCTACTACAAAAACAACATGTAAAGAAATAATATCTACTACAAAAACGTTATTTACTAAATACGTTACTTCCTTCGAACATTAAATAAAATATGAGATACCTACTTAAGAACAATTAATTAAAACACAGCTGAAGAATGACATCAATTACCTAAATTGGAGTCTAATTTACTCTGAACTAGGCCAGTAGGCGACAGGACGTAAATCGTAAATCAATACTTTATTTGTTCAAGTTTTACTATCCCGGGGTAAAACTGGGAATATTGGCACCCATTTGAATAAAAAACCTGTTTTGATAATTGTTTTCGCCATGTTTTGTTACACTATTGCCACATTGTCAATGCGTTTGCATTTACTTTGCTTTTTAACTTTGTATCAAAATTTTAATTTTGTATCAAGCGTAGTGATTTTGCTTAATACTCATCACTGTCCAAAGTATATATCTGGTATCTTTGCTGAGATGACCCTTTGCCCAGCATTGGGACAGAACAAGCTGATACTATTTTTTTGTATCGCAGTCAGGACTTTTTAATTTTTTTTAGTAAATTTAAGAAAAACGCTAGTCGCTGTCACAACGACTGCAACCTCTTCAAACTGTAATCAACTAATCTTCCAATAAATTATCTATAATATAGAGTAATATAGATATAAAAACATGGCTCGGGTTTGAGATCACTAACCCGCATTAGGCAAGCGTGGTGATTACGCCTGAAACCTCCTCACTGTACTGATATCTTCAGTGAGACGAGAGGCCTTTGCCCAACAAGTGGGACATTACAGGCTAATACTTTACTTTACTATAGATATAATATAGATTCTATAATACTCTATTTTATTTCTGATTTTCACAAAATGTAGATCAATGTCTTCAATTTTCCAATGCAGTCAATTAGAGATAGGGTAAGAATGAAATAGAATAACTAAACCTTTTTCCTCCTCAGGAGCAATCGTCTTCGACTGGAAAATTGACGACATTAGTCCACATTTTGCGACCATAAAAAAAATTCGAGTATACATAATCATTGTACTAAATACAGCTTATAATGTTACGTCCATATTTTGTTCCCGGCCTACTTATAAAGTATAACGAGTGTTACATAAATTCTGAAAGGTGTAAAGTTTCGCTTGTACTATATAATTTTCAATTGTTCCTTAAGTATCGTTTTATATTATTTTCGGTATATTTTCTTGGTAATTTTAGTTTCAAGTTTAATTTTATGATTTTGTTTTTTCGGTAAGCTTGTTGCTAGAGTGGTATGAGAGAGCGATTACGTGTCCAGGTGGCGGGTTTGATTCCCGTCCGTAGTCAAACATTGTTGATCTACCATGAATCTTGAGTACACTGTAGCTGTCTAAACCTACAGTCTTTAATTCCTGTCTAGTCTTCTGGACTATGAAAACGTATTATGATGACTATAGTGACCACATACTATATTTGACAAGCCCGTTGTCACAGTGGCTGTGAGAACGCTTACTGTGTCGGGGGTTGCGGGTTCGATTCCCGCCCGAAGTCAACATTATGTGGAGACATAGTTGACGGCAACGACGTCTAGGTGTCAAATATATTATATATTCTTATAAAGTATTTGTGTATGTAGTAGTATCAGTGAGTTATATTCCTACAAGCTTAATAAAGCTTACTTTGGGTCTAATTAACCGTGTGTGAATTTGTTCAGGTATATATTATATGATAAATAGGACTCTTAATAGGACTGAATAAATCTCATATAACCTTTTCAATAAAAATGTCTCTTAGGCATAAAGTAAGCGTTAAGTTGCAGTTCCCATAAATATCGCTAGACATTCGATTCTCGCTATTAGATGGCTTATTGCATTGGTAATATTGTGAGATGCGACGCAAGTTCATGCGTGTAGCGATATATCTCAGCAATATATAGCACCTAAATCGCATGTGGATGCTTTTAGATATTAAAGTGCTTACCTATTTCTTCTAATACATTGAAGCGTTACTCTTCTTAATGGAGTTCTTTCCACTTTTCTCTATCTTCTGCCATCTTCTTTAGCTGTACGACACGACAAGTACCTACAGTGATATTAATGTAAGGCCTTGTTCGGGGAGACGTGGAGCGTAGCGCGTTTTGTGTCGCGTCGTCGCGTGTTGCGCGTTAAAATCAAACATGTAACACTTGCCTTATTTATGAAAGTGTTCATCTAGAAGCATGATCACACGCATTATATTAAAAAAAGAACACAACTTTATTTACTCCTTTCTGAAAGTTCGTTGAAAATATTTTACTATTAATTGAAACGTAGGTACCTACGTTGATATCATTATTATTTGTTACGACGAAGGTTACTATTGAGTGTCCCTCAACACGTTGCGGTCACATTCGGTGACCTTCATCAGGAGGTGGGTGAAGCGCTCGCGACAGCGTCTCTCCCCGCACTGAACTTCGTTGAACATAATTCACTTTGAAATAATAAAACATTCCATTTTAAAAATTCGCAGCGTCTCCCCGTCACATAAAAACTTTCTGACTTCTAGAACGAGATATACCTAATAAATACCTACATTAACCCTTGCGTTTTAAGAATAAGATAAACCTACCAAATATATAAATCTAGGCCTTTGCCAACCGCTCTCTCCTATACCTTACAACTAGAATCTAAACGATAATATACTTCCCGAGAATATCCCGAGGCCCGCAACACTACAATGGCTCGTTCCAACGTTTGTTGGCTTCTACGAACGTTAGCACCAACTGCAAGACCACCTGCAACGGTTCCAATTTGATTTACAATCAGGTGTATCGTCATTTTAAAGGCTTTAAGTGCTTAAAGAGAGAGTAAGAGAGTATAGGCTTCAATAGGTACATACCACCTTTGTCTATAGTCTATACTATCTATAAGTATCTATAGTGGTATAATAAAAGTGAACAGTTTGTTTGTTTGAACGTGCTAATCTCAGAAATTACGAATCCGATTTGAATAGATAATTATTTTTGTAATGGATAGCCATATTCAACGGAAAGGTGTAGGCTATTTTCATCGTGATATTCCCACGAAAACGGGTACAATGTGGGTAAAACCGCGGGGTGCTGCTAGTTGGATATTTAGGCAGGTATATTAAGATGTAATAGATAAGTAATTTTTATTATGCTGTGTCGACCTAGGCATTTTGATGCCAGTTATAAAAGGTACATTATGTGTATCTATCTAGCCTGAGTAGTACTTATTTACCAAATGGGTAAGTAGTTAGTAATAATAACTTCCGATTATGATTAGATACTTACCACGTTATTTATAAACACTCTGTAACTAAAACTCTTTTTTAAAGTGTTTTGTCTCTTTTGCTCTTTGGAAAATAGCGTATGTCAGAAAGGGACAAACCATTTGATAGCTGAAATTCTGTTATTATGCGTTTATTAATAAGCACTTATTTAATAACGTTTACCACCTACAATTTAAAGGCATTAAAAGATTGTAATCAGATTGCAACGTGTTAAATAGCTGACCCGACATATTAAACTGAGTTATTCAGTTGTGCGGACGTTGCAGTTCGAATGTTACTTGATTGCGTGGAGGCGGATAGGTATATAGGTAGGTAACCTAGATACCTAACTATACTTAAATCAGTTTGGTTTGGTTGGTTGATAGGTGCGGTATTGTTCCTATTTTCAAATTGGCCAATCATACTTGGGTACCATGTAGGTCACAAACTTTGTTGCCGTGCTTCATGCCGGGTAGGTTAGATTGTCAGTCTCGGTTGTTTTAATCGATAGACCATGCCGAAGCCTTGAGGCGGTCTTTAAACTCCGATACCAGGATATTGGCTCTATCCTAAACAAACTTACTTACCATGATACCTACTTATACTGGTTTCTTAATTGTCTTCTATGACCACGGTTCCAGTAAAAGGATCGAAACGTCAAATAAAAATGTACCTAAAATAAAAGCGAAGTGTATCCGTAAACGTAGATTCAATTCAAAAATAGCAATAGGTTTCAAATTCATAACCTAAATCGATGGCATGGGCAGGATCATTATCCTAAAACGATTCTTTTTTTAAAAAAAATCTGTTAGACAGGCCCAAAGACAAACTTGTCTACGTCCAAGTCAGTCTAAAAACTAAGGCCTTTATATTATATTATCAAACCTATCTTGGATACCGCAAACGATACTCTTTGTCAAAAAAAACCTATAGACAAACTTGTCTACGTCCAAGTCAGTCTAAAACTCTCTAGACCATAATGTACTCAGAATTTTATTGCAACTCTGACACGTCCAATACCACTCGGTATGGATACTCAGACCTTATAACATGCAAGAATAGCACAATGAAGTCCAGATGTATGCCAGCGATCAAAGCTTCGCTGAAATGTGCCCCATTTTTAAAGAAACTGCTAGTACGAAAACTTGGAGATTTTTCAAAGGCTTCATATGACACACGAAGGAACTTTGTTGTCAATGCATTGACGTAAAATGGCGTTGAAATCTTTTGCGGAGTGTTGCGAATTGTGATTGCATATTAGAGGGAAGCTGCAGGTGAATGTGGTAGATTGCTCTTGACAAATCGTCCTTTTATAGAGATAAAATAGTATCAATTTTAAATATATACATATACCCGGAAGAGTTAAACCCAAAGTTAGCTGTATTATATAATATAACCTAAGTCATATTTATAAACTAGCAGCGCCCCGCGGTTTTACCCGCGTTGTGCCCGTTCCCGTGGGAATTTCGGGATAAAATGTAGCCTATAGCCTTCCTCGATAAATAGACTATCTAACCGTGAAAGAATTATTCAAATCGGTTCAGTAGTTTCTGAGATTAGCGCGTTTAAACAAACAAACAAACAAACAAACAAAACAAACTCTTAAGCTTAATAATATTAGTATAGACTAGCGGCGCCCCGCGGTTTTACCCGCGCTGTGCCCGTTCCCGTGGGAATTTCGGGATAAAAAAATAGCCTATAACCTTCCCGTTGAATGTAGTTATCCATTACAAAAAGAATTATTCAAATCGGTTCAGTAGTTTCTGAGATTAGCGCGTTTAAACAAACAAACAAACAAACAAACAAACAAACAAACAAACAAAACAAACTCTTCAGCTTTATAATATTAGTATAGATAAACAAAACTGAGGTAAAATTTGTAAGTTTGTTTTTTTGTTAGTATGTTCGAGGTAATCTCAGAAATTATCAGTCCGAATTAAATAATTCTTTTTGTAATAGATAGCCACATTCAACGGGAAGGTTAAAGGCTACTTTTCATCCCGAAATTCCCACGGGAACGGGTACAACGCGGGTAAAACCGCGGGGCGCAGCTAGTATTTTATATGAATATATAATAAACACACAGACGTCGTCGCTAGGAACTATGTTTACACATATTGTTGACTCCGGGCAGAAATCGAACCCGCAACCCCCGACACAGTAGCGCTTTCACATGCCACTATGCCAACGAGCTTCTCAAAAATTTTGTTAATCAAGTTGTTATTGGTGATTATTTTTTAATGGGTAGAGCACAGAGCATAGAATCTCCGCCGCGCCGGCCGCTCGCGTGGTGATTCTTTACTCTGGGGGTAGAGTCTTTGTTGAAGCTTAACCTAATTTAAAAGTATTTACAAAATCTATTAACCTAACCTTCATATGTTAAGCCAACGTTTACTTACAGCTAATTTTAACCTCACTGTCACACTTAACTAATTTTCATTAAAATATCGTCACCAACATAGTACCAAACTTCAATCACGCAATTACCTCCTACCCGCAATCCCATAATAGTTTTACAAAGTTATTTAAAAGTGAAGTAGGAAGCCAAACCGCGGGGGTGCATGGTAATTTGTTTGTAAAACTACCCTCGGGTGATAAAAAGTAAAACAAGCGAATGTAAAGTTCCATTTATCGGTGGTTCAACTATTTTGCATAACAATTTGAATTTTGTATTATCGCGGCTCCCTTTTGTATCGGCACTTGAGTTCGATTTAAAAAGTAATAGTTGAGTATTACCGCAGAATATAAACTAGAAAGTTTTCTATAAAAATGGGGAGACAAGGTTTGTGACTATAGTAAATTTATTTAGGTATGTTGGTAACACTAGGTACCTAGTGTTGCCAACAATAGGCTGTATGTCATACAAACAAAAAAACTGGATTTTATTGCGAAAGCGCCTTCTAGGTTAATGAACTTGTTGAAAATGGTTTCAAAATAATTTTGAACATTACAAAATCTCATACATAATTTAAATATAATCTG
This sequence comes from Cyclophora punctaria, assembly GCA_951394245.1. Classification (NCBI taxonomy): domain Eukaryota; kingdom Metazoa; phylum Arthropoda; class Insecta; order Lepidoptera; family Geometridae; genus Cyclophora; species Cyclophora punctaria. Next base: position 7,637,835 of record OX596184.1, read on the forward strand.
TCAATACCTTTATTTTAACCTAAAGGTAATTTTTAAAGATAGTAACCCGTACCTAAGTGAAAAGTTTTAATGAAAGGCCTAGGTCCTACTTGCGCCCTAGAATACCTAAGTAACGCTTTTAGCCTCTAGGTATCTCGCCCGCATTAATTCACAACCGTTAATTAGGATCGTGCTCATCTAATCTAATTCCCTAATTGACAGACGATCTCGCGGTAACTTCATTAAAGGGGGTTAGGTCAAGTAGGCAACCTAGGCAGTCTATCCTAGTGGGTGCCTAAGTAGGTAAAGTACTTTATATGTTAATAGTCCTACTTATATCTAAGTAGGTACTAGACTAGCCATGCGCTTTTACCCGCGTTGTGCCCGTTCCCGTGAGAATTTCGGGATTAAAATATAGTCTATTCAATACAAAAATAATTATTCCAATAGGATGGTTGGGTAGGCCGTTTGAGTAGGACTACGTTCAAACGAATAAAAAAAACTCTTCAGCTTAATAATATTAATATAATTAACTTAATAATTTCTTATTTAATATATGTAATTGGGTGTTTGATAAAAGTATGGCGACATTGCGCCAACTCAAACAATTTAGTGTCAAGTATGGAAAACATTGAAGAACGACACTAACTTCGCAAGTTTCGGAACTGTCGCCACTTGAACGACAGACAACATAGTCTCTTACTCTACCAATCGAAACTGTCACTAAAGTAATTAATTATTCCCTTTCATATTTTGTGGTAGGCTAAAAACCCTCTCGATCCCTTAAAAATATAACAATATGCACCAAATGGACCCTTCTCATTTAAATGAACCTTACAATAGCCTTCAATTAAGCTAAGTTTCGGTCAAATGCAAACTCATGCAAATACACTGCTCAGAGGGAACACTAGGGGCGTCCATACCTTAAATAACGTAATTATTTTATTACTAAGAGACCACGTTCGTCCCTTCGTTTATTGTGCGGGTTGGGCAAAGGACTAAATAAGATTATACGTACATATGTAATTGGCACGTCTTCGTAATATATAAGCGTTGGAAAGGAACATTTTCATTTGTGCGATTATCTTTAACGGCTTATGTCCTTTGAGGTTCGTTGGTGCTCTGTAAGGGCTGGGCAGACGAAGGACAAAAAAGGACAAAGGTTGCGGACAAAATCATATTAGCCTGTAATGTCCTACTGCAGGGCAAAACTCTCAGTTCGCTGAAGATTTCGTACAAAACAGATATCTGCAAAAAAATATATTATGCTACCTAATAAAGACGACTTACGTCATACTCAAGCGACATCATGTGCTTCCTTAGTAGAGATTTAATGAGTGATTTCGACATAATAATTTATGAAAAATTACGCCAATTAATTAGGTGTCGGTTTAATGGACGTCTTTAAGTGCGGCAGCTAATATCTTTTGTGTCCATCATTCGCAACAGTTCCATTTTGTTTTGATGAACAAAATTTCCCCCACAGACTTAAGTCCCTCGTATGAAAAGCCTATTTCGTTGGTTGCTGTAATTGCTTGTATAAACGTGCCCTATGCATGAAGGTGATATTGGGCTTCATGGTGTATTTATGTAGTGCAATATACAGAACTATTATTTTGGGTGGATATTAACCTTGGGTATGTAATGTTTATGTTAATATCACCATGTTCTATTGTCTATAGTTAAGGTAGAGAGAACTCATAATAGTCAGAAATATATAGAGTTGAACCTTTTGTTAATAGACAATTTGTGCAAGGTAAAATAAAGTGACAACTTTGTGTCCAGTGTCAACAATAAGTGTCGTGAAACTCTGTGTTGTTAGATTGACACTGGATTGCACAATAACTCTTAAATCTGTTCATTACCTACTAAGGGCCTTATTAAGAAAGGCTTTTAAAGCTGTCCTTTTCCGACATATCCTATATTCCAAAGAGCAAAAGAGACAAAACACTTTGATTAGCAGTGTTTTGGTTATGGAGCGTGTATGAATTTATGTGCGTAATTTGATAGCACAGGTGTAATGAAAAATAAAGATTAAAGTGTCTAAAAGATTTATTGAATAATATCAACATTAAATAGTAATTTATCCTTCACAGCCATTCCAATTTAATAGGAATGTTATAAATACAATCTTATACTTACATTAATCAAAATACTACACAATGTAGTATAAAATATAACTATAAAATAATTATACTTAAAAGTATACAAATAATACTTGTGCATTATTATTCTAATTACAAACTAAAGACTCGATTACAATAAGCGAGTTTAAAAGCCGGCAAGTTTACTATCTGATAACTTGACCACTTGGCCAACTTGGCTATCTGATAGATATATAGATAGTGGAATCGCCATGTTTGAGCTAAGCTAGCTATTATAAAAGAGACAAGACTTAAATAACAATAGTATAAATTGGAATAATAATTTTGAGCTTTAAGGCTATGCCACTAAGACTTCAAATTCCATTGCCTGAATTGATGAGATTATCAAATTATTTTTTTAGTGCCAATAAAAATCTAATAGGCTTTTCAATCAGTAGAACTGGCTGCTGTAAAATGAACCTTAATGTCTTAATTTTGAATATTCGAGTTAAGTTTTATATAAATGTAATAATTATCGGTAGTAACTTTAATAAGAGCCCTTCAGGGGGATTGCCTCTTAACATTAGAGAGATTTAAAAATTATTTAAATAAGAAATACTATTAAATAATAATAATTAACTTAACATACAGAATAGATATAGAGTATACTAGCCATATTTTATTTTAGACTTTTGATCGAATTAAAGTCATATTATTATGGCATTTTAGTTGACACAAATATTCCATTTATGACATTTAGTCAATAAATGCATGATATTACAGATAACGTCTTTTGTTGGACTAAAACTCAACATAGGATACTTTTGATGACATTTTAGTCAACAAGAGACACTGTCATGTGACATTTTCATAAAGATCTTTTCATATGACATTTTGGGGTACTTAATTAACATTTTTATGGCGTAAACTCTGAGCTGCCTGTAGCGTGTTGTGCATTAACATAGTGACGGTCATGGGACCGACGCCGCCGGGCACGGGGGTCACTGCGCCGGCCACTTTACTCACTTCTGTTGGGGGAATAGGTCAGAATCAATGGGGGATACTTTTTAAGTCTTAATCTTTTTCTTTCTTGACTAAAATTGCAGTTATAGCGAAAAGGAAAATAAACTAATTATTTTTACGTAGACTTTTTGTCATTAAAGAACTTAATGACATTGTGTAACACAACACCATTAAGATTTGTTGCAAAAGTAATATAGTTATGAAATAAACTATAGTTTACTCAATTCTAGATTAATCTGAGAGATGGCCTTTAGCTAAAGAGTAATGTAAGTACGAAATTTGATTAACTCAATAAAAGTTAACAAAACTAGACTCACCATCATAATCCACGTCTCCCACTAGTCTCGTCTTTCCATCTTCAGTCGTTATTCTGGAGATGCCAACATCTATAATAGTGGCACCGGGTTTCACCATATCAGCCTTTATGAGATGAGGAATACCTAGGATTGGAGGAGTAATAAGTAAGGGTTCAGAATAAGTATGGAAGAGTTTAATTGTGATTGGTTAAAAATTAAACTGTTAGTAATGAATTTTAGAGTTATCAACATTTTTCAAAGGATGTTAACTGTTAGTATTATGATTTAAAATAGTTACTGAAGAATCATTATAGCCGAACACTAACACTATCATAAATATGAGCAAAATAATTAATAAATGTCAGTCCGGAAAATAAAGCTTATGGGGCACAAAATTTAATGATTCATTGCTATGCTATACCAAATGTAGCATAGCAACAGCATATTATAATTCTGGTAGAAAGATACCCCAAGAGGATCAAAGAATAATAATTATGGTTAGAAAAAAGTTGCCAAATAAATAATGTTGTAAAATAGCCCTAGTCCAAAGAAACTGTATTTTAAATTTTTTAAGAAATTAATTTAAACAAAATTGGTTACAAAAATCGACTAAAATAAAAAATAGGTATTAAGTAAATAACTTGTACTCACCAGTAGCCGTAATAATGATATCAGCGTTTCTACAATAGTAATCCAACTTTTCCTTAGGGGTGTATCGGTGGCAGATAGTGACGGTGGCATCCATTCCTAGGCCACTGTCATGGTTCTTGTCACTGTGTAGCATCATGGCTATAGGCATGCCGACGTTCTTTGAGCGACCTACCACTACGGCATTACGGCCATGAGTTTCAATGTTGAATCTAGAAGAATGTAATTTAATTAGACCTTTGAACTTTCTTCAATTTTAGTTGTCACTTTTTTAATTACATTGTCACAATTTTATACAAATCAAATTAAACCAAGGTACATACCTCTTCAGCATCTCAATGACTGCCAAAGCTGTAGCAGGCACAATAGTCGGCATATCCAAACACAGACGGCCAACATTCACAATATGGAATCCATCAACATCCTTCTCCGGAGCCACGGCATTACAGACTCTTCGTTCATCCATAGTTTGAGGCAACGGCAACTGAACCAAGATCCCATCAACATTGTCATCACAATTCAAACTTTGAATCTCAGCAATCAACTGTTCTTCTGTAATGTTGGCTTCCCTGATCAATGTCTGAGCAGCGATACCAACATAAGCAGCCGCTGCTATTTTGTTTTTGACATAAGTGTGACTGGCTGGATCGTCCCCTACTATGATGCAGTGTAACGAAGGAGTTCTGTTGCCGTGGCTGACCCATTTGGCTATGGTTTCTTTCAGTTCATTTTTGATGGTTAGAGATAGAGCTTTTCCGTCTAGTACTCTGGCCATTATACTGTGGAAAAAAATGGATTGTAGAATTGATTTAGAATTTGGTAAATTAATGCTATGTTTACACTGTTTTTTTTAAATAATCTCTATTGATAGAATGTTAAAAAGGTATTATTCACTAAACTCATATTATAACTTCATACATATTAAAGTATTTTAAAGGTAAAAATATTATTTATTAAAATGTTATTATGTTAGGAACTATTTACAATAATTACTTAGTAAATAAAACAGAAACCAATGTGTTCACTCAAAGAAAATCAAAATACCACAAATTAGAGGAACAAAATAAAAAAACTATCTAAATAAATACTTTTTACAACATTTTAAATAAACTACAGGTTTAAAAAATGACATAAAAGAAGAAAAATTAAGGTGCCGGAGATATTAAAAGTTTAAAGCCACAAACACAACTTTTAGTTTTTTATTTTACCTGGCCGAGCCCAGTGAATCAATGTAAGTGTGACTTCTCATGGCGGTAGTTACTAATGTTCTGACAACACCGAGCGTTAAGATTTGCCTCATTGCTTACTGTTGATACACATAGGTTATTAGGTCAAACCAGCAAAACAACTTTGGATAAAAATAAAAAAGATGTTTCAACATTTTGTCACAAACAGGATGATTACAAACCACACTAATTCAGTTTAAAACCAATAAAATCCACTTTAAGGTGAGAAAGATCAAATTATATCAGAAACCGTCTCAATGATATAGGTGTAGTTAAACCACACAGAACCAGTTAATGAGAACACAATGATATTCAATATATACAACTGGCCGGTTCCAGTTATTAGTGATAAAAAAGTAGTAACCTCTATAGCACAATACTTACAATAAGTTTAATTATAGAACACTATTTGAGTTCATAAAAGTATGGAAAGCGAATAAAAAGAGGATTTATTCAAACTGATTTTGGAATGGAATGTCTGTCTTCGATAAAACAATTGAACTAAAAGATGGTTGGTTGTTACGATGGACAAATACTGTTTGCTCGAATCGACGTACTTGCAACTTCCTTGTTTATAAACTCAATTGCCAACAATTGATGATACAACCATAGTTTTGTAGGTAAAACGCAAGGTAGTAACTAATATGAATGCTTACGTTCTTAAATAGCAGTTTCACTTGTGTGATAAACTCGTAAAAGCAGGCTATGCGATGATTTAAAGATTAGATTTAAATTGGATTCGAAAGCCACAGGTTTGGTCACCTGTAATTATTCACTTTAGCTATTCTATTTCACAGTACTTGATTAAAATAGTGATATTATTATTACTAAACCAGTAGATGTTTGTATGTTGAATTCTAAATAACAATATTCGGTTTATTTTAAGTTAAATTGTAAAGAAGGCACGTATTTCCATTCGTATCTTGAAGGCAGGATTTTGAGGTTATGTTTTTCTGTCAAAATCACATGGAAGAACACATGTGTACATTGTACTGTCAAAATTAAATCGAAATGTCAAAGGTCTGCGTTCCAATTAAAAATCCATTTTTATCTTGAAACTGACTAAGTAGGTAGTTAACTGTGCTAGTTAACGAGTAGTATCTTTGAAGTAGTATCTTATAGAATGTATGACAAAAGGGATAAAAAGTGTGCTATTCGACTTCCCTTATCGAGTCTTACTAATGGATGCACCCTGTTTAAATAATAGCTGCTATACAATTTATAGGTGTTCTATTACTATGTTGGTATAGACTATGGGCGCACAGATCTTATGCGAGTTTAATAACATAAACAATCAGTTCCCACATAAATATTTGTGATTAGGGTAATACCTATTTGGCAAAAACGTAAATTATTTAGATAAGGAATTATATCATGAACTCTGAACTTCACAAGACGCGTAGAGTGGGCGCGGTTCTGACGTACAGCGTACAATAGCTATGTCCATGAATTGTTATTGAAGATTGTCTGGATGCAATAAAAACATGTTATTACGTCCATTTAAATAAGGGGTGTATCATGTGTGGAGAAGATAATCTAATGTTATTTCATGAGGTAGGTATGTAGTCTAGTAGTTTATGCATTCACCTGCCAAGATTAGGGTCCCAAGTTCAATCCTCGGGCCGAGCGAAGCATTTTTCCTAACAACATAACCTCAGAACATAACAGCCAATCATCGGATCGGAGAGCACACGTAATAAATAGAACTTCGCGTCACTGCCGTCGCATTAACGGAGTGGTAATATTTGCCTACGCTTTCATCTATCTCATTGAAAATAGTTAAAAAAGCAGCAGCCTGTAATGTCCCACTGCTGGGCAAAAACCTCTCATCTCACTGAAGATATCAGTACAGTGAGGAGAATAAAGCGTAATCACCACGCTTGCCGTGCGGGTTGGTGATTTCAAACCCGAGCCATGTTTGAAAAGTAGGAAACATGTTTTCGCTCGACCCAGGAATTGAACCGAGATAGTCATTATTTAAATAATAACGTTTTAATTTTACGACATAGTTATATTGTATCTGTAGTTGAGATCATTGTGAATACAATCTTACTACATTTGCCTTGTCTTATCAAAAAACATTACCACGAGTCGCCCACGTGCTACCCTATTTATAGATCAAGTTAATTAGGCTGAGTTTCAGCCGTCAATTAAAACGACAATTAACTAATTCAATGACGTACTTAACCTTTCATAAACACCACTTGATAACCTAAGTATTTGATGTCTCTGAGTGTGTCGGTTAGGCACTAGCTTAGTATCACTACATAGTATAAACAAAGTCGCTTTCAGCTGTCTGTCCCTATGTATACTTAGATCTTTAAAACTACGCAACGGATTTTGATGCGGTTTTTTTAAATAGATAGAATGATTCAAGAGGAAGGTTTATATGTATAAAAAATCCCAAAATTCCCACAGGAACGGGCATAACTGGGTAAAACCGCGGGGCGCTGCTAGTCACATATAAAATTAGTTTGGTTAGTTTAGGTAGTTAGACAGTAACTCCATTTTATTTTATGTTATTAGCAGTACCTCACGGCTTTACCCGTGTTATACTCATTCCTGTGGGAATTTTAGTATACAAAGTTTGACAAGCCTTCTTCTTGAAAATGACTCTGTATGTTGATGAAACTACATGAAAATCCGTTCAGTAGTTTTTGAGAAAATCAATCAATAACAGACTCACAGCGTTTGGGGACATATTATATTGTTTCTAACTCAAGAATATCTTATTAGATTGATACTGTTAATAAGCGTTTATGATCTATCTATGTTTGCGATTAAAGGTCTCTACCCATTACACCGTTATCATACCATGACCGTGCTATGAACGTGTCAGCACCGGCAAAATATTCTCATCCAGAATAGTCGACGTTGTTGGTTGGTGACGGAACGGTCTAGTGAGCATAGTCCCATACTTTACAATACAAAGAATACTTTTTTGCCTGACACGTTCATAGCACGGTCATGGGATACGGTGTAATGGGTATAGGCCTTTATGCTTCATCCGACATACTAAATGTAAGTAACGTGTCATTTATCTGATAATACTGCTTGAAAACAAAAATAAGCAATATTTTTAATAAGATTAATTAAAAATTGGTATCGTTATTGCATGATTAATTTGTTTCGTAGCTTCCTATTATTCATTATTTGTACGGACGTAATTAAAATGTTTACTTACTTTGATAACAATAATTGATTGAGTATTTTTCCACGAAATAACTTATTTTCCGTTGCTTTGGGATTTGATCTTCTTTTGTTGCTTTTAAGCCAACTTGAACAGCTGAGGGGTTTCAAATTGTGTTTATTTTTAACTCCTGATGCAAAAAAGTGGTGTTCTAAGTTTGACCGCTATGTATGTATATTTGTATACTTGTCTAGCTCCAACAAATGGACCGAATTTAATATAGCTTTTATTATAAAGGTTCTTAGTTTCATGTTTATCTTTAACGATAACAAAATCTATAAAGGCGGCAATATATTGTTTAAAACAAGCTCTTTTAGTAAAAACCCCATCACTATCAAGAATATTTTACGTAATTCATGTTGTTGTAAAATGCGAACGTTTGTGAGGATGGATGTTTGTTACTCTTTCACGCAAAAACTACAAAACAGATTTGGATGAAACTTCACAGTAATTTAAGTTATAGGTACATCAGAATAACACATGGGACATATTTATCCCGAAATTCTCGAGAGAACGGGTACGGGGCGTGGCTAGTATTCATATATTTATTTATTTGTTACCTTCATGTGCCATCGACCTGAGACAGCTTGTATTAAATTATATTTCAAACATTATTTATTTGGTATCCACTCACCCAGTATGTCTTCTTTTCACTAAACGAAATCCTTTCAAAACACTTGCAAACAAAATACCTATGCAGCTGTTATTATCAATGCAACTAATTTAATAATTAGTAGTAGGTATCGTTTTCAAACGCTCTTATCTCAATCTATTGTTATATAGTGTAAAGTAATGAGGTTTTATATATAACTTACGTTATCGTTACGTTTTGATAACGGTGTAGGTACAATACCTATCGGTAAATAACGAAACCACAACCATGAAACGTTGGTGTGATAATATTTGTAGGTGAGTGTTTGTGGTTACTCTTGTTTGTTTAAATATAGAATATGTCGGGGATGGAAGTATAATAAAGCTATAGAAGTTTAAGAGTAGATTGTAAATTCAGCTGACTGATGGAATCTGTAGTGTTATTATTCCGTGACGTGAGTTCTACCTTCGTGGTGTAGTCTGTGGTATGAGAATAGACTGTGTTAAGTCTGTGGTGTTACGCACTATGACAGTTGTTGGATAGAGGGATGATAGTCTATGATATGAAAAAGGCGGCATTATTAGAGTTTACGAGGGAAATGGAGATGGTTGGATTGTGATTAGATTGGAAGAATAATGTGTTGACGACATCACGATCGTATTGCGAATCGAGTATAGTATAGTGGAAAAGATATTCTATGGCGTGGACAGGACGACTAATGGGGTGAAGGGAGGTCGTTTAGGTTCCATCAATTAATTGAATCTAGACGTATCCTAACTGTAATCTGTAATCCATGATGATCGTGTGTAATGTAAAATACAAGCAATGTCATTGTAAAGAAGCCCTGTGAGTTATTATTTCAAGATCAAGACCTAGGAATCCTAAGATATCTGATGTTGTATTGGCGGTATAATGCTCGTGCTTATCCTGATGTGACATGTCCCCGATATCAGAAGTGGAATAATGATTGCTATTCCTCGATCGATATCAATATCAGAAGTGGGATGAATCACCACTGAGCCCACAGCAGAGAATCATAAGGATCGCTATTGCCCACTGAGCGTCCAGCAGAGAATGATAAAGATCGCTATTTTGCCCACTGAGCCACCAGTAGAGAATGTTTGAATTGGTCAATGATTTGGTAATAAAACTTGGAATGTTCTGTGAGTATAGTTAGTTAGTGCTCTATTCTATTGTGGAGTTAAGAAGGTAAATATGAGCTTCCGAAAGAGTCAAGTGTAATCTTGTACGTAATGTGATATGTTCTAATATGTTTTCTTATTTTCATGTTGGTTCAATGCTGGTAATTATTGTGAGCATTGATAAACCTCGTCCAGGGAAGAACGTGGTTCTCTTCTCAATCCTGTTACCTGAGGAATATGAGGGATTGCGGTATTCCAAATTATTCAAGAATCTATCACGACAAATTCACATTGGATGTGAAATTGGTGATGTATTGCGGTAATGATTGGCATGAATTGGCGTATTGAAGTATCTTAGTTGGGAAATATCCGGTGAGCTATTTTGTGATATTTGAGTCAGTTAACATTGAGAGTTTTGTAGTGAATCTTCGTACCACTTGATAAAGTAGAAAGCTTATTGAAAGTATTTTGGATGTTTATCCCGTTGTAAAATATGAGAGTATGGGTAAGGGTTTTATGTGACTATGTGACTTATTGAGTTCAATGTTCAAACTCGGCGATGGTCGTGGTCTGGATTGACCGTACTGTGGAGTGGTCTGCTGAGACCGTGTGTTGTTGAGCAATGTGATTGCTGATCGGCTGGTTGCCATGACTAGACGTGACTAGACAAGCTTACTGTTACTTACTCATGGCTCATATTGTAATGTGCATTTGAGATTAATAGTCTATTGAAGTTAAAGTTGAAAATGACGTGGTACCTAGTATTCATGTGTTACATAGTGTGGTAACTAGTTGTGCGTGTCCTCTTGAGTCTTAAATTTGGGTGATCACGAGAGTGGCTGATCACAGGGATGATCATGGTTATGGGTGATCACTGGGATGATCACGAGAGTGGCTGATCATAGGGATGATCAGGGTTATGGGTGATCACTGGGATGATCACAGCTAGTCACAGGGATGACTGAAGGTGGCCGAATGTCGTCCGGGCCATGCAGCTTATAGCGGCTGGTTGAAGGGACACATTCATCAGGTCCAACCTTAATCGAGTAATGTGGTGTGCGGAAGGTGGCAGAATGTCGTCCGGGCCATGCAGCTTATAGCGGCTGGTCGAAGGGACACATTCATCAGTACAACCTTAAGTGTTCATTGGTCGAAGGGACAGTGTCATCCGGGCCATGCACGTGTGGCTGGTCGAAAGGAAACACCCGTCCGGTCCAAATTGATACTGTGTGAAAATTGATACTAAAGAGTGCAATGTTTGTTGAGTGATTAGAAAAAGGTGCCGTCCGGTCCATGAGTGGTCGAAAGGACACACGCTTTTATTTTATTCTGAGACAGTTATAGTTGTATGACAGTAACATTACATCTACTACTCATAGCTTGTCAGGTTGACCGAGCGAGTGCAAATTACTGTGGCAAAACTTATTTTCTTTACAGATACTTCACACGAGGACGTGTGAAACGTCAGGAAGGCCGTGTCGGGGATGGAAGTATAATAAAGCTATAGAAGTTTAAGAGTAGATTGTAAATTCAGCTGACTGATGGAATCTGTAGTGTTATTATTCCGTGACGTGAGTTCTACCTTCGTGGTGTAGTCTGTGGTATGAGAATAGACTGTGTTAAGTCTGTGGTGTTACGCACTATGACAGTTGTTGGATAGAGGGATGATAGTCTATGATATGAAAAAGGCGGCATTATTAGAGTTTACGAGGGAAATGGAGATGGTTGGATTGTGATTAGATTGGAAGAATAATGTGTTGACGACATCACGATCGTATTGCGAATCGAGTATAGTATAGTGGAAAAGATATTCTATGGCGTGGACAGGACGACTAATGGGGTGAAGGGAGGTCGTTTAGGTTCCATCAATTAATTGAATCTAGACGTATCCTAACTGTAATCTGTAATCCATGATGATCGTGTGTAATGTAAAATACAAGCAATGTCATTGTAAAGAAGCCCTGTGAGTTATTATTTCAAGATCAAGACCTAGGAATCCTAAGATATCTGATGTTGTATTGGCGGTATAATGCTCGTGCTTATCCTGATGTGACATGTCCCCGATATCAGAAGTGGAATAATGATTGCTATTCCTCGATCGATATCAATAAATATAACATGTTTTCGTACGTCAGAAATATACCTACGTAAATAAGTTAAAGTAGGTTAGGTATATTGTTTTAATACGGTAGTTCTTGTTATATATATGATTAAAATTATCAAGATTACATACTCTTTGAAGCAGCAGTTACTGGTTTGGTCGTCAGTTGGCTGTGTTGTCTATCAAAGGTGGGATTTCCATCCGGAGTAAAACATATGTGTAGACATACTATGTACTTAGGTAGTTATGCCTCAAAAACACTACTTCTATCGCCTTAACGTCATCGTTTTTTTAACTCTACTTCGGCCTTAAACTAGGTTTTAGGTTGTCCCCCGACTGCAATACCAAATTAAATGACAGCTGTAGGCTGCAGTCAACGCATTTTAGTTGTGGCGAACGTAACTGCCTGGATCAATACAACGTTATCAGCCAAAAACTGATCGTAACTAAGATTACACAAGTGTTTAGTTTACTTATGCGACTAATATTATTAATGCGAAAGTTTGTGAGGATGGATGTATGTATGTTTGTTACTCTTTCACGAAAAAACTACTCGACGGATTCTGATGAAACTTTACAGTAATATAGGTTATACATCAGCACAACACATGGGTTACCTTTTTATACCGAAATTCCCGCAGGAACGAGTACAACGCGGGCAACACCGCAGGGCACGGCTAGTAGTAATTATTATAAACCAATTCACACAAAACAAACTTCTAATCTCAAATTTAATTACATTTTTTCTCAAAGAGGCAAGCTGTTTCGTTAAAAACTTCAATCTGGTAAGTTTGGAAGTAACTTTCATACCATAACTGCTCAGCTGACTAATATTCAATTAAAACTTTTTTAAATTTTACTCTCGCGAACCCTTAGCGATATTTTCCATTTGCACTTTCCTCGTGTAAACTGTTTGTGTTTATTTGCCACTTTTAAAAGGCTTTAACAATTGGAATTCCTTTTAACTGATTTCAGAAAGCAGAAGAGATTCTCAATTTGGTCGGTATATATTTTATGGGTTGAAGTTCTAAAATTAAATTAAAAATTGAACCTAAAAACAAAAACGCTGGAGCTTACATTGGGTCCTTATCTAGTTCCGGTTACGGTACTAGATAAGTACCCAATGTACGGTAACCGGGACCAACGTGCCCCCCGAAGCACGGAATCGTCTTACTTTTCGGGCAATCAGGTGATTCAGCTTGCAATGCCCTAACCAAACTGAGGGCAGTGACAATGCGCTGTGTTTGGGGAATCGGTACCGCTCCAATTCTCTTCAATAGAACGCAGTACCCTAAATAACTCCTAGAAAATATAATACGTCCCAACAACCAGAAAGCACCCATTAAAAGTTCAAAAACCACAAGAAACATTTTGTGGAGCACCTAATATCGTCACTGGCGCAGTGTTTTTCTTTTTAACTTGCTACCAAAATTGCCAGCTATATTTCGTAGTCGTGTGCTAAGCGGTTTTTAATGTCATCCTGCTACGCGGAAATAATGGTCGAATATAGGGGATATATCATTAAAACGTGCCTACTTTTATGCCTATTTCAAACATGTTTTCACGAAAGATTTATTGGCAGTATCGTTAATAATTAAACGCCTATTGTTTTATGATAATTTTGCGTTTCATTTATTACGTAGGAAAAGGTGGATTCTGGTAATTATCGAAATCTATTGCTTTGTCCTTTGTATAGCATCAATATTTAATATGAAATACACAAAATGAATATTTCAAATCTAGAATCTAGATCATTTTTATAAAAAATCGTCTTTACTTGTGGTGGCATTTTGGTAAGTTAACATATAAATCTTACTAATATCATAAATGCGAAAGTTTGTGAGGATGGATGTTTGTTTATTACTCTTTCTCGAAAAACTACTCGACGGATTTGGATGAAACTTTACAGTAATATAGGTTATACATCAGAATAACACATGGGATATATTTTATCTCAAATTCCTGCGGGAGCGGGTAAAATGCGGGTGAAACTGCGGGGCACGGCTAGTATACCTTAGGTGATGCTTTTTGAAAAGATAAAGATAGATTCGTTTTCACATTAACCGGTACCGAAACGACACCGTTTGTTGCTATAGTCACCTATAGAATTAATTATTTCTTTAAACGATCTAAATAGGACCTAGAACAATGACCAATATATGAACATACCTGACATTGATTTTCGATCCAAGTTCCCTCCTCCACCTAACCCAAAGATCAGAGTGTCAAAATTCTACTTAAAACTTAATAATAACCAAACATAATTAATAAACCGAAGAACAGCTGAAGATCTCGTCAATATTCAAAGGTAATAAAACGTGATTCAATTCTTAAACTCAAAAATAAGTTCTTGCAGTTAATCAAAGTAAAATACCAGTGACAGAGGAGTGAGGGCAAAATTCAATTTTTGTAACTAAATTAATTCATCGAGCTCGATAACTTTTTTGTACTTTTTAATAACTTTTTTCTTAATTAGTTACCTCCCAAAGAGTTTTTTTATGAAGTACTTTTTACGAAGTCGGTATTAAATTGTTCTTGTATTCATTAAGCGTTCTTTATAACTCCTGTTGACCTTTAATTTAGATTTTGTATAACTTTTAACGAAAAAAGAAAGTGCTTACCAATTTATAAATAAGTAGCAGCGCTCCGTGGTTTCACTCGCAGCGTGGATATCTATAAGTTAATATTATAAAGAGGTAAAATTTGTAAGTTTTTGTTTGTTTGTATGTTCGAGGTAATCTTAAGAATTATCAGTCCGATTTGAATAATTTTTTTTGTAATAGATAGCCACATTCAACGGGAAGGTTATAGGCTATTTTTCACCCCGAAATTTCTACAGGAACAGGCACAACGCGGGTAAAACCGCGGGGCGCTGCTAGATGTGTAATAAAAAGCATTGTGCTACATTTAATCAAACTCAAATCAATGATAGTACAGGCAACATACTTCGACATTTACTATAATTTGATGAAAAAAGTTTTAAAAAAAGATATAAAGAAAAGTTAAATTATTAGCCTGTAATATGCCATTGCCGGGCAAGGCCTCTCATCTCACCGAAGATATCAGTACATTAAGGAGGATTAGGTGTAATCACCACGTTTGCCTCATGCGAGTTGGTGATCTCAAACCCGAGCCATGTTCGAATAGTGGGAAAGCAGCTTCGCTCGACCTGGGAATTGAACCCGGGACCTTAGTCTTGGCAGGCGAGTGTACATACCACTAGGAAGTATATTCATAATTTTCGTGTTCTTTATTGTGGCTCTAAATGATTATTTTATTTTATTAATTAATTTATTTATGGACATAAGTAGGTTGAGGTTTTGACAATTTGTATCTAGTACGTATTGATTATTTTAAATGATATAAAATGAGGAAGATGGGTGTATGTGTATTCTTAAACCTCTTTTAAATACATATATGTCTCTGTTTGCGATATTCTCTTTGATATATATTTTTCAGATCAATCAGTTAAATGAGTGTTTGCCAATTTCCCTGTTTGTCTAACGAAATCGTGGGTTCTTTGATTTATTTAAAGGTACTTTTTGCTAAGTCAGCTGGTATTCTTATGTATATTCCTACCACGAATTATTTTCTACATAATTTCGTCAAAAAATCATCCTATTGTTTACTATTCACTACAAACCAAAAGCCAGGGCGTGAAATAGCCTACTCTCCCCATTATCAATGAATAAGTATAAATATTTTACTATAAAGCACGGATTTTCTGAAACCAAAAGCCAGGGGATGAAGTAGCCAACACTCCCCTTTAACAATATAAATCACCCCAACATAAATATGTACAATAACGAAAGGACACAAGACAATATTACATAAAAAGGTAATAATAAGTAGCTAAGTAATAGTCGATATCTAATTGTATAGGTTACTGAAAATGTTCGTGACCAATACGTACTCGTATGTGAATAATTGATGGTCCGTTATAGATACGTAGGTTTGTGCTTCCATTGGGCTCGCACGCAAAGGTTGTTACTGATTGAAAGATGGTTATTTATTCACTGATGTTGGGGAAGGATTCTTTTTTGAGCTTTTCAAGTAATGGTATTAGGTATTTAATGAAGAAATATATAAGTTGTATGATCTATGTATATTGTAGAACAAAGTCTAACGCTCGTACAAATGCTTTTTAAGTAGAGATTTAATAAGTGATTTTCATATGTAATGTCTGAAAATTAACGTCAATTAGTTAAATGTCGATTTAACGACGGTTTTGAGTACAGCAGTAATTTACTTTAGAAATGCAGGTATACTGTTGAATTAATGCAGAATTTATTTTTGAATATCAAATATAAGGTGCTGACTACTAAGTATTCGAGTAAACTGTCTCTAGACCAATTTGTTTAACGCAGACAAGTCTGTCATAGG
Source organism: Cyclophora punctaria (assembly GCA_951394245.1). Lineage (NCBI taxonomy): Eukaryota > Metazoa > Arthropoda > Insecta > Lepidoptera > Geometridae > Cyclophora > Cyclophora punctaria. Next base: position 7,654,499 of record OX596184.1, read on the forward strand.
TCTATTTAACAATATTTTTTCAGATTAAAATTGTGTCTACAGTCTCAGATCTGCAGGCTTTAATAGTTAGTAACATTAATTCACAACCAATCTTTCATTAAAAATTTCAATGAATTTTTTAACTACCATTTTAACTAAATACCAAGAAAATTCTTATAAACAAACTATATTTTCCGCATTCAACATCAAAATATAACGTAATATCGTCCTCAGTTTAAGCTACTAATCAAATAACATTACCTTCAAAGCAAACCAAACTAAGTCAGCTTAAAATATTCAAATGTAACCAACTAATATAATAAAAGACGTCTCTCATCTCATCACATAACATTTAGTTCCACCTTTGCCCCTACCATGGGAATTGTGTAACTATAGTAAAGTAGTATGTATATGTATGTATCCAGTTATGTTTCACTGTACGTCTACGGCAAAGACGGTTTTAAAGAATATGCGATCCTAATCTTTTTCAAACTATCGCGATTTTACACATTATTAACTTATTACTACGGGTTTTTTCACCCACAGTTCGAAGTACTAAACGTCGGGGAATGATAGTAATTGTTTTACTTACTAAAACAACCTTCTGTGCCGCGAAAAACCTTGAAGTAATACGTGAATAATATGCCTACCTAGACAAGTGGCCATTGTTTCACATTGTATATGATTGGTTACTACTACAATGTATATTGTGTGGATGATTACTCGATAGCCTTTTGATGTCATATCCCATATATTTTGACTCTAGATCATATAGAATACAAAGCGCAATGCCACTTGTCTTTCACAGTATTATTGGTACAGTAAACTATAGTTTTCTGCGCCACTAGCTATATCTATTAAGCAAAGTTTCTACAGGAATGTTCTAGCAGAAGGTAAGGCCATTTGCTGCTGTTATTAAGAGTACCACTTTTACTATTATAATACGACTCGACTGTAACCCAAGGTAGGGGCACTCATATTAACTCTGAAACATTATTTGTGCAGAGTTCAACTTGCAGAAATTCATATAGACTAGTATTCCGTATAAATTAACATGGTAATGAGAATGCAGAGTCGCTGAGAGAAGATATCTTGGGAGCCTTAAATAATGATGACATTATTTGGGCGCAATATAAGGCGAATATTGAAATAAAGGTCGATATTTTGTATCAAATTAACTTATTATCTCAAAAAAAGGACTGGAAAAACATGTCTACAGATTTCTTAATTAGAAACTTAATTATTTTAGCAATTAGGTACAGTGTTCACTCTAACGAAACTTCAGTCTCTCGAAATTAGTTTTTGATATGACACAAAAGTTATTTCGAAATACTCTGTCACAGTTTTTTGAGCTCATATTGGATTTCTCTCAGAGTGCAGGCTGGCAACATTTTAATTTCCTCTATTTAATATCCTTGCCAGTTTTAGGAACAGATTAAAATTTATTTTTTAAAAGAACGGACCAACTTTATGAATTTTGAACTGGGATAATCCTATGGTTATTTTGTAAGCGTGCGGGCCGAAATTGATTCAGCGGCAAAGGGTTGGCCTTTTTTTAACATGGCATTAAAGAAACATACATATTAAAAAGCTACCCCTGTTAACCTCTCTTTATTTGTATTCCTTTCAGGCAAAACAACCACCATGAAAGGGTTAACGTCAAAAACATAATTCTTCATTCGTTCTGTGATTACAATTTTAAACTTATAATTAAATTGTAACCAAACTTTGACAAAATCCGATTCCCAGTGCCAGATAAACCGAACGGTCTGATATCAAACTGATTTAATGAACGAATGAATGAATGAATGAATATCCATTCAATCGTGAACGATACGTTGGGAATCACGTTCACTTCAGTGGATTTATTAGCGTTCACTGTAAAATATTGAACTTTTACGGCAAATAGTTTTCATTGAGTTTTAGTTCATAATTTAGTTTGGAAATTTGTAAATATACCTCGTTCTATAACTTTCCTACTCAAGCATTAAATTTATTATGCTCACGATTACTTCCTATTGATAGAAGCAAGTGAAAAGGTAATAATTATTTTAATTAAGTACTCTCATAAAGTATTTTAATATAGTAAGTAAAGTAATAATTAAAGTAAACCTACCACATTGGTACTTAAATAAAGTTACTTATTACTCTTGTTTTACCAAATTGCTTTTGACCGAAGCTCATTTCGTTTATGACATGTTTGACTAGTAGTTATTTTATCGAAGTAACGTTTCTTCGAAAATCACACTATGGCCACAATTTAAATGATTAATGATTAGATATACTTGCAGTATCTTACTACTTATCAGAAACCTAAAGTTTATTTTAGGGCCAAAACGCGTTAAGCGTGCGCCCGTCGCGGTTTCATACAAAAGTGAAGCGTCGCGGGCGCACGCGGTATGAAACCGCACGCGGCTTGCGCACGCTGAACGCAGTTTGGGCCCTTAGTAGTTAGTTATCTAAAAGGACCAAAATGTCTCTTTACAAAACCTTTCGACGCTTTTATCTTCACGCTACATTGTAATACATTTATGACCACAAATACACGTAGGGATATGTAACTTTAGACTTTTGTTAAAAGGAAACGTCCTATTCTTCGGAGACACCAGTTTCAGCAGGTTATTAAGGCTCTGTAGTAACGCAAATGAAAGTATCAAGTTAAGGCACGGTAACATAAGTAGGATATTTCAATTTTGTAACTCAACCTTTTTAGTATTATTTAGAGACAATTTCTTTGGTGTTAAATTGGTTATTTAGGTAGTTGGTAACTGAAATGGCGTCGCTGTAAAGTGATATTTACGGAACGATTTTATAAAAGCGAAGCGGAGCGGTCCGGAGACCGATTCACCAATCACAGCGCAGTGGGATTGACAAACAACGCATTGAAATATCACAGTCTTTTCGTAATGCATTGTGATTGGTCAGTTGAGCTCCGCACAGCTAAGCTACGTTTCATTGGAAAAGCACTCTTACATGGTCTATTTTAGGTGTTATTTTCCAGCAATAATCTTTAAATATAGAACTTTCGATACTGGAGCAATACTTGGTAAAACGAGAGTATGTAGAGTCCGCAAATCAAAATGCTACCAGCTTTAGAACTTTGTCAAATTACACATTTACGTATGACATACATGACTGTAAGTAGTTATTGTAGAAGTTTAAATATGACAAAATACTAGAACCCATTTTGATATGTACTGTACAAGTCGGGTAGTAGTCTGTTTACTCGTATCGTAGAAATACACAACCGACATCAAATTCGAATTCAAATATATTTATCCACCATCTTCCTTATAACGTACCCAATGAATAAAACACGCAAAATGCATACAAAAATAGTCACAAAAGGCAATAATCTTGCTTAAAAAAACACAACTATTCATTGCGACACATTAATTTCGCATTAGCTTTTACAGTCGCCATCTTTAAATACTTATAAGAAAATGGCTGACATTAAAGTAACAACGATGCAACGCACACGAAGGCTTTGACTAGAACATTTATGACGTGAAGTTATCTTGTCTCTGAAATATGTCGCAAGGCATTCCTTAGAATATTATTTGTGTCTTAAAAGTTTTGGATAAGCGAAGGAGTTTGGTTACATTATACAAGAATTGCAGCGCATTGCCCACTCGCCGTACTGATGTCTTCGGTGAGATGAAAGACATTTGCCCAGCTTTGAAACAGCTTGGACATTACAGGTTAATGCTTGATTGGGATGTTAAATACTTAAAGCGCATCGCGATTTTGTCGGCTGTGAGAATAATCTTTTAATAAATCGACTAAGGTATGGTACACAGACCTAGATGAAAAAATAGATACAATACGAGTATAATGCGGACCATACACGATCAAGTTTGCAGTGAACTTGATTCGGCGTGCAGTAAACTTGACGATGTATGGCTATAATATGACAAGTACTGCTTACACCGTCAAGTGTAGTGGACGTCCCATCAAGCTGCAAACTTGACGGTGAACTTGATCGTGTATGGCTCGCTCTATAGAGTCGCCTATATCCAGTTTATAAGCAACGAACTCATACTCATAAAGTCATACAATTTGTCAGTTTCAGTCGGCTTACAGATTGTAAACTTGACGCCTCTAAAACCATACCAAGCTTACACCACCCGTATCAAAATGCAGGTCAAACCTCTCTATGAACACGTGAACCTACAGAGTTCATTATCTAAAACAACTGATATTGTATTTCGTTTCTCTTCACGCCTACTCCCGTAATTGGATCTAGCTACCGTCCACAGTTAAAGCGTTCCTTAATTGCAGAATCCAAGCCAAGATTTCCGCCAAATCGCTCGTCCATGCACCCTTCTGTAATTAAACTATGTACTAATTACACTTTACCCAGATAAACTGTTTTTATAGACCACAATTGGACTCGGAAGAATGCATTATCAAAATGTTGAACAGCCTTTTTGCAATCTGGTCCTTCTTTCGAATCTCTATGGCCGATTTTGTAAACAAAGACAAATATTTCACATTACAGTGTAGTCTATTATTTCCCATCTAAAGAGTTTGTTTTTGTTTGTAAGAACGCGCTAATCTCAGTAACTACCGATCCGATTTCAATAATCCTTTTTGTGATGAGCAGGCACATTCAGCGGGAAGGTTACAGGCTATTTTTCATCCCAAAATTCTCACGGGAACGGGCACAACGCGGGTAAAACCGGGAGGTGCTACTTGTTATACTCGTGTTATGTCCACAAAGTGCTTTTCTCTGTATACAAATGGCTTAGTCGCGTATTTCGTTTAATGTTCGTTTCTTTAGTTCGAAGGTCGAGGATTTAATTGTAGTTTTGTGAGTTTAAATTAATGTTCGTAATTAGGAACCTGGTACTATGTAATTATAATTTAATTTTGTTTGGCTGTATGTAATGTTGACTTAATATTTTAGCAGTGTACTGAATTAATTGAAATTGAAGTAATTTGTAGTGGGAAATAACGTACGGATTTGTAAGATATCTTACATTTGTTTTATACCCTTAGTTTTTTTTAATTTGATTGATAAGAAATAAAAAAACAAAACACATTAGGTACATACGCATCGGATTGAGGACCTCCTTCGATTTTTGAAGTCAGTTAAAAATCTAGTATTAATTAATTGTTTCAACTATGATTACCAAATAATTACACATTAAAAAAAAGAAAACAAACAACCCATTCAATTTACCGAACCATAAGTGCCGCCAACGTGCCAGCATCTGATAATCGCACTATACACTACACTGCACAATTTGAATACATTTCACCGCCAATGAACTAGCAGAACCAAGTCTAAATAATACGGTATACTCCGGCAGTCTTACTATTTAAACATAAAATGTAAATTATGAAATTAAAAAACCCCTTACGCGAAAAACAGCTTGACCGGTATTTACCAAACATAATTAAGAACCATTTTAAAATGGCTTTCAAATGAAAACGACCGGATCTCTTTGATAGTGCACTCACACACACACAGACATCGACAGCAAAATTATACTTATACACCTCTTTTTTGCGCCGGGGGGGGGGGTTAAAAATCATATAGAACGCGATGATAATGCAGATGATATAATTAATATAATGAATGATATAATAATGTATAATGATATATGTAAATGATGATGATGATAAATAAATAATGATGATATAATGAAGCGAAATATCAAACTGTCAGAAGAACAGATCAGCTGAGTGCTTCGCCAATATTCTTATCGCAAGTCCAGTTCAGTGGCCAGAATAAGTCTACGGTAACTGTGTTTTATGATTTGTGAAATTTTCCCAACAAGACTCCCTGTTATCGGGGTCCTACTCTTAAGTTGTGCGGCCAGCGGATCGGAACGAACCGTTCGCTGCGTGCGCATTTATGTTTTAATAGTAGTGCCTTGCAGTGTATACTGGACTAGCGGTTTTATCCGTGTAGCGCCCGTTCCCGTAAGTATTTCAGGATGAAATAAATGCCTATAATATTCCCCTTGAATATGGCTATCCATTACAAAAATCGGATTGGTAGTTTCTGAGATTTTCGCGTTTAAACAAAAAATCAAAACCAGCAAAAAATAATAATGTTCAATTATATAAGTAACCCGTCAACATTCAAAAATTCACCGTATGCGGAATCTGAATAGCTTTTTTTTTTCGAGTCAAAATTGTTAGTTTTGTTCTTGTACTACTTTGGAGTATCCGTGGGTACTACACTACAATTCCACGATAACAGTTTCTATGTCATTTTACAGTGATCTAGCTTAACAAGTTCAATGACCAATATTTGACAAACTACCTAGGGTCTTATTTTAGCATTTTAGCTATGAAATGGTTCTTCTCTTTCCAACATACGCTGTTTTTCAAAGAGCAAAAAAGACAAAACACTTTTTAACAGTGTTTTAGTTATAAAGCTTTTATAAATGAGCCACTTAATGAATAACGCAATAATATGCATGTAATGAACCAGTCTCTAAGTAGGTATGTCCATGGTTCATATTACCTTCGATCTAATTTAAAATTTTCTAACTTTCGAAGTTCCGATTCAGTGGTCGCAGTGCTTTATAGCCATTTATTATTATATTTTGTTGTAAATTCTGATTTTTGAAGTTCCGATTCCGATTCAGTGGTCGCAGAGCTTTATACCCTTCCCAAGGGTTAGTAGTAACGGGTGTTGTGAATCGAATTTAAAGCGGGCTTCGAACGCTCACTGAATTTATTATTATTTATTAACAACTTATTGTTGGTAATGCTTTCAATTTATTTATGGTTTTGTTATAAATGTCTTTTGCAGGAAATGAATCTAATTTAAAAATGGAGTGTTATCCCGAGTTTGTATACCTAACGACCGTACTCAGAGACGTCAAATGCTTCTTCGTCAGAGAGTTAATTACTGATTTTGACAGGTAATGTATGAAAAGTTACGTCAATTAGTTAAGTGTTGATTTAATGGACGTCTGTGAGTAGTATTTAGTTTAGTATTTAGCAGCAGTTTAGTAGTATTCTATGTACACTTTCTTTTGAAATTTCTCTGCATACGGTATTTGACAGAATTATTAACTTTCGTAAGTACCTTCAACCATTCTATAGTGTATTACTAAAACCCGTATCTGTTTTCGAAATTTCATTTTAATAACGTAAGTATATTGTACAGAGAACAGTACAGTTAACTTGGAACGAGTCAATATTTACAAACAGATTGTTGTAATGCATTTCGTTTATCTCGACGGAGGAGACGTGACTCCGACTCGCCCCGAAGCTACAAATACTCTTCGATCCTTTGACTGTATCACATAACTGCCATTTATGCTCTTACTACTGTTTCCTGTAGTATAGTGATAGTGAAGCGTTGGCCTCCATGACTGACATACATGAAACAGACATAACAGATTATTAGCAGCGCCTCGAAGTTTTACCTGTGTATGCCCGTTCCCGTAAGAATTTCGGGATGAAAATATTGCTTTTAAGCACCCGGGTGAATGGGGCTATTTATTACAAAAAGAATTATTCAAATCGGACTGATAGTTTCTGAAATAAACTCTTCAGCTTTAATATATGTATTAGCTTACATTTTTGATAGTTAGTGGTAACGTGTATAGTTAAGATCTTTTTACTATACTGTAACGAAAGTGATCACATGTTAGGGGAAAAAGCAAGTTCATTGCACTTTGTTTACTCAATGATAATGCAACAAGCTTTTGCACTATTATCTTTAACACTTTGATTTGATGTCGATGTATAAAATAAAACGACTTTTACTCTTTAAATCCGATGCAAATTGCATTATTATGCGGTCTGTTTTATCCCAGATAAAATACTGAGATTAATTTTGTTTTACTAGATCTTCAGATGTAAAAATAAATTTATGTATATTATGTTTCAGAGAAGTAAGTAAGCACAAAGTAGGAAAAAAATTATAGTTACATTCTTCATTGAAATCAATTGTGGTGATACTACTTTTTGACCGCCTGTCAAGACTATTCCGGGTTCAATTCCCGGGTCGACGGAAAATATTTTCCTATTCAATTTTCTAACATGGCTCCGGTGTTAGATCCCCAACCCGCAAGTAGCCAACCTCACTGTACCAATATCTTCGGTGAGAGAGACCTTTGCTCAGTGGTGGGGCATTACAGGCTGTCTTCGGTGAGATGAGAGGACATAACAGGCTAATACTTTACTCTAACTCACCCTACTACCCTACTATTTTTGTTAAACTACGATTTAAATATCAATAAAGTCTTGTTACACCGTCACACATTTGTTAAACTAAAAGATATTATTTTTCAACTGAAAGTGTGCATTAGGACAATTTTATGCTCACATTTTCAATAAAGTATATCTCCAATAAATTCCGATGCGGATACTGATGTCTTTCTCGGGACAGTATTTTAAATTGCGACAAGATAACAAATGGTTTGACTGCGTTTGTAGGAAATTACGTTGAATATTTCAATAATCAGCTCAAATCATTTGAATATCCGTACTTATAAATGTGATTTTTTTTATGAAAAATCGTATGAAAAAAATAGGGATTTCAATATCTCTAGTTTGTTAAAATAATATTATTTTTTCATTTAATTTATATTTTTTTTGTATCCTACTAGCACTGCCAAGCGGATTCCTCTGATTTACATCGTTTCTAGTAGGAATTTTGGAATAAAAATTAGCCTTGACCTTAACATTCCTCTTGAATTTAACTATCGAGTATAACAAAATCTAATCCGGCTGACAATTTTAGAGATTTCTTGATTCAAATAAATAAACAGTCTTTTATAATATTAGTTACTGGTACTGGTAGCCTTTATCATACCACTATTGGGCAAAGACCTCTCCCTCATTCCCGCCACTTTTCTCGATTTGAAGCCCCAAATCTTTATACTTAGCATACTAATGCTAATATTATAAAGAAGTAAGTAATATTTGTAAGCTTGTTTGTTTGTTCGTGCTAATCTCGGGAATTATCAGACCGATTTCCATAATTATTTTTGTAACAGATAGTCACATTCAACGGGAAGGTTAATAATCATACCAAAATTCTCAAGGGGACGGATATTTTAATACTTTTAGCCTAAACTCTTATAAAAACTGGCTTGACTTGTTGCTAAACATTACCTAGTGAATATTTGATAATATTCTTTAGATATCTTCAGACCAAAACAAACTCATTGTTTACAAACTTTCCTCCAAGACAGAGTTAGTTAAGAAACTTCATATTACTTTTAGAAACTAGAAGACAACTTATAAGAAAACTTTATTTTCCATTAATTGTTATATTACATTTAGTTGGTGCGATACGGTTGCAGTAAAAGCATTCCCGTGTATCAAAAGTTACCTTGTCGCTCCAAAGTTTGTAAGTCAAGTGATATCTTGATTTGTGCGGGTCAAAATGAACGAGTTAAGTTCGAGTTGTTTGAATATATTGTCTACTTAAAATCTTTGGAACTATCTGTTTTGATTTCGAAAAGGAAGACGTTTTTAATTCAGTTAAAAAGTAAAGTAAAGCAAAGCCTGTAATGTCCCACTGCCGGGCAAAAGCCTTTCATCTCACTGAAGATATCAGTACAGTGAGGAGGATTAGGCGTTATCACCACACTTACCAAATGCGGAATCTTGATCTCAACTATTAATTGAAACGTACGTTAATGTCATTATTATTTATTTAAGCCCGTCACAGACTTAGCTATAATATAAATTAATATTTTTATAGCTAGGCATATTACTATATATTTTCTATACTTATTTTCGCGTGACCGCACACTCAGCTATAATATATATTTCATATATAAAAATATTATTATATATTATAGCTAAGTCTGTGACGGGCTTCAAACGGGAACTTACGTACGACGGAGGCTACTGTTGAGAGTTCATCAACACGTTTCGGTCGCATACGGTGACCTTCATCAGGAGGTGGGTGAAGCGTCAGCATCTCTCCCCGCACAGTGCGGGCAGACGCTGTCGCGAGCGCTAATAACAAATCTTGATCTCAAACCGGACCCATTTTTGCCGAGCTATCTCAGACCGATATACATACAAAATTTCATGAAATCGGTCCAGCCATTTCGGAGGAGTTCGGCAACAAATACCACGACACGAGAATTTCATAATATATTAGAAGATATATCAAGTAAGATAATTAGGATGCTGGTTATAAAACCAGACCAATGGATTGATCCTAAATAGACGATTGTGTTGTAATGTTGTCACTAAATCCGTAATTGGCCCACTAGTTATGGACCATTAGGCAAGCAACCATTGGGACGATCCGAATGTCCCGAAAACCTCACTAAATGCTCTAGAATTAATTAAAACTATGTGCTAAGGGAATTTCGTTGTAACTGTTACCTAATCTGTACATTGTACAATGTTATTTTCGATACATATAGGCAAGTGCTTATGATATAACGATGTCGATGCGATTTTTTAATTTGAAACCTAGTTTCCTTGCGTGATTTTTAGCTATGTTTGGTTTGGTCCACCCGTTTTTGCAGGGAGTTTTTTTTATATTTTTAATTTAACTTTTTTTCTATAACAAGACTTTTTGATATTTGTTTCGCCCATCCGTACAAAAATTATTAAAAACCAATCATTTGAAACCCTTTCTGTTGCATAAAACAATTTTTTTTTTCGTTTATTATTCTTCTTGGCCACTTAATACTGTTAACTTTTGTAAGAATATATATTATCTCAATTTATTAGGTCAAACTAAAATATTCCACGCATGGGGCGGTCAACCGAGCAATTAATTAACATAATAAGCTTCACTGTAATCAAGCGAGTGTTCTAGACTGTTTATTAGTTCTCTTGTTACTTGACTTACTACTATTTGCTGTTTAGGTGCAGACGGGCAGTTTTGTCAGGATTGGCGTTTTGTAGGGCGGTTTTGTCAGGATTGGCATTTTTTATGGCGGTTTTATCAGGATTGGCGTTTTGTAGGGCGGTTTTGTCAAGATTGGCGGCTTCCGGCCGTTTTGGCAACCAAGTTTCGCAACCAGTTGTGATGCAGGATTTTTTATTCTTCGTCCACAACTAGTTGCCAGAAAAGAGTTTTTTTTCTTTCTACGCATCTGGTTGCGTACAAATAATTTTTGAAAAAGATTAATTGCGTCAGAAGACTGTTTTTTCTTGATATGCAACCATAAGGATTATTCAAAAATAAGCATGGGACTCTATATAATAATAATAAATTTGTCTTTTACCACCACACCACTAGGTATAAAAATATACCTATTTATTATACCTTTCCAACATTCACTTTTTTTTTCTCGCACGTAAACTTAAACTCTCGTAGATTAACGCGTACTAAACACTAAAGATCTAAACCATAATTTAAATTAAAACAAAGATTCTTATAATTTACTTGTTTAGAATGTTATTGAAAAGGGGGAAATGACTTCTAAACAGTGGCCAACTGTTATTTCCTTTTCTTTCAATTCACGCAGTGCCAGATCAATTTCATTGTCTATTAGCTCGTATTCTTTTCTCTTCTTAATGCTTGTTTTTAAATTATATGCACTACTTTCTGTTAGTAACACATACAATATTGAAATAGTTTGTATATATCCACTACGATCCAGATACGATAGTTGCATACCAAGAATAAAAAATCTTCTACCACAACTGGTTGCGGATCTCAGTTAGTAGCCGTGGCGTGCTAGTTGAGTAGAAAGAAAAAAAACTCTTTTCTGGCAACTAGTTGCGGACGAAGAATAAAAAATCCTGCATCACAACTGGTTGCGAAACTTGGTTGCCAAAACGGCCGGAAGCGATTGGCGTTATGTATTTTTGGCGTTATATGATTGGTTTTGTCAGAGTCAGAGAAAACAGTAGTGTTCGCTTAAACTTAAGAAACCAGTATGATTAAAACTATATTAGGACACAAACTATTTTACTTATGACTGACTTATTGCGCAGATACTTTACTACGTGCTTATTTTGAAACGAATTTGGAATGTTAATGATTACTACAAGTAACGTAAAGAGTATTACAACGGACAGTCGGAAAACGCTTAGAAAACGCCGGGCTGCTCAAAATAATAATTATTGTTAGGAGTTTATGGAGTCTGTAGTGGCCGCTGTGACTGAAATTAATTTGAAGTGTAGCCTTGTTATATTTGTAGACCGGGAATTAGGTACCTTCACGAATGGTCGGGAACAAACCGCTTCGTATTTCATTATTTAGTGAATGGAATTTTGAATTTAAATGTGAATATTTAAAGTAAGTGAGGTTGACGTAACAAAATATAGAGAGTTAGGCTTTCGAAAAGAATTTTGCTAATTCGTTTTATTTAGCCTACCAACATCGACAATGGTCATTTAAGGTACGTTTCCATGAAACCGGAGTGGAGCGGCGCAGAGCCTTATTAAGTAACCAATCGCAGTGCATTAGAATTGTAAAAAACACATTGACATTGTCAGTTTTGAATTGAAACTACGTTTACGGATACACTTCACTTTTATTTAACATTTTAATCTGACGTTTCGGCCTTGAAAAGAACCGTGGTCATAGAAAACTGAGGTGTTGTGGTTTTAATAATGATTGTCAATTTTATTCGCAATGCATTGTGGTTGGCCTGTTGAGCTCCGTACAGCTCCACTCCGCTTCAATGGACACACACCCTTAAAGTCAATTTGACAAGTTACTAAGAATTATTTCTATCTATCGTTAAAAATAGTAAAAGGTGTTTTATTCATACCTATGACAAAATATCTTAGTACCAGCGGTACTTAACACATAGTGCCTGCACCCGGCCCATTCCCGCACTATATGTGTGTACGTTTCCCATACACGAAATTCAAGATTTTAACAAAATCACAATACAATATCGTTAGTAGACGTCTCATAAATACTCGTACATCCGAAACGAATTTCAATTTGAAATTAGAATAGAAATTATTTCGCTGTTCATAATCTGAAATTATTGTACTCATCTTTCAAAGAGGGCGACCAAGAAAAGAATGTCTACATGTTTATTGCGAATTCTAAATTTAAATCCTCTGCTGAATGGATTCTGTCTGCAAGTGTGGTGTGAACGGAGCACATCTTGAATGTAAATTGTATTTAGAGTCCACTGTCCAGTCTTCTAACAAATAAAGTTTTATTTTGAATGAAATATTGCTTAGAATAGGGTTTTTGGCTTGCTTCAGAAATGTTCTGTTGAGTTGTGGATACGTAAATGTTTGAATGGTTTAACCATGAGCTAGACTGAGTTTGTATTCTTGTGTAAGGTTAAAGAACTTTAAGTTAAGGTAAGGCGTGGGATACATTGAAATACTACAAGCATTAAGTCGGGTGTGTTCAATAGAAATCCCGTTCCATAGACACTGAATGGAAATAAAATATTTATAAGACAAATTCACACACGGTTAATATTACCTCTAAGCTTGTTTTATGGAATCTTACTAACTGTCACTATTACATATACTTACACACATATTTTTTAAGAATATATAATTGACACCATAACAGATGTCGTCGCCAACTATGTTTGCGCATATTGTTGACAGGAATCGAACCAGTAACCCCCGACACAGTAAGCGCTCTCACAAACGAAGTGCCAACGGGTTTGTCACATTATTCGCTGGCTTGCTTGCGATTTTTTAAACGGGTGGTTCTTAGATTGTAAACTCGCTTAAATTAAACAACGCTACGCAACGCTTAAAAAGAACCTATTGTGTAAATATTTGCAATATTTTCTATAGATTTTTCATGAACCTTTTATATTTTTAAAAGTAAAATACTAAGTCGTTAATGTCATACAGTAAAGATTATTTAAAAATAAAATGATTGTTTAATTTTTGGAAGCATTTTGAAAATACATCACAATATAAGACGCACTTTGGCTCGCGTTCAAAAAGTAAAATGGCGTGTGATCTCAATCGGGGCCGTCAAATTTCGGCGTGGTTTTGGCACTTATTTACCACTTTTTCTTCACTGTTCCAGTCTAGACTTTTGTAAAATGGAGTACTAAACTTAGTGGGAGTAAGAAATAATATATATGTACATACTATATATATTTCGTTTAAGTGAAAATAAAGGTAGTATTTTTATAAAAATGTAAATAAAAGCGAAATGTATCCATACACGTAGTTCACTTCACCTTAATCTTAAAAGTATGTATTACTTTTGTATTTATGAATTAGCTATAAAATTATGTATACAATATTTCAGAAAAATATTTGTAAACATTTATCGATTTTTAATACATCATTTCAGATAAGCAAACAAAGGTTGATTCAGGAACAAAGCAATAATATACATCAACGAACCTCAACAACAAAAACGAACGAAAAAGTATTGTTATGCTAATACGAGTATAACCAATTCATCAACAGCTTTTACATTTGCAAACTTTGAAAGTTCTATAACGCATTTCAAAGGATCCCGTAAGAAATAGTAGAAAGTTTCTTTGTTTCAATTCGTGTAGATAAATGGGCCTATCTATCAAAGTGATTTGCGCAGTGTAAGGGAATACAGTAGGACTATACTTGTTCGATTATACTAGTGTAATTGCTTCGGTTAACATTTTAAACATGTCGAAGAAAATGTCAAACAAATATAACGAAACTAGCTGTGCCAGGTTTTACCCGCGTTGTACCCGTTCCCGTATAAATTTCGGGATAAAAAAATAGCCTTTAACCTTCCCGTTGAATATGGCTTTTCCTTACAAAATTAATTAGTTAATTTAATAAAAATAAAGAACAACAAACGAACGCTTCAGTTTTATTATATTAGTATAGGTGAACAATTACTAAGCCAATCTATTCACTAGTCAGGCTGCAGACTGCAAATGTATAAACACAGTTGAAAGTTACAATTTACTTGTATATGGCGTGTGACACTCGCTTTTAAACTATGTCATAAACATGCTAATTGTATCCTTGATACACTACCTACCTACTATTACTATCAACTGCCTTTTTTACTCATAAAATTCTATCAAATCATAACCCATATTCAATTAACTCTTTCCCCGCCAGTAGTTCCACAACTGAATCAAATTACACTGTAATCTTCATAGGTACAGCTGGAATACGGGCCAGGTCATTAATAACTACGCAAAGTAATGGAGCGAACATTTTCTACGCACGTTTTTCATTAAATACTCAGGAAGTTGGAAGATATTTATAAAATCAATGGCAGTTACTGGAACTTTAAATATTGGGAATGATTTATAGTTGTTTTACGATGAGGTCGGTTTATTGTTCAATTGGTTTCAATGGATGGTTGCAGGTTTGCCAGGGTTCGATGCCTGGTTGTAAGAAAGGTAGGTTGTAGGTAATTTTGAATAGCTTTTTTATTATTATTTATATACAATAAATTAAAGTTAACCCGACTTTAATGTAATGTTTTGGGATATAATAATAACCCGAGAACGGCTGGACCAATAGGATAAGTAAAAATGCCGGAATTCCCACGGGAATGAGTGCGCTGCAGGTGAAACCACGGGGCATAGCTAGTACTTTATATATCTATCGGTTTATAGGAATGCTGTTTATTCCACTTATCTATTACTAGCAGCACCCCGCGGTTTTACCCGCGTCGTGCCCGTTCCCGTGGGAATATCGGGAATTTTTATACATAAAAACCTTCCTCTTGAATCACTCTACCTATTACAAAAAACCGCATCAAAATCCGTTGCGTAATTTTAAAGATTTAAGCATACAGACAAACAGACAAACAAACAGACAAAACTAGCGACTTTGTTTTATACTATGTAGTGATACATATCTACATATCTCTCTCTATTTCTCTGTATATACTTTTATTAGTATATCCACAGCATCACACATTTCCTGTACGATTTTTTTTTACAAACAGTTATACAAACTATACCTACTGTAATAAAGTACGTTTTCAAAACAATCAATAAAACCAGTTCAGCAGAACATAAGTACCTACTCGCTCACATCCTCACAAATACAAATATATTGGTACAATACTAAAAGACAAACAAACGATTCCAATATAACTAAACAAATATCAAACATAGTAATAAAGTAATCTAATTCAATATAAAAATTATTATACCAACAGATTCCGCGCACGCAAAAAGACAATGGAACACAAGTAAATCTCTGTAGAGCTCTGTAGCATTATATTGAGTTCGTTCAACTAACTACGTGTTTTACCTCCTGCTGAGACGTAATGGCAAAGTGTACTTAATATCTCATACTTATAGGGTACTGGTACGATACTCGTATAGTGGTATTATGTTAAGAAGCAAATATTTTCTTAGATTTTGCTATTTATTTGAATTTAGGACGGTAAAGATTGCATATTTAAAGTATGAGTGCCTGGACCTTTTAGGGCCGAAACTGCGTTAAGCGTGCGCCCGTCGCGTGCGGCTTCATACAAAAGTGAACCTTCGCGTGCGTCCGTTGCGGTTCACTTTTGTATGAAACCGCGACGGGCGCATGCTTAAGGCAATTTCGGCCCTATAGTCACAATAGTCATACACTTAATTGCTCGACGCGAAGAAACTGTCATTATAGTCAAACAACAGATGTCAGTAAAAAATCTTTTGTCAAGCAGAGGAAAAATCGGTAGACAAGACAATAAGGGCCGGAACTGCGTTAAGCGTGCGCCCGTCGCGTGCGCCCGTCGCGTGCACCCGCCGCGTGCGCCCGCCACGTGCGTACGCGGGCGCACCCAACGGTTCACTTTTGTATGAAGTTCACAGTTTGGGCCCTAAGTTTCTAGTTACCGTTAAGTGTCTAGCCCTCCTTCATGTTTCATACAACCGAAGACTAACACTACAATCTTGACTATATTGTGTTCAGACTACCACAGGTTATTTCACATCCAAAAGTCATACATTTTTCATCATTTATTTCTAAGTAACAAACAGAACCAACTGCTTAGTATACCCACTAGCAAACACAAGATGAACATTTCAATGATATGCCCATTGCGACACAGTCGCATCGCATCTACTGTAAATTGTCATTTTATTGTGCATCCATTTGGAACATTGTTTGGTACAATGTAACACGTCTTTTGGTGTCACAACTTATGTCACACTTTTTGACAATAGTGCCAAGTATCGAAATGATAGTATTTTGCAGAAATTGATATTGAAAATTTATATAGGTCAGTGTGAGTAGAATAAAAGGTATTTAATTCAAAATATCGAAAAGGTATTTAATTCAAAATATCGAAAAGGTATTTAATTCAAAATATCGAAAAGGTATTTAATTCAAAATAATTTATTAATTGGTGATTAACCCTTGAATAAGTTTTTGATTGAGAATTTTATTGCCGTAGTCAGAGATGTCTTTTAAATAGACAGTTAACTAATGGGCGTAATTTGTCATACATAACGGGCCTTATAATAAACGCATATTAATTAAGAACAGTTTAGCTATCAAATGGTTTGTCACTTTCTGACAAACGAAATTTTCCGAAGAGCAAACGAGACAAAACACAGCATATCATTGTTTTAGTTACACCGCTTTTATTAATAAGGCGGTACAACATGTCAAAATCACGCATTAAATCTTTATTAAGTAAGCATTTGACGTACGGGCGTTAGTGTTCGAGTGTAGCTTATCATCTTCAACGTAACGACAATTTAAATTTATTTTAAGTAGAAAAAGGACAGATAAATCGGCTGTTGCTTAAAATCTTAGTATTCTTTATACTGATCACATAAGTATCTTCAGAAAGTAATTAACCCTTCTTACCGTATCCCAATAAACTATAATATCTATACTAATATTATGAAGCTGCAAAGTTTGTTTGTTTGTTTGAACGCGCTAATCTCAGGAACTACTGGTCTGATTTGAAAAATTCTTTCAGCGTTGGTTAGTCCATTTATCGAGGAAGGCTATACTGGCTATTTTTCATCTCGAAATTCCTACGGGAACGGGCACAACGCGGGTAAAACCGCGGGGCGCTGCTAGTTTTATATATTTATCTATAACAAAATCTAAGTTCATCGCCTTACAACCGTTACAACCGATAGGAAAACTCATATACTCAATAGTTGTTTAGTAAAAGCTTTTCCATGTTAGTGAATTAGTCACGTAAGAGTAGCTCCCGCAGTTTTTGCCTTATCCCATGATTTATGTGTCGTATGGGAGCGATTTGTAACAACAAAATGGGAGATACAACTTTGTATTCAACCTGCGTCTTTGTATGCATGCAACTGTGGTCAAATACGACTGGTTGGGCGTAAAGGGGTTAAGTAATTTGTACGTTAATTGTTATGGTTACTACTGTGTGGCATGGATGAAGATGTATTTGGTTGTCGACTATTAAAAGGTTACAAAGTCACGTGGTTGGATGCGCTTTCATACTTTTTACAGGCTTTTTTAAACTATCCCGATTTTCAACGTCTTTATAGACAAGTGGCAATCGCTTCGCATTCTATTTTTTTTCCTTAACCTATATCGTCCCACAGCTGGGCAAAGGTCTCCCCCAAAGGTTGTTTTCTATCCTACTAATATTATAAATGCGAAAGCTTGTGAGGATGGATGTATGTTTGTTATTCTTTAACGCAACTACATGCAACTTCTAGACGGATTTAGATGAAACTTTACAGTAATAATAGGTGATCGGAATAACATATAGGATACATTTTATACCGAAATTAAAGCGGGAACGGGTACAACGCGGGTAACACCACGGGGCGCGGCTAGTACTCTATAAAGTATTCTCAAAATGTTTAAAAATCCTCCGCATTGTATTAATGTCTTCGGTGAGACGAGAGCTTTGCCCAGCAGTAGGTCAGTACAGGCGAATACTCTACTTATTTTACCTTTTATTTTAAATAGTTTGAGAATACTTTGCCCTAGTATGAGGTCAAACAAGCCTTTACTTTTTGCCTAATAAAACTCGGTTTCAACCATATTAGATAAAGCTCTAAACTCTGTCTAGACTCAGATAAATGATAATAACTCCGAATGAAATCTTAACACGAACAAAACGTTATTTGAACTTAAATATATTTTCCACAATATATTGTCAATTTAAAACAAACTTCTTTGATATTTGAACTTAAATATATTTTGCAAAATATATTTCCAATTAGGTATGAACATACTTCTTTGAAATAAAATAAATATACTATCTACCTATACATGAAGGTATAAAAAAAGCCCATACTATAACAAAGGTGTAATAAAATATATTGTTTATTTTATATTTATAACGGAATTTATGGTGCTAATTAGTATCGTATCTATGTCGTCATTTGGCAGATGTTACAGAAACGACGACTCTCACTTAAAAAGACTTTGTTCAATTATTTAGTTTGAGAAAGTGAGGCAATTGTAAAAAGCAAGATAGCTAATATATTTTGCACAACTCTGTCAACAGCTTACGAAGTATTGTTTTGTTCGTTGACGACTTAGTTGCCAACGACATCCGTGAACACGGTGGCAGTAAGTACACCTTTAGGTAAGAAACTCAGATTCAATCGACACTTCACTAATAAACGTAATACTTCATACATAACATGTCAAAATCACTCATTTAATCTCTACTGAGGAAGCATTTGACTATTATAGTTTATCATAGTCCTATCTATACTATATATATAATATAATATATACTATATAATATATAATATATAATATAATAATTAATAATAATATTATAAAGAGGAAAGGTTTGATTTTTTGTTTGTTTGTTTGTCTCGAATAGGCTCTGAAACTACTGCACCGAATTAAAAAATTCTTTCACCATTCGAAAGCTACACTATCCCTGAGTGACATAAGCTATTTTTCACCCCGAAATTCCCACAGGAATGGGCACAACGCGGGTGGAACCGCGGGGCGCTGCTAGTAATAAATAAAAGTAAACCGTTATACCAACCAATCCAATTCACTCTTCAACTAGTTACATACTTAAAGAAGAAAAATAAACATCGCGATAGCATTACGCAATATGAAGCCAAGGAAAACAGTACTGTAGCAAATATAGGATGAATGTTTTCACAGAACTCACGGCCCTATGTGCTACAATCAGCCGTTTGCATTATGCATGAAACCATCCCAGGGCGACAGATGCTATTGCAAGAGTGATATTAATATTTGTTTGTCAGGTACTATTGTCTTTGCATAGTTTATTTTTAGTACTGTTAACTTTTATTAGTTCAGTTGGTTCACTGTTGAGCACAAAATAGATAGACAGAGTACCTATGCAACTAGTGCGTGTTAGCGAACGCCTATCTAAAGCTTCGAACACAATATCTGAATTTGTAATTCACAAATGTGCGGTACGGATAGCTGCGATACGTATGCATTGATGGATGATCAAATATACTTAGCTAAACGTTAACTCAAACATAGATGTTAATTATTTTTAAACTCACACGATTTGCACTCGAATCGGGACCATCGCGTAATATAACTAACGTATTCGTAGCACTTTTGCTTTCACTGTCATTATACTATCTAACGCTCTTACTTAGAGACGTCGAATGCTTCCTTGGAAGAGATATAATGAGTGGTTTCGCCGTATAATGTATTAAAAAACTGTTGTTTAGACTAACCTGACGACTGCTTAACTTTAGGTCTATGACAACGTAAGAAGGAGAGCCAACTAAAGACAGGACGTCTAACATACTCGCACATGTTTGTCTGCCAGACTTTCCTGTCTATTAGAATAAAGAATAAATACTGACGAAGAATATATTGTTAGACTGACAAAAGACAGTTTTTTTCACGTCTAACTAATCAGTCTAAAGATGGTTGTATTTCACGCAGTATGTACTTCGCTCTTCCGCGGTTGTGTTGGACTATCACTATATGTACTGGAATCCTAGTACACAATCTACATAGCTAAAAACAACAATACTATCGTTCTTACAAACTATGAACAATCGCTATCAAAACACTAAAACAAACTAAAAATAACGTGTAAGTTCCTACGTAAAAATCTATCGAAACGTTCATTACTTTAGAACATTCAAACCACTAGAATACCTATATTATTGATGACGCATTGTAGGTTTTAGCAAAGAAATATGGAACCGTCAATGGTAGTTAGCTGGCGTCGAGCAAACTTTATATCATAGGAATTGAAATCCATTGGCAATCGCGTCCAATCAGTTTATGGAACACGCAAACGCTTTTAGGTAATAAAGAGCTGTTATAAAATATATTTTTCTGAGATATTATGCTATTTTTGAAGGAACTTTACAAAAGTTTGAACAATGTGCCAATTTGACTTCTCTTTCGGACAATTTATGATTGTGACGATTACCGGCTAGTACTATCTATACTTATACATATGATAAAGCTGAAGAGTTTGTTTGAATGCGCTAATCTCAGAAACTACCAATCTGATTCGAATAATTATTTTTGTAATGGATAGCCACATTCAACGGGAAGGTTATAAGCTTATTTTCATCCCAAAAATCTTACGGGAAGGGTAACTACGCAGATAAAACCGAGGAGAACTGCTAGTTTGAGGGTATCACTTTAATATATAACTATACTGGGAATCTATATACTTAGTGCGCTGAGAGTCTTTTTCCGTGTAATGTCCCATTTATACAGGCGAATACATATTTACTAACATAACTACATGAGGAGGAATTTCGTAGCTATTACATATTACTGTGTTAGGCAAATGTATTCCTTAAAGTTTTACAAAGAAGTAATACATCATTATAATCTTCATTATAATAGATAGGAAATTACTATAATTTAAGTGCGAAGTTAATTTGCTTTAAATATATATAGGGCTTTGATGACAAATTGTTTGGGTTGACATGTGTCAAAACCATAGAGCCACTTAGAACAGTAACAAGAGTAACTAGCAATGCCGTTGAATCACCCAACTTCCACATCATGACGTAGAAATATTTATATTTTCGTACTGCATAATGTATGAGCATATATTCGCGTCCAAAACAAAAGCCTATCGGATTAGATTGGTAATTAATTTATTCCCGTGATTGATGAGCTCGGTAGTCGGTGCCAGTTGACACATTCATCAGGGAATCGCATTAGATACTTGCTCACGTATTTCAATATAACGTATTCATATACAGGCCGAATTTTATGTAGGACCCTTTGGATATTGTAAGCTTTTTGATGGAATACCGACCGATATTTTTCTCGAGATAATCGAGGACTTGCAAAAGTGCTGACGGGCGCATCGTGGCACCCTATAATGCATGAAGATCTTATGATAGATTTCAGCGCAAGGCCCACATAGCGCGGGTGCGGGCTGGTTGCAGGTCGCGTGTCGTTGTATTCCTTGTACTTGTATAAAAGGTGTCACACTGCCTCGTCTCGGACCCACAGTCGGCTCACAACCGCACTATCTGTGTTGCGTTTTAGTAATGTATATTTAATATTGAAACATACTCTGATGCTTACTTGCTTACTTCTGAGCTAGGGTCTCTTTCAAAGTATCCATAGCGAAACATCCCACAATCACCGGTATGGCAAAGTCTGGTGGGAGAATAAGGGCCTACATTGCGTTAAGTGTGCGCATGCCGCGGTTTCATACAAAATTGAACTATCACAGGCGCCCGTCGCGTACGGTTTCATACAAAAGTGAATTAGCCGTCACACCTTTATAAAACCACCCTGTACAACAATGTCCATATTATGAATTCCAAACACAGTGTCTGTTTTGAAAGTAATTACTGATTGATGTTGGATAGTGATTCGGTAGATTATTGTGGATGACACTGACTGAAACATTAATTATAGATTTGTTTGTTCGGCCGTCTGAATTGACGGTCGGAGATAGCCTTAGTTTGTAGATATAGGGGTAATTGGGTTTGTTTCAAGATACATCTAGTGACCAGCGTTTGATTTAGAAATTTTCAATTAAGGTCAAATCGTGTAAGTTCCAGTAGGTTAGATGTCACCTTCCTGGTGTCAGATTTTTTAGAATGCCTTAATCCTTCTGACATGGTCACGGTAGAAACAACCGGGACCGACGATTTTACGTGCCCTCCGAAGTACGGCAGCGCTCCGATAGAAATGCCACTATCGGCCACCCATGTAAGTAACGGCCGAGTTGTTAAGAGTAAGGTATAAAAATCCCGAAATTCCCACGGGAACAGGCACAACGCGGGTAAAACCGCGGGCCGCTGCTAGTTTGGTATTAAATAAAATATCCAAACACATTTTTAAAAGAAAAATTAATCTACGGTTATGTTATGTTGACCGGTTGGCACATTGTAAAACAACATTTTAACACAATTAAAACAGCATCTTGTACTCTAAACTTTACTATAACGTATTTATAGCAGCAATTATACATAAACTAAAGGAATGGGTCACGTATGTTCAATAAACATTTCCTAAGTGCAGTTCTAATAGTAATGTTTGGCCTTCCAGCCAAAGTGACTGGACACTTGGCGAAATAACTGGTTTAGTTGCTACGTTGTTACGTTTTGGGGTACTTAATACAACCCTTGAGGTGTTTTGGTTTTATAGGTACCGTACTTTGGCAGAATGAAGTCGAAAAGTTTTCCTTGTATTTTTCTGTTTGAAAAGATCTTAGATATGGCTATGTCACCGGGAATGTTATAAAGTTGCAAGTCCAAGATAAAATACCAAATCTAACTCTGTTCTAATCATAATTTGGAAATCTGTCTTTGAGTAATCAGAGATCACTTTTAGAAAATCGTCCGAAATATATTTGGGATGAAAATAGCCTATTTTTCCTTAATGTGGCTATCCATTAGGAAAAGAATTATTCAAATCAGAATGGTAACTCCCGAGATTAGCTCGAACATTCAAACAAACAAAATTACAAAATTTTACCTCATTGTAATGTTAGTAGGTATAGAAAATTCAAAGTAAACATTGAATATTAATAAATACGAGTAAGTACATTATTGTTGCAGTACTCCATTTGCAGGTCGAGTGACGCTATATTCCTTGTATATCACTACATAGTACATATAAAACAAAGTCACTTTCCGCTGTCTGTCTGTCCCTATGTATGCTTAGATCTTTAAAACTACTCAACGGTTTTTGACGCAGATTTTGTAGAAAGATAGAGTGATTTAAGAGGAAGGTTTAAATGTATAAAAATTCACAAAATTCCTACGGGAACGGGCACAACGCGGGTAATATTGCGGGGCGCTGCTAGTACGTAATATTATAAAGAGGTAAAATTTGTAACTTTCTTTGAATGTTTGTCTCTTTCTAAGAGCTAATCTCAGAAACTACCAGTCCGATTTGAATAATTCTTTTTGTAACAGACAGCCACATTCAACGAAAAGGTCATAAGCTAAATTTCATCCCAAAATTTCAACGGGAACGGGCATAACGCGGGTAAAACCGCGAAGCGCTGCTAGTATTTCTATAAACGGTGTTCGCACCCCACTATGTGTCTCAAGCTTATTCATTTGTCAAGATAGTTACGTTAACAGATCGGTCTAATTTGTCCTATAGAATGGTAATCGCAATATCAATAATAATACGACGTATTATCTGTGTAAATCAATTACATGACCTTTTATTATTACTATTATAATATATTTATGATATCTATCTCTCAAGGATATAGGAAAGTGTTCCACGTATAAGCGTAATTTCTTTTGAGATAAGCTGACGGGATGTCACGGTAGCGATGGTGACTTGCAAATATTTTGAATAAAGAATAATTAGCTCTTATGTCGCGGTTGAACATGTCCGAACACTTGTCTTGCTAACTCACTTTTTACTTGAATACAAGAGAGAGCAAGCATATATTCGAAGCAGTTTAGACGACTCCATTTTATGTTATTTTTTCAAAGAAATCGCTAGTCACAGAAGATCTAAATGCGAGTTGGTGACCTCCGTTTTGGCAGGCGAGTGCACATACCACTAGACCACCAAGGCGTTTGACATGTAATGTAAGAAAACTATCGTCAATTAGTTAAGTATCGATGTAATGGACGTCTCTGAGTGCGGCAAGATAATCAGATAATCTTAATTTAGAAGATATACTATGAATATGCAATCGTAACTTTATCATATATATTCATTGGACACGTCAATTGATGTTAGAAGTTGATATTCCTGTTGAGATAAAACCAAATATAGCACGTGTTTCTGGTGGAAAAACACCTTAATTATTATTTGTGTCGTCGGAAAGATGGGTAGAAATTCATATCTTTGATTGGAGCGAGAAATGATTAGCCGTAATTGGGATATTAATAGATTATATTACGATATTGAAGAGATAACAGAAGTTTTCTGGAATTAATGGGTGCTAAGACTATTTCTTCCCTCAATACTAAGTATTACGCTTCCAATAAAAATAAAATTGTAAATATTTCTTTAAATAATTAGTACCGAATACTTAGTTAGTTGGCCTTTGCTTTGAGTTATTTTCAAACCACCCAGAGACTGAGCCATTATGTTGACATTGTAACTCAACAAGACGCTACGGTTTCACGTAATCTGACTACGACCAACTACGCCGTAGCATTCGTAGCCCGTAGCACCTAGTATTTGGCTACGGTTTGCTTGAGTTTCTGGTTAAGCAACGTCTTCGAATCTCAATTTGAGACGATGGTTTTTGCGATGATAATTTGAATTTATACCAGAAAAGATGAGCTGTTTGGTCAACGTAGTAACTGAAGAAGCAGAGGTCATCATTATCTGGTCGTTTCTGGACTAATGAGGACTGAGTCTCGTAATGTATCCACAGAACTTTTAATGATGTAAATTAGAAATGTATCTTGATTTAAGCCCGACCGTAACGATCAAAAACATTAGATGACCAATTATATAAATGAAAGCAATTTGCTTACTTACCGACTTAGAGACTGAGATGTAGGGAGGCCATTTTTTATTTAATTATGAGACAGAAATAAAACTTTAAAAACCTTAAAAGCAATTGAAAGTTTTGTAATGCATTTTTATATTTCAGTAAATATTTTCTGTATTCTAGCATTGTTTTAAAGGTTTTCATAACTTTTTTAAAAGTCTAAAGCATCTGTTTGAAATACGTGAGAAAATAATATAACCTAACAAATAACAATTTTTAATTAAAAACCAAACTTTCGGTTTTAATGAAACAAATAACTTAAATATATTTTCATACGTCAAAAACCAACTCAAAAATAATATTAGTAAAGTTGAACGCGACTGAAATTCTAGCCTGCCATCATGGCATCCACACATTTTTTAATTAACTTTCAAAAGTCATAAAACAATGTAACGTCACAAGCGAACGCTCGGATAAATCCGAATTCATTTTGCGAATGCCGATGACGAGGCAACCCTGAAATGAAACTATGTCAAAGTCCGCGGAATTACAGGCTTATGGTAACCCTACCGAGTTCCGATTTAATTACTCCCGAACAGAAAACCAAATACATATAAAACAGTTTTATTGTGAAGGTACCTTGTAGGTACTTAACAAAGAGGGTTTGTGTAATTGATGTGCTCATTTTTTTATTTTATTTAATGTAGTAAAGTTTTATTGAGGTAATAATTTTCGATTTCAACGCTATAATTATTTATGTATATTTAAATGGTTGGCAGTACGTAGTGAAAACTTTATATTGTATACATATAAGAATGATGAAATAATGTACGATGATATGCAATTGTAAGAATTAGCTCTAGCAGATAAAACGTTGTGTTCTTTGTTCAAAATATTTCCTCCTATCAGTGGTCGCTTTACGCCGCAAACATACCTTTATTCCGAAGTTGAAAACAAAAAATAGAAAGTAAAAAACATTCAAATTGCGTGACATTCTACATTAACTATATCCAGTATCCTCAATTCGTTAACTGTATCCAGTAAATAAAGTTTGTGCGTACAGTAATAGTTCAATGAATCTACCATAAAGTTGCTATCACAAAAATAGGCTGAATTGCAAACCACTCTACATTCCGTCATTCAATTCTGCATGTCACATGTCACAGAGTGTTGCATTACTGCTAGCATTCCAATACCAAGGCTGAAATTCAGCTAATGCATTCAAACTATCGTTTAACACCACGCGTCACTATGTTGATTTGATTCCACCACTCAGCGTAGTCCAATTCAATTAGAGCTGAATTTATTAGCGCAATAGTATACTGCGAAGCTATAATATGCAACAGAACACCATGCGGCATTGTTTTCTTCTTCTTGACATCGTCGACCTCATAAATTGTCTTTAATCGAGGTTATCTTTTCAAATTTGTATATTGTTGTGAAATATTTTTATATGCCAAATATTTAGTTTAAATACAGTTTATATAGTAAACGTAGTATACAATACGTTTATATGAAATAAACGCGTCCCGCGATCATAAACGTCACATCGTTATAATTCTGCTCCGTGATTTTTAATTGATAAAACAAGTAAAAAGTGACTGTCGACAAAAACAAACATATTAATTCAGTGTACAATTCAGTGATCGACGTGACAGTGAAAACCATTCTGTAAAACTCCCAGTACTTTTGAAGATATTTGTGATTAAAGTTTAAATATTTTAAATAACGTTCAAAAACCCTGACCTACGACAACTCGCAGTTCGCCCGCTTGCACTGAGTCATCGCCGCCGCTGCATACACCGTGCCTCGTTCAACTGACTTGCATGGTTTGGTGCCTCATTTGAACGCACTTTGAACGCACTCATTACTTTGCAAGAGCAATGAATTCTCAGAAATGTGCAGG
This sequence comes from Cyclophora punctaria, assembly GCA_951394245.1. NCBI lineage: Eukaryota > Metazoa > Arthropoda > Insecta > Lepidoptera > Geometridae > Cyclophora > Cyclophora punctaria. The sequence continues at coordinate 7,682,041 of OX596184.1, forward strand.
TTGTCCTAACATTCTTAAAGGAGTTCATTTCTTACAATGCTGCAGATGTAATGATAAATTTCACCACACTTGTGTGAACTTCAATAAGAAGGACTTCGATAGCTTCAGCAAGGAGTTTATTAAGACATGGGTGTGTCCGACCTGTCGCTGCAAAGAACCTAAACAGGGCGACAATTCTAACACTCCTATTCGTGGCGCAGCTGCGGCGACCTCTGCTCCCGTTACCACTCGACTTACCGGTTGCTCCCCTGATTCTCATCGCGACAACGTCACACTCCGCGCCAAGCCTCGCAGCTCAAGTAATTGCAATTGTTTGTCTGCTGAAATTATCAGAGATATCATAAGGGAGGAGTTGGACCGCAAGCTAACCGCCAACCTTACAAATATTACTCTGAAACTTGAAGCATTCGAAGAATCTATATCGTTTTTGGACTCAAAATTCGAAGCTATCAATAAGGAGACCGAGATACAGAAGAAATTGATCAATCAACTGAAAAGTGAAAACGAAGAACTTCTTGGCACAACACGCGATCTGAAACAACGTCTGCAACACGTTGAACAGTTGTCGCGCACTAACAATCTGGAGATTCAATGTGTCCCCGAGCACAACAGTGAAAACTTATACAACGTGGTGCAGCAAATAGCCAAAACTATTAAGTGTCCAGTCGCCGATGCTGATCTCCATTACTGCAGCCGAATTGCCAAGTTAAACACGTCCAGTCCTCGACCTCGCTCCATCTTAGTTAAGTTTGGTAGCCGCCGTTTACGCGATACATTCCTGGCTGGGGTCATCAAATACAACAAATCTAATCCGGCAGACAAACTGAACTCTAGCCACCTTGGTTATAGTGGACCGAAGAAATCTGCGGTGTTTGTCACAGAACATCTAACCCCTGAGGCTAAAGCTCTTCATGCTGCTGCTCGTCAGAAAGCCAAGGAGCTCAACTATCGTTTCGTGTGGGTTCGTGACGGCAAGGTGTTCATGCGGAAGACTGATAGTACTAGTTTTATTATAATAAAAGACAGGTCCACTCTCAATAATTTAGGTAATTAGTTTAAGTTTTATGTTATTCATTGACATTCATATTTAAATTCGATATTGCTACTGTTGCATGATCAATTTTTACTACCAAAATGTGAGAGGCTTGAGAACGAAAACTAACGACTTTTTCAATAATGTAATCTGCAATAATTATGACGTGATTGCTTTGAGCGAGAGTTGGCTGAACGACAGTGTTTTTGATTTTGAACTCTTTGACAGCCGTTATGCTGTATATAGAAGGGACAGGGAATCAAGTGGTTTCCACAACAGGAAAAATGGAGGTGGTGTTACTGTTTCTGTGTCAAACAGATTCAGTTCCAGACGCATAGGGAATTTTGAGTCGAAATGCGAGGATTTGTGGATAGAGATCGATTGCAATGATGAGAACGGCAGAAAGACTAAGCTTTTATTATGTGCAGTCTATCTCCCTCCTCCCATTCAACGTCATATTCTGGAAGAGTTTCTAAATAACTGTAATCGCGTATTTGAACAATGTAATTATGATAATGTTTTATTGGTGAAAAAAGTTCAATCTTACCAGGAACGGCTAAAGTACTTTGCGATGGCTTCCCTATCTGATCGTAGACATATGTTTGATCTCTCTTTTCTTTTCAAATTGGTTAACGGAATGCTTGACGTGCCCGGCCTCCTATCTGCTCTTAACTTCACTGTACCCTCTAAAATCCCTCGAGCTGCTCGGAATATGGCTGTATTGAGTGAGACTCGATCTTATTCAAATATTGGTAAAAATGCACCCCTTAATAGAATGACCCGCGAATTCAATGCCCTTGTGAAATTAGAAGATATCGACCTATTCGGGGGTAACTTTCGCCAGTTTCGAAAGGCTATTACATTTCATAAGCATACGTAGAGGGTTCATGTATTTTTTTTTTTGTATGTATTATTAATATTATTTTTTATGTTTTGTTAAGTTGTATGTTTAGTTTTAAAACCTATGATATGTCTCTTTTATCTTTTTTTTATGTATGATTTTGTAAAATTTTGTAAATCATGTTATTTTGTCGATAGTCTGTTATTTACCAAATTAAATTAAGCTTAATTGTTGACTATGCATGCAGTCGTCACCTATAATTGCAATGTAACTAACCTCTGTGTCTATTTAAATGTATTTTCTATCTTGTTTTAGTGTACATTGTGTTGGTGATCAATAAATAAATAAATAAATAAATAAATATTTACCTACTGTTATTAACAAGACTTATTAACTTATATTCTTGGAGCTTACATTTTCAAGGGCACTAAATTTAGTCTATTATTTAGAAAATTTTAAATAATAGGCTTCTATTTATTAAATTACCGTCTATACTTATTGCTATTTATATTTGAGTTCTGACTGGCTTTGAAACGCTAACCTAATTAATATGTCTAGTCATTTTCAATATAACCTTTTGTGTATAAGATTTTTGTATAATAGTGTCTATATTTTGTGTAAATCAAATTAGTGTCTCTATGTTTCGAAATATTTAGAGACTTTATTCAAAAACTGTTCGGCTGTTCTCAAGAAACCATCTGTAATAAAAGTTATATTAATAAGTGATGATAAGTGATATTGTACATGAAAATGTCAAGTCACATTTGAAATTCATTTACATAAAAATAATGTCAAAACTAAGGGTGCTTTCAAATTATGCGTTTCGTGTCGGACCGCTGCGGTGCCGAAGCGGTGCGTTTGTCATATTGTGAACGTACGATCGTGTGTTTTCATACAAATCGAGCAGTGCGGCAACAGTGCGGCGTCGGTACCGCGAAATAATTTTAGTACGCACTGTTGCCGCATTGCTCGATTCGTATGAAAACACACGATCGTACGTTCACAATACGACAAACGCACCGCTTCGGCACCGCAGCGGTCCGACACGAAACGCATAATTTGAAAGCACCCTAATAGGATATTGGTACCGGTTAAGAGTGAAAAATACAGAGTATATGATGTATAGGGCTACTTTAATCAAGAGTTTTCTTTGAGAAAAAAATATTTTTTAGTTGAAATATTTGTATGTCTCTGATTTTTTGACAGTTTTTGACTTTTACGTTTGACCGCTTTGCGGTGTTCGTACATTATAATTATTACATATTGCAATAAGCATGACTAATATTCTACATGATTTTTCAAGACAATGTATGTCTAGTTATTATAATATTAGGTTGTGGCTGTTTTATTATAGTTGGGCATTGGATAGAATTTAATTAACCACGTTGCTCAGTCGCTTGTCGGTCGCTCTGAGTCCTGCCTGTTGGGACTAGAGGTGGCGGTGTGAGAGACAAACTTCAGCGGAACATGTAGATAAATATGAGTTTAAGTGAAATAAAATAAGTAAGTATTAGGTTGTAATTTAACAGCCTCCGTGGTCTTGTGGTTTGAGCGCTCAGCTCACGATCCGGAGGTTCCGGGTTCGATTCCCGGTGGGGACAATAGCTCACAAAAATCTCTTTGTGAGACTGCCCTCAGTTTGGTTAGGGCATTGCAGGCTGAATCACCTGATTGCCTGAAAAGTAAGATGATTCCGTGCTTCGGAGGGCACGTTAAGCCGTCGGTCCCGGTTACTTTCTACGGATAGTAGTCGTTACATAAGCCATGTCAGAGGCCTTTGGCGGCTCAATAACTCTGACACCAGGATTGGTCAGGTTGATCATCCACTCGATGAAGAAGAAGAGGTTGTAATGTCTCACTGCTGGACAACGGTCTCTCATCTGAAGATATCAGTACAGTGAGGCACTAGGCATAATCACCATGCTTGACAAGTGGAATCAAATGAAAGTTAATTAAATCGACAGTGATCTGTTTTATATTTCACGTTGATGACTGCGTGTGTGTTTGTGTACGTGGGTGTGTGTGCGTGTAGGTGTGTTCGTGTGTGTGTTTTGTGTTGAGTTGTGTACAAATTTTTAGTTGGTCCAGCCATTTTAATTAAGTGGTAGAACCTTACTGTAACTTCAGCATGAGACTTTTGCTCAAGTTAACAAAATGTCCAAAACTCTCACTATAAGCCACCAACCCAATCGCCAGCTCCATTCAGACGTAGTAAGTAGTACTTCAGCCTCTATTTTCATATCACTTACACCAAACTTAGTTCGCACAATGCTGTGGTCCGTTCCTCCCTACATAAGTTATTGCTTTCCCCGTAGTTAAGTTACTCTCGGGTTGTGGGTCAGTAGTACGTCTTGGGGATACCCATGGTAAGAAAAACTAGATTACCAATAACTGCTATAATTATTTATGAGTATTATATAGATATTTATATGGTTTAAGGCTACAATCTATACTAATATAATAAAGCTGAAGAGTTTGTTTTGTTTGTTTGTTTATTTGTTTGTTTAAACGCGCTAATCTCAGAAACTACTGAACCGATTTGAATAATTCTTTCACTGTTAAATAGTCTATTTATCGAGGAAGGCTATAGGCTACATTTTATCCCGAAATTCCCACGGGAACCGGCACAACGCGGGTAAAACCGCGGGGCGCTGCTAGTACTTTCATAAAAGGAAGTAAGTTCGACGAGGTTAGTGGCCTATGGTGTCGAAGTAAGACCACCTAAAAGCTTCCGTGGTCTATCGATTGAAACAAATGGGACGGTCAATTTTATGTACCTTCCGAAGCACGGAAGTGCTCAGATAGGAAAGCCAATAGCAGCCACCCATCAAAGTACGAGCTGAACTGCACGTTGCTTAACAATCGCAATAAGCTAAGATCGCTTAGTCAAACAAAGCCACGAGCGCTATACTACCATACTAAAAAAATAGAAATGTCAATGTACTCGTTAGAAGAATTTAATGTGAAGAGAAATGTCATATCTATGTTAAGGATAATGAACTTATCTCCTGAATTACTTTTCTTTATAAAATAATGTAGCTTCTAGAAAAAGTAAATATATTAAATTATACGTTTTTACGTTATTCTTGAGAAAAAGCCTTACATTATCTTACAAGCAATTACTTTCAACGTATTTATGTAATTAAATTCCGCATCTTAAAGCAATGTTTAAACATAAATCTTGTGCATAGTGTACACAATCTCATCAGGCAAGTGTTTGATGGAACTTAGAACGTAAATTAATTAGTTGCCGACCGCGCCTGTCCACCGCCTTAGGTTGAAATTAAATAAAGCTACCAACAGGCCAACGTTTTAGAGGGATGTTTCACTTTGAGTAAATTATGAGTGAGAGAAATTAAAAACATATTTATTTATTTTTTCAATGTTTGGAGTAAAATATTTTGCAAAGAAATAAATCTATTATAATAACTAGCTGTGCCCCGCGGTTTCACCCGCGTTGTACCCGTTCCCGCGGGAATTTCGGGATGAAAAATAGATGTTGTCCGATTCTCAGGCCTACCCGATATGTACACAAAATTTCATGAGAATCGGTTGAGCCGTTTCAGAGGAGTTCAATTACGCACAACGTGACACGAGAATTTTATATATTAGATTAGGAGAAGATAAAGCTGAAGAGTTTGATGTTTTGTTTTTGTTTATGTTATGTTTGAATCTAATTTTTGTAATTTTGAAAGTCACATTCAACGGGAATCGCGCCCTCACTATGTGTGTCTTGTGCTTTATTTTATAATACATGTGTGTGTCGCTCGCTCCTAGTTTTGTAATCTTTTTCAGTGACATCGAACGCACCTAGATTACACTAAGGTACACTTTCAAACTTCTGCATTATTATTAAACAGTTCCAAAATCAACAACTTAACTATTACTTAATTTACTCAAGCAAGTTTAGGGTAAAACTTCTAATGTCGCAAGTGAATGCTTAACTGTATTGTGCGAGTAAAATTTACATACTAAAGTAACTTACAGGCTCGTATTAAATTCACAGGTACACGAACTATCCTTCATAAATGATATAAACCTTAATAATAAAATAATAAGGACGAGAATACGACGGTTATTATAGCATATGTCGTAATTGTGTTGTTGTTTCAGTAATTATTAACTGTTTCCCTTCAGGAAAGGGATTTTGAATGGAAGCAGACTTCTCGAAGTTATATTGTTTGTTCCACAAGAAATGCTAAGTAGGCTTCGTATTATTAAAATTTCGTTAAATGTTTTGGAAACGAAGATATTAAGTAAATAGTTGAAGTTTGTAATAAGCTGAAGTCTGTACGCCATTTGCATAATTTTAAACATGGAACGATTTTGAATATTTGTTTGATTTTGTGGGTGAATCAACGGGATGGTATTCATAATGTAGGCTTGTTTTCTTGGTTTTCTAAGAACTATTTATATAACATAACGAGTTAGTAGAGTACTGATTATGGGTGCTTTCAAATTATGCGTTTCGTGTCGGACCGCTGCGATGCCGAAGCGGTGCGTTTGTCGTATTGTGAACGTACGATCGTGTGTTTTCATACAAATCGAGCAGTGCGGCAACCGCAGCGGTCCGACACGAAACGCATAATTTGAAAGCACCCTATTTCTGACCGATTAATGAGTTGGTAATTCTTAGAACAGTCTGATCCTACTGAGACTGACTTGTTCAACGGGAATAAAACTATGTTTTGTCATTGTAACAAGTTTTCAGTACATAGACTATAACTTTGTTAGACTGCTCGTCCCGCTGTGATAGTGAGCGGTCCTTCTTAAGTATTATAGCGTACAAGATTGTCTAATTATTACAGTCTTCACTAAAGTGCCATTATTAGTACAGGTTAGTTGCCTATATAGCATTAGTAACAAAGTTTTTAATTGTTATTTTTTTTAATTCTATGTATTTTGTTTTGTTTTGTTCTAAGCTCAAGTGTAATATTTTCTTCAAATGGCAATAAACATTTTTTTTATTTTTTAAAGTGTGTACTCTTACTTCCGTCCGACCACTAAGCTAGATATTCAGCTAAGACCACTACATTAGCGTGTTCTATATAAAAAAGCACTTCAACCAAATCACCTGAAACTTAACTGACATAACACCAAAACTTTATTAAAAAGGTACGCCAAGAAAATATCCTGAACATCAACATTTACCACAATTGGGATCCAAGGTGATCTGATTATCTACCGGCAACCTTTTTCAACCATTACCTAAGTCAAGTCCGCTTAACTAAGCACCTCTTTAAAAGTAACAGCTTAACGATGGTTAGGCCTAAACTGAATAACTTGGCCTTGTACACTATCGGTTTTACACGGTGGCCCATTTTGACGAGTACCTTACGAAATATCGTAGCTTTAAATATTTACGATTTCCTTCCTTCTTCGATACAATGTTAGGTTTCTTTTGGTCTATTTTTGATACAAGGCTGAGTGAATGTTATGAAGATATTACCAAGATGGGTTTTTCTTAGTGTTTTTATACCGAGGGAAAGTATAAGATGCAAGTGTCCAATCAAACTGTTTTAGGGTGAGTTTCGAGTGGGCAGTTCATTAGAATTTGCGTTTTATTGTACTTGTTACGTGTCCAATGAAACTGTCTTAGGGTGCGACAAGTGTGGAGCTCAACTGATCAATCACGATGCATTACGAAAATATTTTGACAATCTCAATGCATTGTTTAGTAATCCCAATGCGATGTGATTGGTGAATCGGGTTCGGGTTCGGAATCGGGCTCCGTATCGCCCCGCTCCGCTTCTATGGAAACGCACCCTTATAGAGGGGTACCGACGTTACAATGCGTAATGTAACATGTTACACAGCGAGCGTTTGTGCAATCAGTACGGCAAACACTGCGCTCACAGCGATCAATGGCTTTACCAAAAAATGTTTGTTGCTTGCAAAAATTGCTCGTTGCTCGCTGTGAATGTTACTATACGTCTTGTGACGACAGTTAGCAGCCATCTTTGGAAATCATCAGATATAAATAACAGTGATGGGGAATAAAATTAAGATATTATTATATGTATCATTCATGTAGTTGTAGGGCTTCGTAGGACGGAACAGGTAATGGTTTTTAAAGTTAAGTAGATTCATCTCTGGCTTGGTTCCAATTCAATAATAACCGAGACGCATTTATCTGTCTCAGTATAGCTATTTATACTTATTAATAACAAGCCGCGTCCGCGGTTTTACTCGAGTTGTGCCGGTCCCTTTGCCTTTCGGGCAATAATGGCTTTATTTATAACCTTTCCGGCTTCAGAAAATGTACAAATATCTATACTAATATTATAAAGCTGCAGAGTTTGTTTGTTTGAACGCGCTCATCTCAGAAACTACCAATACGATTCGAAAAATTCTTTTTGTAATGGATAGACATATTCAACGGGAAGGTTATAAGTTATTTTCTTCCCAACAATCCTACGGGAACGGGTACAACGCGGTTAAAACCGCGGGGCGCTGCTAGTTACTTTATATTCGTAAGTCAATGTTATTCCACTGCAGCGCATAATTTTATACCGGCCAGTTGCGAAAACGTATTGCCAAGTAAAAAGTTAGGCAATCTATCGTGTTGCCAAAATGGCTCTTATGTGCAACTGGATTTATGATTATTTTTGGTTTGGAATTGTGGTGCGGACTTTAATTTTGCAGAGGATGTAGGGTTAAGGTGGTTTAATTACGATAGTAATTTAGTAAAATGGTGGTCTTGCGGTAGGCAGCTGACGCAAAAACAAGGGTGTTTTATTTAATGAGTGTATGATTTCCTAAAACAATGATATCAGGGACAAGAACTAGATTATTTAATCAGTCTGTATGGGTCAGTCTGATACTACAAGAGAAACTAAGACGATCTTTAATTAAGGAATCATGTCACCCATTTTAGAGATAAGAAAAACCGGTGACTGGTTTAACCTTTTATATAAAAATCTGAATTAGAAACTATGTCCTTAAAAGAAAGAGTAAGAACAAATACCAGCCCACAAATCAAGTGTAAAACGTAAAACTTTGATTAGTTCCACGTCACGAATAAATCGCTACCCAAAATATATTATGTATGAATGCATCATCCAACTGCTTAACCGCACAAACAAAAGTAGACCATAAAACCGGAAAAATAGGTGAGATAATCGTAAAAGTCGCATATTATTGAGGAGGTTGGGATAGCAATACCGCCAATATTGAGAGGTGGGCCACAAAATAAATGTTTCCCCACGAAATCAGTACATTCGTATTCAAATGATTATTGTTCAGCCGCGATTACATTTATTTGGGCTATTTCTTGCTCTAGTGTTGGTTTGCTTGTAATTTTATTTGGAAACTTTTGGTTTTCGATTTAGCATAATATTGGTATTATTGGGTCAGATTTTTTTTGGTTTCGAAAGTTTGTTTGGGATAATTATTCGTTCGTTAGTTTGAGTTGGTTTGTGGTTCAACTTGCGTGTCCGAGTTTTAACCATGATTTACCTTAATTGTTCAGTAATTGATATTGATATAGACTTGTTCAATACATCCACTAAAAAGCTTAAGCAGGTAATGTGTAATAACTTTTTCAAAATGTCAAGTTCATAGTAATATTAAGTAAACCTTTTATATGTTGTGAATTGTTGTTTTTATCTATTTGTTCAACTATCTTTTTTCTTTTTGTGTTGTGTTATATCTTTCTTCTTGTTTATATAACGTCCACAGTTTTGTTTTAATTTTAGTTATTTATTTGTGAAAATTTGTAATTGGCCCTAAGTTATTATTCTTTATTTATATTTCTTGTACCTAGCTGTAAGTTTTCTGAATATTTTAAAATAAAATAAAATAAAATAATTGTAACAGTTAAACAAACTTCTTCGACGCTTATAAGTCTAGTTTAAACTAGTTAAACATCAGTTCAGTACAAAAACCTAAAAATATTTAGTTTAACACTCAAAAAGTCTGTGACGGACAAAAACCTTGTGAGACATCTTGTCCCTGTTCTGTGGTCCTTTATAGTGTTAATAGACTACAAAACTGTCTGACAATCTTCACTAAAGTAAGTTCCAGTAGATAAGTGACCAACCATGGCGACGGAATTATTAGACCGCCACAAGGCCTCCATGGTCTAATGATTGAAACAACCGGGACCGAGGACTTAACATACCCATCGAAGTACGGTAGCACTCTGAAAGCAATGACACTATCGGCCACCCATCCATGTCTTGGCCGAGCTGCCATTGCTTAACAAAAGCACTAAGTTCACATCGCTTAACTAAAACGCTACAATCTTGACTAAGGTCGTTCAGGCTTATAAACGGATTACCAACACGGTATATTCAGTATTTACTCAATTTGTATGACCGCGGAATTAAATTAAATATTTTGCACGCCTGCATTATAAAACGTGAAGGACCTAAACAAATACCACATTAAATATCAACATTTACCCTTATTTACTTTCAAAACAGAACCGAAACGCTTCTGAATTCTACTTTCCTTTTGTATCGGGTGAGAAAGGCTTCTCGGTTCACGTTTATGTACATTATACAATACTAGCAGCGCCCCGCGGTTTTACCCGCGTTGTGTCCATTCCTGTGGGAATTTCGGGATGAAAAATAGCCTATGTTGCTCGTGGATAATGCAGCTTTTGAATGGTGAAAGAATTTTTAAAAACGGTCCAGTAGTTTTTGAGCCTATTCATTACAACCAAACAAACAAAGATTTCTTCTTTATAATATTAGTGTAGACTTACTGCACCTTATCCGCATTGTTAGCAGCGCCCCGCGGTGTTACTCGCGTTATGCCCGTTCCCGTGAGAATTTCGAGAATTTTTTACAGAACATTCTTGAATCACTCTATCTATTTTTTAAACATCATCAAAATCCGTTGCGTAGTTTATATTAAGATTTATAAATTTGTAATTTGTTACGTGTGTTACATATAAAAAACCTACCCAAGTTAAATTAAGCTTAAGAATAAAAAAACTTAAAGTAATCACTCTTTATGAAATATGAGTTATAATAAAAAAGTAATTAAGTGCCATCTTAAACTCTTAACTCGAGCATGCACGCTTAAACTTTCGTTACTTTGCATAATATATTATCTCTACTTAATTTGCATTCTAAGCTACATAACCCCGATCTCTTCAAGTAAAGTGGTAATCACACTTCCGCGTTCGCCTTAAGCTACATTTCGCTTTAATGTTATGAAGAGTTCTGATGAAGCATTCGTTCGTTCTTGGGGTACATTACCTTAAGTTCAAGTAGGAACAACTTTTCATTACTTTATCAAACGAAAAAACCTGTGTTTTAATTGAGCAAACATCAAACATTTGCTTAAAACAAATATTTTGAACAGAATTCTTAGTACATTGCTTAAAGAGTTCGGCGAACTTGTTTCATTCAATCTACTTCGGTCAAATTCGTTTTCACATTAAACTTACATTAACTTCGCAGCGGTTCACTTTTGTATGACACCGCACGCGGCGGGCGCATGCGACGGTTCACTTTTGTATGAAGCCACACGCGGTGGGTGCACGTGGCGTGCGCACACTGCGGGCGCCCGCGACGGTTCACTTTTGTATGGCACCGCGGCGTGCGCACGCTTAACGCAGTGTCGGCCCTTAATCTGTCGCTGACAGACAAACAATATACTGTTTCCAACGATTGACTAAGTATAATTGCTCCTTCATATATATATAACCTCTTTATAACGTTTTGTGCTAAGTATTTGTGTAGGACTCACCTTTTTCTTTGTGTGAGTATTATGTTAGTGGGTTCCTAAGTAAACTGTAGTAAGTAGTCTTAAAACAATTTTTGTTTATTATACCAACCACTTACAGTTGTTTTTGCGTTTTATCGGAGTTTGAGTTGGTACATTTACTTAATATATTTACTTGTACTTTAGTGTGAAAACATAGCGTTAGGGCGGTTTCTGACTAGCGTTTTATACGGCCTATAAGCTCGTACGTACAAGCGCGTTGACGCGCGGGCAGTGAAAGACTACTTCTACAAAATTACACGTCCGGTGGATTCTTGTGCAAGTATGTTAGCTCGTACGCCGCTACGATAGTATATAGGAGTTAAAAACGCTACTCTATAACCGCCCTTATTTGTAAAAAGTGAAGCTTGCTATCTATTAAACTCGCTAATACACAGCTTGTAAATTCGCTCAACGCCAAAGGCATTTAAATAATCCTAGCAAATAATAAACATCTCCAAAGGGCCTCTCCGAGTTGGATCTGTATCCCTTCGCATGCCTCTCAAAAAGACCGGGCTTGTCCCGTGACTCCAAGGAGAAACACTATAATAATAAATAATAATAATTGTTCACAAAGGTTCATAGACAATGAAACTTGAAATGAAAAAGTTTTGTTTTGAATTTTAAGTTTAAAATATTACATGCAAACCAAAAAGCAGTCACTGGAAATTCTCAGAGCATTTAGTGAAGTGACGAAGGGCTTAGGGCGTGAGCACAGTAGCGGGAGTGTTGCAGTAATTGTTGTATAAGTAAAATTAGATTCGAAGAAAGGGTTAAGGTACAAACGCCGTCGTTTAGAAGCTATATTAGCTGCAAGCATGCAATACATGATTGGAATACTTTTAAAAAGGGAATCCTTTCTTTATATAGGACAGGAAAGCAGTCCTTTATATAGGACTTGAATTATTACCGAGTCCTTTATATAGGACTTGAATTTTACCGAGTCCTTTATATAGGACTTGAATTTTACCGAGTCCTTTATAAAGGACTTGAATTATTATGGATGGTAATCAGGAAGATCTACGATCACAGTTCAGTTTCTAGCCTTTAAAACATTTAAAACAATGGGAACGTTGTTGGACTACCGCTCTTTGGAGAAGTACATCGAAGTATATTAGTTCATGCAACCTGTTGTCATACCTGAGTGACGGAACCGAACCAAAGCAACCAATAACGTAAGGTGTGCAGACGAACAAAATGTAGAACACAAATCAGAGGTTGATATATCAGTTACTTTTTTGTAATTGAAAACTACGCTTAATTCGCTTTTATTTTAAACTAGCGGCGCCCTGCGGTTTTACCCGCATTGGGCCCGTTTCCGTGGGAATTAAAATAGAGATAAAAAATAGCCTAAAACCTTCCCGTTGAATGTAGTTATCCATTACAGAAATAATTATTCAAATCGGACTGGTAATTCCTGAGATTGGCTCGAACATACAAACAAACAAACTTTTAGATTTTTATCAGATTTTTTTCAGTTACCTCCGCGATTATCACACAAACAAGATAAAAACTGGACCAAAAAATGACAGTTCGTATCCGCTATCTCACCCGCTTCTCCTCAACTTCCACGTCCTCGCCCTACTCAGAAGCGGTGCGAAGTGAAGTGCCCTCACGGTTGTAGGTCGACCCTGTTTACACTAATTGCTGGAGACACTACCGCCACTCCGTGTTGTGTCTCATTCTTGACAACTTTGCACACTTACGAATTAGAAAGATAAAGATCGTGTATGTTTGTGTCAACTTAGTATATATATTACTAGCTGTGCCCTGCGGTTTCATCCGCATTTATTCAGTGACTGCTTACCGTTTAAACCTTCCCTGGACTACAACAAACATTTCAAAACCAAAATCAGCTGAATCGGCCCAGCCGTTCTCGAGTTTTAAGCAGACTAACGAACAGCAATTAATTTTTATTTATATAGATAGATGTAGGTAACATTCAAATTATTCGACTGATTAAAAGTAGTTACCGCTTCACTTGTTTCCAAACAGCAAACTGCTGAACTCCAGAGATAAAATTTCTTTGAAATGTGAAATATCTCCACTGAGCTATTGTTACAATATTATCTTTCTATTTGACAGAAAAAATATTATTGTATCATTAAACTTATTGTGTAATGAAGCCCTTGCTGTTGATAAGTGTCATGACGACAACTAGCGAATTTTACATGTAAAGTAGGTTCTAGATAACAGGTGGGAAACGAGGACTTCTTCTTACTGATACTGCTAACCAACGCTTATCAACGCCAGGCAGCGCCGATACCTCTTTATGACCTCCTCATATTTATTTTAGTACGTAAATGTATAATTTTATCATATTATACTAGAAGCGTCCTGCGTTTTGACCCCCGCGTTAGACCCGTTCTCGAGGGAATTTCGGGATGAAAAATAGCCTATAAACTTCCCGTTGAATGTGGCTATCTATTACAAAAAGAATTAATCAAATTGGACAGGTAAGTCAACATACAAACAAACAAACGTACTTTTACCGTACTTTTTAAACTATCACGATATGAACATATATGTTGTAAAACATTTTTGGTCTCTTAAAATCATTTCAAAATATGGCGAAACGTTTTCTTCGAAATTATTTTTCGCGAACCAGTCTATGATTCCACTTCGAAAACAAAAATTGTAAGCTGAAAAACATTTGTAACATAAAACAAGTTTCTCAAAGTCTAATTCAACTAAGCTTGTCCGAACAAATTGACATAAACTGTGCGAAATTAGCTTAAAATCTATTAAAATTAATCGACTCATTTGAAAAGGGTTCTCGATTCTCATTAATCATGTTAAATTTATTAGAAAATCAAGTCACTGTGAGTTAACCCTTCGATATAAGTCGCTAGGCTGAACTGGGCCATTGTAATGAAACCGGTCCGTCGCTCTGGATAGTTTCGGTTTTAGCCTTTTGACTAATCATTGGGACTAATATTAAGGTAAGAGAGGACACGTGGACGTTTTCAAGCGTGTCATGTAAGCCACTGCTATCCAGGATGGAAGGTCCAGGGTTGACTTTGTTTGTTTGTAACTGCAAATTATGTTCAGCGTTATATCCAAAACAGTTAAAAATTCGAGTGACAGTTAGATAGATTTCTTTTGTCACCATGGTTCCTGTAAAACAGTCGTCAAACATCCATCAGGTAAAATATTGAATAAAATAAATATATATGCAGACTAGCCGCGCCCCGCGGTTTTACCCGCGTTGTACCCGTTCCCGCGGGAATTTCAGAATAAAATGTATCCCATGTGTTATTCTGATGTATAACCTATATTACTGTAAAGTTTCATCCAAATTCGTTCAGTAGTTTTTGCGTGAAAGAGCAACATACATCCATACAAACTTTCGCATTTATAATATTAGTAGGAAGTAGGATGAATTGAGAACCTCGTCTTTTTTTAAGTTGGCTATAAAGCGAAGTGTATCCGTAATAGTAGTGTAAATTCAAAAGACTAATATAAGTAAATATACTAGCAGTGCCCCGCGGTACAACCCGCGTTGGGTCCAATCCCGTAGGAATTTCGGGATGTAAATTAGCCTATAACCTTCTTGTTGAATGTGACTACCTATTACAAAACTATATTCAAATCGGATTGGTAGTTTCTGAGATGATTTAAACAAAAACAAAGTCTTTCAGCTTTATTATATAAAAACTACGTTTACGGATACACCTCGCTTTTATTTTACATTTTTATCTGACGTTTCGGCTCCTATTAGAAACCAGTATATATTGGTATAGATAAATATACTTAACTAAACATCTATACTAATATTATAAAGCTGAAGAGTTTGTTTTGTTTGTTTGTTTGTTTGTTTGTTTGTTTGTTTGTTTGTTTGTTTAAACGCGCTAATCTCAGAAACTACTCAACCGATTTGAATAATTCTTTTTGTAATGGATAACTACATTCAACGGGAAGGTTATAGGCTATTTTTTATCCCGAAATTCCCACGGGAACGGGCACAGCGCGGGTAAAACCGCGGGGCGCCGCTAGTATATAATACACGTGACTAATACTTGTACCTTTTATAACATCTAATATAGAAATACGTAGACATATTTGTTTACCCCGGCTATTATACCCACTTTCCCATTTACTTTCATTCGGGTTTTGTTTGGTTAGGAGCAGATTAAACCAGTTTCAGCTCGCCTTATATTTTTATTAAATCAACACCAAGTATGTTACTTAGTGTGTTTCTTTGACGTAATACATATTTAATATATATAACGTAATATGATTATCTCATTTCAATGTTTATTTAGTTAATCTCTCTGCAATTTAATCTGTTTCTATGGGAATTTTGGATGAAATGGAAATGAAATAACCGTGCCGAAAATATACTAACAACGGTATATTTAATTTTGATCACCTGGGTAACATCATCTGGGTGAACAAAGTACTATTTTAAGTTGACTTATGTGTCATTTAACTACCCAGGATATTATATTATTCCAAGGTGATAAACTTCCACTAAAGAGTCTACAGTATTCACCTAGATGATCAAAGTGGAAAACCTCGTTTTGATCACCTTAACTAAACTATAAACTTTAGAAATAACAAACGCATAGGTACATATGTCTGCTAAGACTTCGGGCGGGAAGCAAACCCGCAACCCCGTGTCGTAAATGCTCTCACTTACAACTGAGTCAACGGCCTCGTGAAATACAAACTTTTTGCTTTAAAAACCTCTTTGGTATATCAATAAAACCACTAGTATTATTAGATCATTCATCTCATTGTGCTTCCACAGAAAGTTCATAACATTAACCATACAATCTTCATACTTCTATCACGTTAGTTTAAGAAAATTTTGAATAAAACAACAAACAATTTCAGCTCTACTTATCTTAAACTTGAAACTAAACTTAAGTTAAATGCCCTCATCTTATCTTACAATCTTAAGCCCTCAAAAACTTCTACAAGAACATTGTAATCATTAATTTACGAATCAAAACATCAATCTTCGGAGTAATAATAAAACCATTTGGAAAACTTCCAACGGAAAACAATAAAAGTCTTTGAAAAATAAAACTATTGGAAAAAATTACTTTGAGTCATTCATTTCTCTTTCAAAACAGGATACTTGATTGTTATTGTCTACTATCGATTAAAGTGGTCTTTTCACGGATAATTCCTTCAGTCTCAGGCTGTTGCACATTTAATTTTAAGAATAAATAAATAAATCGTTTATTTTTCACCATAATCATACAAAAAATACGGTAGTTTTAAATTTGTTCAATGTTTGATTATGGTGGGTTGACATCTGAACTAGAAATCCTGTATCTCAGAGTATCAACACTTCACCTCAACAATTAGGACACTGTTGGTACCTATGCACGGTGTGCTTACATTTATATTCTTAATTTTAATTAATCAGTGCTTACTTTAACTAATGTTTACTAATGTTAGACAATACTTATTAAGTAGGACTAGTTTAAAATCCATGCTTGCCAAGTTTGAAGAACAAACAACAACCATAAAAATACCACAAAGTAAGCGTGTGATTTAGAATGAGCTATTTTACAAGCTGCGAGCTCGCTAGTTGCTTGTTCGAAGAAACGCGAACAAGCGAGAAGATTTGACATGTGTTATGCTTTTTAATTCGCTCAATACAGGTATTTATTTTGATCGATTTAGGTATAAGGTGTCTTCGACTATACCATGTCCGGTGTTGTCCACTAACCTGCTCGAGCTTACTTACTCTTTACTTACGTGTGGCGCTCGTGGCGTAGTTTGACTAAGCGATGTTAGTTCATTGTGACTGTTAAGCAGCGTGCAGCTCGATCTCTACTTGGATGGGTGGCCAATAGTGGCATTTCTATCTGAGCGCTACCGTGCTTCGGAGGGCACCTTAATTAGTCAGTCCCGGTTGTTTCAATCGTCAGGCCATATCGGAGGCCTTTAGGCGGTCTAAAAATGACACCGGGATTGACCACTACTAACCGTTTCGAAATAATTGATGAATGAAATGAATGTTTGACTTACTTAATATAATATCACCGAGAAAGTCAATCACTCCATTAGTTAAACATCAAATGAACAAAAGACACATCTCGCAAACATCCAGGGACGGCGCCAGGTCAAATAACTAATTAAATTTGGGCCCAAGCCCCAGGATCATGTTTAATTATTGTTTAATAAAGGGTTTATACCGAATTCATTGGACATAGATAGTTTCATAGATCTATTTGAATTGAAATCGTTCCGTTTATTCTTTGTTTAAATACTGAATAGGAGTCTAAATTGAATTTTGTTGGTTGTAATGCGTATTGTATTTGTAATTGAAAAATATGCTTGGATTAAACGCTTGACGATTGTTTGAATATTTTTTTACAACCCTTTTTTAAATTATATTGTATAGAGTTTACAATTATAAATAAATAAATAAATATACCTGGACAAATTCACACACGGTTAATTAGACCCAAAGTAAGCTCTAAGCTTGTGTTATGGAATCTAATTAACTGGTACTACTTCATATACATACACAAATATTTTATAAGAATATATAATTGACACCCAGACGTCGTCGCCAACAACTATGTCTGCACATATTGTTGACTCCGGGCGGGAATCGAACCCGCAACCCCCGACACAGTAAGCGCTCTCACTGCCACTGTGCCAACGGGCTTGTCAAAAAATTCAAGTTTGGATTCTGATTAAAATATTTATAATCATAAAATATAAAAAACTGAATGTTAATTACAGCTGATTTTGTCAGTACACAATCAATATGTAATTTGTTCCACGGTCAAACAGCAAACATCAAATATTCCCAACAAACATCGGTATGATTAAAGCCATAACTGAAAACTGACTGTAACTCTACCGAAATCTAATACATCCAGACATGAGCAGGGACACCCCTGAGGTTTGCCGAATTTCAGCCTCCGTTACACAAGAGATAGTTCCAAAAGGTACAATAGGGGTGGCACAAAAATAATGTCCTGAGCACTAATTGTTCTGAGACCGGGGGACCGCGGTCACCGCTGGAGCGAGAAATTGTATTAGTCTCGCAATAACAGAACGGGGGACGGACTAAGGACGTTACGGATAGGGCATTTACTACTTCAGATGATTGGTAGTAGAAGATTTTTTTACATCGCTTTTTGAGATTTGTGTGTTGTAATCATGTACCAAATTTTCGGTTGTATATAATACTAGCAGCGCCCCGCGGTTTTACCCGCGTTGTGCCCGTTCCCGTGGGAATATCGGGAATTTTTATACATAAAAACCTTCCTCTTGAATCACTCTACCTATTACAAAAAACCGCATCAAAATCCGTTGCGTAATTTTAAAGATTTAAGCATACAGACAAACAAACAAACAAAAATAGCGACTTTGTTTTATACTATGTAGTGATTACATCTAATTTAATACTATCTAGTGTGTTGTTTATATTGAGTGAATTTACAAACTATGACTTAGCGAATTAAAAAATAAAAACAAAGTCAAAAGTGACGTCTCACCTCAATTTGTGCTTTCGAAAGATGAAATCACAATCGAAAGTCATTCTCAGAATCATAATGAAATTGCTGTCTTCAAACAACGTTGTAGAATCAAAGCAAATAACTTCGAAACGTGGAGGAATTTCAAACCTCATTGTGGGACTTTCAAACTATTTTATTTATCAAAGTCATAGAGAATAAATATATACAGGGCTATGAACGAAAGGAATACAAGATGAAGTGAAACATAAGTAATGTTGAATAAACATTTTGTTAAGAAAACACATTACATTATTTATATTGTTTTTAACATAAGAATTAAAACTAAATTGTTTTATTTTACATATTCTACATATATGGTGGCTCATTTGAAAAAAAAAATCTTCCGTTTTTTTATTTTGCTGATTGATAGAAGTGCAGTTATAACGATTTTTAAGAAACTAATCGTCTCAACGTACTTTTAAAAAATATTCGACAATATTTATTGCAAGTACTCGTAGTTTTGGCTCTTAAAAATAGATCCTTAGTACCTCCCTGTATTACCAATAGCTTGCTACTGGCGTGCGTACCGAATTTCTACGGAGCGCGCATAAAATTGCTCTTTCTATCTGCTGCAAATTCAAGATTAGCTGTGCGTGTAGTCTGTTATACCGAGAATGACCGTGCAACATTGAATTAAATAAAATTACGAGAATTTCATATTTACTTTGACAATTTTTCGAATAAATTTATTAAAAATAATTCATTTTAAGTATTTGCCATGCAAATATTTGATTGACATGTTATTTTTTCAGTTGTAATGTCATAAGTTATATATTTTTAATCAGTCCTTTTATTGACATGAAGCGATTTTATAAGCTGCATTGTAGTTAATTTGCGTGATAAAGTTTGTTTGATAAGTGTGATTCTCGCTTTCAATTGTAATCTCGCCAATGTGAACGACGGTTATTGTGATACTCAGAGTTATTAACGATTCCTTAACATTAACATATGGCATTAACCTTAACAACACCTTGTTTGTTGACTTGGACGTTGATGATTAGTGACGTGTAATGTACTGAAAATATGTGAAGTACTTAGTTGATTGTCGGTCCAGGTTGTTACATTCGATAGAAAACGATGCAGGTTTTTAGGTAGTCTAAAAACAGTGTCACCAGGGTTGGCCACTCACCTATACGAATTTAGTCTGTTAATACGGTAGTCAGGTATTTTATTGAAAAACGTAAAAAATAAATTTCATTACAACATTTTAGTACAATCCTTGATCCCATTTCAATGTCCGTAAACTATTACTCACTATTGAAAGGAAATCGAAGAACTAAAATTAGAAATCTTTTAAAGTAAATAGTATTGGGAAAGTTTTAATTCTATTGACGAAAGATGAATTGCGGTATTACTAAAATATATTGGGGTTAGACACGTCTGAGCTTTTGAAAGAAAAAATCGTTGATAGAAATACAACGAGGGTAATTTTGAAATATATTTTAATACGAATAAACTCTCGAGAAAAACTTTATACAATTGATACCAAACGTTGCCTGTTTTGTAATTTTTAAAACCGAAAAAAGGTGGTGTTTAGCTTTTGATAGCAGACGATGGTCGTTTGAAGGGAAACTATTTTACTAGCATTGTTTGAATTAACTACAGAGACCAAATGTGAGAATCAGAATCAGTTTAAAAAAGAAACGAGAGAACAGTTATTGAATCTTTTTTTTTGAAATACCACATCAAACGTATAACATAAAGGATGTTATATGTTTGAAGTTCTTACTTAGTAATTCCTTTACATCGAGTGTTAACAAAAACTTCAACAAGAATCTACGTCGAAAAACAACCCGCGAAAAACTATCAGAAAACAAACTAAGAAAAATATCCAACAGTTTATCTAGACAATAATGTTTTTCATCCAATAAAACGGAAGTCGTTCGGATGAATGCGGTTAGGGTCGCTCATTTGAATAAAAAAAAAACAAAAGCCTTCACAAATAAACGATGCAATTTTTTATTGAATCAATGTAATGTAACACATTTTGTTGATAAATTATTTCTCGGGGAAACGCCCACCTCATTCAATTTCGCAAATAAATAGCTTATGCCAGAGGCATTGCGGGAATTATTTATTTACCTACCTCTTGCCTTTTGGTCGATCGGTAACACCTCAGCTTATTCACTGCTTTACGTTTTTGAGGCGTGAATTTATTTATGACCCCATTTTTTATTAAGCGTTACGTCACGGAGTCTTGGATTGAATGGTAAAATATTTATTTTTAAAGGTTGGTTTTACTATCTAAACTGTAGCGTAGTCATTTGCCTAAAGTTGGATATCCACTGAAGACAGCCTCAGGTCGAGCAGCCTCGAGTTGAGGCAAACAGCCTACAAGTACACAATGTTAATAGTGCCTTAGACAGCGTTTCCACTCCTTGAAGTCACTGCATTGTAAATACTAATCTAGACGGGACTTAATAGTATATAATTAGCCTATATAATGTGCCACTGCTGGGCTAAGGCCTCTCATCTCAGATATCAGTACAGTGAGGATATTTAGGCGTAATAACTACGCTTGCATGTGGGCTGGTGATCTCAAACCCAAGCCATGTTTGAAAAGTAGGAAATATGTTTTCGCTCAACGGGAATTGAACCCGGGACCTCAGTTTTGGCAGTGCACATACCACTACACGACTGAGGCGTCAAACAGAACTTAATCGGGAATAAACATTTAATTCATACCTCAACGTTTCGGTCGTGTTGCAACGGCCGTGTTCACGAGGGTACTGGATATTCTGGATTAGTGCTTACACTGTGTTCATACCGGGATACTTTGAATACCTAGTAGTCACTATTACAAGCGGTAGACGATTTAATGAAATCTAATTCTGTAATTAATGTCAGTCTGGTATGTCCAGTTCTGTTGCTTATTGGACTGAAAACTACAATCGAAATTCAAAATGGCTCGACTGATTTTATATAAATAGGTACATACTAAGTAATTCTTGGTACATGTACCTACGTTATTACGTAGGCACACCCGTCGTCTCA
This sequence comes from Cyclophora punctaria, assembly GCA_951394245.1. Classification (NCBI taxonomy): domain Eukaryota; kingdom Metazoa; phylum Arthropoda; class Insecta; order Lepidoptera; family Geometridae; genus Cyclophora; species Cyclophora punctaria. The sequence continues at coordinate 7,704,119 of OX596184.1, forward strand.
ATATTCTCCCTCAAAGGGGTTGGTACAGTGAGGTAACCACTAACTATACCTAGTCTATAAATAAACTTTGTTCACTGTAGCTTTTAATATATATCTATAGTCATATAATAAATCTAGAGTTTGTTTGTTTGAACGCGCTAATCTCGGAAACTACCATTTGATTCGAATAATTATTTTTGTAGTGGATAGTCACATTTAACGCGGAGGTCATAAGCATTTTTCATCGCGAAATTCTTTCGGGAACGGGCACAGCGCGGGTAAAACCGCGGTGCTTCACTGTAGTTGTTAATATAGTTACTAATAGCAACATGGATAGCCGGCCTAATGAGGAACTAATACCTATTAGTACGATACGGTCCGAAGGCTAAATTAATTCAACCAAGTCGACGGCTATAAATTGTAAGCCTACTAATAATGTCTAATATACGTATATGCCGGCCAATATTTTATAGTTTAATGAAGATACATTACAAGATATATGTACTGTAACTGTTATACATTGGAGATATATGCAAGGAGACCACATTTGCAATAATGGTATATTAATGTATTGGCAAAAAAATATAATATATTGAAGAAAGGTCCGTACAATTTTGAAGAATCGTTGTCAAAAATGTATGCTTCAAGTATACCTCCTACTTAGTGTATGAATCAAAGTTGCCTACTATCTTTAATTAAATATAACATTTTTATCGTATTCATTTGTTTCTCTTTAAATAACCTCTTATATGTCTGAAGAGTGTACTGTAAATGAAAGCTCCAGTTCCTACCCGCTTTGGCAACGCGCCCAAAGTTTCCTTAATTTAAATGATAGTCTCAACTGGTACTGTTTACTAGTACATAAGAAATTTGAAATAAAATACTTTTATATAATTAATGAAATAAGCCTACGCGCCTAAGGCCTTTCTGCTACCTGCCTACGCGCCTACGCACCTTTTGCTACGCGCCTGCTACACAAATCATCGTACATTTTGCTCGCGAGGCGTGGTCGCCTGTAGGTCAAGTACGATTTTTTGTTTTTATATACGCGTAGTAGGTACAACGACAAGATACACTTGATTAGAAAAGCCCCAAAATATTTTCTCCTCTTTTCTCATCAAATACCGGGGACAGCCGGCAGTCGCCAATAACGATTTAGAATAAGTCCAAATACTTTGAAAGTGAGTTGAAATTAACCAAACTTCTTGACAGTCCGACATTGAGTTTCCGATTCAACCCTAAACTGTCCGAGCTTGTCTTCAGCGCAATCTTAAATTACCAACATTCTGTGTAAAACAATTCCAATTACATTCCGGTGAACACAAACCAGGATGGGCCAGAATTGTGTGAGGAATCCCACAACTTTGGCCCATCTTTAATTAATATCAGGGCCAGTTTTACCGCATTCTGATAAAGTTAAGATAGGTAGTTTATCTGAGCTATAATATCTATAACTGTTTAATAGTTTACTATCGTGGCTATAAGTAAATCTAATCTCTGAACGGACTGCTCAAATTAATACATTCTACTGATTGTATCTATCACCAAATCACTGTCGTGACTTCTTCCGCAAGAGAAAGAAGGTTTTCGCTTTACAATGGGATTTAACATGCTATTCTAGCAAGGTGCATTGGCGGATCGAGAATTTTTATTCAGTATTCAACCACGCAGTGGTGAGCTCTCTGGCAAGCTTTAATTAAAGGAAATAAATAGGAGGAACAGGTGATTTTTTGAAATCCTTTGAGCCCGCTATCTGAATTCTCCAAAACCTAGATTTTAGCGTAGCAAAGTAAGCTTTACTCTTCAAACTTAGTAAAACTTTAGTTGTAGTTTATCTGGCAGATAAAAAATGGCGAAAATGGCTCATGGAATAGAAATTGTTCTCATTCTGAGTTTTCAACGAATGTATTATGTTTGTACACGAACGTTGTATTTTCTATAGCGAGTTTTGTCCACCTACTCAAATACTTTTAGAGTTTTTCTAAGTATTTTCGGTTCGGCGAAGTTAAGATTTGATCAAATGTATTGACCAGGAAGCTTTTTGGTAACTTTTGAGTGTTACTTTGTGGAGTGCCGAAGAATTTTATTGGGTTTGATGTTTAAAGTTGTGTTTTATTACTTCAAGTTTCGGGTTTTAATCTTGAGTTCGGATGTTTGTAACAGTTTGTTAAATAATGTTGAAAATGGAAGTTTTATTTTTAACAAAGATGTAAATTAGTTTGTACTTAATTATTATTATTTAAATAGTAATTCTTTGAAAAGTATCTTACTATATTATTCCGGATAAAAAAATAACTAATGTAGTTTTAATCCAATAGGAATATCCAATCATAACAGACTTACTTTGTAACTTACAAAGATAAACCTATAATATACAAAGTAATATTAAAACACGAGTCCGATTTACACAAATAGTCTGTACCATCTGCCGGCTAAAAGGATAGGAAATTAAGACGTTTTTTGTCCCATTTTCGTTTCATAGACGTTTGCAGTTTTCAACAACAAAACGTTGAGCACAGCGAAAAATGCAACAGAAGCTTTGGACGAAAGAATTGAATTAAAAATGGCCGCCGGTACGCTTTTCGTGGCAAACAGACCAATGGCCGCGAATGGACAATTAGCCATTTGGACTACAAGATAAAATGTAAATATAACACTAACATCGTGTTACCAAAGTATTAAAGTCATATAAGTACATCAGATCATTACAATAATTTATAATTAACTTGTAATGCCCACTGCTGGGCAAAAACGTCTCTCAGATTCTCGTTAAGACTCAGTTTGTGAGCTAGTATAAATCTTGATTATTTTTTGGTATTCTTCTAACTTAACTGCACTGTTGTTTTCAGAAGAAGATACTAGTAGAGCAAAGTGTAGAAGATTCAACCTAATCACCGCGCTGTAGTAAATAAATTTACTTAAAATATTTACTTAATAATATGTATTAATACAATAGGTATTCTATGCCACAACATAAACAGACAGCTTATTTTGTGACTGTACTATGGCGAGACTGACTTTTGGTAAGAGTAATCCCAACCTTTTAATTAATTTAACGTTCGTTTGTGTGTTTGTATTTACGTTACATCCGTTCTTATAAATTAGCTGGCACCTTTTGGCAAGCTTTTCATCTAACAAAAGAACCAAAGGACAAATAGAAAGTATTTATAGAAGAGGACAAATGTAGAAATCTTTTTGTTTCATAATTACTGAGCGTTGCTAAATAATGTTTGCTTGTACATAAATCCTTCTAATAATTTAAATGCGAAAGTTTGTGATGATGTACGTATGTTTGAAACGTCGGGAAATAAAAAGTAAGTTATTACTTGCTTTATTAACTTTCTAACACGAAAAAACCCGTGTGAGTACGTTTAAACTATGTATGTATGTTTGTTACTCCTTCAGGAAAAAACTACGGGACGGATTTGGATGAAACATTACAGTAATATAGTTAATAGATTAAAATAACACATGGGATAATTTTATTCGGAAATTCTCGCGGTAACGGGTACGACGCGCGTGAAACCGCAGGGTGCGGCTAGTGAAAATTCGTGGTTTAGCTCATGGAAAAATTACATTAAGCACTTTTTCTGAATTTGGTAGATTCAAGTTCGTTGGGCTATCGGATATTGGTTGATGTCATATTAAGTAGTTTAGATAAGCAAGCTAACAAGCTGTGAGCTGGTAAGTTCAATAGAACGTGAGCGAGCGAGCATAGCGAGATAAGCGAGCTATGAAATAATTTGAAGCGTTCTTGATGCGTTCTTGATTGCATCGCTGCATCTAAACGATTGTTTCAAGACCTATATATTAACTGACTTCAAAAAAGGAGGGAGAAATCTCAACTTGACCGTATATATATGTGTTTGAAAATAATTCTTACCAAATGACAAAAACTTGTGCCAATTCCTTGTTTATCTTTACTGTAATGAGTTACGAACTGTATTCGTTGCTTCAAAACTTTTTGAATTTACTCAAACTTGCTATGATTTACAAGGAAAAACATTTTCGTTTCAGTTTTAACACAAAATGAACGCTAAATTCGCTTCCTTGGTATGAAACTGTCGTGACTACGTGACTAGCACGTGACATTTCCATGCATTTTGATAGTTGAAAACCGAAGCGAATGTGAAGCGATTGCCACTTCACGTCAGGCAGGCTATAAAGACAGGAAAACCGTTTTAAAGTCTATTTATTTATTACTAGCTGGTCCGTGCAGTGATCCCGCTAACGATCCAATAGATGGCGTTAGTGTTAAAATATTGTAGGTCGCGCTTACGTTTCTTAGTAGAGTTGCGCCCATACATTTTTTGGGTGGCAAAAATCTCCCCTATTTATAAACTTATTATCGATATATCGATATACCAATAGATTTGATTGCACGACTCTTAATGTAGAAGTCACGCTCAGCTCTAAAAGTGAATATCAAACGTGATTAAATCGTATTTTATACTAACCTACTTAACTATTAAGGTAGTAGCTGATATCTTCAGTGAGATGAAAGGCCTCCTAGCCAACAGTGGGAACTTTTCAAACCTTTTGTGTCAAGGCCTCTCGTACAGGCCTCTAAGAACGAATAACTGGCCGATTTCCATAGCACTATACCTAATGTCACCTACTTATGCTCAACATGTTCCAAAATTAAAATGATAACAACAAAGATTCTAATTACATCATTTGAAATTCTTTACACCAAGAAAATAAGTCTAGGTACGGTCGGCCTAGAAAGTGGTCAACCACTTTTGACAAAAGTTTCTGCGAGATGTAACGATCGCTAAGGTTGACTTTTCTATGCACAATTATGTTATGACGTTTTGTCTGTTATCTGAGATGCCTGACATTTGACATCATTGGGTGACTTAGTTGGACCTCTATTATTAAATGAAAATTGACCTTGTTGTTTCATGACGTTCAAATGAATCTCAACCGTAGGGTGGTAGACCACATTTTTGACTGACTGTACGTTGGTTCAGCTAAAAACCATCAAAATTAAGAACGTCATAAGAGATTTTCTTCAAAAACCCTGCTGCTTCTTCCTTGTTTATCCTTAGTCGTGGATTTACAAAGATGACGAGGAAACTCGTAACTTCGTTATCTTTCACAGACTAAAACATGGGAGGTATTCACGCGAAGGAGGCGTTCACACTTGTGTCACAACAGCTTGATTATAAAGTTAAAAATTAAGATTATATTTTGCGTGTTGTGTGTCAGTGTCACTTTTCATACAAATACATAGAATACAACGTCACGCGATCCGCAACCGGCCCGCATCCGCACTATGTGTGTTTTAGACTTTAATAAAATTAAGAGTTTGTTTACAAAGTGTCCTAAGTATTCAACGTAAAGTAATTCACACCGTTTTTTTAAAGGAGTCTTTTAAAGGTTTAATTTAGGCTTTGAATTATTCAAATTGACAATCGGTATATAATATTCGAGTTGTTGATTGATTAATTATGATTGGTGTAAGAATCCAACATGGCAAAAATGGAAGAAGACCCATATTTTTGTTGTACTAAATACTGAAGTAATTGAGATACAATTGTGTAGGATGTTCTACAGACAGTTATACTATAAATACATTAAGGGCCGAAACTGCGTTAAGCGGGCGTACGCGACGCTTCACTTTTGTATGTAACCGCGCGGGCGCACGCGACTAGCGCACGCGACGATTCAGATTTGTATGAAACCGCGCGAGCGCACGCGACGGTTCACTTTTGTATGAAACCGCGCGGGCACCGCGGGCTTAGCGCAGTTTCGGCCAAAATACATTGACTATAAATAGACAACAAAATTGTCACAATCTTTTCAGTAATTAAGATAGTGTACACGCACCTTTTTCATCACATTTGCGTCCATGAAAGTCAACACAAGGACCCGGCTATGACACAATGTAGTTAGCATAATACTTATAAGATAGCGAGTTGGATGCCACTCCAGATCGTATGAGCTCTGTATACAGGATGGTAATTTAATTTGTTTGAAGAATGGTTCTGGATATTTCTATAGTGAGCGCTTTTTTTATCACTGTTTATTTTTGTTGACAGTTCATTTCGATAAGTACGTAGCCACTACCTACGTGATACGTAATCAAAATGAATGAATGAATACGTATAGTGATTGAATGAATTAATATGTGATACTCGCAGTTTTCTAATGAAGGCATACTTAGTTCATAATTAATCAGTGTTCGTTTGTTTCGCTATAACTCTGATGAGTGGACCAATTTTGTTGAATTTGGTGTCTAATTAGTGTTCAAATAATTGCCAAATACGTTGTAGTCAATAATATAATGTTTCACGGTTTTCTTAACGCCTAGGGCCATATAAATAAACGCAAACATTTTAGCCATCAAATGGTTTGTCACTTTGTGACATACGCAACTTTCCGAAGAGCAAAAGAGACAAAACAAGGTATAACAGTGTTTTACTTACACCGCGTTTAATTCATAACAAAAATCTCTGCATTTTACAAAGGCATATGACAAAACCTGGTAATTTTATTGTTTTATATTTAAAATGTTTGCAACCAAAGCTTTACTACATCCGACATTTCACATCCACAAAGTTACAATATCAAATGTTGAAAGTTGGAATACGCTGTCAAAACATCATACATACAGATACGCAACAGTCCTTATCCTATTAGTTATTTGAAAACAGAGTGGAATACCAGACGATACCAATTAAATAAATTGACAGGTTTGAAATAACTGGCAGCTTTCATGCAAAACAGAAAGGTAGAATGCAGTAAACAACCAGGGCCGGACTTGGTTAGTAAAATACATTTGCCACTTTCAATATCATGCAACTTAGGGTACGTTTCTATAGAAGACGTGCGTAACCTGATTCATCAATGACAGCGCATTGACATTGTCAAAATATTTTCGTAATTAATTGTGATTGGTCAGTTAAGCTCCGCAAAGCACCTCTCCGCTTTAATGGAAACGCACCCTTGGAGATGTCAGTACAGTGGGGAGAATTAGGCATAATCATCACGCTTGCCTAATGCAGGTTGGTGATCTAAAACCCGAGCCATGTTTGAAAAGTAGGAAAAAAGTAATTAAAAAAAAATAAAATTGACAAAAACAGTGCGTGAGTTATTTATTTAAAATAATCTAGGTTAAAACCAGTAATCCGTTTTGGTTGTGATGTCACAAATTCACACGTCAAAATACCCCACCTTCGTCAAGGTGAGCCTTATATTTAAATAAATATCGAATCAAATTTCGGTTTCCATTAAGTCCGATTTATTTTAATTGGAGCCTGAATCCGTCCCTGTTCGAAAGTCCATTGAAAATTGAATTTTGCCGAAAGCAAGGCATAGGTCTGTGAAAATAATAGACACTGAAATTTTACGAATAACGTACAATTCTACCAACCAATCATAACGGTTTACCGAGCTGCTGATTATAAATAATAAATAAATATAGCCGGACAAATTCATTGGACTTATTCTACTAATATTATAAATGTGAAATTTTGTGAGGATGAATGTATTTTTGTTACTCTTTCACGCAAAAACTGCAAAACGGATTTGGATGAATCTTTACAGTAATATAGGTTATACATTAAAATACTACATGGGATACATTTTATCCCGAAATTCCTGTGGGAACAGGTTAAACGCTTGTGAAACCGCGGGGCGCGGTTAGTCAGATATAAATTGTTGGCTTCCTATTAACAAGTATAGTGAAATTATGAACAAGTATTAAAATATCCCGACAAGAGCTTAGCTCTTCAGTTGATGATACTCGTACAAATATATAATTTGAAGTATAACGTTCAATATTATATTTTGAAGGAATTACCAGGTATTTCTAACGGCTTCAACCGTACCAGGTTTCTGCTTTGAAAAATATTCTATAAACAAGGACATGAAATCATAAAACTATCTCTGTACCCATAAAAATCAGAACAGGATTTTTTTGAACCTTTGAACTTTACGTTTTATATGGATTTTTTTTGTTCCTAGTTTTAGACTTGTTACTGTCAGAAGGCTGTCAGATTTCCCATCCAAAACATATACATTTCTAATTATTAAATGCTTTTACTAATTAGTCCGAGGTGCAAAGTATGATTCGCCAGTTGTAATATACTCGTATATCATTTTAACATACAAAACCGACAAAGACCAGCAACTAGAGCTTTATAAAAAAGTCCGTACGTAGTCGAAATAAAATCTAACTAACACATGTAGGTATAGTATTTTTGTTAACCAGTGTTTATGTTCATGAGATTAGCGAATAATTCAAATTTAGTATTAAGGGAACTACCAACTGACGTCGTTGTAACTAGTATAATGTAAATGCGAAAATACCTTTAACAGCCTCCGTGGTCTTGTGGTTTGAGCGCCCGGCTCACGACCCGGAGGTTCCGGGTTCGATTTCCGGTGGGGATATCTCACAAAAATCTCTTTGTGAGACTTTCCTCTGTTTGGTTAGGGCATTGCAGGCTGAATCACCTGATTGCTCGAAAAGTAAGATGATTCCGTGGTTCGGAGGGCACGTTAAGCCGTCGGTCCCGGTTACTTTCTACGGATAGTAGTCGTTACTTGAGCCATGTCAGAGGCCTTTGGCGGCTCAATAACTCTGATACCAGGATTGGTCAGGTTGACCATCCACTCGATGAAAAAAAAAACCTTTTGATTACTTCACTTTACCAATCTCGATGAATTTTGGCATCAATCTTCGAGATTAGAGACGGATTTTAATTCCCTTCACGGAAAAGTACACTGCAGTTTGCATCCCGAGTACACAAAATAATGTTTTTCCAATCTTATACATTCAACTTATCTTCCCGTTAAGAAAGTAGTAAATATTTCATGTTAAAACCAGATAAAACCGTATTCGAAAAGGTGAGACCGCTTAAAACTGTGCTAAAAGACTTTGTGTTTTACACCAACTACAATATTTATATCAGAGTTAACTGCAAACCGCTTACCGCTCTTCCTTAGAATAGCTACAAACATCAAACATGGATACACAGCTTTAGATTCGTGGCTACGCCGACTGTAAAAAGAGTCGCAAAAACTTTGTTCCGTCTTTCTTTCAAAGCCACAAGTTTTTTCATAGTCATAATATCGTGCTTGCTAAAACTTTGCCTTTTTGCAACTTTTGGCTCGTATTTTATGTGTCTTGTGCGTTATGATGTCATACTTTTACGAATATTAAAAATGAATAGTGTGAATGAATATGTTTGTTTAAATGAAGTTAATTTAAAGTGAGGTTAGACAATGCTTTTTCAAAAATTAATTATTCTCAACGCAGTGGACACAATTTTTGGCGCAGTTTTAGATCGTCGTGCCGGCAACTTAATAAGAGCGCAAGCATCACATGATCCCAATCCGTAATTGCTTTAAAAGATATAAAAAATATCTGATTAGCATCTTATACTTGTACTCGTTTAATTCAACCTTCACTTTATAATCAAATCACCACGACTAATGTGACAGTAGTATATTTTGACTTCGCAATGTAAGCTGATAGCGATTGCTACGCAACATGCAGCTCGACCCTTACTTGGATGGGTAGCCGATAGTGAAATTTATGTCTGAGCGCCACCGTGCTTCGGAGTATGGAAAATTGACGGTCATGACTGTTTCAATCGTTAAACCATGTCGGAGGTCTTAAGGTGGTCTAAAAACTCTGACATCAGGGTTGGTAACTAACATACTAGAATTTACTTATTTCCCACGTCTTCATAATAGAGGCGTCAATTTTGTCCCAACTGCTACTAACCACACGGAAAAACCACAGAAATATTTTCGTCTACTAACTATCGACAAAGCTAGACAATATCGACAGGTATAGGCCAAATTTAGCCCAGGACAGGGAAGCTTGGAATATGTTGAGGGAGACCTTTGCTCAGAAGTGGAAAATAGGTAAATATATCTATTATTAACGTAATACAACGGGTTTTTTCGCGGCAAAGAAGGTTGTTTTAGTAAGTGAAAACACTTACTTTGATTTCCAGACGATTCGAGTGGATAGCACCACCCATGGTCGCGGGCGAACGCACCGCCTTCTGTGCCGCAAAAAAACCCGTAGTAATACGTTAATTTTGTGTAAAAATCGCGAAAGTTTGAAAAAATATATAACGAGCTTAAAAAGGACAGAAAGATTTTCTACTATTAAGTATCTATTAACCAAAGATATGACAGTAAGTAAATAAAAAAACAAATGACTACCGATCTGGTTATGTCGCAACATGCAAAACATTCCATCGTATTGGTATTCGTGCTCACGTTCTCCTTACTTCGTGCATAGCTACTTAAGCACTACTCTAAGAACCAGCTATCATATTATAATGTAATACTTGAAACATAGCAGTAAATGCATTCGGGACAACGTTACAAAGTGTTCAAATGTTTTGAACATTCGCATTTGTTTCGAGGTAGTTTTTGTTTTGTTCTTGTGACTTAGTTTTAGAAGTATGAAGTTATTGGATTAATGGGATTTAGATTCAATGAAACCTTGATCAATGTAAGTAAGTATTAGCCTGTAATGTCCCACTGCTAGGCAAAGGCCTCTCATCTCACTGAAGATATCAGTACAGTAAGGACGATCCTCTAATAATCACTGCTTAATTGACTAAAGAGACGCTCTGATGTACAGCCCGATGGTGACCGCGATCATGACTGGCATACCCAACTTCATTACAAAACTAGCTAACCCAGAAAACTATTTAAATTATTTAAAATAAAAATTGTTTTGCTATTTAAATTATTTAAAATAAAAATTAAGGGGTGGACCACCTTTTAGGGTATGAAAAATAGATGTTGACCGATTCTCAGATCTATGATATGCACACAAAATTTCATGAAAATCGGTTGAGCCATTTCGGACTGCCCAGTGCCCATGTCTCGTATCGGGTTATTACAATTATCGTTCGGTTTAGTTCGGGCTTACGTGCTCGCTTCGTGCGAGGGTCTTTCATTCACAAAGGAGATTCACTACATACTCGTAAGCCTCATGCAAGCAAACGAAATTCATTGGGATTAGAATGCAGTTACCATGGCAGATAACAGGCAGGCGTATAATATATCATGTAAAGAGGGTTTGTATAGGTTAATTGACAACCGGGTCATTTTTGATGCCACTTTCCTTATGCCGTTTCCAAGAGAAACGTGAATGTCATCTCGAAATAATCACTATCACTATTTACTATAAAACAAAATCGCTTTCCGCTGTATGTCCCTATGTAAGCTTAGATCTTTAAAACTACGCTACGGATGTTGATGCGGCTTTTTAAAATAGATATAGTGATTCAAGAGGAAGGTTTATGTGTATAAAAATTCTCGAAATTCCCACGGGAACGGGACAAGGCGGGTAAAACCACGGGGTACTGCTAGTTTTCATATATGTTAATCTTCATACAAACAGCTAAGAGCAAACTGTAGTATAATATAAAGTTGTCAAGTGTCCATAAAAGCCATCCATTACTACGCACATCTTAAACTTCTCAACTTGTACACTATCTGGTCCTTTCTCTCAAACTAGTGACTTTTAACAGCGTTGGCGGCGTGGATTTGTCCCTACGCGGAAAAACTTTACGCATTCATCAGTTCACAACTTATTATGTACAGACAGTGTCAAAAAACTTTTATAATATTCAACTTTTGATATGGAGTAAGAAGCCTTTTGATAAGGAGTTTTCATATGTTGGATCTGCCGGTCTGGGTCTTGGTTTGTCGGATTCGGATTTTAAACGGGTGTCGGCGCTATTGTTATTCTTATATGTGCCGATACAAAATCCAATCTCTACAATCGACTGTGGGATCAGACTGTTTCTGCTACATGTGAGTGAAAATAAACTTTGTAATGCTCGGTAATACTAATGCAGGCAATTTTGGTACATAATTAAATCAAGAAAGCTTTATTTTTAATTCCGACAATTATTTTATTTAATTTCGCATGTAAATGAAATAAGTGCTTAAAGATTTGAAGCAAAAATTTCTAGACTTTTCGCATTGATTGTACTATAAATTAGTAGTTCCCGAAAACTTGCATTGTCCCTTACTTAGTTATGCAATAATTCACAATTTAAAGTTGAAGTCAACCTTGTTACTTAACTTGGTATGATATATTTGAAGATGGAATTGGAAAATACTTTAATACTGGCTGATTCATTGACTCTTCGAAGATTACAAGTCTTTTTTTTAGTTCGTCTAACAATATCTATCTATATAAATAAAAATGAATTGCTGTTCGTTAGTCTGCTTAAAACTCGAGAACGGCTGAACCGATTTGGCTAATTTTGGTCTTGAAATATTTATGAAAGTCCAGGGAAGGTTTAAACGGTAAGCATTGACTGAATAAATGTGGGTGAAACCGCAGGGCACAGCTAGTTTAGTAATAAATATAATAAAGCTAAAAGGTTATTTTCGTTTTGTTAATCTCAAAACTACAATTTGAATAATTATTTTTGTAAGCGATAGCCTCATTCAACGGGAAGGTTATAGGCTATTTTTTAACTAGATATTCCCACGGAAACTGGCAAAATGTGTCTATTAGATATCTAGTCTTAAATGAACGCTATTTTATATATATTTTTTAGATCCCTATGGAGTAGTTTGAACAGTTTGTTGTTTCATTCCTACTGTTAAGCAGCGTGAATCTCGGCCCCTACTTGGATGGGTGACCAGTAATGGCATTAAATTGTCAGTCCCGGTTGTTTAAATCTTTAGACCATGTTAGAGGCCTTTAGGCGGTCCCAAAAACTCCGATACTAGGGATGGCCACTAAACTTCTCTAACTTACTAACTAGTATACTTTCTAACTACGCTATTGACTCAGTTGTATCTATACTAATATTATAAAGCTGAAGAGTTTGTTTTGTTTGAATAATTCTTTATGTAATAGATAGCCACATTCAACGGGAAGGTTATAGGCTATTTTTCATCCCGAAATTCCTACGGGAACGGGTACAACGCGGGTAAAACCGCGGGGCGCTGCTAGTTCATGGTATAAAGTTATGCTTCTTCAATCGATTTTTACTTTTAAGTTTTAAATGTGACTGTAACATTCCTAAACACCTTTATATTTAAATCTCGCTCAGCCCAGTAAAGTCGGGGACATATTCTATATAACACTACGGATAACAAGCGCTGGAGTCCCGCGAGAGGAGGGCGTCAGGACTCATGATGTTTTCCATTAGGGTGGTGACGTGTATCTTTAGTGCGTCTCAGAGCGAGATCCCGATGGTGATTTGGCTTAAGTTAAAGGCGAATTGGGAAATGAGACTTGGCGTTTTGATATGTTTTTGGTAATATTATTAGTCTGTACTATGTTGTTAGTTATTTTTTTATGTATGTATGGTAACATGTAGGAGCACGAGGTACAGATATCGAACAGATTCTTTTTCCGTTAGACTAAATAACTTATTCTGATAACTGTCGTAAGATTGACATAAACAGTGTTGTTCGTGTCATAATGTTAGCTTTACATGTTGACTGAGTGCCAACCAGCACTGGTGGAAACGGATAAACGTTATGCTATGATTTAATATTTTAAAGTGCTACGATTGTATGCTACGGAAGCGTGCTACGAATGCGAGCTACGAAGGCATGCTACAAATGTGTGATACCAAGTGCGATGCGTGCTACGGATGCGTTCTATGATATCCCGCTATGACATCCTACTGTTAAGCTATACTACGCATACTACTTACTCAGCTAATTCGAGATGGCATAGCACATCTTCTTTGCATAGCTATATTGCATAGCACCTGTGACATTCGTTGCTTATCTCAGTAGCAGTTTAGCAGTAGCATAAGCATAGACTGAAGAAGATATTGCAAGTCAAAAGAATTTTATTCCGTTTTTTAATCATGCAATCTTGTACCACACTAAGTCCGCTATAACAAACTTTGCACTAATAAATTGTATTATTTTCTTTTGTAACGCAAGCGTTGAGTGAAAATTGTTGACGTTAAGTCGCGCGTGAGTTACCTTTAAACTAACTAATAATAATAGTTTGGACGGAAGGAGGACGTAGTGATGTAACTTCGCCTGTCTTGTAATTCAATTTGTGTATTTATTCTTTTGATATTTTTGTTAGTTGATGTGGTGTGGTTGTGTATCAGATGGTTGCTCATATCGCTAGATAATAGGAGGCCTTTGGGTAGTCTACGTATTTCTATCGAAGTATTTGTTTGTTGCTGCAGATTGCCTGAAATTTTCCAAAAAAACCTATGATGAGATCGGTTTGGGTGCATCTTGGCAGTTCACACCAACACTGCCTCTCTGATTGGTCCATGCTGCAGTCATGTCAAACATAACACTTTGACAATATTAAATTTTACATTATGTTGTAAGCGATCTAAGGCTGTGGCATATATATAATGGGCGCAACAAGGACGCTTAATTGCGGAAGAAGCGGCCAACAGTAAGAGTAAGCCTGTGTCATTTTTTACCAAAAAGTAGTAAGCAATACATTTTATTTTACGTATTTCTCTATGAGAACGCAACCCTAAAAAGGTCCATTATATGAACGCCATAACCACATAACACAACCTCCTATACGTGTGACCTATGCAAATAAACTTGACAAACAAAAAGTACCTATTAATTTTGTTTCCCCCTGTCATCTTATTCTCAACGGTCGTCAGCCCAGAAAACTATTTTAAAGTTAGATTGAGTTCACAAAACTGTATCTCAAGCATTTCTGCTTTTTGTGAGATGATAGGGTCCATATGGGTTGGAGGGTCACTCAAGTATTATACATGGGGTGTAAAAAGTTTTGACATTTGGGTTCCAGATGTGATATGAAGTTTTTGTCTTATGATTATTAATGAACTGATTATTTTATAATAATATCTATGGCGAGAATGGGGGTAGACCTTTGCCCAACAGTGGGACAATACGGGCTTACAGTAACAGTATAAATAGTTTTAGTGCCATGATAAATGTAAATGTATTTTAGCATTTTAGCCGTCAAATAGTTTAACTTTCTGACCTTCGATTGGTATTTTCTGCGTTCAAATGAATAAAAAACTTTTCAGCTCTGATATAATAGTAAAGATTTAGGAAAAAAAACAGTTTTTTTGACATGGCGATAAAATTATCCAAAGCGAGCATTTTATAATTCCTATTAAAACATTTATTGTATCTTTTTCAGTTAAATTCCATTAAACATTCTGCATTGAGTAAATACTTTAAAGAATTTTTACTACACTTTAAGAGCTTGCAGACAACTGTTAAACTTTTTATAAGATTTTTGTTACCAATTCGAGTGACGGACTCTTTTATACGGCTATTCACACTTTGTATCTTGCCTTCCATACGAAAGTGAATATAAAAGTTGTGGGGAATACGAAAATATTATTAAGTAATGTTAGATCTTTATGCAGAGCAAAGCTTATCGTTCTCTGAAGATGTGGGTATATTTTCCCCCGTCCTACAAAGGTATGTTCCGCAAGTAGCATATTTCATAGAGACTTATAGAAACCAGTAGTGCAACATTCGGCAGTTGCTGCCTGCTGTCGCTACCGAAAACGTACCTTTAATGCAATGTGGGCTCTTTTAAAGATACGTCAAGTTTTTGTGGGACCTTATCTCACCACCCTTTTACAAACCAACTTAAAAAAAGACAGATTACAAATACGTTGACGCGAACAATAAAAACAAAAAGACGCGCAATAAAATGTGCAACACAATGCGAAAAAAGCAATTGCAGTAAAGATGTTGTTACATAAGAAACGATAAGTACTGGCCCCTTGGCGGTGTGTCTGTAGTGAGATCAAGAATGAATTTTAAAGGGTACCCTGAACGGGAGTGGTGGAAGACAATTGAAAGACTGCATAATGCATGAAACACAGGGTGCCCGGCGGAGCTATCGCGCGACGCCCGCTAAATATTTGTGGCAATGTAAAACTCTTTGTTTAAACCCACCAACTTTCAACCGTTAAAAGATGTCTTAATCTCTTGAATAGTAAAGTGAGTTCGGTTTTTGAGATTCATCTGCTTTTTAATATTTATGAAGACATTCTTTTGGAATGCTGAGTAATTGTTGCGTTCATTTGTTTGGAATATGGTAATTCTGTTTGTTAAGTTATGTTGATTGTTTTTGTGAGGATATCTCTCATTTGCATTTATTTGTAATGATGAAAAACACATTGAGAAAGCGTAGATAAACTACATATTCTACGAGTGTACTATTACTTATGTAGAAGATGTATTTTATCTCACAACTAGCAGTGCCCCGCGGTTTTACCCGCGTTGTACCCGTTCCCGTGGGAATTTCGGGATTTTTTTTACATAAAAACCTTCCTCTTGAATCACTCTACCTATTACAAAAAACCGCATCAAAATCCGTTGCGTAATTTTAAAGATTTAAGCATACAGACAAACAAACAGACAAAAATGGCGACTTTGTTTTATACTATGTAGTGATGCCCCGTGGCTTAATCCATTCTTATGTATCCAAAGCCTATTGGAAGAAGCGTGTAAACAAAATGGAAATCGTATTAACATCCGTACTCAGAGACGACAAATGGTTCCTTAGTAGAGATTTAATGAGTGATTTTGACATGTAATATATGAAAAATTTCGTCAATTAGTTAAGTACCGATTAAATGGACCTTTCTGATTGCAGCAGTAACTTCTTCATATTTATTATATTATATTATATTTTATTATATTGTCTATAGGCATTATCGAAACAAACATATCACCCTCAAAAAATCACTCTTAACTTCCTACAATTAAAATATAATTTAGGATATCCTTTTATACAAAAACTAGTGAATCTCAATTGTGAAATAACCCAAATAACAACCGTTAAATATTTTCGGTTGTTTCAGTTGAAAATACAATTGTTTCATAAAAATTCAGTTGTGTAGTGGTTGAGCTTTGAGTTTTGACTTGCAGTGCACTTGATATAGAGTTCTCTTGTTTCAACATATATTCAATAGTTTTATTTAACTACGGCTTTTGATTCCGCTGTTACTCTTTAATTATTTTTGTTTTTATTTGTTACTTTGATATAAGATTCATCTTAATAAAGAAATATAAGCATGTGATATTCCACTGCTATGCAAAGGCCTCTCATTTCATGAAGATACCAGTTCAGTAACTCAGTGAGGAGATTTAGACGTATGGCTCCCTTCTCCTTTATTAAGTACTAGCAGCACCCCGCGGTTTTTCCCGCGTTGTGCCCGTTCCCGTGGGAATATCGGGATTTTTTATTCATATAAACCTTCCTCTTGAACCACTCTATCTATTAAGAAAAATCTATTGCGTAGTTTTCAAGATCTAAGCATACATAGGGACAGACAGACAGCGGAAAGTGACTTTATTTTATACTATGTAGTGAAGAAAAGGACATTTCTACATATTAATAGGCAATATGTCATGTCATGTTATGTTTCACTCAAAACATGAATTTTCAGCTAATCCAATCTAATAATTTATAAAAACTTCATGTAATAAATATTTAAATTGGAGTCTTCATTGCAAACAGCACGAAGTATTCACAAAGTCTAATATAACTTATATTACTTTTGATATTTCAAACTAAAGTATACTAATGTAGCATTACAAATATATACATTTTTATATTTTAGAGAAAATGAGTGTTGAAAAATTCATATTACTAATAATAAATAATAAATAATAAATATCTTTATTGACATAAAAGTATTACAAACTAAATACAGTCCCTGACTTCTACGCTAAGTTTAACTTGTATTGCAGAAGTCAGTGTACTCTCTCAGAATCATGACTTAATCTACACATTTATGCATAAAGACACATATCAGTACTAATAATATTAATTGAAATATAAAAAATAAAATAATAGAAACAGATTTTATTCCAGCCTAGGAAAACTTTTAAACAGATATTTTTAATAAGATAATAATTTAATTTGATATTAGGAGCATTTCAGTTGTATCATAATCAAGCGAAAGTAAAAATAATTTTAGCTTACATTTAGCCTCGAAACTTGACAATGGATAGATATTTAATTTTCTATTTATCTTGTTATATAAGAATTTTGATCTGTAACCTTGTTGTCTTCTAGCAGATGCAGTACGATATTTAGGTAACTTACAAACATGCCTAATACTCCTAGGATTATATACCTCACTCTGATATAATGTAGATTTGTGTTCCCTCATTACTGCGCTAAGTATATAGAGCTGCCTAACCGTAAGGACCTCACATTGCTCATATAATAACCTAGTAGGAAATCTGAAAGGGTTGAAGGTGAGAACTTTCAAGATAGATCTCTGCACACGTTCAAGATTAATTATGTATGATTTGCACGCACCACCCCAAATCTCGACACAGTAGCTTAATATAGATTGTGCTAAAGCGTAATAAACTGATTTAAGAGTTTCAAAAGTAGCGACTTCTCGTAATTTTTTAAAAACCCACACAAGTTTCCTAGTACGACAAACAATCTGCTCAATATGCTTATACCAATTCAGCTTGTTGTCGAGTACTACACCCAGGTATTTGACCGTGTCAGATTTAGATAGTACAAAACACGTACAGTTTGTGGACGAAGGAAAATTACATGAATGTACTCTTAAGTCAAAGTTTGGAGGAGGTTTATTTGCAAAGGAAAATTGAAGGTAGGTTGTCTTAGTTAAATTTAATGTTAGAAGATTAGCCACAAGCCAACAATTCACTTTATGTAGGCCAGCTTCAGCAGCTTGTTTAACTCTCTCCCAAGTACTGCTATGAAACGCTAAGACAGTGTCATCAGCGTAAGTAAAGATTTTACAATGTTCTAAGTTGAGTTGACACAGATCGTTGATATACAGTAAAAAGAGGGTTGGGCCCAGGATACTGCCTTGGGGAACTCCGTAAGTAATTTGAGCATCGGCGCTAATAGAATTTCCAATCTTTACTCGTTGAGAACGCTCGAACAAAAAGTCCTTAAAAATCCACTGTGCGGTATCACGAATTCCAAATGAATAAAGCTTGTTTATTAGAATGGGAATAGAGACCGTGTCAAACGCTTTAGCCAGATCCAAAAATATGGCTAAGCATTTATCTTTAGCGTCCAGGTGAGTTGTTAAGTAGTCAGATAATTTGCTAACAGCGTCGGCAGTGTTTATACCGGGTCTAAAGCCAAATTGAGATTTTGAAAGCAAATTATTTTGTTCTAAGTACTTCACAAGTCTGGTGTTAAGTGCTCTTTCCAGAATTTTAGAAAGTGTCGTAAGTACTGATATCGGCCTATAGTTTGACACGTTATCTTTAGCCCCACTCTTATGAACTGGCGTAATTAGTGCTCTTTTAAAAACCTCCGGAAATATTCCTTGCTTAAAACAAAGATCTATAATTTTAGTTAAAGGAGGAACTATTATATGAGAAGAAGTCTTGAGTACTTGGGCTGGAATACCATCCCACCCAGTGGCACAGTTATTTTTTAGATTTAAAATTAGTGATCTGATTTCTGCCTCATCAGGTGGGAGGAGTACCATGGAGTTGGTAACAGATGGAACTTTAAACCTGTATGAGTTATTTATATGGATGGACTTAGCGGCATTAGCAAGTTGTTTACCTATGTTAACAAAGAAATTGTTGACCGATTCAATGTGCTGAGATTGTATTAAGTGTTCGGCCTGATTAGTGGGTTTCGACATACCTACAATTGATTTAATGGCTGACCATGATTCTCTACTACTTTTTGCATTCAGTAATAATGACTTCTCGTAATTATTTTTAACTTTTTTTAATAGTGCGTTACAGAAATTACGATATCGGCTATACGTTGTTTTATAGTTAGTATTTTCAGGATATTTATTGGTTTGTTTGTGAAGTCTATCCCTATTTCTGATGCATCGCAATAAACCAGGTGTGATCCATGGTTTTAGGGTCTTCTTTCGAGAGGGAATGGGACAAATCTTTGAATTTTGTTTTATAGCAGTCATTAGAAGGTTCACAAAAGTTGCGGCACAGAAATTAGCATTGGCTGTAGGCGTTATAAAAGAGAAGTCAGCGGATTCCAAAAATTTAGAAATTGATGGGTAATCAATTTTTGTACGGATAGGATTATAGAAACGTTTAACTAAAGAGATACACATATTCACAGCAACAGTAGAGTGATCAGTTATTGATGTATGAATAACATAAACAGAACTAGGGTAGCTAGTTTTGAACATAGCATGATCTATACAATTATGTATCCTAGTTGGATAAGTGTGACCAGGCAACACTCCCAATTCCGCACACAGATTGAGGTATGGTGTTCTATTCCGATCATTACTATCCATCTTAATATCGATGTTAACGTCGCCAAGTAGTAATATGCTGCTATTCGTGCTGTTTATTGGTTGAATAATGCTTTGTAATGAGTTCAGAAAACTTTCTATGTTATGATTTGACGGAGATCTATATGTGGCTAGAATATAAATATTTGACGGCAAGGTAACTAACAGGAAATTAGCTCCTATCGAATCCGGTTCATGCACTGAGCTGTTTATATCTTTTTTCATATAAACAACAATACCATCATTTTGGTTTAAACATTTATGAGAAAAATATGAAATATACCCGTCTATAATAGGAACCGGTCTATCATCTAACCAGCACTCAGTCAGGATTATAATGTCGTAATCAACTATGAACGTTGCCATCGTGGCCTGCAAGTTATCTAAATTTTTGTGTATGCTACGGATATTTTGAGATAGAATATTAAGTGATTTATGAGATTTACATACAGTAGCATTATAGGTCTCAGTGTCACACATGAAAGCCGAAGCTACATTAAATTCATCAATTAATTATTACTGATACAGAACTATAGAAAAATGTAGACAGCTTTTAAAACATATGAGTAAGTAAGTTCGAATAGAACTGCTTGTTACTCAGGTGCCAAACAGCATAAGCTGTGCTAAACATACAAATCTATCCATTTTCTTTTTTAAAATATACATGATTTTTAATTTAGATACAAGTTATTACTATCATTATATTTATTGTGTCCCACAGCTGGACAAAGGCTCGCCACACTTCTCTATGGAGTCTTAATACTAGTAATTATGTAATTTTTAATTTACAGCACTTAATTATAAAATGGATAAACATTTTTTTATTTATATTTTTATCGTGATGTATGCTAAATGTGCATGCGCAAAGTTAACAACACATTTTTATCCAATACTTACAGCTATATAGGTGTTCTGTCTAACTTATTTACCTTATTATAAGTTCGTAAAGGATTTATATCTCGCGTCAATTTAAGCGTCTCAAGCTTATATGAGACAATCGTTATTAAATTCACGATGAAACTCATAACTTTATTGTATACGTGTTTCCAATTCTTATTACATCAATTTTTATTAGACACTAGCTGTGCCCCGCGGTTTCATCCGCAGCGCCCCCGTTCCCGTGGGAATTTTGAGATTTTTATTCCTTATTTTTCTTATATAAAAACCTTGTCCTGACAATAAGGAACACATTAAAAAAAGACTCATCCAATTTGGTGCAGTCGTTCTGAAGTTATGCGCTTAGCAACAGATTCAGCGATTCATGTTTATATAATAGACTAGCTGCGCCCCGCGGTTTCACCCGCGTTGTACCCGTTCCCGCGGGAATTTCGGGATGAAAAATTGATGTTGGCCGATTCTCAGGCCTACCCGATGTGTACACAAAATTTCATGAGAATCGGTCAAGCCGTTTCGGAGGAGTATGGCAACGAAAACTGTGACACGAGAATTTTATATATTAGATAATACAGAAGAATATAAAAGAAGACGAACATGTATAGATATGCCATGCCTCCGTACCATGGACAACGTCACTTTGATTTTTTCTGTCCCATACCACGCCCACCGGAAGCAAACTGTCACTATAACACAAAATGGCCTCTCATTCAATTTCCACATCATAACATTTCAATACAAACATTTTGAAACAAAAGGTTTCCATGAACAGTATCGATGTCTTGGAATCGTATTCAGCTAGTTCCATTCGGGACATATTTTGTATCGTTTTATATTCAAAATATCTATGTTTCGTTTCACCATCACAATATGTTATTTGAAAAGCATTTCGAAGCTATTGTTTATATCTGATCCTTTGTTTTGGGACTGTGTAGGTATGCGTTGTCAGTTATTTATAACAGAGCCCATTATAGCTTTTGGGACATTAGTGTATTTTCATGTATAATAATCTATACTAATATTATAAAGCTGAAGAGTTTGTTTTGTTTGTTTGTTTGTTTGTTTAAACGCGCTAATCTCAGAAACTACTGAACCGATTTGAATAATTCTTTCACTGTTAGATAGTCTATTTATCGAGGAAGGCTATAGGCTACATTTTATCCCGAAATTCCCACGGGAACGGGCACAACGCGGGTAAAACCGCGGGGCACTGCTAGTGTCTAAATATATACTTGCTATACTCGTAAGGTGATTAACTCACCGTGATAGTTAAGCAACTTGCAGCTCGGATACTACTTTGATGGGTAGTCGATAATGGCATTTCTAATAGAGCGACACCGTGCCTAGGGCACCCTTAATTGGCTCGGTCAATCTTTTTACCAAATCGAGGGCATTAAGGCTGTCCAAAATTCTCTCTATTGTTGGCCATTAACGTAAACTTAATAAATATTCAAGAGACGATACTCAAAACTCGATAGTGTCGACATTGCACGTTGCACTAAGTCAATAATCTTGAAATACAATATAAAACCCCTCCCTATTGCAATACAATGAATACCAACTAAAACACAGTTTCAATACTCAATGAACACGAATTTACTCGCGAGCACCATAAAATTGCCTTAGGGACCAACCTACACTAGATCTAAAGCCACTTACTATCGCCGCCACCGCATTTTAGCCCGTAAACCTATTCGAATAAGAGTTATAAGATAGTAAAACTTAAGTATGCAAATTTTAGTTGCGAAGAAATAGACAGAAAACTCAATATTCTTTTGAATAGAATTTTCTTGTGGTAATATCAATCGAGAGGTATAAGTGAGGAGTAGTTAGCTTTGACCCTTTTTGTCATTCAATACTTGTCACGTGTTAACGTTACTTGTGATAAATATAATTTACTTATAACCTTATTTTGTAGAGATTTTGGTTACTTACTTACTTTATAAGTTACCTTCTCACGGGAAGACCTTTGTCTTCACTTAATGACGTCTGGGGCTAGTATTTGTGATAATATATACATATTACAGGGCTTAGGCTTATTTTCAAACTGACTATAAATAGATACACAAATTCACACAGGTTAATTAGACCCAAACTAAGCTCTAAGCTTGTATTGTGGAATCCAACCAACTGATACTACTACATATACATACACAAATTTTAATACTGTATAAGAATATACATATAATTGCCTCCCAGACGTCGTCGCCAACAACTATGTCTTCACATGTTGTTGACTCCGGGCGGGAATCGAACCCGCAACCCCCGACACAGTAAGCGCTCTCACTGCCGCTGTCCCAACGGGCTTGCCAATATCAACACTGTGAGGAGATTATGACTTATTTAAAACGGAAAATTCCATACTAGTATCGTTTGTTGATATAATCGTAAATGAATGCGGGGCGAGTGCGGGTTTCGGATCACTATAACTTCTGAAGAAGGTCACCGTATGTGGCCGAAATTGTTGAGTATTTCAACATACATACACACGTAATTCTCCGTTTGAAACAAGTGAAAATGTGTAAAACGTACGTATCATTTAATAGAAAATCTGGGAGGAGAATAAGGCGTAGGCACCATGCTTGTTTACTGCGAGTTGATTGTTTATCAGTGAGTAAGTAGGTTGTATATTTAATTTTGTATCAAAATCTTAACAAATTCACTTAACGTTAAGTTTCACAAACCATCAAAGTATCCTAAGCACATCATAGATAAAAGATAACAATTCAATTTCTTGCACGAAAAATTTCCAATAAAAATCCGAAGCCAATTTCAGTCGTTGTCAGAAGGATATGTAGATGGATTTTGGTAAGCGATTCTCGATTATATCATGTGGGTAGCCCGTATCTTGCATATGTCTGTCGGAGTAAGATAGATGGCGCTGCGAGCGCTTATCTGACGAACGTACTTTCGTTTGACGTTACCCAGTGCGGCTTTTAAAATCGAAGCCCGTATTTAGCGGTTAAAGCCTTCAATTTAGCGGTTTGAGGTTAAGAAATAAATGTTCGCTTACAACGTTGTTAAATTATGTGATGAGCTGTATGGAGTGAAACACCTTACGAATCAAGTTTCATAAAGTCCGATGGTCCATTTGCTTGTCGAATCTGGTAGAAAAAGTTAGTTAAAAATATCCTCTATGTACTACAAACAAACGTAAAAAGATACAAACATAAAGGCCTTAACTCACTATTCCTGTGGAAAACGAGTACAACACAGGCAATACCCGCGGAGTGTTGCTCGTGCACTCCAAAGTTGCCGTATAAAGAAAATTCATTACAAACACTCATTCACAACACATGCACAGTAACAATAAAACCTAATAAAAACGTAATAAGAACACAATTCTCGAACAATAAAAATCAAATTACGTCTGATGACATCTCGACGCTAATCGAAGAATATTAGACGGTTTTTTTAAAATAAATCTCCTTGAATTAATTCCAGCATAACGAAGGAAGGGAGTAATCGAATTATTTAAATTGGCCCGTTCCAGTCTTTTGGATTAGATTGATTTAATTTGGAAAACGGCGCTGGAGTGCAATTGAAATGGTTAGGAATTTATTAGTCATTGTATTTTTAGCGTTCTAATACTTAACGTCCTGACTATGCCTATAATTATGGTTTAATTTCAATGTACTACTTCTTAAGTTGTTATACTTGTCATTGTACTGATATCATCAGTGAGATAAGATGCCTTTCCGTGCAGTGAGATATTACAGACTTACTAAGTTTTAATGCGCTCAAAAGTCTCCTAAAGGAGTTAGTTTATTATTAGTTTATCGCCGTATACAACATATGGTAGCTATAAAAATTAAGATTACGGTACTCATCCCATGCTACGTTTGACTGCAATAAGGGCAAGGGCAACGGCAGGGCAATTCCATTGGACTCTTTTTTGGCCAACCATATTTAGATAAATAAATAAAGTCTCATTAACTCGATGAAGACGAAGAATAATACTTCATCTGTACGCACCACTCGATGCAATACGCGCTGCGCAACATCTCGCTTATCTAATGACTAGCAGCACCCCACGGTTTTAGTCGCGTTATGGCCGTATGCGTAATAATTTCGGAATGAAAAATAAGCCTGTAACCTTCCCATTGAATGTGGCTTTCTATTACAAAAATACTTATTCGAATCGGACGGGTAATTTTTGAGATTAGCTCGAACTTACAAACAAACACTCTATATTATATTATATATAGCGCAAAAACCATTAAGAATCTAAGCTTGCAAAGAATCTAGACTGAAGCATTTACAGCACAATTTTCTTTGGAAACGTTCACGATATATGCAAGTATGTGTATAATTTGTTACGTCACTGACGCAGATTGATGGCCCGCGTAGATTGACTGCTCAAGGGAAATTAACACTATGAAACTCAGTTATACATGACGTATCTACGGAGTTTGTGATTGATTTTTGGGTGCACTTTGAATGTTGGTTTTTCCTTCCATTGTATCGTCTTTGAACTATGATTAGTTAAAACCAATGCAAAGAGAAAAAGAGCAACATACATTAATCCATACATCCATCCTCACAAACTTCCGTATTTATAATATTAGTAGGAAGGAAAGGATAGGATCTAACGTCTAATAGTACAAAATTATAAAAGCCACACTAATTTTATGAACCAGTAACCACATAAGCATGACTTTAACTTTTGCTCCTCGCAAAATTATACACGAAATGAACTGAGTTCGTTACGACTTTGCAGATTTGTACTGAAATGAAATGGGAGAAAAAAAATACGTGACACGCGTTTTCGGGGAAAGCTAATTCTGTGCGTTACCGCAACAAGTTAAACCAAGATTTATTAGACGTAACGATCCTTGTAAAACGTTAACATAAATCACTAAACGCTCTACGGCACCCGCGCCTTGCGTCAGAACGTTTGAAAAGATAAAATTTATTAAAGTGAATCGTCTACGAATCGCACTCAGAACTTGGAATTCACATAGAAATAGGAAAGAAACAATAAATTGAAAATGCTTGCGAGAAACACTTATAAATGAAAGCTTGCTGGTCAATTTTTCAATCGCCGTTTCAACAAAAGTAAAAGTAAAGTAAATTAAACAATAAAAATAATAGGTAAGTGGCTCTAGTCTACTCTGGTGTTGCACATTTAGTCCGCTTGATAACTTCTGCAGCTAGTAAAAATATATATTTATGTAACAACTAGCAGCGCCCCGCGGTATTACCCGCGTTGTTCCCGTTCCCGTGGGAATTTCGGAATGAAAAGTAGCCTATAACCTTCCCGTTAAATGTGGCTATCCATTACAAAAATAATTTTTCAAATCGGTTCAGTAGTTTCTGAGATTAGCGCGTTTAAACAAACAAACAAACAAACAAACAAACAAAACAAACTCTTCAGCTTTATAATATTAGTATAGATAGTAAAATCTGCTCAAGTGAAACTCAAAATGACATTAAGCACTTCCCAATTTTAGTTTTGTATCCTCACTCCTTCAATGTGTCACACATTACGCATTCCGAAAGTGTCAGAGTGTTGAAATCGCCCCAAGGACGGCTTTGAACTTATGCAAACTTATACATCTAATCCAGAAGCAACTGCCTTGACAAGAAGACTGTATCTATAGAACAAGTTTTGTTTAGGTTTGTATACTTCCACGATACTTCAATTCCTTACAATTTTGACAAAGGATTGTCAATTTTTTTGTCAAATTCATCATCATTTTAAGAGCAAGGCTCTTGCCGGTGAGTCCGATGCAGACCTCTCCATCTATTCCTATCAAATTAAGTGACCCTAATTGCCACACTCAGCGTTACTAATATGAGTGATTTTCGATATTTAATACATGAAAAATACACCAATTTTAATTAGCGTCTTTGATTACGATCAGTACATATATTCTACCATTTGCAATTTAACAAAACACAACGTCAACTTCCTTATATTTACCAAAGTGAATTATTATCCCATATAAAACACACTTCATATAACCATAAAAACTGCAACCCAACCTAACATCGCCCAACAAAGACCTTTGTATAAAAACCCCTAAATCACTTCGAGGGGTCAAAATCAGCCAATCATAATGATGTAAAGAGCCTTATAAACTACTATTACGTAGTTTCACGTTCATTTGTTTCATGGGGCCCATCAAATAGAAGCCCTACGGCGTCACAAAAGCATTTGAACAATATTCTAGGGTCGAAGCTGAGAGAATTCGCCAGTTTATGATGCCTTTGCGAGAAGGCAACATCAAAAACCGTTTAGTGACTCCCAGAATACCTCGTCGGTACGAGTGTGTGTATTTTATGTTGGCTAAAGGTTATAAAATGGTTACCCTTTGTATTGTATAGGGTATATTATTAGGTTATTGTTTTGTTATTATATTGGGTGCGATGTGGAAAGGCTTATTTGGAATGTAGAATAATTTGGTAATTTAACCATTATTTTTTAATATTCCCTTATTGATTTGTAAATCAATGTATACTGCTTAGATTTACTATTGAAAAGTTTTTAATATACTTAATTTTTTTCTTTGTGGTAAGTATTAAAAAAATATATCTGAATCTTCTGAAAAACCCATTGATTTAATATACAAACTGGATTGCGTACGACTAATATGTTTTTATATAGAATACTAGCAGCGCCCCGTGGTTTTACCCGCGTTGTGCCCGTTCCCGTGGGAATTTCGGGATTTTTTTTACATAAAAACCTTGCTCTTGAATCACTCTACCTATTACAAAAAACTGCATCAAAATCCGTTGCGTAATTTTAAAGATTTAAGCATACAGACAAACAGACAAACAGACGCGACTTTGTTTTATACTATGTAGTGATAGTGATTAAACTCTAATAAGTCTTAATTTTACTTATCGAACCAAAGAGAGAAAACGTCTCGCATGAGAGCCTCGTGTCCCGTTCGCACAGTTGCCATTACCAGAAGTAAAATCCAAAGATGAATTTTGGTTTTGATTTTGACAGTTATTTTGGCCAAGGATTTACTATACAAGTCTGGCCTTACGTGCGGAATCCGAATTCGATTTCCGCATTTGTTTTCCGCATGCGGAATTCCGTTGACCTAGCGCAGATGTTCGTTTTTGTGCATTAGGAATTGTATGTCCAATACGTCCAGTGGGGGCATGGCTTAGGAAATTTCCGAACGTGTGCTTCCGCATGACTTCATTAGGAATTGTAGATTTAAAAACTCTTTGCTATTTTATTAACTACTAACCGCACCCGCGGTGTTACCTGCGTTGTACCCGTTCCCGCCGGAATTCTGGGATAAAATGTATCCCAAATGTTATTTTGATGTATGTAACGTGAAAGAGTAACAAACATACATAGGTATTTATAATATTAGTAGGATTTCCATGGTTCCGCCTGTGTCTGGAAAAAAATACGTTAAATAGTTGAACCCCGTTTTTTTAATCGTCACGATACGTCGAAAACCTTTCGGCGGTCTAAAAACTCCGCCCAACCCCGGCGATTAGCCCCTAATATATTCTGTGTCTATTAGTAGAGCGTATCTATGGTTTATGTATATTCTTTTCTAACAAAAAACAATCATAAATCAAAATAATACACTTCAAATGTGATTCAACAAGAAATCAACATTTTATATTTTCTGAACATTTTTACAAACATTTTAACTATTTGCAATGGGTTCTGTGGGCAGTGAAGGGAAGGTGGTGCCGGCACAGAGAACAGTGACTCCGCTGATGTTTGACGAGTTTTTTAACTTCGCTTGCATGCAGTTTCAGGTTCCCATGAATATTTACATCACCAGAATAGTTCAAGGTAAGCATATGTTTTTTGCTAAAGCCCGTCACAGACTTAGCTATAATATATATTAATATACCGTACTATAATATATTTTTAGGATCAGAAGTAGAATTTTATTAAAAAAAATACAAATGAACAAGAAATCCGTTTATTTACAATTTGATTCAAAATAAATTAACTTAACTAAACACAAATATGACCAACTCAATAATTACAAACCAAATACTGCAAACTTCAATAATTAAATTAACAAAATGAACATAAAAATGGCTTACGTGACCTTAACATCGACCGACAGTGATTACCACAAGACTTCCGTATGTTACGAGTGCCAACGAGCAAATGTCCAGTTCCTACCAAATACCCTCCTTATATAACTTTCCGCCGAGTATTGGATGACGATGAATCGTAGCTCCTTACACGGCCTCTCCTGATGTTGAGTCGTCCTCGACGCAGGTCCTTCGAGCGATCCCGCTGGGACCCGCTACTGGAGAAGTCGGTGGGTTGGATGGCACATCGTCCTCCAATAATGGCATAGATGGACCAGCTGTAGAAGCGGGCTCCATGTCCATAGTTTCCTCCTCATCAGTTTCATCTAGAAATGAAAGGATCATCAGCAAGTATTTGGAGAAAATAACATGGCAGCACTCGTCCTTTCACAACAATCAACCCGTTTCCTTTCAATCAATCCATTCATCTTTCTATCTCACATCACTCACGCATTTAACATACTCAGTTCTCAAAATAATGAAACAAAACCAAGCCAAGGCGTATTCCTGTTAACTTCCTTGAGTTCGTAGTCTTCAACTTCGTCGGTCGACCTCATCGTCCGAGCTCTCATCATAACTGAAACATGGCCTTAAACGGAGGCCCCACTCGTACGAAGACCGTAATCAAACGTACGAGTGCATTCCACACGCAGACCGCATTCAAACGTGTGAAGCTTCCCGACACGCAGACCAACTCATACGTGCCGAGGCTTCCCGACACGCAGACCATAGTCATACGTGCCGAGGCATCTTGAACGCTGACCAATCAGACGTGCCAAGGCTTCCCGCCCGTTGACCATAGTCAAACGTGCCGAGGCATCTCAATATGTACATGAGGGACACACACAGATCGTAATCAAAATTGCGACTCTTGCAAGGCCTGCTCCACAGGCTCACTACTGCAACTGCAACATATCAACAATATGATATAGGTTTCACTTACTCTCAAAGAAAGCGGCACATGTTTCAGGGCACCATTCGCCCCGCCAGGGCACCATGTATTGAGCAGCAGCCTGCGTCGTTTTACCATAGCTACCACCGAGTAGGCGTAGCGTATAGCGACCACTTGGAAGAACTTCTACCACCTTATATGGACCACGCATGCCCGAGTCAAGCTTTCCAGCAGACTGCGAGTACTTTATAACAAACACACAGTCGTCAATATTAAATTGACGCGGTGAACATCGTTGTTGGTTGGCTCGCTCGTCTTGCTTGGCTTGATTTCTTCTGAGAAGTTCGCGCGCTCTGCTTCGGGTGATTTCGCGTAGAGCTTCTCGGTTAGGTGCCGAACCCTCGATAGCTATATCTCGTACCAGCGCTCGAACTACCGGAGTTGTAGATTCTGTGCCTATGAGGAGTGTTAGAGGTGAAGACTGCGTAGTCTTCTGCTTCGTGATGTTGAGGACCAATTGCAGTTTCCACAGCACCTCCGACCACGACTGATTCTTGTAGTTGGCTTGGATGCGTATCATGTTGAGGACGGTACGCATGTACCTCTCCGCTTGGCCGTTCGCCTGATGCATCTCCGGCGTGATGTAGTGCAGGTTGCAGCCAAGTTCGTTGATCCAAGTCACGAAGTCGTTGGACTCGAACATCCGCCCCTTATCTGTGACCATAAGCTTTGGCACCCCAAATAAAGAAATAGCTTGGGTAATCACACGTTTAAGTTCAGTAGAGTCTTGTCGGTGAATAGGGTAAAGAAGTGTGTATTTGGTAAAAGCATCTACTATCACTAGAATGAACTTATACCCTTCCGATAAAGGCAAAGGTCCTAAAGCATCGACATGAACCGTGTCGAACGGGATATCGGGTTTTCCCCAAGAAGTTAAGTTTTGAAGGGGAGCCCGTGGGACTCTTTTTTGAGAAATGCACACTATGCAGTGTGAAATATATTTGGACACAAATCGTCTTAAACCAGGAAACCAGAAATGTCTAAGAATGAGGTCGAGGGTCTTTTCTGCATTAATGTGTTCATGTTCGTCATGAAATACTCTCAAGAGACTAAGTCGGTGACCTTTAGGGATGTAACAGAGCAGCCTCGACTCTTTACCTACGGGGACATACTTATAGTAGAGGACTCCATTCTGGATACAATAGTCTGAATCTAAATTACCGTCACGAAGTGTCTGGATTAGAGTCTGAGTTTCATCGTCAGCTGACTGTGCTATTTGGGCCCAATTACGAGGTCTCGAAATCTGGTTAACGCGGACTGGATTGCGACTCAAGTAGTCTGCGTGAGGTAGCATGACTCCTTTACGGTATTCGATGGAAAAGTTAAAATCTTGAAGGTAGATCCACCACCTAGCTACTCGAGGCAAGAGGTCTTTTTTCCGCTCGGTAGATTTAAGCGCATTACAGTCGGTAACCACCACAAACTTTAGCCCAACTAAATAGTGTCGAAAGTGCTGAAGGCCTTTGACGACAGCGAGTGTCTCTAGTTCGTAAGAATGGTACTTACTTTCTGCGCCCTGAGTGGACCGACTAAAATAAGCGACTACGTGTTTTTTTGAGTCTGGATGTACTTGTAAGAGGACAGCACCATAACCAATACTGCTGGCGTCCGTATGGACTTCAGTAGGGAGGTCAGGATTAAAAATCCTAAGGACTGGTTCGCTTGTCAACTCCTTGATTAAACTCAACCGAATAGCTTCGCATTCAGAGGACCAGTTAAATTTAACGTTCTTATGTGTGAGAATAGCAATAGGGGCAGTTTTCCTAGCATAGTCTTTTATGTACTTCCTAAAATAACCTGCCAGGCCCAGAAGTTGTCGTACTTGCTTTACGTTTTCGGGAGGCGAGGTATTAACTAAGGCTTCCACTTTTCGTGGACTCGGCCTAACCTGCCCTTGACTAATAAGCCTACCTAAATATTCGACTTCGGTAACCAGAAAGGAACATTTGGCCAGATTGATAGAAAAACCAGCTATTGTGAGAGTTCTAAGTACTTCACGTAACAGTTCAATTCCCTCCTCTACAGAGTTACTAAGAAGAAGAACATCGTCAACATAAACTAATACATTTCCCGCCTCAATGTATGAGCGAAGAGTGGTGTTACTGATTCGCTGATAAACTGCCGGAGCATTAGCCAACCCGTAAGGCATTTTAACGTATTCAAAGTGTTCTTCTGGTGTTACAAACCCCGTCAAATGAATACATTCCTCTTTTAAAGGAATTTGGTGAAACCCCGTAGCCATATCAAGACAGCAAAAGAACTGATAACTGCCTAGCCTATCGATATGGTCGTCAATTAATGGAAGAGGGTAGCGGTCTTTCACCGTTATACGATTGAGTGCCCTAAAATCTACGCAAAGCCTATCCGAACCATCGCGTTTTCTCACCAGTATAATTGGACTCGCATATTCAGAGTTAGAGCGCCTAATAACTCCTTTTTCCAAAAGATCTTGAGTTATTTCTCGTACTTTAAGTTTTTCGGAATACGAGAGTCTATACGGTTTGTACACAACAGGGGTGGAGCTGGTAAGCCTTATTTCCATTTCTCCTGTCTTAACAGTAGTTACGGCAGTTCCCGTTATCAAAAACTTTGAGAATTCATTTATAACGGACATAAGGCTTTCCAACTCGGCGCCTTGAAGTGGTGTGTTCAATTTAAACTGATCAGCCACGTCAACTACGTTAACCGCCTTATTGATTTTGTCAGTACGAGTAATATGCTGCCTATCTTTAGTTCGAATATATGTAATTCCATCACGGTTTAATACGTCAGTTCCAATTATGAGAGGTGCATTCATGAAAGACGCTGGAACTACCACTAAATCTACTTCAACGGCTATGTCGCTGAATTCTACCGTAAGTGTAACGTAAGAAGTGGCAATAATCTCATGATCGCTAAGACCTTTCAATACGCAACGTCTCGGCTTAGGCTGACACGAAAAATATTTTAAAATGTTAGAAGAAATGAGAGACACATCCAGGGCTCCGCTATCAATGAGCACATCTACTGGAATACCATCTATGACTGCTGAAGTTATATCGTTACTTTGTGCAGTACCAGATCGGTAAGAGCAAAGATTAACATTGCGTTGATTACGCTGCTCAGACTTCGCTTTGACAAAGCATTTGTCCTCGGTGTGTCCAGACTTCTTACAAAAGGTGCAAGTGTTACTTGATGACGGTTGCGCATTGAAAGTCACACCGGAAGAAACGTTGGACGGGCGATTATTTGCATTAAACCCTGTTTGCCTACACATACGACTGACGTGACCATAGCGGTGACAGTTGAAACATCTCTGACCCTGAGTACTACTCGGCTTTACAACTTGGCTATGTCTCTTATGATCAACCACCCTGTCCCGTTTCCCGGTTAAGGGCTTGGTGTAAATTGATAAAAATGAAACAATAGTGTCAGGGGCGAGGCTGGCGTTAGCGGCAGCGGCACGCACTTGAGCATTATCTAAACCTCGTATTACAATTAGTGTTCTTAAATCGTCGCTTAGCCCCTGAACTATTTTCAACCGCAGTAATGTACGACGAGCGTATTCAGCGTAACTAGAATATTTATCAGACGTAGTATTCATTGCATCAAACAATATATTGGCATAGTCCAATTTACCGGGACAGAGAGGTTTGAACTCGCGCTTGAAGTTAGACCAAGTCCGGTCATTCGAGACCCATTCGCCTAACCAGACCCTAGCGTCACCCTTAAGGCACGATGCCACACGCGACAAGCATTCGTGATCGTTCCACCCATTAGCTTCCCTGGCGCGATCCACCTCCTCGCACCACGCTTCGATGTCGTTGATCGACGGGTCAAAGTTAGAAACATAATAGTGTTGCGACCTTGAAGGTTGCATTGTTTTAATTGCTTGCAACAAAGCACTAGCGAGGGTGGATGCCTCAGAGTAAGGAGTACTTGATTCAAAGGATTGTTGTCGCGGTGCAACGTTATTGGGGGTAGAATCTACCACCGGAGGCAAAGTAACGGTTTTATGATCGCGACGCACCCTAGTACTCGAATAAGACACCTCGACAGGTGAAACAGAACGCGAACGTGACCTTGATCTGGCACGGCGGTCACTACGCGAGCGATCCCTATTGCGCGATTCACGCCTAATCCGAGTACGCGACCGTTGTACTTCAGTACCGTGAGAATCACGCCGATCTCGGACACGTAAGCCACTCCGCGAAGTACGACGGCCATTTGAATCGTAATTCGATCTATCATCACTACAATCGCGAGACCTACGAGGAGTAGGTTGGATCCTATCATGCGGACTACCCCCAGAACGGCGCCTCCGTGGGCTAGGAGTTCTCGAACGTCCCATTTATAACAGTTAAATCAACAATAGTACACACAGAACAAATAAAAAAAGTAAATGAAGTCAGCAGTACTTAATTGTGAACGAAACTAAATTCAAATGTTAACGGTTTTCTTGATGACAACAAAATTTGAATTGTTTTTTTTTTTTAATAGATTTATCGTTACTGTGGGCTTATAAGTCCTTTATCCCACTTCTGATTTTAGGATCAGAAGTAGAATTTTATTAAAAAAAATACAAATGAACAAGAAATCCGTTTATTTACAATTTGATTCAAAATAAATTAACTTAACTAAACACAAATATGACCAACTCAATAATTACAAACCAAATACTGCAAACTTCAATAATTAAATTAACAAAATGAACATAAAAATGGCTTACGTGACCTTAACATCGACCGACAGTGATTACCACAAGACTTCCGTATGTTACGAGTGCCAACGAGCAAATGTCCAGTTCCTACCAAATACCCTCCTTATATAACTTTCCGCCGAGTATTGGATGACGATGAATCGTAGCTCCTTACAATATATTATAGCAAGCTACCACACACTGAGAAATATATATTTTGCTTTCATTAATTGATGGTTGTCCTAGTGTTAGTAACTATATAGTAATATGCAATAATGTATATTACGGTATCGCTTGGTGACGTCACAGAAATATATATTATAGCTGAGTGTGCGTTCATGCGAAAATTAGTATAGAAAATATATAGTAAAATACCTAGCTATAAAAATATTAATATATATTATAGCTAAGTCTGTGACGGGCTTTAAGTTTACAGTTAGTTAAGTAATAATTTGTAATCCTACCTATCCTCTTTAGTTACGTAAGTATCTCGGGTCCAGTAGCTGTAGCTCCGGCTGCAGCATTACGCTGAGCTGGTAACCTTTTTGGTTAAATTGTTAATTTGTACTTTTGTTTGTCCTATTTCTGTTTCTTTTTTAACAAAATAAATTTTATTTAATTTCATATGTATAAGAAAAATTTAAAGGTATCTTTAATTTCACTTCTTATGGCAGGTGCCGCTTCCTTTGCTGCAACCTATTTCTAGTCCATCCAAACTTCATACCCATAGCCCAATTTCTCTCTCTCTACTACTATAGGTACAAAGGTACATTCTTGGATACTTTGTACTGATGTGATCGAGATTCTGTCTCTGCAGTTGTAATCCATTACATTAAACATCTCTACGTGACCTCTACGAGTTGGATCGGTCCCTTATGCCCCGCATGCCCCTTAAATACCTTAAATACCAATACCAGGGCTTGTCCCGTGACTCCGAGGAGAAACAGTATAAGAATCATTTTATTTGTTAAACATGAGTTTTGAGTATGTGGTAAACAACATAACATAACAGCGGTAAGATAAAAGTATCATCAAGGTGGTACTAAGTAAGGGTATTGGACTGGTCCTCTATTTACACTTATTTAAACTAAGAATTAAAATAGAATAAATTGATTGCCAAAACATTAAATTACTAGGAAAGCCCCGCGTTCATTAAAGGAAACTAAGAGAGCCCCGCGATTTTACCCGCGTTTTCATTGGAATTTCTACAAGAAAGATAGCCTATAGTGATAACAGCATATTTTGCTGCCACACAGTCACATGAATTAAAGTCGTAAAATAACTCACGTACGTAGACAGGGCGCAAAAACGAGTAGACTATAAATTTTGGTAAGCACGAAATTAAGAGGTAAAGGTTTTAGTAGGTAAAAGTATACCGAAGTAATAACTTGTTATACCCAACAGCTGGGCTAAGGCTTCTCATCTCACTGAGGATATCAGTATATTAGGAGAAATTAGTCTGAGACAGATTTCTATCAAAGCCAGAGTAGACACTCAGTTGAACATTACAGTGTTAGTGCCCTGGTATTACTGATCAAATCAGTGAAAAAATCATTTAGAAAGTAAATTAGTAACATTTTTCACTTGGTCCCGGACCCAGGACTTTGGTCTTGCCAGATATATGCTCAATGCTCATACTACCATAAAAAAATATATGTCTGAATTAAGAAGTATTTTTTATTCATTTCAGAACAATATGAAACTGACCAAAAGAAAAGAAAACCTGGAGCAAAACCTAAGGACAAAGGAACAGACATGCCAATGAAGACCGAAAGTGTATCAGTGACCAACCAACAACGGGTCAGTGATCTGGAATCTTTTTCAGAGGAAACGAAAGGTATCCAGATCTTCACTATTTACGATCAAAACGAAAACTTAACCGAAATACAATTTATGGCAAAGAAAGGAATACCAAAAGAAATTATGACCATTCTGACCCTAATCGTTAAATTCCATAAATTCTTAGTTAGCATCAAAATCAATAAAGGAGTTGACGCATATAACTTGCATGGACTAAACAAGCTCACCAAGGTATCGAACATAGCTTACATCTGCCTTGATGATGCTAATGTGGGTCAACTAAACTATCATATCCTTCTGGAGAAATCGTGCAAGATAAAACAGTTGTCTTTAAGAAACTGTAAAATCAATGATGATATGATTAAGAATATAGCAGAACAGTTGTATCAC
The DNA here is from genome assembly GCA_951394245.1 of Cyclophora punctaria. Taxonomy (NCBI): domain Eukaryota; kingdom Metazoa; phylum Arthropoda; class Insecta; order Lepidoptera; family Geometridae; genus Cyclophora; species Cyclophora punctaria. Next base: position 7,741,062 of record OX596184.1, read on the forward strand.
CCGCTACAAGCAAGCAAAAGTTTAGTCATCTTAAATCTAGCTTCGAATGATATATCTGCTATTGGAGCCAAATACCTGGCAGACGCACTACGGTCCAACAGGACTTTAGCCTACTTGAATTTATGCAACAACCGACTACAGGACGAAGGCGCCATGTTCATATTATCAACATTATCAGAATTCGTGCTCACTTACAACGAAGTGTTTGACTGTAGGGTAAAATACATAGAATGTTTGAAAAGTAAAAATAAATTGATAATGCAATATTTGGCCGAAATGAAAGCGAAAAGACGTGATGGGCTAGCGAAGAAAAAGATCAAGCCTATTAAGAAAGACGCCACGGAAACAGATCTCTTGCCTAAAGAGTTTGATATCCCTAAAGTCCCAGATCCTGATGTTGAGAAAGCCACTCTTCTAGCCGAAAGCACTATGGACAAATTTAAAGATCCATTTATGAGGGAAAACACTATAGTCAAAGATAACGTTGTTAGGTGTACTGGCAACTTTGTCTTGTGTTATTTAAATTTAGCATACAATAATCTCACGTACCCTACTGTAGTAGCATTGCTGAATACATTGATTTATCAAAAGGAACAGAAAAGTCGACGGGGTCTCCTTAATGGTCTCATTAATGTGGTTCTAGAAGGTAACCATCTACCTAAACAATGCGAAGAGTTGGTAGAAATTAATTATATCCTAGAAATAGGATTAAGAAAACTTAATCCTACAAGTGTAACAGCCCGAAAGAAAAAAGTCAGCCAAATACCAAAAATTATAGTTTGAGATCCATTTGGAAATAAGTCTTCTAGTAACGATTTTCGTGGGACTGACCTCCGCCATACGGACTACTGATATCGGCATGTTTTCCTGAAGTCACTTCCTAGAGTTATGGGGTATAGCTATATCGTAGCAAATATGGCGGCCGGGTCTATTCTACTGTGCGGTATATCTAGATCAAATGAAAGATTATTAAGTAAACCTTAGTTTATTCATAAGATTCATTGATGTAAAGCTGAAATATTTTCAAAAAATGAAATAATTTCAAAAAACAACATTTTCTTAATGTAAAAAGCTAGGTAACGGTTAGGATTATGGGATTTTAGCTTATTATAAATCATATAGCCACTTTAATCAGCTTTTAATGAACCTTAAATAATTACAATTGAGCTATAAACAAGGGAACTACAGCTGATCGGAACTATGTACGTCGGTAGCGCCGAATTAGCCCTTTGTTGGTACGACAAAGGGCGACAAACAAATAAGTTTTGTATGACATTTAGAATTTTTAATCTAATTATTTATTACTAGTTATTTTTAATTGTGTGATATTCGTTTTTATGATATAATTTAATGTTTTTTTTAATTTAATTTAATTTAGCGTTTCGTATTTATAGTTTTATAATATTTTGTATTAATAAAATAGATTTCGTAATAAATTATATTTTATTTAATCGTTTGCTGGAAAACGTTGAACAGAAATACTCGTTATAGACTTAAAGGGATAGGGATAACTAAAGGAATTATGATGTACAATTCCCACCAAATTGGTGCGTAGTCGCAGCGGATACGGGAACACGGGCCGGCAGCCGGCCGCCTACGCGAGAAACCGACCGGCTAGCGGTATACGCGCTCATTCCAACGCATCGTAATCTCTATGCAAACATGAACCTTAACATTTTTATATTAGGGCCGAAACTGCGTTAAGCGGGTGCTCGCGCGGTTCATACAAAAGTGAACCGACGCGTGCGCCTGTCGCGTGCTGTTTCATACAAAAGTGAACCGTCGCGTGCTCCCGGTTAACGCAGTTTCGGCCCTAATATAAAAATGTTAAGGTTCATTTGGCAGGAATTTTGTACATTATAGTTGGTGCAGGAATACTGAAGTACCTTCCTTCTATGATATTCAAGTGTGGAGAGATGCCACACGGGTGCTGCCGTTGCGTTGCGTCTTCGCAACGCAGTGACTTCAACGCAATGAGCGCCACACGAGCGCTGCTACGACGCAACGCAACGCAGGTTTCTCCGACGTCGCAGCGTCGACATAGATGTAGGTGTATTATATAGATTGTATGTAGTCTTTGAACAACAGCTTCGAAATTCAATATTGCGCTGTCCTGCGTCGTCACAGCGTCGTCGCACCGCAGCACCCCTCTCGCCTCGTCTCCCTCACTCCTTGTGCGCTGCGAGTGTGTTGTTTCAGCGCACCGTGTGGCATGCCGGCCAGATTTTTATGTAGAAATACGGAGCGTCATTCTGCGACGTCGCAGCGACAATGCAGCGCAACGGCAGCGCCCGTGTGGCATCTCTCTTAGGTATGCACAGGTAACAACTCTTAAAATTGGTTTACAATATCTTATATATAAAATTCTCGTGTCACAGTGTTCGTTCGCGTACTCCTCCGAAACGGCTCGACCGATTCTCATGAAATTTTGTGAGCATATTGAGTAGGTCTGAGAATCGGCCAACGTCTATTTTTCATCCCGAAATTCCCGCGGGAACGGGTACAACGCGGGTGAAACCGCGGGGCGCAGCTAGTAGACTATAAAATACAGCTAGATGCAGCGAACGAGTGTGTTAATCTATGGCCTCAATGTATCTTCTGTGGCATCAGCAAGTACAACTACATGATGTTGAGATGTTGCCAGTCTCTAATTGTGGTCAGTTACCCAGTTATATCGAAGTCGACGTCCAACTCGGTTTTTTCGACCACCGAAGAATTGCGTTGGGCTATGCTATGGACCCAGATTCTGTTGTGTTGGGGAGGGGGGTAACTGAGAATGCGGTCTGCATATTTTGCAAACGAATCCCCCATTGCAGCTTGGTCTACTTGGAAAAACTTTTTGATTTGCTTGCTTGCAACCAAACCAGCAAGCCCATTTACACACAGCAGGTACAACCAAACACAGGAGCTTTTACTCAAGATTCCATTAAACCTTACGGTACAGGCAAAAACAAAAAAAGCTTGTAAAAACAAACGCATCGAGAGTCAATACAACCCAATGAAACAGAACGGTAACTACATTAAGAGGGAGACTCTACAAACATTTCCCAGCAAATTAACTGAGAATTGATCAGATTTCCGAATTAAATGGCCCGCGAGGTCCATCGCGATGCCAATCAATGCCTTTGCTCTACCCACTTATTAAAACGTAGACTAGTTGGGGTGAGTTCACACTGAGAGCTCTGGCCACGTGGTCCTACTGCCTTTGTCCTACCGATCGGACCACATGAACTTTTTTTTCCGGTTGGTTCGATTAATCGGATTACAAGGATTTGTAATTCCGCTTCGTCCTACCGATCGGACTACATGAATTTTTTTTTCCAATTAGTTCGATTAATCGGATTACAAGGAATTGTAATTCCGCTTCGTCCTACCGATCGGACCACATGAACTCTTTTTCTTAAGATATAAATTAACTAACAGATATTTCAATTGTACAGATATTGGATCCTTTATAAGTATGAGATGTTACATAAGACAATAATAATATGTCTTCATGGTCAACTCAGCCCATATGGACATTAATGTAACAATCGACAACCGTAGGTTAGGTTAGGTTAAGTTTATATCAGGCCCGAAGGGCCAAAATAAGGCGGAAATAGGAGCTCCGCGCAGCGGAGCTCCGTCGACACTATTATGGCACAAACTGGAACTTCAAAAGAGTAATTTAATAGCGTGGTCCGATTAGTAGGACCATGTGGTCTAAGAAAACGCAAGTTTCTATAGTCCGATTAGTTAATCGAACCAACAGGAAATTCAAAGTTCACGTGGTTCGATTGGTAGGACCACGGGGTCTACGAAAATGATAGATTCAATAGTCCGATTAGTTAATCGAACCAACCGGAAAAAAAAGTTCATGTGGTCCGATCGGTACGACAAAGGCAGTAGGACCACGTGGCCAGAGGGTATCAAAAATTACAATTTACAAAATAAAAGGAAGAACAAAACAATGTATGATAGAGAGAAGCAGACTTATTATATTACTTTAATTACCACCTATTCTAATATTTTAAAGAGGTAAAGTCTCTGTTTGTAAGTTTGGCTAATCTCAGAAACTACCAATCCAATTTTAATAATTATTGTTGTAATGGATAGCTAAATTCAACGGGAAGGTTACAGGCTATTTTTCATTCCAAAATTCCTATGGGAACGGGCACAACGCTGGTGAAACCGCGGGGCGCTGCTAGTAAATGATAAGACAGTTGTTATACATTTTAAATATATCAACATGTTTTGTGTTTGTGTTTCTTACTATGTATCTCATTTAACTAGCTCGTGTGTGATATAGAGTTCTAATAGTGCGAACAGACACGCATAGCGTGTTTTAACAAATTGCATGTTCCTTGTTTAAAAGGAAATGTTTGAACTATAACATTAGTTTCTATGGCATTTGTGTACGAAGTTCTAATTGGACTCGTTTTAGTCTGTGTAATATTTTTTATTTTTCAAAATGTACCCAACATTTAGAAAAAAAATGCTAAAAATAGCCTAAATACTAAGATTTCATAATAATTCTTAGTAAACGTACTCACACGGGTTTTTCGCGTTACAAAGTTAATAAAGTAAGTGATAACTTACTTTTTATTTCCCGACGTTTCGAGGGGATTGCACCTCTCGTGGTCGCACATAGTAAACAGAATAGTTCTGGTATATAATTTAGCTGGTATCATTTCTAAATACTTGAAATAAAGTTAATCCGATTTCAATTTGACAATTTGACAAGCCCGTTGGCACAGTGGCAGTGAGAGAGCTTACTGTGTCGGGGGTTGCGGGTTCGATTCCCGCCCGGAGTCAACAATATGTGCAGACATAGTTGTTGGCGACGACGTCTGGGTGTCAATTATATATTCTTATAAAATATTTGTGTATGTATATGTAGTAGTACCAGTTAATTAGATTCCATAACACAAGCTTAGAGCTTACTTTGGGTCTAATTAACCGTGTGTGAATTTGTCCAGGTATATTTATTTATTTATTATTTATATTTAATTCGGTTCAAATTTTTTTATTATATAATGAGTTCGTTTTTAAAGTATTTCGAGAAAGAATTTAGTAATACAAACATTATTAAAAGCTACTGTCGAGAGTTCCTCGACACGTTTCGGTCACATACGGTGACCATCATCAGGAGGTGGGTGACGCGCTCGCGACAGCGTCTCTCCCAGTACGGGGAGAGACGCTGTCGCGAGCCGTACTGTCGCGAGTCACCGTATGTGACCGAAACGTGTCGAGGAACTCTCGACAGTAGTCTCCGTCGTACGTAAGTTACCGTTTAAATAAATAATAATGACATCAACGTACGTTTCAATTAATAGTAAAATTATTAAAAGCTTTTATTTTTTAACCTTATTCATAAATAAAACTAACTTCACAATCGAAGTTTGACTAAAACGTGAACTCTTAACTCGATTCACTCAAACAAACATAGTGTATCAGAAGCCTAACCAGTTGTCAGTCAATCTTGAACTGTAGGTAGTCCTGGCGTAACGTAATTAGATTTCAGTACGTTAGTTCAGGGTACAGAGCTTCGATAATAGTATCGGTTACAGTAAGTAGTTCCGTAGCCATTTGTAGTTGCTAATAGGTCTATATTGACGAATAAAGTTTACGGGATTGAAGTTGATTACTAGAAAGTTGGTGTCGATTTGTTGATGTAGGAGTTGCGTCGTTTGAAGTGATAGAAAGTAGTTCACCGCATGCAACATCCCTTGCCAAAGTTTTAATAGATTCATAGTTACCAATAGAGAGTTATCCAGATACTAACAGTGAGTCAGGGTTTTACCCGCGTTGTACCCGTTCCCGTGGGAATATCGGGTTCAAAATAGCCTTCCCGTTGAATGTGCTTCTCAGATTCATTGACTGGCCCTGGATTCCGAGGTATAAACCTTACGGCGCTCCACTACAGTATCATAAACAAGTTGTCTTCTTCCTAAACATAAGAATTAGGCTCTTGTCGACGTTTACTAGTTGTCATCACATCAGAATCAGCGCCAAAAACTAATAATGAGACAAAAGACTATTTATCCCTGATTTCATTTGCCTCTTTCTTCCTCATGAGTTAGATAACTACACTTGGTGTACACAAAGAAAACTGTAAAACGAACGTTTCTTCCGGATGGCACGTAAAGCATCATCTTAACATAATGTTACATGAACATGTTTATGTACTACTACGTAACTAAACGACGTAATCTTGTCGTTATTACAAGGTTGTCTCTTCTTAGTTTTATACAAGAAGGTACGGATTTTGTCAAAGTATGGAGAGCAAACAATGTTAAAATGAGGTGACATCGAGGGGACTTCCGTATGAGGCTAAGAAGTGAACGTGAGCGTGAAGAAAAGAATAAAAGTTTCAGTCCAGAACTGGATAGAGGTATATTCTAAACCTTGTACAACCGATTCCAATTTACACCAACTTTCCATTTCACCATATGTTTAGTGAGCTCTCAAGGCGTAGTTTACCTAAGCAATGTTAACTCATTGCTATCGTTAAGCAACGCAGCTCAGCCCCTACTTGGATGGAGACCAATAACAATTTTCACCAACTTTCCATGTCCTACTGTTCAAACATGGCTCGAGTTTGAGATCACCACCCCGTATTAGGCAAGCGTGGTGATTACGCCTAATCCTCATCACTGTTCTGCTTTGTTCGGTGAGATGAGAGGCTTTTGCCCAGTGGCCTCTCATCTATATATGCCATTATCGACCACCCATCCAAATACGAGTCGAGCTGCACATTGCTTTACAATAGCAATGAGTTAACATCGCTTAGCTAAGCGAGAGCTCACTTAGACATGGAAAGTAAACTATTTGTAATGTCTCACTGCTGGGTAAAGCCCTCTCGTCTCACTGAAGATATAAGTGCAGTGAGAATTAGGCGTAATCACTGCGCTAACTCACCTGCATTTATATATTAAAAAATATACAAAGTACCACCGCTACGTATTTCGGAATATAACTCCACACATACAAACAACGACTGAAATATGTAGAGGTAGAAAAAGATACAGCAATTTGTGATATAATACGTAGTATTACGTAGCCACCCCTACTAGCGTTGTCTCATTGAACGTGAGTCGAACAAGAACTCGTAACTTAGGTATTTCAAGTCATACGAGCATACGACTGACATGTGGTCCCTTGACATGACTCGTTGAAGCCATTACGGCCGGTGGTCTAAGACGAGAGAGGTGCGAGTTTTTTTTATTATTGAAATTGGTAGTAGGGGGTTTATGAAACAATTAAATCAATATTGTATTTTAAACCTTTTTATTGTAGCAAAATTTTAATAATTTTAAAACATTAATGGGCATAAATTATAACATAATTAACATAAACATAAATTTTAACATCAACCCAAAATGATGTTAAAATTCAACAGAAAACACATAAAATTAATTCTCAGTAAAGTTTCGAGCTTTATAGGACTAGGATATATCTAAATATATGCTTAGATCCTAGACGAGAATCAAACTTCAGACCCTTTAGATACCCCAAATCGCTCTCGCTGTCGCACTCGCTTCACTATTATCAAAAAGTTAGGGAATTTGTCATGAGCACGTGTCTCGGGTGACATTCTTTTACACGAGCGGCGCTACTTTTCTTTTTAAAATTCGAATGCAGGGTGATTGCCACTTGTCTATAGAAGCAGTAAGCAGGCGGTAATCGTCATTTTTAAAAACTTAGGACGGGTTGCCTCGGCTTCTTTTCTTTTACGTGTCGATGGCATGAAAATAAAACAATGTCAATGAGCCAGTGCATCGCCACCCCTACGCCGTTACGCTCACGCACCAGTAAAAGTTTACAGAAAATGTCAGTCTCAATAGGCGTAAAATATTAAAAATCGTGACTTTTTACTGGCAGTCCGAATAACTTTGACAGACTGTCATTTAAGTTATGAAACAGCCTTTTTAACCAAAGTATGTTACGATAGCCAACCGTTCTTACAACCTTAGTGGGATCTTAGTAATTTATATCTCAAGTGTAGTTTATTTGTGTTTTGTTACGCGCGGCGAGTATTGTAAATTGTTGGCGTTGTGATGTAGTTTATCCGTCTGTTTGTACCACAGGCACAAGTTTTACGGGCATAGGTCTGTCGTAAAGTTGGCTGGCTCGCGCCCCTCGGACGTGATACGTCACACTCTTCACTGATGGATTTACGTCCCACAAAGGTTTTTGCCATGTCTTTGTTACCGACATATTTGAAATATACCGAAACGGGTTCATTTTCACAGCACTTTTTGAGCAGCCGACGTGTTTTTTATTATTATTTACTCCCATTTTTCAGAGGATTTTACAGGCTGAAGTTTTGAAGTGTGAACTGGTTTGCTTTTGTTTAATTTTTTGTAGTTCTTCGTGAGTATCGTTGTAAATTGAATTGATTTAGTGCTCAAAAATGTCTTGGTAGTGGCACTTCGTTTAGGCACTAATTTTAGTCTTCATTTTAACTAAGTGCATTATAGCGCAAGTCACACATAGTGTCAGTGCGGGCCGCGCAACGGGTGTCTGGTGCGGGCCTGCAATGGGTCAGTGCGGCACCTTTAATACAAACACAAGGAATACACCATCACGCGATTTGCAACCAGCCCGCACACGCAGTAAGTGTGTCTTGTGCTTAGGCATTTGCAACATGCACTATGCAACCGTATAAGTGACCACAGTCATCGGAGAGCTTATTATGAAGAGAGTGTTCGATTACCGAAGTAGTACGATTACTTTCCAGTAAAGTTCGGTGAACGCATTGAGTAAACGTAGTACTGTGGAGTATGTAATTTGTACTTAATACATTTATTGGTATCGTATCGTATTATTAAGGTAAGTATCTAGAGCAGTTAGTGGTAGGTTACCAATCCAATAATTGAGCAATTAAAATCCTTTACAGACAGAGGTATATAATTTCCAAAATTTAACCCGAATCCGACCGAAATTGAACTAATTAAACCCAATTACTCCAATAACAACCATTTTCCGCTTAATAAAGATAGAAGACTTTCCAAATATGGCAAGTTTAAAACAATACCTTTATGCTAATGGCCGGGATCACAATGGGCTGAACAATTCAATTCGGAATGTTCACAAAAGTTGGGCTTCAAGTAAAGAGCAAACATTGAAAGTTGGTTGCAAGAGTTTGACAAGCCTTGACTTTACGTTGCCTTGGAATTCATATTAACTGCTATCTGTTGAGATTACGAACCCTACGTGGGTAATTCTGTATGAGTTAGTTTTACCCGAACACAGATGTGGTGTTTATTCTTGCTGGATCATCCATACATGACTGTATATTTGTAGAATTAGGTTTAAAGATATATTTATTTAACTCAAAAAGAACTTTTACAGAGTTCGCTTATATTGAGCTTACAGTCTAATTTAGATAAAGTAAAAAGAAATTCCAGTGATCTGGTGGACTTACAAACTATATAATCTATACATTCTATACATTGCTATGGATATACTGTGTCAGTTTATTTTTAAATAAAGATAGGGTCTTACAGGACTTCACTTCGTTTGGTATGTTATTAAATAATTGTGCACCCTCAAACATAATATTTCTTTTACCATAAGTAGTTCTAGGAGTTTTTACTTTAATTTTATCTGTATTTCTGAGACCGTGAGTGAAAGTTCTTTTAGTAAATTTTATTTGCGTTTGAGTTTCCCCCGCTAATATTTTCCTTATTAAGATACATGTAAAGTAGGTATATAATTGTTTAATATTAAATATTTTAGTTTCTTTGTAAATGAGTTGTGTGCTAGTTAAATAATTGTAGTGGAAGAGAACTTTGATTAGTTTATTTTGAGATGTCTGAAGTGCTTTCAGGTTTGTATAAGCAGCACAGCCCCAAATTTCTATAAGATATTGTAAGTGTGACTTTACCAGGGAGTTGTAGATAGTCATCCGGGTGTTGTGTGGTATACATCCTGCTACCTTTCGCAATGCCCCTGTGACCGCGGATAGCTTAGATCTTACATGTTCGATGTGTGATTTCCAGTCAAGTTTATCATCTAGTCTTAGGCCTAGATACTTCTCTTGGTGTGAGCGATGAATTGCTATATTGTTGATGGTTAGTGGTGTGTATGGTGGTATTTTTTTGTTTTTTGCAGCAAATATCATGTAGGATGTTTTTTTAATGTTGACTGTCAGAAGATTACTTTGACACCATATGTGAAATTTGTGCAGGTCTATTTGTGCTTTGCGGAATAATTCAGCAAGGTTGGGACCAAAGTAGAAAAGACATGTGTCATCGGCATAAAGAGTAATATGTCCGTCTAAACCTATTTTACTAATACTATTCACGTAAATCAGAAATAATAAACTCCCGATTACCGATCCTTGGGGAATGCCGCAGAAGATTTTCTTTGGCTTACTCTTATGATCACCTATTTTTACAGTCTGAAATCTGTTTGCCAAATATGATTCAAACATTTTAAGTGCTTTATCTGTTACACCCAAGTCTTTAAGTTTATTTAAGAGGATTTCATGACTAATGGTATCAAAGGCTTTTTGGAAATCTATAAATATACCAAGACAGTAGTTTTTGATATCTATATTTGTTTTAATTTTTGTCACAAGATCTATGGTTGCAGCTAGGGTATTCGATCTGGGTCTAAAGCCATATTGGTGGTCATATATAAAATGCAATTTCGACAAGTGTCGTTCTAATCTTTTGTATAATACCTTCTCGAATACTTTTGACAACACTGGCAAGACAGATATTGGCCTATAATTTCCAGGTTCATTTTTGTGTCCCGACTTATATATAGGTGTGACTTTTGCTAACTTCAAACTATCGGGGAAAGTTCCTTTCTCAAGGCAATCATTAATACAAGCTGTTAGTGCGGGAATTATGGATTTAGCAATACATTTTATGGCTTTGGTACTTATGCCATCAAGGCCAGTGCTAGAATTAGAATCTAACTTTTTTATTATTTTGCGTATTTCGTGGTCTGTACACGGGGATAATTTTTGTAATATAGTTGTTGGTTCATTGTTAGTATAGGTCAATGTATAAAAAGTATTATTTCTATAAATGGGTGGTATTTTGTTGGCTAATTGAGTGCCTATGCTTGAAAAATATGTGTTAAAATGATCGCATATCTCACTAGGTTGTGTTATGAAATTAGTTTGATTTATTATTATTTTTGAGGGTACATGTACATTTTTAATTTTGTTTGTTACAAGGGAGTTTATTAATTGCCAGATACTTTTAACCGTTTTACATCTAGAAAATTTATTAATGTAGTATTTATTTTTAGTTTTACTAATCAAAGAACCTGCTTTATTTCTCTCAGATTTAAAATCACGCTTTAGTTGTTCATTGTTTGGTTCTCTTTTGCGTAGGTTCCATAGTACATTTCTCTTCTTTATGCTTCCAATTATTGATTTGTTGATCCATTCTTCTCGAGGTAAATTTAATATCTTTGTTTTACTAACTCTGCTTTTTTCTATAGCAGTTTTAATGTAGGTTTCGAGATCAGAGAACGATACTGTGTTGTGCAGTGATGAAGTCATATCAAGTATGGTATTATCCAGTGTTTTGTAGTCAATCGCAGTGTATTTTATTTTCCGTTTATTTTTGTTTTTGAAATGCCGTAATTCAATAAACATTTGTTTGTGGTCTGATAGCGATGAGTCGACAAGCGTAAGGGCTCCTGATAGATCAGTGATATCTGTACACATGTGGTCTAATATAGTACTGGTTTTACTCGTGTGCCGCGTACAGTAGTCCGAGTGTATTTTGTTCACAATATGATATCCAGCCTCTTGTATCATATTTAAGTACGACGAAGTATCATTTCCATTCGCTAATAAATCAATGTTGAAATCTCCCCATACGATACATCTCTTTCGCTGTTCTAGTTGTTGGGCATAGGTATCCAAAAAGCTTTGTGTGTTCTTTTTGTCTGGTTTGTATATAACGCCTATATTTAAAGCAAATCGGGGTAAGTAAATCCATAGGTAGTGTATTCCTTCTTTATATAAATCTTCTGTAAGGTCATAATTCAAACTGTTATGTATATAAATTGACACACCTCCTCCTTTTTTATCCTTCCTATAATTATAGATATGTTTGTATTCCGGCAAGTTATAGAAATTCGCTTCAGTGTCCGTCATAATCCATGTTTCTGTAAACATTATTAAATGTATTGTACAGTTATATGCTTTTAAGATACATTTTATTTCGTCGAATTTGCCTTTTGTCCGAATACTTCTTAAATTTGCATAGAATAATTTAAGTGACGCGCTGCTGTCGATCGTGTTATAGGTTGTTGTCAAACAGTATTTGATTCTACCAGTGGATTGTTCATGGTCGTAAGTCGACTCAGTTGTGATTCTATTTAGTTTTTTTGAGGTTTTGTTACTATCTTCGGACATCCATTGACATACTTAATTGTTAGGTTTGATTCGCCATTTTGTTGACGATGGGCAAGGTCCAATTTCAGGTTGTTTAGAAAACATCTTTGTTTTGGTGTTTGATCGGCATATATACGAACGCCTTCAGGTAACTTTGACCTATTATGCAATAATAGCTTAGGAATGTCAGCTGATTGGAAGCGCACTCTAGTGGGGCGATCTTTGCCATAAACAAACTTACCCAAGCGCATTATGTGGATTGGCTGCGGAACATTTTCATATAAAGAATTGAGTATTTTCATTGATTCTGTTCGGTCATACTCTAATCTAAGTTTTAGGTTCTGCTCAATTGTTTCGGTTACCCCCACAATAATAATATTGTTCGCTCGACGATGTCTATCTTGTAGTTCAAAAAATATCGTCTCATCCATTGTATTAGGTATATCACACAGTAGCGAAGTTGAGGCGGCTGAGGAAGCGGCTAAATTGCTTGGTACACTTATTTTCATAGATTCAATTGCCCAATTAAACTTTGGGTATGAGTTTTCTCTGCCGTAAGTTTGAGTTTTCTGCAAAATTTGTAGTAACATTATCGCACTAATTTTAATCGCCAAGATTCCTAGATCTTATATTATTATTTGCGTTTGACTTCGATTTCGATTTTGATTCGATTTTCCACAAAATTTGCACTAAAATTATGGTATTCCTATTGATTCTAAAATCCCTAGATTCCTTAAAGTTTACCATCTCCAGTCTTGCTCCTCAGTTACGAATTCAAAGCTATCTTACGCCAGTACTCACGAGACGTCAAATGTTTTCTTAGTAGAGATTAAATGAGTGATTTTGATATGTAATGTATCAAAATTACGTCATTTACTTAAGTGTCCATTTAATAGACGTCTCTCGATTTGTTTTATAATATTCGAATCATATATGCCAGTTTTATACGATGTTAATCCGACTACGATTTAGTTTAAGTTCATGTTAGTTCATAACCTAGCTGAGCGTGTAAGATTGTTTAATAAACTCTAGCATAAATAACTCTAGATCCAAGAAACTTGACAATAGCTTATTGAAATGATTAAAATATGTTGTTAAATACTTTCTACTTATCTTTCTATGTAATCATTATGTATGAGATTTTTCACATAAACAACTTTTACAAAAAAAAAATAAGAGGTATATACTAATGTTATAAATTGATTTACCTATACAAATGCGGCCTTTTCTCAATAAATCAGTCCATCCATTTTCTAGGTCTAATTAAAGAGACTGAAAATAATAAGAGGCGATTTGATTAGTCAGAGAAATGACGGATCGAAGTTTCTAGACAAACGTGTTGCCACAAACGAAAATCTTATCGCAAGGATTCCATATACATAATATCTGCTAACGAGAAAGCACCAAATTTCTCTTTTGCCTTGTTTACAAACAATTTCGTATCCATGTATTAAATGATGCTTTTATTTCATGCCATTGACACCAAAGTACTCCAATACTTAATTATCAAGCCACATCCAGTAAATTCAAGATCCTTGGTCCAAGACCCGTCTAAGCACACAATCTTATTGGATCAGGCCTTAGCTAATGTTTGTTTGGCCCTATGAAACTGCTGAGAATCAATTTTATGTTCCATTCTCTTTAGTTGACCCACAAGATTTGCTTACGAAGTCTAATTTAAAAGCGACCTTATTCATGGAACCATGTTATCTAATATCTTATTTATGGTTTATTTATTCCAAAAATTTGATAATAGTTACTCTTATTGGGTTCGAAAATTGTTGCTGAAATGGATGTCTCGTACGGAATTATGGAAAGGTCTCTCAAAAGTAAATAAAATAGGACTAGACATAAGGGCTACAAAAGGGCTAAATACAGGCTTAGTGCTTAGTTTGGGTCTAATTAACCGTGTGTGAATTTGGGTATATTACCCGCATTAGGCAAGCGTGGTGATTACGCCTAATCCTCCATACTGTTCTGATATCTTCAGTGGGATGAGAGGCCTTTGCTCAGAGGTGGAACAATACAAGCATAAACTTTAGTTAGTTTTTCTTTTTAACTTACCTAATATTACAGATAAAACTACGGAACCCAATGATGAAACCATGATGATATATTGTGGGTTGACTACTGATATTTTATTGTGTAAAAAAGATACCACTACTTGCCTAAGGCTTAACCATTCTTAAGGCCAATTTTTGTTAATTCGTTCTGTAATTCTAAAAAAACTTAAGCACCTTTAAATTTCTATCCTAAGCATAAATAAAGCTTTTTATTTTCAAAGCATCCTACACCAACCTGATTCCAAACAAATTTCATACTCTGAAACTTTCCGCGCAACCTATCTCCAGACAATAACATTCACTTTATAACCGATCCCAACTTTTTGGCATTCATTTTATTCCAACCATAACAATATAGAAAGTTTCTAGAGTTTAATTATGACAATGAGGTCATATATTATAAGACCCTTGCGAAATTGGGAACCCCATTGATTTCCCCATAGGATCGTTGCTAAGTTCTTTATAGCAGTTTTTGTCGACCAATATTATGGTTTTGTAGCAATTTATGCGTTTTATTTTTATGATATTAATTTCATATATTTAATAATATTCATACTATAAAGAGATTTCTAGCTTTCTTTATTTGTTTTTCTAGGGCTAATCTCAGGAACTGTGCCGGTTCGATTTGAATAATATTTTTTGTCATGGATATTCACGGTCAACGGAAAGGTTTAAGTTATACTTAGGCCATTTATTTTTCATCCCGAAATTCCCATGGGAACGGGGGGCGGTGCTAGTATTGATTGAAAAGAAAAAAATATGAAAAAACTGGTTATGTCGGCTGGAACAATCGGGTATTTGCCTGCCTTCAAAAAAAAAATCCTACTATAAAATAATAACGTATTACGATCTTTGAATATCTTCATACCTCTTAATTCAAGTATTACTCAAACGTCTTCCATAAATAAATCGATACATTTTACAACGTTGAATATTGAAATGAAAAATCGACGCCCGGAATTCCTCCTATAGACAATATTCATTACCGACTTTACTCGGCCGTAGTGTTTTTAATTAATGAAGTCGTTGCCAACAAAATTAATGAGTGTTCCGCCGGCTATACTTGGTTTTATGATGTTATTAAGCTTTTATTAAATTTATTTTAAGGCATAAAAAACACCGTAAGATTTTAATCACGGTATATGAATTAATGTTTTGGGCAAATGTTTACCGGTTCACTACAGATTGTGTAACATATCTTTTGAGTCTTTTTGTATATAATTTGTACGTGTTTTATCATGTATTTTATCATCTGACTTAAAACGATTGTAAGAAGATGTATGAATGTAATTCACGAGTACCTATAGTTAACAGTACGTACTACCTATTTACTTTTCACGAGTATCTACAGTTATAAGCACTGAATCAAATCATTTCAGCAATAGTGATGTAAATTTTTTGAACATCAAAAACAATACATTTAGTAAACAAATGTTGCACTCATCGATTGTAAACAAACAGTTCACAATGCAGTTATCAACGCTACTACACTTTTTGTTGCCAAGCAACATACAAGCCAGTAAGAAACTTGTTTACAGCATCAACGTGTTGTTAAAATAGTGTTTATAAACAAATGTATATACTTGACGAAACCGGTTTGAGGCAGTGATAACAAGAAAAAAAAGGCCCCAAAACACTTGCGATGTTCTTTTGTTTTCCAATAAAAAGAGGTGAAGTAGAAATGATATAAATTATTCTTCCCTACAGCTATAGGCACCATATATGAGTGTGTGTATATAACACAATATAACAATATATTCTATCAATTTTCTTGTTCGCTTTCAAAGCAATATGATTTGGAAGTTTCATGAGGGTTCATTATAGAGTTATCATGACAATTGGAAGCTACACACGGCATTGTTAAAAGTTTTCGATTGCGAACTGAATAAGTTCTATGCCCTTATGTTGTTGCAATCTTATTACACACCGACTTTTGTTTGTTCAAGTTGTTAAAAGTTTTAAATTTATTTTAAACAATTGCAGGGTTTGTACCTTTGGTTCCAATGTAATACTGAACCAAGACTGGAATCAAAGTACGTTTGCCAAAAAACTTCGTACGTGTAAAGTTAACGAGTACTGTCAAATTTAATTGGTGGTAAATATAATGTGAGAATAAGGGTAGATTTACATGAGAAGCTCTTGGTTCGCACGCATTTTCCACAACATATATTGTGTAACGCGTGCTTTATAAAAACGAACATTAGCATGTGTACGCTTTAAATAAAATGTGTGTAGTTGTAAGTCATGTGAACCTACCCTTACCCACATTTTTCTCTCTTAGGGTGCTTTCAAATTATGCGTTTCGTGTCGGACCGCTGCGGTGCCGAAGCGGTGCGTTTGTCGTGTTGTAAACGTACGATCGTGTGTTTTCATACAAAACGAGCCGTGCGGCAACAGTGCGGCGTCGGTACCGCGAAATAATTTTAGTACGCACTGTTGCCGCACGGCTCGTTTTGTATGAAAACACACGATCGTACGTTCACAACACGACAAACGCACCGCTTCGGCACCGCAGCGGTCCGACACGAAACGCATAATTTGAAAGCACCCTTACTCGCTTACGTTAATTGACGCCGGCTCGTAGATTGTAAACTAATTGTAAACTGAGCTAAATTTAACAGGGTTAATCATACATCGATGGCTCCAATGAACACTACGCTATGTCAAAAATCGTAGGTTTACAGGAGGAGCATTTAAAGGAAAAATGTTGATAAAATCTTTAATATCTAAGTTATTGTAATGATTTTTTCTGAGTGAATAGTTAATTTAGTGATGTTTATGACCTGATTTGTAAAATTTTAAAAATCTTTACGGTTTTTTAGTTAGCCTTACTTAGCGGGATGTAAAGCGGAAAACTAAAATTCAAAATCCAGATACACTCCGCCAACTCACAATTAGCGGAGTGTATATGGGACTACAAAATTCCAAATTAAATTAATATTATTTAAAAAATCTGAATGATATCATCAAAAATCGATTTTATTGTTAATAACGAGTACTTTTAACTTCATGTTGCAATAAAAATATCCTTATTTTAGAATTTAGATAAGTTAGCGTTTTGTAATTTAAAGGGCTAAAAAATCTTCGGCCCACTTACAAACCGCTAACAGCGTTTTGTTCTATAATAAAAAAACTATTATAGTATTCAAATCGAGTAGTATTGTATCCAACTATTATAATTACTATTTGCCCCGCGTAGTTCCACTCGCATCCAAAGTTTTATGCTTTATTTCAGCCTCTTAGGGTTTATTTTTTTAAAAGTATCACAAGGTTAATCGTAAATCCTTAACTATCTTCATCAAAATCGGTTTATGGATTTAGCCGTGAAAGTGTTTCAGGCATTCAGACATAATTTCTTGTTTATAATAATACTAGAGCTGACCCGCGGTTCCACCCATGCCCTGTTCGATAAGGTCTTAGCATATTACTGAAAGGCATAAGGCATAAACTAATTATTTATCACTATTTAAATAACCTAAGAACTGTTACAGCGATATTGAGATTAATCAGCAGTCTTTGACTGTCTCAGTCTTTGACAACTTGTCTAAAATACGAATTATTATAAAGTATAAATAGACATGCAAAAATAAAACAAGGATTAATAAAAAGTATAAAAAAACAACTATAATATTTTCTAAGATATAAATTCTCTCCTTGGCTCTCATCAGATCCATGATCAAATCTGGCTAACAAATTCTAATAAAAACTATTATACATATCAGGTATAATGCTATTGTCACAAAAATAAATTAATTCGTTGTAAGAGTACATAGCTTTCTCAATTTCTGAGAGATTGTTATATACCTTTTCTGGCAATGACTCGACACGAGGGTGTCATGTTTTAAATCGTTTGAAGCATAGTATCTGGTCTCCTAAGCTGTATGTATAATACAAAATGCCTTCACTATCTGGAAAAGCTTCGATCTCCTTAATTTTATTCAAATAAACCTATTGATTACATAACTTTTTGGTGGATATTATATTTTGATAATAAAATTATGTTCCTACAGATAATTTTTCGGCATTTTTTTTTTCATAGCAATATTCTTTTTAAAATCAAGAGTAATATCTTCTTTAACTTCTACGAGTATAACGCTTATCATTAATATCGAATAAACTTCTTTTCCTTTCGCTGATTTTTCGATCAGGGCATGAACTGAATCACCTTTAATTCTCAGATACCATGCAGCCAACTAGTAGATACGTGTAAAAAACTATGCGGTTTGGGCCCCTTTTTGCAAGTCAACAGCCAAGTCACACAAAATTAACTATAAATAATAAATAAATAAGGAACCTTAGACTTGGCACGACTTTGTCTAGATTTCATAACTTTTTAGATATAAACAAGCAGCTCCATCGAGACTTTGCTAGTTTTTTACAGAATGTTTTTAATGGGATCTTTCTTTAAGCACGTCAGTAACTAGGAATGGCATTGATCTTTTTTTGGAATATGAAAACCAATCTTTAAATTAGCATTGGCTGTATCTTTATACTGTATCTTAAAGTATGCACTGTACTTCTATGACCATGCTCAGCACACCATTCTGGATTAAATTTAAATATTTTTGAGAATGACAATGATGGATTAAAGTATTGAATACTTGAATTTTTCCCGACACAATGCGACTCTATAGGTACATAATACGAATTAACATGTTATATTACGCTCTGTTGCATTTTTTCAGTAACTTCTTACTTTAATTAGCGTAAATATAAACAAACAGAGCGGCTCTCGCGCCGCGCGCCGCCGCGCGACACCCCGCCAAATCTTAGTTAGCGACGCATCCCCAGCGCGCCGCCGCCCGCGCGCCCCGAGTACACTCCGCTATGTTGAGACGGCGTAGTGTCCGTCCCGTTATTGACAAAAGTACATTTACTTAGCGGTTTGTAATTGTCAAAACTTTTTTGTTTTTGGTCGTACATTTATAAAATTTTGTGAGCATAAAGATAAGGATATTCTAAGTAGATTTAGCTAAAAAACGATAAAACGCCCAAGTTGAGTTAGCGTAGTGTTCATTGGAGCCATCGAATATATGCTTTTTAACTAAAACACAGTTATAAAGTTTTTTGTCTCTCTTACTCTTTGAAAAATAGCGTACGTCGGAAAGGGATAAACCAATTCATAGTTAAAATGCTGTTACTATGGGTTTATGAATAAGGCCCAACTATCTATAAAAACACATTAAAATTGACTATAGCTTACTACATTAACAAATCAATATCTCCATTAAGTATTTATTTTGTATACTTACATCAAATCCATTATTCAAATAATAAAGAGAAATCGACGAAATTGTTGAGGTTGCATGACAAATTACTTTGTAACCAAGTGGGCAGTGGGCTGCACAGTGGGCCGAGTCGACAGTCAATCTAGGCCAAATGTTGTGCCTTCATTTATCATCAATATTTCCGGGCACCTTATTATATTTTCTTGGAAACTATTAATCATATATTTTTTAGTGTGGTGGTATCTAGTCAACTAGGTGTCGGGAGGGTTGATGTCATCATTTATTATAACTTTTTAACTGTCATTAGGAACTGGTCAGTGGTTTGCTTGTAAACTTTTTTAGGACTGGGAATGGATTGGGGGTTGGTTAAGCATGAAATCTATATAAATAAAAATCAATGCCACTTTACGTTGTAATTTTATAACTCAAGAACGGGCTCACATATCCAAACCAAATGTTTTGGCTTTGTTCAGACTATTTAGTAAATGGTTTATGTGAAGTTTGCACAAAGTCAGTCGAGCTGTTTTTCAATTATGACATTTTTTTTTATTACATCACTTTATACGTAGCGAAGCACATACCGGGCCGCTAGACATAGCTATATACCCGGACAAATTTACACACGGTTAATTAGATCCAAACTTAGCTCTAAGCTTGTATTATAAATTCTAACTGACACAAATACATATTCACTTGAGAAGTGCAGGAATTTCTCAAGGTATCCCACGACTCCTGTCAGTGAGTCCCTGACGACGGAAGAGTTTTAGTGGGCATTTCCCGCCCCAAATGATTCCCGTAATAGGGCAATCGCTTCAGAATGGGTCCTATATACCCCGGTCGTGTCTCGATCAGGGAAGCGTTAGTACATTTTTCCTACTAAACCGAAAAAAAGATATAAGTGAGACAGTGTGGAGGATTATGCCTCATCCTCCTCACTGTACTGAATCTTCAGTGAGATGACAGGCTTTTGCCCAGCAGTGGGACATTACAGGCTAATACTTCACTTTACTTTATGTTGTACATGAGTCAACTACATGTTCGTTTAGGTACTTGGTTATTAAACTATTTACATCATCATCATCATATAAAAATCAATGCCACTTTTCGTCGTATGATTTTTTTGTATGAATTTGGGTGGCATCCTGAATGATTTAGAATCACACTAGCGACATCTATTGGGTCGCGGGTGGAACCACCACGCGGGACAGCTAGTAAGTAATAATAACGTCAATTGGACTATAATTATTCCGAAAATAAACAGTCTGGGAGTTAAAACTTGAATTACTAATCGCCATTGAAATATAATTAATTCACGTTAATTACCTGAACAGCGTAGCTTTGAATAGGATTACGTAGTCGTATCTTGAACTCTGTAGGTAGTATCAATTATGTGTTTTAAGCACCTTTAATCTGGAGATAAATTTGTCCCGAGATCTCCATTTACATGAATTTCATTTAGTATTCAAACATTCTATGAATAGAATGTTATTAAACTACTTAGACATGGTTTTTTGAAAAACAATTTTAAGCGTTGTTCAGAGAGAGAGGCGAGACGTTACGTGGTCCACACACAGAAGTATTAAAGCAAAGT
Source organism: Cyclophora punctaria (assembly GCA_951394245.1). Classification (NCBI taxonomy): domain Eukaryota; kingdom Metazoa; phylum Arthropoda; class Insecta; order Lepidoptera; family Geometridae; genus Cyclophora; species Cyclophora punctaria. The sequence goes on from OX596184.1 coordinate 7,762,293, forward strand.
GAAGATGGTTTACTATGTTTATAAGCACGTTAAGAAATCGGTCCTGGTTGTTTCAATCGTCAGACCATGAAAAAGGTCTTTAGATGGTCTTAAAACTTCGACATCAGGGTTAGCCGCTAACTCGAAATTATGAATAATTGGTTATAGTCTACATAAATATGATTGGTCATTTATGAGAACACTAGCAGTGCCCCGCGGTTTTACCCGCGTTGTGCCCGTTCCCGTGGGAATTTCGGGATAAAATGTAGCCTATAGCCTTCCTCGATAAATAGACTATCTAACAGTGAAAGAATTATTCAAATCGGTTCAGTAGTTTCTGAGATTAGCGCGTTTAAACAAACAAACAAACAAACAAACAAACAAAACAAACTCTTCAGCTTTATAATATTAGTATAGATTCGTGTCAAACGAGGTTATGTCATACAACGCAAAGTTATTCGTGCCATAGACCGCTATGTATTCTGGAAGGAGATTTAACTTTACTTCCAAGTTGGGTCATGCGTGTATCAGTAACTAGCAGGGCCCCGCGGTTTTACCCGCGTTGTACCCGTTCCCGTAGGAATTTCGGGATGAAAAATAGCCTATAACCTTCCCGTTGAATGTGTCTATCTATTACAAAAAGAATTATTCAAATCGGTTCAGTAGTTTCTGAGATTAGCGCGTTTAAACAAACAAACAAACAAACAAAACAAACTCTTCAGCTTTATAATATTAGTATAGATTCGTCACATAGTCAAAATCAAATACTCGTAGTACATTTTCATACCAACTTATATGTTCCTTATATTGCACAGTGATGATCATAGTTTAAACATGATGATGATAATCTTTATATTACATAATGTGATAATCTAAGTTTCAGTTTAAGTAAATGTTATGATGGTAAAGTAAATATAAAACGATTAAAATTAATAACAAAAATACCTTAAAGAATAAAAAGGTAATTAAGATAAGCACTTCACACCAGAAGCTTGAAAGTAACTTAACAAGTACTTACCAACATCTAAGAATAAGTAAACTTATTAATTGATTAAAATTAATAAGAGGTCAAGCTTGGCTAGAGCCCGAACTTCGTTTAGTGGATAAAATATAACTCAACAAGATATTTGAAGATTTACTACGAGTATCGTCGAGAGTGCGCCCGTTACTTGATATTAATTACAAACTTCAGTCCCACTTTAATTAATGGAGATAGAACTTATTGGGCAAATATTTTAGAGTTCAATATGATATGATCCTTCGATAGTAATTGATCTTTTTCACTGTACTGACCTCTAGACAAGTGGCAATCACTTCGCATTCTGTTTAGTAAGTTATTAGGCGATAAACACACTGCACCGCGCCCCGTCGCGTAGCGCAACCCGCAGACTTTAACATCGCATGCAAGTAACCTCAATTTAAAAAGAGAACACGACTGGGACAGACTGCTGCTGCGCTGGGAAGCGGAAGATTCTACCAATCTGCGTAGACACACTTTAGGTGGTTATATGCATACACGACGATCGAATAAAGGGAACCCTTAACTTTATTTAAAGGGCGGTTATTCTCTGCCATCCTTCGCGTAGAAACATTACACCTTTAATTTTTCTTCTTTTGTGCCAATGGTCTTTAATTTTTCCGTTAATTAGCAGAAAGGTAGCATCTAAAACTTTCATTAAGTCTTCCTGAATGCAGATAGGGCAAAAAGGACAGGACAACAACTAATGGTGAGGCAGACTTGCTCTTCTTACGACGTGCGCGTTCTCTGTCCTTCCGCGCACCGCTGCGGGTCGCGGAGCCAGTGGGATAAACGTCTTATAATAGTAGACATTAAATGTATAGGAGTGTCATGTGGTGAAGCTCATTCCTATTATATGGATAGTATTGAAATCGTAATGAAACGATTGCCATTTGTATATTGGGGGAAGAAAAATCATCAATCAAAGAATGCCTTCTCCTGAATTTTACTTTTAAATGGGTTATTAAAAAACAACGGATTGCACGTACAAAAAAGCAGCATCAAGCATAAATTTTCAGCATTTTTATGTTTTAATATGAAAAACTAGCAGCGCCCCGCGGTTTTACCCGCGTTGTGCCCGTTCCTGTGGGAATTTCGGGATAAAATGTAGCCTATAGCCTTCCTCGATAAATAGACTATCTAACAGTGAAAGAATTATTCAAATCGGTTCAGTAGTTTCTGAGATTAGCGCGTTTAAACAAACAAACAAACAAACAAAACAAACTCTTCAGTTTTATAATATTAGTATAGATCTATCCCAATTAAAATCCTTTTAAGAAACTAAAAACAGTAATTATCTCTTTTTTGCGGCAAGCCTGCAGCAAACATCAGTTTTAACCTCAATTAACTTTGGAAATGCATTTAGAAATTAGCTGAAATTATTTTAACAACAGATTTGATGCCAAATGTTCTCTTTTATAGTCGTTTCATATACCCAAATGCGTATTCTGATTGCATTAATTAGTGTGAAACGAAAAACTAATGCTATAACGGAAGGAATTGTGGTGGGTAAATGGGCGATTTTACCGGTATTTCGCGTAATAATTGTCGGATGGTACAGAATAGCACTTTTTTGCGTACGTTTTGTAATTTGGGAGATTAATTCACAAATGGGCCCATGAGATTATGAATTTTGGCACGTAAACTGAGGCCCAGTCTGCGTTTTGGGAATACGCGGTGGATTCAATGCTGGTTCGAATTAAATTGGCTTTAAATCGAACTGGTTAGTTTATGGTTCGGTCCTGAATATTAATTTTTGGTTAACGATTTTTAATGTGATGTCTCATTCATTCATTCATTCATTTCGAATAGGTCAGCGGCCAACCCTGGTGTCGGAGTGTTTAGACCGCCTAAAGGCCTCCGACATGGTCTGACGATTGAAACAAGCGGGACCGACTGCTTATCGTGCCCTCCGAAGCACAGTAGCGCTCAGATATAAATGCTACTATCGGCCACCCTCCCAAATAAGTGCTGATCTGCACGATGCTTAACAATCGCAATGAACTGACATCGCTTAGCCAGACTACGCTACATGTAATTGAATTAAAATTCATATATACTATTGTTTTAATATAAGTATCGTTTTTGTTGTAACTTTTTTCAGTTGGACATGTTGTGTTGTTGAACTGAAAAATAATGATTTGCGTTAAACAAGTCTCATGACTACTAAAACCTTTAGTGCAAATCTTTGACACTAAGGGTCTAGACAGACGGACTGCAATTCAACTGCAATCCGACTGCCAAATGGCAGTTCAGATGCAGTTTGAATGCAGTTGGCTCGACTGCAATCAAACTGCACGTCGACGGGCAGTTGGCGTGCAGTTGGATTGCAGTCTGAGTGCAGTTACAACGACTAACTGCACTCAGACTGCAATCCAACTGCACGCCAACTGCCCGTCGACGTGCAGTTTGATTGCAGTCGAGCCAACTGCATTCAAACTGCATCTGAACTGCCATTTGGCAGTCGGATTGCAGTTGAATTGCAGTCCGTCTGTCTAGACCCTAAGAGCGGATCGCAAAAAATCTCATAAATCAATTTAGTACTTAAATATGTTAAAGCAACAAAAGCTGTCCCTTCAAAATTGAACTTTATAGTGCATCAAATAGAACACCATTTCAAACGAAGGTCATTTGTTTTTTAAATAACTTTAGGCTGTGTTTAGGCGGCAAATCAAATTAAGAATATTTGGTAATTCATCCTAAGAGTAAATCCAGTAGAAGCTAAAAAATATAGATAAGCTCTTTTTTGTGGACCTCATTGTGATGTTTATAAACGGTACTCGTAATACTTCTACGAGTAAAAAATTTCTGCTAAATATTTTGTACAGCAATTTTGCTAACGGCAGCCATTCTCTTGGTTAATTAAAATGATAACTGGTTTTATGCCAACACTGCATTCATTAACTAAACAAGATAATTAATAATATGGTTGAATTCAAATTTTATTGTCTGTACATTTACAATATCATTATAAAAAAAAAAATATGATATATAATAGGATTATGCGATGTTTATGCCACTATTGTTTCCACCTAGTAGCGATTCTACACAATATTTATTCCACACATCTGCAGTTTATCACATGCGTTATTCTTCACAGTCATTATTTCAACACAATCTTGACTCCACCTAGTAGCGATTCTACACAATATGAATTCCACGCAGCTGAAGTTTATCACGTGCGTTATTCTTCACACAAATATATTACTATACAATCGTCGCAACTCTTATTAATGTTCGACATCGGTCACATTTCTGGTAAAAAGGCACCTTAAATGAGGCCACTGCGGCCAGTGAAGTTTATTTCTGATATGAAAACTGTTTCTTAGTAGTTAGTATTAATACCTTATTATTAAAAAAAATACTCATTTAAGGTGCCTTTTTACCAGAAATGTGACCGATGTCGAACATTAATAAGAGTTGCGACGATTGTATAGTAATATATTTGTGTGAAGAATAACGCACGTGATAAACTTCAGCTGCGTGGAATTCATATTGTGTAGAATCGCTACTAGGTGGAGTCAAGATTGTGTTGAAATAATGACTGTGAAAAATAACGCATGTGATAAACTGCAGATGTGTGGAATAAATATTGTGTAGAATCGCTACTAGGTGGAAACAATAGTGGCATAAACATCGCATAATCCATATAATATTAAATGTACATGAATTTGAGTTGTAGTTAAACAATCTTACAATTTCGTTAGTTAAACAAATATTTGTCAAAAAAAAAATCACCTCAAATCTTAATTAACATCAAAACGTGCTTCACATTGCAAGATCTCTAATTAAATAACTTTGAAAGTTTTTAAGTGAACAAATCTAGACTAACGAAACTAATTAGTTTAATACTGATAAGAATTTATATTCTTTAGGTTTTTATTGATTTAACAAGACAAGCAAGATAACTAGATAAAACATAGCCGCCCTGAAAGTCAATGATAAAAAAATGATATTTTATTTTGAATGAGATGAACAGTTCCAACCTTCTAACTACGGACATAATAGGTACAGATATATGTAGTACTAGCCGAGCCCCGCGGTGTTACCCGCGTTGTATCGTTTCCCGCAGGAATTTCGGGATAAATGTATCCCATATGTTATTCTGATGTATGACCTATATTACTGTAAAGTTTAATCCAAATCCGTCCAGTAGTTTTTTCTTGAAAGAGCAACAAACATCCATACATCCATACATCCATTCTCACAAACTTTCGCATTTATAATATTAGTAGGACTATAACGGTTCCTGAAATCTGAAGACCGTTAGTTTCATTAGTTTCCTTCCAATCAAATTACACTGACTTATAGAGCGTAGATAACTTTCCGCTACAGTAGTGCTACGGCGTAGTAGTTTTATGCGCTACGAAGAGGAGGCGTAGGCCTCCGTAGTGCTTAATTACTTCATTATCAACTCTATTAACTTCGTTACACAGATAAAAATCCACTGTTTACTGACGCACTCAGAGACGTTCATTAAATCGACACAAAACTAATTAACGTAATTTTTCATACATTACAATGTCAAAATCTTTCATTAAATATCTACTAAGGAAGCTTAATTAAATATCTAATGGACTCTTATGTCACCACTGTGCTCAAACTTTTAACGCTAAAATTTGTTACATCAGTCATATAAAGACGCATGACACTACATCGAGTTCATAAATGAACAGAGATTGCAGTCGCTGTAGCCAAAATCGGCTATGAAGGATATAATAAGACTAAGGAACCATTTGACGTCTCTGACTTCAGGCGTTAGTAACATAAGAACGTTAAGTAAAATTTTGGAATACTTACAAATCAATGGACAACGAACATCTACACTAATATTATAAAGAGGAAGACTTTGTTTGTTTGGTTGTAATGAATAGGCTCAAAAACTACTACACCGTTTTAAAAAATTCTTTCACCATTCAAAAGGTACATTATCCACGAGCAACATAGGCTATTTTTCATCCCGAAATTCCCACAGGAATGGACACACACAACGCGGGTAAAATCGCGGGGCGCTGCTATCTATATATAGTCAGATTTATTTATTAAGAATCATTTGAAGGTCGTGCCTGTTAGCGTTCACTTTTGACTGTGAATAATCCTTTCCTTTCACCCCTCAACGGGAAACAATAGATTCCATCAAGAATAACGACGATATTAAACAAAACAGGTCATTTCTCACTTTGAATTCGTCTTCGGTCTTCCCTTCACTGAAAATTGTATCACAATTTATCTAACGTTTCATGTCAAATTAATAACTTTAGAAGTGAGTTGAAATAATGTTTTATGCGTCGGATACCTTTCTTGAAATATTTCAATAGGAATAGATAATTTTATGAGATTCTAAAGATGTTTGGCTTGTTTTGATTGGTTGTACAGTTTTAATGGTCTCAAGTTGTTATCAAAACAAAGTTGCCTCCTACTTAGAGGAAATCATTGTCAAAATAATAAAACAATACTTTTATTTTATTTCGATAAATACATCACTACATGGTATAAAACAAAGTCGCTTACCGCTATCTATCTGTCTCTATGTATGATTAGATCTTTAAAACTACACAACGGATTTGGACGCAGCTTTTTTAAATAGATAGTGATTCAAGTAAATAAATCTGTTCTTTTCATATAATATTTCTTAACACAATTCTCAGTCCTTATATTACAATAAAGTGTACAAGTGCTTTATTTTAAATATGATCTTGTTAGTGGTTTGAGAGGGGTATTCATGGCAAGATGTCCGCCGAGTAACAATGAAGAGGTTGTTGTGTTGAGCATTGTTGGCTTTAGTGCTATTGTTCTTTACCAAGGAGCCCAAAGGGTTTCGCCTTTTATACGGCGAGGGACATAGTTTAATTCAGTTTGCGGTACGTTTTAGTGAATTAAGTAGCAGTGGAAGAGGAATGTAAAAGGCTGTTATATCACACTGCAGCTCAAAGATGATTCGTTTACAAAAAATATGTAGTGCGTATATCATAAATATTCATAATTTCGATTTAACGAATCTATATTTTGACGTGAACACTTGCATATTTTTAGGACTTCGATATGTCGCATCAGCGGCTACCTACGCATCTGCATGTTTTATGCTAACAAGTAATAATACCTAAATAGATTGTGTATAAAACGATATTCGAAATCTAAAGTTATATCATAAAACAGATTTTTTGTTTGTTTGAACAAGCTAATCCCAGAAACTACTCGTTCGATCTGAATAATTCTTTTTGTAGTGGATAGGTACTTTCAAGGGGAAAGTTATAGGCTATTATGCATCTCGAAATTCTTACGGGAACGGTCACAGTGTAGGTAAAACCGCGGGGCAGTGCTAGTTTTAAAATATGCACGTTTCTTAATGCGTCGAAGTTCTGAAAGTTCTGCTGGAGCTTCTACTGTCCTTGGACAGTAGAATGAAATAAAATTAAATAATTGAGGTTGTCAAAATATGTCAGATAACTTTCTCGCAGATTGGGATTCTAGTGATTCTCTCGCCTCTCTGCTCGACCTAGCACTGGGCCGAGCACTCGTTAAAGTGTTTTTACCAACCAAGTACTCGCCCGAGGATACTGATTCGCCACTGTACCCATTAGGTGCAATCAACCCAAAAACGCCTCCAATCTGATATCAGCTCACGTTATGTCTACTTTGCGAGCTTGAAGCTGCAAAGCTTGTAAACTTGCTCAATCTAAGCAACCGCAAGCGTATAATTGCGATACACATCTGATTATGTTACACTGTGACTGTATTCTCTTCGTTTTGTTTCTGACAAATTTACTTTGTCTGCAAGTGAAATGAAAGGCGATGAATGGTTAACTTGCGAACGTTTTTTCACGCTCTACTTAATGATACGAAATATTTAAAGCAGTTTCATGAATTATATTGTGGTCCAGGGATTATGAGAACCAATTCCAAGCAACTTAATTCAAGCTTTCCACTCTTTTGACTAAACTTTAAAGTAATTTGGCTGATTTGCTAAGATATAGTCAACTTCTGTAGTTTCATTTGTGTCGTTATACTCGTATAACTTCGAAGCAACTAATGGTATTAAAACTGGACATACGATATTTAAATTTAACAATATACATCAGTCATTATGTCGTCCTCCTAATGCGGTCGACTGACTTGTGTCAATCAACTCTTCTTCACACTAAACTGTCCTCCGACTGCGGACACATAGTAAGGTGACAGCTGCTGACACTGTTCTGTTGAGAGAGTGAGTGTGGGTCCGCTGTTCACCGAATGACACTTTATGACAAGTTTCTACTCATTTCTTGAACAGAATGTGTCACAATCACGTAACCATAACGTGACATTCCTATTGGCTATCACAGCAGACAGCTTAATGTGAAGCGATCGTCACTTTACAGAAACTGATAACAATCCTTATAAAGCAATTTCATAAAACTTTCTCTCATAACTCAACGAATTTCATCTCAATACATTGGCTGAATAATCTACGAGTATTTGAAGTAAACTCTTCGCGTTATTATTTTTTAATCGGCTAAAAATACCACAGTGCGGGGACCGGCTTATAGTTACCGGCTGACTCAGTGGCTCGGAAAATTGAGAAGTGGATTAGGCAAATCACTTTTCATTCTGCCCCGAAGAAGTTTGCCCTTTTAAATTTTATTATCTGAAAGCCCTGTTTGTGGGTTATGTTTCTTAATAGAGGCCCGAGACTAAGTCTATCTAGACTTAGTATTATTGGATTTGAAACGACGGGGGTTTTGAAGAATTTCGGATCGGGTTTGTTTATTTAATTTAATGTTGAAGTTTGACTTTCTGTGTATTAAGTTCTGTAAAAGTTTTAGTCATTGTTCTGTATATATTCATTACTTGTTAAAGAAAATAATACAAGATCTTCCACGAAACAACTACTGGACGGATTTGGAGGAAATTTTCCAGTAATATAGGTTTTACATCAGAATAACTCATGGAAAAGGAATTCAATGCGGGTAATACCAGGATCGCGGCTGGTTTTATATAAACATCTTGAAATTACTACCAAATAAAACAATGAAACAAAACTAACCTTACATCTAAACTAATATTATAAAGAGGAAAACTTCGTTTGTTTGTAATGAATAGGCTAAACTACTGGACCGTTTTTAAAAATTCTTTCACCATTCGAAAGCTGCATTATCCACGAGTAACATAGGCTATTTTTCATCCCGAAATTCCCACAGGAATGGACACAACGCGGGTAAAACCGCGGGGCGCTGCTAGTTTACTAATAAAATAACATAAATAACAGCAGTTTATCAAGCGTTTAAAATTCAAAATGTCTGTTGAAAAAACATACACAAAATATTTCCCCAAGTACAGTCGGTTATTACGGGAAATACTTAAAGGAACGAGGAATAAACATAAATTCACGTTATCACAACAGTTGCCAGACAAGTTATGAGCGGGGAAATTTTAATTTCTTCAAAATACACCTTACTGAGGGAAAAGTGTTCCCTGCGTTATAACGAACTTCTGTTCCTTAAAAGTTAGTTTAGAAGTATGAAGTTTTATTTTGATTAAAAATATTACAATTTTTGATTAAACAGTGTCCCGTAATTTCATTGGTATAATACCTGTCCTATGAGGGTGTAGTTATATTAGAGGGTCTTCGAAATATTATGTTTATTTTTTTGTCTTGTTGTCTTTCCACGTGTGCTTCGTATGAAAAACAAAGGAACGTTCGTGTGCGGGCTGCTACGTACTACCGCAGTGCGTAACGAACGATTAAAAACACCTAAAAGAGTCCTAAGGGCGGGTTGCTTTACATTACGCTTACACACCAGTAAACGTTAACACAAAATCAGTCGCAGAGACGTAAGTAGAGACGTAAGCCTTCTACTAGCAGGCTGAATAACTTTAATAGACTGTCTTTTTTATATGATATAATGTTTTGTATTTAACAGACAATTAACAGTGTAAAAAATCGTACGCGTATAAATATATAATAAGCAAAAGCAAATTCCAACATTTCCAATGTTAGTGAAGTATAACAAATACTTTACTCAGCGTCAGTGAATAACATACATCGTTATATAGTCGTATCTATCCACTAAGGCCCAGAACACACGGTAAAGTTTCGTTGCAGTTTCGTTTCACCATGTGTTCTGGGCCTAAAATAATTAAACAAACACGAGCAGTAGCATTCAGTATTAACATGTCCAAAAGAACGGATCGCACCGAATTATTGATCAGCTTTGTCTAAAACCTCGTAACGACAAAATTTATTGAGTCCTTTCCCCATTTTGTCGTAAAATAAGTGAAACATTTTACAACGGTTACCCTGGGAGGGTCAAATTTCCCGTTTCTAAGCAACGTGAAGAAGGTTCAAAGGTTGACCAAAAAAAATAAGGGTAAAAATTCAAGAGGTATGCATTGTGCCTTTAAATTTTTAGGTGGTTTAAAATACGTAGAACCAAGGGCGCTTTACAGGTATTTGTGTGGAGTGATACTTTTCAAGCATTTTGTAGATAGGTTAAGCTTTGAACAACATTTTTGGGTATAAAGAGGAAACTTAATATGCTTTAGGTGGAACATACCAAATTTGTTTATCGTTATCAACTTTTCTAAACAAGTCCTACTACCAAAAGGTATACAGATGTAGTGAATAATCCTTTCCTATCGGCAAAACTTGGAACAACGATAACACCCCAATGGTGCCGATGTGTCTATGAATTACTGTATTATTAAATTACGTGTAGGTATCAAATAAATCGCATACTTTATTTATCAATGTCAAACTGCCCGTTTGACGTTGTGTCGATGGGTACTGAGTGCGAGTGAAGTAGTAAGACAAAAACGAACATTTCCGAGAAAATACGAAAGGAAAGGATTATTCACTACATCTGTACAGTGTTATTAATACTGCGAGAAGCAATGTTAAAATTGTTCAATGAATACTAATAATGCCCAAAATATGCGACTGCTTTGCATAAGCGCAAGTCATACAAAGTGCGCGGTTGCGGGCCGGGCGTGGGTCACGTGACGTTGTGTTCCTAGTATTATGAAAGGTGTCACACTATACATGTGCGGCCCCAAACCCGGTGCGCATCCGCACTATGTGTAACTTGCGCTTGAGGAAAAATTATGCCTTTCATTCTAATACAAGGAATACAACGTCACGCAACCCGCAACCGGACCGCACCCTATGCGTGTCCTGCGCTTTAATCTAGTTAACACAGTCGGAATACTTATACAAAATAGCTCAGTCCGAATAATATATTACTCAAAATAGTGTTACTATTACAGACGATTACTATTAATACTTGAAGTGTTATTTCAGTACTTGCCGCTACACGCGATTATGTTTTATAACGTATTTCCATTAAAATTTATATAAATCAAGTAAATAACTTTGTCCGATTATTATTCTACTAATACGTTTTACTCGCTTTGTATCCATTCTTGTCGAAATGTAAGGACAAAATTAGTCTCTATGAGCCTTCATCTAAGTCAAAGTCAAAGTCAAATATTTTTATTCAGTTTTAGCTCCAAAGAGGCTCTGTTGAACGTACAACGAACCTCTCGTAATGAGACTATCATAAACAAAATGGTGTCTTTCCTTTCAAATTTAATGATTATTTTCAGAGTGCAACGATTTCCGGCAAATAAACAGAAAAAAAAGCTTTTATATATTTGTATAGATGGACAAAAGAAAAGACATCAATATGAAAGATAGATTTTAGGTTCCGAAATTAGTCTACAAGTATATTTAAACTGTACCAACATTAAACTCACAAACATGGGCAAAACGAAAGGCAACTGCTAGTAAATAAATAAACTTTCTATGAAGGCCATGCTTAAATCCGACAATTATTGTCGCAATAAAGAAAATGAATAGTACGGTAAGTGCACTTAATACAATGTAGTCACGTAAGGTTTGAGCTCTAGGTCATATAATAGGTATATCAGTAATGAGAAGGTATTTGAGGTATACATACATTGTTCGACTAACTGATGCGATCAACGAACTTATGTCAATCTTGACAAGCCCGTTGGCACAGTGGCAGTGGAGCGCTTAATGTGTCCGGAGTCAGAAACACAAAAACTCAATATCAATCAAATACAAATACTACACTATTTCGTACGCTTTTCATGTTCATTAAGTTAAAGCCTACCCCACAGCAATTGCCTTGTTTTGCATTAATACGCAGTAAAAAATATATTATATCCAAAAACCAAGAAAATCTCACGAAATCCAATTACCTAATAGAACAAACAAAAATCAAGAAATAGACGGTATTTTTTTTCTAAGAAAATACTTATTAATTAAAATCATGTAGATACGAGAACAAAAAATCCCCTGAATTTATTTAGGGAAAATCTTTTTGTTACAAAAAGGGATTCTGCATAATTTGATCACTTTGAAATCTGGTAGGTTCGATCGGAGCAGTTAAAACGTTTTTACATTAAACTTGAAGTGAAAACAGGATTTAAAAAACATCATTCTGCTGAATGTAAGCTCATTGAACGGTCAGTTAAAAGTTCTCTCGGAATGTCTTTTCACTTCACTTCGTATTTGAAATGACATTTGAATATTTTTTTATTTGATAGTGTAAGGAGGTTTTATGATGTTCTATTCACCACGTTATTATGTTATGTAGTAACCTTTAGTAGCCTTTTAGGAAGTTATTTGAAAATAAATATACCTATAACGGACTTAATTTTTAACTATGCTATGGATATCGTTATTTCTTAACTTTACAAGCCAAAATAGTTCTACGAGTGCTACTCACTAAATAGAAGTTCCTAATTTGATTTAACGTCTAAATATGTTCCAAAAACAAATGACGATCGTTTTAAATTGTGTTCTATTAGGTGCATTATAAAGTATAATATTGAACGAAAAGCCTTTGTTTAATATATTTAGGTACTTCATTGATTAAGAGTGAATTGCACAAACTCTTGAATTAATTTAGTACCTAAATATGTTTAAGAAACAAAAGCTGTCCCTTCAAAATTGAACTTTATAGCGCTTCAAATAGAACACCATTTAAAACGAACGTCATTTGTTTTTTAAATAAGTTTAGGCTCTAAATCAAATTAAGAATCTTTGTGCATTTAACCCTAAGAGTTCACATGTTTTTTTTCTCAAACTCTTCTGAATTTAAATTAAATATGCGTCTTTCAAAAACAATTGAAATCTAGCAAACGAATAACAACCAATTTTCTTTAGTTATTCAGGCATTCATACAACCAGGCAAGTCAAAGCACACTTGTTAATACACAGAAATGCCAATATGTACACAAAGTTTTTCATTACTTTCCTCTGTTCTATAAACATGACATGTAAAGTTTCTTAGAAGTGAATTCCAATCGATTTCTCGTATTTTTAGTTAGGTGCTTTTATAAATAAAATATTGACAAAGTATAGGCTTATGGGTAAACATTAGCGTGCTATTAGTGTCTGTAAATAGAAGTTTTTTTTCTGTTTTAATAGTACCAGTACAGTGGATATAATGGATCTCCATTAGACAATAATCGTGGATGTATAAAAGGTGTATATAATATAATGTTCTATGGACAATGTGATGTAAATAGTATCAATTAAAAGTAATCATGTTTTGTATATTATTATATTATTTTACATTCAAAATAGTGGATCATGTTTTTTTAATAAAAGCTTGATATTTTCGGTTACAATTGTAACTGAGAAACCTTTTTAAATTAGGTTGGTGCTTGATTTGATGCGGTTTATCCTATTATATCATCGGTGTAGCCTATCTTGCGGCAACACTAGAGAAAAAGCTCTTCAAAGTCAAAATTTTGTACTTTATAGGTTTCTACTTTTCTATCAAAGCTCTAATTTGCAGTCACCAACCCGCATTAGGCAAGCGTGGTCATTACGCCTAATCCTCCTCACTGTACTGATATCTTCGGTGAGACGAGAGGCCTTTGTTCAGCAGTGGGACATTACAGGCTACTTTACTTTGCTATTGTACATCTTTCTCTGTTTCCCTCTAAATTGAATATAGAATAATCCCTGAATGTTGATAAGTAATTCGAACGAACGTTCCACACAATAAAATATATTGTATTAAACGATGACAACAGGACAAAATGCAAGCAGAATAAATCTGTTAATGGACTACCAATAACGAATTTAATTCGATTAATTTCTTTTGAATCGATGTTGATTATCGAATCGTGTTCGATACAAAATGTTTTTACAACAATCGTATTGTTGGATTTATACGGTGGGCAGTTTAATTGGATTGTGTTGGGTTTATTGTAATGGTTTTTTTACGGAATTGACAGACGTGGAAGATGTTTCTTGTTTGAACCAGAATAATAATTATTTGTAGCGGAGGGATAGAGAATATGATATTCAGTAACAAGGTTGTCACGGTGTAGCGTACAGATTTGAAAATAGAACAAAAGTAAAAAGAAACAATAAAGTGTAGCAAGTCCTTTTGTCTCACATACCGTTTGCTCATTTCATTTATACATGTATATTTATATTATACACGTTACACATGTATAAAATTTCTACGTTATATATGTATAAAATTTCAGACGTTTTACTGGTAGGACGTTTTACTTTCATGTCGTTTATACCACAAAGGCCTTAACGGGTAAGAGTGCTTTTAAAAAAAATGATACCATTGCACTATGGCAACCTAACAAGTTGATGAATTCTAAAACAAAGTTTGGAATGTATGTGATGCTTACGTTCTATTGAACTAAATCTCGCCCTATATCAACTACTAGCAGCGCCCCGCGGTTTTACCCGCGTTGTGTCCATTCCTGTGGGAATTTCTCGTGGATAATGTAGCTTTCGAATGGTGAAAGAATTTTTAAAAACGGTCCAGTAGTTTTTGAGCCTATTCATTACAACCAAACAAACAATTCCTCTTTATAATTATATTAGTGTAGATAAAAAAAAATTTAACCTATAACTCACGGCTGGGTACTCAAGGCCTCTCATCTCACAGAACAGTGTGAAAGACCTATACAACAAACTTCAACATAAAAAACCTCCATTCAAAATGATACAAAGCAAATGGCTAAAAGTTAAAAACGCTAATGTATGTAGCCTTAATGTGGTAATAAGGAAGAAGCATCCAAGTACCAACAGTAATATAGCAATCACAATAAAACGTCTTTAGTTCTCAAACTCGGTTCTGTTAAGTTTGTATTTCAATGTTAAGGAATTGTAATGAAATGTAATTGCAAAAGTTTGTTACGCTTTTATTTGGATCCCGTTGCTTTATTTATTGAGTACTAGCAGCGCCCCACGGTTTTACCCGCGTTGTGCCCGTTCCCATGAGAATATCGGGATGAAAAATAGCCTGTAACCTTCCCGTTGAATGTGGCTATCTATTACAAAAAGAGTTATTCAAATAGAACTATTAATTCCCGAGATTAGCTCGAACATACAAACCAACAAACTTACAAATTTTACCTCTTTATAATATTATAAGTTAATAAGTAATAAGTATATAAGTATGAACGTTTTAAACCTATGGAGAGAATGAAAGTGTGGAGTGTGAGATAATATTTTTTGCTGTATGGCATATTAATATAAATGAATAATGCTGAAGAATGTTTTAAGTAAACAGGCTAAGAATATTTACTTTTTACTCGCGAAAACATGTTTCCTACTTCTCAAACATGGCTCGGGTTTGAGATCACCGACACGCATTAGGCAAGCGTAGTGATTACGCCTAATCCTCCTAACTGTACTGATAACTTCAGTGAGATGAGAGGCTTTTGCCGAGCAGTGGGACATTACCGGCTAATAATACTTTACTTTTTTTGTAACTTTTACACAACATTTTTAGATATTTAAACTTAGTAGTTAGAGATGTCACTTAAAGTGTTAATTAACTTATCCCACGTAATTTTACTTGCAGCTTGTAAACTCGCCTATGCACAACACACATAGTGCGGATGCGGGTCGGTTGCGGGCCGATTGCGGGTCGCGTGAAGTTGTATTCCTTGTGTATGAAAGGTGTCACACCGGCCCGCACTCGGCCCGCACCCGCACTTACCTAGCGCTTTAGGGCCTTATTCATAAGCGCTTACTAGCAGCATTTTAGCTATCAAATGGTTTGTCCCTTTCTGACATACGCTATTTTCCAAAGAGCAAAAGAGACAAAACACTCACTAACAGTGATTTAGTTAGAGAGTATGAATAAGGCAGTTAATGTCTAGTCTACGTCTTTCCACATCTCAACAACTTAAGCTTTAATAAAGCAGTTTGGCATAAAGACTTTAACACAAAACCCTTTTGAAATGCAAAAGAATAATGAAGTTAATTTGGAAAAGGAATCTCCGAAGCGAAAGCTGGCATTATGCCAAATGTGTAACTAAAGTGATTCTAATCCCAAAATACTGCGATGGAATTCAACTCGAACTACCTACGATACATTAGGTTTCACCCTTCGTTTCGCGAAGTTAAAAATAAGCGAAAATTGTGAAAAAGTTAGATTAAATAAGTTTTTTCGCTAGTGCAGTTACGGCGAGGTCTTATGTGTGTTAGGGGTATTAAAATAGTTTGAAAATTACATGACAATGCAAAACAATGTTTGTTCCAGTGGTACAGTGTAATGGTTTTATTTAGCAATTTGAATTTGGAATTCTCTTGTGTAATAAGTAGATAGTATAAACATTGGCTTTGAAACGTATTTTTATAAAGAATGTTGGGCAAAATAATAGGGTAATGGGTCCAAAGGTCAAACGTGAAAGATGATAAGACATCATCTTCAACTCAACTTAAGTATTAATGGCTTTAACTATAACTTCCAGATGAATATCTTATTACGGATACTTTAGCTGTCATCTATGACTAATATAAGTACTAATAATTTTACAAAGAGAACATTTTTCTAAATTCGATGTTTTTTTTGAAAATGTATGGGCTCGACCCCACCAAATATGGGGAAATAACGTAAGCGTGATCTAAAAAAAAATCACACCAGTGCCATCTATTGGATTACAGTTCGAATCATCGTGCAACAACTAGTTTCAATATAATTCCATAGTCATTACCTAGTAAGTGGGTACCCCCGTATAATGTAATGAAGGAGGGTAGCTTTAAACATACCCCTAAACCATTACGAAGGAAGGGTTAAAAAATATACCACTACACATCATTAACACCCAAACAAACAAAGCTTATCAACTGAAGCATCATTATCCAAATCGCACTAATACATCGTAATAACAGTGATCTATCGTTACGCTAATTTATTATACCTGTTGTTTGTAACACGGACCAGCGGGTTATTTGTAAAATAACTAGATATTTCAACAGACATTCTCCATCAATCAACTGGATGGACTACGTACATGTACCAATAAGTACCTATAATTAATATTTACTAGTTTTACTCGCGAGTTCGGTTGTTGGTTTATTGCTTTAAGGTTCAACACTGCGTTAAGCGTGCGCACGGTACGGATCACTTTTGTATGAAGCCACACGCCGTGGGCGTCCGCGAGGGTTCACTTTTGTATGGAACCGTGGCATACGCACGCTTAACGCAGTATCGTAAGACAAATGACAATCGCTTCGCATTGAGTTACATACCTATATGTACTAACGTACTTAGTACATATATCGCTTTGCTTCACCGCTATCAATGTGACGTGATCACGTGATCACTTAGGCACGTGCCTAACACATGATATTTCTGTACTAATAGAAGTATGGCAAAGCATTTTATGTAAGGTTGCCACATGTCTGATTTCAATTAGGGGTCAACTGAAGCATGCTGTAGGTATACGTATATGATAAAACATATATGTAACAGCAGCGCCCCTCGTGCCCGTTGCCGGGGGAATAAATATTTTTTGTTTTTATTCACATCGGATCGGTAGTATCTGCGATTAGCGTGTACAAATAAACAAAAAAAAACAAAATCAGACTCTTAATCCTCGAACCCTCAAAGCTGCACATTGAGAGACCTCATGTGCGCCAATGACAAGGGCGTAGGGGCAGCGAAGCACTGGAGCGGGCTCATTTAAAAAGTTAATTTTTGTGTCATCGACACGAAGAAGAAGAAGAATATAAAACTTATGTGGACAGCTCGTTACTAACTATTACTAGTTAGTTACTAGCATGATAGATATTCCTTTAAAATAAGCCCATGAAAATGTATTAACATTTCCTTTATTATATCTGAAGCTTATCTGAAGGTTTATCAGTGATTTACAAACGTAAATTCCCTCTCCCAAAAACATTTCACTCGACATACAGACAAAACTACACATAATACTACGTTATAACCAGTTTTTTTTTCAATTTCACTCAACAGAACGGTCACTCATATTCTCATGGGAAATCTGTTTCTGTTGATACAACAGAATTTTTTCGACATACTCACATACTTCAGTAAGTTTAAATAACAATAAATAACGGATGTATTTATTTACTTCGCTGTATTGACAGTATTTTGGTAGCATTGTTTTGTTGGGTTAAACAATATATTTCGTTTTTGAGGTTAATTATTTATTTAGAAAAAGTAAAATAATAATTATTTCTTTCACTACATACTTCAATCAGCGGAAAACAAGAGTAAGTTTAAAAAATATTTTTGTACAGATTACGTTTATTCATTGTATTTGTGCCTTATTTACAATACTACGTTCGAAATGCGGTAAGCACCGAACATAAATGGCCCCATAGAGGCTCTTTTGAATGTATCACCCATTCGGAAGAACATCAGTAGAGAAGAATGGGCAAGAAACTCTGCTGGTTACGTCATACGTAGATCTACTTCAGTCACTAACGTTGCCTTACACTAGACTATTCACCGACCACGAATACCTAATTAAGCGATGTTTACTGTCACTGAGAAATGATGCTACTATATCGTATTTGTTACTATTCAAATTCAAATAATGTATTTGCTTAAATAGTTGTTACATCTGTTTACAAACCCATTTTATTTCTCTGCATACCCTATCTATATGTATAAAATTCAAAGTCCTGACTGACTGAATAATAATCAACGCACAGCCTCAACCGCTACACCTAGAAACATAAAATTTGGCAGGAAGATTCTTCAAGTGACGTAAGTGCACACTAAGAAAGGATTTTAGAAAATTCCTACAGGAACGGGCTTTACGCGGGCAAAGCCGCGGGGCGCTGCTAGTGCAAATATAAAAACTATTGCACCTTTCTTTGCATTTGGTGATCGACATAGTCTCATTGTATCTTTATAGCCCTTTATGTGCAATATTCGATATTCCTGTTACTGTTAGCCTGTTTCATTCCATTGTCGGTCAAAGGCCTCCCCCCATTCCCGCCAGGCTTCTCGATTTGAAGCCACCAAGATAATAAGATAATTATTTAGATTCGATAATGGATTCGATAGGTTTCCCTATAATAAACTGATCTAAATGTAATGTTAGCAGCTAGTTGGGTTGTTAACCAAATAAATATAAATATTTGTTTTATTTGTTTTACAAGACCCGGAGGAAGCGTTAAGTTTGTTTTATAATTTATTAAATGAAGTTATTAACGATTGTGTACCGGTAAAACATTTAATTAAATCAACAGGTAGGTATATATATCCAGAGTGGTACACTAAAGATATTATAAATAACTTAAAGATAAAATCAGGTTTACATAAACAGTTTAAAAGGTTGGGTCGCGAAGAGGATTACAAAATGTTCTCTGAATATAGGACCACAATTAAAAGCATGATTGAGGAAGCTCACACATCTTATAAAATAAGATTACAAGAGAACTTCGTAAAAGATCCTACATCCTTTTGGGACTATATTAGGTCTACTAAAAAGTCAAGGTGTAGTAGCATTATCACCAAGGATGGAAGAACCCTGCCGCCATCGGAATGCGCGAAAGAATTTGCGGATTACTTCTACTCGGTCTATGGAACGGTGCCACCTAAGCTTCATGTACCGAGTGCATCGATCGCGAGGGTTGACACTAACTGCGCTAGGGTCCAGGTTCCCGGGTTGTCGAGACAGGAGGTGCAATCAGCTATAAAACAAATGAAACCAAAGCATTCAGCGGGCCCGGATGGCATCCCCGCATTTATAGTAAGAGATTGTGGACCAGCCTTAGCACCGCCGCTTGCTTATCTGTTCGATCTTTGTTTGGCGAACTCATACTATCCTGAGCGATGGAAACTAACAAGAGTAGTACCTATTCCCAAAAAGGATGGAGGAACCGAAGTTAGCGGATTTAGACCTGTAGCTATTCTTTCTGCAATGGCAAAGGTTTTTGATTCCGCACTCCAGCGAAGTATACAAAGACAAGTCTCGAGTCAAATAACAGACTGCCAACATGGGTTCAGGCCTGGTCGAAGTACCACCAGCAACCTTCTCAACGCGATGACGTACATCGTTCCGAAAGTGGATGCTGGGACACAAGTAGATGCAGTATATTTGGACTTCAAAAAGGCATTTGACTTAGTTGACAACGATATTTCGCTGGAGAAGAGTTCCGAGCTCGGGTTCTCAACGGAACTTTTACAATTTGCAGCTAGCAATAAAAAAGATCGGCGTCAATATGTGGAGTATGCAGGTCATACTTCTGAACCATATCGCACACTAACGGGCGTCAGTCAAGGAAGTAACTCAGGACCGTTAGACTTCACCATAGTAATTAACGATTTACCAAAAGTGATCAAATACGCGATGTGTGTGATATTTGCAGATGATGTTAAGATAATGCTTGCGATAAAAGACGAAAATGATTTTCGTCGACTTCAAGAGGACTTAGATAGTGTTAAAGACTGGTGCGTAAAGAATAAGCTTCAACTGAATGTTAACAAATGTGCAGTAATAACTTTCAGTAGAGCAAGAACACCGATACATTACAACTATCAGCTGGATGGAAAGCCTCTAGAACGAGTAGACAAAGTTAGGGATTTAGGAGTTCTTCTTGATGCAGAGCTTACATTTAAAGATCATATTACTAATGTCTGTAAAAAGGCATATAGAAGTTTGGGATTTGTATTGAGAAGAACCCAAGGATTCACGAACCTCAAAGCGGTCTCAATATTGTTTGACGCTATCGTAAGAAGCCAACTCGAGTTTAATGCTAGCATATGGTCTCCGCATGAATCTAAGTATGTTGACATGCTAGAACGCATTCAAAACAAATTCACGCGATACTTATACTTGCGGTTGTATGGTGTATATCCTTTCTATCCTTTGATGTACCCAACTCTGTTCGTACTGGGCATGGTCGGATACAACAAATTAGAGACTCGAAGGTTTTTATCACTAGCCAGCTACGTGCTTAAAGTATTTAGGGGTTTTATATGTAATCCGACTATACTGGAATTAATAAAAATCTTTGTTCCAAACGAGTATCTTAAACGGCGTCGAAGTAGGAAACCAGTGCTATTCGAGGTGCCCAGTGGTAGGACCAACTTGCTTAACAAATCCCCTCTCACTCGTACCATACGCATACTGAATCTGGTTGCCGAAAGAATTGACTTATTCATATGTGGAAAAAACGAATTTGAAATTAATTGTTTGCATATCATTTGTTACTCAGATTTATTTAATTAGTTAATGTATTAATGTAGTATTAATGTAGTACTTATTTGGAATTAATAATATATTATTAATGTAGTATTTGGAATCAGAAATGTAATTACTACTCTATTGCATTGGGGTAACCTGTAAAAATAGATGTAGCTATGATAAATAAATAAATAAATAAATAAATAAATAAATAAATAAATAAATTCAGAAAAACCTTCAAAGGAGTTTCGCGAAAACAGGAAGATTTCCAAAACAAGAGAAACGCCATATGAATTTGAGACGTAGAACAATTAATTTCAACTGTATTATGTTTGAAATGAATGTTGTAAATCTGTGTTATTCTCCTTGGGGTGGCTATGGTGACGCTTACCCTGTACGCATTAAACCAAGCTACGTAACTGAAATAAATATACAACGCACAATTTTCGTATGAACGCAGAAAATAACTGGTAATAAGCATTTGGGTGAATAACGGAAGTAGAAATAAGAAAAAGAATGTTTGAATTTAGAATTTTAGAAAATCATATTTCTCTTTTTTGTTACCGATTAAACTGTATGGGCCATATTAATATACGCGTATTAAGAACAGTTGAGCTATCAAATAGCTTGGCTCTTCTGACATAGGCAATTTTCCGAAGAGCAAAAGAGACAAAACACAGTATAACAGTGTTTTAGTTACACCGCGTTTATTAATAAGGCGGTATTCATTTATTACCTAGCTTTTTTGAATCTCTTTATGGGCCGAAACTGCGTTAAGCGTGCGCCCGTGGCGTTCGCCCGCCGCGTGCACCCGCCGCGTGCACCCGCCGTGTGCGGTTTCATTCAGAGGTAAACTTCACTTTTGTGGGAAACCGCACTGAGAGTGTGAGTTCACTAATAAAACCTATTTTACAATTAAATTGGTCTCAAAAGGAAATTGATTACAATTTATCAGTTCCAACAAATTATACGCAAGTAAGCAAAAACTGTGAGAAATATAAAGACTACAATACACAGACTAATAAATTTTATTGTATTAGTTGGATTAGATACTTATTTTTATTTGCCATAACACATGCTCATAAATACCCGATTGTTTATAGTCGAGCAATAAATATAATTAGTGGGAAGTAAATAAGCAATTTTAGTAGACGGTTAAATGTAATAGTGTTGAGGTTTGGTTCTCCTTACTGTGCAGAAAGAAGGAAGAAGATGAAGCTTCGTTAGTAGTAATTAAAACAGCCTCCGTGGTCTTATGGTCTTAGCGCTCGGCTCACGAACCGGAGGTTCCAGGTTCGATTCCCGGTGGGGACAATATCTCACAAAAATCTCTTTATGAGACTGTCCTCAGTTTGGTTAGGGCATTGCAGGCTTGAATCACCGGATTGCCCGAAAAGTAAGACGATTCCGTGCTTCGGAGGGCACGTAAAGACGTCAGTCCCGGTAACTTTCTACGGATAGTAGTCGTTACATGAGCCATGTCAGAGGCCTTTGGCGGCTCAATAACTCTGACACCAGGATTGGTCAGGTTGATCATCCACTCGATGAAGAAGAAGTAATTAAAGACTGTAGCGTTCGAAGCGTAGTTTGACTAAGCGACTTTAGTCCATTGCGATTGCGTGCCGCTCGATGGGTGGCCGATACTGAAATTTATATCTGAGCGGTACCGTGCTTCGGACCACGTTAAATTGTCGGTCCCGGTTCGGTTGTTTCAATCGTAAGACCATGTCGGCATTCGATAAGAAAGAACTTTGAAAAAATCTACCCCGAAAGCAGTGAATGGTTTGAATGGGACAATATGATTCCTTGGTCAAATCTACTGCTTCTGCATAAACGTTCTTTAAAGGAATTATAGACAACATATTTCATGTTTTATTGTAATTAATCGCGTAAACGGGGTTAAAAATAACAAAATTTATTACCTAAAAACCACTTTAAAATTTTATTTGAATATCGACTTTTATTTGGATGAAGTCACGGGAAATAACTATTTAATAATACAATTTTTGTAATGACGCCATATTAACCACTAATTACTAAGTACGCTTCTTATATAATTGTATCTACCTACCAATTAACCCACTTATAGATATACTAGCCGCTCCCCGCGGTATTACCCGCTTTGTACCCTTACCCGCGGGAATTTCAGGATAAAATGTATCCCATGTGTTATTCTGATATCCAACCTATATTTCTGTAAAGTTTCATCCAAATCCGTTAAACAATTTTTTCGTGAAAGAGTAACAAACATACATACATCCTCACAAACTTTCGCATTTATAATATTAGTAGGTACTTGAAATAAGTTACGTTTACCTCAAAATAACACTACGAAACAAATTAACAAACTCAACAAAAATACAGTCATAAAACAGAAATCCGCCGTAATATATAAACTGTATATTTTTTGTTCGTTAATAACCATATTTATTGTTATCTTAGCTGTTTGGGAGCCATTACAGTGTCATTCCTAAGAAGCTGAGCCGGCGATTCGTAGCTATTTAATGACTTATTTTATTATTCTTGTTTTGTTCATGAGAAACGTTAAATGTAATTAATTCTGTATGGAAGAATAAAGTTGTTACTTTATAAAAGATTCGTAGCGCCTCGTAGTTTCATTTTTAGCTTTTTAGGATACTTGTAGTGCCTCGTGGCTTTATTCTTGGCAACAAGGGTAGTATTTCAACCATTATACCATATTCGTATTACAAAATGTTAGAGACAGTGGAAATATACATTATGTTCCATCTGACAATTGCTATGCTGATTATGATTTTTGACATGTAAGCTTATAAGTGAATTGTTTATACTCTTCTACTACCCTGCTCATTGCCATTACCTTCCCATTGGTTAATATTTCTCCGTTTCTCGCTTTGCTTCAATGGAAAAATAACATAGGGACAGCATGTAATGTCATGTCCCATTGCTAGGAAAAGGCCCTCTGATTTCACAGAAGACACAAGTACAGTGAGGAGGATTAAGCGTAATCACCACGCTTGCCAACTTCGGGCTAGGCGAAGGATTATGTTACTAACGTAATCCTTATCAAAATTTAATTAGGTCAAAATGTTCATTCTCAAATTGTTCTGAAATTAAATTTGTGTGTAAAAAGTGTTTCATACCAAACCATCACTACATAGTATAAAATAAAGTCGTCACTTTTTCGTGTCTGTCTGTTTGTCTGTCTGTCTGTATGCTTAAATCTTTAAAATTACGCAACGGATTTTGATGCGGTTTTTTGTAATAGGTAGAGTGATTCAAGAGGAAGGTTTTTATGTAAAAAAATTCCCGAAATTCCAACGGGAACGGGCACAACGCGGGTAAAACCGCGGGGCGCTGCTAGTGATAAATAAAGTAAACAAGTTTACTAAACAATTTCAAAAATGTTTCGCGATTTTTGGTACATTTGACGCCTCTCATCCCAGTATGTTACGTTGAGTAGGTACTAGACAAGAATGTACAAGACTGGGGGCGCCACTGTAGCATGTTTCAGTACAAGCTTAGAATATATTGAGCAAATTAAGTGGAATGTTTGACAGCTATGGCAAAATAATCTAAAATTAAATAGTTATTTGTTTTTATTTCCATTGTATTATTGTCTGTCCCGATATTTTTTATTCGTTAGACCTTGTTGGAAGTCTTAGGCGGTATAGAAACTCTTACGCTGTAGTCAAAGCCGTCAAATGCTTCCTTAGTAGAGATTTAATGAGTAATTCTGACAAGTTATGTAAGAAAAATTACTCTAATTCATTAATTGTCGATTTAATAGACATGTCTCAGCTCGGCAGTAACATACTTAAACCTACTCAAACGTACTTACCTAATTTAGTTCCACATTTGACCACAAGCAAACTTATTTAACTACTCCACAGCCGACTCACGGCTTTAATATATGGAGGTCACACCGAAACGTCGGATCAACAAAAAAGTGCAGAAATATGGAATACCGGAATGATATCCGACGTTTCGACCCTTGTCAAATAATCTGAACGATGTTATTTGGAAATAAATAAGTGCCTACATCGAATATAATTTGCATAGGATCGCCAGGACATATATCTTGGATATGTTTTTGAGGGTAAAGATAAATGGAAGTCCGAATCAAAATGATATATTTTTGCGACAACTCAACTTCAAGGGGTGGGATTAAGTGGGTCCAAATTTGAATTTCATTACGTTTTTTTTATTTGTAAATATTGCACTTGAATCATACATATATGCAAATCCCGGTATAAACCAAGTTATCCAGGAGACTTACGTTTTGAATATGTGAATATGGGAGTCTTCTGTGACTACGGTTCCTGTAATGTAAAGGAACCGAAGCGTCAAATAAAAATGAAGAATAAAAGTGTATCCGTAAACGTGCTTTCAATTCAATATGTGAATATTGTTCTGGCTCTCCCGTAAAATGATATAATCACACTGTTTCTTAAAATTGATATTAAAATATCGTTATAATATTAACGAGCGAACAGCGAACATGTCTTTTAAAATTAATCTTTTGAATTTTATGAATTCGCTCAGTGTCCACGACAGTGTCTTAATAATGAAATTTATTTCCAGAACAAAAGGAATTGAATTAAATCGAATTATCTTATTGAATAAATAATTTAAACCGTTCAAGAACATGTGTACGAAAATGATTATTATAACTTGTTTCAATTGAAAATAAGAGCGCGTTTTGTAAAATGATTTACGCTGAAAACCGTTCAAGGCGACATCAAAGCATTCAATTTAAAATAACATCAAAAGAGCTTAATCTTTTAGCCTATAGAGTCAACGACGATGTTCAATAATGTATTAATCATGATTTGATTTTAAATTAATAATTTCTGTATTCTATAAGTTACAAAAGTCTTAATGCTACACTCAGAGACGGCCATTAAACCGACTCTTTACTAATTGACGTAATTTTTCAGACATTACATACTCAAATCACTCATAATATATACGTCTCATATCATATATCATATTACGTCTCTGAGTACGGTAGTTAGTCATTCAAATTGGACGAGTTTAAAAACTGCAATTAGCTAGCCAACTAGTTCTACTTTAACGTTCATCTTCTTCAAATCTAATGCTACAAAGCTACAAAGGAAGAAAGAAAAAGAGTAAACATGTCTTAGAAATTTATGAATAAATTTATTTGATCGAAATTAAATCTGTTTTAAGGTGGCTCAAGGCTGAATACTACGGCTACTACGACTCTACGTAATTTGCTACGGAAACCGAGCCACTGCGCTACGGCTACGAAATTACCTACGCGCTCTGCTACAATAAAATGATTTGCTACGAATCATAATACACTAGGCACTCGTCACTTTTATAGATTTCAATAAAAAATCACTCAAAAATAAATTGAATTTTAAACTCGTAGGGAGATTTTATTGGTGCTTACTTCTGGCTAATGGATCAAATTCATTTTATATTGCTTAGGGCAATATTACGAAGGGAATGTTGATTGACTATTGATTGTGATGGCGGAATTCCTCACATGTTGGGTGTATTTGCTTTTCAATTGCTACATAACAGGTTTTTATTCAAGGAGAACCGAACATATAAAATGGCGCTTTTTATTAACTAGACCGTGAATTTGATAATGTTTTGTGTTAAAATAAAAGTAAAAATGGACTTACATTTAAAAAAACCTGCCTATTGGAAAAGGATTATGAAGGAATGAGTTTTTAAACATAAATAAAAGTGAAATATTTAATGTAAGTAAATGAATAACGTAATTAAAACTATACTATACTTGTGAAAAGGTTGGTTACACTAATACAAGCCTCGGTGGTGTAGTGGTATGTGCACTCGCCTGCCAAGACTGACATCTCGGGTCGAGCGCAGTTTCCTACTTTTCAAACATGGCTAACCCGCATAAGGCAAGAGTGGTGATTACACCTAATATTCCTCAGTGTACTGATATTTTTGGTGAGATGAGGCCTTTGCCCAGGAGTGACACATTAAAGGTTAATACTTTTTATACATGAATGTACATTTCGATTTTTTTTTCTATACACAGTACAGCTGTCTTACACCGTAATAAATAGTACAAAAACTTTACCAAAAAACCGGTGATTCAATCAGGAAGGAGGTTTTTATAATTAAGATATCTTTGAATGAAACATAGTTTACAATTAAAACATTTTTCTAAGTACTAAAAGTACTTAAACACTCCCTAAAATATTTAATAACATAATGACCTCCCCAAACGCTAGAACAAACTCACGTCAGAGAATCTTTGAATTATTGTTGCCCACTCAAATCTTATGAATTATTGCGCTGGTGTTCACTCTCGCCGCGTGTATGGGCTGAATGTTTTAAATGTTGCGTACAAAATATTTATCGTGTGTACTGTGGTGTGAAAAAAGAGGAACAGGTGGGTTCGCTGATTAGGGTTAAGATACACTGGATTAGAAAAGAATAAGCCTACTGTACAAAGGGTAAAACACGTCTAGAACTTTGAATTTAAGTTCAATGACTACCAGTAAATTAGATTCCATAACAATAGCTTAGTTAGAGCTTAGTTTGGGTCTTATTAACCGTGTGCAAATTCGTCCAGTCAAAATAAAATGTATTTTATTAACCATATAAACATACACTTCTTTCTTTTTATAGTTTGTAAAACTATCTTCCTTCTAAAAAACGCCACTTTGGAATTTAGGTGATAGGTCAAAATACGTGGCAATTAACGGGTTGCAGGTGTAAGTACCTATAAGTGCTTCGTTCGCTTATTTCAATCTATTTCAGTCATTGAACTTCGTCTTCAGATTAGGATATCAGACTTAAAACCCTTCTCTGTTCTACTACGAACATCTAATTAGGTGACTACTGTAATCACTTGACCGTGTGGCCTATTACCGTATTCTTTTCAGTGCAACGTGCCGTGACGTTTGACTACGTAGTACTATTTAGTAATCTGTGGTTTGACGTCGTTCATTTAAAAGGTACACTTTAAACTTATCACACTTCTTTCTGATGTTATGATGTTTATATTATTTTAAATCACCCACCCATTTCCAGGTCGTGCGAAAAATTGTTTCCTACGTTTCAATCATGGCTCGGGATGATCACCAACCAGCACAGCAAGCGTTGTGATTACGTCTAATCCTTCTCACTGTACTGATAACTTCACTGGCAAGAGAGGCCTTTGACGCAATAGGACAATATACATAGATATTTTTTTCTTTTTTGTTACTTCACCCGTTGTACCGATACCCTTACCTAGAGATACAGTTACCGTCTCACGCTAGACATTAATAAAAGATTCTCCAGGAAATAAATGTGAAGGACAGTCTCTGTTGTGTGTGTACTAAGTTCAGTGTGAGGTGAATTCGCAATACAACACAGTACTAACTTACTACGCTGGGAATATATGTGTATTACTTTATCTGGGAAGTGGAGTTCTTTAAGGGTTGCCTCTTGTCCAATTTTTGTTATATCTATCGTCCCACCACTCGATGGCATATTAAGGAATCGTTTCATGAGCGATCGATTGATTCTGAGAAAGGGAAAAAATAATTTTATATACGACGTGTGACTTGTGCGTTAAATAAAAGGCCGTTGTTTTGTTTTTTTTATATTTATCTCGTACGTTTTGTGAACGTTTTAGTAACTTTATGACAAAATATCTAATCTTCTTCTTCATCGAGTGGATGGTCAACCTGATCAATCCTGGTGTTAGAGTTATTGAGCCGCCAAAGGCCTCTGACATGGCTCATATAACGACTACTATCCGTAGAAAGTAACCGGGACCGACGGCTTAACGTGCCCTACGAAGCACGGAATCGTCTTACTTTTCGGGCAATCAGGTGATTCAGCCTGCAATGCCCTAACCAAACTGAGGACAGTCTCACAATGAGATTTTTGAGAGATATTGTCGACGGATGAATGATTAATGATTTAATTTAATAAATAATTCATTAAAAGAAACGAAACATTCCAAAACAAAACCAGACAACGAAACCGAAACTTACCTTTTGCTGTACGGAAGCAAAAACCCGCTGGAGATGCCAAGTCTTGAGTACCCGAACCCGTAACGAATCTGTTTTTGCGAACAAAACTAGACATATCTCGAAAGCCTTATCTCTACAAAATTCGGTATAACATAATGAAAAGCCAGCACAAAAAGAGCCCGCTTTATTATTTCACGGACATATCAAAATGCTGCATCACTATTTCACAAAACCGGCTAAAATATACGCGAGGCACACTTATCTTAAATCACATTCATAATTCAAATAGCCGGTCTCTGCTTTGTTCTGGTTGAAATCTTTGCGGCCCCAGTGAAGGCTCGTCGCAAATTTTATTTCCATTTGTTTTGTGGCCTTTGTCCATGAAAAACAAGGTAGGGTGTTAAATAATAAAAAAGGTAAGGAATAACATCTCTGAAGTTAATTTGGCGGCCGCTTAAAATGAAACCCTGAAATGTTCGCCGTTTTAAAGTTGCGTTTTGTTTTGCTTTTTATTATGTGGTGTTTTTAATCCTGCTGCGGGCTTAAATGGCATTTTCTAAAAAGTATTTTTCAATATAAAGGTTAAGAAGTAGTTTCCTTTTTCAGTGCTTATTATTTTGGTGTTTAATTGATGGGTTATTAATAGTTAATCCTTGGTTTTTGCCTAAAGCTCGTCTCAGTGACGTCGAATGCTTCCATATGAGTGATTTTGACATCTCCGAGCCGTTGCATATATGCTTGTCCGACATCAACTGCAACTTAACAGGCCTCAAGATTAGTTATTGTAGAGCAATTAATATATAAATCTAATAAAATGCTGTTTGAATAGTTCTATTTATATGAAATTACTCTAGCGAAATAATTTACTTATTATAAAATAGATAGATAGATTAAAAGTTAGCAAAAAACATTTTTTGCATAAAAAATAGAGCAAACATTTTATACAAATTTCCTTCAACACATCTCGTTCATTCAATTCCGCGCCAAAAGAACGATCTCTAACTGATACATTCACTCTTTCAAAATGGCTTCCAGTTTTCATTCAAACACAGATGGAATCTAATCCTAGATTCAGTTCTGTAGAAGCAGTCATTTAACACATTGTCCCCTAGTTTAGCGAGCAATGGAAATAAAGGCGTATGTACTCTTGGCATTTGTTTCCTTCCAGAAGATGTATTTCGGATGAGCTTCGGTATATCTCCAGTTAGTGTGCAGTGACACAGTGATGCTTAAGTTGATGAACAATGTTGGCGGTTTTACTTTGTTGTATGTTGTAGGTCGCTATGAGTATTTTTTATTAAACAAAATATATGTTTATTTTGAAGTATGTTAAAATAATTAGAAGACAAGTTAGGTAAAGACATGTTTTAAGTACCTACATATGAATAACATTAAATGTTACCGAGACGAAATTTTGTCTCACGTTAGACATTTGAAAGCAATATTCAACTTTAAATTAAGTATTTGATAACAAATTCCAATGCTTGTTGTTATTCAAAACATCTCGTATTCTACAAAGAATTAAAATTTAAATCCCCTTTAAAGAACTTGGTTCAAATAAACGAAACCTTCATTAATTTAAATGAACTTTTCGAAACTTTGTACCATTTTCAGTGTACGAAAGTTGTTCAACTTTAAAACCTGTGTGTACAGAATAAAGTATTGTCATTAAGAACGTGGTAATCTGTTTTTATTGTCTCGCCGCTAATGGCACCATTTTTACTCGCGGTTACGTAATAAGTATGAAAATTAATATTTATACGTACACATGATGTGTAAATGTGATATAGTGGTTAGCGTTGTGGCTTTGCAAAGCGTAATAAATATTATTTGGGTTTTTGAATAACGTACTGCTTTTTTTGCAACATGGGTTTCAAACTGTTATGTGACTGAGATGGCTATTCAACTGTTTGTATGTTTATCTCTTTCTAATATTACTTGAATATATACTTTTCAATTAAATAAAAATGAAGAAAAAGCAACTGAGCAAAACGCTATACTTTTTATACTTTTTCTTGCATAAACAAGTAAATGTTTAGTTTCTGCTCCAGTGAAAGAAAATAATATCTGATAGTAAAATTTTCCACTTACCGACATTTCTCGAAGTAAATCATGGTTTCATTAACAGGAAAAACTAGAGAATTAATTGATGAATGTTTACTCATTCCTAAGAAAAAACTCATTCAGTGAAATAGCCTTTTATATGAAAGAACTTTATCTAGAAACGCTGTAATTAATTAAATTGATCCTGTATTATATGACTTCCGACGCTAGCATAGCCATAGGCTTATGCTATGCCATGTTGGCATGGTTATAGTGAAAAAGCATAACCTTGTACTTAAAAACTGTCTATACATAGACTATTAGGAAAAGTATTTTGTTAATTAGCTTGTTTTTACTTTTTTGTACTTTCATAAGTATTAGTCTGTAATGTCTCACTGCTGGGCTAAGGCCTCTGATCTCACTGAAGATATCAGTACAGTGAGGAGGTTTTGGGCAAAATCACCACGCTTGCCAAACGCGGGTTGGTGATCTCAAATCCGAGCCATGTTTGAAAAGTAGGAAACATGTTTTCATTCGATCCGGGAATTGAACCCGGGTCCTCAGTCTTGGCAGGCGAGTGCACATACCACTAGACTACCGAGGCGTAAAAAAATGTATGTGGCAGTTATAAAGAATAAACATACAATATAATAACTAAAAATTACAGGATTTCAAGGATATGGGCAAAAGGTAAGGGTCTCAGCTGTGTTTTGTGCGGACAGAGTTTACACAACGCTCTGTTTCAGACCTTCCTGATTCCCCCAGGTCTTAGGTGGGAGTGAGACAGCATTGAGACACATCAAACGCCTCATACAACATGCGTTGACAGCTACGTTAGATAAAATTAGTCATGCGGAGGATTCAAATTGTAGCTCTCAAGGCATGTTGCATGCGGCGGTTGACCTAGTCTAATAGCACCTTTAAGGGAACGCGGTAGTGCACTTGAGGCACAATAAAACACTCAAGGTATCCGTCATAAAAACCATCAATTTATTTACATTTTTTAATTATATATGTACATATTTACAGATTACATGAAAATGTAATTTTATATTGAATTATAAATATTAATTGAACTTTATATACATTCTCTGAAACCTTTATAAAACTATTATTTTCAATACGTACTGAGAAATAAGAATATTAAATATTGTTTATATATTAAATATATATATATGTTTTATATTAAATATATATATGTTATATATATATGTTTTATAGATATACACCTTAACTGGTACGAAATAAAGTCTACTATCAAATTAATAACCGTAATTCCTATAATGAATCGCACATATTGTTGCAATGAAGTAAATTGAATCAATTCTTAATGAATGAATATTTTCATACGAATACATTGTCAAACTTAAGTTGATAAGTTTCTTTACAACACACAGTTTCAGAGTAATTCTATTAATAATCCGTTGCATATATTACATAAATCTATTTTAATTACATAAATTTTTAATAACATGTCACTTAAAATTATTTTAATAATATATGTAAAATAATAACATATCTACGCAATCAATAAAAATAAGTTATTTAACACAATAAGAATCTACTACAGTTGTATAATTATATCGAAGTTATAAAGTGGGCTACTGACGATGCGCACTATTTATCGAAAATTATATGGTTACTTGTTAAAACGGGAACTTACGTACGACGGAGGTTACAGATGAGTGTCCCTCAACACGTTTCTGTCA
Organism: Cyclophora punctaria; assembly: GCA_951394245.1. Lineage (NCBI taxonomy): Eukaryota > Metazoa > Arthropoda > Insecta > Lepidoptera > Geometridae > Cyclophora > Cyclophora punctaria. The sequence goes on from OX596184.1 coordinate 7,795,433, forward strand.
CATACGGTGACCTTCATCAGGAGGTGGGTGAAGCGCTTGCGACAGCGTTTCCCGCACTGTGCGGGTAGAGACGCATCAGACATCAACGTACGTTTCAATTAATAGTAAAATTATATGGTGATAAATAATAATATTTATTCATTATTATATTAATTATAGACCTTTGCCTTGAATTGTAATTTTCTCATCACTAAACCTTTTCCTTTTCAAAAGGAATTGTTTTTGGGTGAGAATTAGGCCATTATTGTTACTATTTTACGTAACTAATAAAATAAAGTGACTATAGTGTGATTTAGACAGAACATTTTCTTTAGCAAATGTAGGTATTATTGTTAGTTGACTAGGTAACCAGACCACAACGAACCAAAACAAGTTGTGCTATTGATTTAGCAGACACTATTTCCGGATTCACCTGTTTGTTACTGTTATACTAAGTATTAGTTAGAAACTGGAAACGCACCGTTAATAGCCAGCTTTACATTCACATTCTATTATGCATAAAGGTCTTATTCATAAACGCTTATTAACAGCACTTTAGCTATCGAATGCTTTGTCCCTTTCCTGACATACAGCTGTTTGCCAAAGAGCGAAAGAGACAAAACACTTTAAATCAGTGATTTAGTTATGGAGCGTTTATGAATTAGTCTGTAAAAATATAGAGCATAGAAAATATAATATCAATTAACTATCTATAGATACCTAAAACACCAAACTAAACATAGATTAAGTATAATTGCATCCCACAAATATGAAATATCTGTAGCCGGAAACACATTACCGGATGGCTGACACGACCCTAGAAAACGTCCGCGACTTCAATAATTTCGTTCAATAATCCACACAGATTAGTGTACAATCATTTTTTTCTAACGGGAATTAGTGTAGTGCTTACGTAGTTTGACTAAGCGATGTTAGTTCATTGCGATTGTTAAGCATCGTACAGTTAGTGGTATTTCTATCTGAGATATCTCGCTAGCGTGCTTCGAAGGGTACGTACAATTGTCAGTCACGGATGTTTCAACGAATAGACTATGTTGGAGGCCTTTAGGCGGTCTAAAGCGACAACAGGGTTGGCCACTAACCTACACGAGCTTACTTACGGGAATTAAAACGTGTACTAAGGTTGCAAAAACCAAAGACAATACTTTCTATAGAGGTTTTCCCCCTGAAATGGGATAAAGATGGAATCAAATCATTAAACCTTTTTCCTCTCTAGAAGAAATTAACTTTGGTTAGAAAATCAGCCGTATTAGTTCACCTTTTAAATCTCATAAGGCAAAATATATTGTATATTCATTAGGCCTTCCTCACTGTTTATACGACTTTGACTCTAATGCATAAGTACTGTAAGGCCTGAATTCCTCTGTTGCGGACGTCAGTTGCGCGAACGAAAAGACATTGAGTTCTTTAGAGGACCACACTGTGACTAAGCGTCATAATATGATCGGTAGCATGTAGTATGGCGCTACAAAAGTTGACATTAGCCAACGTTATTACGAAACTATAGTAACTATAGTTGTTACGAAACTATAGTACTTGAAGGTTCAACACAATACGTATGAAAATGTACTTGAAGCTCTTTCTGATAATAGCAGAATGGTTGTACGACCATGATTGTAATTTGATTACCAGCAACAAATTGGTAGCGCAACCAATTAGATACACAGTAAGGTATCATCCATACGTTTTTTGGTGGCGCCACTATTGTATCTCAGTAAGCTCGGGCCGTTGAAGTGTAATGGATCTATATATATGTCAGTAACATCTGTCAATACGTTTCCGACTTAACCATCTATAAACCAGTACATAAACGATTAAACATTATATACAATATATAATGAAACATTTAAATATCAGTCTGCAGTGTAAAATATAACTACTTACATTGACATAAGGTTCTAATCTATGTTGGTTCTTCGAGTTGGTTATGTAAAGAGTTTGTGGTTAATGACGTGGTTGATGACGTCATTGGCATGAGGTCTTCGTCCAGGGTGGTCAGTTGGGAGTATTGGGCTTTAGGGAACAGCTTCCGGTGTTTACGACGCCTGGTTTTGAGCTGTGGATATCGAAAACTGTTAGCTTTGGGGCCGTTGATACATCTTATAACGTGCAGCTCGGCCCCTACTTGGATGGGTGGCCGATAGTGGCATTTCTATCTGAGCGCCACCGTGCTTCGGAGGGCACGTTAAGCAGTCGGTCCCGGTTGTTTCAATCGTCAGACTATGTTGGAGGCCTTTAGGCGGTCTAAAAACTCTGACACCAGGGTTGGCTTCTACTCGAATTGAATCTTGATTCGAAATCCTGATCGAACATACAAACAAACATAATTTTTCTTTCTCTTTAATATTAAAATGGATATTTACCTTCACAGCAGCAATGACAGCTGCCACAGCCATCAAACTAGCAGTAACACTCCATGCAACCAGTAACCTTCTGTCCAGCAAAGCGTTGTCGCTCTTCGGCCCTTCCTCAAAGAACGAAGCGGCAACGCGCGGTCTTATGTTCTCAGATATACGTCTTTTACCAGCCGATGAGCCGTTGAGACATCCTCCTGTAATTAAAGTGTTAGTAAGTATCTTTTACTTTTCAAACATGGCTCGGGTTTGAGCAAGCCTTTAGCAAGCGTCGTGATTATGCCTCACTGGACTGATATCTTCAGTGAGACGAGAGGCCTTTGCCCAGCAGTGGGACATTACAGGCTAATAGTACAGAAATTTAAATTTAAGTGTAGCATTAAACAACGTCTCTGCTTGCGTACAAATGACTAAAAATTACCCGTGCAAAACAATGCACATTTTTCGAGGAGTTTGGTCGTCTTCAGACTTTTATCTCTATCTGGCTAACAATAATAATAATAAGAAAGATAAGCAGAAAGTCTCACCCATATCCTTATCGCAATGACAGCAGTCAGTTGTTTGGACAACATTTAAATACATGGTCACCTTACTTTCCGTACAACACGGCAAACACTTGTAATTTATCCTAAAAATAATAATTTTAATTACACACACATGAAATCGAAATAAAACTCCTTCACGATCTATTTTTAAATTAAGTAAAAAAGCTGCGATGCGATTGGTCCATTATAATTTACCTCATTTAAAACCTTTTGACAGTTCCAATTTCAAAATTAACCTCGTATTCGAAATATTGAACAACTTTAAATAGAACATAATAAGCTACCTAACGTAGGAAACAAGCTTAAATTGGCCAACTATGAAAGCCAAAAAGTTCCCTACCATTTGAAATAAATTAGCGTACTTCATAAATAATTCAGTATCCTTAAAGAAGTAGAACTCCTAAAAAATAGTCCACAGCTATAAAACAGGAGTTCGTTACTCAAGTCAGTTAAAAATAACAAATGTATGTACATGAAATTACCCTAAATAGGCAGTAAAACAGTGGAATAAAACTTGTATACAATTTATTATTGTTGTACTAGTTGTCATGAGTAGAATACTAACAAGTTGTTATTGGAGTGATTCACAAATCACCCTGTAGAATATCTTGTGTACAAATTACAGATATTGCTATGAATATTTTACACGATATTTGATCCAAGGGGTATTGTTATTAGAGATTGTGATTGTGAGTTGCATGGACTTAGCTTGTTTGTTGGTATATTTCAGTGATGGCACAATTTTCAAATGATTGTGAGTATATTTATGAGTTTAAGAGAGAGAGAAGTCTAAAAACCGGTTCCGAAAAGCTGCTTTACTTTTTGTCTCTATTCGGCTATTGATTAAAATTATTAAATATTGTGAATCCGATTGGTTTTAGGTATCATGTCGTGGTGACGCGAACATACTTATGGTTACAGTTATACGTTGTTTAACATTTCAAAGATAGAAAAAAGTGAAAAGCACTCCATCACACAAGAGTCAAGACAAGAGTCCAACTCTTATTTTTTAAGAGGGAACTTTAAAAACTCACCTATCTAACCGAAGCGGGTGCGCACACGTAACACAATTAGTGGTACCAGGGCCCGAACACGATCGGCAACTATCATGGCAAGGGCGGCAAGTTCTCGTCCTGGCTTCGTAGTACTGAGAACTAAGGCACTCCACACACAATCCACTCTCGAGCGAGAAATGAGGCGGGCAGGATGTACACTGCTGAGGCCCTGCCCCGTGGCAGTCTTGGCAGTAGTGATGGCAGCGACGGCAACTCTCCTTCCACGGGAAAAAGTTTTGAGGACATTCTGGCCTACATTCCCCTGCTGCGAGCCTCCAATCAGGTGGGCAAGACGCGCATTGATCTCTGCGAGGTCCCGTACAAGTCTCGCACGACAAATAACACTTGGAACAGGTGCCTTCATCAGGGTAGTACCCAGGAGCACAAGTAGCTCTGCAAGTCCCGGATTGTAACCTCAAAGCGCCAGCACATGCTGTACAGTTCAGTCTTGAAACGCATGTGGTGCACGTATGAGGGCAAAACGAACATTTTCCCGCGGTTTGGTAAAAGCCTTGGCCACACTCAGCAACACACCTGAGAAATAAACTCCATTGTAAATTGAAGTGAAAAAATTATTAAGAAACATAAAAATAAATTAGGCCAGTTACCTTGATCCCTGCAATAACAATGGACTGGAGCAAGACAAACAGTCCCATTCGTTTGGTCCGCTACATTTCTCGCAGGTCGAATGACAATTTTTACATCGACCTCCCTCGTAATATTCACCTGAGAACAGATGTCTTACTTAATACACACCATTTGTCTACGAACCCAATACACTAAAGGAAATACAAAGCTACTTACTAGTATCACATTTATCATTTCCGTCCGGCAAACAATTTCCTCCTTTGGTTAAAACCCATTTCTTTTCACAGTTATAACAAACACCGTTAGAACATGCCAAACATCCAATAGGACATCTGAAATAAAAACAACACTTTATTGGTCACATAAACCCTTTGCGGCTCGATAATAAACTCAAATATTCAACATAAATGAGCGAGCAACATTTACATTAAAAGACGTATGTTAGGCAAACAGAATGTAAAGATAAATTACCATAACAATAACACTTACGCCAAACATTCCCTTCTTTGTGTGTCCGCATAATATCCTGTAGGGCATTTAGGTAGGCAGCGGTTCTTGAATGCGAAATTACCTATTTTGCACGAGACACATTCCGTCTCGGTAGCACCGCGACAAGATTCACACGTTTCGTGACATTGCATACAGCCAAAATCATCTTTTTGATAAGTGCCTGGTGGGCATGTTGCCAAACATGATCCGTTGTATAAAACATAGCTATGAGCGCAAGACGAACACATATCTGCCTTTTCGGAACATGTATCGCAATGCTCCGCGCATGGGAAGCAGGCATTGGCGTCGGGATCTTCGTAATAGCCGTCTGGACATTGTTGGAGACACACAGCCAAGTCTATGACAAGGAGATGAGCGGGTGCACAAGTCAGGCACGAGTCCTGGCCCGCGCCGGCGCAAGTCTCACACGACTCATGGCAAGGCCAACACACCCCTCCTTGATTAACAAAGCTCCTGGGAGGACATCTTGAGACGCAAGAATTATCTAAACGATAATGTTTACAAGCAACACATTGCGTCGGCCCTTTGCCGTAACACCCCTGCGAATCACATTCAGGGTCGCACATTCTCTGTACTTGCTTGTCATTCGCATCAGCCAAAACATTTTTACGCTGCGCCGAAGGAATGTTTTTGGGGTAATTGCGACGGTCTGAAATGCCGAGCTCGATTTCGTTGAGGAATTGCGAGTATTCCGACGCATCGTAAACGTCGTTGATATGATATACTTTTTTCTCTTGGTAAACATTGTTAGAATTAAAATATCCTTTATGTCGTAATCGAATTGGGTTCACGGCCGTGCCGTAAAATATTAACTGCCATTTCTTCAATATACCGGGCTGGGTGACGTGGTTGTTACCTGTGTTTAATATCTGAAGGGTCCAACGACCCTCGGCGTTTTCTCCCCAAAAATGAACGCTTAAAAACGGCCAATCGTCGAAGTTGGAACTGGTGGCATCGTGCGTTCTCTCGAACAATAGGGTGGAAGTCGTTCCCATAGGCGACGTTAGCAATATCCGTAAATTTCCTCGTGGGAAAAAGCTTAGTGAAATTTTACATTGAACGTGTTCCAAAAATCTGACCTCATTCGACGTCCCGCTGCATCCATTCACATCCATATGAACTGATATAGTATATCCGAAAGATGTTTCAATCGACTTATCCTCATTTATTTCCTGCGACTTACAAATGTGTTGTGGCGGCACACTGGTCCATTGTTCAGCGAGTGTCACCATTTGAGCGGCGTCCATTAGTCCGTATCCGAATTTATGGCTTACTTTTCGCTTTACTCCGTTCACTATCCAACCTTCTTCTTTTTCTAAAGGCTGTGATCTCGAAGTCATTACGATCAAATGTTGGATGTCCCTCCACGTTAGTAAAGGGTTGGCTTCTAATGCTAGAGCGCATATTCCCGCAGCTAATGGGGCCGACGCGGAAGTGCCTGTGTGGTCGAGTGTACACATATGGTCGGGTCTTAATTGCACATCCATATCGACGGTCGCCACACTTTTATCCTTGCCCGGTGTCCCCGAACTATAAGTTGACGCTATCGTCGACGAACATTCTTCTAAATACCATGGTTTATATCCCCCTTGAGTCGCACTCGATATAGATATAGTAAATATACTGTTCGCGTATCCATCGCAATTGCAAGAGTCGGTATGCCTTCCTCCGTTTCCTGAAGCCCATATAAATATAGAGCCTTTGCCCCCTCTTCCGTTCGTCACCCCGTTTATAAAAGCTCTGTAACAAAAGGTTTTAATGAGCTTGCTTAGAGGTTAGAGCTAGCCTATTGGCGGTGCAATTAGACGTACCTTCTGGCTAGCGGTCCGGGTCCGTCGACTGTTTTCCCGTCGTCTTCCGGGCCCCAGGAGGCGCTGTAGATGTCTATGTGGTGGGTGTTGAAGCCGAGCGCCTGCGCCTCGACCGCGTCGTTGACGAGCCCGTCAAGCATCCTGACCCCGCCGATGCTGGCATTGTATGCGATCCCGACGCCGCAGTATCGGTTGTAGGCGACAGCTGCCACTTCCCCGGCGCAACGAGTGCCATGTTTATTGTCACCATTGTCTTGCGGCGTCGGGTCTGTGTCATTCCCGTTTATATCGGTCGAGGCGGCGGGATCCTACAATATTTTCTATTCAGTACACGACGCTTAAGACAATAAGGCTCTATTATACAATGTATTGAAGGTTTTCCTTGTCATGTTTAAACGGGAATATTTTTATGAGTTTGTTTTGTTGTTATTAAGGAAACAATAATGTTTACTTACGTAATTCGCCGCTAGATCGGGATGGTTGGCTTGGATGCCGTCGTCTAATATCGTTATAACTACACCTTTCCCTGTATATCCCTTCCTCCACGCATACCCTACGTTCATGTCCAAGCCATCTGCCGCGCCGCCGTTCTGCAATAAGGTTCTTATATTAAAAATCAGCCAATCCCGGATCAATCACATTTATCGATTATCTTATTCGTTAAAAGAAATAGGTCACAATGTGAGTTACATTGTTCGGTCGGTCGTAAACTGAGCTAATTAGTTACGTGAGACTGGAACACAACAATAAACAAACAACGAATTTACTTCGGAGAAGTGTTTATATAGTATAAAACGGCCAATAAACTATTCATAATACGTATAGCCGCAAACCGTTCCGGGAACCACAATCGCTTCGAGATTACTTTTATTCCCGGGCACTCATAAAAACTCATTTTCCCAAAAAAACATACAACAAAACTTTTTTATCACATCATTTCAAACACTCAAACGTCATAAGTAAGATATAAAATACTTTACTTCCTTTTGATCTTGGCAACTATTGAATTAGTTAGTTTACTCCAATTGTACTTTGTTAGAGATAAAATTGCTCCAAGTCCTTGCGATCGTTATGCCCCAATGCCTTTTGTCTGAGTTCTTTGAACCCTTTACTTTACGTACAGATAATTTCAAATAAATTATGCATACAATATGCTATTACAGTAAGTAGTATATCGTTATCAATATTTGAGGTAGAGGCAATAAACCTTGAGTCTTCATGGAATAATTCATTTGATGTTTAATGGAAGTATTTTGATTTTTATTATTATTTTTGTTAATAAAATATAATGTACTAGCAGCGCCCCGCGGTTTTACCCGCGTTGTGCCGGTTTCCGTGGGAATATCGGGATTTTTTTTACGTAAAACCTTTCTCTTGAATCACTCTACCTATTACAAAAAACCGCATCAAAATCCGTTGCGTAATTTTAAGGATTTAAGCATACAGACAAACAGACAAACGACAAACAGACGCGACTTTGTTTTATACTATGTAATGATGTTTCACTGTAAAAAATGTATAATATACAATATTCATATTATATGAACTAACTATCTGTGAATGTTATAGCGTTTATACTCAGATCTTTAATCGTATATATTTTCTTCTCGAAGATCGAAGTCATCATTCGTAAGTAACGAACAACGATAAATGTAATTTGACAAGCCCGTTGGCACAGTGGCAGTGAGTGCGCTTACTGTGTCGGGGGTTGCGGGTTCGATCCCCGCCCGGAGTCAACAATATGTGAAGACATAGTTGTTGGCGACGACGTCTGGGTGTCAATAAATATTCTTATAAAGTATTTGTGTTTGTATATGTAGTAGTATCAGTGAGTTAGATTCCATAACACAAACTTAGAGCTTACTTTGGGTCTAATTAACCGTGAGTGAATTTGTCCAGGTTTATTATCATTATATTAATTTGACATGTGTCACGTTAATGTTCTTTAACACTCATCAAATCAGAGCTTGCTCTCGCTAATTCCAAACATCGCTCCTTAATTTACAACACACCTTAATATAACTAAACTACTACATCTAATTATAAAGATAATTCCGAATAATATGAACCATGTTATATAATAACAATGTTTATTTAACGTTTGATTAGACTAATTAAGTATTAAGTTAGGATATCATGTTCTAACTAATTCACTAACACTTGAGATGATAATCTTAATTAGGCTATTTCTGTTACATTATTCTATGTTTATACTAGTAGCGCATCGCGTTTTTACCCGCATCGTACGTGTTCCCGCAAGAATTTTGGGATTAAGTGTATCAAATGTGTTATTCTAATGTGTAGCCTATTATTATTGCTAAGTTTTATCCAGATCCACTCAGTAGTTTTTTCGTGAAATAGTAACAAAGATACATACGTATATCCTCACAAACATTCGCATTTATAATGTCAGTATAACTACAAAATCGGATGAGTTGAAACCATAATTTAATTTTGTATGCTCCTTTTAATTCATATATTTGTAAAACCACGCAGTTCTTCTCTGTTTCTATGAATATTTCCATTTGAATAATTCGCATATATATTGTTGACTCCGGGCGGGAATTGAACCCGTAACCCCATATTTATATAAAGGTCGCTGACATCAATGGCATAGCTATGAGATTAAGATTAAACGTTATCAAGTACCGTATGTATATTTAAGTGTTTGAAACCGAACTATACATAAGATGCATTCTAATCTAAGTTAATAAAATTTTGGTTACCTACTTATGCCTATGCCTTTTCAATAGGCCCGTGCTTTGTTAATTTTGATTTTATTGATTAGTGTACCATCGTTGCTATGATACGTTGCAAGCTAAGTTTAACATGATTGGATGATACTAAACGTAGTATAGTAACAGGATAGCATAGCTACGGTAAAAAGGCGCCCCAAGCTTCAGGTCAGGCTATAAAACATTTGAGGTTTTTGTAATGGTCTAATTGAAACAACCGGGAACTAAGTCTGATAAATTATTTGTTGAAACGGGAACTTACGTACGACGGAGGTTCCCGTTTCAACAAAAAATAATGACATTGACGTACGTTTCAATTAATCTATACTAATATTATAAAGCTGAAGAGTTTGTTTTGTTTGTTTGTTTGTTTGTTTGTTTGTTTGTTTGTTTGTTTGTTTGTTTGTTTGTTTGTTTGTTTGTTTAAACGCGCTAATCTCAGAAACTACTGAACCGATTTGAATAATTATTTCACTGTTAGATAGTCTATTTATCGAAGAAGGCTATAGGCTACATTTTATCCCGAAATTCCCACGGGAACGGGCACAACGCGGGTAGAACCGCGGGGCGCTGCTAGTGGTAAAATAAGTATGATTGTTTGTAGCCAATCCTTGTATCGGAGTTTTAGACCGCCTAAAGACCTCCAACATGGTCTATCTAATCAGAAACTAAAATCCACATGTTCGCTTTAGGTAACGTAATGTTTAACGATAACGTCTGCGCTCAGAATGAAACTTTCTATCTAATCAGAAACTAAAATCCACATGTTCGCTTTAGGTAACGTAATGTTTAACGATAACGTCTGCGCTCAGAATGAAACTTTCTATCTAATCAGAAACTAAAATCCACATGTTCGCTTTAGGTAACGTAATGTTTAACGATAACGTCTGTGCTCAGAATGAAACTTTCTATCTAATCAGAAACTAAAATCCACATGTTCGCTTTAGGTAACGTAATGTTTAACGATAACGTCTGTGCTCAGAATGAAACTTTCTATCTAATCAGAAACTAAAATCCACATGTTCGCTTTAGGTAACGTAATGTTTAACGATAACGTCTGTGCTCAGAATGAAACTTTCGGCCACCCATCCAAACAGTGAGTTCAATAAACGTTGCTTAACACACAAACTATGCCAAGACTACGTTTGATAAAGTTTTATATCTTGTTTTGATACTTAATGGACTCTCGATGTTATAGACCGGCGTATATTGTGTTTACGAGTTTCCAATGTTCTTATTACAACAATATCGGGTTGTATATATCGATATTGAATGTGATAGGTTTGCACTGAACGCAATCTGAGCAAGAAACTTAAAGTTTTATAGGAAAAACTGCTATATAACGTCAACCAACTTATTGAAATAATATATGAGGGAAATAATATATGATATGCTTTATGCATATCTATGACACCCTGTTTTCCCGTTAAAAGTTTCTTAATCGGGATCTTCAAGGGTGAGGTGTATTAACAGTTGAGTCTTTGTAACTAGGAAGTCAATGAACTGAAATTGAATTTCTAAAAATCATGATTTTTGTACACTTTTAACAACTTGGAATGCTACGCTACTACGCCACTATGCTACGACCGCTACGACGTAGTATTTGTAGCGTAGTATGACTAAACTCATCGTAATTTTTGTGTAACTTACAGCTGGAACACGTCTTATTGCTTAGGTGGGTAAAAGTTGTATTTTTTTCCAAGTGCTACCGTGTTTTTTAGGAACGTTAAATTGTCGGTCACGATTGTTTCAACCTTCAGATAATGTGGGACGATTTTAAGCGGTCTAAAAGCCCGGACACCAAGGTTTGTCACTAGAATATACTAACTTAATTCCAATGGATATTTCGGGATAAAAAGTAACTAATGTGTAATTCAAAACTCTAATCCTTTTTTGTACCAATTTTAATTCAGATCCTATCAGTTTTCCTTTTTTTTCTGATCCGTTTTCGCGAAAACGGAACATATACCACTCAATCATCCATACATTCTCACAAATGTTACTAGCCGCGCCCCGCTGTGTTACCCGCGTTGTACCCGTTCCTGCGAGGATTTCGGGATAAAATGTATCCCATATGTTATTCTAATGTATAATCTATATTACTGTAAAGTTTCAACCAAATCCGTCCAGTAATTTTTGCGTGAAAGAGTAAGAAACATACATCCATACATCCATCCTCACTTTCACATTTATAATATTAGTAGGACGTAAGATTACCGTACCAAGTACCACTGCTCTTTGAACAGCGGGTCCGGGAACGACGGCGTGCTGGACTGCCTCATCACCACCCTCGCCTCCGAGTAGTCCCTCTTGGTCCGCCGCAACTCTTTCTGTTGCATCACCCATCTCACCTAAACAGATAGACATAGATAAAATGAACAGCGTACCTTGGGTATAACAACCATCTATACTAATATTATAGAGAGGTAAAGTTTGTAACTTTGTTTGTTTTTTTGTAAGGGTTAATCTCAGAAACTACTGATCCGATTTGTTTATTTGTTTTTGTTATGGATAGTCTCGTTCAACTAAAAGGTTATCTATACTAATATTATAAAGCTGAAGAGTTTGTTTTGTTTGTTTGTTTGTTTGTTTGTTTGTTTGTTTGTTTGTTTAAACGCGCTAATCTCAGAAACTACTGAACCGATTTGAATAATTCTTTCACTGTTAGATAGTCTATTTATCGAGGAAGGCTATAGGCTACATTTTATCCCGAAATTCCCACGGGAACGGGCACAACGCGGGTAAAACCGCGGGGCGCTGCTAGTAGGTTATATTTTCATCCCGAAATTCTTAAGAGAACGGGTACAACGCGGGTAAACCGTGGGGAAATGCTAGTTTATAATGAAAACTTTTGGCAAGCCATTACAAAAGTTATTATTATTCAAATCGAATCGATAGTTATTGAGATTAGAGTTTATCATATAAAGTATTCATAGTATGAATAGCAGCGCCCCGCGGTTTTACCCACGTTGTACTCGATCCCGTGGGAATTCCAGGATGAAAAGTAGTATAACTTTCCCGTTGAATGTGGCTATCCATTAGAAAAATAATTTTTCAAATCGGACCAGTAGTCCCTGAGATTAGCGCGTTCAAACAAACAACTCTGCAGCTTTATAATATTAGTATACATTATATCAATCTACGACAATACCTCAATAGTTATGTTCAATACTCTTGACAAGATAATAGTCACAATACGTCAATAGGTATAAATTGGAACCTAGATGCGAACTCAGTGAACAGCTAATCAGTCCTAAACCAATACAGAAAAGGCCGGAACACACTCCTTATCCGTGGATTAATTTAATTCAGAGATTAACAAACTGTCCACCCTCCGGATATAATATTGAATCGGAATCAATTATTCAGAATCCTCTTAAATGAAGATATTCGATAACTTTGGGGATCATTCTAATGAATAATTTTATATCTACTTGTGAAGATCTATTGTTGTTGAGATTTTATTTATTAAGATTGGTAAAGTTGAGAATTAGGCCTGTAATGGCTATGTAATGACACTACTGGTGGGTCCTACTAATGACACTACTGGTGGGTCATACTAATGACACTACTGGTGGGTTCTACTAATGACACTACTGAGGGGTCATACTAATGACACTACTGGTGGGTCCTACTAATGACACTACTGGTGGGTCATACTAATGACACTACTGGTGGGTTCTACTAATGACACTACTGAGGGGTCATACTAATGACACTACTGGTGGGTCATACTAATGACACTACTGGTGGGTCCTACTAATGACACTACTGGTGGGTCATACTAATGACACTACTGGTGGGTCCTACTAATGACACTACTGGTGGGTCCTACTAATGACACTACTGGTGGGTCCTACTAATGACACTACTGGTGGGTCTTACTGGTACTGGTACTACTGGTATTAGCCTGAAACGTCCCTCTGCCGGGTATAGGCCTCTCATCTCAATACGGTGACAAAGATTAGGCATTATCACCAGTAATAAATAGGTTTCGTTGCTCAACACACAATAATGGATATTATAATATTAGATTTATCTAAATGAATAGATTAACAGAGGGGACTGGACATCGATGGGCAAACTTAGCTTTGAAGTGGGATACGATATTTAATGGAATATAAATATTCTGACGAATTGAGAACTTCCTCCTTTTCGGAAGTAGGTTAAAATAATGCAAAGAAGGCGCATTTCCATTAATAAATGGATGACTAGTCAATATCAACGAAATAAGTTTGTTTCATTAAATAAAATAAAGAAATAAATAAAATAAAAAAATCATAAAAGTAAGTCTCATAAAATTAATTTAAAATATATATAATCAGCTTTGAATAAAATATATATATATCATGGCTACAAAACTTTTTCATTGTATTCTTGAATATAACAAGACAGGAATTAATTAACTTTTTTAATTAAAAAAATTGGCTGCTCTATAAAATAAGAAGACAAAGTAACCTGAACAAAACTTTTTGGAACATTCTTTGTGAGAGCAAAACAAAGGTTTTCATCATCTAGGTCTGAATCTTATTTAATGAGCAAGGGGTCGGTACGAGTATAAAAACCAGCCAAGTGCAAGACGCGTTCCGCACCATTCAAAAACAATTTTAAAATCACATTTGTCGTATGGGAGCCCAATCAATATTTTTTTTATTCTGTTATTAGTATTTTTTGTATAATGGCAACAGAAATATATCATCTGTGAATACGTCAACTGTCTAGCTATCATGGTTCATAAGAGAGTCTGGTGACAGACGGACGAACATACAGACAGATGCCAGTGGTGTCTTAGTAATAGGGTCCCGTTTTTTCCATTAGGTACGATAGTACCTCATAACACTTTTTTATTGAACCATGGTATTGACTTTTATTCATAAACATCTCTCCCCTAGGCGGAAATCGAACCCGCAACCCCCGACAAATAAAGCACTCTCACATGCTATTGTCCCAAATCAATATTTACATATTTTGTTCACAACTGGGAATTTTTCAAGAAGTTGGTTTTGATATATAAAAAAGTATTGGTCTTTAATGTTCTACTGCTGAACAAAGGCTTCTCATCTCACTGAAGATATCAGTACAGACGAATAAGCGTAGTCATCACGATACTGCAAGTTAGTGATCTGAAACCCTTACCATATTTGCAAAGTAAACTCGCGTAATAATTTAGCTTTATTTTTGGATAATACTGTACTGATATCTTCAGTGAGACGAGAGGCCTTTGCCCAACAGTGGGACATTACAGGCTAATACTTTTTTTTGATAATAATGCTATAGTTTCAGTATTAAAAGTAGAACTTTAACATTTAATTGCGGGATTAAATTATAATTTGCTCATTCATAATTACCGTTAAATATCATAACAACAATTAAATGATACTTGTGCTTACTGATTAAAATATTAATGTGTAAAATAATATTCAATAACGTATTGTATTATGCATTACATACTTTGCGTTACAATGAAATGATCAATTAATTTCAAGTTTATTTCCAATAAAATTCAATTTAACCCACATTTGTTTTCAACTGCAATTTTATATTTTTTCATCAATTTTATGAGATATGACGTAACCACAATATCATTTTTTGTTTCCAAAAAGATTTTCATTTTAGTTTTTTCGAATACAAAGCCATTTTTGTTAGTGCTTTGATTTATGAATACTGACATCACCAGTGAGTTTAATTGAATGGTCACCGTTGTTTCGGGTCCCTAAAACTAACCTAACCTAACCTAACCCTAAAAAATATGAGAATGTATTTGAGTTATACATAGAATACTTTCGTAGAGAATTCTTTATATATACTCATTCTTTCATATTTAGTTTTCTATTTTTAGCTGAAGTTGATAAAGGTAAACCTTTTTCAAGTTTAGTTTGATAGAGTATCTTATAAATAAATAATCAGTGTAAGAAATATGTACAGTTTTAAGACCAAAAATAATGCAATGCTAGAAATATATTAATAAGTATAACACCAATAATAATTATATTATAAGTTCCAAAAACAAATCAAACTAGAAGGAAAAACAAATTTTAGTAACAATGCGTACATAGTATTATGTCCTTTAGTAGGACGGAATACCCCTAGTGGGACACTAGTGTGTAGTGTATGTACACCTTTATCAAGTTACATCTATAAAACCCAGTGTATCCTTTACAATAGATGAGTCTTATACCAGCATTCAGTTGTTTAAGTTCTCTCCTAAAATCCCCTCCTTACATGGCGACCCTGCCAGCGCGTACCGAGCGCGTTATTTGAGATATAGCATTCCATTGCTCAAATATGGAATAGTCATTATACTTTGACAAAAAACAGATTTTTATTAATAAAATAAATTCAGTGAATAAAACACCAATATGCAAAAGAAGATTTTGAAAATAAGAATCACATTTAACTAAGGGAGAAAGAGAAAATGGACCCATCAGTGAAGTTCAAAATGAAGAATAAAGCAAATCAAATCTATACAACTTCTACTTCACCGCGTGTTTGAGTAGTAGGAAAAGGAAATGAATAAAAAAAATAAAGAAGACAGGAGAGAGGGACCAGCCAACCAGCTAGACTTGGAGAGGATGTGGCCACCATACTACATCAACGAGCCACGAGCTGCGACCGAGAACAGCACGTCGTAGAAAAAAAAAAAGAAGATAGAAAGTTATGTAGTGCGGAAACAATGTGTTATAATAAGTGTTGTGAAGTGAAAAAACAAAGTGCGGAAAGATAAGTAGACTATTTAAAGACATTATAAAGGGTTAGTAAGACAAAAATAAAAGTTAAAATGTAATCCAAAAAAATATCTTAATCATTTAATTAATAAAATTAAAAAAAAAAAAAACTGTAATCTTAATGTTAATTTCAAAATATAATCTTTGCTTAGCCAAAATATATAAAGTTGGTAAAATGTTAGTAAAAAAAAAAAAAAAATATGTAATCAAATCAAATGTTAGTATGAATATAAATTTTATGTAATGTTACGTACGGAAAGCATTCTTAGACAACATTTTAAATATTGAATAGGTACAAACATTTATGAAACTTTTTTGTATTTTTTTAGAGATTTAGTACACGATGTACACACTGAGAAGGAGGTAAGTAGTTTTATTTTTTTTATACAAGGAATCCGGTAGATGTCAGCAGAAATAAAATGGTACGTACATAATTTATTATTTATTTTATGAAAATGTTAGACAGAGCGGATAAATAGTATATTTATAAGTTTCATTTATTAAATCAAAATTATTAATTTTTATTTGGAATCATTTCTATAATTAATTTGATATGGTATCTATGTTTAATTATATTGCGAGATATATTATTTTATCAGTTTCTTAATAAGTAATTGGTTAATGTTACCGATGATGCGACATAATTGTTGCTAATGCAACTTATAGTTAAGTACTGCATTCCATACCATATAGGGAGAGTTTGGATAGGAGTAAGATGATAGTGTGCTAATTATGGTATGATATTGTTGTTTGTTTGGAATGTTTGAAAGTTTTTAATTCAAATGAATAATACTTTGAATGATTTATAAAGGCTTATGTATGATAATAGGAGAAAATAAGATGATATGAAATATAAGTAAAAATAAAGTTGATGTTAGGAATTAACGATAGGATAGAAGAAAGATTTGGATTAGGATTTGTTACTTGTTTGGTTTACAATGTTTCGATAAATCAATGGCTTGATCACCCAGAGATAGTTGAAATATTTGGAAACGAAGTGCTATGAATTAGTTCAGTTAAAAGTTGTTGATTAATATTGATACGTTTCTCGATCATGATCCATGCGAGACGTAGTCGTGAGGGATTTCGATTTTATTGAATGAATAACGGAAGGGAATAATGAATATAAAATAAAGGATAAAGATAAAATTATTCGTATCCTCGATTATGATTAACGCGAGACGTTTTCGTAAGAGATATGAAATTATGAAGTGAAAATATATGATGAAGTTACATATGATATAAAAAAAAAAAGAGTATTAATGATAATGATGAGTATATCATGAAATATAATATGAAATAAAGGAAGAAGAGTTATTCGTATTCTCGATTATGATTCACGCGAGCCGTTTTCGTAAGAGATATGAAATTATGAAGTGATAATGAAGATATATTATGATGAAGAATATAATAATGAGGTAAATAAAATGATATAATGAGGTAATTATAATGATATAATGAGGTAAATAAAATGATATAATGAAGTGAATAAATGATAATAATGAAGTATTATGAATAAAATGTGACAAGAGAAAAAAAAAAAAAAACATGTCCTAGAACATGATTTATTTTTAGATATAACGTGACAAGTGAGTGTAGGAGATGATTTAAAAAATAATGACGATGACTAAAAGTATAGTAAAAAAAAAAAAGTATTGAAAAATACGTTGACAAAGAATGGTAATGAAAAGAAATCAAAGTTAAAGATACAAAAGTAGGTATTTAGTTTCAGAAAACTATGAAATGTATGCAGTATAAAACAGGTAAGATTTCTTTTGAATTTTTGTATTACAATGTATCTGCATGTGTACAGATTTCGCCTTGGCAATGACATAGAGGTACGTATAAATGGAAATTATAGTACATACTATTAAAGTATATCTATAAAAAAAAAAAAAAAAATAATAATCTGTGAGTGCTTTCCCTACACTAGTATTTTGTATTGCCTAGAATAAGATTTTATAGCCTTAATTTTCAATATTATTATTATTGTGTTTACTGTTTTAACTAATTGATGATTTTAGAAATATTTCCATTTATTTTATTTTTTGACATAATGTAAACTTTTAACTTTTTACATTATTAGTATGTATTACTAATGATTTTTTTTTCTAAAAATTTAATTGTGTATTCTTTTGTTTAAATCTAAGGTATATTTTTTTAAAATATTTTCCAAATTTTAATTTTCATATATTGTAATTGTTTTATAATAAGCATATTTCATTTATTTTTATTTGTTTGCAAAAAAAAAAAAAAATCAATGTAATTTTTTTTTAGTTTTTTGGGAAGGAGATGTAGTGTATGTACACCTTTATCAAGTTACATCTATAAAACCCAGTGTATCCTTTACAATAGATGAGTCTTATACCAGCATTCAGTTGTTTAAGTTCTCTCCTAAAATCCCCTCCTTACAAGTGGGAAACTATGAAACTAATAAGTAAGTAAGTAAGTAAGTAAGTAAGTAAGTAAGTAAGTAAGTAAGTAAGTAAGTAAGTAAGTAAGTAAGTAAGTAAGTAAGTAAGTAAGTAAGTAAGTAAGTAAGTAAGTAGGAAACTAATAATAAAAACAAAATATGCTTAGTCTCAGTGGCTCACCTGTGGGTCATTTTTGAGTTTTTTAACGTAATCGAGACTCGAGTTGATCGACCTCTTGCTAATGTGTGGATGTGATAGTAGATAGAAATCTTTGAGATTCCCGATCTGGAACAAAAGAAACACAGTTTAAAATGGAACAAAGACAAGTACTTTAAGTACTACAAGCACTATGGCGAAACAATAGCAACAACGTATGACAATAACAGACTTATTTCTTACAAATACAGTAACACATTATCTTGTCTTCACTAAAACATACTCGTACTTGGCAAATAATCAAGTACTTTTATTATATAAGTCACTAGCAGCACCCCGCGGTTTTACCCGCGTAGTGCCTGTACCCGTAAGAATTTCGAGATGAAAAATAGCCTATAACCTTTGCGTTGAATGTGGCTATTTATTTCAGAAAGATTTATTCAATTCGGGCTGATAATTTCCGAGATTAGCTCGAACATACAAACAAACAAATAAACTTAAAAAAATTACCTCTTTGTAATATTAGTATAGAAATATAGATTAGATACACACTGTTGTCCCCATGATACAGACATATTATAACCAGCAACATTCGATAGTGTCGATGCAACGTTGTAAAGTACTCCACAACAATCCTTTAAAATTTCTACGTGACGTCCAGCAAGAGTTGGATACACTTGAACACAAATTGAGCAACATATGTTGCGTGACCTTACTCAGCAACAGCAAGCAACGTGTGCATGAATTGTTGCAACATTGCAATATTGCATCGACACGTAAATTGGACTTTGCATATTGTTGCGCAACAAATGTCCCAGAGGATATGTCTCCGTCATATTGTAAACACCCTTTGTTTTATAATCTAACTAGTAAGATTATAAACTTTCGACAGATTGTGAACTGTACAAAACATTTACAATTTTACTAGTTGGATTATAAACCAACGGCGTTTAAAAATTTCCGTGATACATACAATCGTGACATAAAAGTAAAGTAAAGTATTCAGCCCGTAATGTCCCACTGCTGGGCAAAAGCCTCTCATTTCACTGAAGATATCAGTACAGTGAGGAGAATAGGCGTAATCACCACGCTGGCCAAATGCGGATTGGTGATCTCAAACCCGAGCTATGTTTGAAAAGTAGGAAACATATTTTCGCTCGACCCGGGAATTGAACCCGGGACCTCAGTCTTGGCAGGCCAGTGCACATACCACTAGACCACCGACCAATCGTGACATACAAAGCTTAAAGCGTTTTATTTTCTATACCCTCAAAACGTAGTCTTCGAATCACATTTTATCTGCACATTAATCACTTCCAACTAAACCCTAGTCATGTTCGCTGAAAGGCCTAGATAAGACTCAAGGGATGCATCGTATTAATTAAGGCCCGTGAGTGCGTTGAAGCGAGATTTCAATTTATTTCAGGCTTTTGTTATAAAAGCGAATGTCGACATGTGAACAGTAGTGTGTTCATAATGTTCACTGAAATGGAATAATGTGTTATCTACTTGTTAAGGTTCCATTAATTTGCTTTGTGTTTTTAATTAATGGACTTTAGGTTAACATTATTTATGTAATGCTTGAATATAATAAATAGCAGAACCTCGCGGCTTTACCCGCGTTTAGCCCGAGTCTTCTTCTTCATCGAGTGGATGGTCAAGCTGACCAATCCTGGTGTCAGAGTTATTAAACCGCCAAAGGCCTCTGACATGGCTCACGACTACTATCCGTAGAAAGTAACCGGGATGGAACGTGCACGAAGCACGGAATCATCTTACTTTTCGGGCAATCAGTCAATATATAAAAACAAAAGCTGTCGTAAAAAGATAGTATTTTATTTTGTACCAAATAGAACACTATTTGATACGAACTTCATTTGTTTTGATCTTCATGTATTTTATCATTATTACTTGAATTTAAAAGTATTCTAAAATATAAATAGCTTTATAGTTCGACTTCCATATGACAAGGAATCTTTATGAAGATACGTCTCTCATGTCTCTCTTTGTACTCAAAAAGGTGTCGCTACTTGTCATTTCAAATGCAGGGGTTCATTGCAAACTCAGTGAGACGCATTCGAATGGAATCAAGTGTGAGTCAGATTGCCGTTCCCTCTATTTACGCATAGATAGATACGATAAGCATAGGTTAGGAATGGAAACTTTCCAAAGATGTATTGCACTATCTGTTTCCAAGATGTCAATTTAAAAAATATGCTTTTTAGTAAGTTGTCAAAATAAAAAATCTTTTTCATTTAATTTCGAGTAGAGGCTAGTGACCAATACTTGTTAGGCTACAGGTTTAAGACCGCCTAAAGGCCTCCAAGATGGTCTAGCGATTGAATAAACCTGAATCGACTGTTAAACGTGCCTTTGAAGCGCTCTGACAGAAATATCACTTACAACCAAAAGTGACATTTATAATGTACTAGCAGCGCCCCGCGGTTTTACCCGCGTTGTGCCCGTTCCCGTGGGAATTTCGGGAATATTTTTACATAAAAACCTTCCTCTTGAATCACTCTACCTATTACAAAAACCGCAACAAAATCTGTTGCGTAATTTTAAAGATTTAGGCTCGGTTGCATCAAATCAGTTGTTAAAGTAAAGGTTACTGTCTAATTTGACAAATACAATAACGTTAACTTTAGCAGTGACGGGATGGTGCGTTGCATCAGCGTATTACGGCGCCTTGTTAAAGTTAACAGGGTTGCAAGTCAAATGAGATCTTATTATTTGGAGGTTAGGGTTGTTTGACGGTTTGACAGATAATTACGCTAACAATAACACTAACTGCCGAACAGCGAGCGGTTAAGATTAACGGTTAAGTTATGACGTAATTTAACAAATGTTAAATGATGCAACTCATTTTTTGGCTAACCGGTACTATAACAAGTTTGTAATTGTTAAAGTATGTTGATGCAACCGAGCCTTAAGCATACAGACAAACAGACAAACAAACAGACAAAAATAGCGACTTTGTTTTATACTATGTAGTGAAGTAGTTAATAACAAAACACAGTTTTGTTTACATGAAACAAGTCAGCCTGAATACTTATCTAAGTCTTATTCATAACTCGTCAACAACTTACAAATATACTTTTCTGTTACTTGCCTACCTATCGAAAGAGTATAAATCATCAAAATATGAATCAGTTTGTTTATATCAACATTGATAAGTACATTACGTTTATAAACCTATATCCATACTAATATTATAAAGAGGTAGAATTTGTACGTTTGTATGTTTGAATGTTCGAGCTAATCTCGGGAAGTACTATTACAAATACAAATACAAATACAAATAAATTTATTCGGCTAAAAAACTACAATATTACAAATTAAATACATAAAGCAATTAAATATACTAAACCGAATAGGATCAGCTCAGCATATGCTGCAGCCGGAGCCACAGCGCTGGTTTTCAGCTGGATCCTTTGCTTAAAACTAATTGAGGGCGTTCTTAAATAATAGAGCTTAACAATATAAACAGTGGAGGTGAAGTAAAATTTATACATGTGTAGCAAAACTATTACAATTTGACTAATACTACGTGCATCTACAGTTTAATAAAATGATGTAAAACAAAATCTCTAAGAGCGGTCTGTTTGCATATATCTTTCTGTCTTTACCAGTGACTCAAGCGAGTCAAAACTCTCACAGGAACTGGTACAATGCGGGTAAAGGTGGGCAATGTGATAAACAGTGAAATAGTGAATGCGGCATTTTTACAGATGAGAGGTGCAGTTGTTTAACTGGCGGTCTAGTGAAATCTGTTTTAATTTGTTGCGGAAATTGGCGATAGATTTGAGTTTTCGCAATGGTGGAGGCAAATTATTCCAGATTTTAGCTGCCGCATACTTAAAACTACCTTTAAAGCTTGCAGTCTTATGGCTTTGAATCTTGAGTAGTTCACGTCTTGTCCTTGTGGACCAGTTCAGCTTATCTAGTAGGTAAGAAGGCTTGCGGTTTACAATTACACCAAATAGAAGGGTAGCGAGATGGACGTAGCGACGAGAGGACATGTTTAAAATTTTAGCTTCGTTTAAGTATGGTGAAATGTGACTTCTCGGTGGAATTTTGAAACAGAATCTTGCGCAGGCATTTTGTACACGCTGTATAATAGTTTTTGTCTTTACTAAAAGGCGCGGACCGTACACAGTGTCACAGTAATTGAATCTAGACAAGATAAGGGACTCAACCAGTCTAAGGCGGATATCTGAACTGAGGTATTTCTGATATTTGTATAAAATTTTTAATCGATAGAAGCAGTTCCTTGCCGTTTGCAGTATATGAGAGTTAAACCGTAATTGAGGATCCATTATCAAGCCCAAATTGGGCGCTTCGAGTGTATAGGAAATAGGTTCATTATTAATCTTAAGAGAAATATCATGTGACATGATCTTTGTTATTTGATGTTTGGTGCCGAGAACCATAAATTTTGATTTGGCAGGATTAAGTTTCAGACAATTTCGCGACGCCCACGAACTTATTCTATGCAAGTCTTCATTAATTTTCATTAAAGCAGACGCTGTATCTTTTGGGTTGAAAGAAAAATATAATTGAAGGTCATCCGCATATAAATGAAATTTGCAGTGTATTATACACTTTATAATATCTGCGAGGTACAGAATAAACAAGATAGGGCCCAAGATTGAGCCCTGCGGAACACCATTTTTGACGGGTTTAGAAGATGAATAAGAAGTTGAACCATAATCGTTGGAGAGCTTTACATATTGGAACCGATTTGTTAAATAACTGTCAAACCATTTAATTGTTCGTTCAAATCCGTAATACGCTAATTTAGACAAGAGGAGGATAACACTAATTGTGTCAAAAGCGCGGGAAAAATCTAGTAGGACCAGAATAGTCCCCATACCGCGATCCTGAGCTTCGAGAATATCACTTGTGACGCCTAAGAGAGTAGTAGAAGTGCTTACGTTTTTTCTAAACCCGGATTGTGTTGGGGGTAAAATAGAATTATTTTCTAAATATTCAACCACTTGTGAGGACACTACTTTTTCTACGATTTTAGATATACACGGTAAAATACTAATCGGTCGGAGATCTTGGAAAGTTGTAGGGTGTTCTATCTTCGGAATAGGTGTTATAGCTGCAGTTTTCCAAATTTCCGGAAATGAACCAGATTCAAGAGAGTTATTAACAATAGAAGTGATAGTTTCTAAAGAGTGAGGAAGGGTTAAAAGGAGCATTTCAAGAGATATGTTGTCTACCCCTATCGCATTCGATTTAAGACCATTAATTACACGACTAATATCATTGGCTGTTACGCTTTTGAATCTGAAAGTACCGGTGCCAAATCTGTGGAATTCAAAATACGTTAACGTGGAAATTGCAATATCGTTACAGCAAGGGAATTGAAGAAAGTTATTATTAATATCTTCCGCAATGGATAGATGTCTAGGCAAAGAATGTTCAATTTTTGGCGGAAGAACGTTTAATTTTAAATTTTTCCATAGATAAGTCGGATTGTGAAGGTGTTTATTAATGTTATATTTGAAGAATGATCTCTTTTCATTTTCAATAGCGGTATTAGCAAAACTTTTTAATTCCTTGTAATATGATTTATGAGAATCGTTACCAGATTTGTACCATCGTAATTGTGCATCATTTCTCAATCTAAACATGAGTTTGATGTTGTCTGTTATCCACGGGTAGGAATTTTGATTAATTGTAGTAGTCTTTAAAGGTGCAAGTACATCAAATAATTCTATAACGTAATCATTGAACAACTCAACTTGACAATTGACTTCGGTCTGCGATATAATAATAGACCACGGGATGTTCATTACATTACTCGAGAACTGTGGCCTGTCAATATTCTTTAGAGATCTAAATGTTATAGTCTTAGGTGGAACTTTGATTTTTTTAAAGTTAAATTTACATGTTACCAAGGCATGGTTAGTGAGTTTATTGCCAATGATAGATATAGACACACACAGGACCTTTGCATTGGTACAAATAATATCTAAAAGACTTTGACTATGATCAGTGTAATGGGTAGGACTGGTAACTACTTGTTCTAGGCTAAGAAGCCTCAAAAAATCTGTTAATTTTTGATAACTTGCGGAATGCTTACATAAAAGATCTACATTAAAATCACCGAGTAATATTATATTGTCATACATCCCAAACGAATTAACTGACTCAGTTATAGCACAAAGAAATAAATCAACATTAAGCCACGGCGGGCGATACGCTGTGCCTATTATAGTTTTCTGCCCGTTCACACTGAATCGTAACCACAGTTGTTCGACCTGAGCAGAAACTGGATGATCACATTTGCGGGCATATAATCCTTTTTTAACATAGAATGCCACGCCGCCGCCTCGACCATCACAAATATCAGAAGGGCGAGGAACGCTACGTAAGGTGTAGCCTGGTATGGACGGGGCTTTGTACTCTTCATTTGGCCGAAGCCATGTCTCGTTTATTGCCAAAATGTCTATTCCGATTTGAATAATTATTTATGTAATATATAGCCATATTCAACGGTAAGGTTATAGGCTATTTTTCCTCCCGAAATATCTACAGGAATAGGCACAACGCGGGTAAAGCCAAGAGCGCTGCTAGTATTTTCATAAAACAGTCTGCAAGTCTTAGTAAATAGTACTAAAAGATGTTCTAACAAACATGTAACAACATCGGCTCGGTACAATGTATTTATAAACGTACGAGCAACATTTTGTCACAATAGTCTAGTATTTGTATTGGTACTTAACCTCACTTACGAGTTGTAAATGCCCTCTTTAGGGTTATCCAAACCTTTTCGCTGGAGTGTAAATAAATAAACGAAAAAATATTGAGGATTTGGTATAGAAATATATACGAGATATTTATGTATAGGTAAAGCTTTTAGAATCAGTTAGATGTCTTTAAACACTATAGTTTGGCGGTAATTGATAAGGGAGCCCATTGTACGACTTTAAATATACAGGGTGGCTTTTTTAACTCGGTCAGTATGGCCAAGTCTGAAACTGTAAGAGATACGAAGATTTCTTTCTTAGAAACTACTTCACCGAGTTTAGATACAAAACCGGAATCCATTTTAAAAGAAAATAACATAAAATTTCCATAAAATATTTGTCGTCATTTCATTTACTTTAACTAACTATACTTTCTATATTTATAAGCAAAAATTTTTTGTTATAATTAACCCTATCTGTTGGCACTATAATAATACAGGGTATTATTTCACATTTTATTTACAATTCTATTTCCAAGCGCGGCGTAACGGTAAATATATTTAGCTTTACTAATACGCTGAAATAAATACTGCGAAAAGGACGAGACACCGATAAGACACACTCTTTTTTTCAGTCTTTCAGTCCTAATTTATTTAAGGACTAATAGAGTTGGATCGCAGACGAATAATAGGATCGAAATAACAGACGATGCGAAAGTTCTAAATACCTGCGGACTCTTGTCAGTTAAAAGCTAAGTTTGGGTTTCAAATCGTGTGTGAAATAATCCTGATTATTTATTACTTAACGCTGTGCGGTCCGTGGGAATTTCTATATAAAAATAGCCTCCCTCTTGAATTTAATATTAGACTAGACTCGTTGTCCTGAGATTAGCGCGTTCAACTTTATTTTATGTTTATATAAAATAAAGTCGTGTTAGTTACACCATTTACAACTGTAGAACGTCTGGACCGATTATAACGATACTTTTTTAATTTTTTTCATCTTGATCAGGAATAGGATAATAAGTAATAAAAATCCCGAAATTCCCACGGGAAACCTGTGAGTGAAAAAAATCCTGTGATACCGCGGGGCACAGCTAGTTAGAAATATTTTTCATGTGCAAGTGTAATTCACTCATTCATTCAAACATCCATTATTTTTTATCTTTTGCATTTACTTTAATATCTATTTGCATATACGAGCAATGCATAGAAGTTGCTGTCATTCTCTAGCTTTAAAAAACAGGTGAATTACTATAAACACGACAACGGAAACAGCATTATTATGATACGCGGATGATACGCGAAGGCTACCGTCACTAAATCCGCTACAAACGCGTTCGGTACGTACGTTCTAGCGAGCGTGATTACGCGCATTATTTTACCGTGATACGTCATGCACCGTCATGGTACCATACGGTATAGAGAGCAGACACTCGAAGCCCAACGCCAAACTTGGCGGAATCTAAGTCAATAGATGTTATCCTACTATAATATTATAAATGCGAAAGTTTGTGAAGTATGTACCCATGTATGTTTGTTACTCTTTCACGCAAAAACTATTGAACAGATTTGGATGAAAATTTACAGTAATATAGTTTATACATCAGAATAACACATGGGATACATTTTATCCCGTGGGAAAGGGTACGACGCAGATGAAACCCTGGGGTGCGGCTAGTTTAATATAATTCACAAATAGTGGTCACACTATGCGGAAGATCGGTCGCTTCGTCGCACGTCAATTGTATGCAATAATATGTTTTGGGGTTCCATCGCGGATGATCAGCGAGGAAGATCTGTCAAGTTTGGCTCAGGCCTTATGCGTTTCCATTGAAACGGAGTGGAGCTGTTTAGAGCCCAATTGACCAATCATAATGCGTTAGAAAAGATTTTGACATTTTCAATGCGCTGTGATTGGTTGATTGAACTACGCACCGCTTCGCTCCAGAAACGCATCCTAAGACTTAATTTTGACTGAAAAAGTTTACAAACTGCAATTTACATTTAATAGAACTTGTCATCTACAAAAAATCGTAAACTGAAAGCTTGAAAAGTCATTCACCAAACTTGCTATTCATTTCCACCTAAATATATTCACAAAACTTGTGAACTTGAGACAAACATTCCATCAATCTCTTTAACAATAGTAAAAGTGGATTAATTGATGGATAGCGTCACTGAAAAGGTCTCTAGGGTACGTCAAATAGTTGGGGCGAGTCATTTATTTCACTATCTTTCCCATCAGTCAACCTACCCATGCGTGATGGGATACCTTTCAGCAAATGGAACTATATGTACTTTAATGTTTGAATTGAATGTCATGTGGGATCCGCGTAGGTATTTTGAGTACGAGCAGCGCCCCGCGGTTTTACCCGCTTTGTGCCCGTTCCCGCGGGAATTAAGGGAATTTTTTATACATATAAACCTTCCTCTTGAATCACTCTATCTTTTAAAAAACCGCGTCAAAATCCGTGCAGTAGTATTTGAGTTTATCGCAAACAGAAAGACAGACACGGCCGGGGACTTAATGTGGTGATTTGAAATATATATTTAATTTTATTGTTTATCCAAAAAAAACAGTAGTACAACAAATCCAGATTAATGTATTTCGCATGTAATCAACGCACAGCCTCAACCGCTACACCTAGAAACATTAAATTTGGCAGGAAGGTTCTTTAAGTGACGTAAGTGCACACTAAGAAAGGATTTTCGTAAATTCCTACGGGAACGGGCTCAACGCGGGCAAAGCCGCGGGGCGCTGCTAGTTCCATATATAGAAAAGAAATAAGATCTTTGCATTTGGAGCGAAAGATTACTCACATTAACATCACATAAGTATAAATAAATAAACGCATAAATATAAGTTCATTTCATGTTTGTCTAGTGTCGATACTTTCAGTGTAAAATATAAAGTGTTTCACTACCCTAAGACTCCACAAAACGAAATTATTCTCAAAGTTTTTCAAAAAACAAAAATGGGTGAAGACCAAAATCAGACTAAAAGCTCCCAAAAGCTAGAAAACAGTTCACCGAAAGTATTTACTTGAAAGTTAAATAGAACATCCTAAATACTGTTTGGTCCGAAGTCGACTTCCGGAAACTTTTCAATACCAGTAGATGGCTTAAACATTTTCGATTTCGTAAATACCTATAAAGTCACAGAGTAAAAATATATACATCTAATTATACCAACGTATATTTTTTACAAGATTAGTTTGTTGTTATCCTACTTCCTACTAATATTATAAATGCGAAAGTTTGTGAGGATATTATGGATGTATGTATGGATGGATGTATGTTTGTTGCTCTTTCACGCAAAAACTACTGAACGGATTTGGATAAAACTTTACAGTAATATAGGTTATCCATCAGCATAACACATGCGATACATTTTATCCAAGAATTCCCACGGGAACGGGCACAACGCGGGTAACACCGCGGGGCGCTGCTAGTTATGTATATGTGCGTTTTGTCTTATACAAGACTTATAAAAAAAAGTTAAAGTATAAAGGCCTTCTTCATAAATGCTTATTAACGGCACTTTAGCTATCAAATGGTTTGTCCCTTTCCGACATACGCTATTTGCCAAAGAGCGAAAGAGACAAAACACTTTAAAACACTGTTTAAGTCTTCTTCTTCTTTTTCATCGAGTGGATGGTCAGTGTCAGAGTTACTGAGCCGCCGAAGGCCTCTGACATGGCTCAAGTAACGACTACTATCCGTAGAAAGTAACCGGGACCGATGGCTTAACGTGCCCTCCGAAGCACGGAATCATCTTACTTTTCGGGCAATCAGGTGATTTAGCCTGCAATGCCCTAACCAAACTGAGGACAGTCTCACAAAGTGATTTTTGTGAGATATCCCCACCGGGTATCAAACCCGGAACCTCCGGGTCGTGAGCCGAGCGCTCAAACCACAAAACCACGGAGGCTGTTAACGTTAAATATCGTTTATGAATAAGGCGGTTGGCCTGTAACGTCTCACTGCTGGGCAATGACCTCTCATCTTACTGAAGATATCAGTACAGTGAGGAGGATTTATAAACTTATAAATATTCAAACCTCATTACTTAAAAGGACATTAGTCAACTTGTACCCATTGAATTAAATCTTTTAGGGAGTTAACGTAAAAATGAATACAACTGAAATATTAATTTCCCGGGGAGTTGGAAACCCTACCGCAGCGGTTTTCCTGTTAAAAATATACCGAACGCAATTTGTTTGATATAAACCCCGGATTAATCCATGGAGTACAATTACGCACTGTTAAATAACAGTTAGGTTTCAATTTATTCTAAAATTGAACAATTATATTTTATTTTTTGTCCCTCATGATAAAGGGGTGTTAAAAAATATTTGCCATTTATAATTGCAGCTTTCAAACAAATAGAACAAGTTTGAAATATTTTAAGAATTTAGATTTTATCGAATACTAGCTGTGCCCCGCGGTTTCACCCGCAGCGCCCCCGTTCCCGTGGGAATTTTGAGATTTTTATTCCCTATAAACCTCACGGAGCCCGAGACCTTTCCAACGAATGCAAAACCGTGGAAATCGGTCCAGCCATTCACGCGTGATGCCTTGACCAAGGAAAACGGGTTTCATTTTTATATATATAGACTAGTTAGCTACCCTAGGTTTTAGTAAAGTAAATGCATTTTTAGTAAAGTAAATGCGAGCAGGTTTGTTGCCGATGCTGCTGGGGTTTTTTGACCACCTAAAGGCTTTCTACATAGTCTAACGTTTGTACCAATCGGGTCCAAAAATTTTACATACCCTCCGAGCACGGTAGCGCTCAGGTAGAAATGCCAATATTTGCTAACGAAAAAAGTTTTATGCACCATACTGGTTTCTTAAGTTGGTTTCTCATTTTGAATTGAAACTACGTTCACGGTTCCTAAAGGTTCCTGTAAAGGGACCGAAATGTCAAAAAAATCTATATCTATATCTATATATGTATATAAAAGAAAGTCATGTTAGTTACACTATTTATAACTCGAGAGCGGCAGAACCGATTTGGCTGAAAATTAGTGGGGAGATAGTTTAGAACCAGGAGACGGATTTAGAATACTATTTATCCCGTATTTCCTACGGGAACGGGTGCGCTGTGGGTGAAACCGCGGGGCACAGGTGCTAGTTTAATATAAAAACGAAGTGTACCCGTAAACGTAGTTCCAATTCTTATTTCCCATGTTTGCAAATCGTTCCATAAATAAAACGAAATAAAGCCATACATACATATATCTTTACCGTTACTTATTACTAATATAAACACGTGAATATTTCTTTACGTAAAGATTTATTCGTAACAAACAACTACTGGTTATTACGTTATCCATCAGTAGGTTTAGCGCAAAACAAAACAAATTGGGCAATGTTGACGTGAAACAACATTAGCTACGATTTATGTACACAACTTGCGACAAAATAAGAATTCGTTTACACTACATTACATTGACTCTGGCGGATTGGTCTGACTTAGTTTTTGTATGTTTAATTTGTCAGTGGACAGTGCTGTGACGCGTTGTCGGCTGTTACTTTGGTCTTAACGACTATGTTTAGTGCTCCGACTGAAATGCGTCTCTTGTTTTGTAATTACTAAACTTATGCGGCACCCAGACACTCAATTAAATCGCTTTTGACCTAAATTATGGAATATCATAAATGCCAAGAAACACTTGTTTAGCTTTCCTAAAGAATCCTGTATTAAACATGAATTTCTATACCAATATAATAAAGCTGAATAACATTATTTTTGTGTTTGCTTGAACGCGCTAATCTCAGAATGTCATCCACTAACAATCCGATTTAAATATATTTTAAATCGATATCCGATTCAACGGGAAAGTTGTACAGTCAGCCAAAAATGTGGTCTACCACCCTACGGTTGAGATTCATTTGAACGTCATGAAACAACAAGGTCAATTTTCATTTAATAATAGAGGTCCAACTAAGTCACCCAATGATGTCAAATGTCATGCATCTCAGATAACAGACAAAACATCATAACATAATTGTGCATAGAAAAGTCAACCTTAGTGATCGTTACATCTCGCAGAAACTTTTGTCAAAAGTGGTAGACCACTTTCTTGGCCGACTGTACCCGCTCTGTGCCCTTTCCCGTGGGGAATTTTGGGATGAAAAATTGCTAATAACCTTTCAGTTGAATGTGGCTATCCATTACAAAAAGAATTATTCATTTCAGATCACTAGTCACTGAGATTAGCCCCTTCAAACAGAAAAAACAAACTCGTCATCTGTATTATGTTAGTATAGATTAAAACAAACAAACCCACATTTATAATATGTGTTCAAATCGCGAAACTTTGAAGACTGATCATTTTTAATACGTACAGTAATACTAAGACTTCACCACATAAAACATACTCTAAAACATTTTGCTAAAGTGATACGATACAATGTAATGCGACTCGAGAGAGAATTATTTCCTTTAAAAGCTGGACCCATTAGCTTTCTAAGAGTGGCGAGAAACCAAACAATTAATTACTTAGGACAAGACTGGTCTGTGGAAATGTCTTACGTAACCTTGAGACCAAAGATGGTCTTACATGTCCAGTTGGCTTGGCTTTGTACTTGTACACATATGGATTTATATATATACTAGGTGGGCCAAAAGAAATCACCCTACTAGAAGATGCTCTCATTTTTGCAAATGGCCACCAATGTCAAATCTGTTTTGACATTTGTGGACTAGACAGATGCAGAATACCAGTGAACAAGCCATGGAGCGATATGCTCCCCAAGAACGCCCCTGGTCAAACGACAACAGTGGACGGTGCGCGCTATAGAGCCATGTTGACCGAGTTTTTGCTGCCGCAATTAGATGAATTAGGACTGCGGTTCCAACAGGACGGAGCAACAGCACACACTGTGCGACCCACAACCGATATTCTGAAGGCGGCGTTCCCGGGTCGCCTCATCTCTCGTTTTGGCGATTTGCACTGGCCCGCAAGATCGCCCGATTGAACCGTTTTAGACTTTTTTTGTGGGGTTTTTTGAAGTCCCGTGTTTACGTGAACAAGCCCGAGACTCTGGAAGCCCTCAAGGACAACATTCGACACGAGTGCGAGAATCTGTCGCCCGAAGTTCTCGCTGATATGATAATCAATTGTGACGGCGCCCATTTAGCCGATATCATCTTCTCGACTTGACCAATACAATTCTAAAGGTTCAAATAAACATAATCAAAAAAGAGAATCGAAGTTTTTCTTTT
Source organism: Cyclophora punctaria (assembly GCA_951394245.1). Taxonomy (NCBI): domain Eukaryota; kingdom Metazoa; phylum Arthropoda; class Insecta; order Lepidoptera; family Geometridae; genus Cyclophora; species Cyclophora punctaria. The sequence continues at coordinate 7,828,263 of OX596184.1, forward strand.
AGAAAAAAAAAGAGAGCCAAACAACATCGGATGACTTCTTTTGGCCCACCCGTTATATATATATATATACTAATGTACATAACTGAGGAGTTTGATTTAGGTTTTTGTTTTAACGCCCTAATCTCAAGAAAGAACAGTTCGATTTGAAAAATTCTACAAATTAATCTGGTGGTAAATCTAATGTGGTCTACAATTAATAAAGTATGTTCCATCTATTAATCAAGATTATATAGAAAACCTACATAACCACATGTAGTAAATGTACTTCAATAATCAGATTTTTTTAAACTTGCACTAAAATGTCTGTAGTATAATAATACTTTTTGACTAATTTTAAGAGGTCCTCGCCTCGCCTCAGTGGACTAGGTGGTATGTGCACTCGTCTGTCCAGACTGAGTTCCCATATTCAATTCCCGAGTCAAGCGAAAAAATGTTTCATGTTTTCAAACATGGCTCGGGTTTGAGTTCAACAACCCGCATTTGGCAAGTGTGATGATTTGTGCCTAATCCTCCTCACTTTACTGATATCTTCAGTGAGATGAGAGGCCTTTACCCAGCAGTGGGACATTACAGGCTAACTTTACTTTTCTTTTAATTCTAAGATGTCAGAGTTTTCTTCGACGTGGCCATTAAGTATAGCTGTGCAAAGAATTTTCGTTCATTCTTAGCACATTACTGTTATACAAACTTGTTCTATATCTTGGCACGATACGAAAAGAATTTTACAGAATAATCTCAGTTCTGTATAAGACGCTAGTTTGATTACTTTTGTATGGATTCAATTGTTTCTCTTTAGGTTTCAATCTTTGTTGAAGTGTTATAAGATTGTATGAAGTGTTAGATCATGGTATTACGATTATATTGTTATACTAATGGAATAAAACTGAGGAGTTTGATGGTTTTGTTTTGGAACAAGCTTATCTTAAAAACTACCCGTACGATTTAAATATTATTTTATGTTTGAGAGTTCCACATTTAAGAGGAAGGGTAAGTATAAGGGTGGGTAGGTAGGGCGTAAGTTATTATTATTCCAAAATTGCTATAGAAAAAGGCACAACGCGGGTAAAACCGCAGTGCTGCTAATTGAATTTTTCTTTGAGAGGAATCAACGAATCTTATGTAAGTGATTTCACACTATTAAGAATTTCTTTGAAGCCTGTAGGCGAATCTTATGTAAAAGACTTTGCATAATAAATGTATAACATTGGTTTTATTATGCATAGAGTACAATTAATTACCTAATCTTCGTTTCATAACTTCAATAACAAACTGTGATTATACTTTCTTTTAAATCAAACTTTTTTAAAATAATGTGATTTTCCGATAGAAGACGCTTCTTTATTTCTATGGAAATACTAATGATGTAACCACAATGAATATAATACAGTGATGATCCTATAAATGCGTAAGTTTGTGAGGACTACTGGACGGATTTGGATAAAACTTTACAGCAACATAGGTTATAAATCAGAATAACACATGGGATACATTTAATCTCGAAATTCCCGCGGGAACTTTAATGATACTCACTTTACTGATCTCTTCAGCGGGATGAGAGTCCTTTACCCTGCACTGGGACATTACAGGCTAATACTTTACTTGCTTTTATGTTACTACCTAGTCATTTTACTCATTGACCATCAAAAATATACTTCTCATACACTTACATCTATAAATCTCTTTGTGAGACTTTCCTCAGTTTGGTTAGGGCATTGCAGGCTGAATCACCTGATTGCTCGAAAAGTAAGATGATTCCGTGCTTCAGAGGGCACGTTAAGCCGTCGGTCCCGGTTACTTTCTACGGGTAGTAGTCGTTACATGAGCCATGTCAGAGGCCTTCGGCGGCTCATTAACTCTGACACCAGGATTGGTCAGGTTGACCATCCACTCGATGAAGAAGAAGAAGTATAAATCTTGGATAATCACAATGACAGACGTTATATACAATCTTATGGTAAATGAAATGTTCCATAAATAAATAACGTTTCACCTATCTATCTATCTCTATATGAAACCTATCTGATGCACATTATGTAAAAGCCTACATAATCAGATTACATAAATTAGAATAGTTTTCTTCGTACATCAATATTTTATTTCAATTATAAAATATAAAATAGCTTTCTTCATTCATCAATATTTAATTTTAAAATAACAATATAATGCCTTAGTATAATTAATGTTTTGATGATGTAAAAATATATTATAAGTATATACTTATGATGCTAACAGAGGCCAAATTTTAGGGTACAGAGAACAAGCGGGTTTTACGCGTTGAAAATATATAATCTATCTTATCTATACCTACTATCTCTTCACGATACTTCACAAAATTTATTGGTCAAAGTAAAGGTATTGGCTGTTGGCCTTAAGATCTTCCCGTGTAGTAAGTAACGACAAATATCAAATTATTCCTTAGGAAAGGTAAATGAGTAATGTTTAATGTGATGTACATGTTGTAAATGACGTCAGTAAGATACACTCCAGTTAGTTTATTATAATGTCAGCTTGTGACACATCCATCATAGTATAATATTTTTAACTTTCTTAAAAAATACTCTCAATAATTCATCTTTAATCTTTGATCCTAATAATTTATCTTCCTCGATATCACCGTTATTGGAATTTGATAAATGTTTCTGTTCGAACGGAACTTAAGATATGGGTTTCACTTTTATAACTTTATTTTTATTATATAGACCATGGCGAAGGCCTTTGGGCGGTCTAAAAACTGCGACACCAGGGCTGGCCACTGACCCACTCGAAATTAATGAATGAATGAACTATATAAGTGTTGTTTTGTTTCCCGGTTAAGACAATTTTCAAGTCACAACTTGATGTATTCAAGAACATCTACGAGTCTACTATGAACTAGGCTATATATAAAGCCAGAAAAACTCTATCCCATCCCAAAATTTTCCAAGGATACCCAAACTAAATTGAGTTTAATATAAATTCCTATTAATTCTCAGAGCAAAAACCTTGCGCTAAATAAAGGGATCCAAACCTAATCTCGTTCAAGCTAAAGTAACATACATTTTTATAGGCATTACAAAAACCCGGTCTGAACGGTATTTCATTATAAAACAACCGACCTATTCAGGAAATGTTACACAACCTTCGCATATTTAACTGTTACCGCCAAATGGAAATATTCATGACGCATAACCGTTTTACTAAACCAAAGAAAATGTGGGTTTAACCAAAAGTTAAATCCCGCATCAACTCACCTTCCCATGGTTTATAAAGCCGTATCTATGTGCCAAGTCGTGAACTTTCTCAGGTCCCCCTGGCACATGTATGGCGAACTGGTGATGATATAATGGTACACAAACGTCCAACACTGTTAGTAGCACCACGAGAACGAACATAACGGTCTGCAGTCATTTCACGATTCTACCTAACCAACTCGAACATTACTTTCAACCAGTCGGTACGCGATACGGAGGTGGCAGAGCCCAGCACGTCCTCATGGATCGAGTCCCACGCGTACACTGAACGAATGAAATACTGCTGAAACTCTTCCACAATAACGCACGCATGCGCGAAACTTGGCGCCTTTTCTACAAGACTCCTCGGTATTGTACACCGCGACAATTGACTTGAATGTCTAATTGGTTATCGACGAAAAGGGTCTTGTTTTTTAATGAGGACTCTTTGGTGTATTACTGATTTGAAAACGGTGTTCTACTTTTAAATGTAGCACTCTTGAAAGTAAATGCACATCAAAGATAACGATGGTTTGGAGAGTTCATCAGATTGAAGTGGTTTTGATGCTTGAGTCGTCTTCCTTTTGATGACAGGCTTGATTGCTAATTTAAAGTTAATGACGGTGTTCATTTATTTAATTCTCTATGATAATTGAAGGCGGAAGCTTTATTATCTTCTCCATTTTATCTTTAGAACTAATTAAAACGGTGGACGATAACGGGCTTGTCAATGCATGTTGCATAACAATCGCAATGATCTCACATCGCTTAGTCAAACTATAAAAGCGCTACATCAACCCATGCGTTATAAGTTTTTATCACAAAGTTATCACCGCTCATCACTTTACACAGTAAACTTTCCCAAATTACCTAATAATAAACAACAAAACGTTAATTATACAAATTCATGGCATTTATTAACCTGCTCGTTTTACTTTGTGCCTCTCTGAGAAACCGCACAGCTCTCGCAGTGACGATACCAATAAAATGTTCATTGGTAAACTGTAGCGGTCCTTCGATACTTTAACCGCTTTTATGAGTATAGTGTAACCAAAATCAGGGTATTGGTTTGATCATTGTATAGACATTTTTCTTTGAAAACAATCATTGTAACAACTATTAGTCGTACTAGTGTTTTACGTACATGTAAAGAGAGACTACAGCTTAAATATAATCTATAATTAAAAATGAATCGCTGAATGTGTGACTAAGCTCATAACTTCAGAACGACAGCACCGAATTGGATGATTCTTTTTTAATGTGTTCTTTGATGACAAGGTTTTTATAAATGAAAATGAGGGATTAAAATCTCGAAATTCCCACGGGAACGGGGGTGCTGCGAATGACACCATGGGGCACGGCTAGTTTGTAATGATTGTGTATAACTAGCTGCGCCCCGCGGTGTTGCCTGCGTTATCCCCATTCCCGCGTGGATTTCGGGATAAAATGTAGCCTATGTGTTATTCTCATGTATGACCTATATTACTGTAAAGTTTCATAAAAAACGTTGAGTAGTTTTTACGTGAAAAAGTAACAAAGTTACATCCATCCTTACAAACTTTCGCATTTATAATATTAGCAGGAAGTGTATTAGAACCAAAACCAGATTATGTACCCTACCCATGGCAACCCCACAGGCTTTTGAAACAATTCAAGCATTATTTGAATTATAAGAAAATTTTAATAAAACCTTTTTCCTGAAAACTTCTAATTTAATACAGTCCAAGTAATAGGTTTTCTTAACAGTTTTGTAGATACGACTTTTTTGTACGATCAGCATTGTTGGGGGCAATTATTTGCAACTGATTTTATCTTACGACCCTCCACGCATAGGGATTGGCGACTATTCGACGTTTAATGGGAATTTCGGAGCCTCTTCCTCGATTTATGAGGTTAACTTGACAAATTAGTGGGGAAAATTGTCTAGTAACATTTTCTAAGTTTTACAATCCGTTAGGAGTCTTTTGTAGGTTCAGTACCAAACTAACTTTCAACTGAGAAACTTCTGAAATTTCATTTGTTTAAAGAATCTGGAGATAGAACTCCCTTGATGTAATGGCAGATCACTGGACTATACAGGAGGTCTTTTTAAAATCGGTCAGTATGGGCAAGTCTGAAACTACGATAACAAAGATTGTTTCCTAATAAAGAAAAGATCTTTTTTTTCTCTTATAGTTTCAAATTACACTGACCGTTTTAAAAAAAACCACTCTGTATAGAGTAAATAGCACTCTTAGTCATTTATTTAAGTGTTAATTTTCTTAATTTTGTTAAGTTGAACTTATTATCAGTATCCAGTTCAAATCTATAAAAGTACGAAAAAAACGCAACGAGAAATGGTAGGTTTGCTCTGCGATTACGTTGGCTTGTCTTGGCGTGGGTGCTACCGTCCCACAATCTCATTAATAGCCTTAACAAGCTCGTAACAGTTCAGATAGTACTAGCCGTCAGAGATACTTTTGAAAGAATACTACGAGTATATACAAGATGTCTATTTTTTTATCTGTCCTATGCTTTTCCGTCTCTACAGATTTTTTTCTTTAAGACTAATCCATTGTAACTATCCATTGTATCTATAACTGTCATCGAATTACTAAAAACAACTTAACTTCGTCAAATAATACTGGTTTCTTAAGTTTTAAGTGAACACTACTCATTTAGAGTTGAAACTACGTTTACGGATACACTTGGCTTTTTTTACATTTTTATCTGACGTTTTGGCCCCTTTACTCGTTACATAAGACTGTCATAACTGACTGCCTGACTGCAGACTGACTAAGATAGTCCTATTAATGTTTGAAATCTTACACCGACATCTCAATCCATATTCACTAAATCGAACCATCTAGAACTGAGTTGCCTCTTCGCAGTCTTCGCCACTTTGACTGCATTTGGTTATCCGACCAATGTCGGTCTTATTCTGAACTAAATTGTTTGAAAATTGGATTCAGATTTCACGTTTTATGATGTTTGATATGTGAGTCGACTTTGGAGGTGTAAGAGCGTCAAGATTGAAGCAAGTGGCCTTTTTTCGAAGTAAAAATAATCGGAGTATAGTGGCAGAAATAAATATGTTCTTTGTTCATTAATTAAACCAATGACTTTATGAGGAAAAATTAAAGATAAAACAGTTAATTAAAAATGAATTGATGAAATTGGCAAAAGTCCATCCAAGAATACATAAGTACATCACGTAAATAAAATATTTAAAGAGAAAAATTTTCAAACTTGAAGATTTGGGGAAAATTATGACCCTTTTCTTTTTAGACAGATAACCACTATCATTTCCAACCATCAATTTTTGAAAAATTGGTTCATAAACTTCGAACTCAATAAAATAGCAAAAAATCGACAAAGCAACACAGTATGCTTTTAATACTTACTAAGTAAACCCTTCTCGTCTTTGATCGGTAACATACTTTGCCCTTAGCCAGTTCACTGTTACAGAACAAGAAATCAAACTTTAGAACAAAACAATCCAAATCCAAACGCTGGAAACCTAGTTCATCGAATACTAGTTCATCTGCCGAAGTTTATTTAAACTAGCCAAGTTGTATGTAAAACAAATACTATTTGAATTCGTACCTCTTTGAATTGAATACTCCACTTGAAAACTCGGTCGAGCATGAAGTCACGTTTTTAAACCAAAAGTTTTGCCCATATTTTACTAAAGTACGCTATTTAAGTAGGTTTTTTGGATTTGCTATTAAAAATGCTGGCTTTTAAGTTTTACAGGTAGGCGCTTTGGAAATAGTTCAATATTTTTCTTAAGGTTGTTTCTTAGTAATAGTAATGTATGTCATCAATATTATATTAGTAATGTTTGTCATCAATATGTGTGTATTGTATGGTTTTTTGTGTATATATATATTATACCTATCTTAATACAATCAGACGTTTGTTTTTCTGTTGAAGAAACAAAAGTAAACTAGGTATTCAAAATTGTAAACAATATAAAATGAAAGTCATTTGTGTTTAAACCATTTTTAGGTGCTAAATAAAATAAAGAATTCTTGTGCAATCCAACGCCTCAGTGATCTACTGATGGTATGCACTCGCCTGCCAAGACTGATCCTGGTCCCGGGTTCAATTCGCAGGTCGAACGAAATCATGTTTCCTAATTTTCAAACATGGCTCGGGTTTGAGATCACCAACCCGCATTGGGCAAGCGTAGTGATAACGCCTGAACCTACTCACTGTACTGATATCTTCAGTGAGATGAGAGACCTTTGCCCAGCAGTGGGACATTACAGGCTCATACTTATTTTTTTACTTTTCACTTGTGTAATCCGCCTAATCCTTTAAACCAACTTCAAAAACACCATTCGAAATCATCGGAATCTTTTTTAAATATTATTTTCCTCGACAATTTGAAGATGGATAGACCAAATGATTACATAATTTAATTTAAACAAAAAAGTACATTTTCTGAAAATTATTTACAAGTTACATTGCTTTAAGTTACTCTTTAATTTTAACATAAAGCTCGTTATTTTATAAAAGAGAACCAAAAACGACGGAGCATTGCACTTAATTGCAGAATGATTACATTAAACACCCATTAAACTAGTATAAGTACTATTCTAATCATGTTTTATTGCTTTAGTTTCAACCATTAAAAACGGTCTCGCATAATAATAAATTATAGTATAGCATAAGCATATTATAGTCATAAAAATATAGAATAAATGTCATAATGTAACCTTACACCATATTAACTTAACATTTCAAACATCAAAATATATTTAAAAGAATGAAAATATTATACTTTTAAATGTATACTACTAGTGCCATCTATTGACGACTTTACGCAACATTATGATGAACCGTAGCTCGTAGCGACAACCATCACGTAGCGAGTATTGTAGCACTACACCTTTTCGTAGCACCGTAGTAGTTTGCTACGAGCTAAGTAGTGTTAATGTGAGTTTTGTTTTCATAACGTCGTTGTAATATGAATTTTCTATAACGGTTTAAATAACTCTTATTTTCTCAATAAAATTGGTTTTTAATCATGACTAATGCCTAAACATTTGCAAAACTATAATATTTCAGATGGAGTAGTGAATGATTTTAAATAAATCATTCATTATAGTAAAAGATTTTATAAGCAACTATCTGTCCCGGCAAATGTTGTTTTGCCGTAGAAAAATTGAGGAGTGGACTTAGTGGGGTGGAATTTAGGGGTGGACCCTAAATGTTAAGGGTAGCCTTAACATTTAGGGTTACGTTAGAATTAGAACAAATTAATAAAAAAAAATACAATAATAATATTATTAAATGATTACACAAGTTTTATTCAAACGATCGCGTTCCAAATCATTAAATTCCCAAAACAACACAAAAGCTCTTCACTAACTCAAGTTAATATTCTCCAAACCGTCGTCCCAACTAATAATACAAACCAAATCCCGAATAACAATACAATCTTGACATAAAAAGCTTAAGAAACCGCACAACAAAACGAGGAATCGTATCCTTTAATCGTGCAATCAAAATTTAATTGAGATTAGAGACATAACCAAATTGTTAACCCTACTATACTTAAGTAAATGAGACTATAATGGGCCTTCATACAATGCCCGTTATTTCAATAGCATTATAATGAATTGTTATAGGAGATACATTCATTTCACTCTAAGAAATCTCTGTGAATAAAGCACCTTCGTCGTGAATAGGCCATGGATCTCAGCGTTATTGTTCGCTTGAATAGCAGTCATTATCGAGAGATATCTCTACTTGGAGTTTTATATTTGAATAAATTTATTCCAAGATGAAGTTATTGTTGAATTCTGTTTGGTCGTTTTAATGAAATAAAGTTTTGCTTTTTTGGTCGGTTTTGGGGATTGTTTTTGACTTGTTTGTTGAGTTGAAAGAATTAACGTTGTTGGTATTGTGGATTTTATACATATTTCAGGTCACTTTGAATGTCATTCATGAAACTTAATAGTTTGTTTATTACATTAATACACATTTATGTAACTATTACATTTAATATTGCTGAAAATCTTGTAAACAAAAATATGACAGTAAGAAGCAGTGATAGTATGAAGTAATGAAGTAGGTTTGCTAGTCATTATGACAGAATAATATATAAAAGTAAGAGACAGCGTAGACCATAGACAAGACAATTTTTAGGCTGACAGAGCGTCTAACAGAATTTTTCGTGTGTGACATAAAATAATGCAGAGACACGCAGACTTTTTACCAGATCATTTGTCTGTTTGACTAATGAATCGTACCGATACGTTTTGTCAAATTTAATACAGACTATCAAGTGAGTTAAATAAGTCAATCTCAAGACTGTATGTTCTCAGACTGCAAGTCTACAATATACAAAAATGTTCTTATCGAATTCGGCCAAACCAGTAATTTACCCACATTGCTAACACCTTAACACACTCACGATAAATGGATCATAATAATCATTCGCACAATCGAATACAATAAGCTTACCAAACTTTATTTTCTCGGCCCAAATACCACACCACACTTAACCCCCTAAACTAAGTAATAAAGGGAAGGGAATCTAAGCGAAAACCGAAACTAGAGTTATTTCCAAATAAGTGTGCGTGCGGGGAAAATTGGAACTAATACAACAATGCAACGTACTTGTACACATAAAGCTATAAATATAGATGTATTGATCTTAGGCCAAGACGTCATACTAAATGAGCGCTTATCGCCAAATTGAATGAAAAGAAATGGCATGACAAATTTATTGTTCCTTTTTTAAAAAAATCACAAGTAATAGTCGCTCTTAAAATTAATTAAAATTATTATGATGCTTTCACTCTATTAATTCTTATATTTATTTTAGACATTTCTCAATGAACCTACTTCAAAATCAAATTTGACTTTTTATACGGTTTTTATACGGTTGTTACCTGACATCGCCGTTTATGAACAGAAATCGAAAATGGTTGATAAGATTAAAATGTATGACTTAAAATCGGCGCTAGTTATCATAAACTCGGTCTAAAAGTGAAAAGTTCTTTATATACTTACAGGAACACGCGACAGTAGCGCCACTAGTTATCTATTCGCACAGTTTACTGCTCCCAACTGCACACACGTATCACAGAAGCTATAAAACGCCTCACAATAGACATTACCACATTTCTACACAGAGGCCACGATTTATTATATGTTATAACACATTCTTATTTTTATTCCTATGACTGCTAACGAGCGAGTTAATGTTTGTTAAATTGCTTATATATTTTTAAGTTTATTTCGCTAATCGACTTGATATGAAGAAGTTTAGCCGAAAATGCAGTAGAATATTAATACAAAAGTTGGGTAAAGGCGTCTATGGAAACTGAAGATAACATATTTTTTAAACAAGCACAAGTACATAAAATGCTTGCAGATAACGCAAAATACTCCTCACTGTACTGAAGGTATCAGTAAGATGGAGGGCTTTGCCATTTAACGGCACATTACAGGCTACTACTATAAGCATTATTTTTAAAACCATAATGTTCGTGTAGCTTACCTTGAGCTTTAAGTAAAACTCTTTCATTAGAATTTCGTTATGTGAAAAACATCACCGTCAACGCATAGAAAGCACATATTCAAATTCAAAGCAACTACCACAGTTCTGTCGTGATTCTACAATTTCAATAGTTCAAAGCACATCTATTCCAAACTTTACAATAGATAAATCCAATTAAAACAATAGAAACATTTTAAACCACACAACCAAAACAACGTGCAATAAAAGAGCAAAAAGTACTGCTTCCAGTTAACATTTGCGGCGTCGTTGTTTCTACGCAAAATATTGCTTTTTTTCTGCGTCCCACCGCGTTCATACATCGTCGTTTAGTCGTAACAACTGACTCCCTCCACGGACATAATAGTCACGACTCTGATAACACAGAGAATTATAACGCCCATGGGCTATATTCAATTAACGCTGAATTGAAAGTGAAAAATACTAGTTACTTGGGTCGCAGTCTATGGATTGGAGATGTGTTTAAATTTGTATGAAGTTTGTTTATGTGTGAAGTAGTTTTGTGTTTTATTTCGTTTGTGACTCGGAAGCATAAATCTAAGTTAGCTCAAGTAAATGGTAAGCTTACTATCTTAGAACACGTTTGGTATAGTCGGCTCAAAAAAAAGTTGAGCATACTTAGTCATATTCCAACTTTTCTAGTACGTTGTAATCAAAAAAGTTAATAAAGTGCTTTAAACTAATCTTTTTCTCGACACTTAGGGCGGATTGCACAATAAATCTTAAATCTTTTTAGTATAAATACTAAGCAAAAGATGTTCATTCAAAATTGTATTTTACAATGGACTTAATAGAACACAATTTAAAACGAACTACATTTGTTTTTTTAATATAGACGCTAAATCAAATTATATATCCTTGTGCATCACTCCCACAACTGCATGGTTTTGGATATAATGAAAGAGTTAACAAGTTATGAATCAGCGAGTTTAATAGAACACTCACTTTCTTCAATGCACTCGCCCGCTGCTACACACGTGTTCAATAAAGGTGAACGCAGACTTGGGCCGCACCGCGCGCACCGCAGTCGCCACATTCGAATTCGTTATATAAAGTTATATGCAACCTCGCAAACCTACCCGCGCCGCAGTCGCCGCAGTACCTGAAGCGGGCAAATTCCCAGAGTCGCAGCTGATGATGTCATCAACACCGACCCACCCGTATCGGACGCTGCGGCGCATGCGGTGCTGGTCTCGTTATTCGCATTCAACGATGGGCCATACCGATTTATGAAAGAAATCCAGTGCGTCGCGTGTGAAGACGGGTATGATTGCAGCGACTGCGGCGCGGACAGGTGTGCGAGGTTAATAACAAAAGCGATTAATGCGGCAACTGCAGCGCGTGCGGTGCGGCCAAGTCGGCGTTCACCTTAACTTACAGTTTATAACATTCAATCTAAACAACACTAAAGAGATATGCGATTTTGTTAATAATAAATCTAGAATATTATGTCACCTTTTATTAGAAACAATAGCTTTATTACCTTTCTTAAGTAAACATACTTAACTGTTTCTAAGAAATAACTTCGCTCAACTAAAGTTCTCTGCAGGTTAATTAACACCATGAGATGTTATAAAAATAGCAAAACAAAGCAAAACTTATAATATCTTCGATGAAAGAAGCCCGATCATATACCAGTAGCTGTCACTTTGATGACCTTTTATTATTTTAGTAATAAATAACATAATTCTTGAATAAGAGTTCGTTAATAGTTTTTCTTGAAATTTGATAATAATTGTTTGAAATTACATTTATGATTAAAGGCGTTATAAAGCAATTTAACCTTATGTGTATTCTATATCTTCAGTGAGACGAGACGCCTTTAAGGGGATATTACATGCTAATACTACTTACTACTACGTAATTAAAGTTGAATACTAGTAAGAAGTACTCGTAACCTCAATTTATCTACTGATATCTTCAGTACCCGAGAGGCGTTTGCCCTGCAGTGGTATGTAACAGGTCACTTTTAAACAAAAAATCATTTTGAATGAAAACCTATGCCACAGATTATGGCATATATTAAGTCAATCCATCTTACCTTCCCAAACCCCTGATCCGACCATAAAGAATGTACAGTAATGAGCCTGTACCTCTTGTTTGAGGTTCTAAAGTAATAGAATAGTTAACGTAAAATAAATTTAACGACTATTTTTAGTTATTATATCTATTGTTGTTGTGACATTTTATAAATATATATTCAACGCTTGAAAAATAATTTGTGTTGAAAATTAAATACATTTAAGTTTTAAATATAGAACTTTTTATTATTTTTGATTAGGAACGTAGAGTCGCCTAAAGTTCACATACACTAAGGATCTCATATTCGTTTCAAACTTATATATTACTCGTACTACAAATATGAGACTATAACTACACGATTTCTACAGTAACTCATAGTAAAGGCTAGAGTAAAGAGTAAACTCTCTGTATAGAAACATTGACAGCACATAGACATGTCACATTTTATTAGGTCTAGATTAACGACGTTACTTCGCACTAAAACTTTCTTTATTGGAACATAAAAACAGGTACATAAATTTTAACATTAAACCAACTTAGTTACTTTGAATTAAGTACAAATTAAAATGGGTATAGAAAGTACTTACATCAGTGTTATTAAGTTATGACATAGCATATTAGATTCAATAGAAGTGTATCATTAATCATTTTATAATCATAATATACAAGAGTACAAGCTCGTCGGCACAGTGGCAGTGAGGAGAGCGCTTATTATGTCGAAGGTTGCGGGTTCGATTCCCGCTCGGAGTCAATAAAATGTGAAGACAGTTGTTGGCGATGACGTCTGGATGTCAATTTATATATTCTTATAAAGTATGTATCATTGTGGTAGATTCCATAATACAAGCTTACTTTGAGTCTAATTAATGGTGTTTCAATTAATCCGGGTATATATTATATTATACTAATTATGTTTTCGCTTCCCATCATCCAATTTATTAAGTATATTCAAAGAAATAAGTGAAACTTTTAACGATAGTGTAAAACACGCGAAATAAAAAACGAGGTTATATCCAAGTTGCCCTGTCAGTTCCAGGTTTTGCAATCGTAAAACCATTTCGGAGCTCTTTAGGTGTACTACATACGATAGGGTAGAGATAAGGTAGGTTGTAAAAGTGTTATAATTTTTAGATGCAGTGATTCCAGAAGTCTAGTCCATACTCAAGAAATGCAGAATAGACACTCTAATGCCCGGGCCACACATACGAGAAATGCCATAAATTATCTAGATAATGGACGTAAACCGTAGGTGTAGCCACGACTATACGTGATAATTTGACAATGGCATTAACAATGCCGTATGGCGTAGGCGATAGCTCGAGTGGCGGTACATCAAAGAGAGAAAGAGACAGTTTAAGTGTAGCCACCCACTTTAATGCGTTAAAAATTATGCCATTAATTATCTAGATAATGGGCATTGACGATAAACGTATGTGTGGCCCCAGCATAACAAATACGAAAATAATGAAAGGACTACATGACTACACCTAATCTTACAAACTTTTCTATATTATTAGTAGGTATGAGGCGAGAATCACTACCCATTTTATGTAAACACGGCCCTGACGTTAATTTCATCAGCCAGTAAATCATTTTACCAGACAATTTTATACATAAATATTTTCATAAACACGCAGCATGTTTTCCGTAAAAATATAATATTATCGTTCAATCTGAGCGATGCTTGAGGACTGAGTCACTCCCCCATTTTACGGTCGGTTTGTCACTTCTTGCCTCGAGCAATTCAAATTATTAGCTACGACGTAAAATGGTATAAGCGCACACGCCGTACATGATCTAGTTTGTACCAAATTTGAATATCGGCCAATCAACGCTCGACTATCGGCCGGTGGGTGCGACCCCAGCCAATTGGATTACAGCTTTTATTGCACGTGAAAAACTGTTGCTGGCTAATATTTTATTTTTTATTTTCATCGAACGTGGTAAAAATGAAGCTTGTGTTTTTTATGTGTCGTGTTGTATTTGAGTTTAAAAAGTATTTGTTTACTTCGTAGTTTTTAGGTATTCGAGTATTAATCTGACAAATCTGATTTAATTTTGAATCGTAACATGGATGTTTTTGTATTGTACTGTAAAAATATGTGTAAACAATTGCTGATAGATTGAAAGAGAATTTAAAATAGAGGGAACTAAATAAATTGCAGAAAAAACGATAGAGATCCGAATGTCTAAATTGAGTTCTTTTTTCCAAAAGAAACGGTTTCACCGGATCGGTCAACCGAATTTTGAATAAGGACAGTACGGGCTACAACCGTTTACTATCTAACTGAATGATTTCAGCGATCCGTAAAAATTATAATCATTTAAATGTAGTTTGACTAAGCAATGTTAGGTCATTGTGATTGCCCATATGGCATTTCTATCTGAGCGCTACCGTGCTTCTGAGGGCACGTTAAGCCGATATGTGTGGCATTTCTATGTAAGCGATACCGTGGGCCTTTAGGCGGTCTAAAAACACCAAGGTTGACCAGCTGACCTGGAGCTTACTTGTAGCCTTTTACAATTTTAAATTGATACACTTCGCTTTTATTTTACATTTTTACATGACTTTTCGGTTCCTGTAAAGGAGCCAATTCAAAAAAGAGTAGTGTTCGCTTTTGTTTTACGTAACCTCGCTGTCCCACTGCTGGGCAAAGGCCTCCCCTGAGCTCGAGTGTTCGCTCAACTTAAGAAACCAGCAAACAAACAATGTCAAACATCACCTTATATTCCTAGCCCTCCTAAATACCACACATCACACCACTCAAACAAGATGCATTAACAAACGTAATAGCTAAGATATCTGAGTCCAGATATCTATCGTTCGGCATGACTGGTTATTTTCCAATTTTTGTAAAAGCCAATCAACCATGAGCCCGCGAGCGAATGTCAATAGATGTGGCAATAGTTCCTATACCGTGAGATACGAATCGCAAGGGAGACGTTGAAATGTGTTTTTTATTAGGGTACCGAACGTCAAAAAGTGGTAAAAAACACCACCTTTATAACTGCACTTGTTCATTTATTTTGGTAATGAAATTCGGAGGGGGGTGAAATTAGTTGATGTGAAAGTAAGGTTTATTATTTGTACGTATTGAATGTAGGTGAGTAAGTACTGATGGCATAAAACATTTTATTATACTTTTTATTATAAGACGTTACTGTTGAGTTAATAAGCGAAAAGCTGGTAACTTGAAGCGTGTTTTAATACGTATGTAAGATCGGTAGATATTGAACCAATTCACTGGACATCGATAAACCAGTTGGCACAGTGGCATATGAGAGCGCTTATTTTGTCGAGGGTTACGGGTTTGAATCCCGCTCAGAGTCAACACTATGTGCAGTTGTTGGCGAAAGCGGATGGATAGAAAGTTTCAGTTTAGTTTGTGTCTAATTAAGAGTATGACTTTGAGCGGGTGTATTTATTTATATATTATATTATATTACTGGTAGCAATATGTTGAGTTTATAAAAATGGGAGAGTCGTACGAGTCAAACGAAATATGTATATCGGTGTCATAACGCAACTGCAAAAAGCTGCAGCAACACTTTTCACACGTGACCACATTTGTCAGTACGATGTGGTGTGGTTGTGGTGTAGTAGTGGTTGTGGTTGTAGCATGGTGTGGTTGTGGTGTGCAAAGACCCTAATGAAGAGAAACCCACTTGTAATAGACTCCATCTCAATAATAGCCAGTCATCGAACTTGAGAGCACTTGAAACTATCCAAACTAGTTGGTTTGAAGCCTACCTTTACGCTTAAATCGACTTTACAATTCAAATGATTTGAAGTTGAAACTTTGAGGTGAAAACTGTGATAAAATATACAAAAGTTTTGGTTTGTAAGTCAATGTGACTGTTTAGAATGAGAGGATTGTAGCGTGAGTATAAAGAATGAGAATATGCTGTGCTTCGAAGAGACCTGTGAGAGACCTCTCTCATCTCACCGAAGATATCAGTGCGGTGAAGAGAATTAAGATGAGATTGTCATTTTTTTATTTAGCTTGGGTGTCTATATACCCTGAATTATTAAGCCATATTGAAGCAGACCCAAGACAAGGTGGACGGATGTAGTGTCCAAGGATATGGCTGAGTGCAAGATTTTCGATGATGACGACGACGAAAGAGCGAAGTGAAGGAGAAAAATAAGGAAGGCTGACCCCACCACTATGTGGGACACATAGCCAGGAAGAGAGAGAGAAATTAAGCCATATTGATTTAAACTTAATTTCAAGATCATCTTTATAGGGAACTATGTTTGTGCCGCCGTGGTTGCACTTGCTGCCACTTTCCGTAGTAGGATAATATAAAAATCAAAACCATTTCCTAATATTTATTTTTTATAGAAAAGAAAGTCTCCAATCAAATTTAAATAAACGTATTGTTATTCCTATTCTAAATCAAATAGACAGTGAACATTAAAACAAATAAAAACCAACTGTCTTCACTTCTGTCGCCAACAATAAAATTAAAAGCAAAAATACACTCCATTCTCCAGGTATTTTGAAAAGCAATAAATTGAAATGGACACTAAAATTATACGGGTCTGTTATTCCAGACAGATCTACAAACATTTTAACAATATTAAAATGCTTAAGATAGTCCTTTAGGTATTTTTATTGTTCTCCTAAGCTTTGCTTTCCGTGTTTGCGGTTTCAAAGTAATCCTGGTCTATTTTTCGGTTTATGACTCTATTTTTGTGACTCGTAAATGTAATGTGTCATAGGAAAATTATTCATAATTTGATGAAATAATTCACTACTCAGAGCATAATATTATTAATATTACTGAGTATATGAAACTAAATAATATTATTTATACTGTGTACATAAAGCATTGTTTAGCTACTTTTGTGTTGTTGAAAATTGTTATTATTAGGCCTCCGGTGTCATCTTACGATCATAAAACCGGGATCGACATTATTCATTCATTCTCAATTAATTTCGAGTATTAGTTGGAGTTTTTCGACAGCCTGCAGGCTTCTGATATGGTCTAATGATTGAAATAACCGTAACAGACTGCTTAACGTGCATAAAGCATAGTAGCGCCCAAATAGAAATTCATTCATCAAGTGCATTTAATTAATTTGAGCTGCACGTGTTTTTACTGTATTCTTGCAGCGCCCAGTGATAATATTTTATTTTATTTATTTTATTTCATTTTAATGTATATTCCCCCGTTGTGCCCATTACCGTGGGAATTTTGAGTTGAAAAATAGCCTATAACCTTCCCGCTGAATGTGGCTATCTATTACAAAAAGTATAATGCAAATCGAACTAATATTTACTGAGATTAACCCTTATAAACAAACAAACGAAGAAACACCGTCTTCTTTACTATTAATATGACAATACCGTAAAAAACATCGTCAAAAATACAAAAATTAAACCAACAAATTGTTCTACAAGGAACAAAGCACGAACTCTTACTAAAATACAATATAAATAACCACACCTCGAATTTGTTTGTACATTTCAGCCGCAACAACTACGGCGGGTAATATAATCTAAGATAATTGTTCTTGTAAGGTAATAAGTAAGGTTTAATGTGCAATGAGTCTCACCTGAAGTGGTTTACATTAAATTGCGAATCTTAGAGCGTTATTCAGAAACAAAGACCTACTGGGGCGGTTCAGCTCGCGTTTTCGACGGAACAGGTTATAAAGTACTAGAGATCTTCCCTTCGGTTTTAGCCGTAGTATACTCGCTTCAAATTTTGAATTTCCAAATGTATTAATTTGCCATAATAAGTCTATCTCATCTTGTGGGCACTGCAGACTTAAATTAAAACTTAGAAATTATCTTAAAAATTAATAGTAAAATAAAAAATGCATAACTAATAAAATAGATGCAGGTACAATCAGGGCATTGAGGGTTAACATAAAACATACACTTATTCTGTAGGAATAACAATTTCTGTAGGAAAAATAATTTCTGTAGGAATTTGATATAAAAAAAAAATCTTACGTCCGTCTTCGAAGCCTAATCTATATTGGCAAAGGTCGTAAAAATCGGGTATGTAGTGAGCCTAGGAAAGGTGAGAGGGTAACAAACTGAAATTTTTACATTAAATAAAAATAATATATATTAAATAATTTAAGATTAGGAATGTATGACGTGAACGCTTGAGTATTTATTAATTAAATATCTTTCGGCTGCCATCGTCTTAATCGATAGACCGTGCCGGTGGCCTTTAGGCAGTCTAAAAACTCCAATACCTGCTTTGACCACTGATAAGTTGTAAGATATTTTTTAACCGCTCGTGGAGTACTTTGACTAGGCGATGTTAGCTCATTGCAATTTATAAGAAACGTACTCTTGGTCACTCCTTCGATGGGTGGCCTATAGTGGCATTTCTACCTGAGCGATACCGTGCTTCGGAAGGCACGTGAAATTGTCGATCTCGGTTATTTCATCTTACATCGTTATTATCGTTAGGCCATATCGGTGGCCACAAGGCCACACCGGGGTTGACCACTAACCTACGCAAACCTACTTACTAATTAAGTTTTTAAACTCTACTTTTGTTTAAACATTCCGAACATCTTCATAACCATATATTTGTTATAATTAACCATTTCCCCACCCTAAATCAGAAACGTTCTATTACCAGAACTAATCCACTAAAATAATATTATCCGAAACCCAACACTAGTTCCGAAACCCAAAACAAGCAAAGAATTACGCAACTTCTTCTTCTTCTTCTTATCGAGTGGATGGTCAACTTGACCAGTCCTGGTGTCAAAGTTATAGAGCCGCCAAAGGCCTCTGACATGGCTCATGTAACGACTACTATCCGTAGAAAGTAACCGGGACCGACGGCTTAACGTGCCCTCCGAAGCACGGAATCATCTTACTTTTCGGGCAATCAGGTGATTCAGCCTGCAATGCCCTAACCAAACTGAGGACAGTCTCACAAAGTGATTTTTGTGAGATATCCCCACCGGGAATCGAACCCGGAACCTCCGGATCGTGAGCCGAGCGCTCAAACCACTAGACCACGGAGGCTGTTTACTAGATTACGCAACTTAAAGAAACATAAAAACATGGGTTTTCTAAACCCGAAGACAAATAACCGTGAAAACCAATCAATTCACACAAAAACTAACAAAATGTTTGAAAAACTTGTTCATTCGCACACCGCAATTTCGGCTGGCTCTTACGAAGTTACCGAAAGTACCCGAAAGTGGCCGAATTTATCGTTGGGTCTTCGCTATTTTAACGACGTCAACGTGTAAGGTGCTAAGTTGGAACAGATAACTTTTCCTGTGGGAAAAACTGGTACTAAGTAAGTAAGTTCGATTAGTCAGTAGTAGGGTCTGTGGCCAGTTTTCAGACCGCCTAAGGCTCTCAGACATGGTCTAACTATTTAAACCTAACCTTACAGAAACATCGCCTCGGTGATCTAGTGGTATGTGCACTTGCCTGCCAAGACTGAGGTCCCGGGTTCAATTCCCGGGTCGAGCAATAACATATGTTTCCTACTTTTAAAACATGGCTCGAGTTTGAGATCACCAACCTGTATTAGGCAAGCGTGGTGATTACGTCTAATCCTCCTCACTGTACTGATATCTTCAGTGAGACGAGAGGCCTTTGCCCAACAGTGGGACATTACAGGTTCATACTTTCTACTTTATTTTCTTACAGAAACAACCATTACCGATAGTTTAACGAGTTCTTCGCACGGTAGCGCTCAGACATAAATACTACCGCCATAATTTTCCCTCTACCCATAAAGTGGCCGTGCTGCACATTGCTTAACAATAACGATGACTTAAACCCACGCAATCAAACTACGCCACACTACAACTACTAACTAAAAGTTAAGAAATTCGAACATTTTCGTATTGGAATCTGCAATAGTGGCGCCCTCATGATCGGACAGTCTTGTCTATCGCGAACTGCAGTTTAAAAGGCGATATTAGCACACCTTAATAATACGTATTCACGTAAGTAGGCTTAGTAACACAGAAGGGTTAATACATATGGCTCTATTTCTCTACAGTTCCAATTGTAACCCTCAAATGGTTTTTATTACTTTATTCTTCTTCTAACAGCCGGCGTAGTCCGTTCCAGGTTCTGAATTTAAGGATATAAAGAAAATACTAACTGTGTGCCAATTTTGTAACGCTGTCAAGACTATTATTAGTTTAGCTTTCAAATGGTTTGTCACTTTCTGACATACGCAATTTTCCAAAGAGCAAAAGAGACAAAACACAGTGTAACAGTGTTTTAGTTACACCGCGTTTATTAATAAGGTGGATAAAGTCTACGAAATGATACTTGGTAAGGCGACTATTAAGGTCACCGTACAGATACCTAGTTGAACACTTCTTCTTCTTCATCGAGTGGATGGTCACCCTGACCAATCCTGGTGTCAGAGTTATTGAGCAGCCAAAGGCCTCTGACATGGCTCATGTAACGACTACTACCCGTAGAAAGTAACCAGGACCGACGGCTTAACGTGCCCTCCGAAGCACGGGATCATCTTACTTTTCGAGCAATCAGGTGATTCAGCTTGCAATGCCCTAACCAAGCTGAGGAAAGTCTCACAAAGAGATTTTTGTGAGATATCCCCACCAGGAATTGAACCCGGAACCTCCGGGTTAAAAGACCACGGAGGCTGTTACTAATAAATATGATACAGGTAATAATATTTTGAAAAGTGGTAAACCGTAAGTAATTGCATCGGGTGTATCGACACCCCGTCGCGTCAGCAGCTAGTCTTATCTTCGTCAATGTGGCGCCTATAACCGCTCAAAGTTAGGGATGGCCCCTACTAATGTTTAGTTGGGTCGGACTTACGTATTTTTAAAACGAATCCAAACCGTGACTGAAGAATCTTCTTCTTCTATATATATAACTAGCAGCGCCCCGCGGTTCCACCCACGTTTTGCGTTTCTATAGGAATTTTGGGATGAAAATAACCTTCCCATTGAATGTGGCAATCGTTTACAAACATAATTATTAAAATCGCACTGGTACTCGTAATTCCAGCGATTAGCTCGAACATACAAACAAACAAACTTAATATTTCGTGATTCGTTTGTCTCCTGAGAACGGCTGAGCCATTTTAGCTGATTTCGGTTTTATAATGATGTAGTCCAGAAAAGGTTTAAAAGGTTAGCAATGACAGAACCAGGTACCAGGAACCAGGTGCCGATTGTGGTATATAGGTTATACATCAGCATACCATATGAGGTACATTTTATCCCGAAATTCCCGCGGGAACGGGGGTAACACCGCGGGGCGCAGCTAGTTCATTATATTGGTATAGAACCAACAGTAACAGTAACAGTACATACACTATACCAGTGCATGCCAAAGTCCTTACTCTCACTCGAAATTCAAAAACTAAAAAAAACAAATCTTTTTAAAACTATTTTAAGTAAACATTTTCAACCATTGGTAGCGCAGTCAACTAAGGGGTGCAAATCGCAACGGCGACTGATTGGCCATTATGCAAATCGGATACTAACAACGTACCCGCGGGCAACTTGCATATTTCACAGGAGTGACCCAATGAGTGACGACAACCGCACCGCGGCTAATATGTGGCCGCTTTCTAAATTGGCCCGACTTCCCCTCTTTCGAAGATTATGGAAAATATTTGGTATTCAATTATTTTCGGTATCGATTCACTATCGAATACATGTAGTAGGCTCACTCTAAAGATACCTAGTTGAAAACTAATAATGACACAGGTACTAATATTTTGGAAAGTAGTCAACCGTAAGTAATATAAGGTACGTACAATCCTTACAACTGTTTTTTTCTTAACTTATATTCTCCCACATCTGGGCAAATGTCTCCCCGAAATGGTTCCGACTCTCACTATCCTTCAGTCTCCCACCACTTGCTATACTCCTCGCAACTGTACCACATTTAATAATTACAAACATTTGCCCATCAATAACATCTGACTTAACTTACCTTCAGTACAAGAAACAATTCTCACCGCACAAATGCTAATTAATTACAAATTGACTATTTCAAAGACGAAGACGTAAGATCAAAGTTGATTCACGAGAGTCACAAGTTTGTACAACGGCGGAGTTCGGATTCGTCAAACATTTGGTTTAACCAAACACCTGCTTGGTGATTATGTAATAATTTCAAATGGTTACGCCTCAGGGCTTCCAGTTTTAGACGCTGATTACTGCAAGCCATGTATGGAATGAAATTAAGAGGTAGTTAAAGCGTTTGACTTCGTTCGGGATCTTTGGGGTTTGGGTGCTTATTTTAGAAGTAAATTTTGATTGAAATGGATGTACTATTTTTGTGTGCGTTATTTTGACTACGTAAATAGATAAGCTTCGCTTTTATTTTATATTTTAACTAGAAAAAAATCGAGAAGAGTGGCGGGTATGAGGAGGCCTTTGCCCAGCTGTGGGATGGTACAGGCTAACAGTAACAGTGGTTTAACCATTATCTTTAAATGAGGTCTATTTTGATTGAGAGCCTTTTTGTCACAGGACATAACATCAAAACTTAAGATTTTTGCAGCAAATTCAAATCTTTGTAGCAGAAAAAACAAGATGGATAATTGTTTTGATGCACACATACTTCCAAATTCCGAATACTTTTACGTTATTATCACGTTGCCGTTGATACTACAGACAACGTCACATGTGACATACTTTACGAAATAACTACACGATAAATGTTTCCTTTACATATAGTTAATCTAAAGATTATTCCTAAAACATACAACCCACACCCTATCACCATTCTATATAGACAAATCAAAGCAAGCATACTAATGTACGAGTAACAATCACATATAATAACATTCAAGTAGATGTTCAGTCTTCAGTGAATTTAATTTGTGTTTGACTCACAACTCAACTCGATACCTACGTGTTTCAATAAGTTTCACGTATTTCGTATAATGAAGTGACTTGGTTTGAATGAGGAATTAATGTGATGTGTTTTAGAATAGCTACGCAGTTTTAGGTATGTTATTTTGTGTTTCAGGTAAAGTAAAGGAAAGACTGTTATGTCTCACTATTTACTCAGATACGTCCATTAAATCGATACTTAACTAATTGACGTGTTGTTTCACACATTACATGTCAAAATTGCTCATTAAATCGCTAGAATATCCCTTGTAAACAAACTTCAGCTCTATTACATTAGCAATAGATGTCACCGTCAAAGAAGAACGTAATATTTTTTAACGTTAAATCTAAAGTACAAACAAAACGCATCCTTTCTGGGTTGTTCACAAACAAACACACAAAGTAACCGGAGTGAGAGTTACAGAGGGCTCTATCTTTGGTGTAAAAGTTTAGTTAAAAGATAACGATGTGTTAAGGTGTAGCTTGTTTGAGCGAACGTGAAGTGTTCGCTTACAAACATATTGTATGTCAAGAGTTACAAATAAATAAAGGTTCCATTTCTAAAAATATGTTTATGTTCGTTTTAAAGTCCGTTTCTACTAAATCTACCACGTAGTTACCACAATACCACGTTATTTTTTGTAATTTATGTCCACGATTCACGGGTTTTTCATGGGTCACAAGAAATGAGAGATAACAAAAGAGTTATATATAACAAAATCGTATTAACCTGCCATAAAGTAATGTTAAAATTTTAATTGCTTTAATTAATTAATTAACGATATAAGAGTAATTAAGATTATTTTAACTTATGCTAAATGAGAAACAATACTTAACACAAATCTAGACAAATCCTACAGTAGACATATTCACTTTAAGCCAAAACCCTCCTTAACTGGTTCATTAGAATGACACTGCAGCGTGTCTCATCCGTCATTCTCTATACCCAAAGACGTCAAATGCTTCCTTAGCAGAGATTTGATAAGTGATTTTACAATTTATGTAACATATGAAAAATTACCTCAATTAGTCATTAATTGATTTCGAGTAGGACCGTCTAAAGGCCTCCAACATGGTCTGGCGATTAAAACAACCGAGACCGACAATTTTACGTGCCCTCCGAAGCACGGTAGTGCTCAGATAGAAATGCCACTATCGGCCACCCATCCGAGCTGCACGTTGCTTAACAATCGCAATGAACGCGTGGTGAAACTACACCACGAGCGCTACCCTAACTCAATTAGTTAAGTGTTGATTTAATAGTCGTCTCGAGTGCGAGTTACTGTGCGGTTCAATGCGACAGCGTCTTAACCAAAACGCCCTTTGATGGTCGCTCGTTACAAGTTTCTCGTTGTTAAAGGGAAGGGGTCCATGGTGTCTGAAGACCATAGTTATTCGATAACTCTTTGAGAAACACTGCACCCAATTTATGTGTTGTTCAAGCCATTATTTTCCTCTTTTTATGTCGCAATTGGTGAAATGCTGAGATGGTTGATCGGTGTTTTGTGATGTAAATTCAGACGCCGTATTTTTGACCGACTTCAAAAAAGATGGAGGTCTCTCAATTCGGATTTCTATTTAGGACGCTTTTTATCAAGGTTAAAGCTTCCTCAAAATTGAATTATGTTACTGAACTATTAAGGTTCTTAACAAAGGTTGAATTAAGGTAATATTTAAACTTCAAAAGAATACACATTTAGTAGTTTTAGTGTATTAAGTAGTAACTGCCGTACTCAGAGTAAGGAAGCTTCCTTAGTGGCTAATTAATGAGTGATAATGATATGAAATGTATGAAAAATTACGTCAAATAATGAACAGTCCATTTAATAGAAGTCTCTGAGTGCCGCAGTAATCATCATCTTCAATTCTTAAAATAAAGACTTTTTAAAGATTTTAATTTCCCGCAAAGAATTCTATTTTCAAATCTGAGAAAATAGAATCTTTAAGAAAAAGAAAAGCTGAAGAAATCTCAGAAACAATAGCCATTTTACGAATAGTCTCCTGGCTGGCCCGATGAAAATCCGCTGGTGAAAAAATCAAAAGATATGAGTTAAAAGTGATTAAACTAAACCGTGTAGCGTGCAAGGCGTTCACCGCCTAGAGTTTAAGATAAAACTTTAGAAAGCTCTGCGATAATAAATCGTCAAGTTTCCCTTCTCGTTGGCAAGTTTTACAACAATATAATAAGCCTAATGGATGTGGCTAACTTGATTTGAAAATAGCTTACATAAAATTAAAGTTTACAAGAGAAATGGCTGGGAATTTCTTAGAATTTGTGAATTATACTTTTGAAACTGGAGTTGACGTTTATGTGTGATGTTTTTAGTGCTAGAATTATTTAGTTTGAATATTCAGACTGTTAAATTATTTAATCAGACTGTTTAAGGTATATTCATGGGTATAAACGAAACAGGGCAAAAAATGTAAAAAGTATGTTGATGAAACTTACTAACAAAAATATCAATAAAAATCCCAAAAACTAAACAGATGTATTTTTATTAGGTAAAATCAAAGTTGACATTTATAATATGGTAGAGACCGACTTCCAAGATACAGATACCCTCTAGTTTGAAAGTCAGAGGCTTTTGTTAAATAGATTAAGTTTTGAACAATAAATGATTCTTTATAATTGTAATTGACATTTAAAATGGCTATAATTATAATTGACAAACATAGCCCAGCTAAGTCTCACAAATCGATGCACAAAAACTGTCGCATCCAGCGAGATTTATATCTTACAAAACTGTCTTGTAGTATCTTATGACTTAGCAGCGGCATAAATTAAGCTGGTGAACTTAATAGGGTAATATTTGAGACAAGCCTTCGTTATTACCATAGTTCGAGTGCTCCTGTCCTTGATAACTTGCTCATACTCGCACGACACCTATTAATGTACCATTAGAGACTTAAGACAAGATTTGAAACCGTTTTTCTTTAGTTTTATGAGTCTAACTTTTAAGTTTGGAAGCGTGACTTTGCTATTCGATAGAGTGATTTTGCTATTCGATAGTTCTTTATTGTAGTTTTGTTAGGCTGTACTTAGGTAATGGATATAGAGAATTACCATGTTATCAAGAAATAATAACGTGGTATTTTACTGCGGAAGATCGAATTACTTTATTACTAGTAACTTTTTGGAACAAATAACTGTTCTGTAATAACAGTTACAGTCACTATAACTGTTATATGTAACTGTAACTGTTGTTGTGGATGTGGATATGGATCACTTGATAAGTCTGTAATTGATTCCTTTTTCATTAGTTTTGATACAGTGTCCGAAAAAGTGAATTTGGGGACACAAATTCCATCGCATTCTAATTCAATTTATGTTCCGAATTTTCTGCAAAATATTTATTAATTTTATTCACTTCTCTATTTCATGGGATATATTGACGAATTAACAGAAGTTACATTACTGAGAAGCGATTGGTTCACTATATAAGTGGTACTTCAGAATCCTCATAAATATGAATCATGAGAAAATGTAAAAATAAACAAATGAACTTCAATCAAATTAATTGGACCAGATAGAATTGTAATGGACGGGTAATTGAGGCCCGGGGATAGCAGACCAACTGAGCTCGGTAATTAATAACAATATTTGTTGGTTTAATGCAAAATTCTATATTAATTTATTGGCCAATCAATTTGTTTGTGCGACAATTTTAATCACAATAGTGGTTACTTTTAACAGAAAATAAACACACCTGTCACACAGCCTCCGTGGTCTTGTGGTTTGAGCGCTTGGCTCACGATCCGGAGGTTCCGGGATCGATTCCCGGTGGGGACAATGTCTCACAAAAATCTCTTTGTGAGACTGCCCTCAGTTTGGTTAGGGCATTGCAGGCTGAATCACCTGATTGCCCGAAAAGTAAGATGATTCCGTGCTTCGGAGGGCACGTTAAGCCGTGGGTCCCGGTTACTTTCTACGGATAGTTGTCGTTACATGAGCCATGTCAGAGGACTTTGGCGGCTCAATAACTCTGACACCAGGATTGGTCAGGTTGACCATCCACTCGATGAAGAAGAGTATAATGTTGAGGTACTGTGAATACGGCGTTAAGGCTTCATTCAATTTGATCTTTTTGCATAGATTAGATATAGGTAATAACAGCACTTGCCTAAAACATTTAGGCCTAAGTAAAGATACCAATTTATAAAATTTAAGTTTCATCAGACTTAGCTTTGATAAATCTGAAAAGTTCCTTAAGATAAGGACAAAGTTATATCGATATCTCACTCCTGAAACCTAGGACTCCAACGGCAGTCATCGGAGTTATTAAATCTGTTCTCAAGATCTAAATTAAAATATACAGTACAAGATTATCTTGTAGGTACTTTTAGTAATAGTATGTTTAAAATTATAAACTTAGTAAACGCTGCTATCCCTAGCTTTTTTTTCGTGAATAAAAATATGTTCACTTTGCCCCGTATTACTTCGGTATTTTGTTTCGTGAACACCGTTAGGTTATACTTGTGGAGGTAATTGTACATACATAAATAATTGTAAATACTTGTGGAGGTAATTGTACATACATAAATAATTGTAAATACTTGTGGAGGTAATTGTACTATAGTTATCATAGTGCTAAAAATAGCCTATAAGTTTCCCCTTGAATGTAGCTGTCCAATACGAAAATAATTATTCAAATCTGATTAGTAGTTTCCGAGATCAGCGCGTTCAAACAAACAAAAACAAACTCTTCAGCTTTATATATTAGTATAGCAAAAGATAATATAAAGTAGGCATATAATCTGTGCCTATAATAGACCAATAAAGCATCGGTAAAATATTTTTTAGTAAAAACAAACTACGCCTCGGTGGTCTAGTGGTATGTGCACTTGCCTGCCAAGACTGAGGTCCCGGGTTCAATTCCCAGGTCGAGCGAAAACATGTTTCCCACTTTTCAAACATGGCTCGGGTTTGAGATCACCAACCCGCATGAGGCAAGCGTAGTGATTACGCCTGAAACCTCCTCACTGTACTGATATCTGTAGTGAGACGAGAGGCCTTTGCCCAACAGTGGGACATTACAGGCTAATACAATACAAACAAAACAAACACGTCGATTCATCAACCATGTTGCGACAAATCAAAAACCTGCAACAACTATAAACATTTCCTTTCTAAAACTACTTCGACATTTAAAGACCGATAAAGTTATTGTCTTCATCGTAACCCAGTTGCATATTTTTCGAAATTAACCGCCATTTAGCTACCATGCTACGTTTCTTCAACTCAAACTGTTGGCGCTATCACGCGAGTACAATTATTTATTTTTTAAACCGACATTTATGGGTGTTTTGTTGGCCAAAATTAAATAATTTACTTCACGTTGAGACGGTCAAATAGATGGTGAACCAAACAATTTACTATCAAGATTTTAATGGCTTTAATAGTTTTTTAAGCTTGATTTTGAGGAAGCGATAAAATACTCAATTTCCTATTGAACAATATAAGGTTAAACGACATTGCTTGAAACAATTATTGGTCACATCACAAATGAGTGTTAGTTTTGGACAAAACATACCAAAAACAACGAAAGAGAATAATAATAATATGTAGTTGACATATTATTGTTATTATATCTTAAAATTGCAAAACGAAACTCAGCCTTTTAAGGGCTCGTATCTTATGCTCCTGGCTCATTTTCACTGCTGATCACCATGACTTAATATGCTCGTAACTGATACTTTTTACTCATGCTCGAAACTCATACTCATAATTCATGCTTTTAGCTCATGATCATGATCCACACTTATTGCCTACTAGCATCGCCCCGTTGCTACCCGCGTTGTGCCTTTGGGATATTAGAAGACTTTTTAAATAAGTTAGCTTAAGTTACTACCGTTCAGTAAAAATCCCGTCAAAATCGATCTAGCCATGTCAGAAATTAGCCGGAACAGACAGACTGATAGACTCTCCTCCTGGCTATGTGTCCCACATGGTGGTGGGGTCAGCACCGATAGACTAAAATTGTAAAAATATTATTTTGGGTACATATATGTACCGTATATATATTCATACTAGCAGCGCCCCGCGGTTTTACCCGCGTTGTGCCCGTTCCCGTGGGAATTTCGGGATAAAATGTAGCCTATAGCCTTCCTCGATAAATAGACTATCTAACAGTGAAAGAATTATTCAAATCGGTTCAGTAGTTTCTGAGATTAGCGCGTTTAAACAAACAAACAAACAAACAAACAAAACAAACTCTTCAGCTTTATAATATTAGTATAGATACATGTAGCTAAAGGCGGTTATTTTAATATTACAAATACACTCCAAATTAATGTACAATATGTATAGATGAGTGTCGCTTATGTTTGTGCTTTCTTAGTCATACAGATAGATAGATAGATATATGATAGATATTATATATATTATGATAGATACTCGCACACCATCCAACCGAATCCAAACTAAAAAATAAAACTCAACACTCACCTATTTTCTAAGTCAACGACACTGACTAAGATATCTTCATTAAAAATTTAATTAAAGGTAATCACTGGGGATCCGCACCACACAGAGCGGTTGGAAATAAATTAACACAAGTGCCAACAATTCTTCTTTAATAGGCTAGTTGGCAGTGTTTACGAGAAAATTTAATAATGGTATAACATGTTAGGTTATAAACACACTCATAAACGATAAGCTTGGAAATATTGCTTTATTTTTATCTGCAGGTAATGATTTAATTAATTATCTATACTTATATTAATTATTATGAAGTAAAGTTGGTTTGTATGTAGGAGCTCATGTTCAGAATTAACAGTCTTTGAAAAACTTAATATTTTTAATACAATATGCATATTCACGAGAAAAGTTTAAAGCTTTTCCATTCATCCTGAAATTCCAACACGTTCAATGCGGGTTAAATCACAAGGCGCTGCGAGTTAATAACAAATTATGATTTCAATGGCTACTGTCAAAAATAATAAAAGACTCACAAATACTAAACAGGGGGCCCAAATCTGCATCTATTTGTCAAAGTTCTATGGCACTAAATTAAATCTTAAGTTAGTAAATCGCGGCACAGCAGGGTTTCGCAATTTGTATGATTACTTTAATCCTATAACTTCACACATGTTAATTTACATTATCTACTCCGCCGGTATGTCCCCAGCATTACGACTAGGTGTAACTAATTAAACCGACACTTGACTATATCAAGGGGGCCCCAACAATGGGTCCCGGCCCTTAATTAAGTCGAGTGAAAGTGTGTGATAGCAGACCCTACATCTCAGAAGGACATGTAAATTTTAATTGAACATGTTAAACTATCAACAATTTGAATGGACTACCAAATGGAAACCTCTTGTGTTATTCGATTAACAAAGGATCACATTTTCAGTACACTCGGCAATTTTAAAGGGCGATTTAGATTTAAGATACTTTATATTGAACATTTAGTTTCATATTTATACAAGCCCATAATACAAGCGTTAAACTGAGAGCTTTGGGTCTAACAAGCCATTTAAATTTTTGTATATGTTTTATTTTATTTTAATGTTTACGGGCCATTCAAAACGTGTTGAGGAACTCTCAGTAGCCTCCGTCGTATGTAAGTTCCCGTTTAAACAAATAATAATTATCATCGCTTAGTCATACTACGCCTCAATCGCTACTACTCTTACTCCTCAGATCTTATTATATAACTTACAAACCCAATTAAACAGAAAAGCTATTACAACCAGCCAATATTATTATAAAATGTTGAAGAGAAACAAATTACTCGTCAAAACTCAAAGCGAACATGTTAATTGAACCGGCAAATCATTTTAAACATGCTTACAAACTGTATAATTACGTTTCATTACATTAAAATAAACTTCAACGAAGTCGTATGTATGTGTGCGTAATTTATTTTGTGACATGGAATTTTAATGGCACTTGCGAACTAATTTGAAAGTATTGACGTGATTCCAATAACAATTTTAACCTTTCCCTTTGTTGTAGTCATATCAATGTTTTGTGCGTGTTTCAGTTACGTTGAGTTTAAAATATGGCTCCGGTTTGATCACCAACCAGCATTTGGTAAGCGTGATGATTATGCCCAATGCCAGAAACTGCGTTAAGTGGGCACCTGCGCAGTTTCATACAAAAGTGGTACGTGGCGGGGACCCACGGGGGCATATGTCCGCGCAACGGGGCCCTCCTCCGTGCGACGGACGCCCGCGCGGGTCCTCGCGACGTAGCGCTTTTGTATGAAACCGAAAGGGTGCCGCTCGTGACGGGGCCCGCACGGGTCCACGCTCGTCGACACGCAACGGTTACCCATCCGGGCGCCCGCTTAACGCGGTTTCAGGCCTTACCCTCCTCACTGTACTGATATCTTCAGTGAGATGAGGCCTTTACCTTTGGGAAATTACAGGCTAACACTTTTCTTTTTTTCTGTTCCATTGCCATTTTTAACTGATTTTAGCCTGCCATCATCCAAAGGGCATTGAAGAACTGTTTAATCATGCATCCAATCGAGCTCCATATCGAAATTATCGACGTACCTAGAAGCTACACCAACCAACATGCTACATACATTATTATCACAAGTTTTGCATTCTCTTTGTCACAGCGCGTATACACTCATGAATTTATTACGCGATTGGTATAACAGTCACTTGTCTATTAACAATTTACGAAGTGGACGTATTAAGGACGGGGTCATTCATTCATTAATTTCGTAGCCAACCTTGGTATCGGAGTTTTTAGACCACCTAAAGGCCTCTGACATGGTCTGACGATTGAAACAACCGGGACCAACTGCTTAACGTTTCCGAAGCATGGTAGTGCTCAGATAGAAATGCCACTATCGGCCACCTATCCAAATAAGGCTTAAGCCCAATTAGGTCTACCAGTCTCAAATTAAACCTTACGAATTGATCTTATAATTTGACTTCTATTATTTTCATTACCTATACTAATTTTTGGCCCTGCGCCCAGTCCTAAGTACCTCCCTGGCCACAGAACACAGGTGCTCAGTACGTGAATCAATTAATGATATTGCTTGTGTCCAGCATCCGATGGCCCAACAGGTAATTTGCGTTATTTGCTAACTTATTAAGCTCGGATTATCCTCTACAGATGGAAAATAACCTTTGGGTACCAATATCCATTAAAATAATTGGGGTTGATAATATTTTGATGGCTCGTTTGCTTGGAATGTTTTTTGGTTTTAAAACGTGTGGAGTAGATAGTTGCCACTCAATTTTGGTAGATATAATGTTTAAAATAGCCTATAATGTCCCACTGCTGGGCAAAGGCCTCTCGTCTCACTGAAGATATCAGTACAGCGAGGAGGATAGGCATAATCGATACGCTTGTATTATGTTTACCGAGTAATGATAGAAGAAATTTTACAAAATAATTGATTTTATATTATATTTTCAATGTCCATGCCTGTGTTTAGATCACTTACTCTCAGCTAAGCGCAGTGATTACACCTCTCTTCCGTGTACTAATCTTCAGTGAGCAGAGACCTTTGCCATGCAGTTGAAAATAACTGGCTATTACCTTCATACATGCTACAATATCTTTTGTTTTAACCGACTTCAAAATAGGACTAGGTATTCAATTCAGATGTTTCATTATACGATTCCAGTTTCGGGAGTTAATTATTGTCTAGAGGTCGTTGAATCTTATATAATTAAACTGTTACCAACAAAATACTCGTAAAAAACGAATTTAAAATCCCGTAAATAAATTCTAGTATGAACAGGTACGAGGTAATAGGGTCGTGCTGACTTTCCTGTAATAACAAGTAATACTTTATTACGAATACCTAATACAGTAATATAATGCAACCGCAGAAATCCTATAAAACTCAATTTAGTTAAAATCCGATCTTGGCGTTCGTGCACCCTACAACGGACGATTCCAATTCCAGATAAGTAGATTTCGCCTTCTTATAAACCGGTTTTATTTTAAATATTAACTTTATACTTTATAACAGTACTTTAATTCATAATTTGTGACGGTAACCTTTATGTTTTCGTGTGGATATAAGTACCTACAAGTTATATTGAAAAGTGTTTTGCTCATCCTACCAATATTATAAATGCTAAAGTGAGGATAGATGTATAGTATGTATGTTTGTTACTCTTTCACGAAAAAACTGCTGATCGGATTTGGATGAAACTTTACAGTAATATAGGTTATACGTCAGAATAACACATGGGATACATTTTATCCCGAAATTCCCGCGGGAACGGGTACGCGAGTAACACCGCGAGGCACGGTTAGTGTCGTAACTTGAGATTGGTTGAGTGACTCGTGGTCAGTATGGGTTACTTTCTACGGATAGTAGTCGTTACATGAGCCATGTTCTGACATGCCTTTGGCGGATCAATAACTCTGACACCAGAATTGGTCAGGTTGACCATCCACTCGATGAAGAAGAAGAAGTATGGGCAAGTCCAAAATTATAAGAGATACGACGATCTTTTCTTAGGAATAACGGCATCGATTTTATACCCCAGATAAGAAATTATGAAAAGAAAGTTTAAACATTTGAAAGGATCATTACAAATTAAATAAAGGAAACATGGTTTTAGTAAACGTAGATTAATCATTATCCAATTAATTTTCAATCGTAAGGCGGATCTAATTAGCCTTTTTATATAATCAAATAATGATCAATCTACTACTGTGATAGATATCGAACCAAGATCACTGTCTCAGCGATAAAATCAAATATCAAAAACATCATAAATTAAATCAAAAATGCCGATATAAAAATAGTTTGAAAAACTTTAGTTACTCATTGATGTTATCTGCAAACAAAAAATATCATCTAGATTTTAATTAGATTGTTTAATGAGAACAATGATAAGTAGAAAAACATATTTTTCATATAATATATTTATGGAAATTTTACTATAGCTTAATAAAGTGCAATTACATTAACTTTGCTCCTATTCGCAATAAATGGTCAGTAGATGTAATAAAATATGGTCTACGAGTAGTTACATATTATAATAGACTAACAATACCTCGCCGTTTTACTCGAATTGTGCCCGTTCCCATGAGAACTTCGGGATGAAAAATAGCCTATAACCTTTTCGTTGAATGTGGCTATCTATTACAAACAAAATTATTCAAATCGCATAAGTTGTTTCTGAGGTTAGTGCGTTCCAACAAACAAATAATCATATTATAGTCCAAGCATTTGGTAAAAAAAAAGGGGGTTACCTGGAAAGTTTTCCGGGAGTTTTGAAAATTGGTTTATTTATAGATTTGGGTATGTTCTTTTCGAATTTCAACTTTGCCACCTCGTAACCCCGCCGCTCGCGCCGCCATATTGAAAAAATGGCGCCTAAAAACGGTTTTTTGGAAATATCTCTTTTCCGACGCATTTTACGACAAAAATATCTATGTACAAAATTAAACTAGAGAAAATTTCCTACAATTTATGTATTAATAATTTTTTTCATAAAATCAATCATCTTTCATCACTACATATTATAAAACAAAGTCCCCGGCCGCGTCTGTCTATCTGTTCGCGATAAACTCAAATACTACTGCACGGATTTTGACGCGGATTTTTTAAATAGATAAAGTGATTCAAGATGAAGGTTTATACGTATAAAAATTCCCGATATTCCCACGGGAACGGGCACAACGCGGGTAAACCGCGGGCGGTCTTTCATGATTCATAATTTCATTTGGTTTACTCAAAGCACAACCGGGTCTTGTATACATTAAACAGTAGGTATAGTACATATTAACCGCGAGTTAACGTTACTCCGACTTTATATTAGAACTCTATTGACCTACAAACGTCATAACTATCCCGGTTTTATATATGGAACAATTACACCATCATATGTTTGTATACACTAGCACCGGCCGCGGTTTTACGTGTTGTATCATTTCTGAAGGAATTTACGGATAAAATATCCTATCGTAGTAATATTATAAATGCGAAAGTTTGTGAAGATGTATGTATGTATGTTTGTTGCTCTTTCACGGAAAAACTACTGAAGAGATTCGTATGAAACTTTACAGTAATATAGGTTATACATTAGAATACCACATGGGATACATTTTATCCTAAAATTCCCGCGGGAACCGGTACTAAGTGGTAAAACCGCGGGGCGCGGCTAGTTGATAGATATAACTTTGACATTTGTAGTCACTGCAAAACAAACAATGCTTAGATCTTTAAAACTACGCAACGGATTTTTATGCAGTTTTTAAAATAGATAGAGTGATTCAAGAGGAAGGTTTATATGTATAAAAATTCCCGAAATTCCCACCAGAACTGCCACAACGCGTAAAACCGCGGGGCACAGCTAGTTTCAGATAAAAATGGTAAAAAAAAGCGAAGTGTGTCCGTCACGTGTTGTTACGCGCGTTGTACCTATTCCCGCGAGAAATGCGGGATAAAAAATATCCCATGTGTTATTCTGATGTATAACCTATATTTCTGTAAAGTTTCATCCAAATCCGTTCATTAGTTTTTGCGTGAAAGAGTAACAAACATACATACATCCTCACAAACTTTCGCATTACAATTTTGTTAGGATTACCATAGTATACAATGTACAGTGAACAACGAGATCATAATTCCATAAATACTTCCGAACACAACGCATCAAGGTCGCTCTAACAAGGCATTAACTAACAGATTGTAATAATTATCCCACGTGAAATCGATTGGACTCGACTGGATTATACTAGCAGTGCCCCGCGGTTTTACCCGCGTTGTACCCGTTCCCGTGGGAATTTCTGGATGAAAAGTATCCTATAACCTTCCCGTTGAACGTGGCTATCCATTAAAAAAACAATTATTGAAATCGGATCGGTATTTTCTGAGATTAGCGCGTTCAAACAAGCTCTTCAGATTTATTATATAAGTACTAGCAGTGCTCCGTGGTTTTACCCGCGATGTACCCGTTCCCGTGGGAATTTCTG
This sequence comes from Cyclophora punctaria, assembly GCA_951394245.1. Taxonomy (NCBI): domain Eukaryota; kingdom Metazoa; phylum Arthropoda; class Insecta; order Lepidoptera; family Geometridae; genus Cyclophora; species Cyclophora punctaria. The sequence continues at coordinate 7,864,763 of OX596184.1, forward strand.
GATGAAAAGTATCCTATAACCTTTCCGTTGAATGTGGCTATCCATTACAAAAAGATTTTTTTAAATCGGACCAGTAGTTCTTGAGATTAGCGCGTTCAAACAAACAGGTGGTGTGGAAATGAGTTTTTTTTAAAAACGTCTATTGAAATCTACTTTGTGGCGCTCGTACGCCAAAAACTATTGATTTTATGAAAAAAATATTAATACATAAATTGTAGGAAATTTTCTCTAGTTTAATTTTGTCATAAATATTTTTGTCGTAAAATGCGTCAGAAAAGAGATATTTCCAAAAAACCGTTTTTAGGCGCCATTTTTTCAATATGGCGGCGCGAGCGGCGTTGGTACGAGGTGGCAAAGTTGAAATTCGAAAAGAGCATACCCAAATTTATAAATAAACCAATTTTCAAAACTCCCGGAAAACTTTCCAGGTAAAACTACCAAATGATTGGACTATTAGTATAGAATCTATACTATAGATAGAAGAAGACATAGAAGTAACAACAGGTGATCATATAGATGGCGCTAATGAGAAACTATGTAGATTGCACTTACGTTATTTTTTTAAGTCCGGTAGGGTCACGCCAGTGGCGTAACTAGTATGGGTCAGCCAGGGCACGTGCCCCGGGCGCCATTCAAGAGGATAGCTAAAAATTGTTTTTTTTTTTCAATTTGATGTTTGCCCTGGGCGCCATAATTGTTAGTTGCTTCACTGGCCCGCACTTATATATTTTGATTGTCAAAAAGATCGCAGGTATATTATAATATAAGTTAGGATAAGTTAGATAGTGTATTAAATACTAATACAATATCAAATACCACGTATAAATATCTAGTATTTTCCCACCTGCCACCTGACTAGACGTCTAGGTGTAATTTGAATATGAATGGAGCATAATTTTGCCGACAGCTTGCTACTAATATTTAAGACGTTCATAGTAATTTTACTTCAATGTGACTCAAAATTGCTTGGCATTAAATCTTAATACGAATTTGTTATGTTTTGTTAGTACGACTACAAAATAATTCTATTTAAATACCTATAGGCTCTTAATAATGAACGCGGTGTAACTAAAGCACTGTTACACTGTGTTTTGTCTCTTTTGCTCTTCGGAAAATTGGGTATGTCAGAAAGTGACAAACTATTTGATAGCTACGTGTATATTATTACAATGTTAAGTATTAAAATACTAAATGTGGTTCACATTTATTAACATATTTGTAACAGAATAAAATTAAATATTATTTACTACTAGTAATGAAGGGCTATCTCTTACACTCGAACTCAGAGACGTCAAACGCTTCTTCAACAGAGATTTTTAGCGCTTCCTCAGCAGATATTTTTAGCGCTTCCTCAGCAGAGATTTTTAGCGCTTCCTCAGCAGAGATTTTAATGTTATAAAATTACGTCAAATACATAGTTAAGTATCTATTTAATGGTTGTCTCGGAGCTCGGCATAAATGCCACTCCAAACTAAAGTTTGGGGGGCTTATTAGAGTTTCAATCGATAGACCATGTTGGAGCCCTTTAGGCGGTCTAAAATCTCCAGCAACAGGGTTGGCCACTAACCTATACGAAATTACTTACTTATAAGTAATAGAAAACTATATTTAAGTGATGTATCGTTTTATTTCGTCTAGCCACTCCACACGCGACTCCCAAAGGGTTAAACTCCACTTACTTAAACCATTTTATATTCACCACAAAATAATTTAATCTGAACGAAATCAGAAAACGTCATTGTATATTAAACAATAGTTACCTACTATATATCACGATTTACGTCAAAAAAAGACCGGCTTTTTTCTCAACATGGCTATATTTTTTCTTGTTTATCCCCTTAAGAATACGGTGGTTACGTAATAAAATCCCGTGACGTCATTGTGTCCATCCCTCGGTGTACTGACTATAACTTCTGGATGTCACCAAAATTTTATTTGCTCGTAATTTCAGAGATGCACTAAATATGTGTGGTAATAAAAAAGTGCTAAATGAGCATATTTATCCACACCATAATATACAGATAGAATGATGAAAGTAAGGGTCGCTTCAACTTACGGTTACGCTTTAGTAAACGTTAAAGCAAAATAAGTATAATCAGTCTCACACGTAAGAAAATTAAAAATCGTGGCTTTTTACTCCCGAATAAATTTTACAGACTATTATATAAGTAACTAGCAGCGCCCCGCGGTTTTACCCGCGTTGTACCCGTTCCCATGGGAATTTCGGGATAAAAAATAGCCTATAACCTTCCCGTTGAATGTGGCTATCTAATAGAAAAAGAATTATTCAAATCGGACTGATAATTCCTGAGATTACCTCGAACATACAAACAAACAAACAAACAAACTTACAAATTTTACCTCTTTATAATATTAGTATATCTTTATAATATGAAACGCTTTGTATTTAACAGCGTAACAACCGTCAACTTTTTAACGAACGTTTTTTACGATAACTAACCGTTTAAAGAATCCACCCTTAGTATTATAAATCTTAGAACTTGTAATGATACTGTATTACGAACCCAATAAATTTCAAATGATTATTTAGTAACTATTAAGAAAAACCTTCTCACTGTACTGATATCTTCAGTGAGATGAGAGGCCTTTGCCCACCAGTGGAACATTAGAGGCTAATCCTTTTTTTATTTAGTTAAAACAGTTAAATCGGGCAGCCAGCAACTAAATATGTTGTGGTTATGGGTTAGTTTTATATTCCACTAGCAGCGCCCCGCGGTTTTACCCGCGTTGTACTCGTTCCCCTAGGAATTTCGGGATGAAAAATAGCCTATAACCTTCCCGTTGAATGTGGCTATCTATTACAAAAATAATTATTCAAATCGGTTCAGTAGTTTCTGAGATTAGCGCGTTTAAACAAACAAACAAACAAATAAACAAACAAACAAAACAAACTCTTCAGCTTTATAATATTAGTATAGATTATTATTTTCATATTAAAAACTATTGGCAATAAAAAAATACTAGTTCTGTGAAATGCCCTATTTGGCAAAAGCACACTTTCCATTTTTATTGAGCTAGCTTTTAATTTTTACCTGTTTTCGATAACGGTTTTCTTTATTATCTTTCTTTATTGAAATCACATCATTTTTAATAATTATGGTTAACGCCTCGGTGGTCTAGTGGTATGTGCACTCGCTTACCAAGACTGAGGTCTTAGGTTCAATTCGCAAGTCAAGCGAAAACATGTTTCCTACTTTTCAAACATGACTCAGGACAATCCCGCCTTAGGCAAACGTGGTGATTACGCCTAATCCTCCTCACTGTACTGATATCTTCAGTGAGATGAGAGGCCTTTGCTCAGCAGTCGGACATTACAGGCTTATACTTTATACTGTATTATAGTTAAGAATCACAAAACGTTCATAATCACCTGAACAGTGTAAAACACGTGAAAGTTGAATAATCTTTTTATCACCGGATACAAAAGCGATTAAAGGATTTTCCCTTATTAATAAGAAAAAGAATGTGAATTATTACGATAAATCATTATGCTTTAATTAATTAAGTACTTCAGAAACAGTTCAATATAGGCAAAAATAATTACTAGTATATATGTTACGGCTAATACCCGAAGTGCGGCTACACCTAGTTTTAGCCGGTTAGAACTAGGTGCATATATATGTCATTTTAATGAAAAGAGAGAGCTTAAACATGAAAAAAAAATAACTCTAACCTACCGAATTACTTACTATTCGGTAGGTTAGGGTTATTTTTTTTTTCATGTTTAAACTCTCTCTTTTCATTAAAATGACATACGGCTAATACCCGAAGTGCGGCTACACCTAGTTTTAGCCGGTTAGAACTAGGTGTAGCCGCACTTCGGGTATTAGTCGTAACATATATAAGTCATAGTTAATATAGCATAAGTCATGGGTTGAAAAATCTCATTGCTTAAGAGAGATTTTCTACCACAGCTATGTCTGATATTCATCGATCATAACAAATGATATCAAACGTAGCATATCACGGTAATGTAGCATAGTTCTAAAGGTAAGCTCCCCTTACAGAGGCTTGCTTCATGAAGATACAATATCTTGATATAGAACTAGCAGGGCCCCGCGGTTTTACCCGCGTTGTACCCGTTCCCGTGGGCATTTCGGGATGAAAAATATAACCTTCCCGTTGAATGTGGCTATCTATCACAAAAAGAATTATTCAAATCGGACTGATAATTCCTGAGATTACCCCGAACATACAAACAAACAAACTTACAAATTTTACCTCTTTATAATATTAGTATAGATGACGGTAAAATAAGAGTAATAATTGCGCTTGCTCACTTGAAGCGAAAAACCCAATAAAAGCATTGTCCATCGGAAAATAATCCCCAAAAAGAATACTAAAATTATTACCACTTACTGCCACTCTCAGACACGTCCATTAAATCGACATTTAATTAATTGACGTAATTATTCATTTATTACGTCAAAATCACTCATTAAATCTCTATTATGGAAGCATTTGACGTCCCTGAATACGGGCTTAGAACAATATTAATGAAATACTTATATAATTATAATTATAACCATAACTATAAACATAATATTGCGTCTATAAAAAATCATCAATAACAAATAAATCAAAGCAGTTACACGTTCCATTAACCGCAACATACCTTTGATACAGAACCCAATAATTAATACGGGTCCGCCATATTTCATTAGACATCCTCCGCGAAATAAAAGGGGACATTTATCTCCAATGCGGTACCTAAATGTCAACCACCAAGAGTGAAATAAAAAAGAATCTTCCATTCCATGTAACAATTAGAAAGAGAGAGTAAAAAGGCCGAATAAGGGACTCAACAATAAATTATTAAGGAGACAAAGTTTGCCTCGAACGTTTTTATGTTCGGGGTGAAAAGAAAGTTGGAGAGCATTAATCCTTAGGTGGACTCACTAATCGGAATAACGTGGATTTTATTGCGACACCAAACTTTTGCATAGACGATTTAAAATAATCTCCTCTGTTTTATACAATTTACAGTAAAACCGTTTTGTGTCTGAGGAAAATGAGTTGAAGGAAGTGATATTAGATTGTATAATTTTCACATTTTTGGCGTTATATTTTTAAGCGCGGTAAAATGCGAACGATTTCCGTTCGGGTAGGTTTGCATGGGAATTGTTTTTTGTATAAATTACTTAGTGGAACGGTGATGATAGTAGTGCGTTTAGAATATTGATTGGGTTTTGAAAGACTACAAAGGTTATGAGACAAATTATAACATTTTGCTCTCATAATCAAATCTCTCATATCAACTTATATACACCAAACTATAATTTAATAAGAATATCAGAAATCTTAGCTGTTAAAGTAAAGTATTCACCCTGTAATGTCCCACTGTTGGGCAAAGGCCTCTCATCTCACCGAAGATATCAGTACAGTGAAGAGGATTGGGCGTAATCAGTACATTTGAATGCGGGTTGGAGATCTCAAACCCGAGACATGCTCAAGCTGTTACTCATTATTTATATTAAGCTTAAAAGCTTATGATTCTGAGCATAGTAACGCCATCTTACAGGATAATCAAAGTGTGAGAAAAAGTATGTTTTATGTTTAGTCCTCATCACCTATTTACATACAAATAAAATCACTTTTACTTACTGAAATATGTGTCTCATTTATAATGATACATTAATCTTAGTACAATACATTTTATCCCTTGTATAGAGTAATCTTAGTACAATAAATTTTACCCGCACATTCGCTTAAATTCTACTTAGTCGATTTTAAGGTTATTAGAATTTCATAGGCTCATTTACTCACAATATTTCCAGCCAGTTATATAGCAAAGTTATAAAGTATACGAGTGTGGCGCGTCTCATTCGTTTCCAAGGATTAGTGGATCCTCCGACACGACGCGGGCCGACACTGTCGGTTCACATTTTATCGCTAATACTTAAGATTTTACAGTCGATAATAAATTGAACTTATTACGAGAGTTAATTAAATTTTCTTTGAGCCAAGCAGTTTGGATTACGGAATATTTGGTGTTTTGGTTTGGTACGTTTATCTTCTTTGGATTTTGTTGAAAATATAATTAGTTACCTATATTAAAAATTATATTGAGTAAAAATTAGTAAATTATATAACGGCTTTCTGTTATAAGGTTTACTATAAGCAAACTGATTTAGGTAAATGTCAACTCCTATATATTTCATGTTCAAATCAAAAATATTAATATCTATAAGTAAATATTCAAACTATAAATATTACTATCTGAACAAAAACGGTTAATCAGTGTGTATCTTGATATATATTTTTTATCAGTTAAAATAATTCATCTCCCAATTTCACCTAAAAACCGACTTGAAAAACCTCGTGCTTCTTTAGTCATACCTACATTCATTAATAGATGAGGAACTTTACGTGCTAATCGTGTAGTTAATCGAGCGTCATCGGGACCTAAACTGGAATGTGAAGATTACATCAAAATAAGAAAATGATGGTAGTAGAGTGCACAAATTAAATGGTGGATAATATGCCAAGTTGTTAGATGTAAATATGAAGCCCACTAGATAATAACTCGATCGCACTAAGGCCAATCCATTTGGACTGTTATTTTATATTTTCAAAGAGTGGTCACATATTTACGGCTGCTTTGAATCATATGTCCTTGCTATAAGAGTTGAGCTTTAGGACTTACTTAACGTCCCATATGAAAATCAGCCGGAATCAAAAACAAGTTTTATGCAATGCATCCGTAGAGCCAACACCTCTAGCACTATTTCATTGAGTGATTTTGACACTACGCCATTGAGTGACACGTTATCTCCCATATCTAAGTCTAATGCGCTCGAGTGACTTCAGGAAAGCGCGTTAGCCTCCCCTACTATAATCCAAGCCCCGTTTTATCAAACTCAGTTTAATAGTCCATGTAATACATAAACGATATAAAATAATGTAACAGTACATTGAGCCCAAATTACTATTTGATGGTGCAACGACGATATAAATGACGTCACAGATTGTTTAATGACGTCAGAGACGAAACAAAATGGTGGATTGTTGACATTAGTTTTCTAAGCGATTGACTTTGAATGTAAAATATTACTTTGCCTGCAAAATGTTTGGCTTGTATCTGAACTTTAAAGAAATATATGTAAAAATAATCTATGTATACCTATTTCTTTGTTTTATAGAAACATACATAGTTCCTAAAGATTTTTTTGTAGTAAAATTTTAATTCGGTTCTAAATAACTCAGGTTGGCTAACTAAGTATGTGTCTTGTAATTAACAACAACTAAATGAAATTAAAATAGGTCATGTCATATAACTAGAAAAGCGAAGAGCTTAGCCTAGTCTAGGCATTTAAACCACCTAAGTATCACAAGGACCTAAACATACTTTTGCATTGACATTAATTATAAAACAACGATTTTAAAAAAGGTTTACAAACAAAAACAACTAGATTGTAAATACAAACTCGAAACAAAAGTTTTTTAAAAGTTCGAAAAAACTTTTAACATTCCAAATTACGTAGAAACTTGTCCCATAGTAGTTGTAATTCTAAACTTTTTATAAGCTGAACAATACGCATTTTGCGCCGGTACTGGGTCGAAGTAACAAAACACATTTTGGACTAGATAAATGCCATAACACCACCCTATTCTCAGCTATACTATAATATTCTATCTACCTACATGCCAACTTGCTCGCTCAATGGTGATGACTTAAGGTGGTTTCACAATTGCACATTCACATTTAATATGAACATAATTTTATGTTATTTAAGCTCGTTTTTGGAAATATATATTATAGGGACAAGTGATTTCTGTTGAACGCTAGACATATATAATATACTAGCAGCACCCCGCGGTTATACCCGCGCTGTGTCCATTCCTGTGGGAATTTCGGGATGAAAAATAGCCTATGTTACTCGTGGATAATGTAGCTTTCGAATGGTGAAAGAATTTTTAAAAACGGTCCAGTAGTTTTTGAGCCTATTCATTACAACCAAACAAACAAAGTTTTCCTCTTTATAATATTAGTGTAGACAAGGACTGTATCTATGATAATATATTTCCATAGTAATAATATATTTCCATTGGCGTATTAAATTATTTTGAAAAACTTTGACGGGCTGACACTCAAACGCAAGCAGCCGCGAGACACCTAATAATGCATCTAATGCTTTCCTTTTTTGTTTCTTGCGTATACATATCATAGCATAGTAAGATATCCATATTATGGCAGCCATGTGTAACCACTCTTAACCGCGAGGAGCAGAGTTGACGTCAAACTTCTTACGAAACGATAAATATAATAGAATATTTTCCACGGTACGTTTAATATTAGATTCAACGAATACTGGTTTCAAATTGTTTCTCTAAACTTCTGCTAGAGTTATAATAGTGTTCCCAACTTTGAACTGTCGTTCCAGTGTGATGATTTTTATATTACGTTTCCAATTGTTTCTTTTTAATATTAGGTGGCATTTTATATTGGTGTTATTGTTTTCTCATTTTAAAATAAAACGCGTAGCGATTGGAATCATTGATTTTTATCGACTTCATAATTCGTCATAACTATAATTCGCCAAATTCGTCGGATTCATGAATTGCAAGAGAGAATTTCGGAATGAAATAAATAAGAAAATTAAGATCGCCTATAACCTTCCCCTTGAATGTGACTATTTATCAGAAAATAATTATTCAAATCTGAGTAGTAGTTTTTGAGATTAGTGTGTGCAAAAAAAAAACAAAAAAAAAACAACTTTATTATAATTATAGTATAGATTCCAATTTTTTTCGGCAAGGTTGCCATATAGAAGATCTGACTTTATACTTGATTTACAAAGCTATGGTTAATCATATCCTATCACTGTCCTAAACCCTAAAATCGAATTCGCCAAGTACATAATTGGTCAATTTTCTACTGGTAAATTTCCAATTACAAGTAGAATATTTTACGCAAGTGCGGGTAGGACCATATTAGCAAGCTTGCGATAGTAGTTAGTATCCATTGCCAGTAATTTAGATCCACGCACACTATGCAAAGCACATAACTCTAGCTTCGTATGAGTCGGTAATGTCAATATTAGTGATGGGGTAGTATTCATCGTATTTACGTTTTCGGATCCGAAATTTGTATACCACAGATACGGAAGTAGGTCTTTCGTGTTTGTTTCGAACGGTTAAAACCCATTTTAAAAAGCATATTATAATGATAATATGTTGTTTAAGGCACACATTCTTTGAGGTAGATAATTTATTTTTATCAAGGCGCGAGCAGCGCCCCGCGTTTTACCCGCGTTATGCCCGTTCCCGTGGGAATTTCGGGATGATAAATAGGCTATAACCTGCCTCTTGAATGTTGAATAATTATTCAAATCATACTGGTAGTTTCTGAGATTTAGGCGTTCAAACAAACAATAAAACAAATTATACTCTTCAGCTTTATGTGGCATTGACACCAATTTTTTCTTCAATAATTGTTACTAGTGCTCGTAAGTAGCGTGAATTTACTTACATCTTAACCGTTAATGTTCTAGAACAGTGTAGAATATATTTTGCAAATGTCTGGGTTGGTGAATTTGGAAATTAAGTTCGTAAAGCGCGGTCGAATTTTGATAGAACGTGGGTGCTTCCAATCTGCGTTGGAACATAACATTATTATAGAGCACCATTATTTATCCTCATTCCTGGGACACCTTTCTCCACAATATTGGTTCTCATAATATTATATTATCGATGGCCGTAGGTTCAATTGGTGTAATTGACAATGAACGATTGTTCAGGAGAAGCATTTAAAGTTTTTTTTGGTACTAAATCTTACATAACTTTTGATGTATGAATCTTTTTTATGATCTGGTTTGACAAAAATGCTTAGAATTCTGCGGGCTTTCGGCTTATATAAGAATAAAGACGCTATATACCATATTTTTATAAATTAATGTCAGTAACACCAATGTGTTTCTGTCCTCTTGTTTGTTACACCCACCTATTTTACCTTAGTTTATTTGGTTGTTGGTTACATCAATTTGATGAACATTTTTAAAAGAAATAAATAGTCAAAGTGGTGTAAGACTTGTTAAAAAATATTATTATTATCAGCCGTTTGTGTCCCAATGCTGGGCAAAGGCCTCTCCCCATTCCTTCCATGTATCCCTGTTCTGGGCCACTTCTCTCCAGTTGGTCTGGTATGCGTCGAGATCGTCCCGCCACCTGCGCCTCGGTCTGCCGCGTCGCCTGCTCGCCGGATCTGGCTGCCACTCAGTGGCTGTTCTGGCCCACAGCTCTTCTGGCATGCGGCAGACGTTAAAAAATAAAATTAACTAATTCATTCTGATGTAAAGAGCATTGTGGGCATTATTCATCGCTGTTATTTAGAGAGAAATGCCCTATGATTGTATGGATAAGTCATTTTGGTGTAAGTGTAGGTTAATTTTTTTCGAGTTTTACTCTAACTTTACACCAATTTGATTTGTATATATAAGTAACATGTCACTTGCACCATAACTTTGTAGAAAATCTGAAAAGTGCACACCCAAAAAATGTGATGTATCTGTATTTTTTTTAAAGCTAGATTTATTTTGACTATACCATTCGAAAGAGCGGAAAAAACTAAGAAAACCTATATACTCAAGTCATTTCACGACTTTTGTCAGTTACACCAATTGAACCTACGGCCATCGTTATGGTCATAGCCGAACGTGTTATAATAATAAAAGTAATTCTGGGAGGAAATGTTTTATGAATAATTTATGAAACGTAATATCTAATTGAAAACTATTTATAGGTGTAATAAGCTGGGAGAGGTTTTACTAAATGATACGTGATACCCAATCAAGAATAAATTGATTTTTAATTTTTATTTTTCTACTTTTTTAATATTTTCATAAAGCTTATAAAGATTGGTGGTGGTGGTATTTAAATAAATAAAAGTTCACAATTTTACGGTTTGCTATACACAGATTATGAACTGACAAAAAAATAAATGGTTTGTACAGGTCTTAATCTGTCGACAGATTATTATCTTACTGTTTGGATTATAAACTAATAGGTGTTTACAATTGTATACCTATCCTCCTCACTGTTCTGATATCACCAGTGAGAAGAGAGGCCTTTACCATTACAGGGAGGGCCATTACATACTTTTTTTACTACTTTTATATACAACCGTGCCAAACACGATCCGACAACATACGACAACCTCCCATCACTACAGTTGATATATCGGTCGGAAATACGCTCCAATGTAATTCCTTCCGCAGCTAATGTTGGTCACAGTTTACACGGTAAGCGCATTAACACCGCAAATTTGTTGCGACTGCCAAGACACAGCTAATATTTGCAGATGTCGTCGGCCACTATGATGTACGGACTTTTGTGAGGGAGGGGAAAGACGACGGTGAACGCCGATATTTTGAAAAAAGAACATTAAGCTCTCACCGCCTTATTAATAAAGGCTCTGTAACTAAAACACTTTTTGTCTTTTTTGCTCTTCGGAAAATTGCGTATGTGAGAAAGTGACAAACCATTTGATAGCTAAAATGTTCCTAAGACGCGTTATTAAGAGTGTATACTACCTCAAATCGCTTATTTTCAACTCGGCGGGATCTCCATATATTCCTCGTTACTCAATATTTAACTTTGAAACGTATGTATGGTAAAGTTCATGATATAATCTATCGATCATATGTTTCGAAAACACGACTCCATGAAATTTTCTCGATAGAAAAAAATCGCAAAGTTATCTCTAAATTTTTACTAAAATCTTAATATCTCAATAAATACAAAAGTTGTTGAATTAAAATAAAGTGTAGTAAATTGAATAGGGTTTACAGAACAATTCATATGTTGCGGTTTTTTCAAATGAGTACCATAATGTTTGTAGGGAGCAAATACCTACAATTCGCGGGCCGAAACACCAAGCGCTCAGGTGTTTCTGTCCCGCTTCGGCTCAGGGGAAAATCTGAATACGCGAACTGAGGTAGTGTACACTCTTAATATGGCCCCTAAACTATAGTGTTGTCTTTTTTAATCGCTAGAGGTCGTTGCCATTGTTATGAGCTGCTAGTCATTGTTGCAGCGTGGTAATCCCTAGAGCCTGCATAGGGTTGGCCACTCACCTACACGAACTGACAAACCCAATTAGTCACGGTAGACGACACAATAAAAAAATATAAACAACTCCACCTATCAATATTAAACGATATAAACTATTTGTACTTGTAAAACTTTATCAATATTTACGATAAATAATCGTATTACAGTAAATAATGTAGATCGTTATCTATTCCAGGGAATCGGCCGATCAGTTACTGAAAATTGCATTACAAATTGCGTATTAGTTTTATCTATGTGAGGTTGATAGTGTTATCATCTGTTCACTAGTTTGTGTTAGGTAGAAGCATTGTTTTTAGAGTTCACCTGCATTAGTCTGCTGAGTGTTCTATGGACTAAGTTTGTATAGTCATACCTCATGTCTCATACCTCGTATTCTAATTCACCCGTATCTGTAGAATTAATTGGTTTTACCGTTCGAGACTTATGAACACTGAAATAATGGTATTGATTGTCAACATCCACAAAAAACAAGAAGAAAACTAACTTCATTTGGAAGAGGAATTAGCACAGCAGTGGGACCATATGTGTTAGAAAAGCAAAATAATAAAAAAGTGACGTAACGTCCTGTCATCCCACTGCAGGACAAAGACCTCTCACAAGTCGAATTTATCTATACTAATATTATATAGAGGTAAAATTTGTAAGTTTGTTTTTTGTTTGTATGTTCGAGGTAATCTCAGGAATTATCAGTCCGATTTGAATAATTCTTTTTGTATTAGATAGCCACATTCAACGGGAAGGTTATAGGCTATTTTTGATCCCGAAATTCCCACGGGAACGGGTAAAACCGCGGGGCGCTGCTAGTCAGTAAATACATATAGTCAGAAGAATTAGTCCTAATCTTCGTTAATCACTGCTAATGGTAATACTTCTAATAACTTGGAAAGTAATATTTTATTTCCTATTACTTCAAGATTACTAAAACGTACTAAGATAATGTCTATGCCATAGACATGCAGACATTACTAGGTTATAACTCTTTTGCGATGGAGGTCCTTTGATAAACCACTATTTTTTATGTATGTGACTGTGGCACTGTAGCTCTTACACGGACAGACCGATTTTGATACTTTTCATTTCAATTTATAGCTCGTTTCCTTGTGATGTTCATAGCTATATTTGGTCATAATTGGTCCAAACATTTTTGCACCGAGGTTTTTAATTTTTTAATTAAACTTATTAACCTTCAACGCCATAGGTGCACAAAATTGCCAAACATACTAATTCCTGAATGAAACAAGAACCTTAATAAGGAAGTCATTTGGTTACATGTCACGGAATCTTATTAACTGCGAAAAATCTTGTTACCAAGGTTTTCCGTCGTATAAGACCGCATATTTGCAAAGAGAATGCAATTGTCCATCCTATGTCTTGCAAGTTGGCATTATTGTACAAACGGAAGATTTCCTCGGCTTAAGTTTCCTTTATTAAGGTTGCACGTGGTTTAAATAACAAGCAAAGTTAAGCCTGTTATGACCCACAGTTGAGCAAAAGCCTCTCATCTCACTGAAGATATCAGTACAGTAAGAAGGATTCCACGGCGTAATGACCACGTTTTGCCTAATGCGGGTCGGTGATCTCAAACCCGAGTCATGTTTGAAAAATGAAAAACATATGTTCGCTCGGCCGGCAATTGAACTCGAGACCATAGTCTTGTCGGGCGAGTGCACATACCAATAATCCACTAAGGTATCGTAGGCGATGGTATAAATATTTAAAAAATTAAAGGATTATCTTAAACAGTGTTTGTAAACCCCAAAATTAATAGTTTTGTAACTATAAACATTCACAAACAGTTTAGTTCGACTCAGTTAACTTGATGAATTAATTAAAACAAATCAAAGTACTCACTAACAAATTACATATTTAAACAAAGAGTATAAGGGAACATAATTAAATTCCAAGTCGGTACAAGATTAATTTTCTAATCATAATAAGAACTATTATAATTTAATTTTTTTTCAACAATTTTATTTATTAAGTCTACCATTCATCTAGTCCAAAATCTCAAAATAAAATACAGTAATATTTCAGAGAGAGGTAAAATCTAGTTAATATGTAAATTTTATCTGTTTTCTAGTCTAGGTCTTGTAAACACTAGACAGGACATCAACAACAATCTTTCCCTCAGGAGTCATTTGTATACGAGTACATACCCTTTCTGTACATTTGCATGTAAGAGTATTTTAAAAACCTTTTTTAATTATAAAGATACAGAGATTTGGAACTAAAATTTAATTAAAAAATGTAAAATAAAAGTCATTACTGTGTAATGTCTGTGCTGGGAAATGGCTAATAAATGGCTCTCTATTTCTATTAATATATATTTTAAAATCTTTTTTGATTATATATCTTATATTTGCCGTCGGAATTAAATATATATTCTAAACAGCTCAATCGTATGAACAAACTGGTACCAAATTCAATTTCAGTTTCATTTATCCAACAGTAACTAACAGATGAAATAGAAGCTTTTAATACAAATAATTTTCACTTATATAGCCCTAACTTTCAAGTTAAATAAAAGATGAAATAAAATAAAACTTACTATTCTAATCCTAATCCTCCTCACTGTACTGATATCTTCAGTGAGATGAGAGACCTTTGCCCAGCAGTGCCCTTGCCCAGTTACTCATTTCAACCCGCACTAGCCAAGCATAGTGCATACGCCTAATCCTCTTCACTGTAGTGACATCATCCGTGAGATGACAGATATCTTTTGCAGTCAGTACATGAATCATTACTAACTTTTACTTACTTCAACTCTCAAACCGCTGCAACTATTTTTAGAATCCTATCAGCCGGCTTCGCCCAGCAATGGGGCATTACAGTCTCATTACTATCTTTCATTTATTTGAACCCTCAAACTGCTGTAACTATTTTTAGATCCACGACAGCCGGCCCAAGCCATGCCTTATACTTTAATTGAACAACACGTTTGCAGTAATCCGCTGGTCAATCCCAGTTGCACCTGATATTCCTGGCCAGGCTGTAGGGTCAGCAATTTCGTGCAATTTGTTTGGAGCTAGTAACCGCGTCGCTTCAGGCAGGGTCTCTGAGCCAACTAGTGTTTTGGGGGTGGTGTAAGTGAAGAGGTGAAGAGATTTGGCGGTTTCTTGGGTTACAACAAACTATATAGAACATAAAGTAATTTTTGACATACCTATAGATTTTTATTTTACATTAAAATCACTAAAACAGAGTGCAAAACTCGAGTATTCAATCTGTAAGTTGTTAAGCAACTCCGTTTATTTTACGCACTTTTATTTACTTAGGGCCTTATTTATAAATGCTTATTAACAGCATTTTAGCTATATAATGGTTTGTCCCTTTCCAACACACGCTATTTTCCAAAGAGCAAAAGAGACAAAACACTTTATAACAGTATTTTAGTTAAAGAACGGTCATGAATGAGGGGGTTAGTATAATATGTCATTGTAGAAACACAGCAACAGTCACAAGTATCATTTCAATGACAGCGATTTTATTTATTGACTAGCAGCGCCCCGCGGTATTACCCGCGTTGTTCCCGTTCCCGTGGGAATTTCGGAATGAAAAGTAGCCTATAACCTTCCCGTTGAATGTGGCTATCCATTACAAAAAGAATTTTTCAAATCGGTTCAGTAGTTTCTGAGATTAGCGCGTTTAAACAAACAAACAAACAAACAAACAAACAAACAAACAAACAAACAAAACAAACTCTTCAGCTTTATAATATTAGTATAGATTAAGTATCCCAAAAACGCACACCGTAGTGACCGAAAGGGTGTGTTTTCATCAGTCAATCAATCAATCACAGTGCATACGAAGACATTTTGACAATGTTAATGCCTTGTTTGACAACTTCAATGCGTTGTGATTGGTCGATACAGCTCCGCATATCTCAGCTCCGCTTCAACGGAAACGAACTCTAAAATCTTATTATGAAGTTAATAAAAAATAATAAATTCGTTGTATTATAAAAAAAAATGTATCTATTTACACACATTATTTAATTACAATTGTACTAATAACCACAGACCTATATATTTCTCATAATCATACCAACGAATGGGTTACCCAAAAACAAGTAAGCGCTTACAACTTACACAGTCCTATTAAGCTTCTCCAAGCCTGAAATTAAATCGGCCGTGTGATTTACATTTTAATATGTCTAGGGACTCACCTGTACTAAAATTAAATTTATGGTATTGACGGAATAACATTAGCCATTCGTTGGATCGTAAAAGTCTACACCAAACGTTACTGCCGACGTTTTTATAGTGATTGAATTAACTGATCAATTGTTTCCTGTCTTCTTGAGGATCGGTTGTTGGGTGACTACGCCATAAGCGGCGTAGTTTGACTAAGGGATAGTTTAATGTGATTGTTAAGCAACGTGCAGTTTGGTACTTGGATGGATTGTCGTAAGTGGCATTTCTATCTGAGCGCTACCGTGCTTTGGACATGTTTAGAAGTCGGTCCCGGTTGTTTTAATCGTTAGAATATATCGGAGGTGTTTAAGCGGTACACAAAGTCTGACACCAGGGTTGCCCACTAACCTTCTCGATGTTGAATCTTCTTCTTCTTCTTCATCGAGTGGATGGTCAACCTGACCAATCCTGTTGTCAGAGTTATTGAGCCGCCAAAGGCCTCTGACATGGCTCTTGGCCTCATCGATGTTGAATGACAATGAGCAATGCTTAGAAACGCTTATATACTTTTAGACGGAACTTAATCGTGAAATGAATATTAAAGGCCATAAAGAGTTGCACTATGAATATTTCTGTACATTTTGTTTTGAAGTGCGACAATAAATATGTACCACGTCATCACTTTATTTCGGTAACAAAATAACCTTATACATATCGGAAGTCATATTTATTGTCCGATAAAATTATTCTGAATAAACAATGGTTTGTTCTAATTTTCTTTACTCTTTCAATATTACATTTTCAGCATCAACATACGTTACAAGTAATAAACGTTATCGCCGACACAACTTATTTTAGTAAGAACATCAACATAGAAGACTCCTCTGTTGCAACGGCGCTTACAAATATTATGGTCATTATTTTTCACTTTCATACAGACATACCAAAAAATTAAATAGAAATAATCTATCTATAAACAATAAGGGTGCGTTTCCAATAAAAGCGATGCGGAACCCGATTAACCAATCACAGATTATTGGGATTGTCAAACAACGCATTGACACTCTTCGTAATGCGATGTGATTGGTCAGTTAAGCTTTACACAGCTCCGTTCTTCTTCAATCCGAAATCCGATCACTAATCTAGGAGCTGCTATGACACCAAATGTTCCACGGTTCTGCAAGGCCACTATCTTTGCATGACTAAACACCCTAAATTCACAAAACAATAAACTTAAACAACGTTATAACTAATAACTACACAAACTCCATATATATTTATTATTCAGATTAAACACAGTGGTTATATGATCTGTTCTTTATTGTAGAACCCTTCAGGATATATAGCCAGTTTGGAACGAACGATAAACAATTCCTGCCCATATCTATACGTCATCAGAGTAAACGCTTATATTTTATAGGCATAATAAAACACATCAAGGGCCAAACAAACCGACAACAATTCATAAGAAATATTATCAAACGTTAAGATGTCCGGAGTGAGGTGGGAAATAAACTGTCCGACATTATGGGAACGAGAATTTAAGTCTGCACAGAATGTGCCGAAACGGTACGGTCATCAGTAAGGCAAAACATCTACACACCTTTTGGTCGGGGTCGGGGCGTACTGGTAGCGAACCTGTGGCCCTTCTATGATTAACCGTCTCTAATTTTCAAATAATAGAAAAGTTATTAACGTAACGGATTAACTATGGAGGCCATTAGGTTTTTTCAAAACCCTAATAAAAACATTATCAATTTATCACACACCAGGGCCATTTCTGCATTGAAAAGTACAGATTTTTCGGTTAAAAGATATTAGCTTTTAATCTTAATAATCAAAAAGCGGTCTCAGTAATTTTAGTATATGTTCATCATCAGGCAAAACATCATTGACTTAGTCAAGATTTATATCTAACTAGCTGTGCCCCGCGGTCTTACCCGCAGCGCCCCCGTACCCGTGGGAATTTTGAGATTTTTATTCCAAGTTTTCATTGTTTTTAAAATGTATTCTGCTATTTAGGGCGGAGACAAATCCAACGAAACAAAAACCATGAAAATTGATCCAGCCGATCTCGAGTTATAAGTGTTGTAACAAACCCGTCTTTGTTTTATATATTTATAATATAGAAGATAGAAGATTATCATAATTTCATTGAGTTTATCCAATTTTGAAATTACTATAATCAACGTAATCAATACTCGCTCGTAACTCGGTCACTCCCTTAGAGACAGTCGCATTATTCATGAAGCAATTTATTCGTATTGCTTACTTACGTCGACCAAGCGTTAGGTTTTTTCGCTCGGTCGCTCTCTTTGTAAAATAACTACTGTGGCGGCTACTTTGTATAAAACTCAACTTTGTTTTAGAACCCTTTATTTTTTATCCATCGTTTAATTTGTTTAATGCAGTGCCGGATCTAGGGGTGGGCTAGGACTGTGACCCCCAAAGACTCTGATTCTCCTTACAAGTACCTACCTATCCCTTAATTTATTCATTCATTTCGAATAGGTTAGTGGCCAACCCTAGTATCGGACTTTTTAGACCGCCTATAGGCCTCTGACAGGGACTAACGATTAAAACAACCGGATACAACTTAATCGTATAATAACGTGCTCTAGAAACGGGTAATGCTCAAATAGAAATGCCACTATCGGCCTCCCAACTAAGAAGAACCGAGATGCACACTATATCCCAAAGCCCCAAAAAAAACTCCTTTACCCATAGTAAACGTACTAACACGGGTTTTTTCGCGGCAGAAAGTTAATAAAGCAAGTAATAACTTACTTTTTATTTCTCGACGTTTCGAGTGGATTGCACCTCTCGTGGTTGCGGGCGAGAGAGTGGGAGTGAGTGAGAGAGAGACGAGTCCACTAATCCTTTACCCACACCATGACTCCCCCGCCCTCTAAATGAAAGAAGTCCTGAGTCCGCCACTGGTCTAATGCCTCTTTTTCTCTTTTCGTCAAATAAATAAAGGCTTGAACTTTCTTCAAAGGATTTACACTGTCCCTCTTTTATAAGAGAAAAATAGAAATCTAATTATGATTTCTGAGTATTTTTATGCGACAGGTGTAAATAAATTCGTTTATTCAGGATTCTTATTATTCATCAAGATTATTTTTGTTTTTGCGGTTTGTCGTCTTGTTATGATGAATTAAGATAAGAGTCTTTAATTAGAAGTGTTTGCGTATATCTTTTTTTCTTTGTGAAGATTATTTTTAAATCTTTCCTTGTAGGTAATTTTTCAGAATCGATAATGAATAGATATAGGTAAATTGGTTCAAATATGCAGAGAAAAATATACCTATTTCATATTGTCTTTGTACTCGTCGGGCCATAGTTTGACTAAACTATAACAAATCTTAGTGTAACCCGCTTAGCCCCCGCGGTTTTACCCGCGTTGTACCTTCCTCTTGAATCACTCCATCTATTAAAAAAAATCGCATCAAAATCCGTTGCGTAGTTTTAAAGATCTAAGCATACTTAGAGACAGACAGACACACAGCGGAAAACGACTTTGTTTTATACTATGTAGTGATACAATATATTCTCTATTATTGAATCAAAATATGCCATGCATCATACCGAGGAGAATTACGATAAATAAATACACCCGGACAAATTCACACACGATTAATTAGACCAAATACACAAGTACTTTGTATGAATTACAGTGGAATTAGTTCGTTTAGTCAAACTACGCCAGACGATCTAACTACGCTTTACAATCAATTGCGATGAGCACATCACTACATCAAAAGCGCTACAATGAAGCCCTGCCCTACTCTGAACGTGTTTCACTGAAAACTTTCTTGACTTTTACAAGAAACCTAAATATATGATCCTGTTGTTTGAATGGTAATACAAGAATTCGGAACGTGTCAACAGACCGGAAGTAGGTGGCGACGTAGCGCGTGACGCCAACGAATGTTTCCGGTTTGTGACGTGCGCGGAGTTACCCTATACTTCGTTATTGTTCGAATTTCAAAATATATGGCAAAGTTATGTATTATTTCTCGATTATTGCTCAAAGGAGAAATTACCAACATTTTGATGTTGACTTACTTTTTATTTTTATTTCGTATTTATTAGTGGGTTCGAGTAAGTTAGTGGCCAACCCTGTGTCGGGGTTTTTAGACTGCCTAAAGGCCTCCGATAACCATATCGGCCCGGTTTTTTCAATCGTTAGACCACTAACGATTGAAAAAACCGGGACCGACAATTTAACGTGCCTTCCGAAGCACGGTAGCGCTCCGATAGAAATACCACTATTCCTATTTCATTTGTTGACCGACGAAATGGCGACAGTTGGTGATTGGTAACTCTTGACCGATCTGAATGAAAGAAATAGGGGAAAGCCTTTGCCCAAAAATGTCTCATAATATGTTCCTCATAATATGGGCTCATAATCTGTTCAAAGTCTTAATTAGTTGATATAAAAAGGGTATTTCACTTCACATACCTATAATCCTTCCTATACAATTGAAACGACCACACTTGTATTAAAAACTCTTTAATAAAAAATGCACAATCGATCACCAATTATGGATTCGTACGATGAGCATTTTCTTTCCAAGCAATTAATGATTACCAATCAAGATATTGTTTTTACCATTGAAATGATATCTGACTTTATCGTATGTAGATATATAATTTTAATTAAACTTCTGTTTTCTTGGGGCTCTATATTAATTTTCATTACAATTCCAGTTTTATTGGGTTCCATACAAAATTTAAATCGATTAAAACAAAAAGGCTTTCGAAATTTTGGTCGATTGCACTAATTTAAAAGATGGACGCAGCGACATTGGGACTGTAGCGGTTCGAAGTCAAATAGCTCCATTACCGCACGCTCGTTGTACGAAAATCAAAGGAAAACAAACAACCGTCCGTACGACAGGCGACTAGACAGGCAGTCGTTTAGTCAGGACTATGAAACATGCCCTTTAAAAAAGCCTTATCCAGTTGATTATGACAACGTAATTGAGAAAGGTGATGACGGCATAATGGCCCAGAGGCCAGACACTTTGTTTCATAAACAAATATTTTCAAGACAAATTCACACACGGTTAATTAGACTCAAACTAAGCTCTGAACTTGGTAGAACTCTCGTTAGAGTGCAGAAGCCCTTAGTCATCAAAGCGACTGATGCAAATAATCGATAGATATAATATCAAAAAATCTATACGAGTAGCCAAATGAAACCGACGCACCAGCTACTATAAAACAAATCCCCATTTTATCTATCCTTAACAAATTCTATGAATAGCTTGATTATCTTATCGAATCGTAAAGGCAAGCAGTTGAAGAAAAAAATAAAATCAGTACTTATTCAGAGTAAGCGATTGTGTAGTGCATATTAGTTAAACATGGCTAAGCACTCAGCAATCGCAGTGCTCCTCCTGGTAGCGGCAGTTAATTGTGATGTAGAGAAATGTGTAGTTTACAATTTCGATAGTGGTGTTGTTGGGTTCGACAATGCCGGCACAGTTTGTGATACTTTCCCTCACTGGTATGTTGGGAGTTACAGCGAAATTGATGTGGCACAGCCGGACGAAAGTGACTCCTTCATCTATACTATACCAACGATAGGATGTTCATCTTCCTTCACCTTCAATGTTTCTGCTGGGGTGGTCGAAGCCGATATTTACTTGTCCTCAGCCAGTTCTAATGAAGGTATCACTGGTATGGTCATGATGAAAACTGACAGTGGGGATGACCCAGTGGTGTCGAACACGGTACTTTATGGCACGGAAGGATGGAATACTATTTCTATGGAAATTTCGAGCTTTCATGGAGAATTTGAGGGATATGTAAGTTTTATTGATTTTAAAATTAGTGTCCCGTCGCTTCTGTCTGTTTGTCTACACTTCTACACTAATATTATAAATAGAAAAACTTTGTTTGGTTGTAATGAATAGGCTCAAAAACTACTGGACCGTTTTTAAAAATTCTTTCACCATTCGAAAGCTACATTATCCACGAGTAACATAGGCTATTTTTCATCCCGAAATTCCCACAGGAATGGACGCAACGCGGGTAAAACCGCGGAGCGCTGCTAGTCAAAAATTACTTATAGGATTTTCATTCTATTTTACTAATGAATCTGCTTTTATGGTGTGTATCATAATACGATTTATATAATAAGATTTTTCTCAAATAAAGATAATGAACTAAAAATAAAATACCATTACTCAAAGGTTTGGAATTAAAATGTAGGTACTTTTGTATCAACATTTCTAAGTACCTAACATCTACAACTCTTGGTATATTTTCATATAAGTAAAGTTTTTCTATAACAAACATAATAAAGAAACCAATAAAAATAATAATTATCAATAAACGTGATTAACACACGCCCATTTCAAATCATATTAAATGTCATTGCTTCCGTGTGTTGCTAGCAAATAGGCATCAACGGATAAAAACAAATGAATATTGATATTAGCTCAGCCAATCAGAATTATGGATTTTTCTATAACACACCTTAACGTTCTATGACTATTTTACGGCAAAATAATGGCAACGGCAAAAATGTGAATGAGATTGGCAATTTTAACAATCTTCAAAAATGTTTTAGTAGGCTAGGTAAGTATATACTAATCTTCAAGAAATAATTGACAGAGAAATCCTAAAGTACAAATGAGGCACTGCGATCTAGAAATATATTATACCAACAAGATCAGAAAAAAAAAATTGGAACTACTTAAAAGTAAAATGTTACTAGAAAATAGTACTTAATTTTTTTAGCTCGATTTTGGTGAAAATCGAAATAGTGACGTTCTTCAATCACGTGTCACGAAACGTGCAAATTAATTGCGCCTGCTATATTTTATCATTGTTACTTACTAATTAAGCTGACTGGCATTACAAATTAATCCAATAAATTAATTAACCTTTACTACTATCTTTGCCCTCGCCTTCGCTCGCATTCTTTTAGTTTCTGAGTTTAGTTTAGTTTTGATAGCAAAAAGGATTAAGAATATTTTGGTACTATAAACTAAAAAAAATCCAGGCGTATTTTTTTATTAGAAACCAACTTAATTATGATGTGGGTTATGATTTACGCCTTTTTAAAAATAAGATTTTTTTTCATTCTCCGTTTGGTTGTCACCATATTATCATCATCATCATTACAGCTGTAGGACGTCCACTGCTAGAAATAGGCCTCCCTTATTGATCTCCAAGTAATTCAGTTGCAATCGACCTGCATCCACCGCGATCCTGCAGCCTTCACCAGATCATCAGACCCCTTGTTGTAGTTCAGTGGCTATCATAAAATAATTATTTTACAAAAAGCCATAAATCACTACCGTGTAATTAAATTACAGATAAATTATTAATTATACGATAAACAGCCTGATAATTACATTGATAACAAATTTTCGTGGTGAATGGTATCAATGACATATTAGTTTATCAATAGATGAATCTTACAGTAGCCGATAACATTCAAATCACTGCAAATTGTATTTTTGATACCGACTTTTATAATTGGGTACGCCTATGATGTAAGTAATAAATATGTAAGTATTAGCCTGTAATGTCCTAAAGCTAGGTAAAGGCTCGATTTTATGATTACGATTTTTATTATACTTTTTTAGTACCAAAATAGTTTGTATCAAAATCAGTTTAGCAGTCGCATATGTATGACTGCGATGTTAGCCAGACAATATAATACAATGATACGCAATTTAACTCCAAACTACACTAGAAGCTTAGGAAATCGAAGAAAATGCCTATGTACCAAGCTCTCATCTCAGAAAAATCAAAACTAACACATTTTTATCTAATTTCAGGTTGTATTCATCGGTACGACTCTCCAGGACTCAACCTTACTTCTGATCGACTCCTTCAGGTTTATTCCATCATCATTGACTAGAGCAGACTGTCTCTTTGCCCAAGAAGACGATTTGACAGAAAGCACCGAAGTAACTACAGAAACTCCAGAAATTACAGAAACTCCTGAAATTACAGAAACTCCTGAAATTACAGTTACTCCAGATATAACAGAAACTCCTGAAGTTACCGATAACCCAGAAGTTACCGAAAACCCAGAAGTTACAGAAACCCCAGAAGTTACAGAAACCCCAGAAGTTACAGAAAATCCAGATGTTACAGATATTCCAGTAGTAACAGAACCAAATGTAGAGGAAGAGGAAGATAACAGTGAAGAGATCGAAGGCAGTGGAGGTGACGAAGGGATAACCGAACCTGAAATAGACAGTGAAGAAGGCAGCGGAAACACTGAATTGCCAGAATCCGAAGAAGAAGAAGTAGAAATTGAAGAACCAGAAAGCTTAGACAGATGCGTCACATACAACTTTGAAGAAAATTTCGATTTAGAATTCACCCACGACAACTACTTCTGCTCAGGATTTTTGACTTGGCAACTTGGAAATTACACCACTGAAGCTATTGTAGGTCCTAACGTTGATAGCCATACTTTCATTTCACCGTCTAATGAGTCTAGCTGTATAGCTACTACTGTGTTCCATATGTCACCGAACGGAAGAGTTGAAGCTAACGTCTACATGTACGATGTCACGAGCTTAGATCATATAATAGTGATGGTACAGAGACTCAGAGACAATAATAATGACGCTGTAGTTGGCTTCAATATGTATTACCCAGCGAACACAGAATTTGTTGAAGGTTGGAATGTATTGGACTTTACTATTACAGACTTTGAAAGCTTTTATGGATATGTAAGTATATTTTGATATGAATCTGGTTTTTTTTAAACTACAATATTACATCCTTAGTTGATGAGCAGTTTTTGCTTTCACCCTGCAGTGTCGATATTAAGGATTAATAAATCTTATTTAAATAGTTAATTAGGCAGGAAAGTTTTACACCTTTATTTGCAATCATATGGAAAATAGAAATTTCGAAAATAAATAAACTTTTGTCATAGTCATCTATGAGATTATCACCACAAAAACTATTGAAATATCAAAATGATCACATAGTTACGATATAATTTCTCATATTAACTTTATTACGTTCCAGATAATATTATTCGGGTCAGGAGCCGAAGGATCAAGAGTGTTGGTCGATTCCATGAGATACTTACCTCCCAACTCTTCGGGAAGTGACGAGGAATGCGCCTTATACTAATGACAATAAACCGCTAAACCTAACCGAAATCAGCAGAATATTTCCGGCCTCAATTCCTTGTGACTGACGTCAATGGCGTAGCATGCTGGCTACGAAAAATATTCGTAGCAAGATACGACAACGTTTCTATATAAAGTACGCTCCCGAAGCAGGAAGTATTCTGTCCAATAACCTTTATCTATTGGTCTCTGTCACTCGCACATAATAGTATAGCTATTTCATAGACCCGCAACGCATTGAGCGAGTGAGATAGTAATAATATTAAGTACTAGTAATAGAGTCAAATATACAAAGGTCAATGAACGAAACTCTTCCTGCTTTACGACCGTGCTGGCGCATCGTATTGCCCTACGGATGTTTTGTTTGGCTAGCGTGCTACGCGATTGCCATCAGTAAGGGTGCGTTTCCATTGCGGCGGAGCGGAGTTGTGAGGTCCCCACTAACCAGTCATAATGCAGCTGTTAGTTAAAGATTTTAACAATGTTAATGCGTTATTTGACTATCTCAATGCGCTGTGATTGATGAATTGGGCTCTGCAACGCTCCGCTCCGCTTGTACGGAAAGTCACCCTAAGACCAAAATATTGCTTACCTATTAATAGGTTAAGCAACATACGCAACAAAGACTTTCAATTAGGGTATGCGAATTTACTAGACGGCAAATCCACTATCTTTAATTACTAATTAAATTACTCACCCTGTGTAACCATAATCAGTAGTTACCTATCTCTGTTGACTGAGCAAGTCGATTAGTAGATAGTCTATTTGTGTAACTTGCTTAATAATTATAATTGGGAATAGTGTGGACTACTTTATCAATATCTGAGCTTTATATATTTTATTAATAACAGCGCCATCTCTGGGCAGACTTTGAAAGTATTAAGCTTCATAGAAGCTACATTGAGACGATAGTTAAATTAAAAGGTTTACAAATAAGACAAAATTTAAATGCTGCAGTTTAAATATCATGGTCTTATCACATTTTTAAAAAGTAAATAATCAAATGAAACTTCTTGTACATAATTGATTTATTAAAAACATATCATAATGATTAATCTCTGTCACTTATGCATTTTCAAAACAGTGTTTTTGTTCCAACGAGGTTCATTACAATACAAAATAGTTCCACATGCATTTCATCAAACTTTATAATTTTTTTGAAAAAGTATATTTGTACAAAACAAATGACTGTCGTATTAAATTTTTTAACAAAATTAATTTGATCTTGTTTCATAAGCTGGGCTTATAAACTATGTATAGTATCATTAGTTAGTCGATATAATGTATCGTATTTATACTTTCAAATTAGTTTATTGTTTAACTTACTACTTCTTATAAGTAGTACTAATTGTAAAATCATGTAATTTATCTATTTTTGTTACAAATATATATTGTAATGCATTAAGTAGCGTTTTAATAATTAGGTAATTTGGGATAGCAGTTAAATTATTTTAAGTAATATAAAATAAACAAATTGTAAATAAATAAGACATATTTTTTATTAAATAAAATGTAACTCGAGTATAAGATGAGTAAAGGACTTATGGAAATAATAAAAGGATGATAAAAATAATCTTAGATAAATTAAATGTATATTAAATGTAAAGTAATATAGAGTAGACTCTACTCTATGGACTGTTATGTTATATCAAGTAAGTATACCGAATTCATCTGCACTATTTTTCTTAATCTGCATTTCAATGCAATTGAAAAAAGCTTATTTTAGGTAATAAATCTTAAGCTCCTAATAAGCTCGTCGAATTAATCAAACTATTTACTCTCTAATCGCTTTCTATGTTTCATCTATACTAATATTATAAAGCTGAAGAGTTTGTTTGTTTTGTTTGTTTGTTTGTTTGTTTGTTTGTTTGTTTGTTTGTTTGTTTGTTTAAACGCGCTAATCTCAGAAACTACTGAACCGATTTGAATAATTCTTTTTGTAATAGATAGCCACATTCAACGGAAAGGTTATAGGCTTTTTTCATCCCGAAATTCCTACGGGAACGGGTACAACGCGGGTAAAACCGCGGGGCGCTGCTAGTGTCTTAATAAAAACGCAACGTTTTCAAATTACTCGTGAATAATATCCACTTATCATATACTTTTTAATGTCTTTACTTTTCATATTCTAACGCTTTTTACCACCCATTTAAAAGCGTTTCTGCAAACAAAGATTCATTCCTGAAAATTTTAGATACCTTATGGCGGGAATACCTTTATACCACACAATCATCCGGCGAGGATTTCTGAAAGTGTCACGTTAAACGTTCGCAGGCAATAACCTGTCCCGACAGCTGATTTACTCCATACAGTGACGTCACGGGACCGCTTTTATTCTGTCCTTTTTGGAAATTTAGCGCCTCGCGAGTGATATCTATATAAGGCAGATAATTGAGAAGACTTAAATCTATACGAGTCTATACCATAAAAATGAATCGCTGAATCTGTTCCTAAGCGCATAACTTCAGAACGACTGCACCAAATTGGATGATTATTTTTTTAATGTGTTCCTTATTGTCAGGACAAGATTTTTATATAAGAAACATAAGGAATAAAAATCTCAAAATTCCCACGGGAACGGGGGCGCTGCGGGTGAAACCGCGGGGCACAGCTAGTAATATAATAAAGCTAGAGAGTTTGATCTTTTGTTTGTTTGAACGCGCTAATCTCAGAAACTACCAATCAGATTTGAATAATTCTTTTTGTAATGAATAGCCATATTCAAAGGGAAGGTTACAGGCTATTTTAGATCTTGAAATACCCACGGGAACGGGGACAACGCGGGACACTACTAGTTGAATATGAAACAGAGGAACTGTGTATAATATTTTCATTACATTTAAAGTACGTATATCACATAGGATAAGCTTTGAAACATCCTTTATAAGTTATTGCGTTAATATGTAGTTTAAGTATCATCTATACTAATATTATAAAGAAGTAAAATTTATAACTTCGTTTGTTTGTATGTTAGAGCTAATATCGAGAATTACTTGTCCGATTTGAATAACTATTTTTGTAATAGATAGCTACATTCAACGGAAAGGTTATAGGCTATATTTTCATCCTGTAATTCCTGTAGGAACGGGCACGACGCGAGTAAAACCGCGGGGCGCTGCTTGTCTTATACATCTTTTTAAACCGGGTTTTACCAACAATTTCAGAGTAAGTTAGGTACCAAAAATATAGTCTACGACAAATTCACAACGAAGTATTCAAAAGAAAATTATGCATCATAGCCGGTCAATACCTGAAAGTGAAATGAGGTGTCCTAATCCTATGCACTATGCAGGTCACATCCAAACCAAGTCCAGAACCGCAGAATACCTAATAATACTATCTAGAAACTAAATCATTTGGAATAAAACTATTCTGCCACCTGTCTGCGAAGTTACGGCAATGTACAGTCGAGAGCATAAATCTAGATCTAGAATTTACTCCTACCAAAAATGTATGGAAGTTTTTAAATTGAAACTACGTTTACGGATTACGCTTTTATAGTAAGTAGGTACTTTTCCAAAAGTCCATTGAGAATAAATATAAAGATTATAATGACCGCAAGCTGGTAGTGGATATACATTGAAACACATGATAACATTAGCTGTAGTTCAGTAATTTACGTAACCACAGACATATAAACTTTAACATAACGCCTAAGAAAATCATAACCTCAAGAGAAACAAACATACAGACTGCGAAAAAAGGCAAAATTGAAAATTCGAAAAGAAGAAATTGAAATCTTTTAAAGAAATAAAATACTCACACAACTAACTGAAAGAAAGCATGATACAAAGAGAGAAAGAGAAAGATAATTTTTTTCCTCATCAAGTATTTAAAATAGTGAATGCCTTTTCTTAGAGCAAGTACGGTCATTAGAATCAGAATAGGACCTGATTGGCGGCAACGGACCCCGACAAAGTTCCATACTCTATTAGCAGGAGGATCGCAGTTTGTTCAGGGAGGAATATCAACATACCTTTAACATCAAGCAAGTTATACATCACTGTGCTGATTTACATTATATATCAGTTTGTCAAGGTGTTAATGTTAGTTACTTAAGACCTTATGTACTGTTAAAGCGCGTTTCCATTTATTTATTTATTTATTTTATTTTTATTTATTTAAGCCATTGAAGGAAAGCGGAGCTGCGTGGATCTTAAATTGACCAATCACAGTGCTTGAAATCTTAACTAACAGGTGTTAGGAAAGCGGAGCGGAGCTGTATGGATTTTCATACAAAATATATGCCATAACTGAGTCTAGCGGTCGACGCGGGTAAGTTGGGTCTTTAACTCGGCATTCGTTCTTCGTTCATCGGTGATCGTTCATTTTTTGTTATCCAATAATGGATAACTTTATTTATATTCTTAGCAAATAAACCGTGTCGCTGCCGTGTCGATGCTGGTATTGGGGTGGGACTGGTGTTGATGTGGAAATGACGTCACGAATGTTGAATGTTGAATCATTATCATCATAATCAAATAAATATCTTCCACGCCCAAACCAACAAACGGTAATGTAATCTATATACCGTGCCTAAACCATTAAACAGATAATGATGAATTTTGGCATTAAAATAGATTATACCTTGAAGTCGGACATATTGTTACTTTTTATATAGGTATGGTTACGTGAACGGTAAAAGCGAAGAGCTAGTAACTTCATATTGAAACATGAATTCCTAGTGATAAACCTGTGGCGGATTTTCCCCGCACTACTTTTGATGTATCAATCGAGAGATTTAAGCGCATCACTAGCAACACGCTCTAACATGGACGATACCTACGCACGGACTTGGAAGGGAGGTGTGCTTTTATTAAATCATTAAACTTGGGTGAATAAACTATTAAAACCATTGCGCCGTGTGTTAACTTATCGTCGCCTTCACCCTATGCACACCATACCCCAAATTGGTGACCCCGTACGCTTCAAAATTCCTTCACAAGTGGCACGTGTGATTTGCCGCGTGAAGAACCAGTCGTCGCCTGCGCAGTGTATTTCCTGCTTAAAAGTTGCTGGAAACCCTGGTGGTGGACACTGCCGCGCTCGAGTGGGACCCCGGCCGACCTTTCGTCGTGTTTTCGTCGAACAAACTCGCCGTTTCCCTACCGAAATTCGACTCGTGTTGCGTTGACTTGCACCTATTTTTCATTGCCTGAACTGTGTCTTGCACAGCCCCCTAGCTGGTGCACCATCGTGAGGGCCCCCTGTGTGCTAACATTTGCAAATTCACCCGTTTCCTGCACGTATCTTGCACCGGTTTGCAGTGACCTTGAACACTTTCACCTTACTAATTCATCATCATTTTCTAACAAGGAAAAACTTTGTGTGGTGTGAATTCTGGTGTACATAAATAAACTTCACCTACTTACTTTGGTTGTGGTGTTTGGTTTGTGGACATTTATTTACTTATAAGAACAATTCTTACAATAATTTCTAACAATTATTTTGGTTTTTGTTTTGCATTTTGTCACTTATTATTTAAAATTTAAAGTGTTTTGTTTGGCCTGTCACAAACTAATTTTAGAATTAAGTTTTAATTTTAACAATTCTAATTACCTTACATATCACTTACTTGCTTGTTGAACTGGTTTTGATTTGCCGGTAACACCATTTTTACTATTAATTACTAACAATTTAAATATGGTTTAAGCAATTTTAATTTATATTAATGCTTGTTAATTTGTGTTCTTTTGTCTGTGAAGCAATTTTGATTGATATTATATGTTATTAGATATGATATGTTTATGTTAAATACTTATGTTATGTTTGTTATATTGTGTTCTTTTTTCTGTGACAAGTAACATTTCTAATTATTAACTAATTTAATTAATGTGTATGTGTAATAGATTTCAACTAATTTAATTAATGTATTAACTACATATTCTTACTAATATTTTCTGTATGTTTTAAATGATATTTTTGTGGTTTTGCACTGCTTGCCCACGGTTTATGGTTAATAATTTTGGTTGTGTTTCATGTGTTTGGTTACCTACTGTTTCCCAGTCCGGTGTGTGGTTCATTAATTACCTACATAACAACTATACTTACCATACAGCCTACTTTCCTAACCTGTAACACTTATCTTATTACATGATAATATTTACCTTATTATTTATTTGGTTTGTTTTTTGGTTGCGGTTTGGCTTATTTTTGTTGCTCGCTGGTTTATCTGTTTTTTTCTGTGATTTATTTACTAAGTACTTAGCAATCATGGACGAGCTGAAAGCTGAGCTGGAAGCGATTAAAGCTGAGAATGCTGCCTTGCAGGAAAGGCTTGCTGCCAGCAAACCAGACTCAAAGGAACAAATTAATCAGGCACAAGTTTGTAAAGTTGCTGTGAAGCTGCCGTCGTTTTGGTCACATGCTCCGTCGGTTTGGTTTGGACTTGTAGAGGCTCAGTTTCACCTAGCTGGTATTACTACTGACACAACTAAATATTATCACTTAATCAGCCATTTAGATCACAAAATTGCTAGCGAGGTAGAAGACATCGTCACAAACCCTCCTAAAGAGGATAAGTATGAGTTACTGAAAGCAACGCTCATCAAGCGCGTATCTGCTTCACAAGAACAGCGGGTGAGACAGCTTCTCAGTATTGAGGAGATTGGGGACAAACGGCCGTCGCAATTTTTGCGGCATTTGCGCTCCCTAGCGGGTTCTTCACTTACTGACGATAATCTACTTCGTGAATTGTGGCTTCGTCGACTTCCCGCTCAAGTGCAAGCAATTTTAGCCGCCCAAGCTGACCTCAGTCTGGACAAATTATCCCAACTCGCCGATAATATTATGGAGGTGTCTTCTTCTTCGGTGTCTGGCAATTTGTGCGCTGTTTCAGGTTGTGGACCTAACACCAGCACACAACCTACACTGGTTTCTCTGATGAACCGCATCGAGGACCTGAGCAGGCAAGTAGCTGCCCTGACTTCATCGCGATCGCAGCGCCCTCCGCGAAATCGTTCTTCTTCCTCCAACAGGAAGTCTTCGCGTGGAGCTTCATCAGAACGAGCCTCAAAACGTTGCTGGTACCACAACAAATTTGGTATCAAAGCGGCTAAATGTGTTAGCCCCTGCGATTGGAAGTCGGAAAACCGGGAGAGCAATCAGTAGCGGCGGCCACTGATTGCGACTCCTCTCAAAGTAACGGCCGCCGATTATTCGTCACGGATAAAATTTCCAAGCGTCAGTTTCTTATAGATACTGGGTCTGACTTGTGCTGCTTTCCCTACCGCTGGCTCCATGTTCAGAGGAAACCCTCTGACTATGACCTCAGCGCGGCCAACGGGAGTAATATTAAAACTTATGGCACTGTCAACCTGACGCTTAATTTCGGTTTGCGCCGCAGTTTCGTTTGGCGATTTGTTGTCGCCGACGTCAATACCGCTATTATTGGCTCGGACTTTTTAGCTTATTACCATTTGCTACCCGATTGCCGTACTAAGCGTCTTCTTGACGGTATTACTGGGCTGGCAACTCTCTGTACTGCCTCTATTTCCGAGCAGTCGAGCATCAAGGCCGTAGTTGCTGATAAATCAGATTTCGCACTACTGCTTTCAGAATTCCCGGAAATAACCAGACCTCCTGGTCTTCCGAGAGTTATTAAGCATAATACTGTGCATTATATCAAAACTACGGACGGCCCACCCATCTCCTGTCGACCCCGCCGCTTGGCCCTCATGAAACTGACCTCTGCCAAAAAGGAGTTCGAGGATCTGGTTCGTTCCGGTACTGCGCGCCCTTCACAGAGTGCGTGGTCTTCTCCTCTCCATATGACCTTGAAGAAGGATGATACCTGGCGTCCTTGTGGCGACTATCGCAGCCTGAACGCCAGGACTATCCCAGACCGGTACCCCGTTAGGCACATAAACGATTTTGCCAACAGCCTTAATGGAGCGACCATATTTAGCACCCTCGACTTGGTGAAGGCATACCACCAAATTCCCGTGGCAGAAGAGGATATCCCTAAGACAGCTATCGTTACCCCGTTTGGCCTCTTCGAGTTTCCATTTATGACTTTTGGACTCAGAAATGCTGGCCAGACCTTCCAAAGATTTATAGATGAGGTCACACGGGGTCTCGATTTCTGTTTTCCTTACGTGGATGATATCCTCATCTTTTCTAAGGATGAGGCTCTCCACAAGGAACATCTGCGCATCCTGTTCCAGCGCCTTCAGGACTACGGTGTGGTGATAAACCCATCGAAGTGCGTTTTTGGCGTTAAGGAAGTGGTTTTCTTAGGCTACCATATTAGCCCTCAAGGTACTCGACCACCACAGGATCGCATACAAGCCCTTCTGGATTTTTCTCCCCCGAAAACTGTTCAGGGAGTGCGTCGTTTCCTCGGGATGCTCAATTATTACAGGCGTTTTATTCCCCAGGCTGCTAAATTTCAGGCTCCTCTAGTTGACGCTGTCGTCGCTACCAATGGTAAGGGTGCTAAACCATTCTTATGGACACCCAAGCTTCTGGAGTATTTCGAAGCCTGTAAGACCAGCCTTTCTAACGCCACATTGTTAGAGCATCCTGCCCATGACGCACCCCTTGGACTGTTCACTGATGCATCGAGCGTTCATATTGGTTCCTGCCTCCAACAGCAGGTGGATGGTGTCTGGCGCCCTCTCGCGTTTTTCAGCAAAAAGCTGACCCCGCGACAAGCCGAGTGGCCTGCTTATTACCGAGAGTTACTGGCGGTGTACGAAAGCGTACAGCATTTCCGTCA
This sequence comes from Cyclophora punctaria, assembly GCA_951394245.1. Lineage (NCBI taxonomy): Eukaryota > Metazoa > Arthropoda > Insecta > Lepidoptera > Geometridae > Cyclophora > Cyclophora punctaria. The sequence goes on from OX596184.1 coordinate 7,898,830, forward strand.
CATTCTCGAGGTTCAGCACGTGACTGTTTTCACTGACCACAAGCCGCTACTGTACGCTTTCGTACAACGCCGGGAAAAATTACCTCCACCGCAGTTGAACCAACTCTCGTTTATCAGCCAGTTCACGACAGACATCCAGTACATCAAGGGTGAATACAATGTCGTTGCGGACGCGATGTCTCGCGTTGACGCTGTCGCACTGGATCAAGACTTTGAGCCCCTCGCCAAATCGCAGGGATTGGACCAGGAACTCGCTGACTTACGCCGTAATGGCTCTCGCCTTCAGCTTACCCCTGTCCTAATTCCAGGCACCAACATTTCGGTGACTTGCGACGTCTCCACTGGCAAACCCAGGCCTTATTTGACCCCTTCATTTCGTCGCGCGGTGTTTGACAAGTTTCACAACTTGAGTCACCCCGGCGCACGTGCTACTACACGGCTTGTGACAGACCGATATGTTTGGCCGTCAGTCAATAAAGACTGCAAAGAGTGGGCTCGCACTTGTCAGTCCTGTCAACGTGCTAAGGTGACGCGGCATAACTCGGCTCCATTAGGGAACTTTGCTCTTCCATCTGGCCGATTCGCTCACATTCACATTGACATCGTAGGACCATTGCCCCCTTGCAATGAATTTCGTTATTGTCTGACAGCCATTGACAGAGTCACAAGATGGCCCGAATGTTGGCCCATGCGCGGCATAACCGCAGAAGAAGTTGCGGAAACCTTGGTTCGCGAATGGTTTTCTCGTTTTGGCGTACCTCTGGTCATTACTACCGACCAGGGTACCCAATTCGAATCAGACCTGTTTCGCCGTCTCACACAACTGTGTGGAACCAAGCGCATTAGGACTACTTCCTACCATCCTGCCGCGAATGGGATGATTGAGCGGGTACATAGACAGCTTAAAGCTGCACTCATGTGCCACAATGATGCGTGGGTTCGGGCGCTTCCAATGGTTCTTTTGGGTATGCGCTCCTCATACAAAGAGGACCTTAAAGCATCTGCTGCTGAAATGCTGTACGGAGAGCCCATACGGCTTCCTGGGGAGTTGTTAGTTCCCACAGCCGGGTCTGACGCTTCATTAGAAAATCCTGCGGATTTCGTCGTGCAACTACGACGCATAATGTCGTCTGTGCGACCTGTTCCTGCATCGCGCCATTCTGAGCCAGCCGTCTTTGTTTTCAAAACGCTCCAAACCGCGTCGCATGTCTTCCTTCGCGATGACGCAGTTCGTCGCCCCTTACAGGTCCCCTATACAGGTCCTTATCAGGTGCTCGAGCGTTCCGACGGTGGAAAGATGCTTACCATCAGCGTCAAGGGCAGAGCGGTTGTTGTTAGTGCTGACCGCGTTAAGCCGGCTTTCATCGAGCCTGAGTCGCAGCCGCCTAATCAGGTGTCTTCCTCACCTGCCCAGCAACCGCAACTTCCTGCTCCTCAGCCTCCTGTTCCTATTCCACAGCCTTCAGCACCAGCTCCTATCCCTCATCAACATCAATTACCATCTCCACCTTCCATTCACCAACATACCACCACATCATCTAATAAACCTCCGTACACAACCCGGACTGGGAGACAAGTTCGATTCAAAAAATTTGACGATTACCATATATAGATTACCCTGGGTTGTCTTACTCCGTGGGGGGGTGGTGTGGCGGATTTTCCCCGCACTACTTTTGATGTATCAATCGAGAGATTTAAGCGCATCACTAGCAACACGCTCTAACATGGACGATACCTACGCACGGACTTGGAAGGGAGGTGTGCTTTTATTAAATCATTAAACTTGGGTGAATAAACTATTAAAACCATTGTGCCGTGTGTTAACTTATCGTCGCCTTCACCCTATGCACACCATACCCCAAAAACCGTAACGTTGGTAACAAAGCTAACAAAGGATGTCAACTGCTTTTATCCAATGAACGTAAAAATAGAATTGGGTTTACTGAAGAATCCGATATCGGAGTGTCTTTGTGTATCAGATTTATTATTATGTCGTCATGTGTCTAATGTATTTAGTAACGGAGTATTAGGGCGCGTTTCCATTGAAGCGGACCTGTGCGAAGCTCAATCGACCAATCAATAAAGTTATCACTACATAGTCACTACATAGTATAAAACAAAGTCGCTATTTTTGTCTGTTTGTTTGTCTGTTTGTCTGTATGCTTAAATCTTTAAAACTACGCAACGTATTTTGATGCATTTATTAAAAATACCCGAAATTCCAATGGGAACAACGCGGGTAAAACCGCGGAGCGCTGCTTGTAAAGCTCAAGTCTAAAAGTCTCTTCGATTTATATCGAAGGCAAAAGGCAAATTGTCCTGCTGCATTAACTGCACAGATTCCTTTGAATCTGTATAAATTAATTCGAAAAAAATTACACAGTGGTCTGCAGCCGCGCCAATGCAGTAGCCGCAAACTGCAGTACCCATTTCATTTAAAACACAAAAAAGAGTTTGTAGTGTGCAGCGGCTGCTGTCTGCTATAGTAACTCGCGTTATGCGGTCCGGTCGACTTGTTCTTGTTCTTGTTCTCTTTCTTGTTCGACTTGTTGAAATCAGTGTACGATTAAGTTCGTTTCAAAAAAGTGCATATACAAGACTTGAAAATGGTAGTTATTATATTGTTGTCAAATAGCTTTAGATTTTCAAAAAACGAAGACGTAAAATTTATGCAAAGCATCGTTCGTTCCAAATGTCCTCTATCGTATCTAACGCATCGTTTCTACGATTTACGATCAATGGTAACGATTCTTTTCGCGAACACACATCGTTAAAGTTAACGTACTATTATTTGTTTTAGTAGAAATAGACTGGTTGAGTTAGATTCAGCAGATTTTTAACTATTTCATAAATCTTTATAACTGCCTCTGCCTGATGGTGAAGTGGCTGGTGCACTCGTTTAGCATGACCGAGGTCTGAGATTCAAATTCTGGGTCGAGCTAAGCATGTTTTCAATTTACTTATTAAGCATGGCTTGGGTTTAAGATCATCTACCGGCAGTAGGCAAGCGAGATGATAATGCTTAATTCTCCTCACTGTGTTGACATCCTCAATGCACTTAGAAGTCTCTGCCTTGCAATGGAACGTTTTACTAGCATGCTATTTAACTGCAAGTCAACGTACAACGTCTATTAAACGACATTAAAGTATTAAGTAAGTAAATTAAGTAAATATTTTATTTTTTACTAGCAATTGTTGCGTTGTGCCCGTCCCGTTAGAAATTTGGGATAAAAAAATAACTTTTCACCTTCCCGTTGAATGTAGTATTAATTACAAAAATATTATTTATATCGGATTGGATTAATTTGATTAAAAATAAAATATATCATAATAGTATAGATAAGCATTTTTATATACTTAGTGTGGATTCACTTTTACTGCAACATAGTATCAACAGGCCACCTATACTCTATTTGTATAATCAATTTTTTTGGATTACCACAAGATGTGGTTAAATGTCGTCAATTTTCCAGCCAAAGACGATTGCTCCTGAAAAGGAAAAAGGTTTAGTGATTTTATTTCATTCTTGCCCTATCTCTAAACCTTTTTCCTCTTCAGAAGCAATTGTCTTCGGCTGGAAAATTGACGACATTTAACCACATTTTGTGGCAATCCAAAAAAAAATAGAGTATACAAACTATTACTCCAAAAGAAGCAAATAATGCAATACTGCTATACTTATAACACTCTACCGCTTGCCCAATTTCAAACTCAAAATTAAGTTTCAAAAACTCAAAGGAATCCAAAAATTTGAATATTGCCTATTTGAATATCTAACCTCGTTTCACAATTCAATATATAAAACAAATACGGAACAAATAAACTTGCTTGTTTCGAGTTATACCTCCAATATTTCCGTGCGAATTCCCTTGGGTTACTTAATATTTATCTGCCTATATTTATTTACAAAGTTGTGACGTCTCCCTGAGGTGTCGTGGTTACCAGTTTCCACTGAAAGCTGACGTTTCCACTCGAAACTGTTTGCCATTTGTTCAAATTTGAAAATGTATATGCCAATATTAAACTGGATTTGAAAAATTGGTGACATTTTTCGTAATGTTAGGTTAGGATATGATAAGTCGTGTTTGGACGATTTTAAAGGCGAGGTGCACAAGAACTGTTAAATCTATTTAGTACCTATGTTTAAAAACAAAATCTGTTCGTTCTAAATTGTATTTTATTTTGCACGAAATAGAACATTATTTAAAACGGACGTAATTTGTTTATTTAACATAATAAGGCGCTAAATAAAATAAAGAATGCGTGTTAAAACCGCCTTTTAAGGTATTCTGGGAAAATCTTATCTTATTCTACATAGGATATTTTGATGCAAGGTGTTCAAGACGAATGCATACTTTTTACTTTCCATGTAAGAAGTTATTGTACGAAAAGTCGAGTTTCAACATTTCTTTTGTGCATTATTCCTAAATCGCGTAATTATTTTGATTTCTGTATTGAATTAAAAAAACATACCTTAATTCAAACAGATGTTTTATTTTAAGGAAGACATTTTAAACCAAAATCATGTTCTATATGATCAAAAACTCAGCCGCTAATGGTTTTTCCGAAATCGATAAATCTTTATAAAATCAGAAAGAAAATCAGTACGGAAAGATTATTAGTGATATATTGATTCTATCAACTAGGTTAACTAATGGTTGATATCTTTTTAATTAAGTTTTAGAGATCCATTTTACTTAGTTATTAGTTTTTCCATAAAATATAAATTCAATTTCCCTGATGTCAGAGTTTTTAGACGGCCTAAAGCCTTCGACATGGTCCAACGATTGCAACAACCTGGACCGTCAATTTTACGTACCCTAACAGTATCTTTTATTTCCGAAAGTGTTGATCGCACAAAAAATACAAAATTTTGGATTAGTTTGATCTTTAAAAATATTTCCGTGTATATTTCCATGTTTCCTACTTTTTACACACGACTCGGGTTTGAGATCACCAACCCGCATTAGCACAAGCGTAGTAATTACGCCTAATCCTCCTCACTGAACTGATATCTTTGGTGAGATAAGAGGCCTTTGCCCAGTAGAGAGACATTATTACTTCTACCACTACAAAAAAATATCAACCGCTGCAGAACCCAACACATCAATCGCAATATATCCAATAAAAGATAACTCTGATTGTCATTAATGCATGCCAATATTTTTAAATACTTCGCTATAATCCTATTTCATTTCAAATTCAATCCGTAGAGAAGTGATCCAAAATGCACTCAATACTCCTTATTAATTTAATCTTTGCATTCGCTACGGCCTCTGTATTAAAACTCGACGAATTTTACACTTACGGAAAAGTTTGTGACAAATTTTCAAATTGGAAGATCTTTGTCAATCCATATTTGTATAAAGGGTATAGAATTCAGCCTAATAGTGCATTGAGCTGTGTTTTGACTGAAGAATTTTACGTCACTGATGGGAGTTTGGAAGCTACTTTATACGTCGATTCTAAAGGAGTAGAAGACAGAGTGTCACTATTGTTGTATCAAGTAAATATGGGTGGAATAGATGAACTTGTATCGAGAACTGACTTGATACCAACACTGAATTCAGAAGGTGTAGAAATCTTGACAATTGATGTCACTGGGATTGGACAAATAGGATATGTGAGTTTTTTATTTACTGTCTTATGTATTATAGCAACTAATAACCTTGAGGGTGCTTTTCTTCCAGACCAAGGGTCGCTACTTTTAGTATTTACTAATAATATAAATTATAATTGTTAGAAATCTTCTGTTTCTAATTATTTTAGAATAAAATCAATTCCACTAATAAATATCCATTATACTTAAACTACAATAACAAACTCATTAAAACAATCACCTAATAATATAATCTATCGTATCTTTCAGGCTGTACTCCTAGGCGAAGCTTCAAACACTTCTACAATCATCATGGAAGCTCTCAAATATAACTCCAATGATATCAGTATAGACTCAGGACTAAGAAATGCTAACCATGACGTCAGTAATGAAAGCAGAGAAGATTCAATGATTCTTTACACTAGATCTAATGATGATAACACTCTTTCAACAGTTACTTTAGCACCACCGACTATACCCTCACCTACAACAACTACAGAAGCCCCTTCAACTTTAAATTATACTGATACTGATTCCACTATCGATTGGTCCACTTCCGATAGCACTTACACTTCTGACTTGGAACTGGAAATATCAACTATTAATGGCATTTCAACTGATGAAACTGTTGCTACCGATCCTGGTGAAATAGTTCCTACTGCTACACCTGATATATCTTCGGTTAATCCTGAAACTAGTTCTATAAGTCCCGAAGTGACTTCAGCTAATCCTGAAAGTTCTATTACTCCGGAAGCGACGACTACTACTCCTGCAACGGTTGCTACCGACCCTCCAGTTGTAATAATAACTACTGAACCTGCTACAGAACTTCCCGATGAAATAACGGAAGCTGTAGAGGTAGAAACCACAACATTTGTTATTGAAACAACGACCACTGATGCTGCAACAACTTTATTTAGTAAAACAACTATGCTGACGATTGTTGGTCTATTTTCTTTGAATATGTTGATGACGTGATAATCTATATTCATAGTCTTATTATTTATTAACATAGTAAAATGATTTTATGAAACTGTCAGTATTTTTACTTATAAATCAATTTTTTTTTAAATTTATTAAATGATGTTTTCAAGAACGTTGTTTTATTCATTTCATACATGGCATTAAAATTAATCTGAAAACATTATTGGGCACAAAAAACATAGCTTAAGAAAATGTCCAAGACATATGCCAAAACGCCCTTATCGCAAGTCTATGTACTTATATATAAAATTCCGTTTCACGCGAGCCTGTGCAATAGATATTTTTCCAGTTTTTGATAGCGTTTCCAATATAACTGAGAGAGCTCAATCTAAAAATCACAACGGATTGAAATTGTCAAACAAGGCATTGACATTTAAACATGGCATTGACATTGTCGAACATGGCATTGACATTGTCAAACATGGCATTAACATTGTCAAACATAGCATAGACATTGTCAAACATAGCATTGACATTGTCAAACATGGCATTGACATTGTTAAACATGGCATTGACATTGTCAAACATGGCATTGACATTGTCAAACATGGCATTGACATTGTCAAAACCTCTTCGTGATGCGTTGTGATTGGCCGATTGAGCTCCGTCCGGTTTTAATGAAAACAACCATTTGGCTTGCATTAATTAGCTTTAATAGACAAATGGCAATATCTTCGCATAGAATGTCTAGGAATTAATAATAAGCACGAGGATTTCAGGAGACATTCTACACATTGATAGAAGACAAGCAAATAGAATGCGATCCGATTGTCACTTGTCTACGAGAGGCAAAAATGTAAACGCCATGCAAAAATGCAGTCAATATGGCTATTATGATAATAGGACTTGTATGAACTGGTTAGGTGGATACCATCGCAGCCAATGATACCAATCATAGGCATATGAAATGTGGCATAGCAGCAACATACTTTAGCATAGCAACGTAACATTGCGATGTCGGTTCACCAATCCTATAACACGTAACATAGCGTTATCTCTGGAAATGCAAGTGTCAAAAGGCAACTAATAACCTAAAAATCACTACAACTCAATGTCAGTGAATGAGTCGTAAAGACAGCAGAAGCTATCAAACAAACATTGAATTGAATTGTTTAATAAATGCAGTAGCACTTAGTACCAACATTAATTAAAACATCAAAGATTAACTTCCGGCAGCACAAATTATTTTCGGTTTACTATTAATAAAATTATCGTTATCAATAAAATCAATGCCATTATCAAATTGATGCTTATCTTTTGTAACGTTTTAGCTTCTAATAATAGTAACACTTTTGTTGATACATTTGTCTGTTTGTTTGTCATAAAATTATGAAGAATCTCTATGCCCCTTGTCTATACAAGTGACAACCCCTTCGCATTTGTTTCACTTTGCTACTATTATGGGAATTTATCATGATACCGTGAAATCTTCAGGACATGTAAAAAAAATTTGATGCAGAAACTTCAATTAGTCGACTCAATTGTGATAATAATAAATTGTTCAAGACACTAAAATGAGAGAAAAGTACACAAAATTTCTGTGTTTTTATATAAGGTCTATAAAAATGCTCCTGGCAAATGATAAAAAATATGCCGTGAATAGATTTGATTTGGTTTAAAATGAAGGAATAACCAAATGATCAAACTAGTATGTACTTCACTACGTGTATTGATAAAGACATCTCAATCAATAATTTTCGGAATTTTAAAGAATTCTTTGTAGTTTTATCTTTCACAGTTATTGATCTAAGATAAGTCATTACAATTCAGTTTTACTCATTGATATTATTTGAATCAAATTCTTTATTAAGATATAGTAATAATGATCATAATATATACTATATTTCTGTACTTTGTGAGTGAAAGTTTATGTTACGTGAACGAAAATGTTAATTTCACTAATAAAACGAATATGTGTAATGAAGCTAAGTGGGATAAAGAATACGGGATGATTTTTGTACCAAAAGAATATATCAGTTGCACTATTTCTGAGCGATTTGATTTATTTGATGGCCACTTATTTACTGAAGTGTATTTGGGTGATAGTATTAAAGGAAATGTCGCTATCCTGTTCTTTGAAACAAATGATGAAGAAAAAGATAAGTTGATTGGAAGATTGGATTTCAATGATGATGTTAAGGAAATACAATCGGGAAGAATAAGTGTGAATGGAAATAATAAATGTGGATATGTAAGTACAATAAATCTTATTCAGAAATTGTTTTTACCCTATCTTACTGATATTATAAATGCGAAACTTTGTAAAGATAGATGGATATAGATTTGTTACTCTTTCATGATAAAACTAATGAACGGATTTTTATAAAACTTTACAGTAATATAGGGCATATATACAAATGGAATATCCCGGAATTCTTTTGTATAATTCATGTATAAGACTAAATACAAAATAATGTTAAAATATTCAAATATTTTAATAAACATTTATATAATAATTCTATATTTTTTTTCATATTGAAATTCCAGATTGTTCTCCTTGGAAACTCGCTCGCAACATCAGTCAAAACATTGAGATTAATATCTCACAATACGAAACAAAATGTAGATCTCTTAAGACATTTTGAAGGAAGAAAGAGTAACATAAATTATTCTGGAAAATGGAACAAAAATATTGTTGCATTCGATGATGAAGAAACAACTGGCACTGAAGAGTCTAACATAACTGATATCACTGATCCTATAAGTGAAAGCACAGTAGGTTCCACTACTGTGACTGACATTAATGACTTTACGGATACTATAACGACAGAATATCCTACATCTGATATTGATTTAGACCCTTTTACTGATCTTACAACTTCTGGAGATCTAACAACAGTTACCGAAATTATGACTACTGAATATCCCATAACTACAACTGAAACCACTGCCACTGTATTTGATACTACCACTAATGCATTTGATCCCACTACAACTCAAGAAGAAAGTACGACAGGCGAAGGTGAAAGCACTGACTTTGATACCTCTACCACTGAATATCAAACAACTACCGATGAATATGATACCGCCACTGAAGACCCAACTGTAACCACTGAATTAGATACCACCATCACTGAACCCGATGCCCCCACCACTGAATATACCACTACCACTACTGAATCAGACCCCACAACAACTGAATATCCCACTACTACTACTGAATCAGACCCTACCACAACTGAATATCCTACAACCACTACTGAATCAGACCCCACCACAACTGATTATCCAACAACCACTACTGAATTAGACCCCACAACAACTGAATTTCTCACTACTACTTCTGAATTAGACCCCACCACAACTGAATATCCCACTACCAATCCTGAATTAGACCCCACGACCACTGAATATCCCACAACCACTACTGAATTAGACTCCACCACAACTGAATATCCCACTACCACTACTGAATCAGCTTCCACCACAACTGAATATCCCACAACCACTTCTGAAATTGATCCCAACACAACTGAATATCTCACTACCACTACTGAATCAGATCCCACCACAACTGAATATCCTACAACCACTTCTGAAATTGATCCCACCACAACTGAATTTCTCACTACCACTACTGAATCAGACCCCACCATAACTGAATATCCCACTACCACTACAGAATTAGACTTCACCACAACTGAATATCCCACTACCACTACTGAATTACATCCCACCACAACTGAATATCCCGCCACCACTCCTGAATTAGACCCCACGACCACTCAATATCCCACAACCGTCACTGAATCAGACCCCACCACAACTGAATATCCCACTACCACTACTGAATTAGACTCCACCACAACTGAAAATCCCACAACCATTACTGAATCTGACCCCACCGCAACGGAATATCCAACAACCGCTACTGAAAATGATTCTACCGAAACTGAATACCCCACAACCACTACTGAATCAGACCCCACCACAACTGAATATCCCACAACCACTACTGAATCAGGCCCCACCACAACTGAATATCCCACAACCACTACTGAATCAGACCCCACCACAACTGAATATCCCACTTCCTATTCTGAATCAGATCCCACCACAATTGAATATCCCACTACCACTTCTGAATCAGATCCCACCACAACTACATATCCCGCTACCACTACTGAATCAGACCCCACCACAACTGAATATCCCACTACCACTTCTGAAATTGATCCCACCACAACTGAATATCTCACTACCACTTCTGAAATTGAACCCACCACAACTGAATATCTCACTACCAATACTGAGTTAGACCCCACCACAACTGAATATCCCACTACCACTACTGACTCAGACCCTACCACAACTGAATATCCCACAACCACTACTGAATCAGACCCCACCACAATTGAATATCCCACAACCACTACTGAATTAGATCCCACCACAACTACATATCCCACTACCACTACTGAATCAGACCTCACCACAACTGAATATCCTACAACCACTACTGAATCAGACCTCACCACAACTGAATATCCTACTACCACTACTGAATCAGACGCTACTACAACTGAATATCCTACAACCACTACTGAATCAGACCCCACCGCAACGGAATATCCAACAACCGCTACTGAAAATGATTCTACCGAAACTGAATACCCCACAACCACTACTGAATCAGACCCCACCACAACTGAATATCCCACAACCACTACTGAATTAGATCCCACCACAACTACATATCCCACCACCACTACTGAATCAGACCTCACCACAACTGAATATCCCACAACCACTACTGAATCAGACCCCACCACAACTGAATATCCCACTACTACTACTGAATCAGACCCCACCACAACTGAATATCCCACTACCACTACTGAATTAGACTCCACCACAACTGATTATCCCACTACCACTTCTGAAATTGATCCCACCACAACTGAATATCCTACAACCACTACTGAATCAGACCTCACCACAACTGAATACCCCACAACCACTACGGATTTTGATCCTAATACTGATCCTACTATCACAGAATCTACAGATATCACAACAGAAACAGACAATGAAATCCCTGTATTAGCCGCTGTTAGTACTTTCACGATAGTCATAGCATCTGTGGGATCATTTCTAGGTCTTGCAATAGGAGGATTCTTAATATGGTACTGTTTCTGTCAAAGAAATTATGGCCTGGATGTCGAAAATGCGTTATATAGTGAACCTAATACAGGTTTACCTACTCTATCTAGAATAAATAGCGTTGATAATGAATTTTGAAATTGATAGCAGTTTTGTTTATGACCTTCATTAAGTTTAACTAGTATTAAACAATGATAATCTAAATTAATAATAATTAACATGACCTTTCCGGGCTTCGGAGGGCACGTTAAGCCGTCGGTCCCGGTTACTTTCTACGGATAGTAGTCGTTACATGAGCCATGTCAGAGGCCTTTGGCGGCTCAATAACTCTGACACCAGGATTGGTCAGGGTGAACATCCACTCGATGAAGAAGAAGAACATGACCTTAAGGTCCTATCCTCCTATATCCTCCTCACTGTACTGATATCTTCAGTGAGACGAAAGGGCTTTGCCCAGCAGGCAGACATTACAGGCTAATACTTTACTTTACATTTTTTAAAGGTCATAAGTAACCAATGAAGGTTATTTCACACTAACGCCCGTAATAAATAAATAAATAAATACTCAGAGACGTCAAATGCTTCCTTACTAAATATTTATTGAGCGATTTTGACATGTAATGTATGAAAAATTACGTCAATTTACAAAGTGACAATTTAATAATCGTCTCTGGGTGCGGCAGTAATTTACTAGCAATGTTTTAAGCAACAAGTTAAAAGGACCTTTGAAAAGTGCAAGTTTAGTAACTACGAAAACGAAAATATGTTTAAATACACATGTTTAATAACTACATATGTAAACGAAAATATTGTTAAGTTTATAAGTAAATCTAGTCAAATGTATGAAAATAAACCGATAATTGTGCCTATTTCATTAAAAATCAAGGCCATAACTTTAATTCTTAACTGTCTAAAGATACATCAATAAAAACGTATTTTTATCTTCTTCGTTTAATTTCTGTTCCAAAAATAAACATTCAGTTTAATTCAAGTTGTTCGATTTTACTTTTTTCTTTAATCTCAGAAGTTTTCGCATTTATAATACGTATCCCTATTTCTTCAACTTATATCAAAACGTTATTATCATCGTCGTCATCAATATGATTGTGAAAAAACTCCGATTGCTACTCTGACTGTCTGTTATGCTTTCACTCAGATTAGTTCTTGGAAGAAGACATGCTTTTTATCACAAAATTTCTTCGGGTACCCGCAGTGTAATACTGCGGGGAACGATAGTTTGTGATGGATGTATGTATTTATGTATGTTACATAGACTTTTATTTTAATTTTTATAAACATATGTAAAATATTCTTCTTCACGAGTGGATGGTCAACCTGACCAATCCTGGTGTCAGAGTTATTGAGCCGCCAAAGGCCTCTGACATGGCTCATGTAACGACTACTATCCGTAGAAAGTAACCGGGACCGACGGCAAATATTGTAAAATATTGTAAGTCAAAGAGTCGTGAAAAAATATCATTCATTCGTATGTCTAAAATACAATGTAGACAAACACCTAACGCATTATTTATGTCAATATACCTTTTAAAACTTTGCTAACATATAAAAAACAGGAGTTATAAAATTTACATAGAACAGAATAAGCTTCGAAGATAATACGAAGGTCAAATTAAAATTTTGATTGATTAGCATTCAAAATGTTTTCAAGTCATTGATTAGCAACTCACATGCGATGTTTTAGTATGAATTCAAATAAGTCGGAGTAGGTCAGTGGTCAACCATAGTGTCGAAGTTTTTAGACCGCCAAAATGCTTCCGACATGGTCTGATGATTGCAACAACCGGGACCAAAAATGTAACGTGCTTATAACGTAACGTACGTGAATTCAAATAATGAGTACTTACCTACTAACATTATATACTTTTGAGTTGATTTATTTATTTATTTATTATTTATTTATTTATTTATTTCAATTAAAACGGGAACCCAATTACATCAATTGAAAAAACTTACAAACTAAAAGCATCAAATCACAATAATAAAATAATACAAAATTTAAACAAATCATAATAATAAAAGCAGTATAAAATATGAACAATAATAATTACTGGTAACAGGCAAAACATACAAACAAATTTGAGATCAACATTAATATTTCTTTTCACACCATCGCAAACACTCCGACACTAAATCTCTCCATCCATCGTCAAACAAATCAAACAGAGGGTTGTCGGCTAGGAGAGAGTTGAGAGCGCGTCGAGTGCGCGGCACGGGCGCGTGCGCACGCGCCACCGTGCGGCACGCCGGCGCGGCCAGCAACGCGTGCCGCCGCCCGCGGAGGTACCGCTCGGGCACGTTCAGCTGACACAGCTCGTTATGGAGGTCGGGTGCGTTAATATGTCCTCGAAGAATTTTGCACATTACAACTATCTGGTTGGCACCTCGTCTTACAGCCAAAGAGTTATACCCTAGCATACCCAGCAAAAACTTTGCTGGGTACATGAAAGGATAATACCCGTATTCACGCCTGAATAAATACCGTAAGAAAGCTTTCTGCACCTTTTCCAACAAAAGAGAATATTTCGCTTGGTAGGGGTTCCAAACACACATTGCTGTTTCAAGTTTGCTCCGGACTAATGCCCCATAGATCAGCCTGATAACGTGGGTGTTGCGGAAGTCTCGAGAATTCCGGAGGATGAAGCCTAACCGCCTAAATGATTCTCGCGCTAGAGCCTCTATATGGTTGGTAAACGTTAGTTTGGAATCAAAAGTGACACCCAGATCTTTAATTATACTTTGGCGAGTTATACTAGAACCATTTATAACGTAATCAAATTGAACCGGGTGCCGCGCTCGAGTGAAGCTCATGACGTAGCACTTAGACGAGTTAAACTCCATACGATTATCAACGCTCCACTGGTAAACAGCATCAACGTCATGCTGCAGGGCAACACAGTCGGCGATCGAATTTATCTCCCTTCTTCTTATCGAGTGGATGGTCAACCTGACCAATCCTGGTGTCAGAGTTATTGAGCCGCCAAAGGCCTCTGACATGGCTCATGTAACGACTACTATCCGTAGAAAGTAACCGGGACCGACGGCTTAACGTGCCCTTATCTATCCCTTATCTAACCCTTATTTATCTCCCTGAAGATTTTAAAATCATCTGCAAAAAGCAAGCCTAAGGCATATTTAAGGACACTCGGTAAATCGTTCACCATCAGTAGGAATAAAAGAGGCCCCAGGATCGAGCCCTGACTGACCCCTGAGCGCGTGTGATAGGGCTGGGATGCGTATGAACCAAGCCTGACATACTGTAAGCGGTCACGGAGGAAGTCGGCCAGAAAGAATAAGAAATTAATACTAATACCGAGAGCGGCTGCTTTAGCCAGCAGTATGTCATTGTGAATCCTATCAAACGCCCCCCGGAAGTCAAAGTAAACAACGTCCACCTGGGAGCCTCGATCCAGTGCAGCTGAGATAAACTCCACTAGTGTTAGCAAATTTGAATCAACGGATCTTTTTGGTCTGAAGCCATGTTGTTCGTTGCAGAGGTATTTATCAATTTGGTTAAATATAAGGTCATGGATGATACTTTCAAATATCTTTGCTGGAGAGGATAAAACTGCGATCGGCCGAAATCCTTCCACTTTAGACTTATCAGAGGACTTCGGTATTGGAGTGACTCTGGATAATTTCCATTGGGAAGGATATTTCCCAGTTTCAAGAGACTTATTGAATATATGGCAGAGAGGAACGGATAATGATTTACTTGTGGCTTTCAGGATTATTGGCGGAATATGGTCTGGGCCTGCAGCGCTGTTTGTTTTTAACCTTCTAATTGCACGTATATAATCACTAGATGTAATGTGGCTAATATTAATGTAGTTGCTATTGGAGCTATTGTCTGCGAGGAGAATTTTTTTGACATTGAGTTCAGGCAAGTCAGAGAGGAATACACTAGCAAAATAACTAGCAAATGCCTCTGCTGCTGCAATTCCAGAATAAGATTTACCTTCAGAGACTACTTTAGATTGAAAACCACCTTTTGTACGTAAGGATGTTATGTGACGCCAGAATTCACGAGGGTTACTCTTTATGTTTCCTTCCACAGAGGCAATGTAAGAATTGTACGACGATTCAATGAGGTCTTTAAGATTTTCACGAGCCTTTGAAAAAGATGCATAAACTTCCCTACATTTGGTACGTTTCCACGATGCATGAAGCTTAAGTTTAGTGTTCAGTTCATGGATAACATTGCTGGTGAACCAAACGGGATAGCATTTGCTAGGTCTGTTTTTACGCCGCTTTTTTGGTGTACATCTATCAATATGACCGTAAATGATTTTATAAAAAGAGTTAGTAGCTTCATCAATATTTTCAGCTTGTAATACGGGATCCCAACAAGTTTCAGCTAATAATGAATATAAATAGTTAAAATCACATTTTTTAAAGTTCCAATCTAATGAAGAATTAATATTGGATGGTTCAAGGAAAGGTTCATAATGGGCTGTGTCAGTTCTTACTTCGATATCTAACGGCGGGTGGTACGCGTCAGGCGGTACCAGGCCGTCAGTTGCCACGATTGAGAATTCACGCATAACATCACTCTCTTGTACCAGTATCACGTCTAACATGCCTTCGTGGGAATTTTTAACATTATTCTTATCGACTAGGTTACAAAAAGAGAGAAAATAACAATAATAATTCTTAATATTTAAGGAAGCACTATTTAAATTGAGATCACCAAAGATAAATAGGTTACGCGATTTTAGCGTACCAATAAATTGTTCTACTTTGCAAAACCATTGCATATAATCACTATCACTTGCACTTGGCTTTATATACACTACACACACATAATATAAATGGCCATGGGACATGAAGGACGCCCAAAGATCTTCGCCGTTGTCGGTTTCCATATCACGCCGCCGCTGCAGCTCAACGGGGGAGCGCGCGGCAAGCGCAACACCGCCGCATGGAGAGTTCCTATCTCTACGGAGGATATTCCAGTTGCTGAGAGTTAGCTCCGAGTCTTCAACAGATGCATCGAGAAACGTCTCAGTAACTGCTATTATATTGTGGTTTGCAATCACTAGATTATTACGCCATGTACGTAGTTTAGTCTTAAGGCCTCTGACATTTTGGTAAAAAAAATTTAGGCTTAGTATCTTGTTAGTTCTCACGAAAGGACTGATTATCATTAGGATTAGGATAGATTGATGGTTTTGTGGTATTTCGCGTATTTCCTATTAGTCTTTCAGCGGATCTTTGCGTGCCATGGTAGGGAATCCAGGCTTTAAGTCTAGCATTAATAGGCCAGACGTCCGGAGAGAAACACAAATCGTAGGCAGCGTTGATGCCTTTCAAACAACGTACGACTTATCGACATATAAATTTAACAATAAATACTATATTATTGTTATAGATTCCTTTAAAATATGCACTGAATTGAATATTAATATAAGTTTATGAAAGACTAGCAACGCGCCGCGTTGTGCCCATTCCTACAGGAATAACGGGAAATTCTTGCAAGAATTTCGAGATGAACAATAGCCTATATAACCTTCCCTTTGAATGTGGCCTAATAACTAAATAGCCTATATAACCTTCCCTTTGAATGTGGCCTAATAACTAAATAGCCTATATAACCTTCCCTTTGAAAGAAAAGATTAAACTATGTTAACTCATGGTTGAGCAACATGCAGCTCGTGCACTATTTTATGGGTGGCCGATGGTTACATTTCTCTGACCGCCACCGTACTTGGGCCGCAGGGCACGACAAAATTATCAATTGATTGTATAGTTAGACCATGCGGAAAGCTTTTAGACGATGAAAAACCTCCGACAACAAGTTTGGGTACTTACCTACTTGGACTTAGTCAAAACCCAAGCAAATCCAAAAGCATTAGCTAATAACAATGTAAAAACCATCATAAATAATTGAATACAATCGCTCTAGATAATCATACTTTGAACCGCCATAAATTATAAAATTGTCATTAAAAGTCAATAAAATTGATAAGTGTCCAATGATAAGTTCTATAATTAATTAATAAAATTATTGTTTTCTCAGAAATATTACCTGTAAGATCCCTAATGCGGACGTCATGATATTTATACTTGTTTATAATACAGCTAATAATGATAACTATTAATTCTTCAATTTCTCAGAACTGTGTTATCGTATCGATATGTACTCAAGGCGTGCGTTTATAGTCGTTCTACAAGATTGCGTTTTGTTCAAACCCACAATTAGGGAAATAAGTAACGTACCTACATAATATATCTAGGTATATATTATATTTCACTAGCGGCAACCCGCAGTTTTACCCACGTTGTGCCCGTTCCTTTGGGAATTTCGGGATGAAAAATAGCCTATAGCCTTCCTTGATTAGTGAACTATCCAACACTGAAAGATTTTTTCAAATCGGACCAGTAGTTCCTGAGATTAGCGCGTTCAAACAAACAAACTCTGCAGCTTTATAATATTAGTATAGATTTGCTAAACAAAGATAACAATAAAATGGATCAATAAAACACAAACATACGTAGACTTATACGTATTACCGTGCTTATACGCTTCATTGTTGTAAAAGTATTTTTAAATATTTCAAAATTAAGCTTTTATATCCGACCTACGCTATTTGCCAAAGAGCGAAAGAGACAAAACACTTTATAGCAGTGTTTTAGTTATAAAGTGTTTATGAATAAGGTGTTTGGTCTTTATATTGAAGGATTTATATTTATATTATCAATTGACGTCTTCAGTTTAAATCACTGCCTCAAACTCCGACAACAGGGTTGCTCACAAATGCCCGGGATACACGAGGCTAGTTTTTCAAGCCAGGATAGCAAGCTAGTGTCAGTAAGCTAGCAAGCTAGTACTTCTGGCTTCGTGTAGACAAAACTAGCTTCATTTCTAAGCTAGTAAACTAGTAAGGTAGTTGACAAGCCAGGACAGTTTAGAAGAGAACTAGCTTGCTATCCTGGCTTGAAAAACTAGCCTCGTGTATCCCGGGCATAACTGACCTACTCGAACTTACTTACTTTTGATCACTTTCTCTGTATACTACTAAGTAGCAGCGCCCTGCGGTTTTACCCGCATGGTGCCTGTTCCCGTGGGAATTTCGGGATGAAAAGTAGCTTATAACCTTACCGTTCAATGTGGCTATTTATTTCAAAAAGAATTATTCAAATCGAAATCGTAGTTTCTGAGATAAAGGCGTTTAAATAAATAAAAAATTAAAATGTTCAGCTTTACTTTATAGCTTAAGTTTAGGCTATTGAGTATAGATATTGAGCGTATCGAAGAGGATTCCATGTCTATGATAGATATAGAACAAAAAATACTACAGACAAATGTTTTTTAATTAGTATTGAAGAAAGTCAAGTTGGTAGCCAGTAGATGATGTCTGATAAGTAGATAAAGATCTAAAACACAGAATGCGAGATAAACAATAAAATTATAAATCATTTTCCGTTATCTTTGATCTAGTAATCAGGGACCAGCGATCATTCTAGACTTTTTTTTAATGAAGTCAATATTCCATACTAGCAAGAAAACGTGGATATTCTCGTAAATTATTTTTGATTTTGTAGATTTCGAGAGATTTAATTGTCCACCCTTTGAATGTACTCACAAGCTGCGATTTAAATGAAATTTTAAATGAACTAATTCGGTGCCATCATATCAGAAAATAGAAAATACTCTTAAATAAGTAAATAAAAAATAATTTATTGCTTACAAAATAAAAAGAAGAAATACAAGAAATAATGTTAAATATAATAATTGTATTGAAAGCAAATGGTTCGCGGCTCAGTGACGGTTCTATATATGCTAAACATATTTATTTTAATGATAATAGTATAATACAATAAGAGTAGGGGCGTCTGAAAACCAGCGTTCTACCGAGGCCTCGGTCCAGGTAGAACATCAGCTGAGACGCCTCCCATTGGTACAATTTTTATTAGTTTAAAAATGTGAATTTTTGTATTTTCCCTAATTTTTGTGGCAATAAATTTTATTTTATTTTTATTATTTATTTATTTATTTATGGACTGACTATAAATTATATACTATACTAATTTAATGAAGGTGAAGAGTATGATTTTGTGTTTACTTGAACGCGCTAATCTCAGAAACTAGCAATCCGATTTGACTAATTATTTTTGTAATAGATAGTCACATTCCACGGGAAGGTTATAGTCTGTTTTTCATCCCGCAATTCCCACAGGAACGGGCACAACGCGAGTAACTGCGGGACGTTGCAAGTTTAATTATAATTTACATTTTCTAAATATTTCATAAGTTTAGCGATATGTTTTGTTATTTTAGGTCTTTAAGACATGGCTCTAATTTTTTTTTGTAATTCAGGTATTCAATAAGTACTAGATATTCCCAATGACAAAAGGATTTAATATTTTTATCAATTTACCGTTGTGTCGATTCTGAGATCCGTATCTTATCCCTTGATAATAATCCAATGTTGCTGGTAATTTGTTTATTGGCTATTTTGTGGTATGCCTATTAATATAAGGATAAGAATAAGTTAATAAAACCATAGTATTATTTATAGATATCATAACATCCTATAAAGCCCGGGGAGTGATACAAGATGCTATGATATATTAATAATTTAATTGTTTTTTATTTTGTTACACTGACATGTTTAATGTTTTTTATATAATTTTGTTATTTTAAGTCTTCGAGATGTCTATCAGACATGATAATATATGGTGTTTAAACATCATGATTGAATGTTTGTTACATAACAACTGAAAGAACAAACAATAGATGCACCATATTGACAATCAAGCTTTCTTAGGAAAACGGCTACAATCAGAAAATAACAATATCACAATTGAACTACAACATAAATAAGATAAACAATTTGAAACGTTGCTTCCAATAAGCCTCAGTAGCAATAAGTTAGAAGCGAGTTGATGGACGGGACCAAGAATACTAAGCTATGATTCTAAGACACATAGTGATTTTATCATTCATCTTAAGTGTCAAAAGTCAAGAACAGGAACCATGTGTGCTGTACACATTTGGAGCAGATTACTACGAGCTCTTTGATAACGTGAAGAATCCATGCCAATCATCATGGTCTTCTTGGGCTTTGAGGAATTATGACGAGGTCAACTTCGTTGGCCTTCACGAGTCAGGAAGCTACTTCATCGAAGCGATCAACAATACTCAATTGTCATGTGTTTCGTCGTTCAATATGTGGTTGACTATCGGTGGTTTTATAGAAGTTAATATTTACATGTTAAGTACGTCGAATTTGGACCAGTTTAGTGCTATAGTGAATTTGATTGACGGTAATAGCGGGTTGGGAACAGTGGCTGGACAAGGAAACTTCCAACCCCAAGAACATTTCGTTCCAGAGTGGCATACTTTGAGGATTTACATCGATGGATCAGTATCTGGGCTTGGTTATGTACGTATTACAATACTTATGTTTATTTGCTTATTTAAGTTTTTAAAGTATAACAGTTTTCTTGGTAAATACGGGATAAAATAGTAAACTATATCCGTTTGCTCAGTTTGTATATGTGCCAAAATTCATCAAAATCTTTGCAGCGGTTTAGGCGCGAAAAGTTAACAGAGAGTTATTTGGAATTTCTAATGCACTTCTCGTGGTAATCTATATCTTCTATCTATCTAATAAAACAAAGACGGGTTTGTTACAACACTTATAACTCTAGATCGGCTGGATCAATTTTCATGATTTTTGTTTCGTTGGACTTTTCTCCGCCCTGAATAGCAGAATGCATTATAAAAACAATGAAAACTTGGAATTAAAATCTCAAAATTCACACGGGAACGGGGGCGCTGCGGGTGAGACCGCGGGGCACAGCTAGTCTATAATATAAAAATGAGTTGCTGAAGTCTGTTGCTAAGTGCATAACTTCAAAACGACTGCACCAAATTGGATGATTCTTTTTTTAATGTGTTCCTTATTGTCAGGACAAGGTTTTTATATAAAAAAAATAAGGAATTAAAATCTCCAAATTCCCACGGGAACGGGGGCGCTGCAGGTGAAACCGCGGGGCACAGCTAGTTTTCAAATAAAAGTAACCCAAGATATTTCTCATAGCTGTCAATGAGATCTGTATGCAAATATGTGACTAGTTTTGAGTTTATGAAAGATAGGATATACATGGCGATAGATTTTGTTTTATAATATACTTGAGTGCATATCGTGTGAGTTTTAAAAGTACATCATACTAACCGCACCCAGCGGTGTTATCTGCGTTGTACCGCTCCCGCAGGAATTTCGGGATAAAATGTATCTCATCTATTATTCTGATGTATAACCGATATTACTGTAAAATTCCATCCAAATCCGTCCAGTAGTTTTTTCGTGAAAGAGTAACAAACATACATCCAACCTCACAAACGCATTTATAATATTAGATCAGAATATGATTATCAGTACTCACACGGGTTTTTGGCGGTAAAAAAGTGTACTAAGTATGTAAACTACTTACTTTTTATTTATCGACGTTTCGAGTGGATTGCACCGTTTAGTCCGTTTTCGTAATTGGCTACGAAAGATGAATTATTTTTCACTGTTTCATAGTGATTATCAAACAAGACTTCATTTTCTGTTTTATTAATTGAGTTTTGTAATTAACTACGAAATAAGATTTTATTTACTGTTTTCGTACTGATATGCTAAGATACTATAAAAAAAAACCCTAACATACCGAATTGCATGTATTTACGAGTACTTTGAGTATTTTCTTTGAGATTTAGAAGGGAATGAGTTTTTGTAATTAACTACGTTCGAAGAAAAAAAATAGATTACGATAACAGCAAATAAATTCTTGTTTGATAATTAACTACGAAACAGCGAAAAATAATTCTTCTTTAGTAGCCAATTACAAACCCGTAATTATGAAAGCAGACTATAGCGATTGCACCACTTGTAGTCGCGGGCGAACTCAGTACATTTACTATGGCCTTTAGGTACCAAACATACTAGATCTTTCTTATTTACTACTAGCAGCGCCCCGCGGTTTTACCCGCGTTGTTCCCGTTCCCATGGGAATTTCGGGATGAAAAATAGCTGATAACCTTCCCGTTCAATGCGGCTATCTATTAAAAAAAGAATTATTCAAATCGGACTGATAATTCCCGAGATTAGGTCGAACATACAAACAAACAAACAAACTTTATTATTATTAGTATTGATGTATTCAAATTACGTACGCTTAAAAAAGACAAAGAACATTATTATTTCTATAGTTATTATTTTCAGCCATTGTCACATGCGAGGCAAAGGTCTCTTTCTGTTAATTATTGACACAATGCAGTCCTCGGAGTCAGTATCCATTAAACAGTAAACAAATGAAACGCTTCATACAAAATGTCCTTCACTAACATATGTACAAAAGGTCTTGTTTATTAAATAACATAATATACTAAAGGCGTTATTACAGTACAAGTAGATCTACTGAAGTCATGATTCATTTAATAATATATTATTATATATCCATGATTCCAGATCTTATCGTTATGTATAACTAAATGCAGCCACTTTCCTCTTTGAAACCTTAAAACATCTTTGTTCTTACAACATTGATTTTTAGGTTCAAACAATTACTTAAACCAATTTATTTATACAAAGATTTAGTTTTCAGTTTTCAGTTTTCAATATTTTAGTTTTAATTTTTATATTTGCCTACCCTATGGGTTTGTAAATAGATGTAGCTTTGCGCAAATATATTATTTGAATTTGAATTTGAAAGATTTTTAAAACTTAACCTTTGGCGTTTCAAGGGATAAAGTTGAACTTATTTTCAAATATATTTTTTTATTCTCATTTACCAGAATAATATTGGGGAATTGTATTTAAAGCTATACACAATACTTTATTCAGCACATTTGAGTCTGGTTTTGTAAAATGTAATACTAGAGTCTATAAACACATTTTTTTCATTCCAGATATCTTTCGTGGGCGTGGTATCATCAGACGTATCAATTTTAATAGTAGATTCCTACCGCTACGTCGCGCCAACAATAGAACCAGAAACATGTGAAATTTACGAAGACAACTCAACAGTGACAACTGAAACAACACCAACACAAACAACGACAGAAACAACGACAGAAACGGAACCATCAACTATAATAACGACAGAACCTACAACAACAGAACCACCAAGCACAACAAACACTATTGAAGAACCAACAAATTCAACAACCGAAGCAGAAACTACAATAACAATAACACCAGAAGCCGAACCCACTATAACAACAGTTACAGAATCGACAACCGAAACAGAATCAACTACTATAACAGAAGAAGCCACAACAATTGCAACTACAGAACCGGCACATACTACTTCCGAAGAACCAAATTCAACAACGAATATTGAAACCGAATCCACAACCGTTACAGAAAATACAACAGCATCGGAACCGACTTCAATTACAGAATCGACGACTCTGATTACAGAATCAACGATACTCAGTACAGCATCAACGACACAAACTACAGAATCGGCATCTGTGACTACAGAATCAGATCCTACAATTCCAGAATTAACAACAGAAATCAGTGTAACAACATCTCCGCAGATAGGGTCCAGTTTTTGGACACCATTGACAATATGCATGACAATAACACTATCATTAATATTAATAATATTAATTGGGGCAATTTCCTACCTAATTGGTCGTAATTGTAGGGATAAAACCGAAGAGGACATTGTGTTATCTTACTATTTGGATGAAGGCCAATGGTGGTTTAGATTAATTCCTAGAGCTAAAATGAATAAACCTAGTGACTTTTCCTCTCACAATAAACATGTAAATTAAATATCATAGTAGAGTAATAGGTTATTTAAAAGACTTTGTACTACCTTTATAGCAACGCCTCGCGGTTTAACCCGCGTTATGCTGGCTCCCGTTTGAATTTCAGGATGAAAAATATCTATACTAATATTATAAAGCTGAAGAGTTTGTTTTGTTTGTTTGTTTGTTTGTTTAAACGCGCTAATCTCAGAAACTACTGAACCGATTTGAATAATTCTTTTTGTAATAGATAGCCACATTCAACGGGAAGGTTATAGGCTATTTTTCATCCCGAAATTCCTACGGGAACGGGTACAACGCGGGTAAAACCGCGGGGCGCTGCTAGTAGCCTATAACCTTCCCATTAAATGTGGCTATCCATTACATAAAATATTATTCAAATCGGATTGGTAGTTTCTGAAATTAGCACGTTCAACCTAAAAACGTTCAAAAATGTAACTCTAAGCTTTATTATATTAGTATTGATAAGGTTAACTGTATAAAGTTAGTAAATAACGCTAGTGGCGTTGTTATAAGCAAAGTCTTCTTCTTCTTCTTCTTCATCGAGTGGATGGTCAGCCTGAAATCCTGGTGTCAGAGTTATCGAGCCGCCAAAGGCCTCTGACATGGCTCGTGTAACTACTACTATCCGTAGAAAGTAAGCAAAGTGCTGCTTGGCTACGACTTGTGTCAGCGATAGTTATTTTTATCTCAACGCTACTGTGCTTCGTAAAGCACGTTTTACTGTCGGTGCCTGTTAAATAATCATTTTGAAAGCTTTTATATTAAGACTCCAGAGTTGACTGGAACTCCATCCCAAAAGTTAATAACTCCTTATATAAATTGCTTAGCAAATTATGACAAATACATTAATAAAGTATAGTTTAAAAGTATTTTAGAGCAATTTTACTAACTCTAGCTCTTTATAACGCTCATACAAATAATAATAAGTAATAACGCTAAAATAATATTTATTACTATAATATTAATTTTTGCTGCAATAACAAAAAGAGCTCAAATTCCATTTAGATTCCTGCTGTATGAAAATACATCAATTCCTGGCAAAAAAATCAATACTGATGGTGATAATCTGGTGATGCGTTTGTTCTATATCAAGTTTTTAAAGGTTCTATAAAAATTCTCGTGTTTAAGAGGTCTTACTGCCACACTCAGTCTTGAATGATTCTTTAAGAAATTATGATGTTTGCTATGTAAAACACAATAGTTGATATAACTAAATGAATAAACTTATTGATAACCAAGAGACACAAAATGATTGATTTAATTTAATTGACATCTCAGAGTGTGGTTCTGAGTCACCACTATCGCAATGTTAACTAAGCCAGCTAAGGTAGACGTTTTTACATTGAAGTCACTCTCAAACTAACATTAATTAAATATGCTTCACTCACACTATAACATAACTGTAATATAATTATAGAAATGTACATAGCTTTTGTAAATAGTGTAAATAAAATAGTTTTTAAATTAATAGCGTATTGTAAAATTAATGTAGATTATTACAATAAATAATTGCAGCTTGTGTAACCTATTTTTTTATTATACATTGGTGACGGAAAAGAGACCGCGAAGAACAGCGTTGTTGGAGAGACCTTTGCCCAGCAGTGGGTTGATATTAGTCTATTATGCAAAATTTCCTTTTTTTTACGTAACCTCGCTGTCCCACTGCTGGGCAAAGGTCTCCCCCAATTCTTTCCATTTATCTCTTTCCATAGCCAAACCCTTCCAATCCTGTTTTAAAATCGTCCAGCTCTTTCCGCCATCGAGTCGGATTTCTTTTTTTCCTTAATTGTAAATATTGATATTAAATATCTAGATCCTTCTACTAGATCTAAGATATGGAGAGAACCAAGCAGGTCACAGAGGTTTGAATAAGGCCGTTTTCTGGCACAGGCTAATAATAAATAATCTATACCAATTTCGTAAAGAGGAACATTTTTTCAAGTTCAGCAAAATGTATGGACCTCAGTAAATTTGGGACAATATAGTCGAGATCTACAAAATGTGCACACTAGCGCCATCTATTCGATCGGATAAAACCATCACGCGGAACAGCTATATATAAAAACACACAAACATTCTTTAAACTTATTAATCCCTTATTTTGCATCGAAAATTAAAGATATTGAAATAATCCCCAAAGAACTTGAACCACGCATTGAAAAGCAACCTTCACGATAACTTGCATTGTAAATAGTAAAACAACTGCCTTATCTTAATCGTGATTATAATGTCTTGTCCAAATATAACAAAGTTCTATCGCCTGTGTGAGGTATCTAATATTATAACGCCATAGTTTGTCTGGACGGACTAATGAGTAGATAATTTGGGATATGGTCGATTTTGGCATACAGCAGTTAGAGTAGAAGCGTTATTGACAGTATTAATAAAAATCTAAATTTTTGACGGGAATGTGATGGGAATGCGTTAGCCGCCATATTTAAGGGTATCTAAATTCTCGATGGGGTTGGTTTTTTTTAAATTGCCATTTATGTCCTTTAATATAATAGCCACTAAATCCTTTAATATAAAAGCTGTCATATTGTTTTTTTAATGTTAATGTTCTTAGTGACACTCAAGCCATTAAAACGAGTCTAACAACGTATCATTTATCAAAATAGGTTCATCCGTTTAATAGGTACGAGGGAACATACGAACAGACAAAAATACAAATTTTGTAAATATATAGCCCTTATTTTGGGCTTAGCCGAAGTCTGGTAAAGACTAGTGTGTTAAGAAAACTCCCTCCTTTTTGAAGTCGGTTAAAAGTAGTAATTCATTTTTTTTATTGTAACAAAATGTGGATCAATGTCATCAATTTTCCAGCCGAAGACGATTGCTCCTGAAGAGGAAAAAGGTTTAGAGATAGGGTACGAATGAAATAAAATCATTAAGTATACTCGTAAATTACCAATTTAAATGCTCTCTTCAACAAATAGCTAATCTAAATCTGAAACCACAGCAAGTTACTAGTGCCTTCACATACAACTGTGTCATAGTGAGTAAGCTGAATTTGTCAATGAAAAATATCGTTTAAATCAAAGAATACAACCATAGTTGTAGGTATTTGAAAATTATTGCGATGTAAAAGATTATCGAGACAGACCATCGTCCGTTTATTTTTAGTCTTTTGATAACTGAATAGGGGTCAAAGATTTTGATGACTTTTTTTAAATATTACAAACTAGCTGTGCCCCACGGTTTTACCTGCAATGCAACTGATCCTGTAGGACTTCGGGACTTACGAGTACTATCGTTTGGAACTTATTATTCTATATTATCTATAAGTTAACTGACGAAAATAAATCAAATAAAACAAAAATCATCAAAATCGGTCCAGCCGTTCTCAAGTTATAGGTAAATGGTGTCACTAACAGGAATTTCTTTTATGTAGGTATATAGATTACAAAGTTTGTTGTCATAATCTTCTTGTATCTATGAAACTACGTCATGAAACCTAATCCTCATTAAACGGGAACGTTAAAGGCTTTTTTCATCCCGATATTATATTCCCACGGGAATGGTCACAACGCGGGTAAAACCGCGGAGCGCTACTAGATAGCCACATTCAACGGGAAGGTTATAGGTTATTTTTCATCCCGAAATTCCCATGGGAACGGGTACAACGCGGGTAAAACCGCGGGGCGCTGCTAGTTATAAATATAGTAGATGAAACTCGATTCTACATATATCGGTTCTCCAGTGTGGACATGGCAAAGGTTTCGAAAAAGTTTTTCGCCTGAAACTAACTAAAACAAGCCATTTTCAGTTAATACGTTTAATTGAATTAGTGTTATTTAATTATTTTTATTGTTCTTTCGAATAATTCCCTTAATCTGGAATAACCAGTGGATGACTTACTAATTGTATTGATAAGTTAATATACCTTTTGCCTAGAAATGTTAGTTACTACTTGACTAATATCCGTATGTATCACAGATGTCTAAAATAAGGTGACAGCCATAAAAAAAATCCCTCTAAGAGGTCACTTAAATAAGCTAGGTTTTTTTTGTGAGGATATTAGTAGGGTCCAAATTGTAACAATACAAAACAATTTCCAAATAATTTGAAACTAAATAATTAGATAAAATCGAAAATCACATGACCAAATTCGTTGCCTGATATGCACTTCAAATTATACAGTCATATAGCAACAAATTCCTTACCAATAACTTTGAAAACAAAACGATTAAGTACGAACAAAAAGTCGTACTTTGCCTTTTTGCAAAAACAACATTTTCGCCCCGCCTCTCGAACAAATTCGTTATCTATTGGGCGATATTATAACCAATAATAATACGCTAAAATATATCTATATATCGTTAGGTAATTTATACAGCAATAAAAACAAAAGAGTGATTAAATGGCTGCCGTGTTAGATAATTAAAATGTTTACACTTGCTTACATATTTTTGAATATTCGGCCAGATAAAGCTTAACTCTTTTAAAAGAAAGAAAATACGCAATACATTGCAACATCTTTAAACAGCCTTTAAGATCATTAAAAGGTAAATAGACTTTTAGTACCACTATCTATAGAAACTTCCGCCCCGCGGTTTTATTCACGTCATATCCATGCCTGATGATGATGTAGCACTGAAAAATAAAAGTACCTTTATTTTGAAAGTGACTGGTCTACACTTCGATCAACAATACACAACTAGATGTCGGGTATATCGGATCACATACAATATCAAAGCTAAATACTGTCCGCGTCGATGACGTGTGACAGCTTATTTTCTTTACTACCGAACTGAAACAAAAGTTTCAAAACAGTTCAACCTAATTACACCCATGACACCAAGCAATAAAGTAGCAAATCTTATAAATAAAATAAAATCTCACTTTTCAAATGAGGCCTTATTCACCGAAACGTATTTTTTGGGCCGACCCGACATCTAGTTGTGTATTGTTGATCGAAGGTTATACCTAAACAAACATAAGACATTTCAGAGAAACGAACTGCATTCAAACGAACGAAAAACAAACTCATAAGCTGTTTTATATTTGAATAGATAAGAAATCAAGACTTTCTTAATCTCTATGCTTATTTTTGTAGGTAATTTTATGCCGATATTAAAAGCTGTACAGGTAAGATTGATAGTAAGTTCGAGTCTTCAATTATACAAGTTGGCCAACCTAGGGTCAGAGTTTTTAGAAAGGCCCCCAATGTGGTCTAACGTTTGAAACGGCCGTGACCTCCTTTTTAACGTGCCCAAAATTGTAAGTTTCTATCTTACAACTGTTAAACTACAGGGCCTCTCTTTCATTGTAGAAGTCAGTACAATGAAAAGGATTAGGTAAAATCTCCACGCTTTCCTAGTGTTAATAAAATTGTAATTATAGATATTCGAAATTCTTTAGATAACTTTTTACGATTACAACTATTATAATCCGCACTATTACAATCCATAGAGGGGATTAGTCTCAAATAACTTTTTCAAATAACTTAATGTGATAATGCTATGAAAAAGCTGTTGGTGTGTCTCAATAAATCAATAATGTATCACGGAATCACGGAACCTATCACGGAAGCTTAAAAAAGACTAATTATAATTATTGAATATGTGAACTCTTTAAAACTTAAGAAAATAGCTGTTGCTTTTGCTCTTATAGAAGACCGTATTCTTAGCCCCTATAAGCTCTACAAAGCTATTGACAAACATTTCTATTTTTACTAGATCATATCATTGTTCTAATAGATAATAATAAACTATATCTCTAGATGATTATACTTCCATTTGAAGGCTAAACGTTCCTATACCGTGACATTTAAGACATACTTATTTATCGAATTACCAATATGCCAATTCAAGGAATCCTATCTTGGATGTAGATAATAGAATAAATAATTAAGATACGTAATATGATTATAACATTAGGCTCTGTAGTGGCGTAGACTGAGGGCCGTGACCGCTGATGGACACTCGGTATCGAAATGATTTTAAGACATTTACTATTTTTATTCACTTTGAGTTCAGTGTACAGTGAGGAGTGCGTAATGTATACCTTCGACCAAGAGTACTTTGAGCTTTTCGACAACACAAGGAGTCCTTGCAGCTCTAATTTCGTGTTATGGGATCTGAATACTTACACCGAAACGGGGTTGGAGAGGCCTCATGAGTCGAGCGAGTATTTTATAAGACCAGGGCCCGGTTTCAGCTGCGTCTCGTCTTTTCTGTTCTACATTGCACCGACCGGCACAGTTGAGGTCAATACATACATGAGTCCCACTTCGAATCAAGAATATTTGTCGGTGATAGTTTATCTTATAGATAGCAATGGCATTGGCACAGTGGTTGGTCAAGACATTTTGAGTGCAGCGGGCCTGCAACCTGATTGGCACACGATTTCGATACCCGTTCGGGGCACCGCTTCAGGGAATGGATTCGTATGTTATTTTCTTTCTTATTAATTGTAAGCTAACGATAAGCATTATGCAAATATTAATGTTTATTAGTAATAAAACAATTTTGTTGTTATACACTTTTGTGGTCATAATATAAAATGTTGATGATAATGTTAAAAATAATTTGGAATGTTTTATGGCTATAGCCATTTGATACTCAAATAATAGTATGTTAAATCTTAATTTTATGACCGTCAATAAGTCGATAAAATTAATTTACAATGCCTTGTTTCCCTTTGTAATACTTTTTTGCATTATGTTTCTGTTGAAATAGATTTTCTTATATCTTAGATCTCGTAGTTAAAATAAAATAGATTATAATAAGTTATAAATAAAATAAGGTTCTATAATTTGTTTCCGGTCAAACTTAATATTTTTGTAGTGCTCATGGCATTTGACTTAATGATGTTAACTCATCGCAAATTATAAGCAACGTGTAGGTAGCATAGCCACAACTCGGATTGGTGGCCGCCAATACAGGCATTTTTATCCGAGTGTTACCGTGCTTCGGAGGGCACGTTAAGTAGCCGTTCAGAGGTCTTTGGGCGGTCAGAAAACTCCGACTTAGCCGGTTAGCCAATGTCTCAAAATATTTTTTTTCATAATAAATAATATCGCAGACAAAATGAAGTTCGTATATTTATAGAAAATAAATTATTTTTTTTGTAAAAAAAAATTGCGATACTGTTTCTGAATAAAATATGTATTGTTCACTTCACTATTTAATCATAATTTGTTTGTGTTTTCCATAATCCAATTAATTAATTACAATCCATTAAATGTTGTAAAATCAATCAAATATTATCAGCTTTTTAAAATGTCAGGCAATAATTAAGTTAAGTACAGTAGAAGGCGGTATAGGTGGCAAACAGTTTCGTATCCTCAAGTCAAAGAATTAATAATTTTAGATCTTGAGGGTTAAATTTTAGCTTTAATTTTGCTTTAATTTTAGACCTTAAAACCTTAACAAATCATTATGGCCTAATTTGGCGAAAGCTAATATTTTAACAATTAAGGTTTCTACCCATTACACCGTATCATACCATGACCGTGCTATGAACGTTTCAGCACCGGCAAAATATTAGGGGAGAATAGTCGACGTTGTTGGTTGGTGACGGAACGGTCTAGTGAGCATAGTCTCATACTTTTCAATACAAAGAATACTTTTTTGCCTGACACGTTCATAGCACGGTCATGGTATGATACGGAGTAATGGGTAGAGACCTTTATAGTGAGATGAAACACATTTGAACCTAAATGTTCTCCACCAGCTTCGAAACTTGCAAATCCACCAATAAATAAAGTAGTCTTTAAATATAACCTTTCACTACAAAGTAAAATAAAGTGGCTTTCTGCTGTCTATCTGTCCCTATGTATACTTAGATCTTTATTACGCAACGGATTTTGACGCGGTTTTTAAATAGATAGAATGATTCAAGAGGAATGTTTATATGTATAAAAACTCCCGAAATTCCCACGGGAACGGGCAAAACGCTGGTAAATCCGCGGGGCGATGCTTGTAGAATTATAAACAAAATCAAAATTAATTTTGCTTTTTTCAGATCTCGTTCCTTGGAAACGTTGCATCGGCTGAATCTGTGCTATTAATAGATTCAATACGATACATCCCACCGAACATCGCTGAAGAGAGTTGTGTGTTGTACGAGGACAACACAATAACTACAGAACCAGCGACAGAGACAACTATAGAAACCACGACAGAACCAACCACTGAACCAACCACTGAACCAACCACTGAACCAACCACTGAACCAACCACTGAACCAACCACTGAACCAACCACTGAACCAACCACTGAACCAACCACTGAACCAACCACTGAACCAACCACTGAACCAACCACTGAACCAACCACTGAACCAACCACTGAACCAACCACTGAACCAACCACTGAATCAACAACTGAAACAACGACGGAAACCACTACAGAAACAACGACAGAAACCACTACAGAAACAACGACGGAAACCACCACAGAAATAACGACGGAATTAACCACCGAACCAACAACAGAATTACCGACAGAACCTACCACTGCACCGACTACAGAAATCACAATAGAACCAACGACTGAAACAACAACAGAATCGCCGACGGAAACAACAACAGAGGCAACCACAGAGCCGACAACAGAAATAACGACAGAGCCTACTACAGAGCCAATTACTGAAACAACTACAGAATCAACCACAGAAATCACTACAGAAACAACAACGGAACAGGCTACCGAAACGACAACAGAACCAACCACAGAAACAGATACGGAACCAACAACAGAAATGGAACCAACAACAATACCAACTACAGAGATAACCACAGAAATGACCACAGAACCGACTACAGAAACTCCTACGGAAATCACTACAGAGTTGACAGAAGAAACTACACTACCAACTATAGATACGACCACAGAGTTTACAACCGAACCAACAGTTACAGAATCAGAACCAATATTTACAGATACAACCGACTTCGAAACAGAAACGACAGATTATCCAATAGACACTACAACAGATTTTGAACCAACTGTAGATGTGACTTCAACAGGAATAGAAACAGATACCTCAGCAACATCTATAGAACCAACTATGCCAACATCACCTACAGATGGTATCACAACTGCACCTGAAACTACAGAACTACCACCAACAACGTCAAATGATAATGACACAAACAATCCAAATTATTGGAGTTTTTGGACACCGTTTACTATAACGATGGTAGTTTTATTAATAATTATATTTTTGATACTATTAGCTATTATATGTTTCATTATAGGACGCGGAGAAGAAGACGAAGACCCGTTTGATATAGGTAATCCGATTCAAATGACTATAATACCAAGAGTTAAGAAGGTGTTTCCGGATATAAATACCAACCCATATATGAGGAATTATGAGGATTTAAATCTAGACGAGAAATTAAAGCGATGGCAGTCGGTAAGCACACTGCCAATAGATGAAGGTAGATGAAATATACAACGACTACTCTACACTCTCTTTCTTTTAAAGACGATTAACATTTCAATAATGGTGGATATTCCTTCGAGAAAACATCAATGTTCTGTGTTTCGTATATTGGTTCGTATAGTGAATAGTGTGATGCAGAGTATTCGCGTGTGTTCGAATGTGTGTTATTTTTGAGTAAGTGTGGTACCATGCAATTTTATTTACGTTTAAAAGAAATAGACTTTACATTCTACAATTACCTTCAATATCTGAGGCAATAATTGTGCTAATAGATACTCAAATGAGTGAAATAAATTTACACTGTGTGTAAGATAATACTGTAAATCATATTGAAACTCTTAAACGGTCTGATATATTTGTATGTACAGTGAACAATATAATATTTTAATGTTAAGTAATAAGTACTAGCTATGAGGAGAAAAGTATAACGCTGATATTTGTATAGTTAAGTTATAGAATAGTTTACGTATAGAGCTGGCACTCTATAGTATACAAAGTTAAATTTAAGATAACTATAATCAATATTGATCGTGTAACTCCTGATGAAAGAACAAACGCAATGGCTGCATTAGAAGTCAAGTATTTGATGATAAAATAATGTGTTATGTCGTGTTTTTTAATAAGTATTGAACATATATTTTCGGGGATATCTTTGTTTTTAGATTTATGAGACGAAATGTGTCCGTTGGCGTAGTAGCGCTCGTGGCGAAGTTTGACTAAGCGATGTTAGTTCATTGCGATTGTTAAGCAACGTGCTGCTCCACCCGTACTTGGATGAGTGGCCAATATTGGCATTCTATCTAAGCGCTACCGTGCTTCGGAGGGCACGTTAAATTGTCGGTCCTGGTTGTTTCAATCGTTAGACCATGTCGGAGGCCTTTAGGCGGTCTAAAAACTCCGACACCAGGGTTGGCCACCAACCTACTCGAACTTACTACCTTACTTTCTTAATGTTAAAGTAAATTTAATTAAAATAGTGTCTACAATAATTAGGTCTTTATTATGTCTTGTTAAATATTGTATATACCTTTTAGATAGTTAAAAAATAGCTTTAATTTATTATGTAAATCTGATTTTGAAGTATATTATTTTGTATGACGTTGTTTGCTATTTATTTAACGTCATAAGTATACTAGCAAGGGCCTGTGGTTTCATTTGCGCTGAATCCTGCAACTTAGCGATTTTAGAAGTTAGTACAGGTAAATTACATCTTACTACATTCTAACGTTGTGAGTCATTTTGGAAACAGTGTGGTCAATTTGACTGATCCTTGTACTTAGAGAATATTTGGAAACATCCAGAATAATTCCCACTACAATTCAGTTTTCTTTAAGATTAAAAAAACTGAGAATATAAACAAAGTAGTGCACCGACATTAGAAAAAGAACATGCATTAGAGTGACATCAATATTAGTATAAATAATTATACATAATAATACCTCACGGAAGAATTATAAATTCTCAATGTCGATAGGATTTAAGTATAAAAAAAAATTATCAATTCGCCAATAATTTCAATTCAAAGAACCATATCTTATCCCTCGATAATGAAATAATTTTAAGATACGTTACAGTTTATATCAATATGTTTGGCAAATTGACACTTAGTAGCGTGTAATACAAGTGTAAAGATTATTATTTAAATAATTACAATGATTTTGAGATACTTAACG
The DNA here is from genome assembly GCA_951394245.1 of Cyclophora punctaria. Taxonomy (NCBI): domain Eukaryota; kingdom Metazoa; phylum Arthropoda; class Insecta; order Lepidoptera; family Geometridae; genus Cyclophora; species Cyclophora punctaria. Next base: position 7,934,381 of record OX596184.1, read on the forward strand.
TTTCTATTTCTCGCGGCGAGAACTTTTAGTGAAGATGTGTGCGTTGTTTATGATCTGGAAGAGAATTTCGAAAGTCTATTCGACGATACGAAGAACCCATGTACGTCATTGCCTGGCTGGTCTTTGAATGCTTACAATGATACGGATATTCCAAGGCCGCATGCAAACAGCGAGTACTACATGAGTCCAGTACAGTTAGGGTCGACTTGTACAGCGACTTTTGACTTCTGGATGCAGCCTGATGGTATTGTGGAGATTAACGCTTACATGAGACGGACTGCCAATCAAGATATGATGACTGTGATTTTGTATATATATAACTCCGGCACGGGAGCTGCTACTACCGTCGGAACGGCAACGTTTATGCCTACTGGAGATCCTGCTTGGCATACAATAACTGTAACTGTTATCGGCTCATCTTCTTACTATGGTTATGTGAGTATTTGATAATATAAACCATTACTATGTGTTTAATAAGCATTGCACTAATAGGGAACATCTCAGAAAATTATTAAATAAAGGAGAAAAATTATATGAATTTGGTAAAATCACGGAAGAAATTGGTACAATATTCCTGCATCTTCCACGCACAATTTTTTTAACAAGAAAGTAATGGTCTATTATTTTTGGTTTCAGGTTTCATTTTTAGGTGCAATGACTGGTGCAGAATCATTACTTGTAGTAGATTCTTTTCGATACATCCCGTCAGGATTGAGTTCTGAGAGCGAATGTGAATTATATCCTACGGAACCAACTACAGTGATAACCATAGAACCAACCACAGAAACAATAACGGAACCAACAACAGAACCGATTACAGAACCACCCACAGAACCACCCACAGAACCACCCACAGAACCACCCACAGAACCACCCACAGAACCACCCACAGAACCACCCACAGAACCACCCACAGAACCACCCACAGAACCACCCACAGAACCACCCACAGAACCAACAACAGACCCAGCTTCGGAACCAACAACGGAGCCAACCACGGAGCCAATCACAGAACCTACAACAGAGCTTACTTCAGAACCAACCACAGAACCACCTATAGATCCAACTCCAGAACCACCTATAGATCCAACTCCAGAACCAACTACAGAGCCAACCACAGAACCACCTATAGATCCAACTACAGAACTAACTACAGAGCCAACCACAGAACCACCTATAGATCCAACTACAGAACCAACTACAGAGCCAACCACAGAACCACCTACAGAACCAATTACAGAACCAATCACTGAGCCAACCACAGAACAAACGACAGAACCAAGCACAGAAGCTACCACTGAGCCAACTACAGAGTTCAGTACAGAACCAACAACAGAACAAACAACGGAACCAATTACGGTACCGACAACAGAACCAACAACAGAAGAAACAACAGAGCCGATAACCGAGCCAACCATAGAGCCAACTACAGAGCCAATCCCAGAACCAACAACGGAACCAACTATAGAACCGACATCCGAAGTGACCACAGAACCGACAACTGAGTCAACTACGGAATCAATCGAAGAGCAAACTACACAAGCAACCAGTGACCCAAGCACCGCACCAACTACAGAATCAATCACTGAATCAACTATAGAACCGACACCATCCAACGAGCCACCGCCAGAACCTACGGAGCCAATCACCGAAGCTACAACAGAATCAGAAGCATTCACGGAAACAGAAACAGACACAGAACCAACAGAGGAGCCAACTATAGAACCAGCCACAGATCTAACCACAAATTCGACAGCTGTAACCGGAGGCTTCGATACCACAAATGAACCAGTATTCGAAACGGAATCGACTACAACGCTTCCAGAGTCGAATGAACAAAGTTTCTGGACACCACTCACTATTACAATGGTTATAATTTTGTGCTTTGGACTTGTTATAATGGTTGCATGTTTAAGTTATTGGTTGGGCCGTAAACATTCCATAATAATATATCCAGATGATATAGATATTGATAATTTACCAAAGATAATTACAGTGCCGAGGGTTAAACAATACTACCCTGATATTAATTCCCATTCGTACAACAGCAGTAGGTAATATCATTTTGAGTATTATATAGGCAATTGATTGGGAAACATATAAGTATTCATATTTTAATGCTCATTTGTAATTACTATTTTCTGTTGCTTTAGTCTCGCTGTCGGTTATTTGGACGTTCCGCTGAGGTCAAATGAACATTAGTTTCTCTTACTTTGACACTTAAATCAAAGGCGGATTCAAACGTGATGGCACAACATATGCTTAAAACGTTCATTTGGATATCTACTTGATCCTTACTCGTATCTATAAATATTTAAAGCGAGTGTACTGGGACAGTCTTGCCTTGTGGACAGTAGAAATATCCGAGAGGATTAGGTCCAAGCTAGAATTTTAAAATTGGAATTCTGTCGGTTCGGTTTCAATAGCTTACTACTGACGTCAGCATTGGACAAAATCGACATTAGGATTAAGAAATGTTTAAATACTCGTATGGTTGTTAGCATCGGTGCGAAATTGACGGGATATCTGCAAAGATAATGCAAAAGAAAATGTCCACTAGCAAGTATATACTTCCACAATTGCTTGTTAAAAAAATTCATTGATGAATGATGACGGTGTTCACCTAATGCGGTATTATTATACCCTTATGCCTCGGATACCCGTATTGGCAAGTTTGGTACAACGCAAAAACTTGCAGAAGTCAACTCGCGCAAGCGATTACTTGATGGAATTGATTGCGCTTGCGCGAGTTGTTGCTAGTGGACTCTTGACCGTCAATTTGATTAGGTTTTCCTGTGATGTTTTAGTTGGGTTAGTCTGAACTGTCTTTGTAGACAAGTGGCGATCGTTTCTCATTCTATATTGTTGTCTTCTGTATTTAAGCTAGTTTCAGACTACACTATAATATAATAGCATATAGCATATAGTTCATAGCACAACAATATCGCGCACCATACATTTATAATGGACACGTTCACACTTAACTGTACTATATATTATTGGCTTACTATACGCTATAAAATCGGGCGATACGGTGAGTTCATGCTGTGCTATATCGTGCGCCGCCCTCTTCCTCCTCCCTCACCCCCATGCTATATAGTATAGCATTAGGTCCTTATTTTACTATCGCGTAACATCTGTGAAAATTTTGATAGAAGACAGCCAAATGGAATGCGAAACAATTGCCACTTGTCTTAGCAGGCTGACCTAAGAATGAAAAGTATCATGATCTGATTTATGTATGTTTGCGATTTAATTGAAAAACAAAAATATTTTTTTTACAAAAATAATTATTGTTTTTCGTTACTTTATCATAATGTACCTAGTTTTTTAAACCTAGGTATTAGGCATAGGTTAGATAAGAAATATAATAATTTATAACACCAAATATTTTGTGTAAGTCTTTAACCCCTGTAATCTATGCATTATAACGATTAATTGATTTGACCAAATATTGTATAATGAGTAATTTACATAAAACTATAATCCATGTAAAAAATTATGTGATAAATGATACAGTTTATCGATTGTACAAACACATTATTATCTAATAGAAAAACGATTATCTACATTACAAATTAACATAACCAAGTTCAAGGATTTCTGAGAATACTACGAAAATGCGTAGTTCATATATCGATATTACTGTATAATATTAGATACTACTATGACACTAAGAATATGTAAACATCAGAAATTATACACCTATTTACATTATAAAAGTTAAAATAATACCGTATTTTTGTTTCTCCTGTCATTATAAAAAATCATTTTGAAAAAAATAGTACGCCGGCGACGGCTACTGATTTTTTATTACTTACTACCAGCGCCCCGCGGTTTTACCCGCGTTGGGCCCGTGCCCGTGGGAATGTCGGGATGAAAAATAGTCTATGACCTTCCCGTTGAATGTAGCTATTACAAAAATAATTATTCAAATCGGACAAGTAATTTCCGAGATTAGCTCGAACATAAAAACAAACAAATAAACTCACAAATTTTACCTCTTTATAATATTAGTATGGAAGTGATAATTGGGACAGCCCCATAAATTTATAGCTAATAGATTAACTTTAAAGACTGCCCGAAATATATACTTTAGGTATATCAGTACAGTTAGTAATAGTCAAGGTCATTGCTCATGAAACGATCCAGCACTAGACCTGCATCGCCACGCGTCATGTCATCATATGGACCAAGAGCCCGCGAACCCCAGACCTTCGTTATTTTATAAAAGCTGAAAGTTTGTCAGCGCATGCTCCCACACACAGGTAAGAACGATGGACTATTATGAAGTTTGGGTTATGGTGGCTTTGGCAGGTATACGGTACTAAATGTCAATGGTCGAAAACACCAAGTTGGCCATCGATTTCGATATCACCGTCAAAGGGTGACTTGTACAACTCCTCAAGAGCTTTCAAATGACATAGGTCATGTCACTGTTGAGCATTAGGATCAGCGTCCATGGCATAGGCCAACTCCAATCTTCGGTGGTCGAAAACACCAAGTTGGCCGTCGATTTCGATGTCACCGTCAAAGGGTGACTTGTACAACTTGTCAAGAGCTTTCAAATGACATAGGTCATGTCACTTAGGATCAGCGTCCATAGCATAGGTCAACTCCAATCTTCAATGGTCGAAAACACCAAGTTGGCCGTCGATTTCGATATCACCGTCAAAGGGTGACTTATACAACTTGTCAAGAGCTTTCAAATGATATAGGTCATGTCACTGTTGAGCATTAGGATCAGCGTCCATAGCATAGGTCAACTCCAATCTTCAACGGTCGAAAACACCAAGTTGGCCGTCGATTTCGATATCACCGTCAAAGGGTGACTTGTACAACTCTTCAAGAGCTTTCAAATGACATATGTCATGTCACAAATGACACTTAATTATTTGATGAATTTAGATCGGTATTTTACACACCTTAAGTACCGTATACCTGCCAAAGCCACCATAACCCAAACTTCATAATAGTCCATCGTTCTTACCTGTGTGTGGGAGCATGCGCTGACAAACTTTCAGCTTTTATAAAATGACGAAAGTCTGGGGTTCACGGGCTCTAGGTCTAATAAAATCGCCACTATCGACCACCTATCTATGTCATGACTGGGGTGTAAGTTGCTTAAAATTTAGTTGGCTAGTCCAGTTTACACAGCGAGTGTTACATTTTATGACATATTTCTGAACATTATTATCAGCTGAGCCCACAAACTCCATATAAATTACATCTGACGAACACATTTTTCGTAAAAATATCAATGATTAATCAATGTTATCAAATTATCATTAAACATATTTTATCACTACTTTATCGTTTTAAACCAATTATTAATTAATATTTTGTGTACGTTGAGATTAGTTAAGGCCTAATCAGTTACCAGTGTGGTATCTGACTGAGGATGTAGAGGCATCTTCAAATGATACTTGGTTTAACCATGGCTTCAAAAACCGATATGAAAAGGGGGTAGTTATGGTCCAGGTACATTGGTTTCAAGAGGAGAACATAATTTCCATATCATTGGACAAAGCTTATTAGACCATCTAACTTATTAGGCCTTTGGCGGCTCAATAATTTTGACACCAGGATTGGTCAGGTTCACCATCCACTCGAAGAAGATCTAACTTATTTCAATAAAACAGAGTCTTACTGTCAACCTTATTTCAATGACCCACAACCACAACTATTATGTCCGCAAAGAAATAATTATGAAAATTCTCCTCTTCCAGTCTGTATATCTGATCGGATCAGATTGTAAGCAAGCAGGTGTTTGCTATTAAAAGTTGTTTTTAACTAGCAGCGCCGTACGGTTTTACCTGCAGCGCACGTGTTCCCCTTCGAATTTCGAGATTTTAATTACTTATTATCCTATTCCTGACCAAGATAAGTTGAATAAAAAAAGAATAACTAAAATCAGTGGTTATAAAAGGTGTAACCAACAAGACTTTCTAGTACATAATGTAGATTGAATACTAATTGCACAACGTTAATGTCACGCGGTAAAGTACTTGAAGTTATCTATACGAGTTACGATAAGCTTGTTTCCTTTAATTTGAACCATTTCTTGAATCACTTGGAATAAATGTAATAAATTGAACCGAATGTTAGTTTTAACAAAATATAAGTAGCTGCTCCCTACGGTTTCACTTGATCATGGAAGTGATTTACAAGTATAAAGCATGTGGTAGTATATGTTCATGTGGAATTGGGCTGACCATGGTTGCTAAATACCGGAAGAACTATGCGTCAAAACAACAACTATTTAATGAGGGGTCTATTAAGGGAGGAGTCAATTAATGAGGGAAGACCACCGACAGACCACGTACAAAGTGGCTCGACGACCTCCAAAAATGTCTGACAGATTGGCAATCCTTGTTAGGGTCAACACCCTAAAAAGTAAAAAACGTCTTTAATATTATTAGTGACATAGCAAAAACTATGAAAAATTATACAGATAGATAACCAAAAGATTAACGCACTAATGTAAAGATAAAGATATTCTTCATATTTTAAACCATAAACTTTGCATATCAAATAGTTTTACAATTACAACTTAAAATATGTTCCAAGAAGCAAAAGTAAAGCAGCGAGATATAGTTTACTAGTTGATTACCCTAGGATTTATCAAGACACACCGTTAGCCAATCAAGACTTAGTATTTGAAGTACTTTTCAATATAGCTCTCTACATGGGATTTAATACTTGTATAAATGCAGGTAACACTTCAGTATCATCATTCAAACAAAATGTTGTTCCTTGTGATAATCGTGTTAGCCAAGCTAGTGACTAGCCAAGAAATTTTAGGTTTAAAGTACTCGTTCGATCATGACTTTGAAAAGGATTTCAACAGTCAAAATTGTGGTGATACACCTAGTTGGGATCCAGTCACTTATACTGCTATAGACGTAACGCCATACAATTCTGGAAATACTGAAGGGATTAAAGCTACAATGAAATCATGTACAAACTCTTTCCCAATTGCTCTGCTAAAAAATGGTGAACTAGAAATCATTGTATATACAAAACTAGAATCTGATAATAGCGGTATTACAATAATACTGTCCAATGATGATAATGAACCAATAACTACATTCGTTTACAATAAAGGAAAAGACATTTACAAAGAAGGATGGATGAAACTTAGCATCGAGATGGAACATGATGGTATTAAACATGTGAGTAACAAAGTCAAATTACTTATTTTTGATAATTCTTCAATTTTGGCGGTACTTTTGGAGCGGTTCTATAGTACAGACGGTAGTAGTGGGACCCCGCTTAACTACAAGCATAGGTAGAAGGTTATCGAGACGGTTAAAATATAGCACTTACAAAAAATATTTTCCAATTTTTAAACTAATGCAAAGTTTCCAGTTAGGTAAAGCCATAAAGGCTTCTCGTTTACTGTAGATGATTAGGCGTAGTGTTCGAGTTTGAGTAGAAAACCAATGATACTATAAAATTATAACTCTTACTTTATAAACCCAGATTCATTTTGTAATACCACGAAAATTAAAGAAAGAATAAGCCTGTACGTTTCTACTATTGGGCACGCCTCTCACTGAAAATATCAGTAAAAGAATAAGCTAATTTATATTGAAACAATAAATTGATACGTAAATTACTCAACTCAATTTTATCAGTTGTAATGTTTATAGCGGAGAAATATAGGACGATAACATATCATGTTTAGAAAGTTTTTTTACTAACAACCACTAAAAGATGCCACTACAACTGAACCGCCGCTGTTTATTCCCATGAACGATCCCATGACGAACATGCGTTACTCGCCTTACCTATCATTCAGGCTATCTGTCCATTGAAACGGAGTGAGGCTGCAAAGTGGACAACCGGAGAAATATTAACCAATAGAATTCCATAAAATGCCCGCTCGGATATTTATCCAATCCTATCAATTTATATTTCTCCATTTTCCGCTTCGTAGTCTCCCTTAGGCTAACCATGTCCTCAAATTTTAAAATCTTCCGCTGTATTCTATCTTCTTCTATTTCCCCTGTGTCGATTTTTATTACTTATACGTTGGTTGTGATGCTTAGTGTGGACTCTGTTTGCTGTGGTTATCTGTCATCTGATGTTTCTTCACTAAGACAGTCCGAGTTCGCTTGGATCAAGTGCAATAGGATAGACATCTAGATTTGTGTATATAAGATACGATATTCGTCCAAATATATATAATGCACTCTGACCGAGCAAACTCGGATCTTGTATGTCAAGTTTTATGCAAGGAACTATTTGAATGCTTAGTTATGTTAAATACATGTAAGTACCTCTATTTATCTCTTCCCTTTTTGAACACAATCAGATCAAACCTTTATCAGAATTGTAAAAACAATTTGTAATTTATAATCAAATTATTGTTTCAGATAACTCTAATAGGATATAGTGACGTTAACGAAATAGTACTCATAGATTCGATTGAATACAAACCATATAACGATAAGAAATTTGAAGCTGAAGAAACAGAGCTTATATTTGAACAAGGCAATGGGATCGATGGTTTTTCTTCTGTTGGCCATGGGAATATTAAGCTTTTGGAAGATGAGTTAGAAGAAGGTTCTGGATCTGAAGGTACGGGGTCCGACGATGGCGACGGTGGTGGTGGTGGAGCAGCTATACATGCAATCAGTACTTCAGCTATCATATTAGTAGTTATAAGTCTCTTAAGAGCATTATAGGCAGAACTGTCTGTATTAAACTCGCGTCTTTTGTAAATGTCGTGCGACGATTGAGAACCAAACTGAGGTCTTGAATTCTTTTGTTGCCGCTGGTTAATGAACACATATGTAGTTAAATCGATTTAAGAGTTCTATTTCAAACTAGGGCATCATGCACATGGTGAGAAAAAACGGATATTTATATTATGTATGATAATTTGAAATTACGTTTACCAATACATTTGGCTCAATTTTGCACGTGTCACAGCAAAGACTATAATATATAAAGCCGACTTTTGTCTGAATAAATCACAAACTATCTGTATTTTAGGGAGCTATAGATCTGTATTTCAGGGAGCAGGCGGCAACTGAAAACCAGCGCCGTGCGGGATCCGTTCCGCACAGCAACAGCTGAGTTGCAGCCTTTTGCCAAGTTCCTTGTATTTTAATTTTATCTCTGTGTATATTCTTATTATTCTATTCTTATTATTTTTGCACACAGGTCATTGTTCGTATTGAAATCAAGTTATCTGATAAATTTTTTTTTTTATTTGAAATCTAAATTAATTAGTACTGTTGTTTTTATTATATTTAATTATTTCGTAAGTTCTTATACTTGTAACATTGTATGCCTGTACTTTGTCAAATTTGTTAATATTACAATTTTCATTACCTACTGAAGTGTTAAAATCTTAACTACATATTTGTAAATTACCACATGCTGAAATAAATGTTATTTGATAATAAACTCTGTGATCTTATTTCATTACTTATTTATGAATTCCGAGCTAATTAAGTAGAGCAATGGAAGAGAGAGTAATAATTAAAATTGGGTATATCTAGAGAATATAGTATTATTAGCAGTATTAACCTATCCTGTCCTAGTCCTGTCCCACAGTTGAGTAAAGGCCTCACATCTCATTAAAGATATCAGTAGAGTAAGTAGGATTTGGGATAATCACCACGCTTGCCAAATGCGTGTTGGTGATCTCAAACCCGAGCCATGTTTCAAAAGTAAGAAATATGTTTTTGCTCGACTAGGGAATTGAACCCGGGACCTCAGTCTTGGCCGACGAATGCACATGCCACAGATCACCGAGGCGTTAGGAAAAAATATAAGGATTCAAATAATATAGAGGTGGAATTCTCTACTTGGAATTGGCAGATCTCAACAACCCAATAGCTGTTCCTTATAGAATATCTCACAATAGACAATCCCAGAGAGCACATAAGTTTAAGGTTTTTCGAAGAGACAAGTTATTGGGGAAGACCTCAAGTGTTAGACCTACCCGATAAAGAAAAATATTAACTAAGTTTTTCAAAATCTTGCTAACCGTTGTAGTTTTCAGTAATATATAACAAGCCTAACCACCCATCAATGAAAACCAATTAACTGAAGTAGAAAAAGTCAATGTCTGGAAACAGGCCTCAAGTCAAATACGATAAAAGTATGCACAAATAATCCCACATGCAATACGAAGAAATCATATTCCGAAGTCTATTAAGTCATCAAACCAATATGTAGATTAATTTAATCGTCGGTTATCAATGCCCTTATCATTAGAATTGTTTACAGATAGTTAAGGAATGAGTAAGACACGTGACGACACAAGTGTTAACAGTTACCTTACGGGGATTTCTTTGATACTAAAGGCCTTTGTCACTTTCTGACATACGCTATTTTCCAAAGAGCAAAAGAGACAAAACACTCACTAACAGTGTTTAAGTAAGAGAGCGTTTATGAATAAGGCAGTAACTGTAATTGTCTAACGTGGTTAGTATATAGGTACGGTAGAAACCATTACCAGATTAATGGTGCTAGGGATGCAAGAGCTTAGACTACCTAAAACTGACAAATAAAACGTCGGTGGTATGACAATGGTAAAGTTTGGTGGACTGAATCTAGAAGAACAACCTCTATAGGTCGATAATTAATGATTTCTATCGGGGAATAATTTTAGACCTCTTTTTTACATTTTAGATTAGCACGTTAATGATTCACAAACCTAAATTTAGTAGTCCGTACGGGGTAAAATTCGTAAGTTTAGAAAATCTCCTTATATAAAACAAAAAATAAATAAACAGAATGTATATTAGGCCCAAATTGATTTATTACCATCAAAATAAACGAATAAACCAATTAAAAATATTACTGTACAGTCACGAGCATTAATTTGGGACCCACCTAAGGTTGAATATCGTGTATAATTTGGGACCCACCTAAGGTTAAATATCGTGTAGCAAACTTACGCTATTTAGAGCTAATTTATCGTAATATCAATGTCATATTGTTTACCATCGATAACTTTACGTTTCTATCAAACTAAAGTTTCGACCTTATTGCATTATGAATGTTCTAACAACATTTGATGGAAATGGGTCCCAAATTAACGCTTGTGACTGTACATCGTAAAAATAATATGTGAAATATTTGTAATCTTTATTTATCGTTACAGATATCTCTAATAGGATATAGCGACGTTGATGAAATAGTCATCATAGATTCTATTGAATTCAAGCCTTATAATGAGAAATCTAACTTGAAATACCATAATTATAAAGATTTCGATCCTGATGATGAAGTTATAATGTTTAGTGAAAGAGAACGTAAGCAACTGAGTAATGCAGAAACTGAACTACACAGAAACGAAGAAAATAAACTAATGAGTATTGAAGAAACTAAACAACTGAGTAACATAGAAATTAAGCTATCAAATAATGAAGAAATATCGTTAATTAATAAAAATGGTGAAGGTTCTGGAAGTGATGAAGGTTCTGAAACTGATGAAGGTGAAAAGTTCAGTACTACTACTGAAACGCCCAAGAAAGATAAAAATGAAGACCCAGGGATAGTACTTAGCAAGTGGACAATAGCACTTATAGTTTTTATAGTAATTGTAATAGTAATAGTAGGAGCAGTAGCTGCATATTATTTTGGAAAGAATTTCAGAAGAAGGCAAAGGGAAGAACCCTTTTTCTTTGGAGAAGAGCCTCCTAGAGTTCTTTACATACCGAGAGCGAGGAACGTCAATAGAAGAATACCGTCGTATTACGAGTCGCTTTAAATATTTATAGTAAAAATATTTATTTCTAAATAAGATGTTGCTGCGGTTTCTGCGTCGAACACGCTCCTAAGAGAATTGATAAAAGTAGTCTATAACTCGCAGGGTTTAAATTTTTGATCTCGTTTCTTATTTTATAGTTTTTGGAGAAAAAATTAGGCAAAATTTATAAGTCTTGGCACTCAGCCGTACTGGGATCTAAAACTTGCCCTTTATCAAAACCGATCACGTCAAGCTTAAAAAGGTGTGTTTTATCGGGAACTAAAAAGGGGGAAGTCACTTTGTTTGTATTGACAATCAAACTATTTCATTTGTTTAAATTGTCGGTCCCAGTTGTTATACTTAGACCGTATCGGACGCCTTAGGGTCTTGAAACTCCGACACGAAGGTTGCACGAAATTACTTACTTATTATTATTTTAACAGCCTCCATGGTCTAGTGGTTTGAGCGCTCGGCTCACGATCCGGAGGTTCCGAATTCGATTCCCGGTGGGGTCAATGTCTCACAAAAATCTCTTTGTGAGACTGCCCTCAGTTTGGTTAGGGCATTGCAGGCTGAATCACCTGATTGCCCGAAAACTAAAATGATTCCGTGCTTTGGAGGGCACGTTAAGCCGTCGGTCCCGGTTACTTTCTACGGATAGTAGTCGTTACATGAGCCATGTCAGAGGCCTTTGGCGGCTCAAAAACTCTGACACCAGGATTGGTCTGGTTGACCATCCACTCGATGAAGAAGACTTAGGTACTTATTAGTATTTATCAGGTAACTGGGTGAATTAGAATGGTTAACATATGAGTAACAATAGATATAATGTGATTTTCTAATAGATAATTACACATATTAAGGGTGCTTGAGATAAGCTCAATTATTTCATATGCTTGCTAGGAAATGTAACAGGTTTAATAATGGTTGTGATAGCATGTTAATTACGTTTCTGTGATGTATTGAGTGTATCTAAATCTTGGATAGGAGATATTTGATCCCAATTTGTAAAAATAATTCTCATATTTTCCTCATATTCTTGTCGTCATATTCTCGTTCTCGTATTCTTGTCCTCATATTCTTGTCCTCATATTCTTGTCCTTCATTCATTAATTTCGAGTAGGTCAGTATCCATCCCTGGAGTCGGACATTTTTAGGCCGCCTAACACGGTCTGACGATTGAAATAACCGGAACCGACTCCTCCGAATCACAGTAGCGCTCAAATTGATGATGCACGTTGCTTAACAATCGCAACGAACTAGGTAACATCGCTTAGTAAAACTATGCCACGAGCGCTTCTTGTCCCGAACCTTACGGATAGAAGAAGTATTATGCAATGATAACAAATGTAAAAGATTATTTCATTTCAGATATACATATACTAACATTCTTTATACGGCGTAAATATTTTGTATTTCTAAGAAAATTGATAACGTATTGATTGTAAAATCAAGGTTGACAATAAAAATATAAAAGTATATTATTGCGTTTTGTTTTGAAAAGTAATTGAAGCAATAATTTATGTTTGTGTGGTTTAATTTAGGTTAATGTCAAGTTCGTACAGTGTAGCTCACTCTTAGGGTGCGTTTCCAATGAAACTAAGCTCAATCAACTAGTCACAACGCATAGTAATCGTATTTTTTAATGATTATAATATAATATACTCGGGCAGATTCACACACGGTTAATAAGACCCAAAGTAAGCTCTAAGCTTGTATTATGGAATCTACATAACTCACTGATACTACTACATATACATATATAAACAAATGATTATGAGAATACAAAATTGTCACCCAGACGTCTGCTCATATTGTTGACTCCGGGCGGGAATCGAACCAGGAACCCCCGACAAAGTAAGCGCTATCACTGCCACTGTGCCAACGGGCTTGTCTTTGTAATAAATTATTTCTCTTGCTAATCTCTAAAATTCAAACGCACTATTTCAAAAGTATTTTAATATATTTCAACTATATTATCTAATTATTATTATATTTCTAATTGTTATTTCCAATATGAGTCACCACTGTCACCGTCGTTAACACCGGGAAAATCCGCCACAAAAAGATCTTGACACAATTATTTAAAGGCATAATAAGTATAATAACATTGTGAGCGAGGTCAGCATACGAATTACATAATATGATATTATTGTGACGTCACTGCCTTGTGACATCTCTAAAGAATTGCCCAGGTCCTCGGCCTATGGTCAAACAATGGAGATCTGTTTAATAGTTGAATATTATGAAGCTTAATTCTATTGGTACCCGAACAAACAAGAGTGGCTTTCAGTGAAAATTTTGTTCCGCCGTTGGGCAGTAAAGGCTAACCGCCATTATTAATAAACGTTCTTTAACTAAAACACTGTTTTAATGTGTTTTGTCTCTTTCGCTCTTTGGAAAATACCGTATGTCTGAAAGGGACACACCGTTGAGCTAAAGTGCAGTTAAGAATCGTTTATGACAAAAGTCTATACCAATTCAACTTCACTTGTTTATGATGTCACTATCAGTATCTCACGTAGTTTGACTAAGCGATGCTAATTCATTGCGATTGTTAAGCAACGTGTAGATCAGATGGGTGGTCGATAGTGGTATTTCTATCTGAGCCCGGTCCTTGGAGCTGCCTGAGTTAAGTCTCGGATCTATCAATCATTAGACCATGTCGGAGGCTTTGTGGCGGAGTAAAACATCCGATACCGGGGTTCGCCACTAACCTACGCGACAAGAAGATGAAAAGGAGCCCAGTTTTTAAATTGATTCAAGTATCAAGTCAAACCGAGAACCTGAAAATAAATCACAAAGCAAACCACTGGATCTAAATTAAGACGCCATTTTCATACGAAAAGAGACAACATTCGTCAATCTACAAATAAATAAATCTAACTCTGTAGACAAAAAAATATACACAAACAAAATATCTAATGTCTTCCCACTCCATGTTGGAAGCAATTCATTAGAAATTTATCATTTCATTTCATTTGCTAAGAAAATGGAGCAAAAATTATTCGCAGCAAAATAAATTGTCATTAGCGTAAAATAAAAGTTTAATATCGTATTCCTTGATATAAGGGACGCCACTTAATTATAGGTCAAGAAATTGGAACTTTTTACAAAAAGAAATATTTTTTTGTTGGAGAAATTAGCAACACAAATATAACGAATTGAGTCCAACTTAAAGTTAAAGAGAATTTGTGAGAAATTAGTTAAACGATTCTTGATTATGATAAAATGTTAGGCAGATAAGGAAACTTCTGAAAAAACTTCGCCAAATAAATTAACTGTGTTTTAATCAGATTTCGATACAAAGGAAAGTACTTAGGGTTGTTATTTGTTAATATTCTCTAATATAATCATATTTTATATTTTCCGCGTAAACCGGTATTACATAGGTAAGAAAAATACAATTATAATTAAACTTATCCCTATTTACTTATTTTGTTATAATTATAATTGCAAAAGTAATCTTTGTCTGACTGTCTGTAACACTTTCACGGCTAAATAAGTCAATATATTATACACTAGCAGCGCCCTGCGGTTTTACCCGCATAGTGCCCGTTCCCGTGAGAATTTCGGGAGTTGTAATACATATAAACCTTCCCCTTGAATCACTCTATCTATTTAAAAAAACCGCATCAAAATCCATTGCGTAGTTTTAAATATCTAAACATACATAGGGACAGACAGCGGAAAGCAACTTTGTTTTATACTAAGTGCGGTCATTACAACTTGGTGACACTTTTAAGCTAAGTTCCCGAAATTTCTATAGTACAGATCCCATGCAAGTGCAACCGCGGAGAACAGCTTGTTATCGTGTCTATAAATAACATGAGACAATGCTACTTACAATTTGAATATCTTTATAACGGACTCCATTATCAAAAGCTAAATAAGGCAGTAAAATATTAACAAAAGCCATTAACAATACAGATTCCGAGTAATGTATAGCCGGAGTGAAATTAAAACTGTCAGAAAAAGAATCGGGGAAACTTTCTGAGATAATTGGTGATGAAGGCAAAAAACATGATAAAAATTAATGTGCCACCATCAAAACACTTGAGCAATTCCTAATTAAGCTTCCCTCTTCGGCTGCTTTTGTTTTTAAAGACCATTGCAGACTAGAGCATAGATATTCGTTAGACTAACTTGTTCGACACAGTTCAGTTCGACATATTTTTAAAATCTAGCAGCGTCTCGCGGTTTTACCCGCGTTGTGCCCGTTCCCGTGGGATTTTGTATACATATAAACCTTCCTCTTGAATCACTCTATCTTTTAAGAAAACCGCCTCAAAATCCGTGCAGTAGTATTTGAGTTTATCGCGAACAGATAGACAGACAGACGCGGCCGAGAACTTTGTTTTATAATATGTAGTGATTGTGACAGGTGAAAAAGTTTATTAGACATCTTGTCTCCAGAGTGAGCTCATAAATATCCATAGACAGTCTAAACCAAAGTCTGCGTAGACTCTTAAATTATGAAACAGACTGAATTAAATATAGCACAAGTTTAAGTGAAGAGTACATAATATGTTTGGTATCGCGGTTATCTTTTCAACAATATACACGGTTTAAATTATATATAAAGAAAGATTGAGAACTTTATGGGTTTTCGAAGTAGAGTCGAGGAAAATGTTTGGCAGGCAAAAAGGACTGCGATATGAGGTACAAAAATAATATAATAAGTTAATAACACATGGAAATAATCTACTACTGTTTTTTGAAGTCGGTTAAAACGCATGAAAAAATCTGCCGAAGACAGCAGAAACATTGTCATGTCTAAAAGCCTCTTTAAAATCCCACCATTCCAGAAGGAATATAATCATAACCCGATGCAAAGGAGGGTCATTAAATGTACAAATATCCCCGGACAAATTCACTCACGGTTAATTAGAACCAAACTAAGCTCTAAGCATGTAATATGGAATCTAATTAACTGATACTACTACATATACAAACACAAATACTTTATAAGAATAAATAATTGACACCCAGACGTCGTCGCCAACAACTATGACTTCACATTTTGTTGACTCTGGGTATCGAACCCGCAACCCCCTACACAGTAAGCGCTCTCACTGCCACTGTGCCAACGGGATTGTCAAATTAGTATTCCATATAACCTTCACATTAATCAAAACAACAATATGAGCAACATAAGACACGGCAATATATTCTGTTTAAATAACTTGTTGCATAAAGCGTCATAATAGAATCCCACCTTAATTTTTCACTCCAAGTCTGGCATTTTGCAAGCGAGAAAAAATTTACTCACCAAACTCAATTTTCCTTGCTCTAATATGAGAGAAATTGTTTTCGTTGCGATGATATTAGGGTCAAATGTAGCGGTGTTATTTCTGATACGTACGTTCATTTTAGTATTGAAATAAAAATTCAAAAACTTCAAGTCATCAACCCGCATTTGGCAAGCGTGGTTAATATGCCTTATCCTCCTCACTGTACTTGATATCTTTAGTGAGATGAGAGGCCTTTGCCCAGCAGTGGGACATTATAGGTTAATACTCTTTATTTTCACTTACAAGAGAAAGACCGAGCATTCTTTGATTCGAAAACAACAATTTTCCCTGTGTGTACTCGTATTTGTATAGTTTTTTTATTTACAACTAGCTGTGCCCCGCTGTTTTACCCACAGTGCACCCGTTCTCATAGGAAATACGGGATAAATAGTATTCTATATCCGTCTCCTGGTTCTAAACTACCTCCCCACCAGTTTTCAGCCAAATCGGTTCAGCTGTTCTCGAGTTATAAATCGTGTAACTAACAGGACTTTCTTTTATATATATATAGATTTCATCAAAATCATGTACAGGACAAGAGAAAACGAAAAGTCTTTCATAGAAATGCTAGTTCTTATAATACAGTATAGCAGTCAACTCCTATAAGTAATCCAAGTTTTTTGCTCTGCTATCTAAATGTGGCGCTTGACTGCACTTAAATGTACCTTTTGTTGTTAGAATCCTTCACGGCAATGGGAATAGTGCCGGGACACATTCGAGACAAAATACAAACGAGCCGCGTTAAAAGAGCATTCGGGAAGCGATTTAAAAGTAAAGGTATCTTCTTCTTCTTCTTCATCGAGTGGATGGTAAACCTGAACAATCCTGGTGTCAGAGTTATTGAGCCGCCAAAGGCCTCCGACATGGCTCATGTAACGACGACAGAGGCTCGTTAAGGTATCCGTACTTCATCATCAAGTCAATTTAAAATCTGCGTAGGGGTGTAGGTAAAGTTAGGTTAGGTTAGAGAGGTTAAGATGTTAAAAGGCCACCTAAAAAGACCCTAGAACACAAAATAAATACAACAAGAAGGCCAAAGTCACAGTATATTTTTTATTTGTAGCGCTCGTGGCGTAGTTTGACCAAACGATGTTAGATAATTGCGAATGTAAAGCAACGTGCAGCTCGACCCCTACTTGGATGGGTGGCCGATAGTGGCATTTCTATCTGAGCGCTACCGTGCTTCGGAGGGCACTTTGTCGGTCCCGGTTGTTTCAATCGTTAGACCATGTCGGAGGTGAGGGTGACTGCGAAAGTCGAAGACCCGCGGACCCTTACCTTTGCTGAGTAACCACCGTATCTATCTATACATTTCTAAAACAACGTCCGCAAAACCTATGTCTGTATATAATTGATTTACTCAAAAGCTCCTCAACAGATTTTCATGCCTTTTACTGTTAATTGAAACGTACGTTGATGTCATTATTATTTGTTCAAACGGGAACTTACGTACGACAGAGGTTTTTGTTAGATTTTCATGCTGTTTCACCAACATACAGAGTGGTTTAAGAGCAAAGGTACTGGCTACTGGCTTTTCATGCCAAAATTTTTACTAGAACGGGTACAACACAGGTAAAACCGCGGGGTACTGCTACTAAGTATATACTTACGACGCATTAACTGTTCTTTCTACGTTTTTCAACCGATTTCAAAACAGGAAAAGGTTTTATTATTTATTTAAAACGGGAACTTACGTACGACGGAGAATACTGTCGAGAGTAGTCTCCGACAGTAGTCTCCGTCGTACGTAAGTTCCCGTTTTAAATAAATAATAATGACATTAACGTACGTTTCAATTAATAGTAAAATAGGAAAAGGTTTCTCAATTCGACCGTATATATGCTTTTTTGCTCACAGTTACATCACTACGTTATCCGACAAAAATGAAGAATAAACGAACAAAAGAGTTGGGCCTGCATTATGCCGGGAACTAATTAAGTGGATTCTATTCAACGCTCCTCACGCTCAGGGGAACGCGATGCGATGACATTCCTTATCTATACCACTCTCGACTCTTAATTAACTTAACTACCTTTATATGAATTAGATTTGGATCATAATGTCCTCATGCAGATAAGCCTAGAGCAATGTGTCTAACGGCAAGCAAAGGAAGACATGAGACCTGTTTTCACTGAAGGTGTTTTTCGGCAAAGCGGGACACCCCAAACCAAACACCCCAAAGCACCCCACGGGTGGGAATCTTAAGAAAAGGAAAGTATTAGCCTGTATTGTCCTTCTGCTAAGCTAAAACCTCTCAACACACCGAAGATATCAGTACAGAAGAGAATAAGGCTTCATAGATTATCACCACGCTTGCCAAATGCGGGTTGGTGATCTCAAACCCGTTCTTTCTTCTTCTGTTTTCGTTCGACCCGGGAATTGAACCCGGGACCTTAGTCTTAGCAGACGAATGCAGATGCCACTAGAACACAGAGTTGATAATTTTAATCGGTAAGTTTATTTCACTTCCCCCCACTCACTAACGGAGTGGATTGGTAGAACCCTAGGCTTCTGTTTCTGTGCAACCCACATCTAACGGAGGTTTTAAGGTAGTCTAAACTCTCCGACCAGTGTTGACCACTAACCTACTCGAACCTTACTATTTAGAGTGTAACTTTATGTTTAACCGACCTAAAAAAGATTGTATTGCTCAACTTGTTTTCTACACGTATCTGGAAATTCCCAAGGAATACCACAGTAGGTCGTTATTGTGCAAACATAATCGATTTAATTATGTACAAAATCATACCTTCCTATTTTTAGCTTCGCCATAGTCGGGTAAAAATATGGTTTTACAAGGTCAAATATTACCATAAAAGAAACTTGAATCATCAAAATTCGCAATCTAGTTGTAGATAGAAATGTCGATACTTGCATTGAACACTATACTAACTCGAAAATCAGGAAATTTTCAGGAGATCTTGTAAAAATGAGATTTCTTTTTATTGAACTTTTATAATATTAAGTATGTAATGTATTTGGCATCACAATTTGGGATTAATTAATTCACCTAATAGTTAGAAATTTTCCTAAAAGAAGTAACAGTAATAAACAAGTTATCTTATATTATTTGGCCGCGGGACAAAAAGTATCCTGTATCCGTCTCCTGGTTCTAAGCTAAATCCCCCCTCCCCCCACAAATTTTCAGCCATATCGGTTCAGACGTTGAGTTATAAATGGTATAACTAACACGATTTTCTTTCATATATGTATATATTTCTTTAAAGTTATACCATAAAATTGCGTTTTTAGAGTTACCAAAGTGTTCAATACTGGTATCGATGTGATTCTTAACAATCCGTTTTTGCTTCGAGACCTCCCGCCCACTAGTTTACGATAAAACTTACGACGTTGTAAAATCCTTTTATAAAGAGTAAGGAACTCTTTTCAAGGTTTTATTTGCATTTAGATTAACAAGTGGGCCAAGGTCGGTCAAGTTTAAAAACATAAATGTAAAACAGGTTATAAGTATAGTTCGAGTAGGTTAGTAGCCAACCCTGGTGTTAAGAGTTTTTAGACCACCTAAAGGCCTCCGACGCGGTCTCACGATTGGAACCACCGGGACCAATAATTTAAATACCCTCCAAAGCACGGTTATGGCTTTTCTGCTTTGATGTACCCACGGTGTTACTCGCGTTGTACTCGCTCCCGCGGGAATTTCGGGATGTGTGATCTGATGTGTAACCTATATAACAGTAAAGTTTCATCAAAATCCGTCCAGTAGTTTTTTCATGAAATAGTAACAAACATACATCCTACGTCTTTGCTTTGGTAAAAAAAATCAATCGAGCTTCTTTGGGGCCAAAACTGAATAAAATACTTGACCGAATTATTTATTTGTCTAGTATACAAGCACCTTAACAAACATTATGGATTACTTTATAATCTTTATAGTGAGAGAAATATTTTCATCATAATTTCACTTTCTTGCTTCCAATAAATCCTCTCTTATGCAACTGTCATTATTCAATGAATGCATTCACAATAAGTGATATCAATAATGCTTTATTGCAGTCCTTAAATACAAGTACTAAAGGGCACTAGGTCAGACCACCGAGTAGCATCGTCCTTGACTTGCCATCTTAAGCTCAATGTGATTAAATTCTTCTCTTAGGGAGTACCTACCCTAAGAGAAGAAGAAGAATGTCTCTATTATCTCTTTATAAGTCTGTAAATTTCGACTGCAGATCAAACGCCTCTTTTACAAACAAAACAGACAAAAACTAATTTAAAATCAGTTCATTTAGTCAGGAGGAGTTTTGGAACATAAAAAAGTTAATCTTTTTCTTTTATGGGAGGTTAAAAATAGGTTGCATATATGACTAAAACCCAAGTATTGTCATGTACTGATGTTTATAACAGTTATAACATATAAATAAGACCATCAGAATAATCATATGCAATTCCCAATTGTACATTTAGCATTCAACGTTCGACCACGCAGTTATCCTTGTCATATAAGGTACGCATAACAATATAGCTAAAAACGTAACAATACATTTATAATCTACCTATATATTACAATCTATTTATATAATACTTCCTTATTGTTAAGAGCCCTAGACATTGCCTTCTGATTGTGCCAATAAGTACCTATGTTTGTACAATTCGCGAGTTTTGTTGGTACTGTCAGATCATTAATATATTGAGCAATTATAAAACTTAAAAAAATAAATTGACTTGAGACGCCTCGGTGATCTAGTGGTATGTGCACTCGCCTGCCAAGACTAAGGTCCCGAATTCAAATCCCAGGTCGCACGTTAAATTGTCTGTCGCTATGGCATCACGTGGCATAGTTAGTAGAAAAAAACAATGGTTTGATTCCAAGAAACTTGCGTACGAATGGACATCCGGTGTTAATTATATTTATCGAAATGAATCTTATCCTTTTGGTGAAATTAGTAATCGATTTTAATTAGGCTGTTATTAAATGTGTTCCGTCGCTAACAACGGTTTTGGTTTTGTCTATAAACATGGAAAGTAACTTTGCAAACCAAGGTACAAACTATGAGTTGTCAAAAAGTTTAGTCTCATTTTCATTCATTGAATTACCCGCAATGTATTGATTACCGTGGGAATTTTGGGATGAGAATTAGCCTTTGCTTTTATATTTGTGCTATTTTCAGTTGAGACTTGAAAATCTTACAGATTCTACAACACATTATTATTTTGAAACACTGCGTTTCACTTCAAAATCCCTACATATTAAAACAAAGTCCCCGTCCGCGTCTGTCTGTCTGTTCGCAATAAACTCAAATACTACTGCACAGATTTTGACGCGGTTTTTTTTATATATAGCGTGATTCAAGAGGAAGGTTTATATGTATAAAAATTCCCGAAATTCCCCCGGGAACGGGCACAACGCGGGGCATAGCTAGTACCTATGTTAATAAAATCTATGAAGCCAATACTCATAAAAAACAAAAGAAACCTCATGAATTGCCTAATCTATGAACAACATTAGGTTAATAACTAATTAAACATCATTAATTGCTTTATAATTGCAAACATTAATTAATTAATAACTAAATAATGGAATTACATCTTAATTGTGTTAAAAATTCTTTAGTTAATCAATGCTTATCTAGGTCTGCCTATGATAAAGATATCCGACAATTGGGTTAATTTACCTAATCAAAGCGTGAGATTTTAATCTTTTGAAATATCGTCAGATCTGTCTTTAAAGATAGTAGCTTTTATACTGATCGGAGATTGTTTAGCGATTTTGTTTTTGTTATTAATAATGTACTTCTACCCCCGAGGCACAAACGCGGATGTTATAAGTTTGCTATGTAGATGTTACGACTTAATTTTAAGCTGACGATTATCTGATCGAAAAAAAAAATTTCTATGAATGATCTATAATTAATATTTTGACAAGCCCGTTGGCACAGTGGCAGGGAGAGCGCTTACTGTGTCGGGGGTTGCGGGTTCGATTCCTGCCTGGAGTCAACAATAAGTGAAGACATATTGCTCAGTTGTTGGCGACGACGTCTGGGTGTCATTTATATAATTAAGTATTTGTGTATGTATATGTAGTAGTATTAGTTAGTTAGATTCCATATTACAAGCTAAGAGTTTTGTTTGGGTCTAATTAACCGTGAGTGAATTTGTCCGGGTATATTTATTACAAAGAGGCGTATAAACGGTCTAAAAATTCCATTTAAGTTAACCACTGACCTTTCAAACTAACTTTCTTTGTAGTTTTTATCACCTACGTTTATTCTATCAATGATCAACATTACCTACATAATGCAGTTTATTGTTCAAAAAGAATCTCCCACAATTCCGTTGGTACCTTTTTTGCTAAGTACAATTACACACAAAGTAGTTCTACATCTACTAAAGACTTCCACATAAACAATAACTGATAATTATATAATAACACATTTCCTAACTTTGTCTCTTCATTTCCTTTGATCCAATAAGAATGATATTTTCTAACACTTTTTCTTGTGATGTTACATGTTAATTATATTAATTGCGTTACAAAGTTTCCCTGTGTTATCGGGATATAGTCATTAGTATTACGCAGATAAAATATTCTTAAATAATCCCACTATTGGAATTCAAGTCCATTTTTCGAATCAGTGGTGTCTCCTTGTCCTTTAAGAGTCCTACAAACAACGCGACGCGGTGCAAAGTATAAAAGTCTTCTTCTTCTTCATCGAGTGGATGGTCAACCTGACCAATCCTGGTGTCAGAGTTATTGAGCCGGCAAAGGCCTCTGACATGGCTCATGTAACGACTACTATCCGTAGAAAGTAACCGGGACCGACTGCTTAACGTGCCCTCCGAAGCACGGAATCATCTTACTTTTCGGGCAATCAGGTGATTCAGCCTGCAATGCCCTAACCAAACTGAGGACAGTCTCACAAAGTGCTTTTTGTGAGATATCCCCACCGGGAATCGAACCCGGAACCTCCGGATCGCGAGCCGGGCGCTCAAGTCACAAGACCACGGAGGCTGTTAAAAGTATAAAAACTCGAGACAACGCTTTGTCACTTATGTTATGTTTTGACACAAGTACCATTAATTGATATTTACGCATCGCGTCGCTTGTAACATAAATAAATAAACAACATAAAACAATGGCTAACTACAAAGCCTGCAGGTGGCAGATCCAGAATTATTATAAAACGATTGTTTTTTTTATGACTAGGCGCGACTCTGGTAAGTATAGGTGTTAATTATGGAAATAGGTATACCTAATGGAAAATCTTTCATTAGGTTACTGGACTAATTCTATAGATAGTGTAAAAATAGCAAACAAACTTACTCATAAAATAAAGTTTACTTTTACATTTGTAACGGTATGACTTTCAAATACAGGAGAAGATTTCAAACACAGAGAAATACAGAGCCATTTTAATAGTCTCTTTCAAACTTTCACGATTTTCACGTATTATTAACGTACTAGCCGCGCCCCGCGGTGTTACCCGCGTTGTATCGGTTCCCGAGGGAATTTCGGGATAAAATGTATCCCATGTTTTATTCCGATGTTTAACCTATATTACTGTAAAGTTTCATTCAATCCGTTCAGTAGTTTTTGCGTGAAAAAGCAACAAATATACATCCATACATCCATCCATACATACATCCATCCTCACAAACTTTCGCATTTATAATATTAGTAGGATTAGTAGGATTACTACGGTTTTTTTCGCGGCTCAGAGTCCGCCGCGACCACGGGTGGTGCAATCCACTCGAAACGTTGCGAAATCAAAGTAAGTATTCTTACTTACTAAAACAACCTTCTGTGCCGCGAAGAAAACTGTAGTAACACATTTTTAAAACGTAACTCATGTAGGTAGAAGACCTTCAAAAACTGTTTAGATGATGCAGTCACTCTGGCCAAGTTCTGGGCTGGTTCAATTAAGTACCACTGACACAAAAAAGAACAAATAAATAAATATACCCGGACAAATTCACACACGGTTAATTGGACCCAAAGTAAGCTCTAAGCTTGTGTTATGGAATCTAATTAACTGGTACTACTACATATACATACACAAATATCTTATAAGAATATATAATTGACACTCAGACGTCGTCGCCAACAACTATGTCTGCACATATTGTTGACTCCGGGCGGGAATCGAACCCGCAACCCCCGACACAGTAAGCGCTCTCACTGCCACTGTGCCAACGGGCTTGTCAAATTTGAGTGTCATTCGTGGAACTACGGCCTTACATAGTGCAGAGCTGAGATTACATATGGGCCTTTTCTTAAACGCTTATTAAGCACATTAACTATCAAATGGTTTGTCCCTTTCCGACATACGCTATTTGCCAAAGAGCGAAAGAGACAAAACACTTTAAATCACTGTTTAAGTTAAATATCATTTATGAATAATAAGGTGGTTTAGAACAATAACAGACCTTAGTCGTTCACCTAAAAATTATTCTAATTTTTGCGAAACAATACACCTGATATGCGGAATTTGCCCTAATTTATAATATTTGATTAAACATGACTCATTTATAATATTTAATAAACATGATTAAACATGACTAGCTTTGACATCATGGGTGTGGACGCTTCTAGAAGTAGCTAACACCATTCCGAAGTGTTGCTGTATATTATGTCAATTATGTTGAAGATAACCTTTCGTAACATAACATAGGCCTTTGCCCTGCAGTGGGACAAGTAAGACTGAAAATAATAAATAAAAATAATAACCTTTCGTAATTAAAATAAATACTTTAGGGTAGGTCAATTACTTCAGATTCTTAAGGAATAAATGCGTGTAAGACTTAATTAATACACGTAAGTTAGAATCAAAGTGAGCTACTACTATTTCTACAAAGACATTATATCAAAATTATATATAAATCTAAAAGTTTACTCATTATAAAACAAGGCCTGTCTCCAGACCTGTCTGTCTGTATGTAATTAATTTTATCAAAAACTGATGAACGGCTTATGCGATTTAAAACAACACACAAAGTGATTCAAGAGAAAGGTTTACCACCTTTTCATGTCAAAATCCCCACAGGAACGGGTAGAACCGCGGGGCACTGCAAGTAATATTACATAATTATTGAATACTAGCAGCGCCCCGCGGTGTTACCCGCGTTGTGCCCGTTCCCGTGGGAATTCCGGGATAAAATGTATCGCATGTGTTATTCTGATGGATAACCTATATTACTGTAAAGTTTCATCCTAATCCGTTCAGTAGTTTTTGCGTGAAAGAGCAACAAACATACTTCTATACATCCATCCTCACAAACTTTCGCATCAATACATAGTATAAAACCAAGTCGCTATTTGTCTGTTTTTTTGTTTGTCTGTTTGTCTGTATGCTTAAATCTTTAAAATTACGCAACGGATTTTGATGCGGTTTTTTTTAAATAGGTAGAGTGATTCAAAAGGAAGGTTTTTATGTAAAAAAATTCCCGAAATTCCCACGGGAACGGGCACAACGCGGGTAAAACCGCGGGGCGCTGCTAGTTTATATTAGTAGGATTAGTAGGATAGTAGGAAGTAGGATGTCGAAGATCGACCAAAATACCGAGAAATTAATGAAACGAATTTCTCAACACCTCCAAACATTACATGTATAGGCTATTAAGCTAAGGCTTATAACATTATATAGGCTATACTAGGACTTATAGTAGAAGGCTATACTAGGCCTCAGGCAGCCACAGTTTCTGTAGCAGTTAATATGCAGATCAAGGCATACGGGGATATGAATGAATCATGTTCGTTATAAAAGCGACAGATCATACGTGAGAATCAGATGTAACGGTGATTCGGTTAGTGATTGTGCGTAAACATGTATTTAACTGTAAGTTCTTTATTTTCATATTATATTAATTTTTTCACTTAAATACAAAATTAATTCACAAAATCTTAAAAGCAAAAAATATATAAAACACACAAACTTAACAAATTATTTTTAATAATTTTTAAACATTTGTATCAATAACTTTACGGCGCGGCGTCGGGGCATGGGGAGGTTGACATCTATGTGTATATATAAAATAAAGTCGTGTTAGTTACATTATTTATAACTCGAGAACGGCTTTACCGATTTGGCTGAAAATTGGTAGGGAGGTAGCTTAGAACCAGGAGACGGATATAGGATATATTTATCCCGTATTTCCTACGAGAACGGGTGCGCTGTGGGTGAAACCGCAGGGCACAGCTAGTATAAAATAAATTTCCTGCATCTAAATTCATAACACATTGGGATTGACATGCCTTGCTTGAGTATAAAAGTCCCTAAATAATTATAGATATAAAAAAACGCAAAACCGTGTTATTTAGGCATTTAATAATACCTTTTTAATAACAACTTTTGATAACTTAAGAATTATTGGACTGTAGGTAAAATATACACTTTTGGATTCCTCTCAACCTCAAAAGTTAAATAGAAACTGTATTCTATTTGATGTGAATTATAT
This sequence comes from Cyclophora punctaria, assembly GCA_951394245.1. Lineage (NCBI taxonomy): Eukaryota > Metazoa > Arthropoda > Insecta > Lepidoptera > Geometridae > Cyclophora > Cyclophora punctaria. Next base: position 7,961,801 of record OX596184.1, read on the forward strand.
TTCTTAAACATATTAAGAGAAATACATCTTTATTACATATTTTTCAAATTATTATAAACAAATATTAATCCTTACGTAATTTTCACTCAACATTAGATTTGCCTTTATAGTTTAAACCTAATTATAAATTTCTGATATCTTTGAATATATCACCTACATAATAACCTCATTGAACAGGAAGTGATGATAGGCTACTTTTTATCCCGAAATTCCCACAGGAACGGTTAGATCACGAGTAAAACCGCCGGCACTGCTAGTTTACGATAAAACTAACCACAGATGAGATTACAGTTAAGTTAAAACGATAAACAAAGTGCTCTTGTGTGTAGATCTTTCGATTTGAAATTGAAAATAACAATTCAATTAAACATGTTAAAGATGCGAAGATAATTCAATTTGTTCAGTTTCGGTGAATTGGTAATCACTACTTGTTTTAAAGACCGGGTTCGACTGCTGGGTTCTAAACAAAATCACTACATAGTATAAAACAAAGTCGCTTTCCGGTGTCTGTCCCTATGTATGCTTAGATCTCCAAAACTACGCAACGAATTATGACGCGGTTTTTTTAATAGATAGAGATTAAAGAGGAAGGTTTATACGTATAAAAATTCCCGAAAATCCCACGGGAACGGGCACATAGCGAGTAAAACCGCGGGGCGCTGCTTGTAATAATAAATAATTCTGAAAACCCCATAGGTAATAAAAAAGCATTATTTCATAATCAAAGAATGGAAAAAACTTTAATATCGGAACAAATAATTCTTCCTTGCCACTAGTAGCATCCCGTTGTTTTACCTGCGTTATACCCCTTCCTGTGGAAATTAAGGGATAAAAAATAACCATAAACATTCCTCTTGCATGTAGCTATCTAATACAAAAAGAATTATTCGAATCGGATAGATAGTTCCCGAGATTAGCCCGACCATACAAACAAAATGAAAAATATTACCTCTATTAAAATAGTATAGACATAATTAATAGGCGTTTAAGACTAACTTCATATTATTGCTAATTCTTTGACTGCTTTTGACTTCACTTAATGTCATTTATATTAAACTGCAGACTAGCCAATAATAAGTATCTAATTCTAGAAAATTATAGGTTATAGTAATTTATTACTGTACCTTTTTTATTTAATTACCTATAATCATTTTATTAATAAACTAGCAGCGCCCCGCGGTTTTACCCGCGTTGTACCCGTTCCCGTAGGAATTTCGGGATGAAAAATAGCCTATAACCTTCCCGTTGAATGTGGCTATCTATTACAAAAAGAATTATTCAAATCGGTTCAGTAGTTTCTGAGATTAGCGCGTTTAAACAAACAAACAAACAAACAAAACAAACTCTTCAGCTTTATAATATTAGTATAGATAATAATAAGTGCGTTTTTAAACAATTTGAATAATCATTCGTTCAATTCGAGTGGGTCAGTGGCCAATCCTGGTGTCGGGAGTGTACATTATAATAGCTTATGCTTTTCACCTAAGACATTTATGAGACTAGTATACTATGAACGTAGTAACGTAGTCGTTACATGAGCCATGTCAGAGGCCTTTGGCGGCTCAATAACTCTGACACCAGGATTGGTCAGGTTGACCATCCACTCGATGAAGAAGAAGACTTTAAATTTTTTTCATTCGTCTGGGTGTCAATTATATATTATTATAAAGTGTTTGTATATGTAGTAGTATCAGTTAGTTAGATTCCATATTGTTATTATTATATTACAAGCTCAGAGCTTAGTTTGGGTCTAATTAACTGTGAGTGTATTTGTCCGTGCTATATTTATTTATTTAAATATACTTAAATATATATATTTTTTAAACTTATTAAGTTAACTTTTATATATTTTTATATTAATACGATTGAAACCCCGCCATATATTATTAAAAAATAGCCTCCCAATCTGGCATCGGATCCGATATAAAAAAATCAATACAAAATCAACAGTCTATCTAAAGATCAATGATTTATTGGGCGGCGTTTATTTTGTTATTGATTTTAATGAATGATAACACTATCTACTACTGAATTGTTAATATAATGACGTGATAACGGTTTGAAGTCACTTAAACTAATTTGCGCTTATAATTAAAGTACATACGTTAACAAAACACCGAATTGTAATCCACTTATGGAAATTAATTTAGACATTGATAAAAAATTAAATAAATTATAGAATTGATTGAACGAAAAAGCATTATAGAATTATAGAATATAGATACAACAAGACTGAGACCTCAAAACATGCTTGTGATTCCCTACCCCCCGAACCAGTGGGAATTACAAATTACAAATTCTTTTTTTTTATGTTTGGCAATACTACCTAGGTAAAGGCATATGTATACTAATATTACAAAGAGGTTTTTAATAGATAGCCACATTCAACGGGAAGGTTATAGGCTATTTTTCATCCCGAAATTCCCACGGGAACAGGCACAACGCGGGTAAAACAGTGAGGCGCTGCTAGTACCATATAAAGGCAATAACATATGGACTCAAACGATATGTAATACACTGAGGTAAATTACGACGTAAGATAATACATTTAGGTTTCCTTAGTACTTCAGTACTTTGAAACCCTATCAAGCGATCTGGCTATCCGTCCCGATAACAATGAAATTATATACTTACCAAAAAATTAATTGCGGTTGATATCTACGTAAGGTATTTACTAGATAATTGACAGTTATTAGATCATCCGCCATTTTTTGTCTTTATTAATACTACTAAGTAACGCCTAGTCGGTCTAGTGGCCAGTGCAGTCCCCTGCCAAGGCTGAGATCTTGGGTTCAATTCCCAGGTAGAGCAAAAACCTGTTACCAACTTTCCAAACATGGCTCGAGTTTGAGATCACCAATTCGCATTAAGCAAGCGTGGTGATTACGTCTAATCCTCCTCACTGTACTGATATGAGAGGCCTTTGCCCAGCAGTGGGACAGGGTACTTACTTGCTTACTTTCATCCACAGCAAATATTCCTACTATCATGCGCAGTCATTTTGACTTGCGGTCAAAGGGTGACCGACTCGAATGACTTACTCGACGGACAACGCAGGAGTCAGGGCGGGTACGGGCTATGGAGACCGGGCTACGGCAACGGGTATAATAACTACGGCGGGTACACCAACGGGTACGGGTCGGGGTATTACCCTGGACAAGGATATCAGAGCGGTTATGGAGGTAATGTTGTTTTCTTTGTTGAATTATGTGTGTGTGAAGTCCTACATGATTTTATTATCCATACGTATAGTATAATATAAAAGAAAGTCATGTTGGTTACACCATTTATAACTGAAGAACGGCTGGACCGATTTTAATGATTCTTATTTTAATTTATTCATTTTGGTCAGGATTAGGATAATATGTAATAAAAGTCACCAAATTCCCACGGGAACGGGTACGCTGTGGGTGAAACCGCACAGCACAGCTAGTATTTATATGAAAATCATTTTTCATTAGGTACCGGCGGCTTTCCTAACTACGGGAATTACGGGAATTATGGCAGCGGTCCCGGCTACAACAACTATGGAGGAGGTAAATACCTTTTACAAGCCTTTATGACAAGTAACCTATACTCTATTTTTTCTTACATGTCCCAAAATGGGGACCAATGTCAATTTTCCAGCCGAAAACTATGTACTACTCCTGCAGAGGAAGAAGAGGTTTAGAGTTAGGGTAAGAATTAAATAAAATATCTAAACTTTTTTCCTCTTCAGGAGCAATCGTCTTCGGCTGAAAAATTGACGACATTGGTTCATGGTCAAGTAAGAAAAAATAGAGTTTAGAATATAGATAGTGCAACCCATTAAAATATAATATACCTATACGTTTAATGGTTCGATTAGTCTTACGTTGCCACTTGTTGTAATTTACCGTGTTTATTTTACCTTGGTAGACTTAGAAGTCTGCAATCGTACCCAACTTTAGGTGGGTCATAAAAATTCACCTTCATTTTTTGTGCTTGCATATAGTTTTTAAACTTACCTAAGAGCTGGACTCTTATCGATAGAGTTCTTTCCATTTTTCTCTTTCTCCTGCCTATACACATAAATACCTACTGATTTCATTGCAAAATATACGCTGCATTATTTCAAAACAAAGACTAAAATTAGAACTACAGTTTAATAACATGAGTATAATGGTAACCGCTCCATTCCTAAACGCTATATAACTAAATCACTATTATAGAGTTTTGTCTCTTTTGCTCTTAAAAAATAACGTATGTCAGAAAGGGACAAACCAATTGATAGAATGCTGTTAATAAGCGGTATTTTAAGAGGCTCTAATTCACTAAAAAAACATTCATAGACTTAGCAAAACATTCGATAATAATTCTAGTCTTTGTTTCGCCTTTTAGATCAAAATTTAATGTAAAATTATCTCTCAGGGGTATTGGAGCAATTCTTCTCGGAGCTGTTGGGCATATCAGATGACGTCGGTTTGTGGAACCAACATGTTCTTAAAAACTAATAAAAGCTATTTGAATGATGCTCTACATAAATATTTGTCTAATAGTCGGTGCTTATTCATAGCCGCTTATTAACAGTATTTAATTATCAAATGGTTTGTCCCTCTCCGTCACACGCTGTTTTTTCCGAAGAGCAAAAGAGACAAAACACTTTATAAAAGTGTTTTAGTTAAACAGCGATTAACAGTACTACGAGTAGGTTAAAGAAAATATGCTAAACTTTACAGTTTTTTAAACATTTCAACCCATATCGCTAAGATACTTAATATCATGTACCTATAATCTATTTTTTTTTGGATTGGCACAAAATGTGGATAAATGTCGTCAATTTTCCAGCCGAAGACGATTGCTTCTGAAGAGGAAAAAGGTTTAGAGATAGGGTAAGAATGAAATAAAATCACTAAACCTTTTTCCTCTTCAGGAGCAATCGTCTTCGGCTGGAAAATTGACGACATTGGTCCACATTTTGTGCCAATCCAAAAAAAATAGAGCGTTAAGCGTGCGCACGCCGCGGTTTCATACAAAAGTGAACCGTCGCGAGCGCCCGCGGCGTGTGGCTTCATACAAAATTGAACCGTGTCGCGTGCGGTGTCATACAAAATTGAACCGTCGCGTGCGCCCGCCGCGTGCGCACGCTTAACGCAGTGTTGACCCTTACTGTTTGTTTGTACTGATTGTTCGGTAATACTATTGCATTTGTAGACCTAAGTATTTTACATTGTAGTCAATAGGGAGAGTTACTATAACTTTAAACCAATACTTTGCTTAAATAATGGTAGAGTGACCCGTGCCACTCTTTTTACCAGCGTATACTAGGGATAACGCTTTTACACACAACAAGTTGCAAATTAAAATATCAGTCACAATAACAATAATCAAAAATATAAATACGTAAATCTTTTCATTTCCAACATCTACCTTCGACGCCCATAACTTCATTTTAATATCGGTGACAGCGCGGGAATCGAACCCACGCATTCAATTTGTCAACAAAACCTTCGAATTTTCCTTACAAAAGTGAATAATTAAAAGTAATAAAAAGGCCAGATTGCCCTTTGTCCTAACTTCCGGACATTGTATGGATATAAAGTCCTTGACAACGGACATTGATCTCGTTATAACATTGTAATCTAATTAGAATATTACAATTGTAATATTTATTTGTAGTGCGTATTTATTGTGAGCTTCGAATTGTGAGTATTGAATACCTTTCTGACAAGCCCGTTGGCACAGTGGCAGTGAGAGCGCTTACTGCGTCGGGGGTTGCGGGTTCGATTCCCGCCCGGAGTCAACAATATGTAAAGACATAGTTGTTGGCGACGACTTCTGTCAATTATGTATTCTCACAAAATATTTGTGTATGTATATGTAGTAGTATCAGTTAGTTGGATTCCACATTACAAGCTTAGAGCTTAGTGTGGGTCTAATTATGCTTGAGTGAATTTTTCCGGGTATAGATAATATTTTGCTCTATGCTATCAATGCTTAAGTACTACTTATGTTAGTCTGTAACGTCCCACTGCAGGGAAAGGGCATTTACGCTCACTGAAGATTTCAGTACAGTGAGGAGGATTAGGCGTAATCACCACGCTTGCTTTTTACTTTAGGGTGGGTTATTTGAAACAGTTTGTTATCGTAATATACGAACGTTAAAAAGTTCACTACTACGTACGCTTTTAAATAAGTCTCTGTTAAAAAAAAGAGTTGTTTCATAAAATGACAGTATGTTAACAGTAGAGTCATGATTTTTCATTATCTTAAGTCGGTTCAGATTAACATTTTGTTAACGGTTACTGGCGCGTAAGCGTAAGCTGAAGCCATCCTAATTATTTGTTTAATCACGTATAGCAGTATGGTTTATCACTCTTATTTGTGAATCTACTTAATTTTATAGTATTAAAGGTGGATTAAGTCATTAAGATAACTTTGAAAAACATTTTAAATCTCAAAAATGTTAATACACCCGGATTCATATGATAGGAATGGATTTTTGAAATCAAAGTCCAGTTCTAGAATTAAAGGTGTAAGACACCTATATAGTTTTCTAATAAAACAATGTTAGTAACCTAATCTATACTAATATTATAAAGAGGTACAATTTGTTTGTTTGTTTGTTTGTATGTTCGAGGTAATCTCATTAATTATCAGTCCGATTTGAATAATTCTTTTTGTAATATATAGCCACATTCAATGGGAAGGTTATATAGGCTATTTTTCATCCCAAAATTCCCACGGGAACAGGCATAACGCGGGTAAAACCACGGGTAAAACCGCGGGGCGCTGCTAGTTAAGCTATAAGGTCAAAACAAGAGAAAAATTTAATCAAATCCTATTACGATGAAAATTCAATATTAGTTCATTCATAAAGATCTTCGATCAACAATAGACAACTAGATGTCGGGTCACGTACAAAATCAAAGCTAAAAACTGTCCGGTTTGACAGCTTATTTTGTTTACTACCAACCTGACAAAAAAGTTTTAAAACAGTTCGTTCTTTTTGAAGAACTACAGATGGAATGGAGTCGTGTTGAACACTTAAATAATTTGTAATATGCACATAAAAGTTTACTTAAAATTATTTATGTTTTGGGCTATCTATGTTTGATATTATACATACTTGTTTTTTTGCTAGTGTTCTGTTGTGTTTGTGTATGTTTTGGCCAAGGTGTCTATCGCTGGATGTCAAAAATAAAAATATACTTAAATTCCACATCTTTATATTAAACTTTATATCTTTATAACAAATAAATTATTACTACAATATATATAATTCTATAATAAATTAATTATATATAATAAATTATTACTACAAATCTACTCCATGGATTTGCTGTTCTGTTTCACAAAATTTTGCGCCAACGTTGGCCAAACATTTGTATCGGTGACTTCAAAACAGTATTTTTTTTCAAAATTTGATATTATTTATTAGTTAGCTTAAAATATAACTTATTCTACATGTACTTATCGAAAGTAAGACACTCCGGCCGTTGAATTGTTTTTCCGGCCATTATTTTTGCAACTTTTAAATAAACATTGCGGCATTGTGTTGTGTTGTGACACGTGTTTACATTGGCTGTGGTTCGAGGGCACTAAATATAAGATCGGCTCACTTTTCAAATGAGCCGATAAGCACCTGGCCGTATGATTTGCGCCGACCCGACATCTAGTTGTCTATTGTTGATCGAAGATAAAGATGCTTGGATGCCAGACACACATTTAGCATGACATGTTTTCAATTCGCTTTGTAATTTTTATAATTATTACATTATATTAGTAATTTCTAAACCGATTTTAAAATATACAAGTACCAGTTTTTTTAATTATTTTCAAACAGATGTCAATTATCATTTTAAGAACTTTAAAGCCAGTTTTAGACAAGGGCCCGAAACGTCAAATTAGACTTAAAAAGGAAGCAAAATGTACCAAAATTCATATCCTACTAATATTACAAATGCGAAAGTTTACGAGGATGTATGTATGTACTTATGTATGTATGTTACTCTATCACTAAAAAACTACTGGACGAATTTGAATAAAACTTTACAGTAATATAGGTTATACACCAGAATAACACATTTTATCCCGAAATTCCCGCGGGAACGGGTACAACGCGGGGGAAACCACGGGGCACGGCTAGTTATTTATATGTTTCTTTTCTTTTCAGGCTACCGACCTCCTTTCAGACCTAACTACGACTATCGTCCCGGATACCAAAACAACTATGACAGCTACAGACCCGGATACAACCAATACAGACCCGGTTATAACCAATACAGGCCCGGATATGACAGGCCTTACCCGAGCAACAATTATTATGGCGGTTATGGAGATGGCTATGACAATTTCAGGATTTTGGGCAGAAAAGTGGGTGACACCAAGAAAAGTGACGACTCTGCATTGAAGTTGTAAACTTAAAAGAAAGAATCTTTGTAATCGTATGTTCAGTATTAAGCTTTTTTGTTTATAAATTATATTATTTTTCTGTACTAATAATTTTGTTTTATTTTTTTAACTGAGAGCACAGTAGGTAAAAATAGTTGTAATTGCAGGACGCATATTGGTAAAAAATATGCACTAAGAAATATGTTTGTTAGAAGTATGTTTTACATCAATATAGTTTTTCGACATTCTTCACGGTAAACAACCATTATACCATCTACTGTAAGCCCTATGTAAAGTACAGAACATTCAAACTTAAGCTTTAAGCTTTACTGAGGACAGTAAAAATTAAGGGATAAATTCTTAAATTATATGAATAAAACAATTATTTCGTATTTAAATAACTTTAATTAATTAATCCATAACAATAAAATAATTCATGCAAGAAAATCAAATTTAAACACAAATAAATTATAATTATAATAGTAACTGTTATATTAGTTAATGCTACACTAGCGCCACTGAATACAATTTAAGTTGGCCAATCAAAGTGCTTCAAATCGTTTCAAGCGCTGTGATTGGGTAATTCCGGTCCCGCCCCCATGAGTTCGTGACTGAGCTAAAACAGTAGAGCGCTAGTTTAAAATACCCAAATAAAATAATTACTTCTGGTTAACTTTTCATCCGAAAGTATCCTGTACGTACAAGAATCGTAGCTTCATTGAACAAGCGTTCTTAAGAGCCACTAAACCAATCAGAAGTCATAGAGTTAAAGAAGGAAGCCGCGCCAGATCGGGCATTGGCAAAGTTGATAGGCAGAGATGCGGTCATTAGATCACTGATTTCTGACTTAGACCGTCCTGGACTGGCTTGAGTTGGTTTCTTCTTAGTCTGTCGACAAAAAGTAAAGTATTAGATTATAATGCCCCATTGCAGGACAAAGACCCCTACAGTGTAGAGGTCAGTGAGTGTAGTATAGAGTGTAGAGACCTATGTCGCCTAAGACCTATGTCGCCGGACGGGTAAACTCTAATTATTCAGAAAAGGAGACCAGACATGTATCTTCATGTAGGTTCTGGTTATAAAAATGGAAAAAAAAGTTTTGTTTGATAACTGTATATGAAACAGGGAAAAAAAATCCATATTCATAACTGGTTATGAAATCTTGGTTATGAACGTGGATGAAGCCGCGTAGCCTGGTGTCGGAGTTTTAGACCGACTCAAGATCTCCAATTTAAGTTATTTTGTTGGAGTATCTAACGATTGAAATTACTTGGACGGACTAATATCCCATTGCAGGATCTCTACACTCACAGAAGTACAGACACATTAATCATAACTTATTTTACTCATTAAGAAAAAAAATTAAACCGATTCAGCTCAGCTCATTCAATTATTTAGTAAAATTAATACATAAAATGGAACACTTATTATTTAAATTATTAAATCAACATTAAAAAAATTATGCTAAATCTACTTAAAAAACCAAAAACTGTCCTCACATTCATTTTAATATCTTGATATTCCTGATATTATTCAATTAAAAACAAGAACATGCTCAATAAAAAGTCAGTCTACGAATATTATACATGCAAAAGTTTGTAATCGTTTAACGAAAATCGGTTAAGGTAAAGTCGATTTACCAATTTTCTTTATTTAACGCCAAAACGGCTTTCGATAAAATAAAAAGTTTGGATGGAATAAGTCACACAATTTTTAAAAATGATGCAATTTTGACGTTTTGCAAAATATTAACACAATTTATTAGTATGTTGTATCTCAAACGCACACAGTAATCATACCTATTCGCTCATAGAATGAAGGTGCCATCAATCTGTTGCATATATTTTTTAAATTAAAAAGCGCTCTTGTTAATGCTGACTCATACCAACACTTAAGTATGTGGACACGCCAAATATATCTTCTATCTTTTATCTCTTTTCTTCATAGAGAGAGAGAGAGAGAAAGAGAGTCTTAATTGCATAGAAAAACAAAAATACAATTTTCGTCTTGGCGTTTATCGCTTAGGAGTATAAATAAAAACCTTTATACTAATCCACTTCAAAAACATATGTTTGTATACCGATATAAGGCATTATATCAACATCACTACAGACCTTTTTACAGTCCGTATTTTTACAACAGCCTCTAACTTCAAATTACAGTAACACATAAATTTTTCGGCCTCTAACAAAAAACAATATCTAAAATTCCAATTTTAAATAAACATGCATTACATACCGGTTTATCCTGCTTCTTAATAACGGGAACAGCGACTGGCAGAAGGGAGAACCACATAGAGTCCCCAGAGGCCAGTATAGAGGCCGCTTTGTCACCACTACCACCGGATTGAACCGGTTTAGAGCCGATTATACCGGTTAATTGACCGTGGTGCAGGATAAGACTGCCTAGTAGAGTCTAAAAAAGGTTAAAAGGTATTTTTTGTTAATTTATAATTATATAATGAAGAGTTTATTATCCATTTGTTTGAACTGTTTAATATCTGAAACTATTCGGATACCTACGAATAATTATTTTTGGATGAAATAGCCACACATGGTTAAAACATATTTTTAGGTCGAAATCCTCCATAGGCTGCTGCTAATAATAACTTAATAGGAAGTAAGTTAAATTTCGATGAAAATCGAAAGGCATCGAGCTTATTGTTTACTGTAAATAATGCAGGTCAATCCGCGAGGAAAAGCTAGTTAAAAATAGAAATCAAAAGATTTCCTATACGTATTTATGCTACGGCCATTTATACTAAAATGTATTAGTTTTTGTTTTGTTATTACGTAACGAATACACACCTGCACTCTTTGCACACTCCTCTTCAAATTAGTTTGTATATACGGATAGAACACATCATAGTCAAACGGATCAATCTTCTGCCTTATCAACTCGCACAACTCTTGAGACATATCCATATATTTCTTACTCTCTCTAGGCACTAACAACAACGTCAAATGTCGAACATCCATCAACAGTTGAAGCGCGCATCTCTGTAATATATCTGCCTCGTTCTCTCTTATAACTTTATCGTAGTGTGCGAGTGTCATAGCAGTAACCTTTTCGATGAAAATCGTGTGTATTTCTGTTGGTAATGTGTGGGGTACTACTTCGTCTAATATACGGCTTGTAGCGTAGAGGTATTCTTGTAGTTTTAATGAGGGTCCGGCTGGTACTTTGATTGTTGATTCTATCGAGTTCCCTTCGTCGTCTTTTTCGACTATTTTTATTACGTCCCATTGCTGGAATTTAAAACGTCCATTTTTATCAATGTATGACAAAAAAATATATCTTGTAAAGTGTTAAATCGTACTACGGGACAAGAGCCTCTCAGTCACTGAAAATATCAATAAAGTGAGTTAGATTAGATCCCACTTTCTGTTTGTGCTACTGGCGATGACCTGAGATTTGAGTTGTATTTGAAAGGAAATTAGAAACATGCTTCGCTTGATCTGGGAATTGAACCCGCGAGTCCCACACTTGACTTAGGCTACACTTACTTTTTTATGGTAGAAATATAATTTAATTAACATTCCCCTTAGAACATACTAAAAGTTGACTTACCATCATCAAATAATCGACATTGGCTTCCAGTGTAAACGTTTGTGGCAAATGTTTGGTCAAATGTTCTACTTTGACCATCGCTACATCCACCCACTTTGACCAGCAGTAAAGCCAATTAATTTTCAACACATCACACGTACTGTCCCAAGATTTCAATGCTTTTTCTTCAACGTTCAATATGTTTTCGGGAATATAGCACTTGCGTAGGTTGGGCATAAGTTTGGTAATCGCTTGTATGAATCTGGCGGTGTAGATAGCAGTTGTTTTTTGCTGTAATTCCGTTGATTGGAGGGTTGGCTCTTCGAAGCAGGCTTTGATGTAGTTTATTATACTGAAATTGAAAAGTAAGGTTAACTAAAAAGGTCCCGTCCGAAGAATTCCATCAGAAGTACATATGCTACTAGAATTTTGGGATGAATCGCTAAACAGATTTTTAATAAATACTTGATATTCAAGTGTGTTAGTCCATCTGTCCTTTCTTATATGTTTGTTTTAGGTAATCTCGAAAACTGACAGACCGATTCTGAGTAGATTTTCCTTGGCAGATAACTAAGTTAAAAGGAGTAACATAGTCAACTTTACCGCGAGAAAAATAAACGAAAAATAAATCATAATAATCACTATTTCAATATTTAATTACCTCTCTATATGCCTATCTGAAATATCTCTCAAATAAACTTCAATCTCATCTCTATCGCAATACATTTGATCGCTATCTTCGTCTTCATCGTAAGAGAAGAGTAATTTGGAAGTATTCTTCTTTTCCGGATAGAGATAGATTTTCAAATCTTCTAGAAGTTTCTGCAACTCACTGTCTAGTGTCTGACAGAGTTTTTCGAGTGTCGGTGTGTAGCCGCGGTCTTGTCGAGCCATTCCTGTAAAGTTGAATAAAGGGCCTGTTAGATATATACTCCCGGACAAATTCACAAACCGTTAATTAGACTTAAACTCTGACATGCCAACAGGCTTGCGTAAACAAAGCTACACAGATCCCTCTGCAAGGCTAATGCTGACTGAAGATATCAGTACTGTGGAGATTAATTTAGTTACAATACTGGATGTTAATAAATAGGGATAGGTAAATAGATCTTTGCATGGGATTCATCGAAGAGCTCAGCCCTTTTTATGATGATGATGGCATCAAACAAACAGATTTTGATGAATTTTGTTTCAAAACTAAAATGATAAAAAACACACTGCCATTAAGCTGCTTCAAAATGAAAGTATAATCTAATTTTCAAACCAAAATTCACAAAAATCATAAAATTTACTATTCAGATACTGATGAGCTTTCGGACAGATAACAAATTAGAGTTACTTTTACATAATTTACAACCTGCATTATCACTGCACAAGGTCTCTTTGCATCCTATCCATATATCTCTGTCCCTCTCTATAAATATATTGTATAAATATATTGTCTAACTACATGAAATAAAACATACTAACCTTTCATCAGACAATTCATAACTTTGACCACTTCGCTTCTACTCTCAATGACAGTTTCTCCTATCAAATCCTTCCACACAAACCAATTGATATCTGCCTCCTTCTCCAACTCAGGCTCCATAGAGACCTTTGTCAAATCAACCAGGATCTGAGTCTTGAACTCGTCGTATAACTTGACCCATCGATTGGTAATAACCTCTTTGACGCGAGAGGTCAACAAAGGCTGGTAGTAATGACACCAAACATGCACCTCTGGGATGTTTAGGGACTGACATATTGATGACCAGTTTTCAGGAGTTTCTGAAAATAAATTGAGATTATGTATATACTTTTTTTAAATTGAGATTAGATTTGGAAGGACAAAACGTGTTGTTAATTTCAATTTGTGACCTAATTTAGGTCTTCTCACTATTATATTTTACTGATTTCTCAAGTTTAACCGAACGCAAAACATTTTGAATTGAAGCTACGTTTACTTTCATATTTTATCTGAAGTTTAAGCTGCTTTTCAGGTAACAGAAGACTTCCGTGAGTCTTTCGATTCAATTGAAAATAATTTTATCAGTTCCATTAATAAAACTATGGGCATATATTTTCCCAATAAAAGGAAAGCATAGAATGATGGTTTCATTCTAATCTAACCATCTAAGAAAAAAATACCTACAGAATGAATTCTCTTTGGTTGTAAATTGGGCCTTCTTAGGTTAGATTTTAAACGTACGTACCGCTTCACTTCTGGCCCTTGGGAATAACACTTTTGACATTTCTAACTATAAAATACATAATTAAAGCAATCGATCATACCGTGGGCGTGCCACTAGTGTTATCATCTTATTCATCTTTGTCAACTGCTATTTACTAAGATAACAAAAATTAAAAAATAGTAACACTGTTTGTTGTCTCTTTCGCGCCAAAACAAACTAAAAAGGTATGAAAGAAAAGCACATTTTTTGTGTATATTCTGGAATTCCTGTATAAGTAGATACTTAATTAGTAATCTAACTATTCAGCTTTTTTATTATAAACTAGCAGCGCCCCGCGGTTTTACCCGCGTTGTGCCCGTTCCCGTGGGAATTTCGGGATTTTTTAATACTTATAAACCTTCCTCTTGAATCACTCTATCTATTAAAAAAACTACATCAAAATCCGTTGCGTAGTTTTAAAGATCTAAGCATACATAAGGACAGACAGACAGCGGAAAGCGAATTTTCTTTATACTATGTAGTGACGATGAAGAATTTTTTTTAAAAACTACATCACGAGTAAACCCACTAAAGACAGCTAGTATAGATTAATATGATAATCTCTTATTTCATGTTAATAGGATTATACCAAACATTGTAAAGATTAGCACTTTTAACTGGAAAAATGATAGTGAATTTGATTATATTGCGGATTATGATTATATGGATTATCTAGGTGTAATTTAATAACTATTATTCATTTTTAATAATCCATAATGGTTGTTCGCTTATTGGATTAGGCGATGTGTGTACATTACATTACATTTAAAGATATTTAAATCGAATACCCAATTATTTTCGGTGGTACAAAACTAGCGGGTTTAAAGTGACGTCATAATATGACGTCACTTTAAACCCGCTAGTTTTGTACCAAAGCAGCCAAATTATAAAACTCCTCTTATATATTATATAAGAGGAGTTTTATAATTTGGCTGCTTTTTGTGTTACGTAGTGTAACCGGATTCAAAAAATGTTTGTGTTGTTTATGATATAACAGTGTCTCAATTAAGTTTCGTATTATATTTTAAAAGTTCGTTGAAGTTCTCATTTTGTTTTTAACTGTTACTAGCTGTGCCCTGCGGTTTCACCTTATTTTTTTTCCTCACTGCTTACCGTTTAAACCTTCCCTGGACTTTCATGAATATTTCAAGACCAAAATTAGCCAAATCGGTTCAGCCGTTCTCGAGTTTTAAGCAGACTAACGAACAGCAATTAATTTTTATTTATATAGATAGATTTATATAGTACTTACAGCGCAGCGACGCGTGTATAAGCGTTGAACCCGTTCCCGTGGGAATTCCGGGATTAAATATTATAACCTTCTACTGAAATGAGGCTACACCATACAAATATAACTATTGAATTCTTCTATGACCATGGGTCCTGTCCGAAACGTCAGACAAAAAATTTAAAAACGAATTCTATCCGTAAACGTATTTTCAATTCAAAATGTATAATGTTCGCCTAAATCTAGCAAAGCGGTACGATTAAAAATAGTGGAAGAAACTCACCAATCTTAAAAGCCTCTTCTCTGATCTCGTGAAGCACTTTGACTCTATTAACGTTTTGCAGTAATATCTGAACTGTCTGCTCGATGTGATGTTTCACCCACTTGTTCCAGTTGTGAACTGAATTCGTGATGTCATCTTTGGCTAGAGGCTCCGGGTCGGTGTTTGTTGATAATCTGAAATAGGGGATAAGTTGTTATCCCGTGGGAATTTCGAGATTTTTATTACTTATTTTCGTGTATGAAAACCTTGTCCTGACAATAAGGAACATATAAAAAAATAATCATCCAATTTGGTGCCGTCGTTCTGAAGTTATGCGCATTTTTCGGCGATTCACACTTTTATTATGAAATGTAACTCACTGATACTACTAGGTACATATACATACACAATAACAGTAATATAACGCTGTGGGTATATGGATTATTTCATAGTGGATCTAGAAATAGATCCAAAAATAGTTTAGGCAGGTTTCAGAGTTTCCGTTTAAGAGTCTTTCAATAAAATCTCCTCAATCTAAACTATTATAAAGAGTTCATGTTTCTAAGGGCTCAGAAACTACCAATCCGATTTGAATAATTCTCTTTGTAATGGATAGCCACATCCAACGGGAAGGTCATAAGCAACTTTTCATCCCAAAATTCCCACTGGAACGGGCACAACAGGGGTAAAACCGCGGGCCGCTGCTTGTGATTTAGAAAGACGTGAAATACAGGAACTAAAAAACTAATTATACCAACACATGTTAAAGTAAAAGTAAAGTTGAATTTTATCTATACTAATATTATAAAGCTGAAGAGTTTGTTTTGTTTGTTTGTTTGTTTGTTTGTTTGTTTGTTTGTTTGTTTAAACGCGCTAATCTCAGAAACTACTGAACCGATTTGAATAATTCTTTTTGTAATAGATAGCCACATTCAACGGGAAGGTTATAGGCTATTTTTCATCCCGAAATTCCTACGGGAACGGGTACAACGCGGGTAAAACCGCGGGGCGCTGCTAGTGATTGATATTTAGCAAACCCTGGGGCGCTGCTAGTTAATTAATTTAATTGGTTGTATTGTTTTTAAGCTCATTTTTAAGATGCAAAATAAAATAACCTTTATGTATTACAGATTAAAGTATATCAATAAATTAAGGTATAAATTACTAATTATCTTTGAAACTAAAGGCTTAATTGATTATTCAAAATTGACCCCGCCCTATTCGAATTAATCATTTATTTGACCAATCATAGAGCGATAATTTTAGTCTTTAAATGTTACTTTAATCTTAATGAAGGGATTAATTTTATCTGAATTGTAATCAATGGGTTGTGTTATTGGGTGTCACATTTTATTTTCGGTTTCCTCCTTAATTTAAATAGGCCAATAGCGATAACCCGTGATGAAATAAAGGACATTTTTAACCGACTTCCACTTCTTAGAGTAGGATTTCACTTTGTGCTAATCCTAAATTATAAATGCGAAAGTTGTGAGGTGAATGTATGTATGTTTGTTACTCTTTCACGACAAAACTACTGGACGGATTTGGATGAAACTTTACAGTAATATAGGTTATACACCAGAATACCACATAGGATACATTTTATCCTGAAATTCCCGTGGGAACGGGTACAACGCGGGTAACATAGTGGGGCGCGGCTAGTTTTTGTATATTTGTAAAATATCTACGTCGTTAATGAACAGATTTTCAAAATGTTTTCGTTTCAATGTTAGACGTACGTTTATTAAGCCAATTTTAACCAAACTTCATTACTATACTAGTTTTTAGGTTTAGCTCAGATAGCAAATCTATCACTATCTGTCGCTCATTAAAGCATAGCAAGAGGCCGAGTTGCAAGTTACTGAAATAATCTATGAGCTAACACTGTTTAGTCAAAGTACACCACGAACGCTACCAGTGAAATGAAGCTGTTACGCACGTACTCAAAGACGTCAAATGCTTCCACAGTAGAGATTTAACGAGTAATTTTGACATGTATGTATGAACAATTACGTCAACTAGTTAAGTATTAATTGAAACGTACGTTAATGTCATTTGTTAATTTGACAACGCAGGCTCTAAACAGTAGCCTCCGTCGTACGTAAGTTCCCGTTTAACCCCTCGTATGCCGGAACGCGGATCCAAGCCAGACACAATTGATTTTCTATTGTGTTTCTAATGCCGGCATACAAAAGGTTAAACAAATAATAACTAGTTAAGTGTCGATTAAATGGACGTCTCTGAGTGCGGTAATACATTACATTACCTGTAATTCGATATGACTGGTGGTAGCAGCCTCATAGCAACCGGGTCACTGAACTTGACCAGTTCAACTAATGGCTGGGAGTCTTTCCTGAACAAATCGTTGAGTTTCGCCAACACTGCCCCTCCATTGTTTACTAAATAAGAAAAAGGTAAAAAAAATAAGATTGTTGAGGGTTGATTCTTGTGTGAGGTGTTAATAATATAAAATAGTGCAAGTTTTGCTGATATCCAATAATAATATCTCATGTACGATTTCACATGTTACGGTTTCACATCTAAACCACTAAACTGATTTTGATGATATTCGCTATTTTTTATTACAAAATACGAAATGGATCCAACTCTGGTGGTAATATATTTTTAATGTGATAAAGTCTTTGTTAATGTCCTTCCTAAAGTTTGTTTGTATATACGAACTAATCTCGGGAATTACCAGTCCGATTTGGATAATTCTTTTTGTTATAGATAGCCACATTCAACGGGACGGCTATGAGCTACTTTTCATCCCAAAATTCCCATGGGATCGGGCAAAACGTGAGTAAAACCGCGGGGCGTTGCTGGTAAATAATACAATTCTCACCAACGAAACATGAATACACTAGAACCACAGTTTTAAGCACAATCTTCACTCCATTAACTATCTTCTCTTTAATGGCCGCTTTGACATCTCCTTTCAAGATGGACGGCAGGTCGAAATGTAGGGTCGAAGTTAGGCTCTTGTTACTGTGCAAGTCTATTAGAGTTTTTAGGAGTTTCACCATCGTTTGTGAATCTAGTAGGTATAGACTGACTAAGCATGAACAGGCCACCTGGAAAAGAAAATTGACATGTCAACTAATATGTAAAACAGTCGCAAGTTGTGTAAGTTATATATAAATCGTCTATAAGACAAAGAAAATTCAAATAAAATGTTATCAATTTGTAAATGGAAGCACTTAATGTCAGGGGTTGAGGGTTCAATTCTCGCCAATATATACTCAACGGTATGTGCAGTTATTGTAGTAACAGAGTATATATAATATAGCACACACATAGTTTATTACCATAATTATATAGCCTATATATTTATTTAACTCACCTCAACACTAATATCAACATCTTTAAGTTTCTCCGTACAAACATCAATGATCGTCTGATTGAAATTCGAAATGGAACTCCAATGTTGTTGGATCAGTCGTTGCAAGGATTGCATTTCCGGCTTCACGTTACTGCCGCCTATTTGAAGTTGGAGGCCTAAAATAAAGGTACAATATAATTTGCAGTGTTCAGTACATTATATGGAAAGTACATTAAAGTAAAAAGTAAAGTGAAGTATTAACCTCTATTGTCCCACCGCTGGGCAAAGGTCTCTCATCTCACAGGAGATAACAGTAAAACGAAAGTTTTGTTGAATGGATATTTTCTAACTCTTATATGCAAATTTACTAATTTAATGGCACATACAACCAAGTGTGGAAAAAGAAACTGACACTTAAGTAGAACTACTGAGCAGATTTTGATTAAGTTTGGTACTAAGATATGCTACTTTTCTATCTTGAATTTCTCTAGGGAATGGGTACACAGTGGGTAAAGATGCAGACAAATAGTAAAGGTTATAATAATTAAATGAACATAACCTACCAGTATTTATATGCCTTGCCAAAATGAACAGCTGTGTGGCTTTGATAAAGTCCTCCTTTTCTATAAACATCCATATTTTCTCCGGTATCTCCATTAGGAGTTTAATTTGTACGGATATACTTTGGACTGGATTCATAGTGTAGTTGTAACTGGAAAAAAAAGGAAATTTCATAACATTTTGTTAATTATCAAGGGTATTCATAAGAATTATATTATAAACTAGCAGCGCCCCGCGGTTTCACCCGCGTTGTGCCCATTCCTGTGGGAATTTCGGGGTGAAAAATAGCCTATGTCACTCAGGGATAGTGTAGCTTCGAATGGTGAAAGAATTTTTTAATTCGGTGCAGTACCTAGTTTCAGAGCCTATTCGAGACAAACAAACAAACAAAAAATCAAACCTTTCCTCTTTATAATATTAGTATAGAAGTATAGACTAACTGATATATTTTTTTCTTACTTTGTTTTTTTCAGTCTAACTTTCTCCAGACAATAATAGACACATGAAAGAAATATTTATCCAATTTGGTGCAGTCTATACATATATCTATTATTCAAATCGGACTGGTATCACAGAGATGAACCCAAACATAATAACAAACAAAAATAAAAATTTTACCACTTTATAATTATTATACATACTTGGGCCTCATTCATAAACACTTATTAACAGCACTTTACCAATCAAATGGTTTGTCCCTTTCCGACATACACTATTTGCCAAAGAGTGAAAGAGATAAAACACTTTAAAACACTGTTTAAGTTTTATATTGTTTATGAATAAGCCAGTTAATATTTACAATTAAACGAATGCTTATAAAATTACCTCAAAGGAGTCCTGGGTTTGTCATTAATTTTGAATCCCACAAGATGTGTGTTGTGTAAATTTTTACAAGTCGCCATCATGACTCCTATGTGGTCCAAGGTGCTGGCCGTTGTGACCCTCATCTCTTCTATTGTGTCTGCAGCATGGATTAGGTCTCGGTATTTTTCACTGTAACAATATTATAGGTGTAATGTTAGAGATGTTGTAGAGAACTAAATATTTTAATTATAGCATTAAAAGTCTTATGATTTAGTACCTAAATATGTTTGTACTTTATTTTGCGCCCAACAGATTTCAACAAGAAAACAGGTAATTATTTATATTTATTTAGGTAGATACTAAATGTATGAAAGAGTTCTGAAGAGAATGAATATATTTTTGTATTTATTGCAAATTTTAACTAAATCAGTAGGTAACTAGGCATCCCAATAAGACGTCTGTCTGTTTATCATGAGTTTCCACAGCAAATATTTGAAAGAGTATTAACAATTTAAAGTGAGAGAGTGGTAAAAGGAGTCAAGAAACAAAAACGTCACGATGCTATAAAACAACATTAAATTTATAATATTTGCAATAATAAATAGAATATTAAATAATTATCTTGTACTTACCCGACCATAGCCCGTAATTCCTCTCTTTTCCTTTCAATCTCATAATGCAACTTCTTTTGAACTTGATCAATTTCACTAACATTGTAAGTTTTGAATAATTGCTCCGGCTCTATATCTAATAGACTGAATTGAGACATGGTCGCTGTGTAATTGATAACTTATAGTAAAATATGCATAATTTTAGTATTTACTTGTCTAGTAATATTTTCTTTGAAAAAATCCAACTCGACTCAAAATTCCACATCAAACATCAACACAACAATAATTATTTTGACTTTTGACACATTTTATAGTAACACATCACATTATAGTTACATCTGACATTAGTTTGACAGTTGACTTTGATTGATCTTTGTAATCGGTTCTGAATGTCACCACAGACCACGAATGCCACAAAGATTTATTCGTATTTATTTTGTGCTGAATATAAGGCAATGTTGAAAATTCGATCAAATTGGATTAAAATTACAGAAAGGTAATGTTCTGCAGTCGTGATTTGCATAAACCATATTACATTAACATAGTCCCATCCACGAAATAAAGAAGTGTAACCAGTAAGTACTTCGCTTTTCGGTGGTCGTATCTAAGGTTTATATGCCTTGGAGGTTTCGCTGGGCAAGCCTGATCAAACGAGTAAAGAAGCCTTAACTACAATTCTCTGCAGTTATTTTAACATCTTAAAGAACCTACCCTTAAAAGAGTGGAATAAAACAACATAAAGTATGGAAATAATAAATATAATCGAAGTAATACAATTTCAATTTCGGATAAAAAATAACAATTTATTAAAAATCTACTGACAAATCCGGTGCTGCATTTCTGGTCACTGCATTGGGAGTTAATATCACAATTAGCAGATCACTCGTTTACACAGAACAACGTCTCACTCATATTGTATAATTACCTAACAAGACGAAAATTTTAAGAACAATTTAATACCTGAAATATACATTTTTAACCCTTTGATATGTACGCAATTTTATTAATAAAACACAATAATAATCCAAATTCATTGTTAAAAAACATAAAATAATTTACAAATTGTACTTATTTAATAAATCATTGTATGATTTTAATTTAATATATAAAACCAATAGGAAGGAAATCAGTCCAATCTAAAACTAGTGATCATTGTAAATCAGCCGTTAATACATTGAGTATAGGAATCAAATTCGAATGAAATACTTGAGGACAAGAGATCTATGAGTTTTAAGCACCTATGTTTTTTTATTGTAAAGATTTCTAAAACAATAATCTAGAATCTAGATCACGAGACATATTCGGATTCTGTTTCCTGGTAAGGTCTTGTCAACATTACGAGCGGTAAACTCAAAAACTGGCTCGCACAGTAAACTACAAAATTGGCTCACATGGTAACCACTCCTATATTATTATAGCAAGTCGATGAACCGATCCGAACCGATAGTTCAACCTTCAATCAACAATACACAACTAGAGAATACACAACAACACACGGGTCACGCTCAATGATGTCCGCGAGGATGACGTGGTGACAACTTCATTTGTTTACTACCGAACTGAGACAAAAGTTTTAAAACAGTTTTAAGTTCAACCTAATTAAATTACAACCACAATTAAGTAGCAAATCTTATGAATAAAATAAGAGCTCACTTTTCAAGTGCTTTGTTATTCACCGAGACGTATTATTTGCACCAAACCGACATTATAGTTGTGTATTGTTGATCGAAGGTTAGGCACAATGTGGCGGTAGGAGATTCAATGAAACTGCTTATTTTAAACGGGTATTATTATTCGATTTGAATCTTGTTCGAAAGGTTGCCGAGCGTAATGCAGGGCAAAGATATCTCTCTAGCCATTGAAGTAATTTATACATACAGAAATTAGGTGGTGGTTGTCATAAAGTTAAGTTTAATTTTACGTTTCATATTTAGGGTGAACCCTTACTTGAACAAAAACATAATCCGAATATGCAATATTTAAGTTAGTTCTTCAATTAATAAAGTTCATGATATTAGAAGCAATTAAAATGCGGCGTAAACAAACTTTTAGACCAAATTATTAACAATTTTGTCTTGAAATTACTAAAACGTAGTAATTTCTGATGAATTTAACCTCTTCTCATGAGTAACTCAAATTCATTTATTTTTAGGAACTAGCAATTTTTCACAAAACCAATATTATGCGTGATTAAACCGTCAATGAAAATAAAATCTAATTCGTATGAAAAATCGACAAAAAAACTATATTGAAACAATATACCTTATCTTACTACCTCAGTCTGATTATCAAAGATTGAACCTTAAAACAAATACACGTAATAAATGGACCGATACATAGAACTAAAAGTTATAAAATAAAGAAAATATATTTCTTATTTCATTATAAAAATATAGTTTAACGCTAAAATATCATGTTTGAAGGTGCAACATTGATTCTATTACTATTATTACTATTTAAAACTCTAAAGTTGGCTGGTTTTAGCAATCGGCTTGTAAAGGCAGGCTAAGGCCAAAATCTCTTTCGGGGAAGATACAGAAATAAAAAGAAGTTAATCAAAATCGATGCCTAGAATGTTGATCAACTTGGACTTATCTATAACAAGCAGCGCCCCGCGGTTTTACCCGCGTCGTGCCCGTTCTACTACCAATACCTACCAATCAGATTTGAATAATTATTTTTGTAACGGATAGCCACATTCAACGGTAAGGCTATTTGTTATCCCAAAGTTCCCACGGGAACAGGCACAACGCGGGTAAACCCGCGAAGCGCTGCTAGTTATTATATAAAATCAATAATTAAACTCATATCGACCATTGAAACAGCGATCTCTACAACCAGCCAACTATAAAGCACTATACAAATGAACCTCACGTAATGTGACACTGTATTGGCTGCTGAGTTTAACATCTGATTCAGTACATTACTTCGTAGACCGTAGCTTTCTTATCACCAGAGCCGGTCACTATGAACTTGTCGTCCGAAGATATATCACAACTGAGCACCGATGATGATTCTTTACACTGTGAAAGATAAACAGGAGAATTACTAAATAACTTCGAAAGGATTTGTGGTCGACACTGGAGGCGAAGATGTAACACGACCCGGAATTAACGTTTTAGGTCTTCGGGAAAATAAACGGAATTCTTACATGGCAGTCTCGGATTTTATTAATATGATTTTAACTGAGCTCCACTTAGGAAGTATTAACGAGTCAATCTCGTGGTAAGTAAGTAATCGAGTTGGTAAGTGGTGTCGGGGTTTTTGGACCCTCTTAATGCCTCCGACATAGCCTAACGACTGACACAACCGGGACATACAATTTCTTCGATACTGATTGGTGAGAGAAGGAGTAGAGGAATAGATAGGAGTAGTTGGCAATGTTTGGGTGGAACCTTTGTCCATAAGTGGGACAGAGCATTCAAGAAAGAAAATAGCTAGTAAAGAAAAATTTGTTTTTCTTTACCTGGAATAAACTAGCTCCGTACGGCGTACGCCACGAATTAAGCAGATTATCTTTCCCTGTAGAGATGAACCATTTGCCGCTGTATGCGAACTTCAATGACAACACGCACGATTCGTGCATCAACAACTGATATCTATCCGGTTTGCCGGCGTTCAACACTTCCACGTGGGAATTCTCCATGCCTACTGCTAACCACGAACCTGCGAACAGAAAGATATGCTTTAATATTTATTTATCATTTGATTCAGGCATTCATTATTGTGAACTGAACCCATTAAGAACAATGAGATAATTAAGAGGTATTTAATATACAATAATGTAGTCTGGCACGGTGTTGTCGAGCCCGCCCGTCCACATAGAATAGTATAGTTACCAGTGGGACAGTATCCGAGCGAGAATATCTGGCTGTCGAAGTCGTGCTGCGTGAGCTGGCGGCCCTCGCGCAGGTCCCAGGCGCGCACGGTGTTGTCGAGCCCGCCCGTCCACAGGCGCGTGCCGTCCGGGCTGATGTCGATGCACGATGCGCCGTCCGTATGCCCTGGATTCAGTAACAGTACTTTTTAATACCTTTTTAGAGCAAAAAAAACGACTTTTATCTAAGTTTGTAGACCGCGTAAAGGTCTCCGTATGATGTAACGAAAATGGAATGATGTAAACAACCAGAAGCTACAATTTAGCGTACCCTCCGATGTACGATAGCGCCACAGGCAGCGCATAGATGAAAATGTCACTATGAATGAAAATTAAAAATGTTATGTACCTTGAAATTGTCTAACTAACGTCTGGTTCTGTAGGTCCCACACTGCTATATTACCGTCGGAACAACAGCTGAAGCAAACCTGAAAATAACAACATTCATACGTTCAATAAAATGTTATAAAAAAAAACTTATTTGGTCGTAAGGAAAGGTTCAGGTTCGCATTAATCCGAACCGAACAAGTATAGTAATGATAAAAAAAATCTTGAGAGGTGTCAAGGGACACCCGGATGGAACGAAGTTTATTTATTATCAACATAAATAATCGTTGCGACACCACACTGGTCAATGCGAAATAAAAAGACGAAACGAAAAGTGCGCAAGTTTCTCTGTCTGTCTCTCTCGCGCATGTTTCTCTGTCTGTCTCTCTCTGGCGTGCGCAAGTTTCTCTGTCTGTCCCTCTCTGGCCTAAAAAATTTCGTTACCATTTTTTCCGTCTAGCCCCCTTTCGCAACGCACGATAAGGAACTTCGTTCCAATAGTATCAACTTTGTCGATTGGTAAAACCTGCAATACTCGGTCCCTACATATTGCCATACATGTCTGTCAAAAATTAAGGTCAAAGGTCACAAAAAAAGATTAATTTTTTTGGTAATTTTTTGCAAATGTTCGTTTCCTTTGGGATTTACGCTATTTGTATTTGTTATCAATATTATAGAAGATAAAATTCTTTACAACTTTTGTGTCAACATTTTTTTTATAAGTTGAATCGTTTTAGAGATAGAGGGCATAGTGAGCGCGCTGTGTTAAACTATGTTGAGTTATATTTAAGGTCAACCGGTAATCCCACATTTACAACATGTAGGTTTTGAGACAAGTTGAAGGATGTCCAAATAGAAGTCTATACAAGAATACAGCTAGGTTGCTCGAATTCCGAGGTGAAACTAGTAAAATGACGGGACTATACTAACATTGCCAGCCCATAAATGTCATAATAACTTTCCCAGCCTCAAAATGTGTTTACAAAACAAAACTTACTTACTCTAAATTTTAACGACCCATAGAAACCAAGATATACATCCTTCTAATCCTAGAGACGCCTTTCTTTAAACTTTTCATACAAACTTAGCGTGTCGGAAAGCGTTACCGTTCACTCACATCATGACACGCTTTACTTCAAAGTTGACGTATCTCTATTGTATGTAGAGATGGGTATGTCGATATGAGTCGATGTTTTTATCGATATTTTTTTATCAGCAGAAATCGGACTAATGACTATAACATTTTTAGGATTAGAGAATTTTAGTTTTTTATTATATGATAATGATAATACATGTAATACAAAGGTATGCTAGGCGTGAAAATAATAAGAATCAATTCAGTGGTCAAACTTTTATTCAATCAATAGTAAGGATCATTAGGAAACCTTAAATAATAGTTTGTATTATTTTAATATTACACTCGCGTGCAAGTAAATCGACTCAAGCCTCAAGTGCGCACAAAAAGTTACACAAATTAAAAACTACTTATTTTACCTCTATATAATGTTTTACATATTTATAGCCTAGTAATTGAGCTTTAAAATGGTGTAAGTTGCATGAAAATCCATTCAGTAGTTTCGTAAAAATGGTGTATGTCAACGATATTGTAAAAAATATTGAAAATTAACAGTATGAGGTTATTGTGTATAAATGAAACAAAATGTGTGTTAGATTTTTTTTTTATTCATATCAATATTTGGTATTGCCTCCTCTAGCCCTGATTACTGCTCTCATGCGATTCTTCATAGACCTTATCAACTTTTTAATTGATGATTGTGGTATTCGACCCCACTCTTCTACCAACGCAGTCTTGAGCTCATTTATGTTTGTCGGAGCTGGATTCCTCGCTCTAACTTTCCTTTTGAGCTCGTCCCATATATGCTCAATCGGATTTAAATCTGGGCTGCGCGCTGGCCAATCCATAGTGTCAATTCCAACTTCGTTCAGGAACTCAACTGTGGCCCGAGCAGTGTGACATCGGGCATTGTCATGCATCAAGATGAAATTATCCCCAATAAAGCCTTGATAAGGGACAACTTGATCCAGTAGAATATTTTCAATGTAACGATCACTGGTCAGACCTCCTCCCCGGCCTCCCCGGCCTCCCCCAGGAACGAAAATAAGGTCCGTTTTTCCTTCTAAGGAAATCCCAGCCCACATCATGCAAGAACCGCCACCGTATGCAACGGTATCAACAAAGCAGCACTGAAAACCGTTCACCGCGACGCCGGTACACCCGACCTCTCCTGTCGCTGCCATGGAGACACATCCTCGTCTCATCTGTGAACAGGACTGACTGCCATTGCTCTATGCTCCAATCTAAGTGTTCTCGAGCAAAGCGAAGGCGTGCTTGACGGTGAGCTGTGGTCAACTTCGGGCCTGTAGCGGGTCGTTTCGGAGTAAGGTTCGCTTCCTTCAACGTTCTTCTAACTGTCCATTGACTGACAGTCACCCCGCGAACTTGACGTAGCTCCTGCTGCACATCTACACCGGTAAGGTGTCGATTTCGAAGAGAGGTCGAGACCAAAAACCGGTCGTCACGCTCCGAGGTGCACCGGCGTCGGCTGGTATTAGGCCTCCGAGTAAAGGCACCAGTGTCTTGAAACCTTCTGTACACTCTCGAGACACCAGACTGACTCATATTCAAACGACGAGCAACTTCTCGCTGGTTCAACCCTTCTTGCAACAGGGCAACGACTTGAGCGGCTTCTTCGGGTGTAGTGTCCATAATTTTCTTCAAATAACGGCTTCAATTTGCAGAGATGTGTTCAGGTCAACGTCCAATGAGCGATTGAAAAGAAAAAACGATTACAGGGGGTTTTTATAGGGGGTTGTGTCACGCAAGTTGTGTATAGAGCGCAGAACAGTTTACGGGAGGTTGCGTTCAGTTGCATTCTAAAGACAAGACTTGTCTTTATGTGTTTATTTAAATTACTGAAATAAAGCATAATTACTAGGCTACAAATATGTAAAACATTATATAGAGGTAAAATAAGTAGTTTTTAAGTTGTGTGACTTTTTGTGCGCACTTGAGTCTTGAGTCGATTTACTTGCACGCGAGTGTAGTTACTAGTTAGCTACAAAACATAAATCTCTAGTCTGGGTTCAATATAAGTAAAAAATATCAATTCTACAATATCGATTCAGTACAAGGATACGATTGACACGCATTATCGACATTACGCCAACCAATGCGTCACCTCACTAGCGCATTTTAATTTACTGGTTACCATGGTTACTTTTGAGGTTTTGTGTTTCAAAATAACCTCGATTGCATTTTTTAAACAGCTAAAAGTTGCATTTAATTACTTACTTATGATACGATACGCCAGAATTTTGTTTATTTACGTTTTTACTTTGATTATGGCACCAAATCACTGCACAATGAGGCATTTTTTGATAATATTCACTCCACAACGTGCCAGCAGAGACTGACGGCGGCTTGAGCCTGAAGTTGTGTTCAGCGCATCTTCGCCGCATAGGTATTGTTGTTAATGGCGTCTCTAGTAGGAGAGCGCGGTGCTTCTATGCTCTGTGTACTAATATTATAAATGCGAAATTTTTTGAGAATGGATGTATGTACATGTATGTTTGTTACTCCTCGAAAAAACTACCGGGCGGATTTGGATGATACTTAACAGTAATACAGGTTATCAGAATAGCACATGGGATACATATTATCCGGAAATTCCCGCGGGAACGGGTACAAGGCGGTAACACGGGGCGCCAGTAGTGGGGAGTACCTTGGAGTCAGGGCTGATGGCGAGCGCGTAGCAGGCGGGCGCGGAGGAGGTGAGCTCGGCGCGCATGCGCGGCGTGGGCGCCGCCAGGTCCCACACGGACACGTGACGTACCTTGGAGTCAGGGCTGATGGCGAGCGCGTAGCAGGCGGGCGCGGAGGAGGTGAGCTCGGCGCGCATGCGCGGCGTGGGCGCCGCCAGGTCCCACACGGACACGTGACGTACCTTGGAGTCAGGGCTGATGGCGAGCGCGTAGCAGGCGGGCGCGGAGGAGGTGAGCTCGGCGCGCATGCGCGGCGTGGGCGCCGCCAGGTCCCACACGGACACGTGACGTACCTTGGAGTCAGGGCTGATGGCGAGCGCGTAGCAGGCGGGCGCGGAGGAGGTGAGCTCGGCGCGCATGCGCGGCGTGGGCGCCGCCAGGTCCCACACGGACACGTGACGTACCTTGGAGTCAGGGCTGATGGCGAGCGCGTAGCAGGCGGGCGCGGAGGAGGTGAGCTCGGCGCGCATGCGCGGCGTGGGCGCCGCCAGGTCCCACACGGACACGTGACGTACCTTGGAGTCAGGGCTGATGGCGAGCGCGTAGCAGGCGGGCGCGGAGGAGGTGAGCTCGGCGCGCATGCGCGGCGTGGGCGCCGCCAGGTCCCACACGGACACGTGACGTACCTTGGAGTCAGGGCTGATGGCGAGCGCGTAGCAGGCGGGCGCGGAGGAGGTGAGCTCGGCGCGCATGCGCGGCGTGGGCGCCGCCAGGTCCCACACGGACACGTGACGTACCTTGGAGTCAGGGCTGATGGCGAGCGCGTAGCAGGCGGGCGCGGAGGAGGTGAGCTCGGCGCGCATGCGCGGCGTGGGCGCCGCCAGGTCCCACACGGACACGTGACGTACCTTGGAGTCAGGGCTGATGGCGAGCGCGTAGCAGGCGGGCGCGGAGGAGGTGAGCTCGGCGCGCATGCGCGGCGTGGGCGCCGCCAGGTCCCACACGGACACGTGACGTACCTTGGAGTCAGGGCTGATGGCGAGCGCGTAGCAGGCGGGCGCGGAGGAGGTGAGCTCGGCGCGCATGCGCGGCGTGGGCGCCGCCAGGTCCCACACGGACAACGTGGACGCCTCGCCGCCCACGATCAGCGTGCGCCCGTCCGCCAGCAGCTTCACCGACCGGATGTAGTTGTCGCGTTGCTAGACAAGGAACAGTTTACTCCCACCTGTTCTGTTGAGTAGTTCTGTTGACAGAACTACTGGGACTTTTTTTACCATTCGTTTTGTCCACAAAACAATTGGGAATACAATTTTCACTTGTTCTGTTGAGTAGTTCTGTTGACAATACTAACTATTCGGTAGGTTAGGGTTTTTTTTTACTAGATAAAAGTCAGGTGTAAAGCATAGTCTTTTAAGTCACAGAACTAATGGTAAAAAAAGTCCCAGTAGTTCTGTCAACAGAACAGGTGGGAGTAAACGCAAAGAACGATGGTTCTTGGATGATAGTATTATGATACAAAAATGATTAGATGAAGATTGAATCAATTTTATTCAACGAACTTACGAACGAAAAATCGTTAAGACCATGTTGGCGGTCTAAAAACTCCAACATCAAGGTTGACCACTACCTTACTCGAAATGAATAAATGAACGAACATTATGATTTTGGTGCAATCAATTGCGTTAAGAGCGGCCAACCCGTCTTACTTTTCATACTAACGCTGTTACGTGATTACGGCGTTGTAATAAATCTTTCTTTGAAACTTTTTAGCTAATAAGTATCTTATGCACTATATCTAGGTTTCTATCGTAACAAAAAATCAAAATTTTTAGAAACAAATCTATACTAATATTATAAAGCTGAAGAGTTTGTTTGTTTTGTTTGTTTGTTTGTTTGTTTGTTTGTTTAAACGCGCTAATCTCAGAAACTACTGAACCGATTTGAATAATTCTTTCACTGTTAGATAGTCTATTTATCGAGGAAGGCTATAGGCTACATTTTATCCCGGATTTCCTACGGGAACGGGCACAACGCGGGTAAAACCGCGGGGCACTGCTAGTTCAGTATAAGCCCCCAAAAACCGGCTTTTTGCACAAATTTTACCTGAACTTTGGGCGGTCATATTGTACTTATCTATACTAATATTATAAAGCTGAAGAGTTTGTTTTGTTTGTTTGTTTGTTTGTTTGTTTAAACGCGCTAATCTCAGGAACTACTGGTCCGATTTGAAAAATTCTTTTTGTAATGTATAGCCACATTCAACGGGAAGGTTATAGGCTATTTTTCATCCTGGAATTCCTACGGGAACGGGCACAACGCGGGTAAAACCGCGGGGCACCGCTAGTAAATTGTAAAAGTAAAGAAAATATTAAGTACGATAGAAACCTCGCAAATATAATGGAGATTTTAAATAACAAATATTTATTTTACAAACGTGCAAGTTTTACTGAAAAACACGTATATCCTGGAACAAGTTTTCTGAAGTTTCCGCACACAATTTTTTGTTCAACGTTATCGCGGTCTCCCTTGCTTGTTGACAAGTGACGGAAAGAGGTATGCGGGTGGCCAAGTCTATTGAATGGCGCACTCGCTCGCTAGCTCGCTAGTTCGGTCGCTCGCTCGCTTTGTATAGAACGTTCTTCGTTCTTTGTATATATTTTACTAGCTGCTCCCCGCGGTTTTACCCGCGTTGTGCCCGTTCCCGGGGGAATTTAAGAACCACTCGACCTATTTTGTGCAAACTTCACATAAACCATCTACTAAATAGTCCGACAAAGCCTAAATATTTAGTTTGGATAGGTCAGCCCATTCCTGAGTTATAAAATTACAACGAAAAGTGGCATTGATTTTTGTATATTTCCATAGTATCCCACACGTATGCTCTCGCGAACTTATTTGTACGCAATAATGAGTACTTTAAACAAACGTGTGGGATAACAGCTGATTGATAACAGCTGAAACTGATCAAACAGATTTATAACCTCAAACTTTAAACACGCACCCGAACCAAACTAAACAGAAACAAACACGATCATAGCTCTCTCGAACGAATCGCGGCAAACTTCACGTAGCATGAAAAAGGGACGCACTTATGCCGTAAAGCGAGACAACAATAAAAGTGGCTGAGAAATATTGCAGTATTTTCGATTGCGAAGCGATTACTCCGGCTATATAGCTGGGACCCTAAACATTCATCGGCTATACTAAAAATATGTGACAACATATCCGGGATTTGCTAAAAATATTGCAGAGTGTTGCATAGTCTAGCCGTAAATGCTGGCTGATGCTGCCAGCCACACTATTGCAGCTATACATTTTCGTGAAAATATGGCCCGTCTAGGAGCCCTTTTAAACAAGCCATTTCTCATTCATTTGCGGATAAGGATTGAAATTGAGCCAAAGCGCATTTTATGGATATTAATCTATACTAATATTATAAAGCTGAAGAGTTTGTTTTGTTTGTTTGTTTGTTTGTTTGTTTGTTTGTTTAAACGCGCTAATCTCAGAAACTACTGAACCGATTTGAATAATTCTTTCACTGTTAGATAGTCTATTTATCGAGGAAGGCTATAGGCTACATTTTATCCCGAAATTCCCACGGGAACGGGCACAACGCGGGTAAAACCGCGGGGCGCTGCTAGTTTAATTATATCAAGAATAGACGAAAATGGACTCTTATGTTGATCAACTAACATTATGTTTTTGGTCGGAGTTAATTGATTGCCTCATCCAATTCCCTCAGATTAAATTGTACCAAAAAGGCTTGTCGTTGATTATGTTCTAACACGTTCAAATGAGCCTGAATCAATAATCTAATAAACGCGCGCCTGAGGCGTCGGTATTAAGTCGTACTCCATAGGCTATTTGTCGAAAGGCTTGCCACGCGCGACATCTGTATAGCTATATTTATACGTAAATTTTGGTTCACGCGGCATAACAGGAATCTTTGCCATATTATGTAGGATGCACTACACTTACCAAACAGTCAAGCTGCGACAGCGGTTCTAGCGTATTAGGTGAGGCAGGGTTAGTGATGTCCCATAGTTTGACGCAGCCCTTGCCGCCGGTGTAGGCGTGCCTCGCGGTACTCGTCTTCGCTAACGCGACTGCACACACTACGTCACCGTGAGGTAGTACGGCGGCCGGCCGAGCGCCGCGAGCCACGCCCGCTTCGGAGGCGGGCACGCAAGACTGGTAGGGGAATGCTCTGTAACATAAATTAATTCATAAATAATTGGGAAGGCTTAAGGGGCTTAAGGCTCGGACACATATGATTTATTATGTGACGAGACATGTGAATGTAATAGATCCATGCACAGAGGTTGTGTACTCACGGCTTAACGGGCCCGAGTCCGTTGGTGGGCGGGTAGGCGGCGGGCGCGCGCGGCGGGTACGCGGCGAACCCGAGCCCGCGCGCGCCCGTCGGCGTGCCCGCGCGCGCCTTGCCGCTCGGCGTGCCCGGCTTCTCCTGGGTAAACACACATTACACATATGTATTGTTAGGTAAACCGAGTGAAGTGGTAAGTTTTCCCGTAAAATCAAGATTTCTTTGCTATATTGTAGTACAGTAAATTACAGGCCAAGTTTAATATACTTACATTTTTACTTAGCCCAGCATTTAAATAATAAGCATAGGAAAAAGAAAAAACAACTCAGTCAGCATAATAGTTTTAGAAAAAATTGGCTGTAACAGCGAGCACTAGCCATGTAGATAAACACACGAATTATCCTATAAGAGTTCCGTCATTTCCTTTTTGAAACGCGGAACCCTAAAACCATTAAATCCAGGAGTATATAAATACTTACGTCTTTGGAACTCTTCGGTGTTGATCGACTTGATGACGACCCCGACCTTGACGGCGGTCGCGGTCCGTTTTCCGTTCTGTCACCACTTTCCGTTCTTACACTGGGCGATCCTCGTTCTTCCTGGAAAAAGAAAGACAATATATTATTACAGTTCGTTCAATCTATGTTAACCTTTACAGATGAGCGTAAGCTGAAGAAATACGCCCTTTGTTATTCGAATTGATATTTACCTCATTAGCAACATCTACAACCAGATCTTGATCACTCTTTTCAGCATCACTGTCCTGAAACAATAACGCAAAGTAAATACAAGAAAACAAACAACTGTTTTATAATTATACACATGTATTACAAGTGCAATACATCTGTGTAAACATATCATATTGTGAAACTTTACTGAATTACTTTTATTTAAGAATATATATTCTTTAATATTCGATGGTAAATAAGAAATCCTTGGCGTTTTCTTATTCAAACCTTTTCTTTCAACTTTCAAATGGTTAAGCAAGGATTTGACGTGATTTTGAAGTTAAGAAGAAACGGCGACAACGCGGATAAAACCGCGGAACGCTGTTACTATAAAGCGAGACTATGTCATATACATAGACACTAGCCGCGCCCCGCGGTTTTACCCGCGTTGTACCCGTTCCCGTAGGAATTTCGGGATGAAAAATACCCTATAACCTTCCCGTTGAATGTGGCTATCTATTACAAAAAGAATTATTCAAATCGGTTCAGTAGTTTCTGAGATTAGCGCGTTTAAACAAACAAACAAACAAACAAACAAACAAACAAAACAAACTCTTCAGCTTTATAATATTAGTATAGATTCCCATTGAACGTGGCTATCCATTAGAAAAATAATCGTTCAAATCGGATTTGTAATTTATTCGGATACAGCTTTATTACATGAGTATTGATTTATTTCCATGTTTCGTCTCACCTTTTCTTCTTTACGTCGTTTAGCGTCCAACGCCTCTGGTTCAACGGGTGATCGTGGTCGGTACTTTTGTTCGCGGTCCAGCGGTGACACTGAACGTCTCTGCAATTAAAATAATTTACCCTATACTAATGTTCCAACACAAGTTGTGTTTGTATGTTGCGATTTAGGTTAACTATGAAGTTTGAAAGACTATTCGATAAAATATTTTAGTAATATGTGTATATATGTATATACGATATGATACGTTTTAAATAAAAAAGGACCAAAATCAGTGAATCGTTCAAAAGACATATAAGTTTCGATATTTGAAGAGGACGTTTAACTTCTACTTGGATTATTTTGTCTTATTGATTCAATTTGTAATCCATGGCTATGTGTCCCAAATGAGAGGGGGGGTTGGAGAGAGATTTTTAGTGGGGTCAACAGGAAAAATCTTCCGCTTTATAAATTTAGTATGGATTGTTTTGGGTTCTATTGCGTTCATAAAGTTCCCCCCTTATATATTTTTCCTTATATATCTTTTATGTACAGACAGCGACCATTTACAATTGTATTATATGTATTGTATCCATACTTAATTTATTTGTCTCAGACTTTCACTTTGTCTTACATACCGATTGCATAGATCTAGGAGGTAGTCTGTCGTCGTCCCTGGAGGGCTGCGGCAGATGCGGCGCCGGCCCGCCCGGCAGCACCGGCGGCTTTATATCTGCCGGGGGCGGAAGCTCCACCTACACAAAAAGTATAATGAAGATTACATCTTAGTTAAGAAAGAAGGACACGTGGTTTAATGTTAAGAGCAAACGGCCGTTTTCAACCCCCAATAGTCTATTTTTAGAAAACAACATATTACTTAGAAAAATGGCATTGATATGTGATCTCATTGTATGACAAAAGATTAAAGGCCTTATTCATAATTTCATAAACGCTTATAACATCATTTGAACTATCAAAAGGTTTGTCCCTTTCCGACATATACTATTTTCCAAAGAGCTCTCTCTCTCTCTCTCTCTCGCTCTTTCTTCCTGTATTTTCCAAAGAGCGAAAGAAACAAAACACTTTTAACAGTGTTTTAGTTGAATAACGCTAATGAATAAGGCGATTATTGCTTAACATTTTCTTGGTTAGAAGACTACAATGAGACGAGAACCTTAAGTCCTTTTTCACAGAACGATTTAATTTTACCTTATGAGCAGGGGGCGGTAAATGCGGCGGCGGGGGCGGGCCCGCGCCCGGCGCGAACAACAACCCGCCCGCTCCTAGCAAGCCCCCGCCGCCAACCCCATGAGACAACCCAGACGCATGGATCTGTTGCTGATGACAAAAGATAAAAGATTAGAAGGGTATTTTTTATACTAGTAGTTACATATGCATATTACTTTATATGATCGGGGTAGTTATATTCAGGTAGGTCGTTTATCTGTTAAGTTTGATAATGAACCGTAAAATATATTAATATTTTATTACGACTAATACTGATTTATGGTGGCCTTTGTCCAATAATGGGATGATATGGGCTTACAGTAACAGCAATGACCAATCTTTATAGTGCATTTTAATTGAAGGAGCTCAATCGACCAATCACAAGGCATTAGGAAAAAATTTAACAGTGTCGATGCGTTGTTTGACAATTTCAATGCGTTTTGATTGGTAGACTAAGCTCTGCACAGTTCCGTGGCTTCGAATTCGAGGGTTGTGTCCAGTAGCAGTAACCCCCCAGAATGTTTACAAAGACTCGCTGATGCAAAATCCATTGGTATCTTATTTTGACGACTTAATTCTACCCATTCTTACACACAAACACTTAATTATAAAATTATACATCAAGTCCAAATAAAATACAATGAAAACTATTAATACAACATATAAATGATTTTATTAGAAACAACTATTTATTACTTTGTATTAGTCAAAAAGTCTAGAACTACAGCTGTTTTTAAACATTGCTTTTAGGGCCAGGGTCTATACTGGTAAAAGTGCTTGGCATACAATGAAATGTGAAGTTAGGTACGAACTGCAAATTAAACAATGAAGTTAGGTACACATTACTGCGATCCGACCAATGATAGCGACCAAAGTCCAAGACAGATGACGTAGTATATAGGTTGCAAAGAATTAGTACTCCATAAAACTAATATTTCTTCACTATTTATACCAATTTACCTTCTGTACAACCCCTGCACCAATAGAGAGGGTTGAACCTTGTCAAATAAAAGAAAATGTGTTTTGGACTTAGGATACCATCATTAGTCATATGAACTACACACTGATACATCGCATGGTATTACATGCGATGCTCACATATGCGCATTCAATCTAAGGGTCCCTTTCCACTAGACATTGGTGGACAACACTACTGCTAACATGTATGTTTTCTGGAAAGATATACAAATAGGTTTAGCTCTAAATGATCCCAATTTCGAACTCGTCACGAATATAATGTTCCTTTTTGGAATGGATTGTGTTTCAATTGAAGAAAATGGTACTATGAGGAAATGGGACAAACTGGAAAAAGGAGCAGTCTGGAATTTATCTAATCGAAAAGGGCGCCAAAATGTAATGGAAGAATGGGAATAATGGGAAACGTGAATTATAGTATATCAGACCAATTGGTAAAAGGACCAATCAAGAATAGGTTTCTTCGGCAATAGAATAACTTGGAAACGCGACTCATCTAGAAAGGATAGTCGATAAATCCAGAAGGGAAAGTCGATAATGGATGTTTGGGAGTGTGTGATGAGTTACAAAATGGTACCATTTGTAGCCAAACCACCTAAAACTGCAAAGTAATGGTTAATCACAACACATAATGCATGAAGCGTACTTTACAACGAACTTACGAGCAGTTGTTGGAGACCGTGTTGTTGTTGCTGCTGCGAAATGTTAAATAAAATAAACTTAACTTTCTTTATAAACGATCTTCAGTATTGGTTCAAAGACACTAATGGTATGTTACTACTAAGACAACTGCAGCCGTCAGC
Organism: Cyclophora punctaria; assembly: GCA_951394245.1. Lineage (NCBI taxonomy): Eukaryota > Metazoa > Arthropoda > Insecta > Lepidoptera > Geometridae > Cyclophora > Cyclophora punctaria. The sequence continues at coordinate 7,999,360 of OX596184.1, forward strand.
GGTATTGTACAGCAGCCACCGGTAACGGATCCAGGAAGGAAGCCGAAAGGTAAAGGTCTTATTCAAATTTTCGCGACTTTTACATTTTCAACGTATTACTAAGGGTTTTTTCATTGCCCCCGACCACGGGTGGTGCAATCCACTCAAAACGTCTGGAAATCAAAGCAAGTGTTTTACTTACTAAAACAACCTTCTGTACCGCGAAAAAATCCGTAGTAATACATTAATAATAAGAAACGTAGGCGCTTAAAAAACTTCTGAGTCCTCCCACACCCCAACATGATTCCCTTAAAAACATACAATCACTGGTGTCAAACCACAAAATGCTGTCCGTCATTGACAGCATGTGAACAGCAGAAAATTGCCATCCACTTAAGACGGTAACAGTTATCTTAGCAACCTTGAATTTTTCTCTTGTATACATGATTGTTACAAATATGGCAACAAACTCATTTCGTAAGACATAGTGCCTATCCAATATTTGAGCTTCTCCATGACATAGACATGTGTATATTTCATGGAAAGATATTCAAGTGGGGACTTACCATTAAATATATTTAAAATTATCAAGCAAACTTCATACTTTATTGTATTTGTGTAATAAATGGGTTCTATTTTTAAAGCGAATGTCATAGTGTAAATAATGTAAAAATTGGGTCAGAAAAAACATTGGTCGGTGAATTGAAGTTTTAGTCTGAAAACTTTGACAAATAGTTGTGATAAATTTAATTTGCATGATTTAGTGGTTTCGGCATAAGAGCGCTTTTCCATTGAAACATGTTGAGCGGCGCAGAGCGCAATTTACCAACCACAATTTATTAGACAAATATTATGACAATTTAAATGTGTTGTCAATGCATAATAATAATATTAAACACTAGCAGCGCCCCGCGGTTTTACCCGCGTTGTGCCCGTTCCCGTGGGAATTTCGGTATAAAATGTAGCCTATAGCCTTCCTCGATAAATCCTCGAAGAATTATTCAAATCGGTTCAGTAGTTTCTGAGATTAGCGCGTTTAAACAAACAAACAAACAAACAAACAAAACAAACTCTTCAGCTTTATAATCTATACTAATATTATAAAGCTGAAGAGTTTGTTTTGTTTGTTTGTTTGTTTGTTTGTTTGTTTGTTTGTTTGTTTGTTTAAACGCGCTAATCTCAGAAACTACTGAACCGATTTGAATAATTCTTTCACTGTTAGATAGTCTATTTATCGAGGAAGGCTATAGGCTACATTTTATCCCGAAATTCCCACGGGAACGGGCACAACGCGGGTAAAACCGCGGGGCGCTGCTAGTATTAGTATATAGATTAAGTCAATTGTGTTTCCGATTCAATGGGAATGCACCCTTAGACCTTAAGGTCAGTTTAAAAGTGACTTAACACCACATAAGTATTTATACTATAGTTTTATCATATTAAGCATAGTAATAACCCACTTACCCCAATAATAGAGTTAAGTTCAGACATAGTAACTTGTTTTGCTCTATCAACCGCCGAAGCTACCTGTTGTTGATGCTCTTGTGCTAAAAATGGCAACACTTGACCGATAATACCACTTAATCTTTTAGCAATTTCCGTCTGTAAAAAATAAACGAGAAATTAGTGTTATTTAATTAATAATATTACTTTTCAATAACATTATTCTTCTTATCATGTCAATGGCCTTACTTTTCCTGTCCAGTATATAGCTGAGAGCAGCAACTGAGACTTTCATTAAGTAAAATAAAACCATTAATACACAAAGTATATTACAAAGGTGAAAATGTTCTACCTTACAATCAAAATGTATGGATGCAAATACTCTATAACTAAGAAAATAACATCATCCATATTGTTTAATATATAAGTAACTAGCCGTGCCCCAGCGGTTTCACCTGCCTTGTACCTTTTCTCTTGGGAATGTTGGGAAGAAAAATAGCCTATAACCTTCCCGTTGAATGTGGCTATCTATTACAGGAAGAATTATTTAAATCGAGCTGATAATTCTGAGATAAGCTCGAACATACAAACAAACAAACTTCCAAATTTTACCTCTTTATAATATTAGTATAGATATATTTCAAGTATAATTTTAATATATTTTCCTCAAGAACATACCTGCTTATGCATTTCAACATTTAACCCATAGGACATCTCATAATACTGAAATCAAACATAATATTTATGTCATCTTAAGCCATTGTTTTTACACAGTAAGTAAACAGTATAATTATGTTATGAAAATTATAAAATACCTCACATAAAACTCAACATACTCAAATAATAAGTGTTTATTCACGATCAACCTTATATCATTATCTCGATTAAACATCAAATATTTGAATAGTTTCTAATCATGTTATTTCATATTAACTTTGTTTACTCTTGCACAACAATCTTGATTCAATATTTGATCATGAAAAGCAAGGTAACCAATTCAAATATTTTTATTATAACTGGCAACCATAAAATGTAATTACCATAACATAATGCCTCTGCATTTCCGTTTTCTCACTGGCCAGTTTCTCACATTCCAATTTCAAACTGTAAACAATAAAGTGAATTAATTATTTTTTCAAGCACCAAAGTTATGATTATTTCAGTGAAATAAGTATATGGTAGCTCCTATATCAGTACTTACCTATGATACTGTGCTTGTAAGAAATTAAACTCTTCTTTTATACGCTCTAGTGTATCAGCTATGGTGAACTTTATGGGACCCGAAGGAGGTTGTGGTCCCTGGAAAAGTTTACAATTGTTCTATAATCCTGTTGTATGATCTACAATACGCAATAACTCTGAAGGCTGCGTACCTTTATTATATTTTATACCATTACTAATAACTATAAGGAAAATACAAACCCTTACTGCGGCCGCCGGGTGTCGCGTCGCAGTGGGATACATATTCTCTAAAACTACTCAAAACTTATAAAATACAAAATCATATATTGTTCTCTTTCGATCCGTTAACAAACACAATCAGCACCATTTCATTAATTTCCGTCGACCGCTGCTATAATGCACTATTAACCGGGGAGCCCGACTTACGCGCTAACGACAATGATATGCACAAACTTTGCCTCCTAACTTTTGAATTTACGACCATTATACCGTCGTAAACAACTTTATTAACGAGTGTTTACTACCGTTAATCAACTGTAAATTGTTTACTATGCAATTATAGGAACAATCTACAGATATTTCACAAACTGTAACCATAAATCCACGCCGTAATTTCTATTCGATACGTTCGTACGACGACTCCTTCCTTCGTCCATCCATCCAATCCGCCGTTCATTTTTGTAGAACTGTCATTTATGTCAGGTTAATGTCATGTCATTCATCATCATTCATCATTATCAATGACAAATTGATTTAACTGTCAATCGGTCCTTGTACCTCATTAACTTTACGTTAGCCAAGAAGGTACTAAAGTCTCCCCCATGGTACTCGATTATGACTCGTTGGCACGGGTCGTGATAGTTCATTAATACGATTCCGTGCTTCGGAGGGCACGGTACTTTCTACGGATTGTTAGTAGTCGTTACTCGTTACATGAGCCACGTCAGAGGCCTTTGGCGGCACTATAACTCTGACACCAGGGTTAGGTTGACCTTCCACTCGATGAAGAAGAAGATTAATACGATTTGCAGTTTTTTGTATAGATTAAAACCTTTTTAACTAAATTGAATAACTCCATTTTACAAACGCCGTTTTTGGTTTGTATATCCATGTTCCAAATACAATCACTACATTTGGTTGGCGTTTTTTTGGTATTTTTAGTTGGCACAACTGTTTGTTGACGGCGAGATTGACAGCTAGCGGGTTATATTCGTCGTTCCTTTTGTTCGTCGTTCAGCTGTCATGATGTCAGCCCGCTAGTTCGTTCGGTCGTGGTCTGTGGTTCAGTCAGTCAGCAGAAGTGGCAAATCGTTGTTGCGGTGCAGCTGTTAGGCGAAAGGTTTTTTAGCAGTGACGAAGTGTTTTGAATTAAATTATCTGGTTGCTTTGATAATAGGTGTTATTGTGCATTTTCAATGATTATTCTCAGAAGGAAGTGCTGTTCATGAAGTGACAAAATAAATTGTGATTTTATATTGCGTACCTATCAAAGAGAACCATCATGGATTTCAAAACAGTCATTTTCAACGCTGCTCGAGATGGAAATCTTTCGCGTCTCAAAGTAAGTAACAGTGAAAAATTTGCACGACAGCATCAACATTATTATTCATTCGTCGAAATCACGCTACAATGTAAAATACCGTATCTTTCATACCAATAGTTTTTCCTGACTTGGTAACTGTAGAAATTACAGTTATGCTGGTGATCCACGTTTTTATCTAAGTAATTAATCGATTTTATATTGTTAATGATACATAGGACTATAATCCAAAAGAATGAACGCAATAAATACAATAATTTATTGATAAGTGAAGTAATGGAAATTTCCTGTCTGCTCGCAACACACGATAAAATGTCACGAAAATATCTTTACAATAACATTCGTACCTACCGCACACACAAGCTAAGCGCCTTAATTACTATCTAAATTGATGCAGACACAATATTACCTTTCCAAATCAGCATAGATGTTATTGTTGCATTCATAATAGGTTAGGTACTATGTGTATGAAGACTGCCTTATTCCCTTTTAAAGTTATTCGCTGTTAGTTAAACTAATAAAAATACCATTTTATATATGAAATTATATCTAGTACTTAATCTTAAAATTATCCATTTTCATATACAAAAGTTTTTTCTTATTTATTTTACTTGAAAAAATATATTTCAATTCCAATTTATTTATTTAATTGAAATGAAGTTACATAATATATATATACTGTATTAAATAGAAAATGTGTAACCAAAAACTAATGTCCAAATCAATGCCTGGCAATGCTTCTATGCTCACTGAAAATACTTATCAAGTTCAGAGAAGGAATACATATAATTCTATTCCACTAGTTCGTCTACTGCAATACCTTGTTGCATCCATACTCAAGAGGAATACTAGAATAAGGTAGGCTGGCAAAATTGAATTTTATTGTGCACTAAACAGAGCATAATTTAAAATGAAGGTCATTTTTATATATTACAACATATTCAGGCAATAAATGAAATTAAGATTTCTTGTGCAATTCACTCTTGCTTTTTAAATATGCCTATTATTATAAGGCATTGTTCTACTTGGTTTGATTTAAAGAATTTGGTTAGTAAGGTCTTATGGAGTTGTCTATTTCTAGTGAATATATTTAAAACATAAAGGAACCTAATTTGCATATAGGTAGTAAATGGTTATATACCTAATATAACAGTAACTAATTCTGTCTTGCATAATTCTCGCTCGTACTTAACAAGCACTGAAGATGTTCTTCATTTAATAATTATGATTTATGTGTGAAGTTTGACAAACTTACCTAAACACCTACCTAATTTAAGATTTGGTTCAAACTGAGGAACTTATGTCAATGTGATTGTTAAACCAGCTCGGCTAACACAACAAATGTCAGAGAAGCAGATGAGACATAATAAATACTATGAATTGATTGGTGAAATATTTAAAAATCCAATTTTCCGTCTAAGTGTCACCTCAACACAGTATTTATCATATCATCTTTTGTTGTTTTCTGTCACATTTGTTGTGCTAATAAGAACCTGGTAACTTAACTTATACATAAGCATTACCTACGTCAATTATGAAGCAAACTTTACCTATCAACCTTAGTTTTTGACTCGGTATGTTAGTTGTCATTTATGTAAATCAAACTAGCAGCGCCCCGCGGTTTTACCCGCGTTGTGCCCGTTACCGTGGGAATTTCGGGAATTTTTATACATATAAAACCTTCCTCTTGAATTACTCTATCTATAAAAAACATGTCAAAATTCGTTTTGAGTTTTAAAGATCTAAGCATACATAGGGACAGACAGAATGTCAGACAGCGGACAGCAACTTTTGTTTTATACTATGTAGTTATACCTACAACTGAATTTCTAATGGTACACTGTAAAAATGTATAAAAGAAGTAAATTGTATTGCTGTAGTTGAAGGTAACTAAAAGAAAGTGACAATCACTTTCAATCCCTAACATGCCTGTAACTACCTGTTCTGCTGAGGAAGTCATTTCACTTCCTTTATGCAATGAAAGAGAACTTTCCACTGTCATTTTATATGTAAATTATTGTGCTGGTAATCTGATATTTGTATGAAAGGTTTATGGCTCAGCAGTTATCTGTTTATACATACCCACTAACAATATGTAGCTGGACTTAGAAGAGTTTGTTTATCTGTGTGAACACACTGTCTAGAATTATCAGTCAGGTCTAAAGATATTTTTGCTTATGATAGTACATTCGAGAAAGGTTATTTTAATCCAGAAGCACTTACAAACCAGATAAAACCGCGGGAAGCTGCTAGTGTTTTTATACTTAGGTACCTTCATGGCATAGTAGGCATAGCACTGTTTAAATAAACAGATTCGTGACTCAATATATTTATATAAATATCTTCATGTAAACATTTCCTGAGACTTGAAAATATTGTGCAACTTTACTAACTACAATTACTTACCTACTCCAGTAACTACCTATTAATTTGATATTAAAATGTATGTAGGTACCTACTATAGAATGGTGTTCTACATGTTTAGTCGTTCATTTTAATACGACACAATTAAAAGTAAAGTCATGCAAGTACAATTTGTTATGATAATCTTTTTCGACTTTCGACCTTTCATCGAAGATAGCTTTCTTTTCTAGTTCTGCATATTTAAATGATCATCAGACTCGTGAAACATACAGGGTATGTCACAGCAGTGCAACATGAAGGAAAATCACCTTATATATTGTTGGCAGTCTATTTTGCTCAAAGAAAATATATTTTATTTTATAAAGTAATGATTACGCCAAGCGTGGTGATTACGCCTGAAACCTCCTCACTGTACTAATATCTTCAGTGAGACGAGAGGCCTTTGCGCAACAGTGGGACATTACAGGCTAATACTACATACTATAAAGTAATAGGTAGTAACTGGATTAAAAGATCTTTATTTTCATACCTATTTAATTATTTAGGTCCTACATAGAACTGTCCATATCACTAAGTATTACTTAAAACTCACCGAAAATAACATCATGCTAGGAAACTTGAAATGCCACATAAATTAAGATAAGACCTTTTTCCTCATACGTTAATTCGTGTTTTTCGGAAAATACAAAGACATTATCGTTGATAAATCTCGTGCAATGTTTTTGCACGAAATTTATTCCGCCACAACAAGGAATTTGAATTAGTATACAAATAATTAATCACTGGTCGTCCGTCAGATATTCAGTTAATGGACTCGGAAACCTTCGTTTTAATAATAATTAATTAAACCTCAAAAAGAGAACCCATAGAGTTCATTTTAAAATTTAAATCTTAGCAGCACCCAGTTATTTCACCTTTGTGTATTATAGGTACCTACCAGTAACAGTGACCGGTGCAAAAAGTACATAGCAAATGTTTTTCAGGTCTAATCTCACTGTGCAGGTGCATTTCTTCTCTATATATTATTAGAATAAAATAAGTACCCCACCTAGTTAAATTTAAAAACTACTGAATGTTTACTGAAAGGAATCTTTTTGGCTACGTTTCAGTAAGAACCTTACGCAATCTTGATTAGCCAAAACGAAGACGGATCGCTAGTTGAATGTAAAATGTAATACATCTGAATTTTGTAGCATGATAGAGCAATCAAATAAAATATAAAATCTACACACCATCGCAATTTTATAATAATAAAAAATACTTCGCTCGATGAGTTAAAGAAGACAAGAATTCATAATATAATTAAGGGATTAACAAGTAATCCGGAAATTTACCATTGTCAGTTACGGAGTCTTAATTACAACATCTTGTAATTATGGCCGTGTTTTCCTGATTATTTAGGGGCTACCTACTATTTATTTGATTAAGAAGACGGATTAGTAGTTAAGTTACTGGGAAGAATTAAATTAGAGAGTGCTATTGAGTATTCCGAGATGCAACAAATAACTACACTAATTCACGAAGATTTAGCTCGTTTGCTTCTGAAAGTCTTATTACAGCGTCTAAAATAGTAACTACACAAAATTCGTAACGTCTATTAAGACTGCAAGTTGGATCTCTAACTCTCGCTAGAATGGCATAACGGCTCAGTGAGGCGGAAATCAATTATACAATAAACTTTACTTAATCATAGTTTAAATTTATTAATAAAACAACATTCATCTCCACTATTCAGGGTGCGATGAACTATTTTAGTTAGCAACATTGTAAGTTGTAACTGCAGTGTGGGCGCATCGCTAACTCACTTGTGAACACGATATACCTAGTTGATTCTAAATGTTCACGTGGTTAGAGAAATCTTTGTTTCTATTCTCGATTCGGTTGCTGCATTTTTACTAGACTTTTTGTTTAAATCGGTGCCTTGAGTCGTAGTAATTTTGGATCTATATCGATGGTACAGAATACTTATAAATTCATCTGATTGTCTCAAATTCTTTGTGTGAATCGAAGCTTTGTTACAGTCCAGGGCAAATAAAGATAACAAACGCTTCGGATTCAATAAACAGACACTCAACCTGAATACTAAAGTTTATTTCAACAGTAGTCTTGCACTAAACTCTAAAGCCAAAATGTTAACCTTTGATGCAGGGCAACCGCGTGGCAAAATGTGCACTCACCTACAAAATCAACCAGGTTATACACAAACCAGCGACAGATTAATGTCGCAATATGCATAAACAGCGCGATGCCCCCTTTACTGATTTAAAATAAGCACACCGAACAGCTTGCTTCGTTGCTTACTCATGCGCAGATGCGAATGCATCGCTGTCTTACATACAAAACGACGAGTTAAAATTAAAGCTTCGTCTACACGCAGGTCCATAGCCAAACAGTCTACAAGCTAATAAAAAACCTATAAAATTTACATACGCGACGACTTTTTAACGCCTTTGATATTGTGAGTCAATAAAATGTAATAAGGACATGATATGAAGGGAACAATGTCCCACGTAAAACAAAAGGAAAACTAAGTAACTGAATCTGGATTGGTGTGAAGACCCTTTGTTGGTATTCGAAGAAGTGAGAGCTTTAACATCTTGTGGATTAATTTAGACTGGTGAAACGCAAATGTTAATTCTATTTCGTTTTGTCATCAACTCTTTGTGTGTAGATGCGTCAGTATTTTATTGCCTTTGGGCCTACGGAAGATGCAACCCGGAAGAGTTTTTCTGTTTTTGTTGACCGATATGTTTTCCTACAATTGGCCTTTGTTAGAACATAAAGTTTGAGTTCACATCAGCTCGGTATTTGGACTTAAGCCAGGTAATCAAACGAGACTGTGTGACGATACAGTCTTTATTCGTTATTACGTTTTGATCTGTTTACGTGCGTTTGTGTTATTGTACGTGTTTTTGTTTGACGTTTATTGTAGGTACCTGACCTAATTCCTGATTTTACTGTTCTCTCCGATTATACTTTCAAAGTTTTCATTCAAATTGTTCGTCAATTCGTCATTGGAATGAGATCACCTGGCCTGGGTCCGTTGACCTTTTCCGGGACAATAAACTTAGACGCAGATTTTCTTTCATTGTTTTTATGTTCTAGTCATGCAATTTTTTTACACTTTAATTTTCCTTAGCTACACAAAAGTATTACTTAGCTGATTTACTTCAACATAACCAAACACAGTCACCTACGTTTTTTCAAATTGTATTTATGTGGGCTCATGGTTTCAAAATATGACTCACTTTACTAATAGAAATACATCATATGTGAAAATTTCAACTGTCTAGCTATCACCGTTCTTGAGATACAGCCTAGTGACAGACGAACGGACGGACAGCGAAGTTTCAGTAATAGGGTCCCGTTTTTACCCTTTGCTTACGGGTACGGAACCCTAAAAAGAAAATCTGATTGGATAGTAGCTTCGAAAATTTGCGCGTTCTAACCCACTCATCAGTCTTTTCAAGATCGATTTCTCTAATGTTATAATGGTACTACAGCTACATAACATAGCTTGTCGCCTACACTACGCATAGGTACTTTGAATCGTACAAAATAATACATGTCTGTTTAACTAATAGTTATTGCGTCTGTCTGTTACAACATACTCTTTTATACTCAGGTTAATGTTATTTTGTAAACGCAACCGCCAGTTAGGCAATGTTTAGTTAAAGATTACGGAAGTTTGATTTTGTACGTAAGATTTTATATCCGATCTATTTGGTATTTCAAGTAGTTTTATAGATAAGTCATGATAAATAACTATTTTTTTTTAACAAAATGGAAAAAAAGTACTTTCTTATTGCCTGTAAATACCTATGTCCTACTGCTTGGCAAAGGCCTCTCATCTCACTGTAGATATCACTACGGCGAGGAGTATTAAATACTCGTAATGTTAGGGAAATATAATATAGGTTAGGTACTATATGAATGAATAAAACTTAAACTTTGGAACGAAACACTTATCACTACATAGTATAAAACAAAGTCGCTTTCCGCTGTCTGTCTGTCTCTATGTATGCTTAGATCTTTAAAACTACACAACGGATTTTGACAATTTTTTTAAATAGATAAGAATGATTCAAGAGAAAGGTTTATACGTATAAAAATTCCCGAAATTCCCATGAGAACGGGCACGACGCGGGTAAAACCGCGAAGCGCTGCTAGTAATGTTACATATAGGTAATAGGCAAATTATCCTTCCTACCAAAAATAAAACAAGATTTGTTAAACATAATAGTCGCTCAATAGACTCAGTAAATTTACCAAACTTAATAGACCTAGGTTATTTCATTACCATATATGTATTGTTATTGTACTTTTAAATTAATTAATTACTTACTTAGTGTCGTTATCAATTATAATGGAACAATCTAGAATCCAACAAACTTGATATAGGTAATTAAAGGTACTAACAAATTGAGTAATGGTTTCTCTACGGAAACCGGTTAAAAATAACATGTAAAGTATGAACAGACTGCTACTCTGTCAAAATAAAAGATCACGTCTCTGTCACGCTTCTTTTTAGACTGAAGATGGTTTTTATTATGACAAGGTTCTAAGTAAACTATTTACCTCAATTTGATGACGACGAACTTGTTATTTACATTTGCCAGTACATAATCGTACCAGCCAATTATCGAAGTATCGCACTGATAACAGAAGTAAATATTGATAACCCTTGAGTTGTTATGAATAATGTAACTAACAGGATTGCCTACATTGATTGTATGTTTGTAATTATATAGATTCAACGGGGAGATTACAGGCTATCTATAACCCCGAAGTTCTCATGGGAACGGGTACAACGCGGGTTAATAACCTTGCTTGTAATTAAAAAGGCAATATCTACAGAAGAAAAAGGTTTGAGAATGGGAACTGAATGAAATAATTTTTTCCTTTACCAAAGGAATTGTCTTTGATTGAAAAATTGGTATTTTTAGTCTAGCTGGTTAGCTATCTTTTAACGAGAAACAGCCTACACAGCTATGTAAGTTAATGACTTAACTTATGCAATAATAGGTTACAAGTACTTACGTTATGATTGCTTTTTTGCGTGTCTTTTTGAACTTGAAAAACCTTGATATTAGAATAGAAAACTTGTTACAGCTATATTTTTTTCTTTATAAAAGTACTTGTAAATTGTATAGCAATATAGTACAATATAATAGTAGTTGGTTACTTTGCTCAGAACATACTTTACATTGGTCAGTAGTGGCATCTTGTTTACTCACTTTGTCTCAGTTGTACTCGTATTATCCAACCAATATATCTTGTAGAGCATTTCCTTATTTTATACTAAGAGGTTCTATATGCAAGGCAGAATAGGTCACGATCTAATATAACTGTCAAACCCATTAGTACCAGGAATGAACATATCTCCATATCATGACTTCTCTTTAATCAAGATGCCTAAAGATATTGGTCATAGAAATTATGTTCACTAAGTATATCACGAAAGGGTTTTCGAAATTGAGTCAAGCTTATTTCAGTTTTAATGTTTAATGTAGCTTAAGTAAGCAGTACAAATAAGCAACTATAATTCTTATTTGATATATTTGTTACATTTTCTAAAAGATTTACCAATCATCATACAGTTGTCATGTAGTTACTAATTTGCAACCAAAATTCCCATAAAAAAGCACAATTTTCGGAAAATATAGAGACACGAATGTCCAGTAGGTATATCCGTTAAATACGTTTGTTTCTACATTCGATCTTAATTGTTCGGTTGTAAAGCAATTGGATGATAATGTAAGGCCAGATGTACATAGTCAAGACGACCTTTAAATGCTACTTGTCCAGTCAAATGGATCCGATGCTCCGGGTGGATTTATATGAGTGATAACGCGTTTATTAAAAAACAACCTAAAACTTGTACTTAGCTTTATAATAAAAAAAGAAACAATTTGTATGTAACCTAGATGTTTCTAGTTTAATGTCCCAATTTATATCCAAAAATAAAGACTGAGAAACGAGAATGCATTAACAAAGAATGTGCTTAAAAAGATGTGCTCTACAAAATTCTTGCTCAAAAATTTTGATGGTACACAACTATTCTTAAGCCTGTGAATTTATTAAAAGCCGGATTGAGTTTATTTAATTATAATGTTTATTACAAGTTAATAGTACCTAATATCGTCTACCAGGAAAACAAGCTCATAAATTTTGTACACCTATTTAGCTATCATTGAGGTGACCTTCTTAGAGTTCACGATGCTATTGGCTTTTGATACAACGTTTATCCAAACACAATAATTGAGATCGGTAAAATGTTTCCGGCTATTCGCAGTGAATCAACAATAAGATACTTCGTATTATTTATTTATAGAATCCCTCAGTTGCATTGTTTGTGCTGTGTTTCTGTGCAAACAGGATCTCAAAGCCATCAAGATGTTTCTTTCATCTGCAAACTAGTTTTCACCATGAATACTTACACTGTTCCTTGGAATATTTATAATTCATACAACTGTGCCAAAATGGTTGTTAGTCTTAAGACAGCCAGATTTACACGAGTCAAGATTAAGATTCTGTTGATAAATGCCTCTTGAATATTGCATCTTCATTTGGAGTGTTTGCGCCAATTTTATGTTGTCGACCTGATTTTGAGACGATTCAACTAAGGCCAAGGTCTAAAGCTGAAGTGGGTGAGATATAGAAGGCTTTAATTTGACCCTCTAGCGAAAGCCTCAATATCTAGGTTAGCGAGAACCGGCTCAGTGGCAAACAGTATTTTTAAATACTAACTAGAGATTCTAGATGCCATTTGCTTTAATTGCCATGTTTACTGTATTCGGAGTTTATAGCTGGCTCTGCCGGTTTCGTACTCATATTTATTATAGTTCGTTTTTTTGCAAATAAATACTTACCTTCACCTTCTTGCTTAGAAGGAATGTAATTTTTATTATTACTGATGTTTTAAAAACGAATGTGTTTTAATATTGTATTTTTGTTATCTATTTGCATGGTTTATCAGTTTTTGCTATATTTTATCGTAAATTGTTGATAAGATTTTTAGACCGAAGCGGTAACTAATTAAGCGTTTGTTTTTTACAGGTAAGTTTGTTCGCTGTTCTACAACGATGACTTGGTAATTATAACACGGCTACAAATACCCTTAGCGCAATTACAACAACCTCAATCAAAGCCCTTCCGTATATCTATATAGCCAATCGTCTCTGAATGGATAAATTGTTAAAAAACCCCGTGCCACAAATTGCATGAAATATTTCATTATTCAATTGTAACAAATTGATTCACCCTGCGATTAAAAAATAATTCTGAAAATGATAAAATATCAGCATGGTCCATAACCGGTTGCCGAAGGTCTTAAGGTCACCGTGTCGCGGAAGTGTCCACTTGTGACTTAACCAAAAGAGGTGGAAGCATTGTGACTACCTTTAATGGACTCGATCGATTTTTGATCGATCATTTTCGTAACGAAACACTTTGTCTCACCTATTATGGCATGTTGCCTTTGATAATGTGCCACTGGCCATATCAAACACGTTAATTTGATTTCTATTGTTTTTTAAATATTTATTAGGTTCTAATTAAGTATGATTCCTAAAATAAATTTATGGAGGCAAAGTGTAATAAACTTTTTAAATGTTTTAATTATAGGTTTGATACTAAACATTCGTCAGATGATGCGTGTTAATATCATATCTAATCACGTTGAGTCTAACGAGCATCAATTCAAACAATGCAACATGCATCTCGTGTTTGAGATTTAAATGAAAATGATACACTGAATTACGCTCAGGCAGAAAGATTGATTAACACATTTCCTCATGCCATTGCTAACAACCAGACATACATACATGGACAACTGTATAATACGTTTTTCCTTTAAAGGCTAGATAACAGCATCCAGTTTTCCGATCGTGTGAAGTTAGGTGAAACATTGTTTATGTGTCTGTCTGTTGTTCTGTCATGTATGATAGAGATAGATTATTTTATCACGGAAGGGATTCAAACCTTCAGGGTAGTGATTAATGATAAAGACAAGTTTAGACAACTCAAAAGTAAGTGAGCTGACAATGAGCTGACCGAACCCGGAATTGGGGCATACAATATCATCTATTCCGGATTCCGGCTATTGTTTGTCAAAACTTGAGAGCCGAAGTCTTCAAGGTTGTATTCCAAAGATTTTTTGGCCTTTGTTAATTTTCCAATGAAAATCCTCAAACGGTACTTATGGCGAATGACATGTAGCTGATAAGGTCGCCGTGTTTCCAAAAGTCCGAATGACTTTGCCAAATTGATTGAGCTGTGCCATAATTAAATTCGATGTCCAGATACAATCGAACTGTTGAAACGTGAAATGAATAGTTAAATTCTTCTTTAATCGATTAGTTTTAGTTTCTTCCGTTGTCAAGTGAAAGCAATATGCCTCACAAAAATTTTTTAGGCTACTATCGTTTTACCACCATATTCTAACAAAAATAACTCTAGCGTTAACGGTGACTAGAAAGCAGCGAGACCCATTGATTGTCATGCATTCTCCATTCTAGCAAAAAAATGTTTTAAAATAAAAACAATGACTTCTTAATTAGCTTGGCAGTTTTCCATCAAATTGGTTTCAGGGAACTTTACAAAAATTGGGTTTCCTTATTGGCGACAACATCTTACGTCAAAATATTAGACAAACATCAAAAAGCGGAAAATTTATTTATATTAGAATTGAATTGTATAAAACCTTTGTCAATAAGTTTACCTTTTCTCATTGGATACCAATTTCTGTTGGAATACGACCAGACATTAAGTTTTATTGAGCTTTGTAGGACCTCTAGAGTCGTAAGAATCAATAGATTCCAGTGATTAATTGATCAATTTACAGTGGCCTTGTTCAGCTCTGTCCTTGTGGAATCTTGGTCTTAATTGAAAATCGTTTTGCGTCAACAAAAATAATGTGAGGATGAACGATTCATCTATCTTCGTGTTTTTTTCTAACTGTTTGTATTCTCATTGGAGCTTTGTTTATTAAATCAACTAAGTTGAAAACTTATTGGACCGCTCTGTCTTAATTTCCAAGGCAATTGTGTTTGTCTTTGAGATTTCTTTTAGTCTTTTAGCTTCTAGCTACGTACGAGTATTTTCCTAGAATGTTTCTTCCAGTTAAGTTATTTCCTATGTTTTACAAATTAAGTCACTGTTACCATCAAACGAATAATAATATTTACCATTTTGTTTTTCCTATTTAATTAAATTAACAACATCCTCTGTTTGAAATGCAATCATGACTGTTGACTGTTGATTCTTTTGTTTAATTACCTCGTGTGTAAAGTAAATAATGTGAATCAATTAATATTGGCTCGACACCGTATAAGGACTACAATGACAAACAATTATTTGCTGAATACCTAAATAATTGAGGAAATTCGCAAGTCTTTGTGTACGTTACACAGTAATGTTGCTTTTATTGTATTTATAACACGTGTCTTTTGTGGTTTCAAAAAGGAAAATGTATTTTGTTTGGCAAAGTATTGTTAGCAACAGATTCACTTTTTACAAAATCGTGCGTAACATAATAGTCTAGTCATAGTACTTTTCTAATAATAACTACTACGAGTGTATGTACTATAGCGGTCGTGGCGTAGTTTGACTAAGCGATGTCAGCTCCTCGCGGTTGTTATGGGTGGCCGATAGTGGCATTTCTATCTGAGCGCTAGCGTGTTTCGGAGGGTACGTAAATTATCGATCCTGGTTCTTTAAATAGTTACACCATGCAGAGATCTTTAAGCGGTCTAAAAACATACGAACTTACTTATATCTACTATATCTCTAATGACTAGTTTGTGTACTGAAGCAGATCTTCAACTTCAAAATATTCCATAGGATTTTCTGCCTAAAGATACGGATGTATGATCTTTAATATACCAATATTTTTTTCACCGAGACAAGTAATCTGCATTAAAAGCCGATATAATTAAATATGATCCTACTTTTTGTAAGTTGACTTGATATTACATCCTCGAATACCGGTTTTGTTACTTACCTATTGCTATTTAAATTATCTAAGTATCGTTATTATTCAAATTGTCACCGCTCATAGTCTAGATCTAGAAATGTCTAAGCGGTTATGTAATAGTCGAAGTAATATTGATATATTATCTTGATTGTGCAGTATTTCTAGAAATGCCAACGTTTGTACAAAATCATTACAGGTTTTAATACCACTAGCTAGTCTATTGGAAATCTGGAAACTTAGTGTATTGACTGTAAAGAATAAGGAAAGTGTGAAACTAGGCTATTTGATGCAACATAACCTTTTTATCCTCCAAACTTGATATCACATTATGTAAACGTATTTAAGTCACATGTCTGCTGTACTGATTTTCATTATCTCTCGCAGTATCACAACCTAGATTCACATCTCAATCATCGTCTTGGTGATGCTTTAATGGTTGTTGTATATGATCAATATCAGTTCCCGCCACAATTGCAACGATAATTGTTGACGATCAAAGTCGGTAATCGAAGGAATGACAAGTGAAGCTCACACGTGATGCCGACACGTGCTGTGTGTTTCACTGATTGTTAAGGCCATTTCGTGAACTGCGTACGTACCTTCCATTTGGTTTTTCATCTTTATTTATTAACTAGCTGTGCCCCGCGGTTTTACCCACAGCGCACCCGTTCCCGTAGAATTACGGGATAAATAGTATCCTATATCCATCTCCTGGTTCTAAACTACCTCCCCACCAGTTTTCAGCCAAATCGGTTCAGCCGTTCTCGAGTGATAAATAGTGTAACTAACACGACTTTCTTTTATATATATAGATTGTACTCAAGTTGGTTCCTTAGGTTTAAGTTTACACTACCTTTTACTACCTACCATTTTGAATTGAAACTTTTACGGATACACTTCGCAGTTCTTTTACAGGATTCGTGGTCACTTGGTGGTCAATCGCTGTGACCACGGTTCTTGTAAAGGAGCCGAAATGTCAGATAAAAATGAAAATAAATGCGAAATTTGTACTCAAGTTCTGGAAATGTTAAATTTTGGCAGTTAGTCTGTTTTAATATACTTAGACGTTAGATGTATCATATTTCAATAAGAAGCAAATAATTTGAATGCATGAGAATAGAGATATATTATCGTTATTTGTTATAATAAACTAGGAGCGCCCCGCGGTTTTACCCGCGTTGTGCCCGTTCCCGTGGGAATTTCGGGATAAAATGTAGCCTATAGCCTTCCTCGATAAATAGACTATCTAACAGTGAAAGAATTATTCAAATCGGTTCAGTAGTTTCTGAGATTAGCGCGTTTAAACAAACAAACAAACAAACAAACAAACAAAACAAACTCTTCAGCTTTATAATATTAGTATAGATAACATCTTTCAATGACACAGAATAACGTAAGCTGAGTTGTAGCATTAAAATGTCAATTAGTTGGCTGTATCCATTCGATGATTGTACAATTTTCCTTGTCCAGCCGGTGAAACAATGACATAATTTGCAGTTAGCACAATAATACAAAGTAATCGTATTTCCATCAATATGGAGCTATTACGTGTAGTTTGTGTTATAACTTCTAGGCGAAGAACAAAAGCGTGAGCAATTATGTTATCCAATGGAAATTAATCTTATCTAGCGCCGACGTCGGCGCAGGTTTTATTGATTTGATGACGTTCGTTTTTGGCGCGAAATACTGCGTCATATTCGATTATTGGCGAGTTTTTTTGCGAACAGCTGTTGTGGTCAGGAAGTGTGTTTAGGAGTCGAAAAAATCTTAACCAGTGCCCATTTGCTGGTTAAATATTGTATTAATCATTGTTAAGTTCCGTGGTAGGTATGCAATTTTTTTCGCACTAGTAACTTTAGATTATAATGATACGATATGCCTTTCAATATTATTCATCCCAAGTATTTGCTAAGTCATTGTTTTGTTTTTATATATGGACTAGCAGCGCCCCGCGGTTTTACCCGCGTTGTACCCGTGCCCTTGAGAATTTCGGGATGAAAAATAGCCTATGACCTTCCCGTTGAATGTAACTATCTATTACAAAAAGAATTATTCGAATCGGTCAGGTAATTCCCGAGATGAGCTCGAAAATACAAACAAACAAAATTAAAAAAAATTACCTCTTTTAATTCTATGAATTCACGTAGGTAGGTAATCTGTGACTATGCTGTCACTTTTATTCACGTAATGTCAGATCATGTAACGATTCTTTAACCTGAATAATCGACTTATGCAAATATGAGTAAAGGGTCATTATAAATGTGTAACTAGACCTATGACGTAAAGCATTGTACACTTTATAGATAGACACTTTGCCATAAACGTGCACAAATTAATATAGAATAACGATTTACTTTTTCTCATAAATACCTAATATGAATAACTAGTTATTTGTAACGTTTGTTTGTTATTACATCATCAAAGTTAATGGTCTTTATGTTGATTTAAGGGTTTAATGTCTCTAGGTTGCCAAGATAGTGATTAATTGATGTATTATCATATAGCCGGGTCATTTTAGACAATTGAAATAAAGAAAATTCCGACAGAGCCAAATCTTCGTAGAGACCTTAGGTTTACCACAAGGAATAAAGTGTCAAAAGTCCCCATCAATCCCATGTGAGCTTCGGGACTTATTCGGGTCCCAAGGTCAAAATTTTAGGTTTTTTGGATTTTTCTCGAAAACGGTAAGTTTTATCGAAAAAGTACCTGAGAAAATAAAAAAGCTTATAAAATTCTCTATAACTTTAACTCTATCCACTTTTTCCATATTCCCAACCGTTATTGAACTACACGCTCCAGAAATGTAAAAATTAAGGACCTCGGGCAGGTAACTATGGAGCCTGCCCCAATGCTCAACAGTGACATGACCTATGTCATTTGAAAGGTCTTGAAGAGTTGTACAAGTTACTCCTAGACAGTTATATCGAATTCGATGGCCAACTCGGTGTTTTCGACCACCGAAGAATTACCACTGGAGGTGCTGTGGAGCCTGGACGGAATGCTCAACAGTGACATGACTTACGCATTTGAAAGCTCTTACAAGTCACTTTTTGATAGTTATGTCGAAATCGACGCCAAACTCGGTGTTTTCGACCACCGAAGAAAAAACACTAGGTGTATGTGCACTAATGTGCAGTTGACACTGATCGTATTGCTCAACAGTGACATGACTAATGTCATTTGAAAGCTCTCACAAGGCACTCCTTGACAGTTATATCGAAATCGACGGCCAACTCGGTGTTTTCGACCACCGAAGTATCGACACTGATCGTATTGCTCAACAGTGACATGACACATATCATTTGAAAGCTCATAAAGAGTTTTATAAGTCACTCTTTGATAGTTACATCGAAAGCGCCGTCCAACTTAGTGTTTTCGACCACCGAAGAATGGAGTTGGGCTATGCTATACCGAAGTATCGGCGCTGATCCTAATGCTCAAAAGTGACATGATCTATGTCATTTGAAAGCTCTTGAAGAGTTGTACAAGTCACTCTTTGACACTTATATCGAAATCGACCGCCAACGCGGTGTTTTTGACCATCGAAGATCGACACTAGGTGTATGTGCAGTTGACCTTGATGGTATTGCTCAACAGTGACATAACTTATGTCATTTGAAAGCCCCTGAAGAGTTGTCCAAGTCACTCCTTGACATTTATATCGAAATCGACCGCCAACGCGGTGTTTTCGACCATCGAAGAATCGACACTGGGTGTATGTGCAGTTGACCCTGATGGTATTGCTCAACAGTAACATAACTTATGTCATTTGAAAGCCCTTGAAGAGTTGTCCAAGTCACTCCTTGACATTTATATCGAAATCGACGGCTAACTCGGTGTTTTTGACCAAAAATAAAAAAATATATGTACACATTAGTTAATAAAGGACCTTGAGAAAATTCCATTCTTCGGTGGTCGAAAACACCGAATTGGCGGTCGATTTCGATATAAATGTCAAGGAGTGACTTGGACAACTCTTCAGGGGCTTTCAAATGACATAAGTTATGTCACTGTTGAGCAATACCATCAAGGTCAACTGCACATACACCTAGTGTCGATCTTCGGTGGTCGAAAACACCGCGTTGGCGGTCGATTTCGATATAACTGTCAAAGAGTGACTTGTACAACTCTTCAAGAGCTTTCAAATGACATAGATCATGTCACTTTTAAACATTAGGATCAGCGCCGATACTTCGGTATAGCATAGCCCAACTCCATTCTTCGGTGGTCGAAAACACTAAGTTGGACGGCGATTTCGATGTAACTATCAAAGAGTGACTTATAAAACTCTTTATGAGCTTTCAAATGATATGTGTCATGTCACTGTTGAGCAATACGATCAGTGTCGATACTTCGGTGGTCGAAAACACCGAGTTGGCCGTCGATTTCGATATAACTGTCAAGGAGTGCCTTGTGAGAGCTTTCAAATGACATTAGTCATGTCACTGTTGAGCAATACGATCAGTGTCAACTGCACATTAGTGCACATACACCTAGTGTTTTTTCTTCGGTGGTCGAAAACACCGAGTTTGGCGTCGATTTCGACATAACTATCAAAAAGTGACTTGTAAGAGCTTTCAAATGCGTAAGTCATGTCACTGTTGAGCATTCCGTCCAGGCTCCACAGCACCTCCAGTGGTAATTCTTCGGTGGTCGAAAACACCGAGTTGGCCATCGAATTCGATATAACTGTCTAGGAGTAACTTGTACAACTCTTCAAGACCTTTCAAATGACATAGGTCATGTCACTGTTGAGCATTGGGGCAGGCTCCATAGTTACCTGCCCGAGGTCCTTAATTTTTACATTTCTGGAGCGTGTAGTTCAATAACGGTTGGGAATATGGAAAAAGTGGATAGAGTTAAAGTTATAGAGAATTTTATAAGCTTTTTTATTTTCTCAGGTACTTTTTCGATAAAACTTACCGTTTTCGAGAAAAATCCAAAAAACCTATAATTTTGACATTGGGCCCCGAATAAGTCCCGAAGCTCACATGGGATTGATGGGGACTTTTGACACTTTATTCCTTGTGGTAAACCTAAGGTCTCTACGAAGATTTGGCTCTGTCGGAATTTTCTTTATTTGATCACTATTTTTATGTCTAAAATGACCCGGCTACATAACGCCTTGACAATTAAAGTGTATTTTATAGAAGATCTGTATTAGTTTTACTTGCTTCGTTTATCGTTATTTGGTATGATTCTTTTGTTATCTATAAAGTTGCTTGTAGGGTTTTCGAGGCGTTATGACAAACCCTCGTTGGGACCCAGTTAGAACCTCTTTGGAATTAACCTTTGTTTTGTTTTGGATTGGACAAGCTAAATATCGGATAGGTTCCTACCGTACCGAACGATTAAAAAAGGATCGTTTTGAATTCGTAAATCTATCCTAATATTATAAAGAGGTAAAATTTGTAAGTTTGTTTGTTTGTTTGATTGTATGTTTGAGGTAATCTCGGGAATTATCAGTCCGATTTGAATAATTATTTTTGTAATAGATAGCCACATTCAACGGGAAGGTTATAGGCTATTTTTCATCCCGAAATTCCCACGGGACCAGGTACAACGCGGGTGAAACCGCGGGGCGCTGCTAGTCATTAATAAAGCCAAATCGTGTATAGAGTAACTGCGCTGGTGCTATGTAGTAATGTTTTAAAGACATCTTGTATTTTTTGTAAGTTTTCGGCACTTCTAATGCTGTTTACTTATTCTGTATTTGAAGGACATTGAGTATGTTATCATTTTGACCTATATCCCCTTGCGTTGGCGATATCTCGGTTTACTCGTCAATCGTGCGTGAACTCATATTGATCGTTTTTCGTGATCCCATTTGTTTGGCATTACGTTCTTTTATAGTTGATTCCTACATACAGTATTACTTGAATCAAGCAAACATAATGTATTTTATTTTAACCTACCTTGTTTCTACGGTAAGCAGAATTAGATGTTTTCATATCCGTACCTATGTATTGTCACAGCACTTATGCGATCAGTGAGCCTAAGGGCCTTTACCTTACAGCATTACTATTTTTTACTATACGAGTTAGCCATCAATTCATTCGGGACAAAATAATCTAAATAAACACTGTCTGTTAATTTAAAACCAGCAATATTATTCCGCAGTATATTTTCGACATCATTTTGTTGATTGAGATTAGTAAATGCCATGTTTTATGAAGACTTATATTTGGCTTGCGTTGGAAGGGGTTTCTGGTTTATTTTTTAATGGATCACGTTTTGTAATCCCGGAAGAAATTATTTTATTGTCCGTGTTAGTCTAACAGGTTTTTATTTATGGTGCCTTGACGGCTAAATGTGCTACACATACATATTTACTTAATATTCGTTATACAATGTGATTGCCTAAACTAGGTAGGTACTGATAATGAATAGAGACAAATAAGAGTTATATTTACACCGACTTCAAAAACAGAAGGAGGTTATCATTTCGTGCCTGTACATATCTATACTCTATAGTCCATACTAATATATATATAAAGCTGTTCCGCGTAAAACCGCGGAGTGCTGCTAGTGTTTTTGCTGTGGCTGTGACCCCATAGGTATTTATCTAAATAAAAAAATAATTTAAACAATTATTAAACTATTCTGTAATTCCCACGAGCATAGAGCCATTGAATTATTTAAAAGTTTTTAACATGACATTATATAGGTATTATAGCTATAACATGTATAAGTAAAGATTTCATGACCGTGTTTTCCAAACACTCTGAATCCTCTGATCTTTATAGTATAACACACTTATCCGGTCCAATTCTACAGCCGATGACTCTAGAAAGTTCTACTAAGCCGTCGTCGAAAATTCGAGAATGTTATACCGATGACACGACCTATTGATATTGACTAAATTGTTTTAGTTCAAGGTCTTCCTTATCAATACTGGCTCATCTTTTCGTATTAGGTAATATTGTTGTGTGTACATTCATTTAATGTTCCTTGATTGGTCCAAAAGCCACTTTTTGTTAATGCTTCACAAACTGATGAACCGTAATTTGTTTACTACAATAGGTAGGTATTTCATATTAGTTTATTTGAAACAATTGACTCTTTTCTATTATATCTATTCAAAGGGAAAAAAGGAAATGGAAATATTTGTAAGGTACTTTGAATTTTCTTTTTCTTTAATTAACCTGTATCGTCATACTGCTAGGCAAAGGTCTCCTCCAAAAGCTTCCAACGCTTCTCCCTGTCCTTCGCGGTCTCCCACATAAAGTTAAAATAAAAGTAATTAAAAATCTCCGCCTTCTTGAAGCTGGTGAAAAATGATCTTTCTAAAATCAAACGACGTACTCTTGTTTCTTGGACTAATTGATCCTTGTTAGATAAAACTTTTACCAGACAAGCTATCGGCTCCCATCTAAAAAAATTATCTTACTTAAGGCGGTGACGCTAAAGTTTTCCATTGCT
Source organism: Cyclophora punctaria (assembly GCA_951394245.1). NCBI lineage: Eukaryota > Metazoa > Arthropoda > Insecta > Lepidoptera > Geometridae > Cyclophora > Cyclophora punctaria. Next base: position 8,023,266 of record OX596184.1, read on the forward strand.
TTGATATCAACGTTGGCACGTGGATGGATGATCAGGTCAATCTTATTCAAATAGGTCAATTGACTGGATTTAGCATACACGGACCTGTTACTTATACTACCTATGCTATGCTCTTCTTTGATAAGGGTTTTCCTACATTTCATAAGGTCTAAAGGGTTTCTGTGTGTTCCCTTCATCTTTATAACGGAATATATGCCAGCAAAAGAGTAGACAATATGCTAATGTGCCTTATATTCCGAAACCACGTTACAAAACGTTCGTATGGATTGTATCTAGTATGTATTATGATTAAACGTGTGTGTGTCTGGGAACCGAAATTATGATTATAATGAACTTGTAAGAAGGTCAATGTTGTGTCCCACGTCAAATTACATTGACTTATAAAGTTTAATGTTTATCATTGTAATGGTTTATTGTTGTTCGTTTCAAATTAAATTCATTCATACAATTTGTAATCAAAACAAACCTTACAGTGTCTAGAAAAAATACCCGGTCAGTTTTGAATTTTAGTTTCATGCATTTTTTTGAGATAGTGCGAGTTTTGTGAGGATGTATGAATTGATCCACCCTGTTATAACATAGACGTATTTAAATAAATGCTTAGTAGTAAGTTTGAACATAGAATAACAATCATATTAAGATAGTTTATATTCTTAATTTATCAAGGGAACCGGTATTCTGATGGAACAGAACCACCGCTACTTTAAATCAAAATATCTTAAGCATCTTCACCTAAACTAGAACAAATTACTTAAGATCTGGAATTTGAAAGCAACTAGTTTGCATCGAACGTAGGTGATACTAAGAATAGAAAATGCAGGTCATACACTTTCTACAGTGCTGCTGAAACGCCCACTTCATGCTCGTAATTGCTTTGAACCCATAATATGCAATTATTGGCTTCGCCTACGTTTAGTTATTTCTTTGTTTAGCACTGTTTGTGGTGCTGGTACAGAAAAACTAAGATAGCAGTTTTTTTAGGTTTTTTTTTAAATTTATCTGTTCGACCGATGTGCATCACCGAAACGTGAAATAATAATTAAGTGGTTTACTTTTCAAGCTGTTTTGCAGCGTAAGAAATGTGATTGGTGAAACGTTATTGATTACTGCAATCTGCATTGACTTTAGGAGTAAAATTTGGTCTCCGTCTTCAAGTTATTCAACTTTAAAATTAGTCTGGAAGTCTTATTAACACATTATTTCTACCTTTTTAGTTTATACATTTTGAAGACGGTTAGATTTTCGAAAAAGTTTTTTATTAAAAAAATGTATGGCTGTAACTAGACCGTGTAAGAAGTGATCCAGATTACGTAATAGACATTGATTTTGAAATGTAAAAAATATATTTGAAAGTAGAAACCGGTTATCGTAACAATGAAAAACACAGTGCTAATTAATTGAAACCTACACACGGAATTGCGGTTAAACTAATTATACCTTCAATCATACTAATAGATAATAAAACAGTATTGTTTCGTTAACCACTTTCACTGAGTGAATAACTCGAAGTGAAATCGTTTTACAATAGGTTCATTTGAGTGGGCAGGCACCACTTTACAAAGACCCTAGTGTCTATGGGTATTTGGTAGAACACGTCGAGCGATGGTGAATCACTAGGTATCACGTTATACTGGTCTTTTCGCTGTCATATGTATCAGTGTTTACAACCGATTTTTCGCTAATGAAAGCGTGCTCCTAAAATACTATAAGTGATGGTTATTTTTGTGATGTTTATGATGAAGAATTTATAGAAACTGGTTCATTAAATATAGTTTTATTTGGGTCGATTGGGATTCCGGATTAGTTAGATTGGGTACTCGAACCAGAATTTAAAGAATTACCTATGTAGGTCTCTACCGGTAAGACTATAAGTACCTACTAATCTATACTTATAATATTTTAAAGAGGTGAAGTTTTTAACTTTTTAACTTTGTTAGTAATCCCTAAAACTATCAGTCCGATTTGAATAATTCTTCTTGTAACAGATAGCCACATTCAACGGGAAGGTTATAGGCTATTTTACATCCTAAAATCCCCACGGGAACGGACACAAAGCGGGTAAAACCGCGAGCCGCTGCCAGTAGTTAATAAAGTTTGGAATATGTTTCATAATACCTACGTGTATCAGAGATTGTTTCCAAATTTTAAAATTTCGAGTTTGCAAACTTGTCTCGTAGACAATTTAGCATTCGAGTTCATAACATGATTAAGAAACTTAATTTCTTTTCATTTGCCTAACTCTCTGTAACCAGACCTTATCAGGAAAGTCAACATTTTGTATTTCTCTATTTCTATCAAAACAAAAGCGGAGGCAGATGCGTTTCTAAAGAATCTAAGCCAAAATAACAGCTGGCATCCTAAGGAAGTATTCGACTGATTCTCGTTGCGATTTCAAATGAAATCGATATCATCAATCGATTACTCAGTATTCGCTACGTCAGGCCAATCTGTTAATTGTATTGTTAAAATGGCTAAGTGGCACTAAACGCCGGGACAACGGCCGTTGAACTATTGACCTACGAATAACATTACTAAATCAAACTTGGAACTGACCAAGCGTTAAGTCTGTTGGTTCAGTGGTCTAGTAAATGAGTTGCAAACTAAATACTGACTCATGTTTTGCCTAATAGTCTTACTTCACGCTTATGTGGTGCAAGTAGAGCTGTGTTTCACCCGACTTTATGTGTTTTCTATTTGGGACGAGATTATGTCTGCGAGAGACTGGTCCCTGAATACTATAACTAGTTTACAGGCGACTCTTAAGGTTCGTTTATATAAAAGCCGAGCGGAGTGGTGCAGAGTCCGATTCACCAATCACAGCTCATTGGGATTTTCAAACAAAGCATTGACATTAACAACGTCATTATGCTTTGTGAGTAGAGCTTCACCCAGCTCCGCTCCGCTACCATGGAGACGCACCTTTAGAACTTCGCGTGTTTAATTATTATATTTTTGTAGACTGACAAGTCCTTTCTGGAAGTATGTATCTAGCTTGCGCATGCTTTATGAAGTTGGGTTAGGTACCCTCAGTATGAATGTCTTCCAATCGTTTTATCGCGAACATACTACCAAAATCCATTGGCATACTTACGCGTTTTCATTACTCACTAACAGCGCTCGCGATTTCATTTGTATTGTACCAGTGGGAATTTCGGGATGAAAGGCTTATATGCTATTCGAGACAAAACAAACGACCTGAAAATAAAGGCAACGTGAATTTATTTATAATTTATTTTTATGAACCTAGTGCAAGAAACACATCATTAAAACCAGGACTGCATTATGGATAAAATGTTTTGTTGATCTACTCCTGTTTAATGCTAAAAAATAATGCCAAAATATATGTTTGTTATTTTTTCATTTCAATTTTAATATCTAATTATGGTTCCAATACAAAAACAAAACTTTTGATACAGTCACAGAGAAGTTTTTTTTCTAATAAGTTCATAGTATAAGTCTTTCTATACTCTATCTATGTCAATCTTCAAAGATGCGCGAATATGAAAAATTCCAGAAATATATCCCTTTTCTCGTCTTCTTGAGTATGCGTCATTGTTCCTCATTCGAACATTTTGTTTGTCTAAACTTATAAGAATTTAAAATTGCTGTTTTGGTTGTAATGAATACGTAAGTGTTTTACAACCTTGACTTTATAAACGTTTTAGCTGTCAAAACTAAATTAATCACTATAACACTGTTATTATAGTATATATGTATATCTATTTATATCACCTGTTTAACTTTACAATGTAATATTGTACAATATCTGACGGAAAGATGAACATTCTAGCAATATATCTAGAAATAGATGCATCTCTGAAAATAAATCTTTACGCATCAGGGTTATAAGTTTTGTCTTTACTGAACAGCACGTCGGCATATTAACAGGCATTAAACAATTGCTTATTGAATTAGTAGAAAAAATAATGAATAGAATTATGTAATTATGTAATAATTATTGGTCGTATAAATTTGGATAGCCTTCGAAATGTCGGTTGAAAAGTCAATGAAACTTTGTCATATTAATTAAACTTGTTTGTACTAATTAGATTATGCGTTGATTTCCATATTCAGTACGACAAAAACCTAGTATCACTAGTACCACCGACTTGGTAACAAAATTGCTGTATCATTGTGACTTACCCATATTTCTTAACAAAAACAGTCACGTTTTAGTCTGAAAAAAATTCAATATTTTTTTGTCAGCTTGTTAATCGACTTTCCGTTCAATGTGCTGGGTTTACCGGAGTCTGTCTTCTGTATCGTCATAATTCCTTGATCCCTTCAAGGATGAGGTCATTATGCTTTCGTATGAAACGTTTTTGTTAGAAGTTTTTTCACAAAAGAAATTGCTACCTTTTAAAGGATTCCCTTCACTTTTTTGTTGGATATGGGAAGTATCCAAAAGAAGTGTAATTAGCGGAATTGATATACTAAACACAAATGACTTCATTATTGATTTTAGTTTTACGGATTCGAATGATTTATGACGAATCAATACTCAAAACAAAATAAAATAGGTCAGTCCTTTGTATTCGAAGTCCATTTTAATATCACACACGTGTGAACATTATCTCTCATATCTTTATCACATTATATTCCCCAAGGATAAACTCGAGGACGTTTGCAAATTGGATTTTCTAACACGAAAGGACGTAGTTAACTTGACAAATAAACATTTAAAAATCCTTACAATTCAGCTTAGGACTTGATGAGATTATACGAAAATGAATCTAATTAGGAAGTACTGTAATTAGTAATTAAATCTATTATGTGGTTTACGTTTAATCTCCGATGTACCGAGGGTTGCATTTACGTTGTCTGTTACTCTGTAACATTAACAACAACATGCAGCTCGTAGTAGTAGCTCCAAGTAGGGTACTTGGATGAATGGCCGATAGTGGCATTTCTATCAGAGCAACTGTGCTTCAGAGGGCACGTTAAGCAGTCCCGGTTTGTGTCAATCGTTAGATTGGTCTAAGGTCTTTAGGCGGTCTTAAAACTCCTGTTGGCCATTATCCTAAATGAATGACTGAATGAGTCTGTAACATCGTAGCTCGTGAAGTAATAAACCGATTACGATGCGGTTTATTTATTTGTAAGGTTATTCTATAGGGTGGAATTAATAAGTAACGGTTCACTTCACTGTAAGATTAGTGTAGGTCAAAGTCGCTTTTGTTAGTCGTTGTATTTCTCTATAGCTTGTAACAATTTAATTACTACTATTCAAAACTTACTTACATATGGACTATAGGGTAAATCTATATATATAAAAGAAAGTCGTGTTAGTTACACTATTTATAACTCGAGAACGGCTGAACCCATTTGGCTGAAAATTGGTAGGGAGGTAGCTTAGAACCAGAGACGGATATAGGATACTATTTATCCCGTATTCCCAACGGGATCGGGTGCGCTGTGGGTGAAACCGCGGGGCACAGCTAGTATTATATAAGTATTCAAATTTATTCAAAAGATGATAATTAAAACGGCCATTCAACACTTTTAAAATTCCGACGTAACCATAGTACGTTTGTGAAAAACTTCAGTAAACAGCTAGTCTATACTTTTAAACAAAAAGCTAATGTAGTTGCGCAATTGTCATCAGGTTCTTTTTAATAGGAACATTATCTAGATCTTCCGTGTTAGAACTAGTCTTATTGTCTAGTTTATTAGATCTGTCACACCGTACATAATACTTACCGACTTCATTGACTGCGAAGGTAGACAACCGCTTGTGTTACTTACTATTCTTATTACTTAACGATGACGAATTCAATAAGTTAAATGGTAATTCATAAGTATTACGTCTTTTCAAATATTTGCCAGTTTCGAATAATTACTTCAATTGTTTTTGTGTCTAGCGTAGTCATCGGTAACATAAAATTCAAATAATTCTGTTGACATACGGCGATATGTGTTTGTTTTAAGCAAGTTGTAGTGATTTGTTTTAATTAATTTGGAAATTGAATTAGTCATAAGTTATGCGTCCTAACAGCTTATGTTTAAAAACATTTTAATTTATTTCATTAGTGTCTTTACAGTTAAGCAGTAAGCAAGCGTGGTAATAACGGCTATCCTCGCTGTACAAAAAACAAAGTCAGTAAGCGTAGTTTAAAAAAAGTATTAAATGTTTAAATGGCTTAAGGCTCTGCATGTCCAAAAATTACAGGTTACTCTCTACTGGCATCGCTATACAGCTTGTATTCATCTTGGTATTGTGTACGTTGCTGTAGAATTTGTATAATAGTAAATCTATACTAATATTATAAAGCTGAAGAGTTTGTTTTGTTTGTTTGTTTGTTTGTTTGTTTGTTTGTTTGTTTAAACGCGCTAATCTCAGAAACTACTGAACCGATTTAAATAATTCTTTCACTGTTAGATAGTCTATTTATCAAGGAAGGCTATAGGCTACATTTTATCCCGAAATTCCCACGGGAACGGGCACAACGCGGGTAAAACCGCGGGGCGCTGCTAGTAAATGATAAGATTAAGAAAATTGCAGAATATTCAGAGCGCGTGCTTTCTGCGCCCTGTTTTCGTTCCAAAATTTAATTTAAGATCTGTTTATAGACGGAAATTATCGTCGTCATATGAACGTGTGATACTCGTGATTAATTGACCGAATATGAGGTCTTTAGGCGGTCTAAATACTCCGGCACCAATTATGACCTTTAACCAACTCGAACTTAGTTACTTACTAATGTGATTGTTTAAACGGCCTATAAGGGAAATTACTACAGACTAATACGCTTTTAACAATAAGGAATTTGGATTAAGCCAATCCTATCCAGAGTTTTTAGACCGCCTAGAGGCCTCCAACGTGGTCTAATGATTGAAATAAAATAAAAATGATTTTACGTGCCCTCCGATAGAAATACATATGTCTCTATACGCCACCAATACTATCTTATGCACTTAACAAGCGCAACGGTTTCTTAACAGCAATAAGTACTACTATTGCTGTGCTCGTGTGCATTTATAAGAACGTTGCTGTATTGCAGATGTAGTGCTTCATTCGCCCTGTCGTCGTTCCAAAATTTAATTTAAGATCCGTTTATCGAGGGAACGTTATCGTCATAGAAACGTGTATTGTGCACGTGATTACTTTGTTTACTCACCAGAAACACTATTTACACGCTGTTACTACTCGCTATTGCATTTCACTGGGTATTTTTAGGGAATTAAGTAGATTTTGTAGGGATTTCAATCTAGATTAAACGCTTGGCCTGCTTTTAATTTTAATAAAAGACACATCTTCTCATCGGTATATTACATTCATTCGTACATCCTCTTATATATTTGTATAACTACTAACAACATACCGACATACCGATTTCTATTTAGTTTTTTGTGTACAGATCAGTATTAAGATTAACATTGCCTCCCATTCTACAAAGATACTGAACTGTGTTTGTTTTATAACATTATAATCATAAAACCTCCCTTATCAACAAGAGTTCTGCAAACCACATTCAAAGCCACGTACGCTTGCTTGCTTTAGCAACTAAGTTTCTTCGCATATTTATCAAAGTAAACATTGGAAAAGTAAGCCCATACTCGTTGAATAACGGAGTGTAAACGCACCATTACGTATCTCCATGGAATTTTATAAACGTTATGAATTCCTTTGATTCTTATCTAACGTTGTTATCTTGTTAACTTGCGTCGGTTAGTTTAATTATTGCGGCTGTAATTAAGTCATTGGTGAACTCTGTAATTAAAGTATTCGTGTATGCAGGTTACATTGTATGGTTAAGATGTGGTTGTGTTTTGTTTTGGTATTTTCTTTAGACCAAGTTGAAGAGGATCATTCTCTGTCCTTCGTACTTTGAACCGTTTAAGTCCACACATAGTAATTTTTTTCAGATTTTTTTAAACAACAGAACCAAGCACCCACCTCTTCACCGCAGTCAGGTAAGTAATTTTTTTATTACTTTTCCATTACAAAAATATCATTACCACCCTAAGAGATGATTTTCTTGTATATGCGTGCTCGTTCGTTATTTTTAATTATCTAACTGTAATATGTAATTTTCATTTTGTGTGATTTTATCAACACATCTTACTAATAATGTTAAATGGTTTCCAATGCAATTGTACTGTGTTTACTTGTTATGTATGCTGTACACATCTGTTATTGGTGTTCGTATCAGAAATGTACTCTGTAGCTCAAGATTTAAGTGTAAAATATGCAAAACTGTGGATGTGTCATTAAATAAATAAATAAATTACAAAAATAACATTACCACCCTAAGGATACGTTTCGTGCGTGTGGGCCTCAAAATCTTTTTACGACCCGTTTTTGTAAACTGATGAATCAATTATTTTTTTATGTTTGAAATGTAACATAATCAACTGTTCTCAGGTATGATCCAAGAAATACTATGGACATTCCAATACAGTGCCGCATTGCTTTGGACACTTAACTATTGTCGACTGAATATACAAAATAATTATAACAAGTTACACCGTCTTAATTAATGTGTGCCTAATCAAAAAACTAAGCTGTTAAGTGTGAACGCGCAGTGGGAGGTTGTTGTAATTTAATATCGAAATTAGAACAAGATCATATCTCGATTTGACGTCATCTGCGACCGATATTATCATGGCACTCAATCAACAATATCATACACAGCAAACACAAAGCATTTTAATATTCATAATTCACATTATAAAAAAATAATATTATAAAAGTTACTCAACCTGTTAGTTTGCCGGTCACGATGACAATACAATGTCTGGACTAAGTATGTAGTGTTACTTTACTTACTCGTACTTTCAAGTTGTGCAACGTTTTGTTTCGGCTCGTAGTTCGAATGCGATCGGGTTTCGTTGTTGGGGAAAGTATACCGCGGAAGTTGACATCTAGGCTAGTGGGTTAGGGGTGTACGCATCTGGGTAAACGGACTCGAAATACTGTTTCGATTATTTAAATTCAATAACGAATATGCAAATATTTGCTAAGCGCAGACTGCGCAATATTGTAGTTAAATAAGTTGGCGATTTTTTTACTGGCGAATTTTGTTTTGCGTTCTCAAATGTAAGACGAGTCAAAGGGAACACATATTTATATCTACCCATCGTTTTCTAATCTAATTCGTAGAGTAAACAAAATTGTGGAAGCAGTCAGCTGTTCGTTCGTTAAACATGAAAGAGACTATAAACATGTATTCTGGACGAGTTATATTTAAGCTATTATACATTATTGCCTTGCTACTTGGAATCTTTTTTAATTTTAGTACTACCTTTAACACAACGAATAATACCTAATGCTTGCCGATATGCTCTATCTACATTTAAATAATAGCATAGATAATTGTAATTAATTTGAAATAACTGATATCCTACCAAAACATTGGCATCACAAAGTACTAATATTATAAAGAGGTAAAATTTGTTCGTTCATTTTGTTAGTTTGTACGTTCGAACTAATCTCAGGAATTATCAGTCCGATTTGAATAATTGTTTTTGTAATAGATAGCCACATTCAATGAGAAGGTTATGCGCTATTTTTCCTCCTGAAATTCCTATGGGAACGGGCACGACACGGGTAAAAACGCGGGGCGCTGCTAGTAAGTTAATATACATGTTGCTTGCTCTATAAATTTGGATCACTCCTTGACTCCTAAATCTGTATAGTGTAGAGCAATTACCTTAACTCTTAAGTCATTCTATCATAAAGAGTTCTACGAGAAGCCCTGTCTTCTTTGAGTTCTCTTCAGACACAGTTTTTTACGTAACCTCGCTGTCCCACTGCTGAGCAAAGGTCTCCCCCCAATTCTTTCATATCTCGCTCTCCAATGCCAACTAATTCCAATCCTTAAAGACACAGTTTACTCAAAATAAATGTTTGGCAAATTATGGTTATTTACAGAGCCAAAAGTAGGATGTTATATGTTTTGAACGGTATGTATTTTATTAAAAGGAAACGTAACTGAGTGATTTATCAATACATAGCAATTATCGTTGTAGTCTAGAATGATGCTATAAACACTATATACAAACTTATTTATATTGTAACCTTTGGTTTGGTCTACGAATGATTAAAAACCCGCTTTATACAAATTCGTTCAATAAAAACCGCGCTCTATAAAAGAAAGCGCTTTTAAAAAAACGCGCTTTAGATACTTTGAATAAAATGTGTGTAGTTGTAACCTCGTGTTATTAAAACCAAGTGATGTGAACCTGCTCTTGATTCACAGGTCAAAGAAGAGTTAAGCGCTAATTATATTAATTACATTAAAAATATTGTCTTCGTCATTGACTTGATGGAGCCATTAGGACCAATTAGGATTTAAATAAATTGTTATTCAATAACAAAAATTCTGTATTTAATCTCCATTGACCTTTACCAAAAGCAACGGTGGTTTTAGAATGTGAACGAGCACGCTGATATTAGTAACGATTATTTCATCGTTCTTCTGTTGTAATAGGTGTTGCTTAAACTATGTTTATTTGTGCCATCGTGGTTATTAGTCGTGTGGTACAATTTGTAAGCTTTGATTGTTACTGGGTTAAAGCGAGTGGGAGTCTTGAATCATATGTTTTAAGTTAACATTATGTATTGTTAGTAAATATGCAGCTCATCTAAAAATATTGTGGATATTATGTGGTTTTACTACTTATAGCATGTTTACAATATTTACGGTTTTCTTTTATTGTTTAAAACTGTATTGTATTTATGTATAAAATATTACTCTTTGTGATTACCAACCCGCATAAAGCAAGCGCGTACCTTTTCACTGTACTGATATCTTCAGTGATATGAGAGACCTTTAAATATATATACACCCGGACAAATTCACACACGGTTAATTGAACCCAAAGTAAGCTCTAAGCTTGTATTATGGAATCTAATTAACTGATACTACTACATATACATACACAAATATTTTATAAGAATATATAATTGACACCCAGACGTCGTCGCCAACAACTATGTCTGCACATATTGTTGACTCCGGGCGGGAATCGAACCCGCAACCCCCGACACAGTAAGCGCTCTCACTGCCACTGTGCCAACGGGCTTGTCAACCTTTGCCCTGCAGTGCGACATTACACGCTAATACCTACTTACTTACTTAATGTCTTGCTAGTTCATTTGTAGATCCTATTACGTAACATAATTCGTTTTCATGCCACAACTTCTCGCTATAGCTTATAACATTGTACCCAGCACCATTCAGTACCATCCACTTGTGTTGCACTAACGTCTATCTATAGGCATTTATTGCTAAGAATTCCTTGTCTGGTTCCTTAATATTTTTTTCAGTACAAATCAAAGTAGGTCAAAATGCAATCGAGACCAAAGACCAAAGATTAAGCGATTAAACTCTAATGCGAGCTGAAATTTCGTTATGTAACGGTTAAGATTTAAGATTTTGTAATGAAAAAACAAATCAACGCATGACATTCGGAACGAATTGGTTACGTTTTTTTGGATGTATTTCAATGCGCTGCGGTGGCGCCCTCTGTTAGGTTAAGTTAAATCTCGTCGGATTTTTAAGAAACAAAACAAACAATATATAGCCCAATTTGTAGTGTCGGCAGCACCAGGCGGTTTTACCAGCATTGTGACAATTCTCGTGGGATTTTAATGTTCGTTTAAATGTTGTGTTTTCATCTTACAACACGAAACAGAGAAGTACACACCTATGTGAGAGATTTTCTATAGAAGCCAAGGTCTCAAAACTCATTCAATCGAATATTAATGTGCTGGTATGATCTCTGGACCGGATAACAATCACAATCACATATTACACTGAGGGTTATTTTAACGTACTCAGGTAAAATCCCGAATTTATAACGGGAGAGTAAAACCATGGGTTTTTTTTACGTAACCTCGCTGTCCCACTGCTGGGCAAAGGTCTCCCCCAATTCTTTCCATTTATCTCTTTCCATGGCCAACTCCTTCCAATCCTTTTTAAAATCGTCCAGCTCTTTTCCGTCGCCATCGAGTCGGAGGCCGACCTGGGGGCCTGCGGGGCATCCTGGAATTCCCATTCCGTTGCAATCTACTATTTAGATTTAATTTAATTTAATAAACACAATAATTTAAATAGACAGTATTTATAAAATACTTAATCGTATGAATTCCTAAACCAGTTTTTGTTTACATTAGTCGGTTGAACTTGAGATATTTTAAGATGTTGTTGATGTTATTCAAAATTTACGGATTTTTGTTAGTTTATCGTTGGAGTGACCTATAAATATCCATTTTGTTTTAGCAGTTAGCAATTAGATTTTCTTTACCTACTTTTTAAAATATAAGTAATAATAATAACTTAATAACGTTGATACAATTGATACACATGAAGCGATAACTACTATGTATGTACTTTTATCGTGATTTTCCTAAGTATTTATAAATATAACTATACTGTTTTCTATTTACTATAAACGTTTGTTATTACTAACTAGGTATTATAGTAAGTACTAGTTATTGCAGTTAAATAGCAAAGGTACCTACACTAGGTATAATAAGTTTCACTTTATTAGAATAACATTTTGTATCAAGCTACTTAATACAATATACAAACCAAAATCTCCTAGCCTTATAGCAAAATTGAAGACACGAATTCAATATTTTATCAGTGTTACACCAAATCTACTTATTCTCGAAAATCAATGGTTTGTCGACGGCACGAGTATTTTCTCGAATAAAGCCGCGGCCTTGCCCTTAGCGGTACAAAGCATCGACCTTTAGAACGTCAATACCATACTGATTAGAGATAGAAAAAATAACTGGATTATTCTGTAAATCTAATCATGCTTCCTTGGTTTGGGATCATCGTGTCTTTACGAAGGAATGGAAAGGTGGATATCACGAATGAGGTCTTGTTTGTCAAGTGTAATGTGAGGTACACCGAGAAACGCGCGTGCGATGTTAGTTCATGGCGACTGTTAAGCAACGTGCAGCTCGTCCCTACTTGGATGGGTGGCTGATAGTGGCATTTCTATTTGAGCGCCATGGTACACGCCATCAAAGTCTGTTTCAAATAGACCATGTCGGAGGCCTTTAGGCGGTCTAAAATATCCGACGCCAGGGTTAACCACTTATCTACTCGAATTTAAGTGATTCACACCAGTCGAAGCGAATTATTAATTTTATACTTAACAATACAAATTCAAACAAAGTTAAACATTAATTTATGCGTAAAGGGTAAAGGGGCGAAATCGGCAGTGTGTGTCAGAGATATTGCTCTATAATACCGGAACAAGCCGACTATAGTGCTCCAGAATAGACGAGCAACACATTTCATCCATACCTCTCCCTACATCTTTATTTATTAGGCCTACCTTGATAAATAACTAGATCTAGAACATACCAAATAAAAAATAATACTGGTTCAACACCAATATTTAATTTAAATTATGAAACTCAATGTAACATGTTATTCTGGTTTACATAGGTATTGGACCAAGAGCCCGCGAACCCCAGACCTTCGTTATTTTATAAAAGCTGAAAGTTTGTCAGCGCATGCTCCCACACACAGGTAAGAACGATGGACTATTATGAAGTTTGGGTTATAGTGGCTTTGGCAGGTATACGGTACTAAATGTCAATGGTCGAAAACACCAAGTTGGCCATCGATTTCGATATCACCGTCAAAGGGTGACTTGTACAACTCCTCAAGAGCTTTCAAATGACATAGGTCATGTCACTGTTGAGCATTAGGATCAGCGTCCATGGCATAGGCCAACTCCAATCTTCGGTGGTCGAAAACACCAAGTTGGCCGTCGATTTCGATGTCACCGTCAAAGGGTGACTTGTACAACTTGTCAAGAGCTTTCAAATGACATAGGTCATGTCACTTAGGATCAGCGTCCATAGCATAGGTCAACTCCAATCTTCAATGGTCGAAAACACCAAGTTGGCCGTCGATTTCGATATCACCGTCAAAGGGTGACTTGTACAACTTGTCAAGAGCTTTCAAATGATATAGGTCATGTCACTGTTGAGCATTAGGATCAGCGTCCATAGCATAGGTCAACTCCAATCTTCAATGGTCGAAAACACCAAGTTGGCCGTCGATTTCGATATCACCGTCAAAGGGTGACTTGTACAACTCTTCAAGAGCTTTCAAATGACATATGTCATGTCACAAATCACACTTAATTATTTGATGAATTTAGATCGGTATTTTACACACCTTTAGTACCGTTTATCTGCCAAAGCCACTATAACCCAAACTTCATAATAGTCCATCGTTCTTACCTGTGTGTGGGAGCATGCGCTGACAAACTTTCAGCTTTTATAAAATGACGAAAGTCTGGGGTTCACGGGCTCTAGGTCTATATTGGTGATCTTAAACCAGAGCCATAGCCGACCTGAGTTTTTAGTTTAATTTAAAGTGATCGTATTTCCTATTATTCGAAATAGAGTTTAACAGATGAACGCACATAGATACCATCTTTAATTTCGTACCATTTCTACTCTCGACTATTTCCAATTCCCAATTCATACAAATACCCGGCCGGTTGTCCAGTGCCCTTGTTGGGTTTATATTTAAAACAGTGGATTCAATTCGTATTGGCCTTTGAATATTTGATAACAGCCAAAGGGATCGTTTATATACAATTCATTTTGGATTTTCGTCAGGGTGAAAGATTTATAAACGTTGGGAGGGTACACTCTCACAAACAATCATATTTTGATTTCGTTATTCAATTGATTCTTGTATTAGCCATCAATACCTATCAAGACACATAAGTAATCCTTATTAATAGTGTTAGTCATCTTATTATGATGTAATATTCAAAAAGTACATTTCTCCATCTAACCAAGTATATTGTAAACAGACGTAAACTTAAACAAACAAATACATTTTCATTTAAAAATACACCACTTGACTCATATAAATTTTAATTCAAACTGCCCGGATGCAGCCAGATAGAGCTTGACCTTATTTATTATACGTTGTACCAATGTTGCCATGTTTTTCTCATAAAATTGTATAAACTAACATAATATTATGAATAACGCCTCAATGGTGTAGTGGTAAGTGCACTCACCTGACAAGATCGTGTTACTGGTTCGGTCGAAGCATGGATCCATGTATGCATGTTTTTAAACATGGCTTGAGTTCACCGCTGTATGCAAGCGTAAGTGATTACGCTTTACCTCCTCACTGTACTGTTATCATGACTCACAAGTACACTGTACTGAAGGTATTTGATCGCCCACTGTATTTGTTCGGTTCGTGAAAATATTTCTGGATAAAAATAATCCATCTTTTCTCGTTCTCAGTATCTAGGTATTTGAATAGATGTTTTTTTTTTAAATATACCTGGACAAATTCACTCACGGTTAATTAGACCCAAACTAAGCTCTAAGCTTGTAATATGGAATCTAATTAACTGATACTACTACATATACATAATGTGTGTGAAGTTGGCAGATCACTTCCCAGCAGATCAAAAATAAATTGGAGTTCCCTTCGCATGCAGTCGAGTTCTACAGTTCCTGATAGTTTTTAACAATAGTTCTGTTGATTTACCCCCTCTACAAAAAAATTCAGAAATGATCTGCTAGCTTCCGCGAAGTTAGCAGATCATTTTTTTTAAAGCTATCTAATCTAGCCAGAGAGTTCTATATAGGAAAAAACAATAGTTCTGTGAAGAGTTCCAGCCTCAAAACTCGTCCAATTATTTATGAAAAAAAATATCAGCATATCATCGGGAAAAACATGATATGCTGAAATTTAAGAGAGAGAGTTCTGGGCTCTGCTGTACTCCTACACGATAGTTCTCTATGTATTACAACATATTTCACAGAGTTCCGGCATCAGAAATATATACATACACAAATACTTTATAGGAATATATAATTGACACCCAGACGCCGTCTTCACATATTGTTGACTCCGGGCGGGGATCGAACCCGCAACCTCCGACACAGTAAACGCTCTCACTTCCACTGTGCCTACGGGCTTGTCATTCATCAATACCCACAGTTACTTGTTAACTAGTTAGGTAAGAAGAATTCGAACAACTTCCTGGAGTTATACCAAGTTGTAACTGAACGTTCGTTAGTACTAACAACGTATGTCGCCTGTCAGATAACTTAAAGCAAAGTCACTTCGAGCATAACTTAGACGTAGTTTAGGCACGTAGAACTTATGACGTTATGAAATGATATATTGTATTAATTAATTACTTGCTTCTTTGTTTTGATTGTTTTGAACTGTAATCTTAATAAAAGTAAAGTAAGTATATAAATAAGTGTGTAATGTCCTACTTCTGGCCTAATCTTCTTTTCACTGAAGATATCAGTACAGTGTGGAGGATTAGGCGTAATTACCATGCTTGGCAGGTTCGGGTTGGTAATCCACCAACCCGAGCTCATCGATGTCTGAAAAGTTAAAGTAGTCCGAATAAGTAAAGGTAAACGTTATTTGTATTTTTCTAGTCCATAGTAAATACCTTTGTTGTTACGTTCTGACCTTACAATTATTTTTGGTAAGCGTATTGCCATCATAATTTAAAAGCGCCTTAATAAAGTTGCTCGGCAAAACATTTATTTTCTTAACTTATTTATAAAGGCTCCAACATCGGAGTTATTATTATAATTGTAATAACGAAGCCTTGTTGTTTGTATTCTATATTTTATAACAGATGGTTTTAACCTTTTGACCACATTTATTTAGATTATTCTTGTTTAACTTAATTTTAGTTTACTTAATTTTATCAAGCTGTTAATATGAAACGCAAAACGATTAGTGAACTTTGCTCTTTAATTTATATGATTGAACTAACATCATATTAATAGTATGTGAACTAAGCGCGCTTCGCGGTTTCACCCCCTTTTTTTGGGTTATTATTCGCGGGCTTTTGAGATAAACGAAAACTATCCCTTAAAGACACAAGTAGCCTGTGTTGCTTCTTAAAACATAAGCTTGTGCCAAGCGAATTGCCTACCATCAAATTCCAACCGGTAGTTTAATTAGGTGATTCGGAGACACCTCAAACAAATAGATAGGCGGTCAAATTAAAAACAAAATGGCATCGCAACCAGCCCAGAACTTTGCTAGGGTGACTGCATCATCTGTAGCCCTGTTGAGGTCGGATGTATTACATCTAACGGGGCATAGATGGCAGGTCAGTAAATGCGCCAATCATAATCGCAATCGGCATCGCAATATCATCAGGCATTTAGTAAAGGCTTAAGTTACAAACATACACTTCTTGTTCTGTGAACCATGAGCTGTACTCTGAGTGTGCAGGCGTGCATAAATTATGTTGATTAGATTAGGTACAGTTATAATAGCATATAACTATAAACATTAGCAAATGCTAACAGTTTTAGGAGTCATCGTACCTACTTATATTTGGTGTTATATGGAGTAATATCGCTAGTCTTTTAATCGACTCCAAGAAAGGAGGAGATTGTCGATTCGACGCTGTTTTTGGTACGTTGCGTTATGTTTTTAATTATAAATAAAATTATCTTTGTACGTTTTTTTTTAATTTGGTGTTATTTTATGGCATCCTTTATAACAGATTGTATTTATGATTGTATTAGGTAATTGACGTGGTGTCTCCGTGTATAGATATCTGAAAGAATATCTGCAAATTTTGTCCCGGCGAAAGGCCAAACTGCAGTTTTGTTATGAAATGAAACTCCACCTTTACACCTTCATATTTCAATTTCGACATGTTTGATCTTCACTGCGCCTCTGTCACACACAATTTTGCGCGAAATTAAACGCCGAAAATAACCTGAGCGACCTTATTTCTTTAATTTTAAAGTTCAAATTGTTTTTTGGCACGATGCTAACTGATACCGTAATCGTGGCCCACATTGAACATTTACCACTAGCTACGTAAATATTGCACTTTTTATTATTGGCTGAGCAATGAAACCGTTAAGATGTCGATGGAATATTTGCCTTGTTATTATTGGACGCAGGTATTAATAGGTTGAGTAATGTGCCTAATGTAAACTGTGCTGTAGATACATTAGGACTCGTTAAAGCACTCAATTTTATGGTCTTGTTAACATATTTAATTTTTGTTTACTTTTGAATACATAAATTAGCTATTGAACATAAGAGCTTAGAAAATTCTGGATCATCTGTAGAATTGTAATCGAAAATTAGGTTTTTCAAAGAATATCTTCTACAGAATTGAGAAGTGTTTAGGGAAACAGTTTAAAAGTATTTTGACAAGCATTAAACAGACGGAATTACGGAGATTGTGGGAATTTTCCTCCCACAATCGAGGTTAGAATGCCCCAAATCTTAAATTAAATCATGGAAGTTCAATATTATTACGACTTTATTATCATGATTTTATTGGCTTCAGATCCAAATTCAGATCTTTACTTTTCTGGTGATTATGGAAATCCTCATAAAACAAACTCTTCTACTCTCTAGAAATGGCTATGGGAAACGTATAAAAGAAAGTGCAGTTATTTTAAGGACACATTTCAATATATTATTGCGACATTCCATGAGTTACTTATGGATTTCAATGAGCTTAAAAGGGTTTAAGTACCACAAGATTTATCGTAGTTTACGGTGATAAAGACATAGCAATTTGTATATCAGTCACCCAGTAGTTAAATTGACAAAGATGGGCACGTCGCGCCATTGAATTTTATGAGCATGGTTAAACATCTCGAGACCTTCCACTTTCAGGTCTTTAACCTTTTATTCCTTCCTTTAATCTTGTCAATTATCCGTCATTAATACTTTGTACATCTGATTAAGTATCCAATTTCGCTTGTCTCATAATCAACGAAGTCTACCTTTTTACCTTAGTGATTTTTTTTCTCACGGTTAACTGTCACTTACTGTCAATAACCGTTTCCACAATATCAAGGTTACTCGCATTTATTTTAGTTTCTTTTATAATCAATATACTGTTATGTAATTTATTTAAAAACATTCGCTGTGTTGCGTGATTGCATACAATTGATTTGCCTAATAGCTTCTTGTTATCGTCACTACGTGATATCAGTTGGAAAAATGTTAATGTGCATCAACATCAAATTCCAATGCACAAATTAATGGATTCACTTATGCTTGTTTTATGAGTCTGACATTTTGGGTTTAATACGTTGTGTGTTTTTGTTGTGAGCACAATAAAAGGTTCCGGTGTAATTAAGATTGCGTAGGTATGTATTTAAATGTTGCTTTCTGAGAGAAAATAGCATCTTCATTGTCGGGGCCTGGGGCAGGATTTAATTCCACAATCAAATGACTAAAGATATTTTGGGTACCCATTTGCAAATGTCGAGGGACAGAATTGTGGATATTTTGCAACAATAAAATGGGTTTTTGTGTTGATTTTAAACATTACATAATAGTTTCGCGAATTAGCATTCCTGTTGACACAGTCACATTTTATCAAACAGGATATTAATTTTATCACTCTCTCATAATCAATATTTGTTAACCAAAATAGTCTGATTAATTGATTATGCACAAAAAAGCTCATTAGCGATGTCAAAATGACTTTTATCTACACTAATGTTGTAACATTCTACTTATGTTTCCAATACTTGACTTATAATTACTACTGTTATAGCGCAGACAACAAAACAATCAATTTAAGCAATTTCACATGATGGTATAATATCCTAAAACATCGATATCGATATCGTAAAATCTCATTATAACATCAATAAAACGCGACCAATTAACCTGGCGAGCCTTATGTCAAAATCCTCATACAAGTTGTATCAAATTTTGATATTAGGCTGGCTTTTGAAAACAGTTGGGTTATACGTGAAAACTTCGTCGAAACTACATACACAAAACTCTTTGGTAAGATCTCGCTCGCTCCTGATTGGCCCTACGCGCAGCTGCGCTCTCATTGGTTAGATTTTAATGGCGGCAAGTTCACTGTGACAATACACGTACGCGTGAAAAACTATTGTGAGCTTTTACTCTTGTTGTTTGATTAATTGCATTAGTGAAGATAAAGTAGTGTATGCAACTGCATATAACACGGGTATTAAAACACTCGTTACTATTATGAAACTCGCTGCGCTCGTTTCATAAACTCACACTCGTGTTTTAATACCCTTCCTTATATGACAGTTGCATAAACTACTATTGCCTACTTATGCTCACTACTATATTTGACAGCATTTTGCAATTTGCGTAAAATTTCCTGCCCCACATCATTTTATTGCCTTTAAGAGTGCTTGTACGTCTGCTAATCTCTGCTTATCGATGAATTATGTAAGCCATTGTTAAACTGAAGGCAACGTGTCAAATCAGCCGTAATGATCGATTTATTTTACGGTGATATTGTTAGTAAAGTTATTTAAAGCATCGTTATACTTGCCGTACTTACGTATGATGTCAGAAACCTTCATCTTTGTTATGAAATAAATATTCCGCAGAAAAAATGTTAAAGTATGTTTGCATTAATTTAAATCCCATTACATTTTAGTAGCATCCCAATGCAAAATAATATAAACTTTTGTCATTGAATTTATGAGAACAGCGAGAAGAAAAGTTATTAAGTTTTCAAATATCATTTTGCCTTTGAAAGCGTTTTAATATAGACATTTTCTGCATCGTATACATCAAAGTCTTTGTAAATTTCTTTCGACCCAACGTTGAAAATTCTATGGAAACGCCCTTCGGTCGAAGGCCACCGTTCAATGTCGTCAAAATGTAAATAGACCAGTACTTATAGAACGCTTATAGCTTCATTTACGTCGCTAGGCTCGTGACGTAGAAGCCTTATTACTAGATTTGGGATTATTGTATTGAATTTCGATATAGTCACGTGTAAGGAAAAACCTGCCCTGGTGTTCAAGGTTGATTGTATGATCTGCTTTACTCAAGGATTACAACTTTTATTGAATACTGTTTCATTTACACTCATATGACGCATTTGAGCAGTCCAATAATTACCACAGCTGGTTTATTTGTCCAACCAATATTATTTTTACTTTAGTTTTCGGTGAGTCAATAAACTTTTTAATAACGAAATTCCTATACCAAGCCATCATTTTCAAGAATCTTAACCTCACATTTCATTAATTACACCGCAATGTTTCAATAATAATGAGGCAAGTAAAATAAATTCCAAGACGAAAATATTGTAGATATAACCATAATTTCGATTTTCTATTTTTAAGCATGTCTTTAGACAATAAACTCTATTATTATATCGTTAAATACACTAACAATATGAGCCGGCATCTATCGTCGGAACAGCAATTGCTACACGCCGTTGCAGCATTGGAAAGGCAAAGTTATTACGTAATTATTCTTGTGTAAGCGATCGGCGAAAGAGTGGTTCCACTAGCGGGCTCAGTGCAACACCAAACATCGGACGCAAACGACGTTGTCGGGCGATCGCGTCTCTACAGTTCTGTGATTGTGCAATTCCATGTTCAGTTGTGATGACAGTACTTTGTTTACATCTGTGAGGTTCCTTTTAAACTTAAACATTCTTACTTAAAACTGCTTATGCTGAATTATAGTTTCTTTAGTTCGGATCTCTCGTGGTTTGTTTTGTTTGTATGCAACATGTTGTTGTCGTGTCGCCTTCGGCTGATGTTAGCGGCTCACAATTGGTCCAGTTTACTTTCACGTTACCATTTGTGATTATTGTCACTTTTTCTTTTATTCGTTTATGCTTAGGTTTCATTACATTCGGATTTTAAATGTTGTGGTTTGTTTTCATTATTCGCTTCGTTGCATAATTTTTATTGATCTTATTTTTTTATTATTCAATAAAGTGTTTTATAAGTCAGTATAAACAATACTCCTTCTTTATTTGGAATATAAATAGTTTCGTCCTCGTGACCTTGGATTCTTGTGGCATTTACCGGGTAAAATAATAATTAAAAACATTTTAAATTCCAATAATTTTTATTTGTTCTCGTGATTAGATTTGAAACTATTTATTTTCATATGGACCAGCTTCTTATCTGTTATTTTAAAAGATTTCATTTGTCTTGAACTGTCACTTTCTCTATTGAACACAATAGTCTTCTTGACACATTTTCATTTGTGAATTATGAATCTCATTGTTAGTCGTAACTTGCGCTGCCAAAAGAGTTTCTCAATTTAACTAACAATGCATTCATTAGTATAGATAAATAAGGACTATGTACAAAGTCCATATGTACCCACAAAGACACGATGCTTTCAAAGGGTTCAAATGTATGTGAGTAGGCTTTCTACTCACATACATTTATCGATCAAGTCTTGCATCATGATACTAGTTCACTAATAGTTATTAGCCATCCAATTTATAAGTTTCAATTAGTAGGAAGTCCATCAAATTTCGTAATTCACGACCTATATACTCTACTGTTCTAGCCCGACAATACTCCGGAAATAGTGCGTTGGTCAAACATTTGCGTTTCGTTAATATCTACATGGTTTTCCTCATCCATATCTGACGATTAAGTACTTCCTTGATTACGTCGCCAAATTAAAAATGTACGACACACGACATTTAACTTGTACATTAAAAACACCGAAATCCGCTTTTAAAACATTTCAAATATCCGTTGTTGGTTCACTTGTGTTTGTTCATAAGTCACGTCTATCTGGCTGTTTGGTTAAATATTAAAATATTACGTCAAAACAATTATAAAGGAGTAATTATATCACTTAAATTTATCTTATCAATTCAGTTAAAAGCTAGAAGGTTCACTGAAATTGATATGGTTGATATGACAATTGTATGTAAATGTTTTTTTTTATCCTTTTATTGTCTTTTATGCTGAGTACTTATATTGTAAGAACGGGAATGTATTATGTACTTTGCAGCTCTATTCAAGTTATTGTTATGAAATTAACATACAAACGGCATTAAATTGCTCTCCTGGGAATTATAAATCTGTCATTTGTTAGTATGTGGTGCATTTCAAATGCATTTAATAGATCATTTACGAATCAGAGAACTTTAGCATTACGACCACGTGTGTTATTGTGGTAAAACAAAAAAACCGTTTTATTTATGACGTCATTAGATGATTGTGATACGACGTAAATTGACGTTCTTGTCTAATTGGATGACACGAAGATTTTTTACATGATTTTGTTTAGTTCATTTATCGCGGTGTCTGAAATCAAATCTTGCAAGATATTTGCCCCACTTTCCGATTTGAGAAATTGAAATGTTGCATACATGTTTGGTTTGAATGACAGTGCATGGTAATGATAAAAAAGCATATATACGGTCGAATTGAGTAACCTCATCCATTTTTTAAGTCGGTTAAAAATAAAAGCTTGTTAAAATATTTTATGAAATACTTGTTACGAAAACAAAATCAACACTTATTGGCGATAAAAGTTGTTTTGCTACTAGTAGTGCTGGTCCCATTCTCCAATCTCCAAAAGAATGGTAGTAAGAGTAAAAAGAACTTCGATGCCATTGACCGTAAAATTGTATTTATTGAATTCGTACGTTTACAACAAAGAACACTTAAAATAATCTTCGTACTTAATATGACTGGGTTTACCCATAAATATTAAGACCATTATAACCTACTGAAGTATTTATTTTAATGCGTCTTGTTTATTTGACGCTATGCCGTTTTGTATTTCAAGCAGAAGTTTTAATTTTCATTATTATAGGCAGTTCTGGGCGATTTACTTAATGGCTCATATTTCAAGATTCAGTTGAATGTTTTTGCAATTTACGGCATAGCGTTGTTTTGTAAATAATCTTGCAGAAATCTTGTCGAGTCTATAATATTTTCGATTAAAACGTTCAAACTGAAATGAGATTCGATTGTTTTCGTAGTATGCAGCTCTACAGAAGTTTATAATTTAGCTCTAATACGGAAATATGATTTCACGTTCTTCGCATATTTCATCCATACGCGTTGCTTGACTTTAAAATATAGCACGTGCCTCGTCGGCCTTGTGTTATTCTTTAAATACATTGTACACTTTTATAAATAAAGTTAGATTTTACGTGTAACATAATTGTGCATTTAAACTATTTATAACATTCATTATAATAACGCTAACGAGACGAATATGGTCATCTTAATATGATCTATCACGTTTGTCGCCCGAATAAGGATACGACCATACCTGGTAACCAAATATTAAAATAGATACTTATCTCTAGACTTTATTAATTTTACTTTTCTATGACACAATAATTTAAAGCATATTTGTCGTTCGATTTCTTTTTTTACCATATTCCCTTGTCAATTAGAGAGCCTATTAGTACCATACCCTATTTGAAGTTGACATGGGTAAACAAGGTATTCGACATTGATAATATTTCCTCAATTCATTTCATATTTTATTTTTCATTCATCTGTACCGATCGCGTTCTTTGCATTAATTTGCTTTATCAACAAATATGGTACTTTATATTTATTTAGATACCATTATAGCTTTAACAAACATAATCACGTTCCATTACCATCGGCTCGATTGTTTCACGTTTGCATCGCGGATTTTCCATAAGTGTTATAGCAAATGTTTGCATTTCATAGAAACATGACATACTTTACATTGATCTCATGTCCGTGTCTACAATTATTGTTTATCAGAAGATCTAGTATAAATAATAATATGATACGATGGTCACCGTTTTGCGGTTTGCCAATCTGGTATTAGGTAGATCATTACTTATATTAGTTTAGTCACGGCTTCTTGGTAAAATTGTCATCTGAAATGATTAGGGTTTTCCGTTGTTATTAGCCTCGTAAAGCTTTTGCTTCCGTGTTTCGTTAGTCTTTGCTTGTTTGCTCTATTCCGTATTCAGATTGCGCACCTAAATTACAACACAGTACTGTTATCACAACGGTAAAAATAATCTTCTTTACACAGAACAAGGACGATAACAATAACGAAGGCGTTTCTAATTCCTATTTACTCTGTAACGGGAAGAGATAATTTCAGTGTCAAATATAGTGTTAAAAGTGTCATATCGGTGATGTTATAAAGCAAAATGTCCACTGGTGTGTGGGATTTGGTGCCGGTTAGGTGCCGTTGGATTGAAACTTTGAGGCATTGCGGGAAAACTTTACTGAGACGTCAGCGGAGATTACTAAGAAGATTGAAAAAGGTAAATTTATACGTTATGCAACTGTTATATATAAAGATGATTAACCTGATGATTGGTTCCAGTAGTTAGGCGAACTATCTCTTGCGTTAAGCACTGAATACTTAGTAAACATTTTAAATGGTGAAAACGCAATACTTGATTTTTTGATGCGGGCCAGCAACAGAGGTTCATTATTAAGTAACCACATTACGTTAGGTATTAGGTATGAGTCATGTCTTAATTAATACGTTTCCTAAGTCTAAAAAGTATTTATAAGTTGACTCAATTCTATTCAATAAAACAGAGTATGACTAATTCATGAGTCCAAAATTTTAATTAATAGATTCGAAACAGAAAACTTGTTTGTATATCTAAATACTTTTGGTTAATCAAGATTACTTCGAAAAATCATTGTCATAGTCAGTTGATCAGAGTTCAAAGTTGTCTACCGATCAGGAAGATAATTGTTTCCAGAATTTAGTAGTTGATTTATTTTTCATTGTGATTTAGTAATGATCATTGACATTGAATTAATTAGGCTCCTTCATTGATTCTACTGCGTATGTATTGCAATGCATGTTTACTCATCGGACAATAACATTATTGTGAAATATTTAACGTTTGTCCTTTAATTTTTCATTGTATTTCAATTAAGTTCATGTATTTAATTGGAAGTTTTATATTTATTTTGTTCATTGCTTTTAAGAATTTGTGCCTCGTAAGTTGTTTTTAAACGAAGACTTTGAAGTTGAGCCCATTTTGTAAGTCACTCAGTTATTTTTTTAATTTAATTTACATAGTTCGTTATGTTTTATCTATTGAAAATAATCGTTTTATTTGTATTAAAATATATTAGAAAAGTAAATAAAAAACATTGAGTGTATAGTGCTTTGAATGCTTAATTACTTTTTTCAAAGTATATGTTTTACCCAAATAGTACAATATTATTAGAAACCCGCAGTTAATTGTGATCACATTATTGTTTTTTGTAATTACGGTGTTACCATGTCATTATTCGACAAATTACAACATTTATATATGAGTGTGGGTAATCAATAACTTAATAGTTTATAATTAGTATTAAACAACATTGTTATTAAATATCCAATTAAGTTCTTGCAACAAGTTTTCGATATTTCATTTGAAGATTGCTACTTTGTACTGACATAAAAGTTGGCTTGGCAATCAATATTTTTTCCGACCTTAATTGTCTGACCTTAATAGCTAGATCCCAGTGACTTGTGTAAAATTACGCCCTGTCCCCTGAACATACAAGGTCATAGGCAAATATTTACAACCCATTATCCCCCAAATTAAAGCTCCTTGGTTGCGCACATGTTTATAACCGACTTCAAATGAATGTTAACAACGCTAAGATTTGTCTTTTTATTTGGTCTAAGGTATCCACTATACTTAATTACTCGAAGGATAATCTAAGTAAACATGACAAGGCTGAATCTCCAAGGATACGGGAGACAACCTGTCCTTAGCTAAATTGTTTGTTCAACAACTATAACTTGCCTCAACTTCGTCTCAACTTAAACATTAATTGGAACTTCTCGTTTACCTTATTAAAGTTCTAAGTTTTGTTTGAGACGGTTTTCGTATGCATTTATTTATTTTATAAGACAGACATTAGACGCAGCGCCCCGCGGTTTTACCCGCGTTGTACCCGTTCCCGTGGGAATTTTGGGATGATAAATAGCCTATAACCTTCCCGTTAAATGTGGCTATCTATCTATTACAAAAAGAATTAATCAAATCGGACTGATAATTCCTGAGATTACCTCGAATATACAAACAAACAAACAAACTTTCAAATTTTACCTCTTTATAATATTATTATAGACTACAACAATATCATCACTTTGCACTTACAATTAACTTTGAAATAATTTATGTTCTAAGTGACATATCTTTACAGTCGCGTACAACATTCTATGCTTTATAAATCAAACTAACGAAAAATATCAAAATAAACATTAAAAAAGTGAATAGATAAAATTAAAACAGAAAAAAAACGAATTAACCCGGCGAGGATGTTGTAGGGTCATTTTGACCCTGCCAATTTTTAAGCGTCTGTGGTATTTTTTCCCGCGACCGTAGGGTATTAGGCGTCTTAGTAGCTGTTGCTAAGGAACCGGCGAGTGCGCCACGTACCGATATTCAGTCGGCCGGCGCTTGCGACGGGAGTAACACGTGCGTGAAGTCGAGAAGGGTAAATATGACCCCGCCACAACCGCGGCGTAACATTTTTTGTGAAGCTTCGAAAATGTTTTTTACCGAATATTATTATATTTTCAGGTGTTTCTTATACAAAATGAATAACCCGGAGCTTGAGCAAATGTTTGTGACGAATGCCATAAATATATTTGTCCCGAACACACAATTTCGTTCTGCCAGAATTGTGCTGCAACCACAGACAATAATGACATGTAGTTTATAAGCAATTATAAGACTGTAGGGGAAACTGATTGATCTCTACAAGTTGTAGGTACCTAATTAGGAGCTAATTGATAAAAAAGAAGTTATCTAGTTTTTGTTATTTTAGTGTTACTTCTATGAAAAAGTTTAATTGTGTAGTACTTTGCCAAAACTGATTTAATTATAATATTTTGTATCATTATATGCCTGTTTTATTTATCAATTCATAAAAATAATATGTAATTTACATAATACCTATTAAAGCTTTAGTTTAAAATTAAAAATCTAGCTATTTTGAACCCAATAACATACAGGGTCAAATAGACCCTCGACAACCTCCACGTAACTATTTTCACCACATCCTCGCCGGGTTAAGTATGTACTTACAAACTATTTGTACTAGAGGAACACAAAGTAACAAGACCAAATGAAATAGGTATATGTATACTTATTATATTCATTTATGTATTTATTTTAAATGAGAGTGCTCGGAGCACTCTTAAACATTTTATAGCTGAACACTCTAATATATCTTAACTCATTAAAAAAAATAAGCTTCTGAGATCTTTCTTTAGAAAGTCTCTCTTACTGAAGATGTGCAGTGAGGAAGATGAAATGTTACTTCAATTGCCTACTACAAGTTGTATATTCAATAGAATTGATCATGAAGTATTTATTTAAATAACATCATTCGCTTGACCCGCAAATTAAACCCGGGACCTCGGTCTTGACAGGAAAGCGCACATACCACTACACCACTGAAGTGTTATTCATTTCTTAACATACATTTTTATTGCCGAATCATCGTAACAGTTAACATCGTATTATATCGATATTGATGAGTCACAGTTTCTTGGACACAAATAAAGTTGTAAACGTTTCCTTTACGATGGTAATTTTGATCTATCTAATGGGTAATAACTACGCGTAATTTATACTTTACCTAACGAATATAAAAGTGATTGCAAAACATTTGCGTGCTTTATTTATTTACGTCTTTCACTGCCGGGCAGATTACCTTAAGGCAGAGTTCTTGACTGCCGCAATGAATAAACCTTTTTTACATTATTTCTTTCGTAAGGCCTTTGCCCTACAGTGGGACACTCCAAGATTAAGATACAGAAGCCTTCTCCCTCTTCCTGGCTATGTGTTCCCCATGGTGGTGGGGTCAGCCTTCCTTGTTTTTCGTCTTCACTTCGCTCTCGTCATCGCAAATCTTGCACTCAGCCATCTCCTTTGACAGAAAGAAGGCAGAATCTCCTATTTGAATAAAGTTACCGATGCAGTTCAAACATCTGTATTTCTTTAGTTCATTGATTTACCGGCAGCTAAGTTTATTAACATAATGTTTATTTGACCGAAAACTGCCATGAATATTTATTAAATTATTATGACCTTTAGTTACGTGGATCTAACCGGCTGGCCACGTTATTATTGCAACGCTAGCAAGGTCAATGCGATGAAGATTTTCCTCGCGTTTATAAAACTTTCATTAATTGTTCGTCTTTGTTTAATAGTTTTATTTTAAGAGTGTGCAGTTGATTAGTTTATTAATTATGTTCAATATCTTGTTAGTTTTAATAAGTAGTTTATACAAAAGTAACCAGTTGTACAAAAGTTCTTGATCATCATTATTTTTATTATTTTCTATGAGTTAAGACCAACCCTGGTTTCGGAGTTACGTGTAATCTGCAAAATAATCGTTTAATTTATAAATCGTCTACAATAAAACGAAATACTCGTAATGAAGTGCTTAAAATAAAAGGCTACCCACAACATGCCCACAACATACAAATAAAAGTTTATTCTTTAAATTAAGTCTCATAAACCCGATAATCAATTAAATTGTTTTTGGTCAATCAACTGTACGTATATATTTATTTTGTGAGTGGTGCTGTGTTTGTTGCATTCGTTTTGCAATAATCCACCTTTCGACGTTTGGCCGGCCAAGTTGCGCCATCGGATCGCAGACTTGTCTTCGCTAGTTTAACCAAACGTTCACACACACTGGTTTATTTTATTATTAGATATCTTTTAAATTATGCAGTAAAAGGGTTTGTAAACTACGGTCAAGTTCGTTTGAGTTAATAGCATCTGAGATCTTTCAAAATATGTTTAAAAGTGTACCCTTGGGACATATTCACCATGGCGTACTAAGCCCTTCTCTTTTAAGCATTATGCTTTTCATTTTATCTTAATATCTTAGTTTTTATTTCGACTGAGATTAAAAGTAATTTGCATATTTAATGCATTATATGCAGTGATGTGGTGTTACAACTGTCAAACATTATTTATAGTTTACAGACGATTGCGTGATCTTACATGATATTTAATTGAGATTAAGAGTCGTAAAAAGATTTTAATTAAAAATCTTCATTTCCTGATCAACTTCCCATATTTCTTATTGCAATAATTTTCGAAACTTATTGTAGTGTCTTCCTCGTTATAAAGAGATGATTATGTTATAGTTTCTTATTGTGTTGTTACAGGCATACCTGCACAGTTGGTGTTCTGCTGACGAGTTGAACATGTTGGTCGGTTCGAAGATCGGCGGTGCGACCCCATTGGTGATCGCTTGCAGGAATGGACACTATGATGTAGCAGAATATCTTATCGAGAGATGCAAGGCTGATATCGAACAACCAGGATCAGGTGAGTCCACTTTTCCATTGCTTATGTGATATGACGCTTCGTCATATAATTCGTATAGTAGTTTGACTCTGTTATCAAACTTCGATTACGGAAGATCAGATGTGATTTAAACCTAAGATTGATATGTGATTAGCCACGATTATAGTAGATGAAGTGTAATGTCACATATGGGTGTAATAATCTATACTAATATTATAAAGCTGAAGAGTTTGTTTTGTTTGTTTGTTTGTTTGTTTGTTTGTTTGTTTGTTTAAACGCGCTAATCTCAGAAACTACTGAACCGATTTGAATAATTTGGATAACTACATTCAACGGGAAGGTTATAGGCTATTTTTTTATCCCGAAATTCCCACGGGAACGGGCACAGCGCGGGTAAAACCGCGGGGCGCCGCTAGTATGAGCATAAACGTAGTTTAAATCTTTTTTGTTTATAAGGAACATTTGTGAGTAACGAAAACAGGGATTTCACAATGTTTGGAATGCTAATGTTATCTAGAAATCTGTAAGAGGCTAAAAAGTTGAAAATAAACAGCAATTACAAATGCTACTGTCAGTAGTTATATAATGTAAAAAACACAGTGTGAAATTTGGCTGTAGGTCAAATTGAATGCCGTTTATTGTGGTGAAATGACTCGAGTTGAACTATGCACGTAATGGAAAAGTATTAAACGATTACACATGGCTTAGTAACAAATTCTATAGTAGCTTAGTAACAAATACTGAGGCAGAGGAATTTTAGTAAGTTAAATAGATAGGTAGTTTTAGTAGGCAGACCACTACGCTTGTTTGGCTCATTGCCAAATTATACGCCTAATCCTTTTCATTGTACTGATAATTTTTCATTGTTGCCTTAGTACTGTCAGCTCTTACATGCCTTTACTTCAAAAAATGATTTGTTCCCACCATTTTATTAGTTTATTTTCTTCCTCTTTATTTGTCCCGGTAGTTCTGAAATAAATCATGTGGGTATCATGCTGTTATGAACTTTTAGCCGTACGGGTCACTACGCAAAACTCAAGATAGATGGACCTTATCCTAAATCCGTTAACTTACCTTCGTCAATATGCATCACATTTTCCAGTGACATTTGATGGCGAGACGATAGAGGGTGCTCCGCCCCTATGGTGCGCCGCCGCCGCCGGCCACCTGCCGCTGGTCAAGCTGTTGGTTCGTGCTGGCGCGAATGTCAACTCGACCACTCGTACGCACAGCACACCGCTAAGAGCGGCCTGCTTCGACGGCCATTACGATATTGTTAAGTTCCTAGTCGAGAATGGCGCTGGTAAGTTTAAGACTATAAAACTACTTACTTAAAATATACATGTGATTATGTCCTTGTGGAAATCTGAATATGGAAAGTACCTTTTATGTTATATCCCATGCTACTACGTGTGATATGATTGCTGGCTACCATCCTTAGTGTTTCGTTGCTAGTGCCTTTGATGTAATTGGAATACCAAACGTAACATCTGACCAGTTTTTGCGTTAGTGCAATGTTCCGCACGATTGTTTCCCACAATCTAATAGATGGCGCTAGTGTGAAATTTTTATAGACCACGTTCACGTTTTTTTCCCAGATTTAGTGAGGTCGCGCCCAATCATTTTAGTGAGCAGTAGTTTAGTTAGATTATTATCCATTTTCAGATTATTATTTTTATTAAGTATAAGACGTATATTTGAATATTTTAGACTACATCAAATTACAAAAACAAAACAAACAAACAAAATTTAAATGTGTTGTTGTTTATCAGGAAAATATAGATCGTAAATACCTATTGCC
Organism: Cyclophora punctaria; assembly: GCA_951394245.1. Lineage (NCBI taxonomy): Eukaryota > Metazoa > Arthropoda > Insecta > Lepidoptera > Geometridae > Cyclophora > Cyclophora punctaria. Next base: position 8,055,115 of record OX596184.1, read on the forward strand.
TTGAAAATTGATCGTAAAAAACTTCTCCATGTTACTAAGGTCATCATAGGATATTTTTTCCTCTGATTCTGAAAGGCTATGCTAAAGTATTGCGGCAGTATCTGCCTAGTATTCTTTGTCAATATTTTTATATTAACATTGCGTAATAAGTTTTCATACGTAGGATGTTATATGTCCTTGTTCCACTCTCTCTTGGGGTTTAGCTACATTATGAGACAGGATATATGAGTTATTGTGAAAGATGAGGATGATTCATTTATTAGCTTGTAACTGTTGACTTACGGTTGGTCGAGACGTTATTTTATGTGGTCTTATTGTTACAAGTTATTTTTACCGTTCACTTTCAGTACTAAAATATAGTATGTATTTGTAGTACTGCAAATGCAACAGAAGTATCTCATTGTAATACTTTAGACATTTTAAAATGAAAAGTGCCATACTTATTCATTTATAGGTGTACCTGAATGTATGCCAAATTTAGCTATTGTAGCCTTTAATAAAAACAATCATATATCTATCCATTATTGAAAAACAAAATCGCATAATAAGTATACTATAGAAAACATGGTACCTATACTGTTTTATTTTTTATGAGAATTCTCCCTTTAAATATTAGTACAGATGCTATTGAAAATTAACCTATTATTTCCGTTTATTTTCAGACATAGAAATAGCAAACCGTCACGGTCATACGTGTCTAATGATAGCTTGCTACAAAGGACACATTAGAATCGCCAAATACCTCCTATCGTTAAATGCTGACGTGAACAGAAAAAGTGTTAAAGGCAATACTGCGTTGCACGATTGTGCCGAAAGTGGGTCGTTGCATATACTCAAAATGTTGCTCGGGCATGGAGCTACCATGGATGTAGATTCTTATGGTAAGTTACAGTCAATTTTATAAGTATTAAGATAAAGATGAGTTTTAGATTAATGTGATGGGCTTACATTGTTTGAGAACATATGCTGAGAGCCAATGTTTGCGATAGACAACAATTTGAACAATTTTTTTTAATTAGTGTCGGCCGACGGAACATTCGCTCGCGCCATTTACCGCCTGAGTGAACGAATGTTTGCTCATTACACTAAATAAAAACGTGGCTTAATATGTTCGATGTCTAAACCGTAATGTAGTACATAATTGATTATCGAATCAAATGGTTTTAAAATACCATGTAAAAACAAACTGAGTTCTGAATTATTTTGTGTTAATTAAATTATTGCAGTCTCGCACAAATTCTCTGCAAATTTTTGATTGACAGGAAAAGTTAACAAACTTGTTCTTTAATAAAACGAAAACAAATTTACAAGATATCTATTAAATATAATATATAATAAATAAAGAATCTTTTAAATACTTCAACCCCATTACTCAGTGAAGGGGCTTTTAAAATATTTTTGTTAAATGAAAGCAGATTACAAAACACTTCAAGTGATGCTGGTGAAATACTCTTATGTAAGATCACCATTTACTTTACACAAAGCATTAAAGAAGTTATTGGCTTATGTACGAATTTCGTGTATAAATTACATGACCCAGTGACCTACAATGTTTGTTGAACGTTTTAATCATTCAGACGATCGTTTAAGGTTACGGTCGTTTCGATGAAGTAATTTAGTTCTTGTGTTAAACATTCAGTGTTATGACGGTGAAAAAAAAATACAATTCGTATACCAGACTATATGTAGAATAAACAACTTATAACTTACTAGCAACGCCCCGCGGTTTTACCCGCGTTGTGTCCGTTCCCTAAGAATTTTGGGATGAAAATACCCTATAAAATAATTGGTAGTTTCGTAAATTAGCCCTTACAAACAAACAAACAAATTTACGAGACTTTGCCTCTTTATAATAATAATATATAAAATATGGTATAGACTTACCACATCAATTCAGTTTAAATCGCCGATTATACTGTATTTTGCAAATGATAGCGAAAGGCGTCGAGTGCTATAGGGCTTACATTACTAGGGAAAGTCATATGATACATCCACCCAAGAGAAATAGAAATCCATTCTACATGAAATAATCTTGTTTCTATTTACAACTGCCTTTGCCCCGCGGTTTTACCCGCAGCACATCCGATACCGTTGGAATTTCATGATTCATATTACTTATTTTCCTATTCGCGACCAAAATAAATAAAATAATAAAAATAATCATCAAAATCGATCTAGCCGTTCTCGGGCTATAAAGTGTAACTAACACGAGTTTCTTTTATAGATAGATTTAAGTTCATTGTCCTATCTATAACAACGCTCTTATTATAGTCTCGTAACGAATCGATGGCAAATTGTCACAACTTCGTCACCAAATCACGAGCAAACCAACATCTCAACATTAACTATAAATAAATAAATATTTACAGGAATGACACCGCTTCTGGCAGCGTCTGTTACTGGCCATACGCATATCGTAGAGCATTTAATAAACGTAGAATATGGACTAGTTACTAGGGAACAACGCATTGACGCGCTAGAATTACTTGGGGCTACTTATGTGGACAAACGGAGAGACATGGTCGGCGCGCTAGCTATTTGGAAACGAGCCATGAATGACAGGTATGGTGGTGTTGGTTGTTTATTAGTGTCGGCTTTGTTGCTGATTGACTTGTTTATTTATTTACTAGCCGTGCCCCGCGGTTTTACCCGCGTTGTGCCCGTTCTCGTGGGAATTTCAGGATGAAAAATAGCCTTCTTACTTCTTCTTACTTTCCCATTGAATATCTATCTCATCATATCATATATGAATGGCTATCTATTATAAAAATAATTATTTAAATCGGAATGATATAATTCTCAAGATTTTCTCGAACATACAAAGAAAAAAAACAAACTTACGAATTTTACCTATAGTAGATTTGTTTGATAACTGTTTCCTGCAGTTTCACCCGCGCTCAATAGATGGCGCTAGGATTCAAGTTATCGTTTTTATCTAACTAATGGTGGTAGTGGGAAATGGCTTCGCCTAATAAAAGTTAATTTTTGGTGTTGTGACAAAATAATTGTAGAAATTGGATTAGCAATTTAGAAACTTCACTTCCTACATCCTAACTTACTATCTAGTAAAGTGCTCTATAAAACTAATGTTTTATAAAAATGCTCTATAAAATTTATATAATAATGTATATAAATATTAAACGTCATTTCAGATTCCCAGCAGACGGCAGCGAACCGATACCCAAACCTAAGGACATACCTAGATATGAAGCGTACGAATTCGCAGTCGAGCCGAGCAACGTTCAACAACTGGAGGAAATACTCGCGGATCCAGATGCCATGAGGATGCAAGCACTTGTTATCAGAGAGAGGATACTAGGTTAGTATTTAGTGATTTTTTTATTCCATTGCAAGGACATATAATATATCATTAAAGTCTACTTGATACAATACGGCTGCAGCCAATGAGAGCTGTCTATCACGTGTTTCGGTGAAGCTGCACCCAAGAGGCTTTTGTTGGTACCAGTGTGGCATCCGAACTCTATCTTTGATACAATACCGCTATCAGTGCGTCACTCGCAAACTCAATGTGTTGGTGACCGGTGAAAAAGTATACTAGGTGAAAGAGACGAGTAGCTAAAGATTAACGGACGAAATTCCTACCGCTGCGAGACTGCCGTATCTGTTCTGTACTGACGTGTAATGTGTGGGCAGGGCCGGCGCACCCCGACACGTCGTACTACGTGCGCTACCGCGGCGCCGTGTACGCGGACGCGGGCCGCTTCTCGCGCTGCCGCACGCTGTGGCACCACGCGCTCGACATGCAGCGCGCCGTGCTGCCGCCGCTGTCGCCGCTCACTCAGTCCTCGCTCTACTCGTTCGCGGAACTCTTCTCCTACATGCTGGCTGAGAGAGCGAGGCCTCCGTTGAGAGGTAACTATTACTATACTATAGTTTTGACACGGGTTCAGAACCCACTTACTACCACATCTGGAAGGACAAAGGAAAGAATACACGCTTCTGTGATTATAAAAATCACGAAAGAAATTCCAAACTAAAATTAATTCAACCTTTTCCTAAATACCCGGGTCTTACTAAACCAATTTGACTATACGTAACTTAAAACGTATTTTTTTTTCATTAATAATCAAGTATCTTCTTATTTTCCAGGTCGCATCGTCCCGCCAGTGACATTCGAAGACATAGAACCTGTATTCCGCAAGTCCCTCTCTGAAATACATCGCGGCATGAGCCTGTTAGACTCGAAACTGAGCATCGATAGAGAAACAACACTCACCACTCTGCAGAGACTGTTGGTGATAGTACTTCAGTTGGCGGCCATATTAGCACGTTTGTTGTCCGAACCGGATTGCAGTGAGGAAGTCTCAAAGAAGATACATAAAGCTGTATACGCTTTGGTCAAATTGGATATTAAGGTACGCTTGGGTTTATTTAATGCATTTTAAATCGAAGACCGACATCAAGCGACTGTGATGCTTGCGATTACAATTGATCGTTGTATTGAATACGGTCGACGTTTATTTCGCAGTTATTTTCCTTTATTTTGGAGTTATGATGTGGCTGCACAATGCATAAACCTGTATTCTGCTACCGATTTACTTACCAATGTATCACGTTGTGCGCAGGTTCGCGTGGGGCGGTCGACGCTGCACGTGGCGTGCTCGGGCGAGGGCCGCGCGCGCGGCGCGGCGAGCGGCGCGACGAGCGGCGCGGCGTGCTGCGCGCCGCTGCTGGCGCTGATGCTGCGGCTCGGCGCCGCGCCCGACGCCAGGGACGCCGCGGGGAACACGCCGCTGCATCTCTTGTGCAAGGTATGTTCAATACTTATATTTAAGACCCATATACTCTAGGCAACAATTGATGCTCAAGACTTATTTGACATCATTGCATATCAGTCAATTGTTACAATGCTTCCTTAGTACCTGAAGCATATATACACCCAGCTTAAGGTGCCGCACGTCCGGCATAGCCGGTAGTCCGGTAGCGTTTACTTAACGAAATTAAATTTGTACTGTCAAAGCATATAAATAACGTCGTATGTTTGCGCTCGTGGTGTAGTTTGAAAGATGACATAATCTGAAGTCGTAGGAGTATAATGTCGTAAGATTATAATAACTGAGAACATAGAAACTATGTAGTGTTGTTTCCTACAGTCCAACATATAATGCATACAAATACACATACAAACTTCCTATACTAAACAATTCCTCTTTTCCCAGCTAAACCCGTGTCCAGCGGAAGTGATCCGCGAGTTCCTCGCGCACGGAGCTCACATCGACACAGTCAACTACGACGGTCATACTCCCGAAGACATCCTCAAGGAAACCAACCAGAGTCTAACAGCTATCGTCAACCCACTCAAATATACCACGTTAAAGTGCCTTGCAGCTCGTACAGTGAAGAACTATAAACTTCCCTACAGACATGTGGTGCCACAGTGTCTACACTCGACTATCATAACGCATTGAACGAACAAGTTGCAGAATATGTTCATTCTGTATGGCCGTTTGTTGCTCCTAACTATAGAGTGATAGAATCGCCGCATTTAACCTTACCATCTGTATTGTATACTGTGAGTAACTTACCTACCACGAATCGCCACTTGCACAGGTATGGCACGACGTATTTTTTTGAATTGATATATTTTTCAGTATTTCTTTATTATATTTTAACACGTTAGTTTGTTAATGTACCATTAGCGCGTAGTTGTTAGTCGGTCGGTAATTTTGTAACGCGCGCATTTGTAATTTTGGTTTTGTACCTACAGCTAATCATTTTGTACATTACTATTGTAGTATGCTGTTTTCGATTTAAAACGTTTGTAAATTGTCTAAGGGGCATTATGAATGTTATTTGTGAGAATACTGAATATTTACTCTTGCCCTTAGATATTTTAAATTATCACCCAAAACATATTTCAATATTTGCTATTTTTTGGATTTTAATACTTGTTCATGAAATCATGAATTTGTATAATAGAGAACTTTGCATTTTTGTTTGAAATAAAAATGAGATAAGGAAAATTGTACAGTGGTGTTTCAAGATTCGAATTTCTATGATCGTTTAGTGATAAAGTAGTACCTAATGTCTTAATGAACGATAACGATATCTTGACCAATTCTTATATCAATATTTCTTACTTAGAACTCTAGGTAGTATAATATTAGCCTAATACATTATATCTTATCTTAGTCATTTAAATATATCTCATTATCCTAATTTTTACCCATAATGTACGATTTTGTTATCTCATTTTTAATTTCAGACATACAAAGTACTTTTTGTAATAAACTTAATCATTATTTTAATTATTCGATTTGTTCATTTAGGATATTTTTGAGGCTATTATTTACATAATTATAATATTGATTAAAAAATCCACCGCATATTATATTGTCCTTTCTATATTTTACGCTCAATGTATGTCCATTTTATTGAATATGTACTTTTTAGTAATTTGTAAATAATTATTCGAGTATTTCGTTTTGTAAAAAATATAAATATTCAGGAATTGATAAATTAATTTTATATGCGAACACAATATAGAATATTTGAGACTAGATATTATATATTTTTCTAAAAAAAAATCGACAGATTAAAAAAAAAGTATTGACTATGTTTTGACTCATTTACGATGAAATAGTGCTGTGTTAGATTTGATAAGAAACAAAATTTTATGTCTAACATAATAGTGTCGATAAAAATTACCGGCATAGATTTTATAAACTCATTGCGCTAACTATTTTATACAATAAACTATAGATGTGGTGTAAAGAAACATCGTCACAACTTAGTATTATCTAGATACCAACACATATAAAGCTTAGTAATTATAATTAATAGACGCAATAATCGCTACTCTATCGAAACTTTATAAATATATCGATATCGATAAAATCGTACGAAGGCCACCAAGTGATATTCGCTTTTAATATTCTTAGTGTTTCTTAGGTCACACACACGGTTCGGGACTAGAATCGATATTGTAATGTGTGTTATCGCCATCTCTAGTCCACTATTGATTAGTACATTCTGGGTAATTTAGACATTTTATATTAGCCATTTCGATTTAATATAGGAAATGTAATTATCGATAAATTACTGTATTAGAATGATCGTAACGTAACTATTGGATGATTAAATTTTAAAACAAATTAGGATGTAAGTAGGTTTATTAGAGAATAATTTGAGGATACATATAAAATTATGAATTGTAAAATGTATAGTAAATGGGTAAATTATTAGAACTGATTAAAAATATTGATTTGTTTGTATATTAGACGGACGCGTCTCAAAGTCCGTTTTATTGGTATTGTGTGTATTTTGTCATAGTTTATTATAAATTAGTAATATTGCGTGATGATTACATGCTAGTTATTTTTGAAATTAATAAAATGCTTTAAAAATCATGCGTCTTTTGTGTTCTCGTTATTAAGTACCATTTCCCAAAAAGCTTCCATCAACATTACACAACTAGATATCGGGACGGTGCAAAAAATACGTCTCTGTAAATAACAGCGCAATTGAAACGTGAGCTGTTATTTTATTTAGTTCGATTTGCTACTTTGCTAGGTGTCATGGTTATAATTAGGTTGAACTTAGAACTGTTTTAAATTTTTTGTTTCAGTTCGGTAGTAAACAAATGAAGCTGCATTAGTATATATCCACACGGACAGCATTTAGTTTTGATTTGGTACGTGACCCGTTATCTAGTTGTGTATTGTTGATCGAAGGCAAAAAGTTACTAAACATTGTAATTAAAGGCAATTAGGTTATTAATTAAAGGTCAATTCATTATACAATACCTACTATAGCAGCGACGAAGCTAAGTGCATGACAATTTTAAAACTTACAAACTCACTTTTACTAAAACGCATTCGACGGGTAACACTTATGTGCTTATTCTTTTATCAAAGAAATATATAATGTGTATTACTTGATAAAGGTGAATTTGCTAAATTTATGTGACTTATTTAAAAAAATGATACCATCCTACAATTGACACACAGTCACACACTATAAATTTCATTCTAACCTACGCGCAAACATAAAACGGGAATTAAGTATTTCATGAATTAGTCAGAAAAGCCATCTTAAGGCAAATGGTGAAATGAAAAGAAATAGTGTCCAGTATAGGTAAGGTGTTCCTTGACCAGCAAATTAGTCAACAAACCCTGTCTAGCATAAACAATAACAAAACTAACAACTTGCCAATCAAATAAACTTATAAGTAGGTACTTATTTTGTTATACCTTAACTTGGGAGCAAGGCATTAACAATATCGACCAGAATTAACTTAAAACCGTATAGCCTTTAAATGGAGTGTACTCCTTTGCAAGTTACGATGCTCAGGACAAACACACAAAAATCATCAAATTTATTTGGCACATTCACTTAAGTACTTAAATTTTGTGTCAGGGGTTAAATATCACATTCAAAAACAGAGCTTTTCCCAACCCACTTTCACATATTTTATTTGAACCAAAATCTCTCCCAAAATAAAAAAACAAGGCGTTACATCATCGTTTAGTTGCGAGCTGTCCAAAACATGGGTGGATAAAATCATAACTCTCATAAAAATGTATGAGGCAAGTAACGAGGGCGGACGCCGGCCATCGCTAGTTATTCCGCGCCAACGGTAATTGTGACAAATGAATGTGTTTCGTTATATTTACAAAGTTGTGAGGAATGAAAGGATTGTTATGTATGAATTTGGATACCTACTCGTATATTCTGTTTTTCTGACAAGGGTTTAAAATACGAACTATTATGACTGATTTGTCAACCAAAGACAACGTCTTCCGAAAGGGGTTCAGTTATGGGGTAAGAATCGAATGAAATCAATTAACCTTTTTCCTCGTCAAAAGAAATCATCTTCTTCTGTATAATTGACCACATTAATCCACATTTCAACTCTCGTAAGAAAAGAGTGTATTGTGTCTTAACAAGTTACATGGCATCACCCATAGCCTTAGCGTCTTACTTAATCTAGCTACGTTTGATTTTATTGGTAGAGTCGCCATATTACATTTGATATGATTGGTACTCAACTAAACAAAAGTACCTAGTAAGTACAGCAATAGCTCTGGTAGAAAGGTGACCTTAGAATTTCTATCAACAATACCCATATTGTTTCTAAGGTATGTGTTGTTGACAAAACATAGTCGTAATCGTAAATAGAAGAACATAGAACTAGGTAACTAAAATAGTAAGTAGTAGGGTTTCGAGGTAGCTAACCTACCTACATAGGTACCTAACTATTTTATAAGACCTAGCGACTTCATAGAGTATTCGTTAGGCAAGTAGATAGTAGTCGTTACATGAGCCATGTCAGAGGCTTTTGGCGGCTCTATAACTCTGACACCAGGATTGGTCAAGTTGACCATCCACTCGATAAGAAGAAGTAGATATTGCAGACATAGTTGTCTCGTAAGTAGGTAGGTATATGTGTGTATGTAAATGCAGTATTATAGTATCACTTAGTTAGATTCCACAATACAAGCTTAGAGCTTAGTTTGGGTCTAATTAACAGTGTGTGAATTTGTCCGGATATTTATTAATTGAGTACCCACCTATTTCACTAACGGTTAGTATAATAAAAGCCAACCCACCAATTAAAATATTAAATAAAAAAAATCACAATTTTAATTAGCCGCTTATCTCTCAATCTGCACAATAACCCTTCGCAATACCAAACAAAAATTGTACCCCACAATAATCTAAATCACCTTAAACGTATCCTATTGAAAAAACTCGGCACGCGTTCATATTATAAAGGAAAGGAATAGTTCGTTAAACAAACTGCTATTGTTGGAGAACGGCCGGCCCGTCGGGTATTGCACAAAATAACTGATTCGCGGAATTCGCAGACAGATCCCCGAGTGGGGAAATATTGTTGGATTGTACCCCTTCATGGGTAGGGTTGATATGTTACGTATGTTTGATATTTTATTTGTATTGTAAGCTTTATTTTCACGCATACTTAGGAAAGGTATCATAATACATATACTACTAGCTGTGCCCCGCGGTTTCACCCGCAGCGCCCCCGTTCCCGTGGGAATTTTGAGATTTTTATTCCCTATAAACCTCACGGAGCCCGAGACCTTTCCAACGAATGCAAAACTGTGGAAATCGTTCCAGCCATTCACGCGTGATGCCGTGACCAACGAAAACGAGTTTCATTTTTATATATATAGATAAATGGTCTCTTATAGGTAGTCATGGTCTAAGTCCCGTAGCTGAAACATCATTGAAAATAACTATAACTAATAACTATAATTACTTAGGGCTATGTATCGGTATATAATTGACTGAATACGAGCGAAATTTCCTTAATGAGTGCTAGGAGAACTTGAAGATGATATAGGTAAGTTACCTTTTGGTGGAAGTTACTTATTACTTAGTTTTACCTATGTACCTATTTACTGCTTACATATTAACTTGGACTAGTTATCTATGTACTCTCTTATATCAGTTATCGTAAGTTGTATGTTAAAATGAAACTAGAGCTCCTTTTACACGCTAAATTGTAGGTACAAAATGTAATAACAATTTGTAAGCACACCCCTGCAAACAGTCTGTTGTTATTAATAAAGACAGCATATTACAATTCAATTTGTGCCGGCGGCGGGCGCTACGTAATCCTCCTGTAATCCTCCGACAGATAAACCGAACAATTATATTAAAAGCAAACACGAAATTTTCAACAAATCTGCGGACGATATTAAAACGGAATATAATTGCATTGTCAGCTGAACTGTAATAACTCCAATCCTATATTTGTATCGGTTTATTTATGATATTTAAAGATCGTAAGCAGTAGGTACTAATACGTAGGTATTATCTAGAACTTAATATGTAACACTTATGTACTAATGTAACTCTTATGTACGAAGAAGGTAAAAGCACTTACTTTACTACTTAAACATACTTAATTATGATTAGTATGTAATTCAATAAATTAAGCACCATAGTTTGTTTTTTGTAAATCTATGATTTCAATGATCACTATAGATCTGTCGGTCCCGGTTACTTTCTGCGGATAGTAGTCGTTACATGAGCCATGTCAGAGGCCTTTGGCGGCTCGATAGCTCTGACACCAGGATTGGTCAGGTTGACCATCCACTCGATGAAGAAGACGAACAGTCAGCTTATGATGTAGATATAGGTATATTGTACTTGGTCACAAGTTGGTAGGTCACTGCACAATACATATAAAGTACCTATACCTTACATAGATTCTACAGAACGAAGATTTTCCGCGAAAAAAATTTATCTAAACTCTGAAATAGTCGGAAATATTGTGAAATATTGGAAATATTGCGTCTATAGGTATACAATTTAAATTGGTTTAGTACATATCTGTATCCGCATTATTTCAGCGGCATTGAACAATATAAACAAAGAAGTATCAGAAAAGACAAAACAGCACTTAACAGCCAAGGAATAAGACCGTCGCAAAAGTAATTTCCCAATAGTAAGAAGTTTACGCACCAAATGCTCGCAGTATCGAATTGTATTCGAGTAATGTAATCGGTTTACACTAACTAATGCCATTTGCCGGTTCAGTGGTCCTTTGCTTTTGGTACAGGGCCGGAGTTGAATACAGAACTTATAACTAAGTACTAAGTAAGTTCGACTAAGTCAGTAACCAACCCTGTTGACGAATTTTTAGACCGCATAAAGACCTCCGACATGGTCTGACGATTGAAACGATAGAGTCCTACAATTTTACTTGCTCTCCGAAGCACGGTAGCACTACTTACTAAGTATTATATTAGATGTTACTTAGTATCAACGTAACAACGTAACAACGTAAAATCCTGTGATTTGTATATTTAAATTAGAAAATAGTACGTTACAGTCTATTGTCGAAATTGCGTCAATATCTATACTAATATTATAAAGCTGAAGAGTTTGTTTTGTTTGTTTGTTTGTTTAAACGCGCTAATCTCAGAAACTACTGAACCGATTTGAATAATTCTTTTTGAAATAGATAGCCACATTCAACGGGAAGGTTATAGGCTATTTTTCATCCCGAAATTCCTACGGGAACGGGTACAACGCGGGTAAAACCGCGGGGCGCTGCTAGTATCGAATAATAAGTAACTTTAACAAAAAATAGACTGTGTGTGTATGTGTTATCGTATACTTCTATACTTATGTAGGTTCGTTACTCTATCTCGTAGAGTTTACTCATGTAGGTTTAGATGCTTAATTCTTTCTCCTAATCGAAATCATGAATGATATGTAACTTTAATACCGAGTTCTACCCTGTACTATGTTGGTACTGAAGTAAATAACCAGATGTAATTTACGCAATCTTTTATTTTCATGATAATGGTAAATCTATTATTAATCTCAAGCCAGTGTGTAGGTACTCCTATTTGTATCCGAAGTTGTAAGTACAAGAAAAATATAAGATACCTCATTTTTTTATGTATGCATTCACTGTACTGATATCTTCAATGAGATGAGAGGCCTTTGCCCAGCAGTGGGACATTACAGGCTTATACTTTACTTTCTTACTTATTCATGCATAAACAAAGAACATTTTTTATCGACATGGTAATCAGAAAAGCACTGTCCGTCTAAGTATGTCAGGTAGGCAAATGATCCATTGATAGTAAAATAAAAGCGCTATATTTTTTATTCTTATTTTTAATTATATAAGCTTAATGATAGGTATGTACTTAGGTAAATATTGAATATAATATCTTAAATACATTTTTATCGTTAAAACCTTTGTAAATGAAAACATTGTTGCGTCGTTTTTAGTCATAACAACGCGTTTAATTGAATTCCGTGAAAATGTTCACGGTCGAGGAAAGCTTGTGGAAACGGACGAGGGGGGTGGAAGTTAAAGCAGGGGGGAGGGGAGGCTTCCCGTTTTAACTTTCCGCACTGGTGCTCGCACTAAGTGCGGTACTAGTGTAACTCGATTAAAAAAATCGGATGAAACCGATTATTTGAAACTTTTAAAAATCAAATCACGAAAACAAAAAAAATATAATACAGCCCGGACAAATTCAGAAATGTATCCCTTTTTAGTCAACGCACACCGCAAATACTTAATTAAGTACTTCGATATATTTTACTTAGCAAAACTGCCTTATCTTGACCAATCCATCGACTCTACTTAATTGATCCGAAAGCATTTTTCACCATTACCTAAATAATCTCGTTTTCTCTTTGATAACTTCGATCGACTTGTAAGCCCATGATAGGGACCAGTATTCAATTAACTCGAGGCCCGTTCTGCAGTACCTTCGCACTCTTAGTTATGTCTGACAGCGTTGGCGTAAAGAGGGTATTGTTTTGTAATCACAATGTTTTGAAGAGCTATGTATAATACTTACGTTACTTATGTACCATTAAACATGGATATCATTTTTCATTTTCTTTTTATGTTATAACAATTAAAAATTAAGTTATTTCGTACAGGCAGTAAGTACCATCACAGAGTAGTCCAGAGTCCAGACAATCTTTAGATGAACTTCTTCGACGCAGTCGGCAAATCTGTGAGAACAATTGTTGGGATTTAAAAAAAAAAAAAGGTTGGTATGGCAGACCAAAGAGCTTTGTATGTAGTAGGTATAGTATATAGTATCCCCACTTCATAGGTTTTTAATAGCCGGTTTCACACCAGACGATCCATGCGATCCTGCGATCGCGGAGCGCGGATCATAGTAGGTACTAGGCCGATCCAGCTGTTATTTGTTGCGATCTTAGTGGCTGTTCCAACGCGCTCCAGGTGATCCATAGTGAATCTGTTTAACTCTATCTTTGTTTAGTATACCGTACGAAGCAGGGCCACATACTATGTACTATTTTACTAATGAGTCGTGGAGTAATGTAGTCGATTTTCCAGCCGAAGACGATTCCTTATTAAGAGAAAAAAGTTTAGAGATTTCATACGCTGATCGCAATTAAATTATAAAAAATATAGAAGTATTTTTGAACTGTACATAAGCTTCGAAAATTCACAATCATAATCACCATCCTATTAATACCCACTTCACAGACATATCAAATGACATAAGGAAAAAATGAATAACAAACAGACAGACCAATCAATATAAGTAGTTATTTGTCCGCAGCCACAAAAAGCCATGAATTAAATCACTTGCAAAGGATTACTTGTGCACGGGACTAGCACAAAAAAATTAACAAACGAATTCTACTTTAACATCAAAGCTTTAAAGTCTACAATAGAATATCTTGTTCGTACTTTTTTTTTCAACAACATAGAATGAGAGATGTTCGCGATACGGGCACCAATTAATTGAGGATTTCTAACGATAACTTTCGTTTAACAAACGGAGGTGAGCTTAATTGTCGTGTTACGCTAATTGGACGCATGTGTATGAAAAAGTTTCGTAAGCATCTTAATGTTGAATGGGTATTAGCGAGTTTTATGTTAATGGTTTATCATTTAAATGGTGAACAACTTGAAGGAAACACACCTAAAAATTGTATTGTACGGTCAGCCAAAAATGTGGTCTACCACCCTACGGTTGAGATTCATTTGAACGTCATGAAACAACAAGGTCAATTTTCCCTGGCAATAAGATTGTCATAACATAATTGTGCATAGAAAAGTCAACCTTAGCGATCGTTACATCTCGCAGAAACTTTTGTCAAAAGTGGTAGACCGCTTTCTTGGCCGACCGGACCTACTGACATCTATAGAGGATGAAGATGCTTTTGCTTGTGGTAGTATCTTAATAAATCTTAATTATAAATGATAAGATATCTTAATTATAAGTGGCTAACCGTGGTTTCAGAGTTTTAGACCGTCTTTAGGCCTTCCGACATTGACTGACGATTGCAATAACCGGGACCGACTACCAAGCATGGTAGCGCTTAGATAGAAATGTTCCTGCCGGCCACACATCCAAGTAGGGATAGAGCTACATGTTGCTTAACAATCGCAATTAGCTAACATAGTTAGCTTAGCCAAACTACGCCACGAGCGCTATTTATTTGTTAGCTCTATAAACATTTTTATGTTAACTGACTTAAAAAAGGAGGAGGTTTCTCATCAATTCGACCGTTAGTATAACGCTTTTCCAAAATATCGATTTTCGATGTTATAGATTACTTTTTTATCCCGATATTCCTATAGGAACGGGTACAACGTGGGTAAAATTGGGATTCACTTCTAGCCTCAACTGACACTAGGGTTGTCTATACTAACCTAGTCAAACTTACGTTTACTACTAATCTGTTCTACAGGCCATGAACCTAAATAAAAAGTAGGTAGTTACAATAAATAGAACATATTTTGTGATACTAAAGCCCTACTTCCCTACTTTCATCATACAGCAACAAAACCATCAAATATTTACCAACACGCTCCACCCTCAGTTAAGTATGAATTAAAACAAAATACGATCGCACTAGTAAACACACATCGACAAACACACATTAAGGTAATGCTAAAACAATAGATTAGTTAATGAACCGAGGAACGGGCAGCTATCGCGTTACTAACGTTGACGTTACATTATGTGATTAAACTTGTATTAGTTTGGGTTCATGTCGAGTTTTGTTACGGAAAGGGGGGGGGGGGTTGGGGGTTATTCTTACTATAGTTACCAGTAGGTACTTCGAATACATAAATAGTATAAGTATATAGTTAGAAAGATTGCTGATATTCTTTGGCTTGTCTTACCTTTTGCACCAATAGATACATATATACAAAAGTAAAGTATGAGCCTGTAATGTCCCACTGTTGGGCAAAGGCCTCTCATCTCACTGAAGATATCAGTACAGTGAGGAGGATTAGGCGTAATCTACGCGCTTAGATACATAAATCTTACTAATATTATAAATGCGAGTTTGTGATGATGAATGTATGTATGATTGTTACTCTTTCACAAAAAAACTAATGGACGGATTTAGATGAAACTTTACAGTAATAGGTATAGGTTTATACATCGTAATAAGACATGGGATAGGATACATTGTATTCCGAAATTCCCGCTGGAACGGGTACAACGCGGGTAACATCGAGAGGCACGGCTAGTACCTACGTAAGTATCAAATCAATTAAGTATCCAGCAATAATTATTCCCGTAAATAAACTCTACTTACAATAAGCCCTAGATACCTAGTAAGTGCTATGAAAATAATCAAAGGAAGTTTTCCTACAATATTAATTAGCACTATTTTCCAATAAAACCAATAAAAACTTAAACTACCCACAGCGTAACATAAAGCATCGTTCACAGTGTTGTTGATACACAACATAAGGGTCACCGCACACGGCTCTTTACAATGACAACAAACGGCACGAGTGCGGCGTGACGACACTTCATTATGTCTGTATTGAATACACTTTAGGGATGGGGTTGGTGACACATATAACATGATGACGTTGAAATAAAATGTTTCAACTTGTTGGTGAAAGGAAGAACGAACTGGGTAGAGAACTAAGTAGAGTTCTAAACTGCAACTACTTATATAGGTACATTAAAAAATAATACATAGTATCAATATTGTTGTATTCAAATCAAGACGAGACTTTTTCGAAAATACGTCTTAACATTAAATATTCTAAGAATATTGAACACAAATAGGTATACGAAAGATTTTCAGCTGAAGTTTGTGTAGCCTTGAACTCACCTGAAAACACTGATATTTACATACCTAAAGCACATTCATTTTCACAGTGATTATTCTGTAGTTAGTAATATTAAAAGTACTACAAACATAAGTACTTACTGCAAGATTAAAATAAAACTCATACTTAAATTAAAATTTCAAAAATAAAAATAAAATCATCGACATTATCACATAGGCGAGTTGTCACATCCCTAAATCTGTCAATTGACATCACAGCAGGGGTGCGCAACCCTTCATCGCTAGTTAATTCTATAATTGAGTGTTAAATCCCGTCTGCGTTGCGCCTTATGTTCGTTATGTTTAATATTTCATACATCTCCAGCAGGGTCTTATCTTGATGACATTCTGCTTTTTGTTATGAGATTTTTATTGCTTTTTTAATGAGTTGAAGAGATGAGACACTTGATTGGCAATTGTGAGTTAAATAATAATGCTTACCACATATCCAAAAAAATTATAGGTTAATTAATTAATCTTTTGTTAAAAAATATATTTAGCACTTAAAGAGTAACTCATACAAGACATAGTTGCCTGCCTATTTTTAATACCAAGTCAACGTTTAACCTACATACAAATATATACATATAAGTACTTAAATAAGTAAATACTCAAACCAAAATAAATATCAAACCGCAATCAAATTAAAACAATATCGTTTAATTGAAGCGGTGTATCTTAATCGGGCGAACCCGCGTGAATTGATTTAATACCAGCAATATTTGTAATTTCAATCACAAAATTAATTCACTTCTACCACCTTAAATAAATGTGGGGCTTGTCCAATCGATAACATGGGTAAGAAGCGGGCGGGAGATAGAGGTAAATAACGTTTTAGGGACAACCCTATTGGTTGGTTCCCGGTATGGGCGGGCGTAAGTAAGGGGCGTGGTACATCGAGCCAGATGGCAGAGTATGGGAGCGTAAGTACCACAGTACTCGTACACCCGTCATTCGGTTAGGGTTGTCCCGTTAGTGACGCTTATCATGTTTTGATTGTGCTGTGTTGTGGAGATTTCAGGTACGTTCGGAAATGTAATTTAATTATAAATCAGTCTTCTGTTTTTTTTAATTTAAATTATGTTACTAGGTTTTTGTTTTTCTCTAGTTTTGCAACTCTTATTAAAATACACATAGAACGTGTTAAAAGAAAAAAAATCATGGGGTTGCACCGGGAGGGCCGGCAGAAGTGAAAACTTAAATATTAACGTCAAACGTTATACGAATTTTCGATCGGGTTATGTCCTGACGTGAGTTTAAATTTTTTTACCCATCACAAAAAAGTGCACAACGCCGCTAAAGAAGTTTTCACTGCAAAAAAAAATTTACGTACTGCTCACAAGTTTGGTTGTAAAATTCGTAGCGTAATAAAATGTAGCAGAATTCCGTAGCAAATCTTCGTAGCCGTAACCGCCTACGCTTCAACCCACAACAATTCCATAGACTCGTAAATTCATGAGCATAGTTCAATATCCGTTACAGTTTTCAAGTGATTTGTAATTCGTGAATTCTTAATTTTAAATGCATCCTTAACATTTAAAAAGAAAAAAATCTTTTAGAACTTTTACGTAATAGGAATAAAAATATGCTAAAGTTTTTAACCTAGGTTTCATAAACTAGCAGCGCAGTAAATATGCACCCCCGTTCTGGTAGGAATTTTAGGATAGGTACAGTCTAAAACCTTGCTCGTGAATCTGTCTATGCATTTAATTTGTTTAATCTAAGTAGTTTTAAGTTAATCGCGAATAGGCAAACAGGCTGTCGTGACGGCGGACTTTGTTATGGAGATGTGTAAGAATTACGTCAATATTTAAATGATGGAGATTTCAGCAAAAAAGTAGAAGTGTTTTAAGTAAGAGGTTTTCTTGATTGCCAGTAATTTCGGAAGTATATTTTTCTTAATAAGTGTTTTTTTTAATAACCTACGAGGAATAGATAAAATCATAAAAATCATTTCAGTTACAAACAATCTAATATATTGTTCAAACTTTCGCGATTTTTACACATTATTAACGTATTATACTAACTACGTGTTTTTTGCTAAAACCCGTAGTAATACGTAAATAACCTAACATAATCTTAAATTCATGAAAATACCTACAGCAAACAGTAAGGTATAAAAATTAAATTTTGTGTTATCTGTTTAAATATAAAACGCGTATATTTTGTTTAAAGAGGGTGTATACCCCCGAGAGTTAGTAATTGAAAGACAAATAAGGGGCGGACGTTTCGCGACGAATTCATTATATCTACATTAACTTGAGTCGCTGTCAAGTTTGATGGTGCTTTTGAAAAAAATCTTAGTTAGATGATCCAACGTTGATGAGTTTTAACACCCCGACGCAAAATGGAGGGAGTTGTGGGTGACTCTGACTTGAATAGAGTAGTAGAATTGCCAAATTAATTGACTAGTTTGATTAACTTGGTTTTTAAATGTGATTTTATCGAATGGTCAAATATTTCTCGGAGGACAGGATAGTTTTGTGGATTTATCAAACTGTATGATTAGATGTTCAGTAGTTTTTGAGTTTGTCTGTCTGTTCGCAAGAACGGCCGGGAATTTTTGATATAGATTATGTGTGATTATCGGCAATTTAATCAAAATTTAAGTAGATACCTATACTTACAAACTTTCTTAGATTACAGTGACAGTCGATTCAATCAACGCTTTAGAAATAACATTTGTATGAGTACCTATACATCAGACATTTACTTAACTTTCGAATAAATTGCACAACTAAACTGGAATTATTTTTAACGTAAGTACTACTTTTGGGAGGCAAAATAATGTCTCAGGAAGTAAAATCAATAACTATGACGTTTGAAAAAGACTAAACTGGAATTAATATGAAAAAGCGGCCAAGTGCGAGTCGGACTCGCCCATGAAGGGTTCCGTAGCAGCGAGTAACATAATAAAGAAGTTCTTGAAATAAATGTTTTTTTATTTACATTTGAGTTATTGAATGAATAATCAGTATTTTCTTGCGGTTTACGATTTATGTCGTAAAAAAAAAAAACTACTAACTAGACCTCGTTCAAACCAATTTTCGGTGTTAGATTACATTGTTATGTACATCATATATTTTTTTTAGTTTTATCATTCTCTTATTTTAGAAGTTACAGGGGGGGGGACACACATTTTACCACTTTGGAAGAGTCTCTCGCGCAAACTATTCAGTTTAGAAAAAAATGATATTAGAAACCTCAATACCATTTTTGAAGACCTACCCATAGATACCCCACACGTATGGGTTTGATGAAAAAAAAAATATTTTTTTCATTTCTATGTATGGGAGACCCCCCTAAAATTTTATTTTTTTTCTATTTTAGTGTGAAAATATTAATGCGGTTCACAGAATACATCTACACACTAAGTTTCAACAACATAGCTCTTATAGTTTCGGAGAAAAAAGGCTGTGACATACGGACAGACAGACGGACAGACGGACGGACAGACAGACAGACAGACAGACAGACATGACGAATCTATAAGGGTTCCGTTTTTGCCATTTGGCTACGGAACCCTAAAAATGCGTAATTTAAATTGTAATGGAGTCAAAAATTTTGAATTCCGACAGGTCTCCAACATGGTTTAACGATTGAATAAACCGAGACGAAAATGTTACCTAATATCCAAAGGACGATAGCGCTCAGAAAGAAATTATCACAAATTGAAATCATAAAACGTAATCGAAAGTCATCTTCAAACATTTCCCTTAATAAAAATAACTAAGTTTAAATAACATCGCGTCACAAATAGCGGTATAAACATGCAAATTGTTCAGAATATATTTATAAAAGTAATTGAATCGGTCGCGCCTCCGTAATGACTTCAAATCAACACAACAGATGTAGGTATAAGAATTTCGAGTACAGAATTAAAAAGCTGACAACTTTTATTATTTCCCCCTCTAATATTGTTTTGAGACTGGTATTTTTAAATTGTACATTCTTTGTTGAGGAGTGAGATTTTGTTTATGTAATAGAATTTTATTTTTATCACTTCAAAATGTAGGCGGGGTTTACTTAAGTATACCTACTCATACTTTTTTTAAATTTGATTTGTTTAACTTTCAAACACCGACAGCGGAGGTTCGCAATTCAGTTCAGAATAGGTCTGCTAAGCTATGTTAGGCAACGTTGCTATACTTCCTTTGGTATTCATCAATCTTATCAAAGGTGACAAAGTGGATGGAAAGTCACCTTTGGTTAATATTAGCTTAGAAAAGCTTTAGTTAGATTAACCATTACATTTATTTGTAGGTTAGCAGTTTATATCAATCAGTAGTTAGATACAATTATCGCACTTATTCCTACAGAATGAAATGTAATTAACTACATATCTGCGCCTATGTATGTACCTACCCCTATGTAGTACGCATTTAAATTAACGCAATTCGATTGATTTTGTGCAAAAAGCAACTCGTTTGACTTACATTTTTATTTTTTACTTTTATATTTTATTTATTATTTTAAAGTCTTAAGTCATTATGCTTAATCTAAAGGTGCGTCTCCATTGAAGCGCAGCGGAGCTCAATCGACCAATTAAAACGAATTGAAATTGTCAAACAAGGCATTGACATTGTCAAAATCTTCGCGTGAAGCGTTATGGTTTGTGTGGTTGATTTTTTTTACCTTGCCAAAACTTGCCACTTATCGGTTTCAAATCACTTATAAATGCCGGCCCTAAATCAAATTATGTAACGTCTACACCCAACAGATGACATAACCGAAATAAAATGTAACAGAAATTAATTTTGCCATGTGAACAATGGACAGGTTAGTTAGATATTCAATTGTGCTAAAAATCCAGGGAGAACGCGAACCGACTGTCAACAGAGCTTTTGTTCAACCGAACGGGTGCAGAGAAAAGCGCCGAGCTTAATTCTGTATGCCGCGAGATTATGTAATATGGATGTTTAGCTTTGTATTCGAATATGGGCTTTGATTTTCGGTTAAGCTTCGACTGGTGTATTTTGAAAGCCTTAGTGGATTTCTTCTTCTTGTTGGAAAAATATACAATTTATATGAGCCCGCTCCAGTGCATAGCCGTGGAAGGCTATGCAATCCAATGCATAGCCTTCCACGTCCTTTTCGTTTAGGACTAAAGAAAAAATAATTTAAAATTATTTGAATTAATGTAACGGTTATTCGGCCCATATCCACTGTACTAATATTTAAATTAAAAATAATGCTAAATAAAAAATAATTACGATGAAAAACAAACTAATTAATTCTACTGACGCATCACACTAATCACAAAAAACTTAAGTCACAATCAAACGCTGTTAAAAACCGTTGTAAATCCGAGCGTCGTCTCCCGGACTATACACTAGGGACGCGCCCCAGAGCGCCGATTAAATATTAATCGACGAATTAACTCGGTGTCTTCAACCCCGACTCCAATTAAGCGCACAAAGTAGCAAAGTAAATAACGTCAGTCGTCACGAATTAATTTTGTACCAGCTTTTCATGTAACGTAGTTTGTTTAAGCGAGCTCCTCGACTATTGTTCGCGATCTCTATTGAAGCCGAACATTAAAATTAAACTGATTTTCTATTAACGTTTGTTTAATAAATTATTTGATTAAACGAAGATCTTTAATGGTGATGCTTATTTTTGGAATGAATCATTTTACTTTTGAGTGGAGTAATAAATAATTTGAGTCACAAATATAACGTAGGTATATTTATTTATCTTCAGTTTTTATTCGACTTCGGCTAACTACAAATAAGTATATGATATCTTTAAAATTTGTTAAAGTAAGTTTGTTTTCTTTGTTTGTTTGAATGTTAGAGCTAATCTCGGGAAATACCAGTCCGATTAGGATATTGAATAGTAGGCACATTCATCTGGAAGCTTATAGGCTACTTTTCATCTCGAAATTCTCATGGAAACAGGCACAACGTGAGTAAAACCGCGGGGCGCTAGGTACTACTTATTCATAATCTGATTATAAATTTAAAGTTTGTTTACGTAGTTTAGAGATAGTTTAGGCCAATCTGTTAAACCACTTCTTGCAGCAGAAATAATACCTACCACACTTCTGTATCATTTGAACAAATCAATTGTCCCTATAAACCGTACCACAACGCAATTGAAAACACAATACCAATACTAAATATTTCCCAATAATTCTAAATCCCATACAGTTAACCCCTTTAACCCTTGGTCCAATGCTTATAGACCCTTCAACAACCCATTCACGATAACAAATACATGATCGGTAACAATTGAAAAACGGACAACTGGTATCTATAAAG
Organism: Cyclophora punctaria; assembly: GCA_951394245.1. NCBI lineage: Eukaryota > Metazoa > Arthropoda > Insecta > Lepidoptera > Geometridae > Cyclophora > Cyclophora punctaria. The sequence continues at coordinate 8,077,965 of OX596184.1, forward strand.
ATTAAATAGTATTTCGTATAGAAACGAATAGTGAATCTCGGAGGAGCACTTGCTAAGAAAAGCAGGGGTTGTACGGATTTGATAGGGTGGCTATACTTTAGTTTGGCAGTGGGATATTGATAATATTATTTTTATTTAAATAGTTTTACAAAGTACTTAAGTTTTTCCAACTACATACCTAGGTTTTATATTTACTTAAAGTTCCTTAAGGATGCGTCCCAATAAGTGCTGTATGGATAGACCGCAGTAATTATCTTGCCTTATTAGGTACTAAAATTATTAGTAGCTAATAATGGACAATATGGTCAAGTAGTTTATTTCTTTGGACCATTTTGTCTTTTGACTCGATTGTCAATTGAACAGGTTACCAACGAAAAACTTATCAGTTCTGCATCGGCAATAATATCGCGCAACAAACAAAAGAATAGCTGCATGAATATTGGGGATATGCACATTTTAGAAACAAAACTAATTGTATTAATATCCTACGGGTACTAACAATGATAAACATAGACTATTAAAAAAAAGGTTCCTACTGATAATGTTTTTGGAGTATGTTTTGCTTATGTTGAAAGAAGCCATGGTGTTCCTACACCCGATGTGGCACGCGGACCAGCTCGAGCGCCCCTCAACAGTATTATCCTACAAAATACACGACATGTTGTCAATACAAATTGTGGTGAGAGACTTCAATGTGCTTCTCTACCAGAATTCGATGGTTTGTTAACAAGCATTAAACTATGAATCTTTACAATTATTGGAAATGCATAGATAAATGTGTGTCTTTGATATAGGTAATTCAAAGGCTTAACATACGGTTTGTGGACAGATGTAGGTTATGTCTGTTTGTCATCGATTCGCCAGTAAAATGTGTTTCGAGAATGATTATTATAACTAACTATTGGAGCTAGGTTAAGCATCAAATCAAAATTTAAATTAAAACTTTTTTGTCTGATAGGTTTCTAAAGCTTTACCTCGCAATTAAATAACGTTGCTATTAATAGCTGTATATTCGGTTAATTACCTCTGTTATTTATAAACAGGCAATTATTTCATAACAATTATTAAAAAGTAGAAGACCTTTACTCAAAACCCCTCTAAAATCACGTTATCTACGCAATACCGACAACCGTACCAAAGTATTGCTAATACCGATTAGTTCCGTTACAAGTGGAACACATGGTGTCATCCTTCGGGAGCGTATCCCTTACAAGGGATCCATATGGCATTGTTAGGGGTAATTACATGATAGTAGCGATGCTTTTGTGAGATAATTTATTAATTATAGACACTTGGACCGTGAAATATGAAGTATGTCTTACACATGTAGGATTGCACAGTGCTCTCGCTTCAGTTTTTAAACAGATGCAACGATTTGAGCTGCGAAGAGCGATAGTAAATCGCAAAATGAGGTGATACGTCAATACAAAATTACTTCTCAGGTCTTTACAATTTCTATACATTTTTCATGCAGTTTATATGCTTACTAAATTAAAATCAATGGCAAATCAATCAAATAAAGATAGACACAAAAAAGTTATACATCTTCTTTCGCGGCCACAAATTAAAATTTTCTGAAACGATATTTTGTTAAATGTTTTTTTATTTTTTAAGTTAAAAAAATTAGACTTCTTTCCATGGTTTATATTATTATATTAAGTTAATTTACAAGTATCCCTTTAAATGTTTACTACTCAATTGAAATGCACTGCAAGATTTCTCGTATTGTAATAACTTAATATAATAAAAAATCACTGTCAAAAGTAATACTTATACAATACCATAATTTATTCCAAAACCACCACAAAAATAACGCACAGTGCTACGCCCTAGCCAAAAAATGTAACATATGCAATCATTACCATAATGTAATGTCGTTTAACTTATCAATTATTTTGGCGCGACGTGCCACTGTGCAGGGGTGACGCAAATTGACTAATCACACCCCATGATGATGAGTTCGATGTATCACATCTACGTGTTTGTGCCTACCCTATGTTGATTTTTGACATTAGGGCTAGCGAGTTAAAGTGGTCGTCGATCATTTTAAAGTGTTGACACGGTTTTTGTTACAGTCTGTGTTATGAATAGTGTTTAATTGGGTTTCAAACTGTGTATTTTATTTTATATGGTACTGCCGTACTCAGAGATGTTCATTAAATCAGCTCCTTACTAATTGGCGTAATTTTTCATTTATTACATGTCAAAAGTCTTTAGAAAGGAAGCATATGATGACTGATTATGTATTATTTTTTTCTTAATAACGGTTTAACCAAATTATGTAGATTCTACATTGGTTTTAGATATTTTAGGATGACCAAAAACGCTTGTTATTAGTATCGCATAGATATACACCGCACGGGTACCGGCTGTCATACTACCACATTAATCTTTAAATTCTTGATACAATCAAAAAGTTTGGTTTAAAATGTACCTTTCTGGTTCTGCGTCTTTCAAACTCGATTACACCAATTTATTTAAATAAAATACCTGTGCAATAAAAATGTATCAAGCCTGCCCTCAAGGGGTGTTACACGCATCGCACCCTTAATATACCCAATTGATATTCGATACACCAAGTTCACACGCAAAAAGACTATTTGTATGAAACCATTACTTTTGTCCCGATTTATTGATTATCGCCTCACTATGCAGTTTTATGGAGCGACAATACTAAATGAAGTCATATTTGGTAATGTGTTTTCTTTGTTATATTAATGATTTACGTAGGTTGGTATGTGTGTAATTATAACTATGGTGATTTAATAGTAGGTTCACTTTATTAGGGTAGTAGTATAGTTTTATTTATTTGTTCATATTGATTGCAGAATGGAGGCTACAAACTTGGCAATGTCGCCGAGGGAATCTTTGAAGTCGAGACCGGAGAAAAGTCTGCATTTGAATAGCAAACCCAATCAGGCATGTACCTTTATATCCAAATTAAGAGTCTGGTACGACCATATCTTCTATAGGAGTGATATGCTTTATATTTTTTATCTTCTAGGTGGGAACAGTCCTTCTCTACGGAGTTCCCATCGTATCTCTAGTCATCGAAGGAGTAGAGCGCCTCTGTCTAGCACAAATATCAAATACCCTTCTAAAACAATTTTCGTACAATGAGATTCACAACCGTAGAGTAGCTTTGGGTATTACTTGCGTTCAGTGCACTCCAGTCCAATTGGAGATATTGAGGAGAGCAGGAGCCATGCCTGTGTCTTCGAGGCGATGTGGTAAGACATTTTATTTTTTGTAAAATCAGTATTAACTTAACAAAAACAGCTTTCCCAAACCTTTTAAATTTCGTCTGACGATCTTTTTCTGATTTACGAGTATTACTATCAGTGTCCTTTAATTATTACTTTTTATCAGGAATGATAACTAGACGAGAAGCTGAAAGACTTTGCAAGTCGTTTCTGGGAGATAATGCTCCTCCTCGATTACCCGATGATTTCGCTTTTGCTGTTCATCACGAATGCGCTTGGGGATGCCGTGGGGCTTTTTTGCCGGCCAGGTAAATAACAGAATACCACTTTCCAACATTGTATTTGGTAATTGTGCTCAGAACCTGAATTTGTAACCTTGTTTTCAGGTATAATTCATCCCGAGCAAAGTGCATAAAGTGTGCATACTGCGGGCTATTTTTCTCTCCCAACAAATTCATATTCCATTCCCATCGAGTTGGTCCTGGTGATAAATACATACAACCTGATGCTGCGAACTTCAATTCGTGGCGAAGACACATGAAGCTAAGCGGCAGTCCACCTGATGAAGTAGTTCATGCATGGGAAGATGTTAAGGCTATGTTTAATGGTGGGACGAGGAAAAGGATGCTATCGGCTGCTAGGTATCTATGATGAATCCACACTTGCCCCTTTTGCATTACTTATGGATTTCTCTTTAGTATCTATTGTGAAAACCAAGTTAACATTAATAAGTTCAGCTTTAATTTGTGCCACAGAAGGGTTCCGTTTCGCAGACCAGAGTCAGAGCCAGTAGAAGCTAAGAGACCAGCTCCGAGTCCTCCAAGCGCCCACGCGCCAGTGCCAAGACTGGCAGACTACGTATGGGGAGCAAGACTGCCTCTGCCGTATGCTATACCGTGGTTGAAACCAACATTGTGGTCACCAGGTACGGAAATTTTCGTTTTCTTGACTAATTACGACAATTATGAGCTATTTTTAGATGAGAAGGTAACGAGGATGTTTTGATTTTCAATAGGTGCTCTAACAGCGCTCAGTAGTGTGGGTTCAATGGAAGAACCCCGAGCATTCAGACCGGTTCGTGGGCGCATGGAGTCACCCCAGTTATCTCCTGGAATTTCCCCAAGCAGATCACCGAATAGGTAAGCTAATATATAACATTAAATAGGTAAAGCAATGATAACGATTATTTATATATCAGTAATCAGTACCCTCTTTAAATCCAGCCTTATTTAGTTTTCACTAGCTTGGAATTGAGATAACAGCACGCAAGAACGGCAATGACATATTTTTCCCATTAAAGTTCTGCTAAAGTTAAAGTTCGTACTAAGAGCGAGTAAGATCTTTCAGGCCAATTATAGGTATGAATTTACTTAAAATCCAGCAGGTCTCCCATAGCATCATCACCGCCACAGCACAGTCGTTCACCACCCCGGTCGCCAATCCGTTCACCGATCCGGTCGCCTCTTCGTTCACCGCGATCACCGATTCGTTCACCCCCTTCATCACCGAAGAGCGATCGCGATAGTGATGAGAGCGTTGATATTGAAACGACGGAGGAAGACCAGCCAAGGGATGTGGTAAGTAGATTTTTTAATGATTTTAAGTACTTTAGTGATTGTTCATATTTTAAATATGTTTTTCCGTCGGTTTTTGACGCCCTTTTCCACTTTTGATGCGGGTTCAGACTTCAGCTATTGCTCGAACCGCCGGCCGGCTGATTTGTGGTGACCTTGTAACTATTTTTTTTCATTCCCTATGTAAGTATTCTTTACAAAACGTCTTAGTAAGATTTCCAGATTGCATAAAAATAAGGAATAGACTTTTCTTGAAAATCGTTCATTTGTAATAGATTTATGTTAAAATCTCCACAACAGATTACCAATTACCTTTCCAAAAACACTGAAATCTTATAACTTACGTAAACGTTTTTCAAAGATGCAATTTAATAGCGAGTATTGAGCGAATCGTACCTATTATCCACTCCAGTCGGAGTTTTCTTCTCGAAGCAAACGGAGCTACAGTTGGATCCAATTTAAAAAGTTGTAAGAGGAAAATTTTTCCAATCACTTCGACGTGGCTCTGTAATTGGTGTGATTAGGTTTTTCTCTTTCGAAAACTTATTTAGGTGTTTGACGAGTTACGGGTGTATTTTTGATGGTTATAAAATAAAATAATATGTTTTCAGTAATGGAAAATATTTCTGTATACTTCGATAGGTATACCGAATTATTTACAGAAGGCATACATTTATTGTATAGAGTAAACGTTACTTCATTTATTAAATCTTACATAATGTCTTTAAGTACTGGGTACTCATAATTTTCTTGGTAATTGCAGTAAGAATTCAGTCTTATTCATATCTCAATTTCAGCAGCGCGCGTTGTAAATGCACTTAGTTATTACCTAGTAAGTATTTAGTTAGACACCTAATTAAATGAATTCGATAAACTTAAGTAGATATAACTACACTAATGAATGCATAATTTAATTATATTCAGTTTCAAACATCCGCTATTTAAGTTTGCGAGACTCATTTAAATCTCTTGAGACCGAGATCCGCCATTTTAACAAAATGGCGGCCGTCGGTAGACGCTTTCGCACATCGTAAACTGTGTAATTACTGGCGTGCCGAATTCAAATGAACTTCATTTCGGTTTTAAATAAGGGAAAATGTTTAATTTACTACCAATCGGCCTGACTGAGACCAATTAATTGGGGATTTTCGGTTTAGTTCGTTCGCTTTCCCTATTTGTGTACGAGTAGGTACGTTTTCTTTTTTTTATTGACCGTTGAATAAGCCGTCGTCTCGGCAATTTGAATATGTTTGCGTACATGTATGCACCTGTTCAATTAATTTCCTTTATTTGTTGGATCTAACAATAAACCTCCGATGGGTCCGCTAACTGATTCAACTGCAATATTGCAGATTGTAATTGTAATATTCACATGTTTCCGAACCTATTTTTTGAGTCTGAGCGATTTACAGTTTCTTTTTTGCTTTTGAATTTAAGTTACAAATCCACATTAGGTGTATATTTTTAGTAAATTCAGTTCAAATTAGTTATTTTAATTTTATAAGCAACTAGCAGCGCCCCGCGGCTTTACCCGCGTTGTGTCCATTCCTGTGGGAATTTCGGGATAAAACATAGCCTATATTACTCGTGGATAATGTAGCTTTCAAACGGTGAAAGAATTTTTAAAAACGATCCAGTAGTTTTTGAGCCTATTCAATTACAACCAAATAAACAAAGTTTTCCTCTATATAATTATTAGTGTAGATGTACGCAAGAATTATAAACTACAAATTATCATAATATACCTACAGGTTAAGATAGTTATATTATCAGTATTTAGTCTGTGACGCAGAGCAAAAGAAAAAGTTTCAATGTAAATTAAAACAACTTAATAATAACTACAGGGTAAGTACTAAGCGTTAATTAAGTAGGCACAAACAGTATAATCAGTTAATTCACCGTTAACATTATCTAGACACTGTGAAAGGTATTATATTGTAAATAAAGAGGCGTTGAAGCTTCTCTAACGAGGACGTAAGCGGTAGTAATTAACGGGTCTTACCAACCCTAAAGTAATCCCTTCAAAGGGATAGGGTTGTACCGACCAATAATTATAATTGATATATTGAGATATAGGTAGGTGCTTAAAACTTTATGATTATTGTAGTAGCCTTAGGCGTTGTGTTGTAGTCTGATTGAAAGATGGACGCATCGTGAGTGGCATCAGATAGGTAGTAGCAGATAGGGGATAGTAAGTTGTGAGATCGAATATATTTAGGTAGGTAAGTAATTTTTTCTATACGAGGTATAAAAAGCCTAGTATTAGATAGGAAAATTTGTGGGTGTAAAAGATACCAGTATTACCATACTGTGTTTGATTTTAACCCCCAATGCAAAAGAGGGAGGTGTTATAATTTTGACATCGATGTCTGTGTGACCGATTTCCATGCGGGTTTTTTCTTTTTAAAGCCAGTTTCCTTGCGGTGGTTCTTAGCTACGTTTGGAAAACATCGGTCCAGCTGTTTATGCTTAGAGGGTTTTTAAATATCTTTAAAAAAATATACCTTTAAATAAATGAAAACGAAACCATGTGAAACATGTTATGGAAAAACAAAACGATTATTATTTAAAATACCATTACAGTAACAATCAACTAACAAACCTACTCACTACATACATACCTACATATATACATACAAACATACATACATACATTGTACCAACGCGTAGACATCTACCTAGTATCCAAACAAATCATATCTGCACTAAACCAATCCAACTTGAATCGTATAAAACAATTAATATTTGGTGCGGATTGAATCAGAATCTCTATTAAATTGTGATCGCTAATCGAGTAGGGCCGTGTGGGGCGACTAGTCAATCCGCTTACAGCCAGCGCCGCCCGCCCTTAGGCTATGTCCACTTATTGAATTGACCGTTTGTACTGACTGTGTGCTTAGCAATATTTACATTGTTTTACTTTGAACACGATAATAGAGATGTTGATCTATAAGTAAGGCCTTTTCAATTTGGTGAGTGGTGAGTAAATTAGTGAATTATCAGATCCGTAAGTCGTAAGAAATGGTGATGATGCATGTGCAACTCACAATTGTTGCAACTTCAATTCAATAAGCCATAACTATAACATATTTTGACAGATGTTAAGTAACGTGCAGCTCTGCCACAATTGGGATAAGTGGCCGACAGTAGCATTATTATATGAGCGCTGCCGTGTTTCATAGGACACATAAGCTGCCGGTCCCGGTTGTTCCAATCAAAAAACACCAAAAAAGGGGCACCACCTAAAGCACCTCTACGTATACGAAATTAATGAATGAAGTTGAACGAAATTAATGATTTTTTCTATATACTTGAATTCTATAAACTCGACACTAGGGTTGGTCACTAATTATTATATGAAATTAATGAATGAAATAACGAACAAAGTTGTTTACTGCCAACCCTAGTCAGCCACGCGCTTAAAACAAACCGGCCGTCCCTACAGGACCTTGTGTTTTATTAACGTTTTAATCTATAAACAATTTTTTGAATGGAAATAAGTACTTCGGTACTTAATAAATTAAGTCTCATGTTACTTTGTTGATAAATTAATGTCTATGGTTAGTGAATTGTTTATCTTTATGCGTTTAGTGTTTCAGTGAATAGTTATTGAATTTACTTGTCTATCGAGCTTTGTTTTTTTGATTGCTAAAGCTAAATTATATTAAACAGATTGTAAATAAAACCCTTACGTTTATAGGACAGAAGCAACATAATATATAACTTTACATACTTACAGCAACTTGAACTATCCTACCTTTTTTATTTTAAGTTCCTAATTCTTTACTAGCAATTTCAAACAAATTTAAGTATCCTATTCTTTACTGAAGAGCCGAATAAACGACATATCACTCATTCAATTCTCTTGGTGAACATAAAGAAAGTAACGAAAATACTTTAAAACAATGCTTTACGATGTGTTACAAGTAATAAAACAAAGCGTTACTACATACTCGTTGTCAAAAACGTTATCGAACAACTGTCGTTGTCAGATATTCTTATTTCCTTCACCGAAGGAATTGTCTTCGTAGGAAAATATGGTCATATTATTTTAACATTTCTATAAGGGTTAAGGTCATACCCCCTATGACTATAAACTTACTGCACGTATGTAGGTACTATGATACCACGAATGGGCAAATGCCTTTTGTAATAATTGTAATCAAGAATCAAAGATCTACACTTTACAGTGCACACTATAGTAGGTACTTTTCACAGTACTACACATTTCCGCGGTTTAACCAGCGTTGTGCTCTTTCCCATAGGAATTTCGGGAAGAAAAATATCCTATAACATTTGGATTTGCAGTTTCTGAGATTAGCGCGTTTAAAACAAACAGAAAAACAAATTCTTCTGCTTTATTATAGTATTAGTATATTTAGATATTACTGTGTATCACGGCCTGGCCAAAATACATTTATTTGCTTCACATTTCCACCGCTTTCCGCTTACATCTTATCCCGAACCCCTCCCAGCTTCTACCTTCGCCCCCTAAGAACCCTGGTCACGTACCTAATAGATACTTTACAGGGATTGCGGCAGACGATTCAATTGTATCACTTGATGTTAGTATAAATCACACTGATTTTGCTATCTCAAACTTTGTTTTAGTCACGTAAAGTGATTATGTTTTAGGATTACAGCGGCAATATGTTTGTTCTGTTTTTATTTTATTAGGGGTTTCCGGGTTATGGCAGGTAGTTGGGTGATATTGTTGTTTTTAATAGTTTTATTTATTTTATATCTTATCTTAGGAATCTTAATAGTAAACTTTTAACTGATCTGTAATAGTTATTGGTAGGTACTTACTTTGAAAAATCACAATAGATAGATAGATACCTATGGGCTAATTTTGGAGAGTTACAAAACTCATCGGGATAGAACATCGATCTTCTACAGTACCCAAAATTCTTAAAAGCAGAAAGTAGAACGGCTAAAACGTGAGTAAACTTTGTTAGACACGATTTTTACTCATAGATATTTCCAGTCCAGTTTGTCTATTTCGAAGCAAAAATTAAATCATCGCTATAAAATATTAGGTGCACCTCTAAAATTAAATAAAAAATACAATTTGCAACAACGATTGTTAACTAACAAAATAGAAATCGGAATACGCAATCCTATGGGACACCGCAGCCTCTAGGGAGAGCCAGTTAATTACACGCCTGACACACAGACGGACAGACAATGCTGTTATTTTGTTATTAATTGTGTTTGACTGTCGGGCTTACGGCGACGACTACATAGATGATGGAATACCTAGTTTGAGTAGGTGTTTGGTAGTGGATAGATTACTGAGTGGGGTTTATTATGAGATTTAAATGAAATGTAGATACTATTCATAAAATGGTTTGTCCTTTTCAAACATACGCTATTTGCCAAAGAGCGAAAGAGATAAAACACTTTAAAACCCTGTTTAAGATAAATATAATTTGGGAATAAGGCGGTTAGTGTTAAATAACAGTATCTGCTGTGATTAAAGAAACTTTTTTCGAATAATTATTTACCTTTATTAAAAAGATAGAAATAACCTTTTCGTCGGCTTAAGGTGGAAAAGAAAGATCTTTTTATTAATTGGAGGTAAAAAATACAACACTCTATGATCACGTCAAGTAGGTAGTCAGTAAGTCAAGTAGGTACACAAGTGAACAAGTAAACCCAAATATGTATAGTAAGAAAAACCGTAACTTCGGCATCGATACCAATCTTAACTTGATGGTACTTTAAAATTAAATCAAAGCGTGTCCCAAATTGAACGCTACATAAAATGTAAGTGCCCTTTAGAAAATAAGTACAATCAAATTCTAAAAACATTAGTAACACAAGATGTTATCTATGCTATAACATTACTGTTGATTATATTTCGCCCTTATCTTTACTTATAAATGCCGGCGTGGCATTTACTTCTCTTTTTATTTACCTCATTTGGGAGATGGCATTTGGCTAGCCATTTTTATTGGTAGCAGAATGGTCCGGAACATTAATTTTGTTATTCGGTGTTGAGCCGCGAAAATGTATGACCCTATTCCTTTTGTTATGTTGCCCCAATGGGGCTCTTTTGTATTATAATTGTACTAGTTTTGTCTTGAATAAAAATAATGATATCCTCAGTAAGATAAAATATGATCGAGTATTTTTTAGTAAATATAATAATCAAGCTTGTGTAAGTGGATAAGCTTGAATCATCAGATATCATTAGAGGTCTGTCGGATAAATTTTAGGCACATGTAAGAAACTAAAACTTATTTTTAGATAATGTGGGTTTTAACCAGTTAAATGTATTAAGATTCCCATTACTTACTTCCCATTTTGAACAGATAGTACAAAAGTTCTACATATACTCTTATAAAATAAATTGGGCTCAATAAAAACTGAATCGAAAACCGGACTCAGTACATAATTAAACTAAACTTTAACATTTAAAACCACTCGAAATAAACACAAAACACTATGGCTTATCAATAGTTAGTCCTTTTAAATCTAGATTTCCATAAATCGTGCAATTAAACATGAAATCGAAAGCTTAAAACACAATAAATCCATAATACAATGAAAAGTTTAATTCGGATAATAACATCGACACGCGAACATTGGGAAGTGTGTTAATCGTACACAAACTATTTATTATTAAAGAGTAACTGTGACAGGGTCCGTCGGTAATAATTGTATGAAACCGCCCTGAATGTTTAATGATTGATGTAGATAACATTCTGATTGTTTTGGTTATTACGAACGGTATAAAGTGGAAATGTAAGTAAATACGTTTTATTTAATATGTCAAATTGTTATTTGTTCCATTATTTTTGGCTATTGATTATTTTTTGTTGGTGGTGTTATTTCTGATTTTGATTATTACTAAGATATACTATATAACTAGGAATAAACTTTTATATTTCGCTGGTCTAGACTAGAACTAGAGAGTAGAGCTTTTATGATTATGGTAGTGGGTATAACGCTAAGTTTCAGCAATAATTAAACTTATAGACTACATTACTACCTATGGACAACTATTACACTGCTAGCTGGCTTACTTCAGTTGTAGGTACCATAGTAACTTGAAATAATTATGAACTGTCTAGGTACAAAATAATGAAAATTTCAATCCTCGGGCATAACGAGACACGGAAACGTGCTGTATTGTCTATACTTATACTTATTACTTATACGAGTATATACATTAGTATTATAAAGAGGTAACATTTGTAAGTTTGCTTGTATATTCGAGCTAATCTCGGGAATTATCAGTCCAATTTGAATTATTCTTTCTGTAATAGATAGCCACATTCAACGTGAAGGTTATAGGCTATTTTTCATCCCGAAATTCCCACGGGAACGAGCACAACGCGGGTAAAACCGCGGGGGCGCTGCTTTTCAACAGATTGTTCGGAAACAGAACCGACTAACAGAAAATGTTCCTAATAATGTTACTATTAGATACATTACTTGAACTACCTACATACCTATTTAGTAGTAATCTAGGTTTATGCCTACACGATTAACATAACGATAACAAAAGACTTACTTCAAAAGCCCGAATAAAACCGTTTGAGAGCCACAGGCTACTGTGCTATTAGAGTTATTAGTTAATTGACGGAGGGCATTATTTAAGCGGCTTGAAGCGTGTCCCATCAGATATCATGGTTGCTGATAACAGGTCCGTGTTCATTATCTAAACTTGAAACAAACACTGCAATCACGGCATGTGAAGTACTTTTTCGTTACATGTATTGTGGATCGATAGATACTCGTAAATAATACTGTCTATATGAATGTAGTTGGATATTGGTATATAACATACTTTGTTTGCATCTTCATTAATGATTTGTATGTAAGTAACTACCCGGACAAATTAACACAAGGTTAATTAGACCCAATGTAAGCTCTAAGCTTGTGGTATGGAGTCTAACTCACGGATACTACTACACACAAATAATTTATAAGTATATATAATTAATATCCAGACGTCGTCGCCAACAATTATGTCTTCACATATTGTTGACTCCGGACGGGAATCGAGCCCGCCACACCCGACACAAGCGTTCTCACTGCCACTGTGCCAACGGACTTGTCATTATTCTATTGATGACGATTCGTATCTTTAGGTGTACGGTTATTTTTTGTATTAAACTACATTTCTTCTACATATTTTTACGTAAAATTGCATTCCACTCTACTCAATTCTATGCAACACGGTTATAAGTGGGCGTCTATGCTTTCAGACGCTCCGAATCACGTTGCGCCATGGCTCACTTTATTTTATACTTAAACTAGCCGCGCCCCGCGATTTTACCCGCGTTGTGCCCGTTCACGTGGAAATTTAGGAAATTTTTATACATATAAACCTTCCCGAAGAATAATTCTATCGTTTGGTGAAAACCGCGTGAAAATCCGTGCACTAGTAGAGTTTATCGCGACAGATAGACGCGGCCAGGGACTTTTTTTATACGATGTAGTGATAGTGATTCTCTCGCATGCATCCTACTAATATTATAAAACGGGAAACAGGTGCGCTGCGGGAGGAACCGCGGGGCACAGCTAGTCATCTTTAAGACAATGAGGGAAAAAATCGCAAAGCGCTTTTGGTTCCCTGGGCCTCAAGTAACTGTTTAAAAACAACCGGCGCTAGAGTGGAATGTAACTTATTCTTGTGTTAGAATACCTAGCACTACCTACGGATTAGATATGAATCTTATATTTTACTCAACAGCCGTGCACTTGGCCCTGCCGCAGCGCGCCTACACCCCGCCCCGACGACTGCTGGGTGGTGCCCAAGGTGGAGCGAGACGAGGACCGCGTGGAACCGTGGAGGCTGCCGGATCTACGACCTTCGCTGCATTATATGCATGAACGTGGTAATTTCATTCTATTTTTGGTTGGGATATACGTAATACAGGTTTAAATTAAGACACTGCAAGGGCGCGAAGTGCTGCCAAAAAATATAGACTAGGTATACATTATTTAGTACCGTCTGCACCTAAAATGACTTATATATTCCTACTCACACACTTACAGTGGCAGATTTCGGACATTATGATTTTGGTTTGGGCGTAGCAATGGTAAGATTATAGGATTTTGGATTTGATTGACTCAGTTATGGGTAGATGATATTAATTGGATGGCACATTGACCCGTGCGAGGGTAGATTTGTTTAAGAAAAATATATGTTTTTGTGTTGTCTCTTGACCCTTCCTGGATACACCACTGCAATTTTCACTATGTTATTAAAATTTATGTTAAAAACATCGTAATCGATATATGTATGTACCTATTAAAATATAATTTATTACTTACAGAACGAGACAGTTGCGTCGCCTGCGTCGCCCCGTTGCCGCTGATTCAACCACCAGCTCCAACACCACATTAAACTATAATTATAAACACTTTGCAATATTATACACTTCTAGTCTGTGCCTATTGACTATACTTATGTAGAAATAGAAAGTAAATTAGCGTATTTGTGTAGTGTAAATAAACTTAACCACCAAGAACTTAACTTTTCAACTGTTGGCGCCATTTTGTTTGACAGAATATTTGAAATTTATCATGTTCATTCATTTCACTCAGAAAAGTTTTAGGTGGTTTCGCTAGGTGGCGCTACTAAATGTTACCAGTACACGAATAATTAAGTAGCGTCTACATGAACTTTTCTATGACTTATTTTGATATTTTAAATAAATCCACTAAATTAATATGATTGAATAAAAAAGGAACGAAAATACTAATAAAGGTAGTACACAACATGTAATTTTAAAATTTCAATAAATACAATTTATTGGATTCATACAGTTAAGTACTTACCTAAACACTTATTAAGGTGAAAAGGTATGTATGATTATTTAACTGTAGATATAATAGAGTAATTTTTATTTATTTGAAGTAAATTAATTGAGCAATATTTATAGCATTAATGTCCCATTTAATCAAATATTACAATTGATTAGAATATTCATTGCAATACTTAGTAGCATCATAAAATAATAATTTAAAAATAAATATAGTAATAAATTCTTCGGCGTCTATGTATATCAGCAAAACGATTAAGCAAAACAAATAAATTTTAATATTAAGTAACTATGTACTTAGAACTTTGTTATAATCGTTAAATAGTTATAATAAGACTTATGAAATTGGTTAAATGGCCACTTTAACATGTACCTATTTAATTTAAAAAAATAGAATACTCGTATGAATAGTAAATTAAATACATGCATTTTACTCAAAAGTAATTCAAATTGTACATTTTGATTGTAGCCAAGTATGAACCCATAGTAATTATTTGATAAATGTATGTATATTATGCACAAAATATATTTATTAAATCTATGTACCTTGTCGTTTATTTCATTAAACCCGTACAAACAAGTCTTAATAGGTCTTGTAAAATAGATAAAGTCAAAGTTCAGTTTTGGCCCCATATAGGCTCTTTTGAACGTACCACCCATTCGGAAGAACATACAATGTAGATAGTTTACCTATATTTATTTGTCGCTATCACACTTATTAACATTTCAAGCCGCCAACGCGTTGAGCAACCGAAAATTATCGTGACAACCCATTGTGACAACCTAAATAACCGATAAAACTTTTAATATTGATATGGTCACTTTACTTACTAAAAATTAAAACCGTGAGTACAAAAACAGAAGAAGGGATTAAATAAATTAACTTACTTGGTATTGTATAGGGCATATAGCTTTTTACGGTAGAAGAACCGAGACTTGGATTTTTTATAAGTTTTTTGTCTACTCCCATCAGATTATTGAAAAAAAAAACATGTTTCTAATATCGCTCCCATTGGACCACTGACCTGTGTAGTATATACTACAGGTCAGTGCATTGGACACAAATATTTGGTTTCATGTAGTTCCTATATGGGTTATAGGTATTCCCAAATAAGATTCTGTTTTAAGCGTGTCGGTATATCGGTATTATATTAAAATTATTTACATATACAATTCAAAATATATCGTTCAAGAGTTTCAACACTGTACCAACCATAAAATCATAGACAAATAATTTTAGTGCTGGCAACTGTATCAAATTGTCAGTTAGCTCATTTAGTTGTCAATGTCAAAACTTACGTCAGAATACGTCAAAAGTTGTTGTCTATTCCTTTTCCTGTTAAATTTTTCTCCGGGGAGGTTGGTTTCATGTTTGCTAAAATCTATAAAAATCCTTAAAAATACAGAGTTATTACTTAAATCCAGTTATGGAGCATTTAAGAATGGTGTTTCCTATAAATTTACGTGTTTATTTTGATGGATGTGCAAAATACGGCTAAGTTATAAGATGATAACCTAAACCTATGTTGTTGTATGGTGATAGTGACAAGCCGCTCTGTGTTTCAGAAATAAAAATGGGTCGTTACTCTCGGGAGCCGGATAATCCCACGAAGTCATGCAAAGCTCGTGGCTCCAATCTTCGTGTTCATTTCAAGGTTAGTAATTAGCTACCGATTTGTATACAAACGTTCCACATGGAGTAGTACTTATTTCCAATCAATTTACGGTTCACACTGTTTAATTATAACCTATACATATCTCAGCAAGTTAATAAAACAATATGATAGCAAGTACAAAGCTACAAATACAGACGGAGTTTCGACCTTCTGCTAAGTACACTCTGCCATGGTAACTAAGTTCCGTCTAACATTCAACTACTATTACAACTACATTTCAGAACACATACGAGACCGCGATGGCCATTAGGAAACTGCCGCTTCGCCGCGCCGTCCGTTACCTCAAAAACGTGACAGAGAAGAAGGAATGCATTCCATTCCGCCGGTTCAACGGTGGAGTAGGACGATGCGCTCAGGCCAAGCAGTTTGGCACCACACAGGGACGTTGGCCCAAGAAATCTGCTGAATTCCTGCTCCAATTACTCAGGAATGCTGAATCAAACGCTGACTACAAAGGCCTCGATGTTGACAGGCTAGTCATCGATCACATTCAGGTAAATAATGATTACTTTGATTCCGGAAATCTGTTTTTATGTGATTATAATGATATCCAAGATGTAATATATCTTGATATGAGTAACAAAAACTGCTTAAAGGATCAAATGGTATTCATTTCTATAGCATTTTTGAGACTGTTTTGTCATAAATGAATGCAAATACGGTACTTATTGAGTGGTTGGGTATTTGGGGATATTTGCTCTGACAGGGTGTGATGTATTTACATTATGCCAGATAAATAAATTTGAATTCAGTCTGGACCTCCCAACCTAGTAATACCATTAGAGAAACCAACAAGACCATATTATGATAAGTCAAGTTTTGTATTCAATCTTCACTACATAGTATAAAACAAAGTCGCGTCTGTTTGTCTGTATGCTTAAATCTTTAAAATTACGCAACGGATTTTGATGCGGTTTTTGTAATAGGTAGAGTGATTCAAGAGGAAGGTTTTTATGTAAAAAAAATTCCGAAATTCCCACGGGAACGGGCACAACGCGGGTAAAACCGCGGGGCGCTGCTAGTTACTTATTAATACAAACTTCCTCGTAACGAGTCTGTAAAATAAAAAAATACTGTACATAGATTTGCATGGGGATTTCATCAATAGACAATGTGATTCAAATAAGGTTTTGGGCCACTTAGACTTTCATGTTGTAATGAACAGGATGCTATTTAAATTACTTTGTTTTTTTTAATTAATTGCATCTTAGATTAATTTGTAATCACATAAGAATTAAGATTGTTTTTACTTTTAAGTATTTAACTTTGCCTTTGCTTGTCATTGTGAAAGAACTTTGTTCACATTGTTTTCTAAAGGCAATATATTAAAAATAGCAATAATTTGATGGCTGGCTCTATTTTAGCTTGCTATTGAATTCTTGTTACTGACATTTTACTCATAGTTTATCTCAAATATAAATACAGATTTTAAGTTATGTTCCCCTTTCATAATCTTAGGTGAGTGAGATCAAAGTCTTTGCTGCTTAAAAAAGCTAGAAAAGTTCATTTTTTTGGAAATCATACCCAAAGGGTAAAAACCAGACACTATTACTAAGACACTGTATATTTAAGTAAAGTAAGATTGAGTAGGTTAGTGTCCAATCATGGTGTCGGTGTTTTTAGACCGCCTAAAGGTCTTGGACATGGTCAGTTGATTGAAACAACCGGTAATGATAATTTAACGTTCCCTCTGAAACATGGTAGCGCTCAAATAGAAATGTCACTATTGGCCATCCATCCAAGTAGGGGTCAAGCATGTTGCTTAACAATTGCATTGAACAAATAGTCATACTACATTAGTGCTACATTACAACATACTCGATTTGTTTTGCAGTTCACATTGATAATGGTATGGAACCCTTCATGCGTGAATCTGACTATATATTCCTCGATATAAGTTTATTAGTTTTGGTCTACTGCTAAGGCAAAGGTTTTACATGTTCTTGGTGTTTCATGTGTCTAATCCAAACTGAAGTTCGCTACATTGAAAAGTGATATTTTTAGCGCTTATTATTTTGGAATAAAATAACTTATTAAGAAGAAAGCCATAGGATGGTATAGGCCTAATAATTATAGAACATTTAATGTACCGAAATAAATTCCCTGCTAGGTACCTGAAATTTGTTGAATGTTAAATTTAATTGTTACTTATATGCCCATTAATTTCCAGGTTAACCGCGCCCCCTGCCTGCGCAGACGCACATACCGCGCGCACGGTCGTATCAACCCCTACATGTCTTCGCCCTGCCACATCGAAGTATGTCTGAGCGAAAGAGAGGACGCCGTCGCCCGCGCCGCCCCCGCTGACGATGCACCCGCTAAGAAGAAACTGTCCAAAAAGAAGTTGGCTCGCCAGAAGGAAAAGATGATGAGGGAATAGATACTAAGGGTTAATAAATGACTTACCATCATTTCTGGCTTATTATTTTACTAGATATCTTGAATTTTAGGGAAAAAATAGCTCAACTTACTCCTTATGACATCACCTATCTATGGTATGTCTCATTGAAATCAGTTCAGCAAATTCAAAGATTCCTCACTAAATTCAGGAGTCGTAATATTATGGTAATGTATATATTTTCATTATGCATTCATTATAAAACTGATATTGTGATGACAAAACATTTATTTTTTTATTAATCAGTATTGATTCACAAACAAACTACACCACTTACTGTTTTTTATTCATTATAACTATTCATCAGGTCTTTCAATTCTTCTATATGGCTACATACTTCGTCGTATCGTTGTGTTAAGTTGTAATTAGATTCCGCCAAAGCTTGGGCGATTTTACTAGCCTCCGCTCTTTGTTTTTTGACCATCATAATTTGTAGTCTAATAAATTCGTTTTCTTGTTTGATTTGCATATGCTCCAGGTTGAAATCGCAGTTGCTTACGTAACGCATCGTTTCGCTGTTCAATTAGTATTTAGTGCAAAGTAACTATCTTATGATGTATTAATGATTTCTTTCTGAATGTACTTCCTTAGATCATGAGCTTCGTCTTGTATTTTGGCTAATCGTTCTTGTAGCTTCACATTTATGGAATGCAGTCTAATAGCCCTTGTCATCTCCTGGTGCTGTTTGTCAGTAGCTTCTAATAATTGTTGTTTTAATAATTGGTTCTCGTCTAAAAGTCTAGATTTTATTCTCGCAGTACGCACTTTACGTTCTATAGTATCTGTGTGTCGCATTTTATTTCCCTTTTAGAAACTATTTTTTTATACATGATTATCAGTTACAAAAATTTTACATGATAAATTCAGAGAGAATGTGAGTAAAGAACATTATTTCTCTATGGAACTGTAAATGGTAATATTGTAAAATTAAAAACACTTGAAAGAGTATTGTAGCACTAGAGTGAAAGGAAAAAGAACCATGGAATTATTTACTACATAGTACAAAATAAAGTCGCATTCCGCCGTTTGTCTGTCTGTTCCTATACAATGTATGCTTCAGATCTTTAAAACTACGTAACGGATTGCCTCGGTTTTTAAATAGATAGAGTGATTCAAGAGGAAGGTTTAAATGTAAGTATATGAGAATATTCCGAAATTCCCACGGTAACGGGCACAACGCGGGTAAAACCGCGGGGCGCTGCTAGTCATTCTACTAGCAGAGCTTTGTATTCATAAAGCCGTAGAGAGTGTATTATGTAGGTATGTATGTATGCTAAGAGAGATATATACATATTACCTATTTCAATATGCAATTTCGATACAAATTCAATTTCGGGTACAACAATCTCGGTTATTTTTCAAACACTTTTTTATTAAACTTCATGAGTACCTACCGATAATATTTTTTTAAAACTTTTGTAATTAAACTTGATTACGGTAAAAATAAATGGTTAATTAGTTCACTTGTTTCCTTTTTACCTTGTAAAGTTGAAACTTAAAACACAGTTCCTGCTGTACTCAGAGTCCATTAAATCGATACTTAACTAATGGACGTTATTTTTCAAACATTACACGTCAAAATCACTCATTAAATCTCTACTAACGAACCATTTGACGTCTCTGGCGGTGTAAGATCTTCCAAATATAAGTTCCGATCTCAAGACTATTTCTTTCCATTAAAGCACACAAGCCAACAGAGACACCGTAAATCACAAATCAGTTAACTGATTAATAACCCTTAGTACCTATGGCTCACCGAACAGTCCTCTTAGCTTGGTTCCTTGATGCCCAGTCGACTTGTAAAGTTGGTCGCGTACGCATGTCGTTGTCAATTGTTTTTGTGTGCGCTTGCGCATTGTTTGTGCACGTGGTCGCGATGCCTGCACCGCCTAGACGCGCTGAGATGAGAGGTAAGATTTATATGTATAAATAAATAAAAAAAATTAAAATGTAGATTGGTATTTGGTAGTAACGAGAAAAAAATAGGTATCGAGTTTAAAATAGAAAAGGTAATATTAAGTTCGCGAGGCAGCTTATGCCTATAAATAAAAATAAAAGAAAAGCGTAGCGCTCGTGACGTAGTTTGACTAAGCGATGTTAGTTCATTGCGATTGTTAAGCAACGTGCAGCTCGACTCCTACTTGGACGGGTGGCCGATAGTGGCATTTCTATGTGAAATTGTCGGTCCCGGTTGTTTCAATAGTTAGACCATGTCGGAGGTCTTTAGGCGGTCTTAAAACTCCGACACCAGGGTTGGCTACTAACATATTCGAGCCGCGAACACTGCTAGTTGCGCACAAGCATATTTTTACTAGCGGCGCCCCGCGGTTTTACCCGCGTTGTGCCCGTTCCCGTAGGAATTCCAGGATGAAAAATAGCCTATAACCTTCCCGTTGAATGTGGCTATACATTACAAAAAGAATTTTTCAAATCGGACCAGTAGTTCCTGAGATTAGCGCGTTTAAACAAACAAAACAAACTCTTCAGCTTTATAATATTAGTATAGATTACTGTCAATGATGGCACTGAAGATTTATTACAGTAACAAAATAATGTTGGTAGTCGCGTGTGGTGCTTATTACTGATTTACTGCAATCTTGGACGATTGTATGTAGGTTGTAGGCAGTTAGGTATTTCTAATCAAACGTATCCGTTATCTGTATTTTGGATGTTTTGGGTTGGGAACCAAAGGTTTATTTTTTGTAGTTACATACAACAGTCTGTTTGAAATACTCTAGCTCTTTACTTAAGAGCTGGGCTCTTGTCGATGGAGTTCTTTCGGGCAATCGGGCTTTCAGTCTTTCGGACAATCGTAGTAATAATAAAAGTGCAAAGTAAATAGATTTAAATTTTATGTACACGTGTAATCTTTCAATCTTGTGAACCGACTTTAAAATAAAAGAAAATCAAATTGTCGTTACGGGAAATCTTGATCGTCAGAAGCTTCTGGAGTCACACACGTCACTATCACTACATAGGTACCTACTTAGTATAAAACAAAGACGCTTTCCGTTGTCTTTCTGTCCCTATGTATGCTTAGATCTTTAGAACTACGCAACGGATTTTGATGCAGTTTTTTTAATAGATAGAGTGTTTCGAGAGGAAAGTATATAAGTATAAAAATTCCCGCAATTCCCACGGGAACGGGCACAACGTGGGTAAAACCGCGGGGCGCTGCTAGTAAATAAACGCCCCATAAATCCGCATTCGACAGTCCCAGGTGTCAATTGAATAAGTATCTAACTGCAACAGTAATCTCGCAGCTAGCAACCAATATGATTGGTGTCAACGCACTTTCGGCACCTTTGATCGTGGCGATGTGACCCACATTACAGGCTCCAGTATTACCACACAGGATACGATAAACTGACTTCATTGCATTCAATAATGCGGTTACATTGTTTACAAAGTGATTTGTAAACAATGTAACCGCTGTGACCCGCCAGCGACTTACCCCGCGGAACAATTTGAGGATTGAGAGGGAAAGCGAGCACATCCGCACCGAACCCCCTCGCAGTGCGCTGCCCGCTGTGTCAACGAAGGCCCAGCCGGACAAGGATGGCTTCACTAAAGTGGAGAGGAAGAAAAAGAAGCCTCCTTGCCGCAACCAGTGTGGCAGCGCACCGACCGGACCGAGCCATCTCCTGCGTCCCGCCGTGCCTGCGACCTACATATACGTGTCTCGGCTCCACTACACCACGAAGGCTGCTGACGTCGTGGCGTACTTGGAGAAGAGGACTAACTGCCGTCTGCACGTAGAGCAGTTGGAGTCGCGCAACAAAGTGAACTTCAACTCCTTTGTTGTGCGAGTGGCAACCGCCGAGCAGGAGTTGTTCCTGAAGGAGGAGCTGTGGCCTGCGGGAGTTGTGTTCCGCAAGTTCCGCGGGCGCCGCCGACCGCCGGGCGCCGCCGACCCCGCACCGCGCACCGTCTCACGTTGCAGCAACGTGACTCGCGCGTGACCTAGTTTTAGTTTGTTTATATTATGTATGTTAGTCTTTAAGGTATTTGTTGTTTTATATGTATTTAATAATATCAGCTAGTTAGATTCCATAATACAAGCCTAGAGCTTAGTTTGGGTCTAATTAGCCCTGTTATTTAAATAAATGATTTTTTGATTTATTTTTATCTCGTTTGTATGCAAAATTATAAGGGCTGCAGTATTTGTGAGAGAGCTTATTAATAAACGTAAGATACGTAAAGATTAAAATGCAGTTTACCTAGATTATTTTTATTCAAATTTCTATGCATCTAGAGATGAGTTTTTTTTCTCCTTCATTTTCTCCTACACCATTTGAAATAATGGCGTTTTCAATAAAAGGTTTCTAATAGTGAAGCTTATATAGATGTGGTTAAATTCAATAAGATGTTTTTATTTCATTCGAAAATACACTTCAATTGGTCACAATCCAGTTTTAATATTAAGTAGATTCAAAAGTAAGGGTGTGTTTCAGTTGAAGCTGAGTGGAGCTGTGCGGAGCCCTAATCAAATGAAATTAAAACTTTTATTCTAGACTAGCGGCGCCCCGCGGTTTTACCCGCGTTGTGCCCGTTCCCGTGGGAATTTCGGGATAAAATGTAGCCTATAGCCTTCCTCGATAAATAGACTATCTAACAGTGAAAGAATTATTCAAATCGGTTCAGAAGTTTCTGAGATTAGCGCGTTTAAACAAACAAACAAACAAACAAACAAACAAACAAACAAAACAAACTCTTCAGCTTTATAATATTAGTATAGATTGTTAAAATATTATGTAGTTATTTATATACTTAGGTATGTATCTCTAGGCATCTCTATCTAATTGTTTATTCCGCGATGCTAAGTAGGAAGATGTTTTGCCAAATTCGCGCGTGGGTGATCCGTTATTGCAAACTTTATGGTTCTATGGACCCAGAATTTGTTCCTAAAATGTGGGTCAAACGTAATTTTTGAATTAACTGCCCCCAGTTTTGGTGTCTGGGACGATTCGTCATTGAGGGGTTCTTTTTCTGATTTATTGAATATTTGTGTTTATGTGTTTATTGGAGTGTACTCGTATTGAGGTGGGATGTAGGTCAGTGTGTGCAAGTCTGTGGTACAGTAAAGGTTAATGACCTTTAGTGTAGGTACCTATTGGTTTCTTAAACATGTTTCCTACTTTTAAACATAGCTTGGGCTTGAGAATCTTGAGATCGCCAACCAGCCGTAGGCAAGCGTGGTGATTACGCCTAATCCTCACTGTACTGATATCTTAAGTGAGATGAGAGGCCTTTGCCCTGCAGTGGAACATAACAGGCTAATCTATACTAATATTATAAAGCTGAAGAGTTTGTTTTGTTTGTTTGTTTAAACGCGCTAATCTCAGAAACTACTGAACCGATTTGAATAATTCTTTCACTGTTAGATAGTCTATTTATCGAGGAAGGCTAGGCTACATTTTATCCCGAAATTCCCACGGGAACGGGCACAACGCGGGTAAAACCGCGGGGCGCTGCTAGTACTTTACTATGTCTCTGGTGCAGACGCATAGAAAACCTAGATAGGTGTTCTATATCTATAGATATAAACATCTATGTTCATAGATATAAACAGGAAGATATGGTCGTGATATGCCCGGTCGCCAGCGCTGGTAAGCATTGACAGACCAGCGCTGGCTAACTGTTTTCTTTCTTAGCTGGCCGTAGGTTAGATTAAACCTATAAGCTAAGCGATAGTTCTTTAAGCATTCAACCATGGATTACGTAAACAACAACACATCAAACAATGATAAACAAATGGTTATAGGATATTGAGGTACGTAATAGTTCTATTCTCACTGCGGTTACTTCCCGGTGGATGCGTTGTCGCTCCATTTTTCACTTAAGACAATATGCATAAATATGGATTGGACAATGTGCGCCACTGATTTATATAGCTTTGATTGGTCATTTAGTTTCTACGTCAGTATTTATTAGTGTTTACCGTAAGTTTGTTTTTATTTGAACTAGTAGAGAATCACTTTATCTGGGATGAATCGATTATAGTACGCGATTTACTACGTACGTGGGCACTAACTTCAACTAACCTATTGTACCTACTTATTTCAATGGTTTTTAGAAAAAAACTGATCTCTGTATGTCACATCTCATTCAAAATCAAGGTGCCGTTCAAACGTAGAAGATCAGCATCATATCACTTAAATCTGACAGGATTGAGTAGTAATTTGCACTGACATAAATATCAGGCGTTAGTGACCAAAAGTTCAGGAAATTACAGAGCTATTACACAAAACGCTGAATATTTAAAAAAGTGCAGATTTAAAATTGTATACCTGTGTGAATGTGAAATTGATCATAGAATAGATTTAACTAGTCAGCATTTCCCGCTTCCCACCAAACATAAAACACATTTAAATATGAAATAGTTCCACAGCTATTCAACAGATGGCGCTGTTCTCAATTTGCTAAACTTGAACCAAAATGACTACTGGAAAATGCAATGTATTAAGTACATTTTGTACAACTTACTCCGCTATATATTCTACGCGTAATACCTATACGTAAATTAATTGCTAAAATTAGTTTGACATTGAGCATCAAAGTGTTCCTAGTTCGCGTATTCTTATTATTTGTAATCAGGAAGAGTCCTTTTGTGTTCCTGGTCGGTATTAGATGCGGAGTACCGGGTTCTATGACAAGATTGATCATAGTTTTATTAATATTGAATCACATTATAGCGGTTAGTTGTTAATGTTTTTATTGTAATAGATTATGTTCATGCTGGTGACTTGGAAATTAGAACTAGTTTGGACTTATTTGGATTAAAAGTAGTGTTGTCGTATACTACTTTTGTTTTTGTTATGCGCTGTGACATGTAGAACACTCAGAATACAGAACCTCTGACATGACTCATGTAACGACCACTATCCGTAGAAAGTAACCGGGATCGACGGCTTAACGTGCCCTCCGAAGCACGGAATCATCTTACTTTTCGGGCAATCAGGTGATTCAGGAATTGTAATGATTGTTTGTTAGACTGTAAAACAGTCTTGACTGCGTCGAACGAGTCAGTCCCAAGCTGTATTCTGAGGTAGAACACATCAAATAAATCTTAGTTTAATATAAGTTAATGATATTAAGTACGACATTATTTATGTTGAAAAATTGGGTTGTTTTTCTACACACATAGATACCATATAGATACCGTAGTATTTTTTTCTATTAAGATTTTCTTTTGTTTCAGAAGCGAGAATTGTGCAAGATAAATCAATAGTAGTGAGAAGGGTGCCCAGTGCCTATTACTACCCCTTTAGTCTCTGGCCAATGCCTAAATTTCCACCCAAAGGTATAAAACATTGACTTGAAACTTCGATCAATAATGAAATTGAATCAAATAAGTATAGAAGAATTTTTAAGCTATTGCATAGCTTCTATCGCGGGCCTTGAGCGCGGGGACCGAATCCAGAAATTCCGTAACGAAAAAACCTCACGCTCCCCACTAAAGCCATCTAGTGATAGAAAAAAAACCTAACGCTCACCACTAACGCCATCTAGTTATAGAAAAAATAACTATGCAATAGCTTTACCGCGGCAGTCCCCGAGTGCCACACGTCTTTTTTTTCAAATTATTTTTTCCTTTTTTAGAACATGAAGACACCCACGATTCATTTCCTTACCGAAGCTTGACAAATACCCCACGAAGATGGAGTGAAAGATGACTACAATTGATACTTACGATTTATTTAGCATAAGCTGTAGTATACCATAAGATCGATGTATAATAATATTTATTTAACCGTGATATTATTGTGTAATATAATAAATAACTAGCATTAGTGCAAAATAGTAAGTAAGCAACTTTTATTCAATAAAGATCTAAAATTGTTGTAAGAGTTTATTTTAACGCCATCTATGTAAATAATTTTGAACGAATTGATAGGCTACGAAATTCGTAGCTTGACCGTAGTAACCCGCCTACGTAGCCGGAAGCTACGTTGCTACGATGGGCGTGTTCGTAGTAAACTTTGTTTTATTGATTACGCATGCGCGTTGTTTACTCTCGAGTTTATATTGAACGAAGAAACATGTTTTCTTGAAATTAAATAGTGGAAGAATAAATATTCAATGAAAATGAATTTAAAACTGTTATTTATGTTCTTTACCTATGTCGGAAATGGTTTGGGTAAGTTTTTGCACAGTTTGAAATATTTTAAGTGTTCATAATACTAGACACTTAAATATTAATATGTTATTAATGAACTTAACTTTGAAATATCTTCCATCATACATCTTCCATTTCTATTCTTATAGGTAATCAAATACTATCTTTTTGCCTATTTTTTTTAGCCGTCAAACTTTTAGAAGCGAATCCAGATGTAAAGCGACTCTATGACGATCTTCTTAGTAACTATAATCGCTTGATTCGACCAGTGACCAATGTCACTGACATTTTGACAGTTAGACTTGGCTTGAAGCTGTCACAATTGATGGAGGTGAACTTGAAGAATCAAGTGATGACAACGAACTTATGGGTGGAACAGGTTAGAGATCAAACATTAAACGTTAATTCTTACTTATACATAAAAGTATGTGTATTTAAATTTCGCGCCTTAATAGCTGAATTGATTTTGATGATTCTTTAGTACAGTGATAGACGATGTTTTGGGGATTACATTAAATTAACCATGATGAAATATTTCAAAATTATTGAAGGGATTGGCTTTTATATTATAAAGGGCTTTAGTTTTGGAAATTGATTTTGGTCGCAAAGACCGCTGTACCCATAAAAACTGGAATACTAAAACTCATTTAAATATTTGAAATTTGTAATTTGCATCGTTATGCATCATAGTTCCTAAACTGATGGGACACATAGATGGCTTCATTTCAAAAACTATTCTTACTTTATTCTCTCTAATATCTTCTAACTTCATATTTTTAGAAATGGTTCGACTATAAGCTGCAATGGAACCCTGATGATTACGGCGGCGTAGAGATGCTGTATGTACCTTCAGAACACATCTGGTTACCAGACATAGTCCTTTACAATAACTGGGACGGAAATTACGAAGTAAGTTGACGAAAGCTATTTGTTCTTATGTAGTACTAGTCGCACCTCGCGGTTTCAACCACGTTGTACCTGTTCCCGCGGGAATTTCGGGATAAAATGTATCCTATGTGTTATTCTGATGACCTATATTACTGTAAAGTTTCATCCAAATCCGTATTTTTTTTTATCAACCTTTTATATAGGTGCTAACGCCTATCTAAACGTTATTTTCACCCATTTTCAGGTAACTCTAATGACAAAAGCGACGCTGAAATACACCGGAGAAGTGAACTGGAAACCACCAGCTATCTACAAGTCCTCTTGTGAGATCAATGTGGAGTATTTCCCCTTTGATGAGCAGACTTGCTTCATGAAGTTCGGCTCTTGGACTTATAATGGAGCTCAGGTACTTAATAGTATTTACGTTTAAGTAAGTTTGAGGGAATTATTGACAATTGAAAATCAAAAATTGAAAATTGAAAGTTCGATTTTATCCACGTAAGAGCGAAGCATTTACTTGTTTCATATCCAACTGGTACTTATACAAAAACAACAGAAAAACAGGTACAACAGAATATTATTACCGCCTCCACTTTGTCTATACTTAACATTAAAAAGGGGTAATTTAATTTTGTTTGTAAGTTCGAGTTAAACTTTGGAATTACCTGTCCGATTTCAATCATTCTTTTTGTATTAGACAGCCACATTCAATGGGAAGGAAGACAAATTTTCATCCCGAAATTCCCATAAAAACGGGCACAACGCGGGGCTACTAGTATAATAATCGTCTACAAATGTGTAAATTCAATTATGTAATTGATAATGGTTCTTATTACAGGTGGACTTAAAGCATATGGATCAGAACCCTGGCAGCAGTCTCGTTCACGTTGGGATAGATCTGAGCGAGTTTTACCTTTCAGTCGAGTGGGATATACTTGAAGTACCGGCGACTAGGAATGAGGAATATTATCCATGTTGTCCTGAACCATTCTCAGGTAAACAAGAATCATTGTCTAGTTTGTTAATATTAGTTTCTTATAACGCTATTAGCGTATGTTTGATCAGCCTTGACAATTTCTTCTGTTTGCGACCTAAGCTCTCCTATAAATACTTTGCTTTTTATGACAAGGACGCATTTAGTATCATGATACGGATATTTTGATATGCTATGGATATGCTACGAAGGCCAGAGTGCTACGCGAGCGATGAGATATCAGCAATAGAGAAATTCTGGCCTGAATGTTAAACAACTCAGCCCAAATACTACTTGGATAATAGGCTCATAGTGCTACTTCTATCGGAGCATTTCTTATGGCTCCGGGCACAGAAATCGTCGGCCACGGATGTTTCAACTGCAAAGCATCGAGTTTGAATGTACTTGATGCTCCCAAGCACCTGGAGAATTTAAAAATGAGATTTGTTTATTGTTTGTTATCTTATAAGCCTAATGGCTGCTTTCTTATTGTTCCAGATATAACATTTAAACTAACAATGCGAAGGAAAACACTATTCTATACAGTTAATCTGATCATACCTTGCGTTGGACTTACGTTCTTGACTGTACTTGTATTCTATTTGCCTTCGGATTCTGGTGAAAAGGTACGTAAATACTAGTTCTGTTTTAAAATAATATAAAAACGTTAATTGTTTATTGATATTCTATCATGGGCGAAGATGTAAACTTTAATAAAAAATAGTTTGTATCAAGTATATTCGGGGGCGTTGTAATTTATCTTATCGTGTTGGATAAAAGCATTCTTTATTTATCAAATGGTTGCATGTTTGAGACATACTAGTACGTGCATCTAACCATGTCCAGCCATGCATATGCGAAGCGTATTATGATAGAATATCAATAAACGAACGTGTTTCTAATGTGTTGTAGGCATGCTTAGCCTTCGGTCCGCTTCAGCCCATCACCTTCATCCATCCGACTGTCTTTTTTGTTGTTAGACATGTGTGTAGCGTACCAGGAACTATTCAATGTATTGTCTTTCCACAACACTTAATATATTTAGTTGAAACCTCTTAATGGGACTATTTTATTGGATAAGAACGTGTTGGGAAAAATGCGTTTGAATCGGGAATGTTTTTCATAGTGTTTTGTTTTTGTGTGTAAATTGTTTTTATTAATATAATGTATTTTATTATATTTATTTCTTTGATTTTCTTATATTTGATATTATGTATGTTTATGTACATTTGTTTTGTATATACATAAATTATATTTTTTTTGTCTTAGTAAAACGTAGCGTTTGTGCATGATTCTGATTTGGTTTTAAGATTGGATATCTTAAGATTGTTTACACTCAAATGATAAGATATAACTAGCACGAAATAATATGTGAATTAGAGAAGTCATTAAATTAATACAAGTGTGTGTGTTTCTTGTTAATTTAACTCATGCCATTTCATTTCAGAATCCCCCTAACAACCTATATATTATTATGTTATATATCTACAATACAAGTGGAAAGACAATTGTTCAAAATTTTAATTTTCATTATACATTTTACTGCACTATGAGTATGTTTTAAACTTTAGCTTAAGCTTTTAATAAACGTGCTCACATAAAACCAAATTTAAATAAAAACATATTTTCAAAGTCAATAACGAAGTGTTAAAACGTAACAGAAAATAGTGCAAGTAAAATGGTACAGATGAAATGATTGTATAACTCAAAAGAGACGTTCTCTTCCTTAGATATCGCTCTGCATCTCCATCCTGGTGTCCCTCACTGTGTTCTTCCTTGGTTTGGCCGAGATCATCCCGCCAACATCCTTGGCGATACCTTTGCTTGGGAAATATCTACTATTCACCATGATACTCGTCTCACTGAGCGTATTGGTCACTGTTTGCATAGTTAACGTGCATTTCAGGTAATTAAATTGTAAATTGTATAACTCTCTCTCCTAGATTTCGTTAAGCATCTCTATATTGGTGTCATTGACGGTGTTTTTCCTGCTCCTGGCTGAAATAATACCGCCGACTTCGCTGGCGATACCTCTATTAGGGAAGTACTTGCTGTTTACAATGATTCTGGTGTCGCTAAGTGTTTGGATGACTGTGTGTGTGCTCAACGTACATTTTAGGTAAGTGCTGTTGGGTAGTGATCTAGCACGCGCCACGCGGTCTTCCTGCACTCGAACTTCGCTATGCAACGAGACTTCTGAATAATTAGTCTTATTCTATCTTTCAACTGTCTCTATTTTCGTTTCACTTGAAAATATATCTAATTATAGATTACTCTTATTTTTATTTAATTAGTTGTAGCGTTAAAATTTAGATCCAAAATGTTTATAAAAGCAATGATAAATAATGTATGTAAAATGTTAAACTACAAAATAATAGTTTAAAGTCACATTATGAATAGGTAACATAAATTCTAGAGCTTTATGCTAAATTAAGCTAAATCTGTTATGTTACAGAACCAACCATATAATTAAACGTTAATACGTTAGGATAATATGTGAGTTAATCACTTAGAGGATTAACACAATTAATTGGCATAACGCTTCGTTGGTAGATAAATAACACGTATACCTAATTCAACCAATCTGCGTACAGCACGATCACGTAATTCCCATTGTAATGGGGTTTCATAAATCATTTGCAAATGAATCCTGTTTCAAACCAATTACGTATCGATACGAAATTATTGTGGTAGTGATAATTTGAATATCAGGAAACGGTGAAGTGTTTCGGGAAATTCCCGATCGGTACGTTTGAAATTTATTGACGGTAATGTTTGTTCATGTGTATTATTCTAAATGATTATGAATAATTACCATTATATTATAGTAAGTGATATCTATTGAGCCGTGAATTGGTTACGTAATTGTTGTACTGTTAAGTATTTGCCTTCAATTAGAGCGATAGTTAATCATATTTCGTGTACGCGTAGTACTATGGAAAACAATTGCAATATAGTTATTAAAATAACACCATCATTTGTTTTCGGTCTAACATATCCAACCTAACAAAAAATTAAATTGTAACCACTTTTCGCTAATAACTACATAGTATAAAACAAAGTCGCTTTCCGCTGTGTCTGTCCCTATGTATGCTTAGATCTTTAAAACTACGCAACGGATTTTGATGCAATTTTTTTAAATAGATAGAGTGATTCAAGAGGAAAGTTTATAAGTATAAAAATTCTGGAAACGAGAACGGGCTTAACGCGGGTAAAACCAAGGGGCGTTACTAGTAAAAAAATATAACATCCCGGTGGGTTTCGACTAGTTAACAGAGTCCGTGTGTGAAAAGTGTGTATAATACATGCTTGTCGGGAATAAATCTGGCTTGTTATTGTGTCGTTGGCACGTCGATAGCAGGACAATATGCCGATGATAAATTGAGCCGCGTATAATGCCTTTGAATGCACGTGCTTTGATCGAGTTTTCGCTTAATTTTTTGGTGATGGTAATCGATTTTGGTGGCGAAATAGCGTAAATGAAAATAATAACTACTAAGTATGAGAATAAAGTAGAGTTTGTTTTTTTGTTTGTTTGTTTGAGCTCGCTAAACTCAGAAACTAGCTGTCCGATTTGAATAATTATTTTTGCGATAAATAGCTATAATCAAAAGGAAGTTTGTATGCTATTTTTTTATCCCGAAATTCTTACGGGAACAAGCACAACGCGAGTATAGCCGCGGAGCGCTGCTAGTATGAAATATTCCTTTATAACAGGGAATGCCACTGGATGTGACATGAGATGATATGATTAATACTGGCGATATATCAAATTTCGAATATAGTGGAATATTTTAATAGGATTTATTATATGAATCAGTTGCTTTGTTGCTCGTTCGGCTAAAGGGAGTTATGGAATTTCGACTATGTACGTGTAACTCCTCAGTATGCTTTATGTCTGCTTTATTTGTGCATATCGGTGTTGGGCAAGTCAACTATTACTGGCGTAAATCCATTTCTAGCTGTACGCTACCGTGCTTCGAAGAGGACATAACATTTTCAGTCGATGTTGTTTATATATAATAAATAAATATATATATATTATAAAATAAATATATATTATTATTATAAATATATAAAATATATATTATTATATATGTAGATTTAAATGGATAATATACAAAACTGTTTATTTGTCATTAAATAAATAAATAAACACTCTTGCTAATTACTCCAAAATAAATATAGGTTCAAAATCATAATCTAGAGCCGTAACTCCATTTTGTTTACAACCCCACGAGTTCGGAATACACACGATGATGCAAACATTAATTAAATCATAATAATTAACATTTGCGTGGTTTAATTCGTCTTCAAATGTTATTACCGTCATTATCGCGTTGTCTTGAGATTGCCACGGTTTTTATTGCCGCGTATAATTTAAGGACGATACATTTTGTAATTGTGGCGTGAATTCCTTATTATGTACGTGGATGAAATGCTGTTGTGGTTGTGGAGGATTTAACTTGAAATTAATTGTGAATTTTCTAACAGAGGTACAACATTTACTAAGCTAATCTAAGCAACAACAGTGAAAGGCAAATATTTCGAAAAATAACGTTAATCCATTACCTCTTATACCGTAATTAATTTTACGTTTTCGAAAAAAAATACTAAATTGACGTCGTCATTATCGACGAGGTTGTACCGTGGCACTCACATATACTCCTCATATAAACAGACTTGCTTTTAAAGGCTAATCTATTTGACGAGTCTTGTTATATGTCTGTCTGGTTGTGTACAATATCTCTTTTGTAAACGTAGTCTAACGAATAGGCAGGAAATACTACTAATTTTGTGCAAACGCTGTAATTCTATTGGCGCATGAAAGGACTTGTTATTTAACTGTGCCACTATTGCTGGCACACTGTAAAAACATATATTTCAACTCGTAATTTGACTGTAACAACACATATTTTATTGTATTTTTAAACGGGTAAAAGCACATCGCTTATAAATAAGTAGGATTCATTTAGGTCCAAATAGGTTTTTAAAAACTACACCAGTGATAGCTTAAAAGTAAGATAAGAGTATCGCTTAAGGTTAGGTTTTACTAAAGTAGTACTTACGTTTGGCCAACGCTCAATTAACCCAAGTCCGAACTACCAAATTACTAGTAGTACTAATGTCCCACTGCTGGGCAAAGGCCTCTCTTCTCACTGAAGATGTCAGTACAGTGAAAAGGATTAGGTATAATCACCATGAAAACAAGTATAGAAAGAAATATTACCAAGCCCCTTATCAATATATCGTTTGATTCTATGGAATTCATCAAAGCCTTCCTTTCCAGGTCTCCTTCAACCCACAACATGTCGCCGTGGATGAGGAAGATGTTCCTCCAGCTGATGCCGAAGGTCCTCATGATGAGGCGGACCAAGTACTCCCTCCCGGAGTATGATGACACGTTTGTGTCAAACGGATATACCAATGAGTTGGATATGAGGTGAGATTTCAATGTTTTTTTTAACCTAAAACTATTAGGGGACTTTAACGCAAGGCATGCCAGCCCGATAAGCTTATAATGTTACTCACTTTAGTTTTAAAATATGGTTTGATATCTCCAACCTGCAATAGGCAAGCAAGGTAATAACGTCTAACTATCCCCACCAATGATATCTTCAGAGATTTGCCTTTGCCATGGCCTGTATTTTCTAAAAGTAGCATGATATATCATCGGTTTCAAATAGATGGATAATTGTAATGGAGTTGTGTGCTGAGGTTATTTATTTGAACGGACTATCTCTGGAACCTTTGGAACTACCCGTCAGTTTTTAAAAGTATCAATCATTCACATTAAAGGGGAAGGTATATAATTGGCTACTTTCCATTCCACGAGAACGAAAACCTTTGGGCTTAAAAACATAGGCTTTTCTAATGCTGAATGATTTTCAATTAAAATGATTTCAGAATAATGTATTTCCAATGTGAAAAGTCGATCATGTGGAAAATGATTGATATTAACAAAGTAATCTTCAACTTAGGTACTCTATCTATTTACTTAGGATTGTATGTTTTCGTCTGTGTTTGTAATTGGTTTCTCAACAATCGGGTAATCTTTAGATAGTCGGAAACAACAAACTGCCTTCACAACAAAACAGTAAACCTTTATTAATTACAAACAATCTGTTATCAGTACACGGAGCAGTAATTAATAACAGGTTTCTAATTTAATATTCAAACAATAATTAGTAAAACACATCCAACAGCTACAGCATAAACATTCGCTAAACCGTTTAAGCCCGATGACGTGTAATCCATTAAACTAACAAAGCAACACAAATTATTATCTCGGAAATCATTTCTATTCATCGCGGGCACAATTTATTGGTCAAACGTTGGTTAGCTTACATTGGAGCGGTTTAAACTGGTCGTAGCCGCTTGAATCCCGATAATACCGGCCTGGCCATTAATTTGCCGGTGCATCATAGCAATGCCGTAATGCCGAGACAACATGCCAATGATTGTGGTCAGATAACGCGAGGGCAACGATCGGAAAATGCCCTAACGCCGACACCAAGTTATTCAGAGGACTGACCGTTCACCGTTATAGAGGTTGTTTATTATATCCTAATGGAAAGCCGTTTTAATGACTGCTCCTCCGCCTCTAGCAACTCGGTTTGTGATACCGAGTCCTTGATACTTAATGGAAAGTTTTTGTTGTCCATTAGTGATACATACTTTTTCAATAAACATTGTTTTGTTGGAAATTAAGGTATGAAAATTTGGCCGAGATGAGTTCTTTGTCGCAAAACAGGAAAACTGGCAAGAACTCACAAGTAATATCTAACGTAATTGGTTGACAACAAAATAAATATTATTGAATATTCAACCATTTTGTAATAGTTATATTAAGTATCAAAATTGTTCAGAAATTGTTGGCAGGTTGACAGTGTTGATGAACAAAATGTTGGAACTCTCTTAATAGAATTATGTCTAACAGCGCCTCACGGTTTTATCCTTGTTATGCCCGTTCCTGTGGGAATTTCGGGATGAAAAATAGCCTATAACCTGTGCATTGAATGTGGCTATTAATGACAAAAAGAATTATTCAAATCAGATAGGTAGATTTTGAGATTAGTGCTTTAAAAAAAACAAAAATCAAACTGTTCAGCTAATACTATGCTAATATAATATATACTAGCAGCGCCCCGCGGTATTACCCGCGTTGTTCCCGTTCCCGTGGGAATTTCGGAATGAAAAGTAGCCTATAACCTTCCCGTTGAATGTGGCTATCCATTACAAAAAGAATTTTTCAAATCGGTTCAGTAGTTTCTGAGATTAGCGCGTTTAAACAAACAAACAAACAAACAAACAAAACAAACTCTTCAGCTTTATAATATTAGTATAGATATATATTAGCATAGTATTATTATATTAGCGTAGTATAGGTAGATATTCCATATGAGTCGACAGGGCAGGACATTAACGATTTAAGCCAAGCTTTCGACAATGTTCAGTAATAAGATCTTGGTACAATAGAGTCTATCCACGAAAATATTTAGACCGTTTTTTACCAAACTAATGAATTATGCAGTTTCCCTTTGTTGGTTTCTTTTATATGATTTTCGGGCATTATGCGGGGGTTGGATAAGGCTGTACTATGATCTATTCGGGCTTCAAACGTTGCAGTCAGGGCGTAATTTATGGATTTGGGGAAGATGAATGGTAGTGATACTTTAAGAATAAAAGATCTAAGATAATAATAAC
The DNA here is from genome assembly GCA_951394245.1 of Cyclophora punctaria. NCBI lineage: Eukaryota > Metazoa > Arthropoda > Insecta > Lepidoptera > Geometridae > Cyclophora > Cyclophora punctaria. The sequence continues at coordinate 8,114,285 of OX596184.1, forward strand.
TTTTTTGGAGCGAAAAATCGCGTTCGAACCAGATTTTGATGAGAATTTTTACTTTTTATAACATTTGGTTGAAAACGGGACCAATATTTAAGCATACCTTTTTTAATATCAAAAGAATTTTGGAATATGAGTATAGTGCGGAGGATAAGGCGTAATCATCAATGATGAACATTAGTATCTATATTTTTACCTTACGCGACTTGAACACATGAGTTCCCCCGCGACCACGGGTGGTGCAATTCGCACGAAACGTGGGGAAATAAAAAAAATGTAGTTTACTTGAAAACCCGTGTGAGTACGTTTACTTAACATTATTATCAACTAGCCTCGCCCCGCGGTGTTACCCGCGTTGTACCCGTTCCTGCGGGAATTTCGGGATACAATGTATCCCATGTGTTATTCTGATGTTTAACCTATATTACTGTAAAGTTTCATCTAAATCCGTCCAGTAGTTTTTTAGTGAAAGAGTAACTAACTTACATACATCCATACATAAATCCATCCTCACAAACTTTCGCATTTATAATATTAGTAGGATTATTTTTCGGCAACTGGTTCTAAAAATATCTCTTTTTGTGGGGTGTTTAAATGACTGCGTATAAAGATTGTGAAACGTAATAAGTTAAGAACATACAAAACGCAATTATCTACCTTATAATTAGGTGTGCAAAGGCCAGTTTTGTAATTACGATGTTATCAAGAATATGGTGATGATGTTTTGTCTGAATGCTTTTGTTTAATTGTTGTTTCTGTTTGTTGATGTATAATTAAAGTTCCGTATTTATATGAAGCGTGTTTGTTATTTATAGACGTGGGTTGTTAATGGTAGAGTTAGATGTGTTTAGTAACATTTGGATGTCACGATGTTATTGAAGGAAAAAATAAAAGAAACATAGAATTATTAACCCAGCGCAGTGGTAATAGTACCACTGCGCTCGTCTAATTCGGTGGCCGATGTTATTTCGCTCATTCGGTCATCGTCCACACTAAACTGTCCGCCAACTGTGTTACGTTCAAGCGAGCCTCTTTGGGGCCAAAACTAAATAAAATATTTGACTTTGACTTGACTTTGACGTTGACTTTGACTTGACTTTGACTTTGACTTTGACTTGACTTGACTTGACTTGACTTGACTTGACTTGACTTGACTTGACCTGACTTGACTTGACTTGACTTGACTTGACTTTGACTTTGACTTTGACTTTGACTTTGACTTTGACTTTGACTTTGACTTTGACTTTGACTTTGACTTTGACTTTGACCTTGACTTGACTTTGACTTTGATATCACTTTGACTTGAGTTGTAGTCAGTAGCTGTTGCTTGCAGTTTTATGTTTAATACATCTTTTTGCATCCCCATTTGGCACATGATTAGATGAAGATAGTTAAGAGAATCTATTTCTTTATAATAAGCCAAGGATTTCTTTTCAAGCAGTCGTGACAGCCTGACTGATGCTTTTGCTGACAGCAAGAATGGAGACAGTGGTGACTACAGGAAGTCGCCGGCGCCGGAGGACGATATATTGGGAGCCAGCGCGCATCAGAGGCCTTCAGGTAATTTGAACTTCAAAGTAAAGTATGTCCCACTGATGGGCAAAGGCCTCGCATCTCATTATTTATTTTTGAACAGTTACGGAGTCTGAGAACATGCTGCCTCGTCACCTGTCTCCCGAAGTAGCGGCTGCGTTGCAGAGCGTCCGGTTCATCGCTCAGCATATCAAAGACGCCGATAAAGATAATGAGGTCAGTTATAAACAAATAATCTATGTTTTCCTACTAATATCACTTCTACTCTAGCCTCTGTAAATGCACAATGGCACGATTACGTTTACGCTAACGTAAGCGTAATTTGATGACAGTGTTTGAAAGAAGAACTCGGCGGATTGCAAAGGTGTCCTTAATTTTATTTAATAAGTTTAATAAACAAATGACGTTCGTTTTAAATAGTGTTCTATTTCTGTGATATAAAATACAATTTTGTATAAACAGCTTTTGTTTCATCTTCTTCTTCATCGAGTGGATGGTCAACCTGACCAATCCTGGTGTCAGAGTTATTGAGCCGCCAAAGACCTCTGACATGGCGTTTCTTAATTATATTTATACAAATAATCTTCTGTAAGAATTATGGTGCAATTAAACCTTACAATCTAACCGCCTTATTCATAATCGCTCTATAATTAAAACCCTTTTAAAGTGTTTTGTTTCTTTCGCTCTTTGGGAAATGGCGTTTGTCGAAAAGGAACAAACTATCTGATAGCTAAAATACTGATGCGTTTATGAGTAAGGCCCAAGCTTAAGTTCAATGTTATTTTTTCAAAAGATCGGTAGTTAGCATCGCTGTAGCTGTGGCTGCATCATTATTCAGTTTCTTTACCAATTTCTTATACTGCTGAAGTCACAACTGAGATATTAGTATTATTATAATACGTGTAATTTCCATAAAGATTCTTATTGCGCTAAATAGACTATACAAACGTTTAAGTAAAACATGATATTGTTTTTTATGAAAACTTCAAAGGCCAAAATAATACCTCAATACCTTTTTATTTTCATATTCTAAAAATATAAATAAAATATGCGAAAGCTACAGAACCGGGTTGGTCTTAATTATCTTCGGATATAAGAGAAAGGAAAAAATATTTCCAGCCATTTTGAATATTCATGAGGGTTTGTTTGGATTGTAATGGTATCTCGTTACTTGAATAAAATGGTTAGAAAAAATTACTATAAAAATGTATCATCAAATTCTTTGTAACGAGCGCTTAGTTAAATGTAATGAGTGGCTTACAGTTAATAGCAGATACTTCCTATAATTTGAAAACCCTTTAGTGGCAAAATAACTCAAATTATTATGAATGAACCGTGGTTTTATCTCTACTGATTTAACGTCTTTTAAAGATTTTTCTGGAGTGTCACGTTGAAACCACGCCGAGTGGAGACTAGTGGTTTTTACAAGTGACATCAGAATAACACATGGGATACATTTTAAACCGATACAACGCGAGTAACACCGCGGCGCGCGGCTAGTCTTTAATAATACATACTAATGCAATATATTAAAATAATTCATAACCAGAATAAAATAATAGACTAGGTTATTAATGTTATATATGTATAATAATTACTTCGGTCGCCCCATGTATCATCTTTTATAGCTCATACATAGTTATTACCCATTAGTCAGTTAATTGATGGAGCTGCCGTTATTTAGTGCAAATATCAAAATAGAATTTCATACATAATAAAGAGTAAACGGGACATAAAACGATCGATCTCTAGGATATCAAGAAAGCTAAAGCACTAGACACTAAGCACTAGAGACTATCAACGACAAAGAGCTAAGTCGATTAAAGATTTTTAAATCACTAAATAGTATAAAACAAAGTCGCTTTCCGCTGTCTGTCTGCCCCTATGTATGCTTAGATCTTTATAACTACGCAACGGATGTTGATGCAGTTTTTTTAATAGATAAAGCGATTCAAGAGGAAGGTTTATATGTATAAAAATTCCCGAAATTCCCACGGAAACGGGCACAACGCGGGTAAAACCGCGAGGCGCTGCTAGTTTGAAATAAAAGATTACACGTAACTTTAAAGCGTTATCCAATCTAAAATCCTTGAATCATCAGATCAATTCAGTACAAATAAAGCTTAGAGCACAATGTTACTACCGCCGGAGATTCCTTAGAACTCAGTGCTAGGAATTGAATTTACCTTTAGTGCTAGGTTCATCGCTGAATCGCGTGTGCAACTGCCTTCAATCGTGCCGTATGTTGAGCAAAATACGAGGCGTTTACAAGAATTTATTGGAAATACGAAGTTTTGTATCATAGTGTATTTGTACCTGTGCTGTGAATACGGATTTTATGTTTGAGTGCACTGTGTTAGAGTTTTAAAGTAAGTATCTAGTAACTATATCCCCTTTACCACCATTCATATCTACGTACGCACGCGCTCACATGGGCATACACCATTTTGCAACATTATTGAATAAGTGTAAAATTAATTATTTATGATAAATTGGCTGTGTTTTAAGCGCCATTTACATGATGCAAGTTTCTTGCCTGTTGCATACAATAAAATTGAAGCAATTATTTTCTTGCATGGTCTAAACAGTACGTAACATTTTGATCTTTTGCGCAAGTTTTGCTTGCCAAAATTGTCTTGGTGTAAACAGCATATACAACAATTTCTTAGGCGATTCTTGCATTCAATTTTCTCTTCATTTGCCAACATGAGTGCAGTAAGTGAAAGTGTGTTAATCGTTGCTGCTCTTCTGAGACAAGAAATATTGAGAAATCGTCGTAAAAAGAGGTGTTGGATCAAAAAATGGATAGCAAGAAGAGGAGTTCTTGGAGCGTCTAACAATCTTTGTGTAGAATTACAAATAGAAAAGACGTGTGGCACTCGGGGACTGCCGCGGTAAAGCTATTGCATAGTTATTTTTTCTATCACTAGATGGCGTTAGTGGGGAGCGTGAGGTTTTTTCGTTACGGAATTTCTGGATTCGGTCCCCGCGCTCAAGGCCCGCGATAGAAGCTATGCAATAGCTTAAAAAATATATTTTGTTTGTAATTTCCTTAGGTCCTAAACCGTCAACTCCAAATTCTTGTGCAAATGCTACAAGTGCAGCATTACGTGCATCACGATTCTTGTAGTTTACATTTTCAGTGTCCCATAAACACTCATGGCTGCGGTAAATCTCTATAAACTTTAATAAGTCAGCAGAACCAAATTTTAATACTTTTTGACTCATATTTTTTAATAAACAGACTCTACAAAACCTCCCAACACTTGAATGAAAAATTTGACAACGCAAATACGTGCAATACTTGAAGCAACCCGTCAATGACATTTCATTGACGGGTCACGCACATACAATTCTCTGTTTAGACAAGTCAAAACTTGAAAGCAATAATCTCCTAAACATTATTGTATTGGTCTAAACAGAAGACATTTGCAACTATTTTCAGTCAAGACTTGCATTCAATAATTGCGTTCAATTTTTTGACTTGTATCCTCGTGTAAACAGTTGCGTACAATTCTTGAAGGGCAATTATCGCACTTCATTTATTGCATTCAATAATTGCACTTGAATGTCCAAGAAAATTGTATCGTCTAAATCACGCTTTAGTGTTTGTAAGATATGTTTGTCTGTGATGTGTTTCATGTATGTACATAGAATTAAGATTAGTTAAGATTAGTTGAAAAAAGTAAGTAGGTTTGTAAAGGTTCTTAGCCAACACTAGTGTTTTAGGTTGGAATGGGGAGAGATTCTGAACAAACAAACTAACGTCCATACCGATTAAGTTAGCAATATACTGTTTTTTAGTTATTGCAAAAACTTTAACATGTTTTAAGTTTGATATATCTTTGAATCTGTCTGCGGCATCTTAACAAATAGACTGATTTTAACTGTTGTGTAGAAGGAAATGTGGGCATTAGTTACAACATGTAGCGCTCGTGACGTAGTTTGACTAAGCGATGTTAGTTCATTGTGATTGTTAAGCAACGTACAGCTCGTCTCCTACTTGGATGGGTGGCCGATAGTGGCATTTCTATCTGAGCGCTACCATGTTTTAGAGGGCACGTCAAATTATCGGTTCCATTTGTAACAATCATCAGACCATGTCGGAGGTCTTTAGGCGGTCTAAAACCGACAGGTTTGGCCACTGACCCAATCGAACTTACTTTAGTATGACAGTCATTTGTTCCTCACATAAGTTGTGACGTCACATCTCAGATGGCGGTCTCTTGTGACCCGATTGAAGATTCTTTGCTCAAGGGTTACTCAAGCCCACTCGATTTTCATTGACTTGTTAAGTATTCACCTGAAGTGTAATTAAAACATCAATTACGGACTCCTAAAGCTGGCGTAACAAACCGATTGGTTATACAGACATCCATTAACTAACGCCATTACTTTCCTCAACCATACTTAAATGGGTTTAAATCTAAGAGAATGTCTTCAAAATCCTTGTTAATCCAATTTAAATATTCAACAGGTCTTAGCTGATGGAGCGTTCGAATATTTCGCTATTTTCACGAATATTCTATTAAATGTTAATAAACACAATAATAATTCTAAAATACCTTTAAGATGATAAGCCCTCAATGATATTTAGAAGCATGGCGGAATGTTTGATAATTTGAATTTTGATGTTGTTATTTCTATTTGATAATTGAAAGGTTCGGGTTTGACTTCGGGAACCCGGTTAAGTGAAGGTTAACCTTTGGTCTCCCTTTAAGTTAGGAGCCGTAAATATATGAACATAAATATTACAAGACTACTAAAATATATAGTTAAAAATTTGACAACTTGCCTGAGAATAAAACAAGTGCATAATGAGTGCATGCAAGCACACTTGTCATGTTGTCATTTGTCACTTGTCACTTGCATGTCAAAAAATAAAACAGATATTCTGTAAACACTTTTTCTTTAAAGCAATTTTTTTAAACATTAGCTAGAAATTGTATACAATTGTTTGTCGATAAGTCGGCAATGAAAATCATAAGTATTTGTTTAAATCATAGACAATTTTAGAAGAAATGGCGTTTACAAATTTCGTTTTTAAGTAAACTACAACTTCATAGAAAGATTGTCAGTGTATATCCTTTTTACGGTTCATAGATTTTGATAGGATTTTGCAGTTACTTCAAATAGGCCATAAATTGAAACGTCTAAAATATAGACGTAAATATTTCTAGAAATACCTAACAAAGTTACTGATCTGATTCGACGGTTACTTAAGCGCAGATGTATTACACTGGAGTAAATAAAATTGCAGTAAAATGCTCCTAACATTCCTACAATTGGCTTACATTGCAACTGGATTTATTTGCTCGAGTTTTCTCTAGACGTTTCTAGATCTTTCTACGTTGTTGAGATTTTTATTGCTTTGTTTTTTATTGATAGTATAAATACGTCTGCTTTTGTCTTGGGATCATTTAGGAGTTGGTTAATTGGTACACTTCGCGAAGTCTGAAATAGAAAATACAGATTTAGTTTATTGCTCTTTTAATTATATTATTCTATAATTAAGCTATTCCCTTTTTAACAGTCGTACTAACCGTAAACGTGGTTAAATAAAAGAGACTGTAATGCCAAGTACCAGGCAAACATAACTCGCAAGAGATTATGATTGGTTACTTACTGTCATTTGCAAGTAGTGTCATCATATAATAGCGAGACCATCATCTCTCGTTGATTTCTGCCCGCCTGGTACTTTGCGTTGTTTACATCAAAAATAATAACCTAGGATGATAGGTATGTTATTTGACTAGATTTTGTATTTAGAAATAGGTTTACTATGAGTCATTTGGCTTTATTCTCAACAGGATTTGAACTCCAATTTGCTATAGGTAACATTAAACAGAGTTAGTAGGTTACTTGTTTTATAATAATCACTAGCTTTTGCCCGCGGCTTCGCTCGCGTGGAATTTAGTCTGCCGCATTAAGTTTCGTAATAAGAAGATTTTTAAAAACTTTTATCCCCTATTTTATCCCCTTGGGGGTAGAATTTATCAAAATCTTTTCTTAGAGGATGCCTACGTCATAGTAGCTATATGGATGCAAAGTCTCAGCCCGATCGGTTTAAAATTGACAAAGTTTCATACAAACTTTCATCCCCTATTTTATCCCCTTGGGGGTAGAATTTATCAAAATCCTTTCTTAAGGGATGCCCACGTTATAGTAGCTATATGCGTGCACAATCTCAGCCCGATCGGTTTAAAATTGACAAAGTTTCATACAAACTTTCAACCCCTATTTTATCCCCTTGGGAGTAGAATTTATCAAAATCGCTTCTTAGGGGATGGCCACGTCAAAGTAGCTATATGCATGTACAATCTCAGCCTCATCGGTTTAAAATTGACAAAGTTTCATACAAACTTTCAACCCCTATTTTATCCCCTTGGGGGTAGAATTTTTCAAAATCCTTTCTTAGGGGATGCCTACTTCATAGCAGCTATATGCATGCAATGTCCCAGCCCGATCGGTTTAAAATTGACAAAGTTTCATACAAATTTTCATCCCCTATTTTATCCCCTTGGGGGTAGAATTTTCAAAAATCCTTTCTTAGTGTGCACTTACGTCACTTGAAGAACCTTCCTGCCAAATTTCATGCTTCTAGGTGTAGCGGTTGGGGCTGTGCGTTGATTATCAGTCGGTCAGGACTTTGAATTTTATATATATAGATAAATAACTCTTTAGTAGATATTTTTATCTCAAAATTTTTTCAAAGTACATATTATGATGAATCAAATGAGCCGAAACTCGATAGGGCTTCGACTTTTAATTACGGAGTTCCTATGGCCACCTTCCGGTTCCATCACCAGCCCCTGGTTACCATATAGTATCAAAGTACTCGTCAAAATGAATCAAATGAGCCCAAACTCGGTGGGGCTGCGTCGTTTATGTACGGATTTGCTAGAACCTACTTCCAACTCCATACAAACATTTATACCGCTAGTTTACCCTCTTAGGGGTTTTTATAATTCCTTTTAGTAATCCTTATCTACGATAAATAAAAAACTTACATGTAATATTTTAAGCAAATGCATCAAAGGAATAAAAAAAGTCATAGAACAAACTGTCTACCCCTAAAATAACGTTTTAGGGGTGGATTTTCCAAAATGTTTTTCGCTGGTAGTTACTTTTGTTATATAGAGAACCTACATGCAAAATTTGAAGCAAATACATCAAAGAAATAAAAAGTTGCATGTAAGCGATCATCCCCTAATTTACGCTCTTAGGGGTGGAATTTCCAAAATTCCTTTTGCAATCCTTATCTACGTTAAATAAAGAACCTACATGCAAGATTTGAAGCAAATCCTTTAAAAAATTTAACAAATATTATAAATCTTTCAACCCCTAATTTACCCTCTTCGGGGTGGAATTTCCAAAATTCCTTTTGTAATCTTTAACTACGTTAAATAAAGAACCTACATGTAAAATTTGAAGCAAATACATTAAAGGAATTTAAAAAGTCATACAAACTTTCAACCCCTAAATTACCTTATTAGGGGTAGATTTTCCGAAACTTTTTTAATTAGTGGTTATTTTCTTTGTATAAATAACCTACATGCAAAATTTGAAGCCAATACATCAAAGGAATAAAAAGTTGCATATAAGCGATCATCCCCTATTTTACGCTCTTAGGGGTGGAATTTCCAAAATTCCTTTTGTAATCTTTATCTACATTAAATAAAGAACCTACATGCAAAATTTGAAGCAAATCCATTAAAGAATTTTAAAAAATTGTAAAACTTTCAACCCCTAATTTACTCTCTTAGGGGTGGAATTTCAAAAAATCCTTTCTTAGCGGATGCTTACGTCATAGCATCTACCTGCATGCCAAATTTCAGCTCGATCCGTCCAATAGTTTGGGCTGTGCGTTGATCCCTCACTAACCACTTTGAGTTTTATATATATATATTAGCGGATGCTTACGTCATAGCATCTACCTGCATGCCAAATTTCAGCTCGATCCGTCCAATAGTTTGGGCTGTGCGTTGATCCCTCACTAACCACTTTGAGTTTTATATATATATAGATTAAGCCGCATTCACAATGGTCAAACACCTCCCCTGGGAGATCGAGGCGTGAATGTAACACATTGCAGTTCCTCCTTTAGCTGGCTAATAAAAATAATATAACCTCTACTTTAGTTCAGGTTGTCCACACATTGGCGATATCACACTCTTTAAAAACTAAAGCTACCGTTAAATTGTTAGTCTCAGTTGTAGCAATCGTGTGTTGACAGTATGTGTAGATTGTCAACTGGATGTGATTAAATCGACAGGGTTGGATTGTCAGACTTGGTGGCTAAACTATCTAACTTAGTTTGAATTTTCTAACTCTATTATACAAAAAACAAATAGATCCCAATTTTAAGTATCTCAGGAACGGGATCTCAGGCCGTAAAATCCGGGGAGTAAGTAATTACAGCCATACTGTTTCATACTATACTACATAACAGTCTCACTACCTTATGTTATAATACGAGTATTATAGGAAAAATAAGTAATCCCCATAATCACTTCAGTCAGTAAAAGTCGCTGATATACGGTCAGCCTTACATTGCAATTAATGCTCGCTTAGGTGTAAACAGGAATAAGTAACCATTAGCGGATATTTACCGGTGGTTTAAGATGATTTGTTTATTGATAACGAATAGGTGTTGTTTAGACGCGACGCTGTATGTTCATTAATAGTAAAGGGTGGAAGCAAATTAAAAGGGGTCTTTGACCTTAGTAGTCATTCATTTGTTCATTTTCAAGTAGTTAGTCGCCAATCCTGGTTTTTAGACCGCCTTAAGGCCTTCGTCATGGTCTATGGGAATGATACATTGCATCGCTTAGTCGAACTACGCCACGAGCGTTACGCCTTAGTAGTAGAAGTATTAGCCTGTAATGTCCCATTGCTGGGCAAAGGCCTCTCATCTCACCGAAGATATCATAGTACGGTGAGGAGGATAATCACCACACTTGCCTAATGCGGGTTGGTGTTCTCTAACCCGAGCCATGTTCGAAAAGTAGTAAAATTTTTATATTTGCAGTGTCTCGCGGTTATGCCTGTTTTACCTACTCTCGTAAGAAATTCTGGATGAAATTTTATCTATACCGCTCTATTTTTGTTTTGTCAAAAAATAATTTACTTGAATTACTGATAAAATTAAGTACTCCATAAAAAAACATCGTAATAAAATCACACAAACGAAGGAAGCCCGAAAAATACTTTTTACAAAGAAAATTATTTCCAACGAACTAAATAGGAGTCCCGCCATTTCAAAGAGACAAAATCTAATTACGAACTCTCATCAAGGGTTACGTTCTAAGAAATCAGCACAATTTAAATTGCCATCGATCCCGGGTCCCGGTGGAAATATTCCCTACACATTGTGGAAGTCCCGAGGGACAAGCGGACCGCTAACGCTCATGCAGTGAATTTTAAATGCTAGAAGCATGTTCCAATTATATTTATGTTACTGTAACTGTGATTTTTTTAAGGAATCGTTCTACTTCGTCATCGTGTGGATGGTCAACATGACCAATCCTGGTGTCAGAGTTATTGAACCGCCAAAGGACTCTGACATGGCTCATGTAACGGCTGCTATCCGTAGAAAGCAACCGGGACCGATGGTTTAACGTGCCTTCCGAAGCACGAAATCGTCTTACTTTTCGGGCAATCAGGTGAAGGTATCGTTTAAGTAGGTCTCTACAGTAACTTTCCTAGTGTTTCAGGTTGGTTAGAACATACTTTTAATTCAACCCCTCCTTTTTGTCTGTTTAAAAAACCTACTGCAATCGAATTTTAGTGATCTGTATTTTATAATACAATCATGATAAAATTGATCTGTCAGTTCTCATTTCGCAACCGCGTATATCCTATCAGCATGCCATAGGCAACAGACGCCGCTACCATGATACAAATAGTTGCACACAAAAAGCAAATAACTTCCATGCGACCTAATTCCCGGCTATCGGAAATCCCAAAAATGCAACCAGTTTTTTTCAGTGACAATATTTAATCATCACGTTTCGTTTCAACAAAGCATTGTATTTGTACGGACGAAGTGAAATGTGAACGATTCTGATTTAGATTTTATTGACACGTTTATTTTCCGAGTGATTGATGCGCGAAAACGTTGAATTGATTACGTTTGTACTTTTTAATTCTTACACGGGCTTTGGAGGTGGACGTTATACGTTCTAATGTCGAGGTAAATGCTCCATAGCAAAAAATTAAGACATCAGTACATTCAGTACCAGAAAATTATTAACACTCAATCATTGCAATAAGACGACTGATTTAATCCTCTCGCCTTTGTGGCTTTGTAGTGAACGGACGTGTACACAAAAATATTGTCAATAAGGTTCAAATTCGTGCCAAAACTACAGCTCCGCACACGAGACAGCACCACAAACCATCCGTCCTATTTCCGCACCGCTTCTAGCTGCCGTGAACGAAACCTGCTACGCGAGAACGAGAAGTTGACATAATTGCTCGCCTGCTCGCACCCGTACAAAGTAGCCGTGAGTGCATTTTTGTTTTTAAAAAACGCTGCAAACTTAAATAACAATTATGTCCAAGATGCATAGAACTCCTCCGGCATCTGCAAGCAAAGTCTGTTCAGAAAGCGACATTACTAATGTCGAACTTGACTCCCCATTGGACTTTATGGTGTCAAGAAGGCAAAAAAGGTCGCGCATTAATGATGGTGGTAAACATTGCGATAGCTCGCAAAATAATGAATTGTTCGATATGCTTCAAAATTGGAAACAGGAACAAGACCAGACCCTCAAGAATCTCTGCGCAGATATTACAGTGCTAAAACAGCAAAATACGTCGATTCAAAACACTACATCGGACCTCGAAAAATCGATACAATTTATCTCAAATCAGTATGAAGATATTAAAGGGAAATTATTATCTATGGAGAAAGAGCGAAAGGAAAACCAGATGTACATTTCAACACTGGAGTGCAAAGTTGAAGATCTTGAAAAAAAGCTAAAATCCACAGTTGTTGAGTTCCGCAATCTGCCTAGTACATCACAAGATTTAAAATATGAGACACAGCAAGACTTGTGTAGCCTCGTACAGAAAACTTGTAATGCTTTTACAACCAATATCAATGTAGCCGATATTAAAGATGTATATCGTGTCAGAACACGGGCAGGCACCACAACCGTAGTTACCGAATTCACGTCGAATATAACAAAGAACCAAGTTATTAGAAGCTCGAAGGAATATAATAAGAAGAATACGACCAACAGGTTAACTACCAAGACAGTAGGGCTACCTGGACCGGAGACCCACATTTACGTATCGGAAAGCTTGACCACCAGAAGCCGTAAGCTATTCGCTTTGGCCCGCGAGGCGGCCAAATCTTGCGGCTACAAATACTGTTGGACCAATTTTGGGAAAATATATATAAAGAAAACGGAAGGAGACCAGCGCCTAGAAATTAAGAACGAAAATGACCTCGAGAATTTGAAGATAGGATGACTAAGGACTAGCAGTAACACTTCAAAGGTTTTCTCAAAGATAATCCGGTGTGTACCTATCCGCAAACAATATTTTGAACAATATATTACTTATTTACATTTTACCCTAATAACGCGCACACCAAATACTCAACAAAACAACAAACATATACACACAACCACTCACACAAACAGTAACAATAATTGCTTTACTTTAAAATCGCAAATTAACAAAACAAAACATATGTATCTTACAATAACAATAATTTTACTACCGACTATATTGATGATAGCTATATATGTATACGTCTCACTTCCATCAAACATATTTACTCCATACAGTATGCGAACACAATCTGGTACTCAAATTAACTTTATTCACTTTCATACACATATCTATTTATAGGTTCGGAGGGCACGTAAAATTGTCGGTCCCGGTTGTTACAGTCGTTGAACTAAGGGTTGGCCCTGGACTACTCGAACTTACTTGCTTATTTAATTATAGGATACATTTCTGTTAATGCGTAATTTTAAATTAAATTCAATAACCAAACACTAACTGAGGATATTGACAGGTCGTGTACTATACCATGTAATGTAATAAGAGACATCAGTGACCTCGATAGAACAATAAACAACCCTTTATCGCAAAGCCGAAGATTCAATATTCTTACATTTAACATACGCAGTATAAATAGAAATTTTGACAGTTTTTTAGTATACATTTCTAGACTTCATCTTGATATTGATATTATAATACTTACTGAGTGCTGGTGCGACGAGTCGTCTGTCCCCCCTCTTCTTGACGGCTATACAATGTATTCGACAAAGAGGAGTTATAACCAAAATGATGGAGTAATAATGTATATTAAGAGCCAGATTAATGCATGTGTCCTTGAAATCGATATAAAAGAAGCGAATTGTTTAGTTGCGAAATTTGCTAACATGTCAGTCTTTGGGATATACAGACCAGACTGTTTTAAGAACCCTTCAATATTTATTAATTCACTGGACACGGTATTAACTACCCACCGATCGCGAAATGTTGTTTTAACAGGAGATATAAACATTGATACTTTAGACATGACAAAAAATCATACATTGAATTATATTGACACCTTGAACTATTATTGCCTCCAACCAGCTATACATATACCGACCCACGGACGTACATGTTTAGACCACTTTATGTTTAGATTGACAAGCAAATGTGAGTGTCTTGTTTTTGACACGGATTTAACAGACCACTTTCCAATAATGCTATCTATCATTGGAACTCCAGCTTGCACACCCTGGATTAACACCTACACACGTACTAAAGTAAATTTTGAAACTATGCGTACTGATATTAATGAAATAAATTGGTCTGCATTATTTGAACTTACCGATGTTAACCAAGCAGTTGATCACCTAATCACTACACTCCAACAAATAATTATTAAAAATACAGAAACATTGACATTCTCAAAACGGAAACTACCTATTAAGCCTTGGATAACTTATAACCTTATTAAATGCTTCCGTAAAAGAGATAAATTACACACACAATCCAGGAGCGACCCAAACAATTACGAACTGAAAAAGACATATATAGATTATAGAAATAATTGCAATAGATTAGTAAAATTTCTAAAAAAAGAATACTACAGGGAAAAATTACTTAGAAATTTAGATAATAAAAAGTATATGTGGGATACCATAAAAGAAATTGGCAATATTAAAGTTAAAAATACACAAGCAACAGATCTATTGAAACTTACAAATAATCCCAAAGAATCTCTTGATGTAGCAAATAATTTTTTCACTACCATAGGGTTGGATCTAGCAAATAACATATTAAATAAAACTAACTCCACGGAACAAGACCTAGTACATAAAATCAATCTAGCAGAAAATAATAATAAAAACAGCCATTCATTTATGCTTTATCCCACAGACTACAAAGAAATAGACAAAATAATCATTAATTTAAAAGGCAAATGTGCATCTGGAATAGACGACATTTCTAGCTACTTTCTTAAAAAGTATCATGCAACGCTGTGTTCGCCAATTGCTCACATCTGCAATCTGAGTTTAAGCCAGGGAATGTTTCCAACTTCATTCAAGTTGGCAGTGGTGGTCCCTGTTTACAAGGATGGAGATAGGGACACTGTATCGAACTACAGACCAATTTCGCTGTTAAGTTCACTTAGTAAAATTCTAGAAAAAGTAGTAAATCATAGACTAATAAAATATTTAGAAAGAAACCAATTACTATCAACCCACCAATATGGTTTTAGATCTGATAAATCTACGACACATGCTGTTCTATCATTCACAAACAAAGTAACTGAATACGTGGATAACAAAGAGAAATGTGTAGGTGTTTTTCTTGACTTGAAAAAAGCGTTCGATACGGTGTCCCTACCCCTCCTTTTTAACAGATTGGAAATGTTGGGAGTGCGAGGTCTAGCCTTGAATTGGTTCCGGGACTACCTAAGTAACAGGGAACAGGTAATTAAGGTCAAAAATACGCTAAGTAACGTAGCAAAAACCACATATGGCATACCTCAAGGCAGTACATTAGGACCGACGCTATTCCTGGCGTACGTCAACAGTCTTGCCAGTCTTGACATATCTAATGGACATATCATAGCGTTCGCGGATGACACTGCAATCTTATTTCATGGTAAATCATGGAAGGAAGTAAAGCAGAGCGCAGAGGCAGGTTTAAGAATAGTTACTAAATGGCTTGAAGATAATTTACTGACGATCAATGTGGCAAAAACTAAATATATATGCTTCCATAACACTATGCACTCTAAACCTCCAGATGACTATACCTTAACTATTCATATGTTTCCATGTAACAGACTAGACCAAAATATTGACAACTGCGTATGTGATCAACTAGAGAGAGTGAAGTTTATTAGATATTTGGGGGTAATAATAGATGGTAATCTTAGCTGGAAATGGCACATATCACTTCTCACAAAAAGAATTAGGAAATTGATTCCAGTTTTCAATAATTTACGGGAAGTGGTTGATATGAACATGATGAAAAATGTTTACATTGCATTATGCCAATCGCTTATATCATATTGCTTGCCAGTGTGGGGAGGAGCAGCAAAGACCCACATGATTGAACTAGAGAGGGCCCAACGTACTCTCATTAAAGTAATGACAAATAAGCCGCGTCGGTACTCAACAGAATCACTGTATAAAGAGGTCAAATTACTAACAGTACGCCAATTATACATACGAGACGTAGTTTTAAAATTTCATTCCACAGTACCTATAACCCATGGTAATGTTAACCGCAGGAGACCAGCTATTCCCCAGCAAGGCACAAAAACTGTTTTTGCACAACACCAATATCCCTTCCTTAGCTATTATTTATACAAACAAATAGACAAATCGGAACATATAATACACAAAAATAGACACACACTCAAAAATATGTTATCTAATGCACTTATAAAGCTAGATTACTCTAAAACTGAAGACTATATCAAACCCAGACAATAATGGTAGTAAACACACACAAACACACACACACACACACGTACGCACAAACACACGCACGCACACACACACACACACACGCACACACACGGACACACACGCACTCACACACACACGCACGTATACACATACGCGCGCATACTCCCACGCAAGCACAGGGTGACACACAAACCTTGTATTTATTTTCATTTTGTTTATTGTTTTGTAATTCATTCCAACATTGTTAATATTTCATTTTATTACCCATATTACTTTATAAGTTCCAGTAATTGTACGCAAAGTTCATGAAGGTGGAGTTTGGCTCCCAAGACACAGACTATTCTAGTTTGGGAGTCAAAGGTTTTGTAAATTAGATTAAGTTTTTGAGGAATAAATGATCTATTACTATTACTATTACTAAATGGTTTAATCATTTACTTGCGAAAATTTGTGAGTATGTGTATATTTGTTACTCTTTCACGCAAAAACTACTAAACACATTTGGATGAACACATTTGGATGAAACTTTACAGTAATATAGGCTATACATCAGAATAACACATGAGACACATTTTATCCCGCGGGAACGGGTACAACGCGGGTAACACTGCGGGGTACGGCTAGTCTCCCATACTAATACTTACTATAAATATTGAAACTTGTATGCAAAAAAGAAGGCATCCTTTGTTAGTGTCCCAAAGTTAGTCACTTTACTTTCAAAGAAGCGAGTAGTTTCCAGAGTCTTCAAAGGTTATATAAGCTGGAGTAAAACCAATTCTTTGTACACTCCGCTACGTTAGAGTTTGACCAGTTTGAAGGGTAGCCTTTTGATATACGAAGCAAGTAATCGTACTACCTTAACTTGTTCCTTTTTCAAAGAGTATTTCATCCGAAAGTCTTTCGTAGTTCGTAGCACTTGTAGCGTAAGATGACATTTTGTGGTATGACTGAGTATTGGTAATGATTCATAATGTTATACAACTATCAGCTTAGTTATTACTTAAATGAGTGGCCGATAGCTTAACTTGATTACCTGGTTTCATTACTTAAGATACGTTACTTGTCCGCACATGTTGATCCAATAATTGAACCATGTCAGATGCTTCTATCTAGACTAGCAGCGTACCGCGGTATTACCTGCATTGTGCCCGTTTCCGTAGCGATTTCGGGATGAAAAATAGCCTGTAACCTTTTCATTGAATGCGGTTATCCATTACGAAAAGAATTATTCAAATCGGATTGGTAGTTTCTGAGATTAGCGCATTGAAAGAATCAAAAAATCAAAACATCCAGAAAACTTCAGCTTTTTTATGTAAGTATAGTATAGATGGTCAAATACCGAAACCAGAGTAGATAATTTGCTTAGTTTTTCTTCGCTTAAACTTGGTCTACTATCACCGTTGCTTATTGTACCACCACCACTCAAGTTTCACTGAAAAATTGTTATTCGGAACACGTTACATCGTCTTCAAGATAACCTCACTTCATTTTTGAAACGAACGGTATAAATAGCACCCTGAGGCCGAATAAATTTTAAAGCCATCTACTGCATTACATGGCGGGTTATATTTTTTAAGTTGGACCAAATTGAGCGCAGATAAGATTAATAGTAAAGATATTGATGGAATTCTTTTCGAAATTTAAATTTTATTCGAGGTTTAAACTGTATTTGAAAAGGACGTTTTCAATGAGTTTTTATTGAATGTACTTTTGGGTCACTGGACTTTTGCCTTTCTCATGATGTTAGTGTCATAATTAAATTGAGTATGAAAGCTAGTGTCGACCAACTAATATGCTGTCTATAAAAACTACTATACCCAAAAAACTCTATTTTGTTCCTATAAAATGGTACAGTCGTACAATGAGTTGTCCAATAAGTATCAAACAGTTGCGACACCTCTCTTTCACATACTCTTTTGATTCATGCGAACAAAATCCGAAGTACTACATTCTTCGTTGGTGAGAATATTACTAACATTTCCGCCATCGTCAACCGCAAATCCAATAATACTCGCAGGAAACCGAGTCGCATTCATCAAAGATTCTGCGGTCCTTAATCAAAAATTCTTGATAAATTCTTATTGATTCCACTTCATCACGGTTTACGAATGTTGCCGATTATTTCCAAGGATCGGCATTAATATTCTAAATGAATAGTGGCGGTAAAAATGTTTCATTGAGTTTGTTTGCCATCTGGACCCTATATTAATGGCGACGGCCTATCTCAACGGCCCGGACCCCGACGGAATGCCAAATAACCTGAAATATAAGTTGTGGTTTCTTTCTAGAGTTAACACAAATTAGATCGGTCGTGTTCAAGATTATGTAACTGTCTTGGGCTTCTACTTTCAAAGAAATGTGATATTGGCTATGATTCTTATGTTGAATACTGAAACATTTCTTAGCACAACCTTATATACTGATACCAAACAGCTATTAGAAACATAACCAAACATATTCAAGAAACACTGACTTTCAAATGAAAAAAACCGCATCGAAATCGGTCCATCAGTTAAAGAGCTACGCTGCCACACAGATACACACACACACAAATCAACGTCACCATTATAACACGCCTCTTTTGATGAATGATTAATACATACTTCACAGTTAACTTCTTTTATAACCTTCATCTTTTAGTTACAACGAAACTGTTGGTTGTAGGGTGGTTTTACGAAAAGTTTTCAAAGACTTACGAGCGAAGTATAATATTTTCATAACATTTTCCATTTAAGTATAATTCCTTCAGTGAACAAGTACTAAGCCACAAAGTAACAAGTCATACTACTTTTAAAAACGTTACCTATCCCCAAGGCTCACCGGGAAATCCTATTCCAAGATGTTTCGATACACTCCCGTACCACTTCACTGCGGATTTTTACCCGTGTTCCATACACATTGCTAGTTTACGTTGTCATGTGAGCCTCGGATATAGGGATAAGCAAGCAATGTATGTTGCAGCAAGAGAAAATATAGCTTCCACCGTGTGTGGAGGGAATTTGAAATTTTCGCGTTACCAGGTGCAGTGGTGTAGGAGCATTCTGTTTATTTTATGTTGTTACTCGGTTAGGTAATATTGTGTGATAACTTTGTTTATTGAAAGTTTTGGTTTATTGTTATTTTTATTTTAATGGTGTAGTTTTCTTTGTTTTATTCACTTTGCGCGTATTTACAGTTTACAGTACTAACAGCTTTACGCTTTCTGTATTTAATGCTTGAACATTAAGAACTTCATATTGCAGCTTTTACTTTGAGTGAATTAAAGTTATACACTTTTGTGCAACAAGAGTTTCAAGTTATGTTAATACCTAGAAACATTTCCATTTTTTTAAAAAGAATATTAGCTTAGATTTGCTATTTCTGTCTAAGCGCTACCGTGCTTCGGAGAACACGTAAAATCGCCGGTAGTTTC
The DNA here is from genome assembly GCA_951394245.1 of Cyclophora punctaria. Classification (NCBI taxonomy): domain Eukaryota; kingdom Metazoa; phylum Arthropoda; class Insecta; order Lepidoptera; family Geometridae; genus Cyclophora; species Cyclophora punctaria. The sequence goes on from OX596184.1 coordinate 8,134,166, forward strand.
ATCGTCAGACCATTTTAGGCCTTTAGGCGGTCTAAAAACTTCGACACAAGGGTTGGCCACTAACCTGCTCAAACTTACCTACTTACTTTAGATCAACTTTGTGTTTCTTTATCAAAAAATCGCTACACGCTGTCACTGCATAATAACTCCATCTCTTAAATCGTTCAACATACCAAAACCAATACTCTACATGTCTATCATTCAAAAACCACTCTTTTACCTCAAAAATAAAGGAGAACAGCACAATCGGACAACGAAATGTGATTTTCACTAAAACCATCCCGAGTCGATGCCTCCACGTACACAATACTCGGTCTGCATCGACGAATATTGAGTTTCAATTTGCACTTGCGAACTGGGATTAAAGGCGAGATGTCAAATATGTAACAAGTGGGAGGGTTCGTTATAAATGTAAACAAGTATATTGACGTTATTACTTTGACGTTTGTTGATTTGTGAGGGACTTTGGGAATTTGAAGGCAAATAGATCAGATTTTTGAATGTAACTTTTTCCTCAAATTTCCTATACGCTTCGGTGGTCGAGTGATTGTGCACTTGCCTGCTTAGACCCTCAGTCCTCCGTCTTCTCAGGCACTGGTGCGTGTACGTAAGCTGAAGCAACTCGCCATTAAAGAAAGAAGCAATGATCTACATCTAAATGTAACTAATATTATAAATGTGAAAGTAACTCTGTCTGTCTGTCTGTTACGCTTTCAGGCCAAAACTACTCAACCGATTTGAATGAAATTTGGTGCACAATTAGTTCAGAGCCTGAGAAAGGATATTGGCTACTTTTTATCGCGAAATTCCTGCGGGAACGGGTACAACGCAGGTGAAACCGCGGGGCGCTGCAAGTAGTATATATCTAGAAGTAGTAAAGCAATATGAAAGAGAGATATTAGTTATTCAAATATTCAATAACTGATAAGTTGATTAGAAACTCAAGTCGTACTTAAACTAACGAGCAAGCTTCATTGAAAAGTGCAAAAAACTAACACGAATCAGCATCGAATACATTATGTCAAATTATTCATATATGTAGGTGAAAATCGAGGCTAAGAATATAGGTTAATGAAATGAATTATTCAAATGGTCTGACTCGAATCGGATACACAGGTAGACGACAGCCTGTGTGAAATATTTAATTATCTCTGATTCTGCCTTGATTAGGAAATAAAGTTGATATTTTTTTATTTGCGCGCTTAGATTCAGCAATCTGCATTAGGCCGTATTCAGAAAGATAGCTGGAAACTTATAAGCGCTTACTGGCGCTTGACAGGACTTTGGTTTAAACATTTGATCGTAACCTCATATAATTTGCTTTTTTAAGTGTATACACAACTGCACCTCTTTTATATATGAAATTATTTTTTTTATAGCAATTTTAAATTACTTTACTTTTTATACCAAAACAATGTGATCTTTACTTTAATTTAAGAAAGTTACCTCCTTTTCCTTCTTACATCTTATTCTCTCTTACATATCAAATCCGCCATTTTGGACCAAAATCAAATTCCAAAAGCCGCTACCAAACTGTATCAAACATTCTCTTTAAACCTTCAAAAACAGAACTAACCCACTATATTAGATTTGCGGCGACTGTTGTATCGTGTATAAAATATATCGCAGTACGAAATGTACGAAATCAGAACATCAAAGTAGCTAAATGAACCTACAAGGTTGTGAGTGCAGGTATCGTCAAGGGAAAGCTTCGGAGTGGTTGTATGTTATTAGATGTTTGTTACTTGTGTTAATATTTAATGACGTTACTGAATAAAGTATTATAGAGAAATATAGTGGTTTCTGTTTTGTTTTGTTTTCGTTCGAAATTTGTTGGTATAGTAATCGCAAAACATCTAGTCCGATCTGAAGTTGCACCATGGCGGCCCGCGACGGTACAGTCAAGTGCAACAACATTATGTACGAATTATATTTTTTATAATTAATTATTTTGACTATTGGGATTAGGTACATATTGTTCTAGATTCCTATCGAATAGTGCTAAAGTATATAGGTAAATACTTAATTAATAATCTTAAATAATAATCTTTTTAATACGCAATAACAAGTTTATATAACAAAAATATCGCGCGCGACTGTACTCAGTGGGTGGAGCTAGCGAACGTGACTACGACACACAGAGAACGAAAGCACACTAATGAAAATACGCTTTATGCTGTGATTTGTCAAGGGCGGTCACGTGGCATGTTCCCCGCTAGGGGGGCCCCGTTGATACCCATTTTTCACTTCTGCGCAGGTTTACGCCTCGTGTTCAGATCGGACTAGATGTTTTGCGATTATTATAATTCGGCCTGTTTTTAGTCGTCCGGCTGTTTTAGTCCGCTATGCTGTAGTACTTTCGAGCGCGCGCACGGATGTTCTTTTGTTTTTCAAACAAAACGCGTGAAGCAGGACAAATGCAAACGCCTAATTTGTAAGAGCGTTAGACTAGCGTTTTCTAAGCGTATACGATCGTTTTGTTATAATATTTTGTTACTACGGTCCACGTTTTTAAATCTTTCACTTCTTCACAGTTCGCGCTTACGTGAGCTTATAAGCGCATGAATACTCGTGCGAGTTGCTTTACGAGTGTGGTACTCGTAACATATGATACCAACGTGACTATGATACATTCGTTTTGACACTAGAAAACTGAATAGAATGCAAAGAACTTGTATATTTAGGCTTATTAGGACATCTATCTACTCGGATACTGATATTATAAAGCTGAAGAGTGCGTTCTCTTGACGTTTATCTCAGAAAATATATCAAATCGAATTGAATTTCATCTGTTATGGATGGCCAGATTCAACGGGAAGCTTATACGCTACTTTTCACCTAGAAATTCTCACGGCAACGGCCACAATGCGGGTAAAACCGCGAGGCGCTGTTAGTATACAAAGGCTATTCTACTAGGTGAAATCAATCGTAAAATCTTTGCTATTATAATACGTCTCTAATCTCAATCTCTATTCAATGTTCGTTCCGCGATAAAAACCTTGTTAGTTTCTTGTCTAGCTTTCAAAGAAGAATAAATGAAGAGATTTACTCGCCAGAGCGAGTGGAGCCACTTGTTGAAGAAACTTATAAAAGTAAACTAAAAGGATTTTGTACACAATTTCAGTGTGACAACGCTGACATATTGCTATAAAAATGTAACTAAAACATTAATCTTGCGAAGGAAATTGTCCTCTGAAACGCGTCCGGTTCTTAAGGAAATAATGAAAAAATGCGACTGGCTAAGTTTCGCCGGCCTCGAGAAGGGTTCAATTAAACTCACGCTCTTAGAGAGAAGTAAACAAAACTTGTAGTAAATTGGCTGCTTAGCATAATTGGACTTTATTTTCTTTTGAGAAAGTTTTAAATTACGACTCTGAGGGAGAATCGATGTTTAGGTAATAGAATCAAATTGTTTTGTTGTTTTTATTGTTTGTTCCACTTTGTGAACTATTTGATTCTTTGTAAACGGTTCCTTTGTGAGCTCTGTTTTATTGCTGCCTTTGTGCCTGATAATTCGTTTGTTCATTATTTTATATTATTATCGTTGGATTAAAAGAAGCCCGGATTGTTTAGAAATGTTGTCTAATTAGTTTTGATCTCTTTACTTTATTCTATTCAATAATTTAATCGACTTCCGAGGGGAAATAATGAAGGAGTTTGTAATACAACTCGAGGGAATATAGAATTCATTATTTACCTATTAATATTTAAACTTATTTTGTTCGAGTCTCGTCTTAATCTATAATACTTCCATTGTACTTCCGTTTTCACCTATAGGGATACTGAACTTGGTTCAATTGATTTTGCTTTCTAAACGTCGTCTTTGCACTAGTTAGACTGATGAAAAAATACGCCCGTACTCTAAGACCTGAAACTGCGTTAAGCCGGCGCCCGGACGGGCAACCACCGCGTAGGAACGCGACGGGTTCCGTCACGAGCGGGCACCCGCGCGGTTTCATACAAAAGCGCTACGTCGGGGACCCGCTCTGGCGTCCATCGCACGGAGGCGGGCCCCGTTGCGCGGGCGTTCGGACATAGCACTTTTGTATGAAACCGCGCGTCAAATGTTTCCTTAGTAGAGATTTAATGACTGATTATATCATGTAATGTATGATAAATTACGTCAATTAGATGGGTGCCGATTGAATAATTTAATGGAGGGCAATAAGACCTTTCGTATTATCTTATTACTAGCAGCGCCCCGCGGTTTTACCCGCGTTGTGCCCGTTCCCGTGGGAATTTCGGGATTTTTTTTACATAAAAACCTTCCTCTTGAATCACTCTACCTATTACAAAAAACCGCATCAAAATCCGTTGCGTAATTTTAAAGATTTAAGCATACAGACAAACAGACGCGACTTTGTTTTATACTATGTAGTGATTATGCAGGCGGTTTAGAAACTCCGACACCAGGGTTTGGTCACTACTCAAAATGAAGGAATGAATGAAGAGAATTACCTTAAATTCTTTTCTATTGTCTGCAGGTCATCGAAGACTGGAAGTTCATGTCCATGGTTCTGGATCGGTTCTTCCTCTGGCTCTTCACCATCGCCTGCTTCGTGGGGACCTTCGGCATCATCTTCCAGTCGCCTTCCCTCTACGACACCAGGGTGCCAGTAGACCAGCAGATCTCATCGATACCGATGAGGAAGAATAACTTCTTCTACCCCAAAGATATTGAGACTATTGGTATTATTAGTTAAGTATGAAAGAGCTTAATTGTGGACAGGAAGATCGAAGGTTATCTTATATTATATAAAATTCTAGTATCACAATGTTCGTTACCATACTCCTCCGAAACGGTTTGACCGATTTTTATGCAATTTTTTATGCATAGTTAGGTCTGAGAATCGGTCAACATCTATTTTGCATCTTAAATATGATGAATTAAATTAGATTTATGATGATGATATAAAATTCTCGTATCACACACAATGTTCGTTACTATACTCCTCCGAAACGGTTTGACCGATTTTTATGAAATTTTATATGCATATTCAGTATGTCTGAGAATCGGTCAACGGGGTCATACTCCTTAATGTTAAGGGTGGTCTAGCCCTTAATTTTTATATGGCAAATAACGTTTGCCGGGTCAGATAGTTTAACATTAATAATATATGTTTTTCCCCACTGGGTAAATGCCTCTTCTAATAATAATTTGAGGCCCCTTTTCTTAATAATCCGCAATTAAGAAGTCAAAGCAAGTCAAGTCAATCTGACTATGCAAAAACTCACCTTTTTGGATACTATAATGCTTAAAGATACTTCGGAGCCATGACATGACATATAATATTACTCTCCTTATTTTGTGTCGGGGGTTTTCAAGGTTGACACAGAATACTTGATAGTATCTTCTTGTTGGCGATTCACGATTACAAGTTCCTTCGTGAACAAATAAATTTACCTTCGTTGTGCAATGTTCTTCCACGAAATTGATTATGAGTACATAATATATTATTGTTAGATGATATTAAGCACTAAAGCACTTACATGATAATGGAAAGAGTAATTTGGAATGGCGTGCAGAATATACTGAGCCATAATTGCAACTAACTATAACTTAAAAACACAGCTTAAGCCTGTCCATGGAAGCGCAGCGAGGCTGCGGACCGGAGAAACGGAGAAATCTTAACCAATAGGGTGGCATATAATTTCCGCTCATAGTGTTATGTGCAATCCTATTGGTTGAAATTTCTCAGTTTCTCCGCTCCGCAGCCTCGTTCCGCTTCAATGGACAGGCACCCTAAAACTCATTTTACGGACCTTTTTAAGTAAATTAAAATAGATTTAACTGTCTATGTTAACTGAAGTCTTACAAAGAATTATAAATATCTCATAAAATAAAAGAATATATTATTTAGCCAAAATAGTTTTTAAGAATTTCGTGTCAAATATGTATAACGGCTGTGACATAAGTTTAATAATTTTACAAATAAATTGTAGATTTATAATCAATTTAAGATAATGGTTTTATTAAAGCACTAGATTTTAATTTATTGTGTTTTATTTTATGAACCCTTTTAGTACCTTTATTTCCAGATGGCTTAAATAGGGGGCCACCTGACTTATCGGTATTGCTGACCAGTAGTGTGTTTTGGAGAGCACATTTAATTGTTAGTCTCGGTTGTTTATAAGAACCCTTACATCGTTAGACCACGTCAGAGGTGGTTGTCGTGTCCTGAAGCGGTGTGACAACTCCTATATCAGACATCAGATGACAAGTCTCAAAAATGTTCATACGTAGTTCATATACTCTATGCAACTCCATTATAAGAATGTCACTTGGTAGGGTATGATACGTCATGAGCCTACTTTATAGTAGACAGCAAAATATAATTTAAATCGGTATCCATTTTCCCATCTATTTCCATAGAAACAGGTAAAATTTAACAAAAATATTCATAATTAAAGAAAGTACAAAATATGACAAAGTGAAGGCAACGATAAAACGACCAATTTGAGAAATCACGATCTATATTCAACAAGTCTAGTAATCATATCGAAGAGGCTGTAGGGGCAGTCGTCCAGGTATCTGTCGCAGTTCCCTCGCTGACCTTCGGCTTCAGCCTCATAGTACACGTCATCTAGACCTTCCTCTCTTGATGATGATGGACTGGAATCAGAGGTTATCTTAGGTTAGGGTTTGTCTGTTTGTTCCGGCTTATCTTTGAAATGGCTTGACAGATTTTGACAGGTTTTTTACCATCAGGTAGCTGATGTTATAGAGAGTAACTTAGGCTACTTTTATTTTAGAAAAAATACAAAATTCCTCGCGGAAGGAAACGCGGGCAGTAATTAATAAGTTAGGTATAAACTTACGTAAACACAATATGCATAATGTGTCCAAGAAGACCGTTGTGATGCAGCGGAGTCTCGGCTGCCTCACAAATGTTTCTCAGCAGACATTCTCGTCCATTCATGCCATTCCTGAAACAGTTACCGAATAACATAATAAGTAGGTGCTTGATCTATAATTTATGGTATGCTGAGATAGACATTGAGAGATAGTAAATAAATAAATAAGTAAAAAAAAATATTTTTTTATCACCCGCATTAGGCAAACGCCTGAAACCTCCTCACTGTACTGATATCTTCAGTGAGACGAGACAACAGTGGGACAGTACAGGCTAATACTTTTTTTTCTATTAGCCTGTAATGTCCCACTGCTGCGTCAAGGCCTCTCATCTCAGTGAGGAGGATTGATTGATGAAGAGATAGTATTAGTACTTCTTCTTCGTGTCGAAAAAGTGGGACAAATTTATATCGATCACTGAATATCGTTACAGCGAAAATATTAGGACACATCAAAAGGCTAGGGACTCATCACATTAATACAACAATCATGCTACAACTGGTCATGTCAATATTCAAGCTGAACTTACTCTTTAAATCTGGTCTCCAAGACAGTATACGCCAGTTCTCTGGTTATACTTCGGCTGTGTCGAGAACTGATGACCTGTAAGTTTCAAATTACATTATAGTATACATACTCGTATTAGGAAAACTCAGCAACTCTAAGCAGACTATATAGTATAGTTTGGTGAAGCAAAGCAAGTTGCTTTTACCAAAATGATATGGAAGGAAATTCAGTGGTGATAATATGAGTGGATGTGATGTTAGTCATCTAACACTGAGACTTGCTGGCAACCATATACAGGTCGAATCATTGAGTTTGAATATTCAAACTCAACGGGACGAACGAATATAGAGAAGGTTGATGAAACATATTTCCATCTCTTTCAGATGAAAGAGATTAGTATAGATATACATACTAATTAATAGAACTACTTACCGGTAAATTAGGGAATATAACTTCGTCGATCTCAGTGATATTGGTCACTGTACTGTAGTTAGACTCAAAGTTATATGACACGAAAACGTTTTTATCTGGCAAGTCTATAGGCACTGCAATAGCTACGAATGTCTGAAAAGTAGATAGAAATAAGTTAAATTAGATGCAGAGAGTTCATATGTCCCTGGAATTGTCCTGGATAAAGGACATCACATTGACAATATCAATACATTAAAAATGATTATGTTAGGGTCAACACTGCGTGAAGCGTGCGCCCTTCGCTTCTCTTTTGTATGACACCGCACGCGACTGGCACACGCGATGGTTCACTTTTGTATGAAGCCACACGCGGCGGGCGCCCGCGACGATTCACTTTTGTATGGAACCGCGGCGTGCGCCCGCTTATCCCAGTGTCGGCCCTTATATGATCACGCATGCCCATTACGGGCTATAAATATATATGGCTAGGACGATAGTTAACTTTTAGATAATGTCCCACTGCTGCGTAAAGGCCTCTCATCTCACTGAGTATAGTGAGGGAGATTAGGCGTAATTAATCGTTAACTTTCACATAAAAAAATGTATGAATCAAACGAATACTTACTCCGTATAAACTAGTCGGAGGAAACACTAGGGCTCGTTTCTGTTCTGACTTTCCATTACACAGAGAAAACACGAGATTCCTGAAATAATAAGCAATCATTTCAATTTCAACGTCTAGACGTACGGAATGGATGGATTTAGTAATTAACTAAATATTTGTATAGAACTTTATTGTCTCTTTTTATTTGACACTAGCTGTGCCCCGCGGTTTAACCCGCAGCGCCCCCGTTCTCGTGGGAATTTTGAGATTTTTAATCCTTATTTTTCTTATATAAAAACCTTGTCCTGACAATAAGGAACACATTAAAAAAAGAATCATCCAATTTGGTGCAGTCGTTCTGAAGTTATGCGCTTAGCAACAGATTCAGCGATTCATTTTTATGTTATAGACACATAGTCTTGATTTTTGAAGGTTTGGAAAAAAAGGAAAGGCATTTTTTTAATTAAAAAGATCTTCAATTAATAACTAAAATTTATATAACAGTTCATGGATGTACTTTTTCACTGTTTCATTTGTAAAAATGTTGTTAATTATTTTTTCATAACTAGATTCTGGTATATTTTACAAGCAGTAGCGAACAAGCGTATAAAATATTTATATGGAGGTTAGCTAGGTAATCAATAATCATAATAATAGGCATTATTTATTTCGTCTATATACATAGTTAATTAATTAAGGTATAGACAAGTACCAATATTCTTTCAAATCAATATACTAATTTAAACTCGCATCAATAAATAAAAACAAACTGTTAAAAATTAAAAAACAATTAAAATATACTCACGCAACTAAAAACAAACACAATCTCTTCATTTTGAAATAAAACCAAACATGTATTTACGAATAAGTATAAAAGACAACTAAGTTTTTTCGAACCCATTCAGTTACACGTGATGTGCTAAATATTCTTTGACATTCTGAGAATTATGAACCTGTCGCTAAACGAACCGAGTTCAGTTAAGGAAAGTAGGTGCTTTTATTTTTTAAGTCAACAATAGTTAGTCTGGGTCTGTTTGACCCCTTTTCACACATGCGTCGTTGTCTTTTAGCGAGTATACTAGCCACGAGCCAGCGAGTTGTCAAGACTTTTTTTGCCAAATGTTAGTGTACCTCTATACCAGAGTTATGCTATGCCCTTCTTTTGATATGATTGGATCTCTATCGCTATGTAACGATGCTATGCTACAATTGAAATGATTGATGGATGCTATGGCTATTTGACGTTGCTATGTAACATTAATAACGATCAATAGATACCGATAGCATAGCAATGTAGCGTAGCGTACCTCTTGTTCAAAAGTGGATCGCACCCAATTTTAGTATTTAGTTATCTGTGGCGTGCAATCTGTCATTGTCTATGTCACCGTTTGCCGCCTTTTACGTATTTTTTATATCTGCCTCTGACTTCCGTGTGAATAGCTTTATTTGATTAAACCAAGTTGTCAATGTTAATTAAACTTATTATTTACTACCGTAAGTTAGTTTAGATCCCAAAAAAATACATAAATCGACCACATACCAAGAAACTTAGCTTAGCATAGCTCTAATGGAAAGGTTACCTAACTAACTTAGTCCTTATTCGTACGGGTACTTTTAGTGTCATTTCACAAATACGTCACTGTTTCGTTACAGGTTACTTACATTTAACAGTTACACGTCACTATGATCTAGTGTCAAGTTAGTGTTCTAGAACTTCAATGAAAGTGTCACCCTGTTGCTATGGTCTCACTTTTAGGAGTAGATTGACTCCTAACGTAATGGACCAAGAGCCCGTGAACCCCAGACCTTCGTTATTTTATAAAAGCTGAAAGTTTGTCAGCGCATGCTCCCACACACAGGTAAGAACGATGGACTATTATGAAGTTTGGGTTATCGTGGCTTTGGCAGGTATACGGTACTAAAGGTCAATGGTCGAAAACACCAAGTTGGCCATCAATTTCAATATCACCGTCAAAGGGTGACTTGTACAACTCCTCAAGAGCTTTCAAATGACATAGGTCATGTCACTGTTAAGCATTAGGATCAGCGTCCATGGCATAGGCCAACTCCAATCTTCGGTGGTCGAAAACACCAAGTTGGCCGTCGATTTCGATGTTACCGTCGAGGGGTGACTTGTACAACTTGTCAAAAGCTTTCAAATGATATAGGTCATGTGACTGTTGAGCATTAGGATCAGCGTCCATAGCATAGGTCAACTCCAATCTTCAATGGTCGAAAACACCAAGTTGGCCGTCGATTTCGATATCACCGTCAAAGAGTGACTTGTACAACTTGTCAAAAGCTTTCAAATGATATAGGTCATGTCACTGTTGAGCATTAGGATCAGCGTCCATAGCATAGGTCAACTCCAATCTTCAATGGTCGAAAACACCAAGTTGGCCGTCGATTTCGATATCACCGTCAAAGGGTGACTTGTACAACTCTTCAAGAGCTTTCAAATGACATATGTCATGTCACAAATCACACTTTATTATTTGATGAATTTAGATCGGTATTTTACACACCTTTAGTACCGTTTATCTGCCAAAGCCACGATAACCCAAACTTCATAATAGTCCATCGTTCTTACCTGTGTGTGGGAGCATGCGCTGACAAACTTCCAGCTTTTATAAAATAACGAAGGTCTGGGGTTCACGGGCTCTAGGTCTATAATATTGCTGAAGAGTATCTTTTTTTGATTGTTTAAACGTGCTAATCTTAGACTATTTCACTATTAATTGAAACGTACGTTAATGTCAGTGCGGGGAGAGACGCAGTCGCGAGCGTTTCACCCACCTCCTGATGAAGGTCGAATGTAGGTCGAAAACCGAATGTGACCGAAACGTGTTGAGGAACTCTCAACAGTAGCCTCCGTTGTACGTAAGTTCCCGTTTAAACAAATAATAATCTTAGACTAATTATTTTTGTAATTATAAGGCCCATTCAACGGGAAGGTTATAAGCTACTTTCCATCCCGAAATTCCCACGGGAATAGGCAAGACGCGGGTAGAACCGCGGGTCGCCACGAATTTGTAATATTTTGTAAAGTTATGTTATAATAAATCCCTATAGGCTCAGATACAGATTAGAATTTAGGTTACAAGCATGACGGACATCGACTATTTTTATCCCGAAATTGGTCTGGTTAGCCATCCACTCGATGAAGAAGAATCGCGAAATTACCACAGGAACGAATACACTAACACAAAGCCGCGGGGAATACTTAGTATACAACTAATCAACCCACCACAAGCCCACAAACTCGAACAAAACATTAATTTCCATAAAACCATCAAAGTAGATAAACACTCGAAAATATTCCCTCACAAAATCCACAATCATATAATTAAGGCTGTAATTAATCGACATGCGGTACCTTCCATCCGAGATACGTCTCGACAAGTGTAAACATACCCTAATAACGCGTATGAAGGGGTTTTGTCACGTAAATTTCACGATTACGTCTGTCAAGACGGAAAGCCAATTTGTGATTCTCAACCAACAGGGTAGATATAAATTTGTCGACGCTAATGCATAATACATCTTTGGAAAGATGATTTATCGTCAACTCCGTGTGATATAAAGAATGATTCGATTTTGATAGCTCAGAATTTATATTGGTTTTTAGTGGCACCAACTGTCGGGATCATGAATACTTGAAAGTTCTGATTTCTCTAGTGCATTGCTTTCAACTGAATTTAATATGTCAGTGTCAGAAGTAACATTATTCCACATATTGTACTTTTCTTTGGACTAACGATTTTCTGGTCGTTATTGGCGTAGTTTGATATAGCGATGTTCGTTCATTGCATTGTTAAGCGACGTGCAGCTCGTCCTCTGCTTGGATGGATGGTCGGAAGCGGCATTTCTATGTGAACGCTACCGTGTTTCGAAGGGCAGGTTAAGCAGTCGGTCCATGTCGTTTCAGTGGCTTGACCATGATGAAGGCCATTTGGCGGTCAATAAACTTCCAACCAATAATATTTCGAAAATTATCTGACATGTTATGTTGACAAGTATATAGAGAAGGTAATTTACAAAAATACGTAATTTATCCGACGTTTCGAGCAAATATCGGGATGAAACGTAGAACCTTCCCGTTGAATGTGGTTTTCCATACAAATATAAATCGAATTGGTTGTTCCTGAGATTAGCGCGTTCATACAGCAAAAAAAAAACCACCTTTATATATTAGTCTAGTATAGAGTATAGATTTTATAGTAGTGTGAATATGGTAGAGTTGTAAATATAACCTAACCTAACATTTTACCTGCTGACTGTACTCACTATAAACTCTTTCCATTCAACTATAACCTCGAATGCTGTAACCTGTAGACGTAACAGTGTGAAGTTGCATTCAATTATTGAGAATATAGTCAAAAAACATATTTCTGGAACATTCGATCTTATAACTTCGCGGTTAAGGTTCGTTTTGACATGTTTCTGTGGGGGATAAACACAAAATGCTTTGGCAGAGGTTCCATCTGTTTGTCCGTTTGTGCTGTTTACAATATCGGTACAGCGCCGATACAGCGCTTTGATTTTCAACCTTAATCAGGCCAAACTTCTGCACTTTATTTATTTTATTGAATTACTATAAAATTGTAAATATTATCACTGTTCTGATTGGAATATCTTTGTGTGGGTGTAACTATATTTTACGATGGGGTATGCGATCAAGTAGTACGTTCAAAAGAGCCTTTTTGAGGCCAAAACTGAATATAAATATTTACTTTAATGTATCGAAGAGAGTTTGGATGCGAAGTTCGGGATGAAATATAGCTTTTAACCTTTGCGTTAAATGTGGCTATCTATTACAAACATAATTATTCAAATCTGATTAGTAGTTTATGAAATTAGCGCGTTTAAACAAAGACAAAAAAACTCTTTATTATATTCCTCGATATCAAATCAAATGATCAATATACATAGACATGTCATCTAACAGATTGTGGGGACATATATTGTTATATTTTTTGCAATCCGCATCTAGTCCAAGGTACTCTGCTTCGTAGTAACAATCCTGAAGATCCTCTTCATCTCGTGATGATGATGGCCTGGAAACAAAAGTGAAATGAAGCGAGTACCTGATATAATCATTCATTCACTTCGAGTAGGTTCATTCACACTGGTGTCAGAGTTTTTAGACCTCCTAAAAAGGCCTCTGACATGGTCTAACGATTGCAACAACCAGGACCGACAATTATACGTGCCCTCCAAAGCTAGACTCTAAGATAGATATATCACTATCGGCCACCGTCTAAGTACCGAGCTGCACGTTGCTGAACAATTCCGGTGAATTAACATTGCAACCTACGCCATTTCAGGTTAGTCTGTAGTGGTCAGAAAATATTGCACGAATGGCGGTCTAAAAACTACGACACTGGATACACCTATATAAATATGCACAGATCTAGAGTCTAGATTCTGTTCTGTTCCATACGAATCTATGAAGATGTGTGTACTCCAACAAAACATATTTGCTTTGAACAAATCAAGCTTAGGCCCGTACTCAGAGATGTCAAATGCGTCCTTAGTAGAGATTTATAGACTGATTTTGACATGTAATGTATGAAAAATACGTCAATTAGTTAAAGGTCGATTTAATAGACGTTCCTGAGTGCGGAAGTTAATTCTGTTAACACTCTTTGATGGTTCCAATATTCAAAGAAAGGAAAAAACAAACATTTTCTAATGTACTTACGTCAATATCAAATGCAGAACATCACCAATGAGCCCGTTATGAGAGTAGTGTGTTGTAGCCGTCTCACAGATGGATCGGAGTAGGCAGCCACGGCCGGGGTAACCGTGTCTGAAATAATATGATTAAAGAGAAATGATCGTGGAGTTAGAAATATAGAAAACTAGCACTGCCCCGCGGTTTCACTCAAGTTGTACCCGTTCCTACGGGAATTTCCTAAAATGTATCCCATACGTTATTCTGATGTATAACCTATATTACTGTAAAGTTTCATCTAAATCCGTTAAATTGTTTTTGCGTGAAAGAGCAACAAACATCCATCCATACATACATCCATCCTCACAAACATTCGCATTTATAATAATAGTAGGATAGGGTGTAGAGCCAATTTTTTAATATCTGTAGAGTTAAGGTATGTTTTCTGTAGCAACCGCAGCAGCAAGTAGTAATTGCTGACCGCAAGCAGCATTCCGCAAGCAACAATGTCTCAGCGCTCGAAATTTCATAGAGATTCATAGACACCAGTAGTGGTGTTTGCGGTCGGCAGTTGCTGTTTGCTGTTGCAGTCGCTAACGAAAACACACCTTTAAGTATGCATACTTAAGTACCTTATTTTACATGGTAGCTGATAAAGTTGAGATGTATAATATCCGTAAAGGTATTACACGATACATTGAACGCGCTTCTATTGAAGTTTTGGGTTAAGACAGACCCAATTTAACTTAGATACCTATTTAGAAATCGTATTAATGATTTTGCTTTGATAGTCCGTACATCCATCTTCAAAAAACACATTTTATAGTCTAGCTAGGAAAATAAACCAAGCCAACCCACTGTCCAAAACTATGTACACAAACAAACACAAAAATAATTTCACCAAAACAGAGCTATATACAAAATTATGTACCAGGCGATCATAAAACGTCAGGAGGTTCATGCATTTCCCTGT
Organism: Cyclophora punctaria; assembly: GCA_951394245.1. Taxonomy (NCBI): domain Eukaryota; kingdom Metazoa; phylum Arthropoda; class Insecta; order Lepidoptera; family Geometridae; genus Cyclophora; species Cyclophora punctaria. The sequence goes on from OX596184.1 coordinate 8,149,191, forward strand.
CCAGTAGGCTCTAACTACGCTGTTACGCGCCTCTGTACTCATTACTGCGTAATCCTGTAATTCTACCGTCAAACATGGCTGACTGAACTCGGCAAATATATTACTGTAGTTGGTAATTTTCCGAGGTGTTACTTGCTCTCTAGGGATTGAGATTGACTAATTATTTGAATAATAATATCGAGTTAGAACGGAGCTTGCTGATACCACAATGTACCTACTTCATATTTTTAATTTGAAATCAATTTTAAACTGACTTCAAACTTGATAAACGAACGTGTACAGTGTACACTATGGACCTTTTCTACGAAATCGGTTGATCAAAAGAACTTTTTAGTCGCACAACCTTTAATATAACCAAAGATTTTTTGACTTAGATTCACGAGCGACAGAGAAATAAAAGAACCATTTAAAAATAACAAACGAATTAAGAACTTCTACGTTAACTCTGATTCGGTGATCACGTTAAACTGTCGGTCCCGGTTGTTTCAATCGTTAGACCACGACAGAAGATTTCAGGTGATGTAAACATTTTGAATCCAGGGTTTTTCACCTACATGAATTTACTTTAGCATCACACCACTTTTGCAGCGTTGGCAAAATATCAATTAAAACGAATACCTACTTTCTTAACATGCCTTCAATTATTTTGTAGATGAGGCTTCGAGTCATGATCTCAGTTTGTTTTGAATCTCGTTTCTCCCGACTCCTTGAGAGCTGTAATTAAAATATCTTATTTAAATATTCATTTATTATTCAATACAAACCTTGAAGGAGAGAGGTACTGTCAGGGGCGATGCTTTACAATCAATTTGGGCTGAAATTGGGTAAATAAAGTTGATATAAAATTCATTTATCAAGCATTATCACATTTTTAATGAAGTTAATAATTATTACCCATAATAGCCTGAGAATACTTGTAGTTAAAATACTGTCAGATCTTACTGTAATATATCACACTCTTGCATAATGTAATGAAGTGCAGTGGACAGGATCATACACAGAGCTTTTTTCATATTGATGAACTCAAATTGATAAGTCACATAAAGTCCCCTACAGTACCTATCATCACAAGGAATTCTTCCAATAAATAGAAAACCTTTCTGTATATTTCCGAAACGGCTTCTAAAAGAGAAAACATAATTACATACCAACACCGTGTTATTAGGTATTCTAATTACACCTTTTAATAGAAGGGTGCTTTGAAATCTAAGCTTAAGGTGCAAAACGGGTGAAATTGCGCATTGTTGCATCCGAAAATAGATCTAGATCTTTCCACAATTAGCTCCTGATTATTAAATTGATGCGGTAAATATGGTTAAAAATTAGTGAACTAGTAATTTTGCTATGAGGGCGATATCTCTCATTAATTATTGATCCAACACTAGCTGTTCCGCGCGGAGGTTCCATCTGCGATCAATAAATGGCGCCAGAGTGAAAAATTCGTAAACCACGCTTATGTTTTTTCGCATTTATATCTTGTCGGTTAGGAAGATTTTTTCCCCTTTATATATATAATAAGTGGTATAGATAATCTTTGGTAGAACGTTATCTTCTTCAACTATGACACTGCATGCCAATTTCGACCACCATATTATTAGGTGACAGCTGCGGTCGCTTGCTATATGTTGCTGACCACCGTATTCTTTACACTGCAGCATTGTTGCGGTCTTAGCATGTTTCATGCAGCGATCTTCAGCGATGCGGTAAGGGCCTTTTCTACTCTATCTTTTAATCTCTGACACCAGTGTTGGTGTCTGTAATGTCCTACTGCTGGCAAAGGCCTCTCATCTCACTGAAGATGTCAGTAAAGTGAAGGACGTAATCACCACGCCCACTGTTGGATAAACCTATTTAAATACTTACCACAATATCTCCCAACAACGGGTCGAAATACGAAGAGTTGTCCACGTTATAGTAGTTAGCTTCAAAGAACCACGCGACGTTTACCAAGTTGTTCGGCTCAGGCAAAGGCATGGATACTGTTACGAATGTCTGTAAGAAGAATATCTTTCTTAATGGCTGTGGGTTAGTAGAATTGAAGCTGTCATACAAGTCAATGACCCCAATATGACAATGAGTCATGTCAGAAGCCTTTGTCGGTTCAATAACTCTGACACCAGGATTGGTCAGGTTGATCATCCACTCGATAAAGAAGAAGAAGAAGAAGAAGAAGATGACCCCAATGCCATTCTTAATGAAGCATATCATGAAGTCATAATACTTACTCCAAATTGAGTGGCCGGTGTGAAAATTAAATATCTTCTCTGTCTCTCTAAAGCATTGGTTATGGTCACCAGCCTGAAATTAATCATCGAATTATTTCTTCAAGTGTATAGAAAGTGAATATACTGGAATACCCCAGTGCAGGGCAAAGGCTTTTATCTCTAATCTCAATCTCAAAGTCTCAACATAAAAAATGTATACAATTAATCTTTGAGAAAATGTCAATCTAAATTTACTAATTGCTCATGGACAAACTTTGAAATAATATACTTACAATATAAAGCAGGAAACAACCAATATTTCACTACAAACCGCCATTTTCCATCACGCACTCTGCCTTGCGATCACTGACCACATCCGGATAAAGATTAGTACTGGTAAGTCAATATTGTGATACGACAAGTCTGATGTGTGAAGTGGATCTTTCATTAAAATTCGAAACTAGTGAATGCACGCGGTTCTGTACTTGTGCAATTTGACTTTGGTTTTCAGTGGCACTGATATTGTTTTGCTTACATAGGTAGAAAGTAACCGGGACCGACAGCTTAACGTGCCCTCCGAAGCACTACTTTTCGGGCAATCAGGTGATTCAGCCTGCAATGCCCTAACCAAACTGATTACTAATTGATTATTGCACACTATGGAAGGCAGTGTTTGTGAGAGGTACATTTTAATTAATAGTGCCATATTACGCTTTATTAATTTAAAAAATATTGAATTTACTGAAGGCTTGTGGGATGTAATTTTGTCAACTTACAACAATTTAACGTGATTTAAGTATTGCTACATTCACTTACTGCGACACTCAAAGACATCAATTACATCGAAACTTAACTAATTAAATACACCCAAATTACATTTTCATACATTACATGATTAAATCACTCATTAAACTATGTACTAAGGAAGCATTTGATGTCATAAGACTAACCAAAAATACAATAATTATTGACGTTAGGTTCATCTACACTAATATTATAAAGAGGAAAACTTTGTTTGTTTGTAATGAATAGGCTCAAAAACTACTGGGCCGTTTTTAAAAATTCTTTCACCATTCGAAAGCTACATTATCCACGAGTAACATAGGCTATTTTTCATACCGAAATTCCCTCAGGAATGGACACAACGCGGGTAAAACCGGGGCCCTGCTAGTTGGACTATTAATATAAGATCAATTTATCATTAAACATCATAAAAACCTCAGAAACCTTCAACAGAATATACTATACCAAACTTCAACACAGCACAAAGTCTACATTAACTATAGTCTAAAGTTAACATAGGAATACTGTTCCTACGAATAAGCTCAAAGAAATTAAGGCAAACCAAACACAAGCCGAGCACGGTAACGAACGACGAATATTTGTACAAAGTATTTGTGAAATCGTCTCGGCTGTAAAGAATTTAGGTCGGAATAGTTGTTGAAATATTAAGCCTTAGTACGTCTCTGTTAAATAGATTGGGTTGCTTGTCTTGTTTAGGCTTAGATTGGTTTTAAGCGGAGATTTATCATCGATAGGTGCCTCTAAATCAGAAATAATTGACGCTTATTGACGAGGAAATAAAAGAAAAGTCACTCTGTATGAGAAATGACAACCTATCGATGAGATGGGATGGATGGATAAGTAAGTTCTAATTACAATGAAGCTGAAAAACAAGAAAATAAAAAAAACCGGCCAAGTGCGAGTCGGACTCGCGTACGGAGGGTACCGTACTTTAAAAAATTTCAACTGTCTAGCTATCACCGTTCTTGAGATACAGCCTGGTGACAGACGGACGGACGGACGGACGGACGGACGTTAAGCGAAATGTCGGTAATAGATAAAAATAACGGGTCAATATTTAAAACTCTCCATTTGAATAATTATTTTTGTGTTGAATAGCCATACTAATCTAAAATAGATCGTTTAATATTCTATATATCGTTTAATATTTAATATTCTATATATAAAATAGATCGTTTAATATTTAATATTCTATATTCTATTAATAAACTAAAATAGATCGTTTAATATTCCCACGGGAACAGGTAAAACGCTCGTAAAACCGTGAGGCGATCTATTATAGGTTTTTTTTTCAAAGTCAAAGTCAAAATGGTGATATAGTTTCTAACATCTATCGATCACGAGTTGATTAATCAAAAGTTCGATCGGTGTTTCTTGAAGAAATATCCGACGATCCGACTGGTACTTCCAAAGATTAACCCACTAAAGTAAACAAAAACTCAAACTCTTCAGCTTTATTATAGCATAGATATGTAGTTTTGAAAACTAAAAATCCAATATTAGAAATGAAAGCAAACATCTACCGTAACCCCTTCGTTCACAGCCGCATCAAAGCAAACCTGTTCTCGAGCCAATTTATTGAAACGAAGGGTTAATGGGGAACTGTGGTCTCTGACGCAACCCCCACTAGTATAGCAAGACTAGCAAAAGAAGGCGCAATACGCGGGATGAAACGGAACGGCGCGTAATTGGCCGTTCAGCAGTTTTGCGCAGTGCTCAATCGACCAATCACGCAATGGAATTGTCGAACATAGCATTGACATAATATTCTCTTAATGCGGTGTCAAAATATTTTCGTAATGCGTTGTCAAAATCTTTTTGTAATGAGTTGTGATTGGTCAGTTGAGCTCCGCTCCACTTCAATGGAAGCGTACTATTCTGCTTGTGAGTGTTAATCAAAGACGAACAGTGATGGATAAGTCTGCAACAATGGATCCACTTGCAATGGATGCAATTGCACTGCACACCCTGTATTTTTGTAGGTTTACGTGCTATTGAAAAAAATGGACGAAGACTGCCTCTACAACAAGTGAAATGAGCTAAAACCACCATTCTAGTTTTATGTAAATCAGTTCATCCCCTTCCTAAAAGTAATATGTACTTGATCCACACCCGTCAGCATGTGGCTTGAATTGTCACATAAAGAGAGATGACTTTTCTTTTATTTGCTCGACTTTTCTTTTATTTCTCAATGCAGCGTCAATTAATTATTAGGTACTGATTAGGAAGACATTTTGTATGATTGGCCAACACTATACACAAGCAAAGTGAACTGTCAAGTACGCGCCAGCTTTAGAAAATCAAGCTATAATTTACGGAGCACTTTTCAATACGTAAAGTAGAAATACGGTATTTAACAAGCTTCCTTTTATCGCGAGTTTACTTTGTCAGCAGTATTTATATAAATGTACATTTTATTTCTTTTATAAGTTTTTTATTGGTGCTTCTGAAGCTCTAGGAATTCTAACAAAGTCCTAGAAAAACAATGGCTTTTAATTTATCCACAAAATGGAATTAAGCGTCTTTGACACTGAGCGAGTCTGTGTGCTATGAGCCGGTGTGTTTTAAAGACAAACTTTATGAGACAGTTAATGTTATTATTTATTATTCTTTTCACTAAAGAGGGTGTAATTAAACTACTACGAACATTAATACGTTCAGATTTTTTTGCGTTAAAGAGCAACAAACATACTTCTTCTTCATCGAGTGGATGTTCACCCTGACCAATCCTGGTGTCAGAGTTATTGAGCCGCCAAAGGCCTCTGACATGGCTCATGTAACGACTAGTATCCGTAGAAAGTAACCGGCACCGACGGCTTAACGTGCCCTCCGAAGCACGGAATCATCTTACTATAATTACAAACATACTATACTATAATTCTTCATCAATACAATCCTCACAAACTTTCGCATTCTTAACATTGGTAGGATTCATAGGATGTTACGTTTCGTTTGATTATAGCTCTGCTGGAAAAATAGTAGTAGAAAGTATCACAAACTTTTTCTGTGTTTTAAATCTATAACCCTACAATGCAGGCGATAATCTATTGCAATCGACACTGCTGAACTGCTGACGTCAGAGTACCAGTTGGCATCGATCCCAGATGTAATGTCTGTTACTTAGGAGCATTAGTTCCAATTAGCTAACTTTTAGTATTGGTGCGGTTATTACTTGGTATGAGTTTACGATGATTTTGCTGGTGAGTCTGAAGAAGAAGGTGTTCTTTGGGGCTTTGTTCTAGAGAGAATTAGTAAGCTATAATGAAGGGAGTTGGACCACGCGCGGTTTCTTCCGTTCAGTCGTTGGGGCTTTGTTGATAATATGCAGTCACTGTCGCAATAGGACGAAAGTGAGTGAGCGAGTAATATGTGATGGTTACGTAGGTATTTTCAACTCGGTGGCTTGTAGTCTAAAGGTCAGTTAAAAGCTACCTGTATGTATTCGACCATACAGGTAGCTTTTCACTGGCTCTTAGACTATTGCTTTTCTGGAAGAATACAAGCTTAGTATACTAGTAGAAGAAGGGAACATATCTACACATTGGTCTCCTGTCTCTTCTGTAATCGTATAGTACTAGCTCATATTGAAATAGCTTTCGACGTTTGTACATTTAACAGACTAAGTAGTCCGTTACGCAGATTTACTGATCTATTCGCCACAAGACGGCTCAACTCGAGAAGAAGCAGACCGACTTAAGAAGTAAGAAGAAGGCCATAAAATGTCGTCAAAATTAAAACTTAAAATTAGCATAATCCGAATTAATTATTCATCAAAGTATTCTGTAATCAAGTGAAGGTAGTTTAAAGTTTAAAACAAGTTTTATGTTCAGTTTAATTTGGTCTCACAATTACAGCTCAATGGGATAGGATTTAACGAGCCAGCTTCAAGGAAACCCTGAGGGCCCAGACTATATAAAAACTTAAGGATCATCATCATTAAACTTAAGAGCTAAGCTCTTGTCGGGGTAACTGATGCATGCTTTTCCATTTGATTCTATTAAAAAATTAAGATGCTGTGACTGAAAAAGAATGTGAAGATATAGTGAAGCATGTCAAATTACACCCTTTCGATAAATTCTATAATATTAACATATAACTACGGGTTTGTTCCCGGCATTGGAGTTTTTTAGTTTGTATTTTTTACTATACTTATATCTTTACTGATAGGAGAAGCCTTTGCTCAACCGTGACATATTTCAGGATAATATTTACTTCGCATTCTCTACCAGGGTAGCTTAGTGTCAGAATTGTTTGATTGGTTTCATATTTGGTCTCACCCTCCGAGCACACTGTGCTAATCTAAATTACACCTAATTTTTGACAAGGATGGCTCATCAACGAAACCGGCTTCACTGCACTGACGACAGGGCCCTGTTGTTTTATTACCTCCAAGTCAGTAATAAGTAATCCATGGATTTAAGTATCGTTTTAATTTATCTTTTCTTTTACTTTACTTTTATCTACGCTCCGTTACTTCGGTAATGTCGACTTTATAGATCCCTACAGTAAATCAATGAACCTAAACTTTCGTTATGTGTTACAGGGTACCATTCCTTACCATTTCCGTATGGCGTTCTGTTTTTAGAAGATAACAATCGTACTTAAAGATGTCAAAGACATCCTTAGTAGAGATTTAATGAGGGATGTTTAATTATTACACCTACCGCATTAAACTCGTAGAAATGTAAGCAAACTCATTCAGATGGAGCAAGTTTACAAGTCAAGGCGCATCGCACAAGAATTCTTAAAGTTGTTCAGTGCCTTAATATGTTTGAAAAACAAATGACGTTCGTTTTAAATATTATTCTAATTGGTGGTGCAGCATAAAGCACGATATTGAACAGTTTTTGTTTCTTAAACAAAAGTATTTAGGTATTTACGTTTAATTAAAGCCCCTCCCAGACGGGCCATACTTTTGATGAAATATGTGGCCACAAAATTGCCGACTATATCCCGGCAATACTAAAAACATTTTAATGCAGCATATGGCTGGAAAATGTTTATCTCGGCAATATTTCTGATGCAGTATATGGCTCAATATTTTGTCTTTACATGGGCCATAAGAATTCGCCGTTTCAAAAAATAGTTCAATCTCAACGCAATACGTACGAGTATTTGACTGTACAATGTGCCAATATCTGTAAAAGAAAGCAAAACGAATAACACCTATAATATTTAAGTCACATAACGTTTTGTTAAGCAAATTCAACACGGAATGTCTTCGAAATCAGAGCGACAGTAACGGTTCATCATTTTAGAGCTTCGCTTGGGCAAACACTCACAGTATTTACTGTTCAACGAAGCCAGAGCAACGTAGAGCAAGATGCTGGGACGCATATTTTGGAGTTTACTTTTAATAATTGGTGTTTATTCTCATCGGGAGAGGCGGTACTTAGTCTACCCCGACGGAGGACCCGCCAGAGCTCAGGTATTGTTAATGCTTGTTTATATTTGATGGTCAATATTTAATTCGTTTGAAAAAGGAACCAACATTGAGAACAGGATTTGTGTTGAAAATAAATTCTTATGTGAAAAAGAAGAGGGATGAAAATAGATTGAAAACCTTTAAAAATAACACTTTTAGAAAGTTTTCAAGTTCTCAGATGTAACTAAATCCATAATACCACATTCAAACATTCGAATTCTTTACAAAAATCTTCTTTTTACGTATTTTATTAGGGGTTAAGTCTATTCATATGAAAAAAGGTTTCTAATAAAATAATTAAATCTATTTCACTTGAAATCACACGAAGTTCTCACAATGAGAAAGAACGGCGAAACATAATGAGGAGTTGAAATCATTATACAATTCTACGTCACTCATTTAAGTTTAAAAGAAAATCGGAACATAGCTACTTAGAGAATTGTTCGAGAATCTGTACAAATTGACATTACACTGATTTGAGTAAATGATGTTTTCTCTTCGCGACGGTTAACTTAACGAAGCGGCGCTTTTTTGTTCAAGAATTTTGAATGCAATTACGAGTGTTTTACCTTTTGAAGTATGGAATTAGACGATTTGTTTTACATTTTATACCTTTTATTTCCTTTCCTTTTTGTTCAAAGGAAGGGAGGACTTTTGTCAATGTTTGGAATTTATTATTTGCCTTTGATTTTTGTGGAGAATTGTTTTTGTTTGATTATTTTTGGGAAAAGGGTTGGAATAACAATTGTTGGTGATGTATCCTTATTGGGTTTGAAGAATGTAATTAAATTACTAAATTAGTCGATTGTATGTTGTGTTTGTGTCTTTATCCTTTATTTATATATATTATTCTAAAATTTTCTGTAATGGTAACTATGATTAGATCGAATATTTGAAAAGATACAGAAATAAAATAGTAATCCATATATTTTCTACTCTACTAATAACTAAACTGTTTAATTCCAGTTCATCATAGGTCTTGGTGTCCCAGTAGACCTTAAAGAAGCATCAGTAACAGTTGGCGCCGTCATAAAATTCCAATACGATTTACCGACAAACAGTACAGAATACACCAGCAGAATATATGGATTCGCTAACACAGTATCAAGAGACATGAACGAAAACAACCCTGAAGAAACAAATGAAGTCAGCGATGAAGGTTCTAGAAAGAATACTGATAAAGATTCTAGAACAATAAGTGAGATAGCAAATGTAGAAGAGGATGAAGACAAGGACAACGATACTTTAGTCGATATCACTTTTGATAGAAAGAAAAGAGCCTTAGTTTATTCTGAAGCAGGAGTGCTGGTGACTCATGATGACAATGAGATTAATACGGAGATTCCTTTACAAGAAGCGATTAGGAGACAAGAGGAAATTGATAAAAAGAATCAAGAAGAAGAAGAGCCTCAGAGAATGAACCGATGGGACTTTTACAAGATTATTGAGCATATGGCTGAAAGGTAATAATAGCTTTTCACCTTATTCATAAAATTTCTATAGCTAAAACACCGTTTTAAAGTGTTTTGTCTCTTTTGCTCTTTGGAAAATAGGGTATATCAGAGAGTTAAACCAACTTTAACGCACCGGTGGTCTAGTGGTATGTGCACTCGCCTGCCAAGACTGAGGTCCCGGGTTCAATTCCCGGGTCGAGCGGAAAAATGTTAAGTACTTTTCAAACATGGCTCGAGTTTGAGATCACCAACCCGCATTAGGAAAGCGTGGTGATTACGCCTAATCCTCCTCACTGTACTGATATCTTCAGTGAGATGAGAGGCCTTTGCCCAGCAGTCGGACATTACAGGCTAATTACGTACTTACTTGCTTATTAAGAACATTTTAGTTATCAATTGGTTTGTCTCTTTCTGACATACGCAATCTTCCGAAGAGAAAGAGACAAAAAACAGTGTTTTAGTTACACCGCGTTTTAATAAGGCGGGTTGTGATTTTTCATGACGTCACACGCTTAGTTTTAATTTAATATTCAGTTGTGACGACTTTCTTCCACTCCTGAACTTTAACGAGTATACTTAAAGCAAATGAAAAACTCTAAAGTCTATTTTCTATCTTATTTGCGAACTTAAATATAATTCCTTATTTTTTCCCTGTCACCAACCCCAATAGAAATCTTCTTGAAAAAATTCTTTGCGAGAAGCATTCGATTCAAATATATTCAAAGATTCCAATATATTGTTTCATAGGTTTACATGCAGCTTATAATACACTCCCCAAAAACAAATCCTCACATCTCTCCCTAAGTCAAAAGACACCATAAAATCCAAAATAAATCCGAGAATCAATCTACGTCACAAATATAAGGAACATATCACCTTGAAACATGATTCCTTGAGGTATTCACCAATAAGAATACGATAGGAATATTTAATGTGATATTAAAAAATACCTACGTTTATACAGTGGGCGCGTTACATCGAGAAGTTTGCAAACTTCCTGTAAGAGGCTCTTTAGAAAATCGTTTTAGAATATTTTATTAAGGTATGCATTGAAAATTCTTTAGGTACGGCTATTCAGGACGGCCATGCTTACTTCGAACAATCTGTGAGGCGGCGGAGGTGCCTTTTACACATGAAAACGGCTTGCTCGGCGAAATTGGACATATACTATTCACGTAAGTAAAATGAATCAATGTTCCGGTGTCCCGGTCTGTAGGACAAAGACGAATTGGAAACTTAGTAAATTATCTTTTGTACTTTGTGGGGGTGATGGGGGATTTGGGGGGTAATTTTTCTTATTATGTAGAGTGCGGTAACGAATTCGGTTTTTAACCTCCGACGCAAACAGGAGTGTTATAAGTTAAGTATAAGTTTAAAATGTAAAAAATATATTATTTAGCTTGTTATGTCTTTTTTTGAAACTAAACCTTGTGTATGTGAGTTTTACTTGGAAAATCGGATCAGAGTTTAAGTGCGCCTAAACATCATTATAATTTATAATCTTTAACAAAACTGAGATTGATTAAAAGCACGGTAGAGCTTAGATATGCCAACCACTCATTCAAATAGTTGTTTATCATAATGTAGACCATCCGAAATTAATGTTTTTTTCATTGAGTTGTCTGCAGCAAGGAAGATTAAGTCAATATTAAGTTATTTATTATTCCTGTCTTTTCGATACAGGCTTGCCTAGTGAGAAGACATATAGACATTAAAATTTGTTACCCTATCGAAAAATTGTATATACATATGTACTATCAAGAATTATTTTATAATTTTATTTTTATTTGTAAGCACATTTTGTTCGTAATAAATATTTTTCATTTTCATTTAATTACAGGCCATCCACTACTACCGACGACCTCTCCCATCACACGGACAATGAGTACCATGCCGCAGAACGCCTAGGGAGGGAGATAGGGAGTAGCTGTGAGAACTTATTCCCAGACTGCGAAGGTTCAATTTTGAGTACCTTCACTAATATCGGACAGGATACTTTACATAAGTTTGGGTTGATGTAACATACTTTGAATTTCGCATATAATGTATCATAACAAGCATAATATTATGTGTAATGTTCTTCATTTTTCATAACAGAACATTGAAGAAATAAATAAAACATTATTGCCAAAGTTTAATCTGTTCTGACACCAATGGTGGTCACTGACCAATTAACTAACACTGATCACTCACTAGCACTGGTCACTGTCTAACTATCGCACTCAGAGACGTTCATTAAATCGACACTTATTGACGTATTTTTTCATACATTACAATGTCAAAATCACTCATTTAATCTCTACTAACGAAGAATTTCACATTTCTGAGTGAGGAGGCAAGACTCCAAGATATTGAAGAATTACTATATGAATTTTAATACATGTTAATTTATTTATATTAACTATAAGTATTATTTAACTAAGTATTTGACATGTCGACCCTTTAGCTTGACAAGTTGAATATCTTATTTTGAACACGTTCACTTATTTTAGAAATAAATAAAATGTTTTTATATAAAATTAATTGTTTGTTTTATTCCAATAATTATAAAAATAGAAAATATACGTGATAAGTAAATACTTAGTAGAAGACGTTGTCAAAAATGGTACTCAATCGAAACTTTCAATACAAATATTCAAGATTGCACATGAAGTTGAGTAAACATATCAATCAACGGAAAGTTACAGTTGCTGTAAATAGTTTTGCAATCTTCTGAGCGCTGGCCCCTCCTGTAAGCTTCAACGTAGGGCTTCGAGGCTTCCTCAACATTATTCTCATCTTGACCATCGTTTGTGGGACTGAAATAAGAGATATTTTATCAAAGTAAAGTCTTTAATGTCCCAGTGTTGGGAAAAGGCCTCTCATCTCACCGGAGATATCAGTACAGTGAGGAGGATTAGGCATAATCACCACGCTTGCTTAATGCGGGTTGGTGATCTCAAATATTGCGGTTAACGCTGTCAAGGCGCGGCAATCAATGGCTTGAAGCCTGGTTGTCGGTATAGTAGATCATTTAAAGGTCTCCGACATAGTCTAACGATTGAAACAGCCGCGACCGACAATTTTACGTGAAGTACTCTGAAGTATGGTAGCGACCGAGCAGAGAAGTCACTGTTGGCCACCCATACATGTAGTGGCCGAGATTTTGCTCAACAATCGTAATGAGTTGACATAACTTCTGTGATACAAGCCCTCCTTTATTATAGAGTAAACTTTACTTACTTAAAAACAAACGTAGCTAGTTCATGAAGCAGGTCCTCGTCATCATGTGAGTGTAAGGGCTCGGCTCCGATGTGGCAGAGGGTTTGCTCCACACAGGATTTTCCGTTGAGGCCGAATCTGGAATCATTATTGAAAAAATCATTAATGCACACAATAAGTATATTTTAACTAGCAACGCTCCACGTTGCGCTTATTTTACCCGCGTTGTGCCCGTTCCCGTGAAAAATTCGGGATAGATAATAGCTCAAACCTTCCCGTTGAACGTGGCTATCCATTACAAAAATAATAATTAAATTTTTGAGTTTCTGAGTCTTAGAAACAAATTGAATAATTATTTTCAAACAAACAAAAACAAAACCTTCAGCTTTATAAAGGTGCGCGTTGTTGGAAGGCGTAATTATAGATAAGAGAATTATATGAATACTAGCTGTGCCCCGCGGTTTCACCCGCAGCGCCCCCGTTCCCGTGGGAATTTTGAGATTTTTATTCCTTATTTTTCATTTATAAAAACCTTGTCCTGACAATAAGGAACACATTAAAAAAGAATCATCCAATTTGGTGCAGTCGTTCTGAAGTTATGCACTTAGCAACAGATTCAGCGATTCATTTTCATATTATAGATTAGTATAGATAAGAGATTATACTACTAACATAGCGAGCTTGGACTTGTTGAGAGGCTTCACCGCTATTAATTGAAACGTACGTTGATCTCATAATTATTTGTTAAAACGGGAACTGACGTACGACAGAGCTGAGCGGGGAGAGACGCTGTCGCTCTCGCTTCACCCACCTCCTGATGAAGGTCACCGTACGTGACTGAAACGTGTTGAGGGACACTCAACAGTAACCTCCGTCGTACGTAAGTTCCCGTTTTAACAAATAATTAGGTGCGTGTTCTATATGGTTGTCTACTATCAATACGTCGATCAACAAACAATACACATGATCGAAGTATCATGTGATCATGACACATTCACATATGTTTGTCAACGGACTACAAATTAACAGTAGTATGCAAAAAGATTTACCACTTGTTAGGGGCCGATATAATGTCGACACTTGCTAATTGCTAATTATATGGCCTAAGCTTTTTATACAGTGTAATTGTTTAAACTAACTTCCCTAATTGATTTAAAGTAAGTAAAAAGTAGTAGCCTGTAATGTTCCACTGCGGGCCAAGGCCTGTCATCTCTCTGAAGATAACAGTACAGTGAGGATTAGGAATATTTACCATGCTTGCCTAATGCGGGCAGGTGATCTCAAACTCGAGTCACAATAAGAGAAACGCTAAAATAAACAAATCCAAGATTATAATTTATTAAAGGTTTATAATTTAAACACAACGAGCAAGTAAACATCAATAAATTAAACATTCTGACGTACGGAAAATCAGAATTGACGAAAGCAATTTACGTGAAAATTGGCATTCGAAAGTATCGAAACGTTGGACGATAAATCACAATTGTTTACTTATACCCACAAAATTATTGCGAATCAACAAACTGAATATCAAAACGTTGAATATTATGGAAAGTTATTTTTGTTTGAGTTTGAACGTAGCGAGGTCGGGTGACTCGAGTTGAAAGATTATGTTTTTCACGCGTTCTCAAAACTTTCTGTGTTGGATTTACGGTACAATTTTCAATGGTAAATATACCGAGCGTGGAAATACAGACATTTTAAAGTGAAATAGTTGACGGTGTATAGCTAGCTATGGGCGTGCATGACAAGACTACTTACACCGTCAAGTTTACTGGACGCCGCATCAATTTCGCTGCAAACTTGATAGTAAACTTGATCGTGTATGACCCGCACAAAAGTGATGACTTTATCATTCTACCAATGCTTAAACGATACCATTTTTGCAAATACTAGTTTACATCACCTCAGTGGTCTATTCGTATGTATCAAGACTGAGGTCTCGCGTTCAATTCCCGAGTCGAGCGAAAACATATATTCTACTTTTCAGACATTGCTGGGGTTAGAGATCACCAACTCACATTAAGCAAGCGTGATGATTACACCTAATCTTCATCACTGTACTCATATCTTCAGTGGGATGAGAGGCCTTTGCCCAGTAGTGGGACATTATAGGCTTATACTACTTCTACTAGTACTAGTTAGTTGAAAGAACCACCCTGCTTGTTTCGCTCGTTTCATTTTCAGATGCCACTAATTTATCAGATTCCGATTGGCTTAAACTTGATACCGTTATAAGTTAACATGGTATCGGGTTTTTAACACTCCACCACTAACGACCCATAGCCTAATCCGCCTATAGAATAGTATAAGAATAGATACACATTTACACATATGACTTGCACGTTTCAATACAAAGTATTGTGTATGTTTATCAAAACTAGAGCATACCTTTAGTTAGGTAAATACTTCGTGATCTACTCATTGGTAGCTTCGTTAAAGAGATTAGCCTAGCTGTGAGTTCAATAACCCTAATCTAAGTTATCGGGTAAATATTTTGGATGGACGGTGGGATTTAACAGTCTAAATATTCGGAAGAAAGTATAGTGCATTGCATTTCGTATGGCACATGGTAAGAAAAAAACACATTGTATATGCTTAATAATTTTATTATATTCGTTAGTACTGATTACGCCAAATTCTCCTCATTGTTCTGATATCTTCGGTGAGACGAGAGGCCTAGCAGTAGGACATTACAGTCTTATACTTTTTGTTAGTGTTAGTAATTAACCTATGGGATTGTAAAAACACTTTCTCTCACACTCACACAAGTCGTTTCTAAGACAAGTCTTAGCCAAAGCAATCGCTTAGCAGTGATCGAAGATCGCGATTTGATTGAATAAACGGCACTTTAAACGATTCCTTCACTAAAAGTCATGCCAAAGTACGACTTTTGAAAGTAGTACTCTTGACTAATTCTTAGCAACGACTAATTATCTCGGCCTTAATGTAAGAAATACCGCTCACCGAAAGGACGGTTTTACGACAACACGTTTCATCGGCCAATTATTTTTTCGTTCAACTAACCGTCGGAGTAGAGTGTTATCGGAAAACCGTCCTTTCGGTGAGCGGTATTTCGGAATACCATACGTAGCTGTAAATCATTACTAGTTATTATCTCAATATTTCCATATTTATGATACGCCATATAAAACACCTCGTACTATACGTATACATAGAGGCATATGTATGTTCTCAAAAGCTTATGTGTGAATTTTACTAATTGCTTTTAATCCGTTCGGTGAGAAGCGTAGATGTCTGATGTGATGATGTATTAGTTGTATGAGCTTAATGTTCCGTAGTAATGGAGCTTTTTGAGTGAATAAGCTCAGGCTTGTGGTTTCTTCCCCCTTCACCCCCTTAACATATTAATGCGTAGATATTGTTATGATTAATGGTAATTACATTAAAGCAGACGTCCACTTGTAATAATAAAAACTTGAATGAATTGGCACAGTGGCAGTGAGAGCGCTTACTGTGTCGGGGGTTGCGGGTTCGATTCCCGCCCGGAGTCAACAATATGTGAAGACATAGTTGTTGGCGACGACGTCTGGGTGTCAATTATATATTCTTATAAAGTATTTGTGTATGTATATGTAGTAGTATCAGTTACTTAGATTCTATATTACAAGCTTAGAGTTTTGTTTAGGTCTAATTAACCGTGAGTGAATTTGTCCGGGAATATTTATTTATTTATTATTAATATTTATTTATTTATTATTTATAAAAGAATCTGCAGTAGTAAGAGAGTTCGAGCAGATTCGTGACCAACCCTGATACCTAAACACTAAACACTGTGTTTAGACTACCTAAACACTCCAGACATGGTCTGACGATTGCAAAAACCGGGACGTTAACGTGTCTTTCAAAGCACGGTAGCGCTAAGACAGAAATGCCACTATCGGCCACCCATCCATTTAGCGGCCGCACTGCACGTTGCTTAACAAACGCAATGATCTAACATTACTTTGTCAAACTACGCCACGAGTGAAAAGAAAGAAATATTAACAGCCAATCACCGCATACTTTACACCGGTAAAGTATGCTGTGATTGGCGGCTTTCGGTAAGCGACAGTAATTGTCACCTAATTAGGTGTTTTCAGTCGACGAAGACGACGTTAGGTGACAAATAACTTTAGTCTAGACTCTAGACCAATCTTTAGCGGCTAAAAAACCTTAGAATATAATGCACTTACCCAACCAAAAGCTCCTCAATGTACTTGTAAAAGTGTACGAGCTTCGCATCGTTTCTATAATCTTCATTCAAGTCTCTTTTCCGTCTAGACTCTCCATCATATCCTGAGTTTGAGTGCAGAATGTCTACGGGGATCTGGGTTCTGTTCCAGGGTAGTTGGAAATTAGCTTGGAAGGCGAAGTTCAAGCCGACGTTTTTAGCTGGACTTGGCGTGCCAATGCCGGCGTTAAACTGAAAGTAGAGTTAAATAGATAACTACCTCATTCAGAGACATCCCTTAAAGCTACAATTAATCTACAATGTGTGTGAAGTTGGCAGATCACTTCCCAGCAGATCAAAATTAAATTGGAGTTCCCTTCGCATGCAGTCGAGTTCTACAGTTCCTGATAGTATTTAGCAATAGTTCTGTTGATTTACCCCCTCTACAAAAAAATTCAGAAATGATCTGCTAGCTTCCGCGAAGTTAGCAGATCATTTTTTTTAAAGCTATCTAATCTAGCCAGAGAGTTCTATATAGGAAAAAACAATAGTTCTGTGAAGAGTTCCAGCCTCAAAACTCGTCTAATTATTTATGAAAAAAAATATCAGCGTATCATCGGAAAAAAACATGATATGCTGAAATTTAAGAGAGAGAGTTCTGGGCTCTGCTGTACTCCTACACGATAGATCACGTTGTATTAAAACATATTTCACAGAGTTCCGGCATAAGAACTCGTTGAAATAATAAAATTACATATTACGAATTTTTATCAGCATATCATCTGAAAAAAAACGTGATATGCTGATATTTTAGACAGAGTTCTGGGCTCTGCTGTAGTCCTACACGATAGTTCTCTTTGTATTACAACATATTTCACAGAGTTCCGGCATCAGAACTCGGTAAATTAATTATTACGAATTTTTATCAGCATATCATCAGCTAAAAAAAAAAGTGATATGCTGATATTTAAGACAGAGTTCTGGGCTCTGCTGTAGTCCTACACGATAGTTCTCTTTGTATTACAACATATTTCACAGAGTTCCGGCATCAGAACTCGTTAAATTAATTATTACGAATTTTTATCAGCATATCATCTGATAAAAAAAAACGTGATATGCTGATATTTTAGACAGAGTTCTGGGCTCCGCTGTAGTCCTACACGATAGTTCTCTTTGTATTACAACATATTTCATAGAGTTCCGGCATCAGAACTCGTTAAATTAATTATTACGAATTTTTGTCAGCATATCATCTGAAAAATAACGTGATATGCTGATATTTTAGACAGAGTTCTGGGCTCTGCTGTAGTCCTACACGATAGTTCTCTTTGTATTACAACATATTTCACAGAGTTCCGGCATCAGAACTCGTTAAATTAATTATTACGAATTTTTGTCAGCATATCATCTGAAAAATAACGTGATATGCTGATATTTTAGACAGAGTTCTGGGCTCTGCTGTAGTCCTACACGATAGTTCTCTTTGTATTACAACATATTTCACAGAGTTCCGGCATCAGAACTCGGTAAATTAATTATTACGAATTTTTATCAGCATATCATCAGCTAAAAAAAAAAAGTGATATGCTGATATTTAAGACAGAGTTCTGGGCTCTGCTGTAGTCCTACACGATAGTTCTCTTTGTATTACAACATATTTCACAGAGTTCCGGCATCAGAACTCGTTAAATTAATTATTACGAATTTTTATCAACATATCATCTGATAAAAAAACGTGATATGCTGATATTTTAGACAGAGTTCTGGGCTCTGCTGTAGTCCTACACGATAGTTCTCTTTGTATTTTAACATATTTCACAGAGTTCCGCCATCAGAACTCGTTAAATTAATTATTACGAATTTTTATCAGCATATCATCTGATAAAAAAAGTGATATGCTGATATTTTAGACAGAGTTCTAGGCTCTGCTGTAGTCCTACACGATAGTTCTCTTTGTATTACAACATATTTCACAGAGTTCCGGCATCAGAACTCGTTAAATTAATTATTACGATTTTTTATCAGCATATCATTCTATAAAACGTGATATGCTGATATTTTAGACAGAGTTCTAGGCTCTGCTGTAGTCCTACACGATAGTTCTCTTTGTATTACAACATATTTCACAGAGTTCCGGCATCAGAACTCGTTAAATTAATTATTACGATTTTTATCAGCATATCATTCTATAATCAGCATATCATTCTATAAAACGTGATATGCTGATATTTTAGACAGAGTTCTAGGCTCTGCTGTAGTCCTACACGATAGTTCTCTCTGTATTACAACATATTTCACAGAGTTCCGGCATCAGAACTCGTTAAATTAATTATTACGAATTTTTATCAGCATATCATCTGATAAAAAAAAACGTGATATGCTGATATTTTAGACAGAGTTCTGGGCTCTGCTGTAGTCCTACACGATAGTTCTCTTTGTATTTCAACATATTTCACAGAGTTCCGCCATCAGAACTCGTTAAATTAATTATTACGAATTTTTATCAGCATATCATCTGATAAAAAAAGTGATATGCTGATATTTTAGACAGAGTTCTAGGCTCTGCTGTAGTCCTACACGATAGTTCTCTTTGTATTACAACATATTTCACAGAGTTCCGGCATCAGAACTCGTTAAATTAATTATTACGATTTTTATCAGCATATCATTCTATAATCAGCATATCATTCTATAAAACGTGATATGCTGATATTTTAGACAGAGTTCTGGGCTCCGCTGTAGTCCTACACGATAGTTCTCTTTGTATTACAACATATTTCATAGAGTTCCGGCATCAGAACTCGTTAAATTAATTATTACGAATTTTTGTCAGCATATCATCTGAAAAATAACGTGATATGCTGATATTTTAGACAGAGTTCTGGGCTCTGCTGTAGTCCTACACGATAGTTCTCTTTGTATTACAACATATTTCACAGAGTTCCGGCATCAGAACTCGTTAAATTAATTATTACGAATTTTTATCAACATATCATCTGATAAAAAAACGTGATATGCTGATATTTTAGACAGAGTTCTGGGCTCTGCTGTAGTCCTACACGATAGTTCTCTTTGTATTTCAACATATTTCACAGAGTTCCGCCATCAGAACTCGTTAAATTAATTATTACGAATTTTTATCAGCATATCATCTGATAAAAAAACGTGATAATGCTGATATTTTAGACAGAGTTCTGGGCTCTGCAGTAGTCCTACACGATAGTTCTCTTTGTATTACAACATATTTCACAGAGTTCCGGCATCAGAACTCGTTAAATTAATTATTACGATTTTTTATCAGCATATCATCTAATAAAAAATACGTGATATGCTGATATTTTAGACAGAGTTCTGACAAAGTCAGCATATCACGTTTTATAGAATGATATGCTGATTATAGAATGATATGATGATAAAAATCGTAATAATTAATTTAACGAGTTCTGATGCCGGAACTCTGTGAAATATGTTGTAATACAAAGAGAACTATCGTGTAGGACTACAGCAGAGCCTAGAACTCTGTCTAAAATATCAGCATATCACGTTTTATAGAATGATATGCTGATAAAAAATGGTAATAATTAATTCAACGAGTTCTGATGCCGAAACTCGGTGAAATATGTTGTAATACAAAGAGAACTATCGTGTGGGACTACATCAGAGCCTAGAACTCTGTCTAAAATATCAGCATATCACGTTTTATAGAATGATATGCTGATAAAAAATGGTAATAATTAATTCAACGAGTTCTGATGCCGGAACTCTGTGAAATATGTTGTAATACAAAGAGAACTATCGTGTAGGACTACAGCAGAGCCTAGAACTCTGTCTAAAATATCAGCATATCACGTTTTATAGAATGATATGCTGATAAAAAATGGTAATAATTAATTTAACGAGTTCTGATGGCGGAACTCTGTGAAATATGTTGTAATACAAAGAGAACTATCGTGTAGGACTACAGCAGAGCCTAGAACTCTGTCTAAAATATCAGCATATCACTTTTTTTATCAGATGATATGCTGATAAAAATTCGTAATAATTAATTTAACGAGTTCTGATGCCGGAACTCTGTGAAATATGTTGTAATACAAAGAGAACTATCGTGTAGGACTACAGCAGAGCCCAGAACTCTGTCTAAAATATCAGCATATCACTTTTTTTTTTAGCTGATGATATGCTGATAAAAATTCGTAATAATTAATTTACCGAGTTCTGATGCCGGAACTCTGTGAAATATGTTGTAATACAAAGAGAACTATCGTGTAGGACTACAGCAGAGCCCAGAACTCTGTCTAAGATATCAGCATATCACGTTTTTTTTATCAGATGATATGCTGATAAAAATTCGTAATAGTTAATTTAACGAGTTCTGATGCCGGAACTCTGTGAAATATGTTGTAATACAAAGAGAACTATCGTGTAGGACTACAGCAGAGCCCAGAACTCTGTCTAAAATATCAGCATATCACGTTTTTTTTTCAGATGATATGCTGATAAAAATTCGTAATAATTAATTTAACGAGTTCTGATGCCGGAACTCTGTGAAATATGTTGTAATACAAAGAGAACTATCGTGTCGGACTACAGCAGAGCCCAGAACTCTGTCTAAAATATCAGCATATCACGTTTTTTTTCAGATGATATGCTGATAAAAATTCGTAATATGTAATTTTATTATTTCAACGAGTTCTTATGCCGGAACTCTGTGAAATATGTTTTAATACAACGTGATCTATCGTGTAGGAGTACAGCAGAGCCCAGAACTCTCTCTCTTAAATTTCAGCATATCATGTTTTTTTCCGATGATACGCTGATATTTTTTTTCATAAATAATTAGACGAGTTTTGAGGCTGGAACTCTTCACAGAACTATTGTTTTTTCCTATATAGAACTCTCTGGCTAGATTAGATAGCTTTAAAAAAATGATCTGCTAACTTCGCGGAAGCTAGCAGATCATTTCTGAATTTTTTTGTAGAGGGGGTAAATTAACAGAACTATTGCTAAATACTATCAGGAACTGTAGAACTCGACTGCATGCGAAGGGAACTCCAATTTAATTTTGATCTGCTGGGAAGTGATCTGCCAACTTCACACACATTAATCTACACTAATATTATAAAGAGGAAAACTTTGTTTGTTTGGTTGTTATAGGTTCAAAAAAAACTGGACCGTTTTAAAAAATTCTTTCACCATTCGAAAGCTACATTATCCACGAGTAACATAGGCTATTTTTCATCCCGAAATTCCCACAGGAATGTACACAACGCGGGTAAAACCGCGGGGCGCTGCTAGTTACTAATATAATTTTTCATACAATACATGTCAAAATTACTGATCAAATCTATTACTAACGCGCTAATCTCAGGAACTACTGGTCCGATTTGAGAAATTCTTTTTGTAATGGATAGCTACATTCAACGGGAATATTGAAGGCTTCTTTTAATCCTGAAATACCCACAGGAGCGGGTACAACGCGGGTAAAACCGCGGGGCGCTGCTAGTCTTTAATAAGGAAGCATTTGACGACTCTGAGTATACTTCTATATTGGTTATGTGTGTTCGTGGCGTTTGGTTTCACACGCATTGATTGAGATTCTTGGATAAAAGTTATATCTTTTTACATAATTTAATGCAATACACATAATATAATACACATAATTTATTATTTTTATTTTTAAAGATAGGGAATGTCTTCATTATCCACGTCAACAAGCTGTGTCGTGGCGTGTCGGCTGGATTGCAGCGTCACCTTTTTGGTTATATAACTTGTGTCGATGCATTTATATATGTTTAATATTATGTACTTATAATTCATTTGTTAGGTAAGGTTTAATTTAAAACAAAACATAGTCATCTTCTTTCATCGACAGCCAAAACTTACTACGTTTGAACAAGGCTACAAGTATCAAACCTTTGCATGCCCTGTGATTTGACATAACTATAAATGTATAAAATGTAACAATAACTATACCTGCAATACAGAACTGTTTGGAAAAAGCAGCTGTCTTCTTTGTCTGGGCAGCACTTCAACCACACTCGTCCCACTTCCATATTTTCCAAAATAAACAACCACTAACACTACACTGAATAGATTAATTAGAAACATTGGAACTAAATTTTATATCAAAGGAATTAAGTCTAAAAAAATCTATTTCTTCAGACTGGCTGATGGTTTTATTTTAACTAAACAAATTAAACAACCTAATGAACCTTAGGTTGTTTAATTTGTTTAGTTCCTTTTTAAAATCGATAAAAAGTACTTTAATAAATAGTGGTTTCGTTCTTTCTCATTTTTAAAGTAAAAATAATAATTTACTAATATTATTTTAGTCTGTGACTGTGATTAAACTGAACTGAACTGAAAAATCTATTTATCGAAGTAAACTATTTTTGAAAACACAATTTTTACTGCGTTTTAAACTAAATACTACGTAATTAATCTATTGAACGTCGTTACTTTTATTAACTACAAACTAATATGACAAAAACCTTATCGATGGACTATTTTAACAAGAAACTAATACTAATGAATACTAAGTCAATGTATATTCTGGCCAGATGTAGTTATACACAATGACATTAAATAAAAACCAACATCCGCAAAGACCTCGTGACTGAAGTATTACCCCCGTGTTTGATAAATAAATTAGAGCTTAACTGTCTTGTGATTTGACTTACAACGTAAAGGTTCGATCATAATGTAGCTGATACAATATTTAACTGTTGACTTTGTAAGAAGCTTGTTCATTATTTAAATGTTGATTTGACTTCTTCATATGATACAAATTTCAATGAATAAACAAAATATATGTAACTAGCAGCGCCCCGCGGTTTTACCCGCGTAGTGCCCGTTCCCGTGGGAATTTCGGGATTTTTTTTACATAAAAACCTTCCTCTTGAATCACTCTACCTATTACAAAAAACCGCATCAAAATCCGTTGCGTAATTTTAAAGATTTAAGCATACAGACAAACAAACAGACAAAAATAGCGACTTTGTTTTATACTATGTAGTAATGATAAAGACAATATGTATCTACTTGTTCCTTTGGTTTTGCGATGACAGATTGTTATTAACTGGATAAGTACAGTACGTTTCGTTTGCTGTGGACAGATTATGAACTTCACTATCACTACATAGTATAATATAACAAAGTCCCCGGCCACGTCTGTCTGTCTGATTTTCACTCCGTTTTCATCAATCGATTGAATGATTCTTCCGGAAGGTTTATATGTTTAAAAGTACCCGAAATTACCACGGGAACGGGCACAACGCGGGTAAATCCGCGGGGCACTGGTCGAACGGAATATTATGCGATTGACCAATGATTATTTTCAATATTACGGTGACATAAATACTATAAATCACCAATTCAAAGATCGTTTTAGAATTATTTTCCACTCAAGTATGGTCGCACCTTTATGATAATGATTCGATATTTTATATCGCACATATTAAGATAACTGCCGCTTAGAGTTAACGTAACTAACAGATCTAAGAAATATGGAATTAAGTTTATAATACGTTTTATTTTTAGATGTTAATTGTGATTCAGTTTTTTATAAGAAGTAAGTGTTGTTTATTGTAATACTAACGGTGCCTCGTACCCTACTTACGAAAGACAGCTTTTGGGGACTTTGTAAATTTATTTTCGGAGTATATTGTAACACTGAGGGCCAACACTGCGTTAACACTTCCGCCCGAAGCGTGCGCACGCCGCGTGTGGCTTCATACAAAAGTGAAACGTCGCGTGCGCCCGCGACGGGTGTACGCTTAACGCAGAGTTGGCCCTTAAGGGCATTTTTAATTAAATAAATAGTGCAATATTTATGATTGTATCGGTTTGAAATGACATAATAATAAGCATATATTAAATAATATTTGATCTTTGTTTAGTTTGGATCTTATAATCTGAGGGGGAATTAGTTTTGAATAACCTTTTCGTTGTTAACTTTTCAGGATGTATTTTTATATCATCGTACTTTTGTTTGGATTTTTCAACTTCAGTTCATCAGATAGTAATGAAGAAGATTTACTGAGGTCTAAGAGACAAGTCAATGCTTTACCATTGGTATACCCTTATGGAGGGACTTATAAGGTATAGTAAAGTTTCACTGACTTATTCGTAATTGCTGTATAAAGTGTTGTGTCTCGTAAAAATAGCGCATCTCAATTTTTATCAATCCTATCATTCAAGTTGAATCAAATTGCTGACGGTGTGTAAATCAAATTTAAAATCAGTTCAGTAGTTTTGGACCCTAGTCCATTGCGGACAAATTGACACGTAATTTTTATATATAAAGATATGTTTTTCTTTCAGCTGCTGATAACCATGTCAGCGCCCGTTCACAACAACGACGGCATCGCTCTGCTCTTCCAAGCCAACTTTCAATACCAATACGTACAATTTACGAACATATCCGACCTTTCCCAGTACTATTTCATCAAGCAAGTCTCCAGAGAACAGAGGAGCGCGGAACTTGAGTGGCGGAGAGATGAGAGACTCGTGTTCTATAGATCACTCGCTGAAATGTTGTCTTCGTAAGTTTTTGTTGGATCATTTTGGGGTTATAAGAGTGTGAGCACACTATATAACAGACAGGCTTTATTCATTAAAGTTTATTAACAGCATTGAAACTACGTTTACGGATACACTTCGCGTTATTTTACATAGCAGCGTCCCGCGGTCACGTTGTACCGTTGTACCCACGTTGTACCCGTTCCCGTGGGAATTTCGGGATGAAAAATAGCCTTTTCGTTGAATGTGGCTATCTATTACAAAAAGAATTATTCAAATCGGACTGATAATTCCTGAGATTACCTCGAACATACAAATAAACAAACAAACATACTTACAAATTTTACCTCTTGATAATTCCTGAGATTACCTCGAACATACAAATAAACAAACAAACATACTTACAAATTTTACCTCTTTACAATATTAGTTTTACATTTTTATATGATGTTTCGGCCCCTTACAGGTACAAAAGTGATGTCACAAGAGACTCAAAATTTAAATTCAATTCAAAATGAGTAGTGTTCGATTAAATAAAAAATATCAGTAAACATTTTAGCTATCAAATGGTTTGTCCCTTTCCAACAAACGCTATTTTCCGAAGAGCAAAAGAGACAAAACACATTACAGAACTGACATTGTTTTATTACGCTTGTTTAACCACTAACAAACTGACTTAAAGATGACCTGTAATATCCCACTGATGGACAAAGACCTTTCAATGATGATATCAGTGAAATGAGGAGGATATTGCGTGCTAACTTATTAATGGGGAATATATAATTTCAGCAAGGGTTTCAACGGCCCCGACTGCGTGCTGAGAGCAATATGTGAAGCTGCGCAGTTTCCCGTGGAAGAAGAAGGACTAGTGGGGCAGATAATGCATATATTGCTCACGTGAGTTCTGTTTTCATATCTTCTTTCATTACCTAGACAAGGATCGACCAATTTAGACCATATAGAAAGTCATTTAAATGACGTTTAATGAAGTCGACGCAGTAGTCGGTTTTTAGTTTAAGTAACAACAATGATCGGTATGTTTTTTAGTTGAAAAGACAAAAAATGTCGGTGTCATCAGTCTGTTATAGACATTTAGTCTTTTAGGCGCTTTATAAGTTTTGTCTAATGTGTGTCGCTTAGATTTTTTTAGACTAGACCACAGTCTTAAGTCTGGACTTGCGCAAGTTCAAAGTTTTATTGAAAATCGGAATGACCCATTAGCGATTGATCAATTGTCATATAAAAACAGAAACCATTACACACGATTATTGTGTATAAGTGAGTTGGCCAACATTAATTTAAAACAGTCGGGTAAAAAGACACATTGTTTTCTTCTTTTTGTAAGCTAGTTATTTATTTTTCTCTCACCTCTACCATGAGTTTACATACTCTTTTCTCAATCACAACAATTTTCCTTTTTCAGGCCTGATTACGGTCGCACACCGTTCGACGATATAGACCCGGACTGGGAAGAGAACATGTCTCCCTACACCGACGCAGCTATCGCCGGTCGTCAAATGTTCAGCTGTGCTTCCATTTACGTTGGATGCCCTGAGGGACAGGGCGTCATGGAACTGATCACCATTTTAAGAGATGAATAAAGATTTTTTTTAGTTTTGTTTATTGAAATGTTTTAGTTAAGTTCCTATTGGCCAACCTTGGTGTTTTTAGTTTTTAGGCCGCCTAAACGCTTTGACCTCGACGAAAAACCCCATACAGGTTAAATCTGCTTCAGGTAAACCTCCTTTTCAATGCACTAAAACCCGGCTTAGAACTCGGCTCAGGTGAGACCCGTGTCAGGCAGAACCCATGCCTGGTTAATTAAAGGAAAGATCCGGTTTCTACCTGATTGCAGTGGACTAGCTGAACCAAGGTATTCTAGACTCGATGATCTACCAGACTGTCTAGTAAAACATTAGCTCGGGACAAAACTGAATCTAGCAAATATAAAAGCTTTTTTTATTTATTTAATAGCCTGTTAGACCATCTTGTCTCAGTACTCTCTCTCTCTAAATCGAAACTAATATTATAGAGCGGTAAAATTTTAAGTTTGTTTGTTTGTATGTTCGAGCTAATTTCAGGAATTACAAGTCCAATTTGAATATTCTTTTTGTAATAGATAGCCACATTCACCCCGAAATTCCCATGAGAACGAGCACAAAGCGAGTATAACCGCGGGACACTGATTGATAATTCATTCACTTAACCAAAACATTTAACAAAACTTAAAGAATACTTACTTGAAACAGAGTCGAGTTTGGAAACAAAAGTTGTCGTTCACTTCTGTGATGTATTTCACTTCCATTGCATTTAATTAATATTGAAATGTAAAGGAAAATATTTGTACTTGTAAACATTTTTCAAACAATTTCTTCAACGTTTGATGTTCGTCTGAAGAAACTTATGCATCTAGTGGTGGTATTACGTGCTTTGATAGCGATTTCAATAGGTATACGAATTGCTATGACAGAGTAATTGCTATAAACAAGTGGCTATCGTTTCGTACTATAAAAATGTAACTAAATTAAACTTAACCTTATTGTATTACAAATTCCGTTAATTGATTTTTATTTGTGAATATTACGATTTTAATATCTTATATTTAAATCTTTAGTTCCTACGACTTGCTATGTAGAATAACCACGCAAGCCGTTTCTCAATATTGTAATACCAATAGCAACTACAATCCAATACGTAATACAGTCTTTAAGTATAACATTGCAGTTAGACATTGGACGAGCTTTACATACTTGAACAGTTTGTTTTAAGTTCTATTCTCAGTGTTTCTAAACAATTAGCTTGACAACTTACTGAATGTTCGGAATATAAGGGGCTGTCTATGTTTGAGGACAACTTTTGAATTCTGTCTGCATTCTGAATTTATATCAAAGTCTAAGAAGGTAATGGAAAACATTATTCGAATACAATTTTGTTAAATCTAGTAAAGTTTGTACTTAGCATTATGGTGATGATATTTTGGAATTATGTCTTTGAAGATAGTAATTCTTTATTTACTTTACACGATTTGCACTCATTATACTAAATGAAACGGGTCCGTGTCGCGTTAGATAATTTAACGTATTTCACTAAAATATACGTACCCGACGTTTCGAGCGGATTACACCGCTCGTGGTCACGGGATAACTGGCTGGAGAGGCGAATGTTCACTGCGTACACAATATTGTTTTTTTCCAATTACCCGCACAAACTACCAACCAAGATGTGGTGTGTCGCCAACTTAATGACTAACAATTTGGTGATAAAAATTATGTGCGGGTAGTCATGAGGTTCATGAATTCATGATTTGAGCAAAATCTATGATATGGCCACGACATTATAGATTAATATATAAAGAAATTATAGAGCCCTTTCATATGTATTTCTCTTGCAGCTTGGCCCCGACTTGGATGGGTGGCATCTCTATCAGAGCGCTACCGTGCTTCGGAGAGCACGTAAAATTATTGGTCACTGTTGTTGCAATCGTCAGACCATGATGGAGGTCTTTAGACGGTCTTTAAACTCCATCAGCAGGGTTGGCCACTAACCAACACGAATTAAGGTATCATTTTCTTTAAATTATTCTAAAAGTAAGACATGGCAAAATGACTAAGCATCGAAAACTTGAGGTTGGATTTAAGTTGAATATCATTAAACCAAAAGGACGGAATATTTTGAGTTCCTGGTGTATTTAATTAACAGTATGAACTAGTCCTTTTAAACGAACATTGCCATAATAGCAGCAGCGGTTCGTTATTCCAATTGGCCAACATGTGGTAAGTTTGATTTTTCCTATAGTATATATTTTAATTGAAAAACATCTCTTCTTTGTATCTATTATTACGTTTTTTGAAGTCTATATATTTAAGTTGTGTATAAAACTTACTCTATTATAAATGGTCTCATTGCAAGGAAATTTACTTAATCAATACAATGTGAAGTATTAAACGTAATTCCCACTCTTTCTTGCAACTATTTCAAACCGTAGACATGTTTGAAAAGATAGATTTGATACTTTTAATATTAGAAGGAAATCACATTCTTTTACTTTATTTATTATTTTACCCGCGCTGTACCCGTTCCCGTGGGAATTTCGGGATGAAAAATAGCCTATGTTACTCGTGGATAATGTAGCTTTCGAATGGTGAAAGAATTTTTAAAATCGGCCCAGTAGTTTTTGAGCCTATTCATTACAAACAAACAAAGTTTTCCTCTTTATAATATTAGTGTAGATATTTGTATACATCATTGGAATGAGGTAAACCAGTACTGGCAGTGGAGGGATTAGGCGTAATAATCACGCTTGCCTAAACATGAACATACTTACTAATACAAATAAAATTGAATAGCCAAATCTGGATGTTTGCTTACCTGAATTTGATCAAAAAGGATCGATATGGGCCGCTTAATTTATTTCCTTCATTCTGTATTGATATCTTAATTAATCCGATACACTTAAGCTTAACGAGATGATGTTTTTCCATAACAGGGTTATATTTTTCCACATGAGATTAGGGATACAGTTTTGTGTTGGTAAGCTATTGCATAGATTCTATCGCGGGCCTTGAGCGCGGGGACCGAATCCAGAAATACCGTAACGAAAAAACCTCACGCTTCAAAACCTCACTCTCCTCAAACATTGCCTATGTATAAGCCCAGAACACAACATTAGCGCGATGCAGACATTCAGCACACTAACGCCATCTAGTAATATAAAAAATAACTATGCAATAGCTTTACCGCGGCAGTCCCCGAGTGCCACACGTCTTTTTTTTTTGTATCAGTGGGAGTAGAACTCTGTGTCCAGCAGTGGAGCATTACAAGTATAATACATTGTAGCGCTCGCGTAGTTTGACTAAGCGATGTAAGTTCATTGCGATTGTTAAGCAACGTGGAGCTCGACCCCTATTTGGATGGGTGGCTGATAGTGACATTTCTATCTGAGCGCTACCGTGCTTCGGAGGGAGCGTTAAATTGTCGGTCCCGGTTGTTCCAATTGTTAGACCATGTCGGAGGCCTTTAGGCGGTCTAAAAACTCCGACACAGTTAGCCACTAACCAACTCGAACTTACTTATACATTAGATTTTTTTTAAAATTGTATATTCGATCCTGTTTATGTTCCTTTATTTTTAAAAGAAACTAGCTGTGCCCCGTGGTTTCACCCGCAGCGCCCCCGTTCCCGTGGGAATTTTGAGATTTTCCTGAATTTTCTTTGCTATAAACCTCACGGAGCCCGAGACCTTTCCAACGAATGCAAAACCGTGGAAATCGGTTCGTGCGTTCTGGAGTTATAGCGTCAGGGAGGAAAACCCGACTTATTTTTATATAGAAGATATACTTTTCTAACCTTTTACAGAGTTTTGAAAATATTTTTAACGATACTTTCAAGATTTTTAAGTGAATTATTATTGCTTGATTATGAAGGAACTAAATTGTTTCATGGTTCCAGGTGCGAGTACTTATTATTAATATCCATAACAATAATGTCAGGCTCAACGGATGACTTACTTTCAATATCGAAAAGACAAATTAATGGATTGCCCCTCGTCTTTCCTTACGGCGCAATTTATAAGGTAATTTAAACTTAATTTAATAGACGGTAAGGTGTAAAATTACAGTGAAGCTTTTAAGTAAATTAGGCAATTCATCGACTTTTGATATTTTGGTCGAAGACCTAATAAAATTAATATCAAATTTATGATCAACTATGGTACAAAAGAAGATATCTCGTCATTTCATCCGAAGATGGTCAAACTTTCGCATTTATAATATTAGTAGGATTCATTTTTAAGTTTTCATTCTAGTTTACAGTGTCCAAACAGAGTGCGAAGTATTTACATTATGGCAAATAAATAAAATTTATTTGAAGTAGGCATAGGATAGGGAACAGTGAGACTACTCCATCGACAAAAGCCCAGCTAAGTTTAGGAATAACTAATTTATGCTGTTAATCCTTTCAGCTCCTCCTAGGATTCTCCTTACCAGTCCACGATATAGACCAAGTCAACATGGCGTTTGCCGTCAACTTTCAGTACCAATATATGCAATTTATGAACATCAGTCAGTTGTCACAGTACTACTTCATAAAGGAGGTATCTAGAGAAACAAGAGATGATGGGTATAGGACTGATGAGCGATTGGCCTTCTACAGGGCAGTCGCTGAGATGATGAACGCGTAAGCTTAATGTCTAAAAACATAAATATCTATATAATAAAAATGAATTGCTGTTCGTTAGTCTGCTTAAAACTCGAGAACGGCTGAACCGATTTGGCTAATTTTGGTCTTGAAATATTCATGAAAGTCCAGGGAAGGTTTAAAAGGTAAGCACTGAGGAAATAAATGCGGATACAACCGCAGGGCACAGCTAGTTTATACATAAAAATCAATACTGGTTCGTTAGTCTCGCTAAAACTCGAGAACGGCGGGGCCGATTTCGCTGATTTTGGTTTCAAAATATTTGTAATAGTCCAGGGAAGGTTTAAACGGTAAGTGACGGAGTAAATGCGGGTGAAACTGCAGGGCATAGCTAGTCAGTAATATAATAGCCTCTAGTAAAAGCCTCTCATCTCACCGAAGATATCGGTACAGTGAGGAAGATAAGGCGTAATCACTAATGCGGTTATGTGATCAAACCTGAACTATGTTTGAAAAGTAAAAACATGTTTTCGCTCGATCAGGGAATTGAACTATTTCTAAAATAGCCCATCCCAGTAGTGGCCGAGTTGCACGTTGCTTAACAAACTGAATTTGCTTAGTCAAACAACGCCACGAGTGCTGCGTAGTAAAGTATAATAACGCGAGTTATTTTTAGCATCATACGAATATTCTCATTCGCTACATTTTTTCATATAGGCAGATAATATACTAGCAGCCCCTCGCGGTTTTACCTGCGTTGTACCTGTTCCCGTGGGAATTTCAGGATGAAAAGTAGCCTATAACCTTCCCGTTGAATGTGGCTATCCATTACAAACATATTTTTTCAAATCGGTCAAGTAGTTTCGGAGCCTATTCAATGCAAACAAACAATCAAATCTTTCCTCTTTCTAATATTAGTGTAAATAACTTTTCCATGTTACAACTTATATCTATGCTTATTTATTTATATTACAGGAAAGGTATGAATGGTTACGATTGCGTTCAAAGAGCCATCTGCGAATCTGCGCAGTTTCCTTTGGATGATGAAGGGTTTGTTGGAAAAATAATTCATATTTTACTAACGTAAGTACAGGAAATAAAAGGAATTTGGAATAAGACGTGTATTTTGTGGTATGAAGAATGATTTTTTGTGATGTGTGTGTGGTATATGGATATTTATGATTGAATAATAAAATATCATTTTGTTATCTATACATGACTAAAAAAGCAAAGTTACCTATGTATAGACTGATAAAAGGTGATAAACTAAAACCACCTCTCTTTTGTTGAAGCCAAGATACCAAATCACTAAAAGACATTCTACTTACAATTTCACATCCAATTATCTGACTATACAGAGTGATTATTAGGCGTGGATTGCCAAATCAAAAACTAACGAATTGTGAATACTGCTCAAAAGAGTTTAAGATTTGATCTTTCACGCCCTGTTGTAAAATAAACCATCTATTTCAGCCGCATGTTGACAAGCTCATTGACATTAATGTGTGAGAGTGGTTACTGTGTCGGGGGTTGCAGGTTCGATTCCCGCCCGGAGTCACCAAGATGTGGAGATATAGTTTTTGTCGACGACGTCTGGGAGTCAATTATATATTCA
This sequence comes from Cyclophora punctaria, assembly GCA_951394245.1. NCBI lineage: Eukaryota > Metazoa > Arthropoda > Insecta > Lepidoptera > Geometridae > Cyclophora > Cyclophora punctaria. The sequence continues at coordinate 8,182,722 of OX596184.1, forward strand.
TATAAACAATTTGTGTATCTATATGTATTAGTCAGTTACATTCCATTATACAATCTTAGAGGTTAGTTTGGGAGTTAAACGTACCTATGTAAATAAATATATAAACATATTTTCAGACCTGACTACGGAACAACACCATTTGATGACACTGACCCTGATTGGAAAGAAGATATGTCACCATACATTGATGCAGCTACTGCAGGGAGGCAGATGTTCAGCTGTGCAGCCATCTATACAGGCTGCGAGGAAGGTCAGGGGATTATGGAGGTGATCAGCACTTTGGAGGATGAATGAAGAATGTACCTATTAATTGTATATTGAGTAAATAAAGATTTCATGTCGAATGCTGTGGCTACCTGTAAGTGAACGTTCATTTTAATAATTTTTAAAATGCTCTTAATTATCAACTATTATATCGTAGTTATTGGCAACCCTAAGAATGATAGAATAGATAAATAAAATAAAAAATAGATGCAAAATTAAGAGCAGTAAAGGGCTACACATCTAGAAGGAGATAGCCGGTTAGTTTCGTCTTCGTACCGAGTCACATCTTGTGAAAGTATCCCAAATTAAACATCATTAACGCATGATCTCTGCGATATCAAAAAATAAAAATCCAAGTAGGTATCTTATTTTACTTCATAGAATATCCATGTCTATTTTGTGGTCTACAATTAACAAGAATACAAACAGTAAAGGGAGCTAAATCAACAGGAGAGAACGTGTCCAATCCAGGTAAAACCGCAGGGCGTGCCTAGTGCTTATACGAGTATTAGCAGCGCCCCGCGGTTTTACCTGCGATGTGCCCGTTTCGGTGGGAATTTACCGAATAAATATATATTTATATATATAGTATATCTTTGCGTTAAATGTAGCTATTGATGAGAAAAAGAATTATTCAAATCGGACAGGTTATTCCCGAGATTAATACAAACATACACCTAACATTACAAATTTTACCTCTACATAAAAATAGTAGATAATATTCTGGCCTTATTTTTTTAGAATAATGTAAGAATCTTTAATGGTTTTGTCTATGCTAAGAGGAGTTCCAAACTTTAACTATCAATAAAATGTGCCGCGAATATATTTTTTCTTTGGCTTACGGGGAGGGGAAAGGGTGTTCCTCCCACATACTACTTATCAAATAATAAAAAGTATTAACCTGTATTTGTCCCCATATTGTAACACTGCTGAGTGTTACCATGCCAAAAAAACTACTTTAAAGAGGTTTCGTTGTGATATTATAGTTGGTAAAACGTGGTGGTACGTGTACGTGTACTCGCCTGGAAAGACTGACGAGACCGGGTTCTATTCCCAGTTTTAGTCTCCGTTTCGTACTTTTCAAACTGGGGTTTATTATCACCCGCATTTGGCAAGCGTGGTGATTAAATAAATAAATATACTCGGACAAATTTAATTAGACCCAAACTAAGCTCTAAGCTTGTAATATGGAATCTAACTCACTGATATACATACACAAATATTTAATAAGAATATATAATTGACACCCAGACATCGTCGCCAACAACTATGTCTTCACATATTGTTGACTCCGGGCGGGAATCGAACCTGCAACCCCCGACACAGTAAGCGCTCTCACTGCCACTGTGCCAACGGGCTTGTCAAAATTATGCCTAATCTACTGATATCTTCAGTGAGATGAGTGGCCTTTGCGCATAACAGGCGTTACTTACAGGTTAATATTTACTTACATACTTAGTTACTTAAGAGTTTCTTAACAAGAAGAGATTTTCAAACAGCATTAAGACATTGTCGATCCAATCATTGGAAACTTTAAAATTCCGCCCACAATCTAATTGTCTTCACATCAGGCAGTCGATGTGTGGTCGAGAGCTATCAGGAAACGTTTTAGAACCACCGGCTCTGATGTTTGCAACTGAGACAAATTAAATAATCCTCATGTTCGTTGCTGATCACGTACTAGCGTTCGAATATTTACTTTGAGTTAGAAATCCTTTACTGTTTGTTCTCGATCGGTGTTTAGTCGATCCTGTTTAGACGGGAGTGGTATGTTTTTTTTGTTCGTGAGTAATGGTGGTGTTTGTTCTGTATGGAAGTAACTGTGTGGAAGTTTACGTCTGTATCGTAGTAACTAAGTGACATTTTAATGAAAATCGTTATCGATTTACATACTTAATCAATTATCATTTCCACCTTTTCGTTTGTGTATGGCTTTTGTAAATAATATTTAGTCATGTAACTGCTAAATGTAATATTAAGATTTTTTAACAAGATAAAACTTTTATATTCTAATTGTAAAAATATTCAATTTACCAATAGCGAGAAAGAATCGAGAATCCGTAGTAATTATGTCGCAATAGGCAATCAGTCCACTAGTCGCCGATTTCGTCGCTCAGGGAATTTATTGACTCCTAGTAACTAACCAGATTTATTTTGTGCTTACTTCGCACGAGAACCGCTCCAACGACAAAGACGGAATTACAAACATGTCCCAAGAGTGAGTGAGAAGAAGAATGTGGTTAAAGTTTCTGGTGATGTTAACTTTGAAAATTCATTTAGTTGAGTGTACATTTAGATGTTAAATTGGTATTTTTAGTATTTGATGGCACATTTCACGGCTAGTAAAGAAGTTGTGACTTTTCAGTGTCAATTTAAGTAGTTGATCTTTTAATTTGGACCTTGATAGGACTGGTGCTTGATATTTTTCCGCTATTATGCTAATCTATGTGCTCAAAGATTAGCATGTTTAAAATTATAATAATGCATCATACCGTGCTCGGTACCAGCACAATAATGCATCATACCGTGCACGGTATGATGCATTATTATAATTTTAATTCCCATAGCTAGGGGTTTGTTATCACCAAGCAATACAGCAAGCGTTATGATCTCGTCACACGCACACGCACACAAACACATGTACACACGGAAAAAACTCTCATGTACACACGCATACACGTACGTATGCATTATTTTTTTCGAGAGACAGCCCCTGTTGCTTTTTTTCCAGATGTTTTTTGTTTTTCTTGTAATTGAGGCAATAATTGATTAGGTATTTTGTTTACGTCTAATACTATAGTATACCACACCACTGCATTGATATTTTCACTGAGTCTAGATACTTTTGCGCTGTGGATAATATGTATAAGCCAATGCTCTTCTTATTTAATTTGCAAAGATGGGAGCATCAATAAAACGCATACATTGTTCGTTATATGTCCGTATATCGAGAAACTTCTAAAACCGAAAAAGGGCATAAAGATATCGATAAGCTGCAGTCTTCTGGTGATGTTTGGTGCCATTTACGAGTACTATCCGATTGTTTTCTGAAAGGAAAAACAACAGCGTCATTAATTACTAAAATTTTGACATAAATAATACACATTGACATCTACTTTTCATGCATTATTTTTTGCTGAACCTGGTACAAAGCGGGCAAAAAAGTAGGGCATAGCTAGTCTATACTAATATTATAAAAAGATAAAGTTTCTAACCTTGATTGTTTGTAAGAGCTAATCTCAGAAAGTACCAATTCGATTTGAATAATTATTTTTAATGGATGGACATTCAACAGAAAGTTTAAAGGCTATTTTTCATTCCGAAATTCTCACGGGAACGGGCACAACGCGGGCAAAGCCGCAGAGCGCTGCTAGTTCACTATTAAAAGCTTACCTGAATATCATTTTCAATATCCTATGGTACATTTCTCTCGGTTCGCGGATCATGTCTATCTCGCAAATAGCTCTCCGCACGCAGTGGTATCCATTCAGTCCGTTCCTGAAATATTTTTAGTGAATTTTAATCGGTCGCTTTGAACTGGTAAAGCATTTTTGATTTAAGTGCGCCAAGTAATGGAAATTTAATTTTTATGAAGTTTAGACCCAAAAAGAAAACTGTGTGTGCCTAATCGACTAGCGAACTGGTTTCAATATTTTTCGGTTAACGAATGCACTACTGCACTGCTGCACTGATCCTCGACTACTGCACTACTGCACCGATCGTCGACTACTGCCACCTGGTAAAAGATGCAGTCGCTCGCGTAATACAGCTGACTAAGATAACTGAGTTGCAGTACGTGAGTAAATAATCAAGTAAGTTAGTGACCGGGGCCGACTATTTTACGTTCCCTCCGAGGTACGGTAGCGTTCAGAGAGAAATGCCACTTTCAGCTAGCATCCAAGTAATGGCAAAGCTGTACGTTGCCAAACATTCACAGTGAACAAGCTTCGCTTAGTCAAGCTATGCCACGAGCGCATGCAGGCGGCGAGCAACGTAATCTCACTCAAAATGTTAGTGATTTCAATAGAAGACGACCTTCGAAGCACGGCAGCGCTTAGATAGTAATGCCATTATCGGCTATAGCTAAATATAAAGTATTTCATAACTCACTTATCCAACAAAGTTTCCATGTTGGAGTAGACAGTCCTCCTGTACAGACGATGAACGAAAGGATGGTACGAATCCGGCGGTTCATCCCAGTTTATACGGAACCCGACGGCTTGAGCGAATATCTGGTTCCAAGGCACCATGTTGGCTTTGAAGTTTAATCTCAACTGCAATACGACCATAACGTCAATAAGTATTAAGGCAATGATAAGGCAATCGTAAGCGTAAATATGCGAGCAATAACTCTGTACACAATTAATGGCCTTGGTGAAAAAAAAAACGTTTATTATAATTTTAAGTTGGAATATTCAATGGTACCATCAAAAGAAGTATAGTACAGAATATAAAAACCTACTAGCATCAAACGCTCTCAAGGAGCAAAACTTTTATACGTAACTGAAAAACTTTACATCTTTAATTGACTCAAAGACGTCCATTAAAACAACACTTAACTGATTGACGATATAGCAATTAATTAAGTGTTTATATTCAAACTCTGCTTTGTAATTATACTTTCAAGTGAAAATGCAATACTCATATGTAAGTACAATCTCAAACGAAAGAGGTAACCTAAAAAGTAAAGTCTCAATGGTTTTCACGTCGTTTCTGCGAAAGCTATAAAGTGAAGAAACTCTATCGGTTCGACATAATTCAATTGATAGGGATAATCGAGTAAAATAAAAAAGGTAAATGGAAGGCTGAGTATTTGTCCCGGTGGATTGGATGCGAAACGCCGATTTTCCGATAGAATTTTAAAATTAAGAAGATTTTTCATCTTCCCTCCCTGTATTTTATAATTCCCGATCGGTTACTTAAGTAATCATTTTTGTGGAAACATTTTAGGTTTTATCATTTTTTTGATATTGTTTGATCGATTCCTGCTTTTGAGTAACATAAAAAGACTGGCGAGTCATTTCAAATTGAGTTTCAGTTTCGAATAAGATGATTCTATTTGGCAAGACATTAATATCACCATTTGGAGACAAGTGGCAATGGCATCGGAATCCATTTGGTTTACGTACCTAAATGTACAGTCAGCCAAAAATGTGGTCTACCACCCTACGGTTGAGATTCATTTGAACGTCATGAAACAACAAGGTCAATTTTCATTTAATAATAGAGGTCCAACTAAGTGACCCAATGATGTCAAATGTCAGGCATCTCAGATAACAGACAAAACGTCATAACATAATTGTGCATAGAAAAGTCAACCTTAGCGATCGTTAACATCTCGCAGAAACTTTGGTCAAAAGTGGTAGACCACTTTCTTGGCCGACCGTACATTAACATGTAGTGACTACACAATTATCACGTGACATTTTCATACTTTTTGACATTAGACAAGACTAATAGAATGCGAAGCGATTGCTATTTAGCCGGGTCATTTTAGACATAAAAATAGTGATCAAATAAAGAAAATTCCGACAGAGCCAAATCTTCGTAGAGACCTTAGGTTTACCACAAGGAATAAAGTGTCAAAAGTCCCCATCAATCCCATGTGAGCTTCGGGACTTATTCGGGGCCCAATGTCAAAATTATAGGTTTTTTGGATTTTTCTCGAAAACGGTAAGTTTTATCGAAAAAGTACCTGAGAAAATAAAAAAGCTTATAAAATTTTCTATAACTTTAACTCTATCCACTTTTTCCATATTCCCAACCGTTATTGAACTACACGCTCCAGAAATGTAAAAATTAAGGACCTCGGGCAGGTACTATGGAGCCTGCCCCAATGCTCAACAGTGACATGACCTATGTCATTTGAAAGGTCTTGAAGAGTTGTACAAGTTACTCCTAGACAGTTATATCGAATTCGATGGCCAACTCGGTGTTTTCGACCACCGAAGAATTACCACTGGAGGTGCTGTGGAGCCTGGACGGAATGCTCAACAGTGACATGACTTACGCATTTGAAAGCTCTTACAAGTCACTTTTTGATAGTTATGTCGAAATCGACGCCAAACTCGGTGTTTTCGACCACCGAAGAAAAAACACTAGGTGTATGTGCACTAATGTGCAGTTGACACTGATCGTATTGCTCAACAGTGACATGACTAATGTCATTTGAAAGCTCTCACAAGGCACTCCTTGACAGTTATATCGAAATCGACGGCCAACTCGGTGTTTTCGACCACCGAAGTATCGACACTGATCGTATTGCTCAACAGTGACATGACACATATCATTTGAAAGCTCATAAAAAGTTTTATAAGTCACTCTTTGATAGCTATATCGAAATCGCCGTCCAACTTAGTGTTTTCGACCACGGAAGAATGGAGTTGGGCAATGCTATACCGAAGTATCGACCCTGATCCTAATGCTCAACAGTGACATGACCTATGTCATTTGAAAGCTCTTGAAGAGTTGTACGAGTCACTCTTTGACAGTTATATCGAAATCGACCGCCAACGCGGTGTTTTCGACCACCGAAGATCGACACTAGGTGTATGTGCAGTTGACCTTGATGGTATTGCTCAACAGTGACATAACTTATGTCATTTGAAAGCCCCTGAAGAGTTGTCCAAGTCACTCCTTGACATTTATATCGAAATCGACCGCCAATTCGGTGTTTTCGACCACCGAAGAATGGAATTTTCTCAAGGTCCTTTATTAACTAATGTGTACATATATTTTTTTATTTTTGGTCAAAAACACCGAGTTAGCCGTCGATTTCGATATAAATGTCAAGGAGTGACTTGGACAACTCTTCAAGGGCTTTCAAATGACATAAGTTATGTTACTGTTGAGCAATACCATCAGGGTCAACTGCACATACACCCAGTGTCGATTCTTCGATGGTCGAAAACACCGCGTTGGCGGTCGATTTCGATATAAATGTCAAGGAGTGACTTGGACAACTCTTCAGGGGCTTTCAAATGACATAAGTTATGTCACTGTTGAGCAATACCATCAAGGTCAACTGCACATACACCTAGTGTCGATCTTCGATGGTCGAAAACACCGCGTTGGCGGTCGATTTCGATATAAGTGTCAAAGAGTGACTTGTACAACTCTTCAAGAGCTTTCAAATGACATAGATCATGTCACTTTTGAGCATTAGGATCAGCGCCGATACTTCGGTATAGCATAGCCCAACTCCATTCTTCGGTGGTCGAAAACACTAAGTTGGACGGCGATTTCGATGTAACTATCAAAGAGTGACTTATAAAACTCTTTATGAGCTTTCAAATGATACGTGTCATGTCACTGTTGAGCAATACGATCAGTGTCGATACTTCGGTGGTCGAAAACACCGAGTTGGCCGTCGATTTCGATATAACTGTCAAGGAGTGCCTTGTGGGAGCTTTCAAATGACATTAGTCATGTCACTGTTGAGCAATACGATCAGTGTCAACTGCACATTAGTGCACATACACCTAGTGTTTTTTCTTCGGTGGTCGAAAACACCGAGTTTGGCGTCGATTTCGACATAACTATCAAAAAGTGACTTGTAAGAGCTTTCAAATGCGTAAGTCATGTCACTGTTGAGCATTCCGTCCAGGCTCCACAGCACCTCCAGTAGTAATTCTTCGGTGGTCGAAAACACCGAGTTGGCCATCGAATTCGATATAACTGTCTAGGAGTAACTTGTACAACTCTTCAAGACCTTTCAAATGACATAGGTCATGTCACTGTTGAGCATTGGGGCAGGCTCCATAGTTACCTGCCCGAGGTCCTTAATTTTTACATTTCTGGAGCGTGTAGTTCAATAACGGTTGGGAATATGGAAAAAGTGGATAGAGTTAAAGTTATAGAGAATTTTATAAGCTTTTTTATTTTCTCAGGTACTTTTTCGATAAAACTTACCGTTTTCGAGAAAAATCCAAAAAACCTAAAATTTTGACCTTGGGACCCGAATAAGTCCCGAAGCTCACATGGGATTGATGGGGACTTTTGACACTTTATTCCTTGTGGTAAACCTAAGGTCTCTACGAAGATTTGGCTCTGTCGGAATTTTCTTTATTTCAATTGTCTCAAATGACCCGGCTAATTTGTCTATAATGCTTGTACAGTTATACAGCACATGTACAGTTAACAAAGTAAATGATTTTTTTGTCTGTTTTTTATTATCTTTTGAAATTAAGATTAAACTTTGCGTACATAGTGACAAAATTAATTTTGTTCGGTTTATCTATAGACATAGCAACAGCTTCGGTCGCTTTGCTTATTTTACCCTTTCATCATTACCTTAAGTGAGAAAATAGCTTTGCAAGAACTTCTTACAGTTTCCCCCAGTCTATATAAAAAGGTCATTTACCACTACCCTAATCTTTGCTTCCCCATATATGAAAAGGACATTTACTAAAGCCCTAATCATTGCTTCAAACGATACAGAAAACCTCTAACAGTATTTACGACAAACTCATTTGGTCCATATTAATAAAGTAATAGGTAATATTGAGAGAAATACTTACGAAAAAATGCGTAATATTTGGAAAGGTTAGATATCTTTTGGGTCTGGTCAGTAATTGGTGTTCATTATTGGCCTCACCCTTGTCAATTAGCAGGAATACCACCAAACATATGTAGCCAAGAAGGAAAACTTGGTATAATTTGTCCATTTCCTTTCTTTCGTGTATTGAGTGGTATAAGTGGATTTTTATATCATTTTTGTATCGGTTCTGAAAATAGACGGTAATGTTTTGAGCAAAAAACAACTGTAAAGATATTTGAAATAAAAATATGAAACGAAATATAAAGTACTAGCTGCGCCCCGCGGTGTTATCCGCGTTGTATCGGTTCCCGCGGGAATTGCGGGATAAAATGTATCCCATGTGTTATTCTGATGTATAATCTATATTACTGTAAAGTTGCATCCAAATCCGTCCAGTTCTACGTGAAAGAGCAACAAACATACATCCATACATCCATCCTCACAAACTTTCGCATTTATAATATTAGTAGGATAGGATAGACGCAAAGTCAATTAAATGATATTAAATACCTTCATTGATAGGTAAAATTAACACATCACTTAATTCACATATAGTATGGTTGTACTTGAAACATTCTTTCACTAGTAGCACACTGCGGTTTTACCCGCGTTGTGCCCGTTCCCATGGGAATTTCGGGATGAAAATAGCCTATAATTTTTCCATTGAATGTGGCTATATCATTACAAAAAGAATTAATAAAATCGGATAAGCAGTTTCTGTGATATGCCCGTACAAACAAACAAAAAAACTAAGAGTCTGACTCATCCGCTTAACATCTTCTTCTTCTATCTAATCTAATATATAAAATTCTCGTGTCACGGGGTGCGTAATTGAACTCCTCTGAAACGGCTCGACCGATTCTCATGAAATTTTGTGTACATATCGGGTAGGCCTGAGAATCGGACAACATCTATTTTTCATCCCGAAATTCCCGCGGGAACGGGTACAAAGCGAGTGAAACCGCGGGGCGTAGCTAGTATTTCTATAGATAAAGATAACAAAATAAAACAAATACGGCATAGTAATTAATAAGTAATTTAATTACTAATAAACTTTATTTAAATTCAATTAATTATTCTACGTTAAGGGTTTCTAAACTTTACTAGTCTCTTAGGTTAAAGTTTTATATCGAGACAAAAAAGCTTTTATGGAGTTTAATTGCATTAGGAAAAAACATTACTTAGAACTTTCCTTAATTGCATTAGTTTGTTTATTTAAAAAGTTTTAATACTTAGGGCGGATTTCACAAGAACTGTCAAACTTATTTAATGCCTAAATATGTTTAAAATTAAATCTATTTAGTGCTTATACATATATACTTGTATGTATAAAAAACAAATGACGTTCGTTATAAATAGTGTTCTATTTCGTGTAATATAAAATATAATTTTGAAGGAACAGTAAACTTATTACACCCCTTTTTGCATCGAGGGTTAAAACAACAGTGGTTAACTATAATATAAATTGCTCTCTGAAGCAGGAACAGCTACGATAGAGATGCCACTATTGCTCACTCATTCAAGTAATAGCCGAGATGCTTGTTGCCTAACAATAACCATGCTAACCATTGATATTGCTTAGCTTGTATTGCTGTGGTTTTTTTTTTTGGAATCATAGGTATGGAGATTCTTTATTCAAACGTATAGCCTTCATAATAATAGATAGGTACTTAAAATACCAAATACCATTTTCTTGTAGTTGGATAAGATGGCACTACTGTATATACTACAAATGTATTTAACCACCCCGCGGTTTTACCCGCATTGTGGCCGTTTCCGTAGGAATTTCAGTATACAAAATAGCCTATAACCTTTCTATTGAATGTGGCTATCTATTACAAAAAGAATTATTCAAATCGGACCGGTAGTTTTTGAGAAAATAAACAAAATAAAACTCTTCAGCTTTATTATATTAATACAGATATTACAGTAGGTACCTGGTACCTTATCACTTACCGATTGAAATATTAACGAATAAAATCTTCTTATAAGAAGGAACTACTTTTAGTTATTAAATACATTATTAGCTATACACCACACGATGAATCGACAAGAAATGGTTTACGTAAAGTGTAATCGGAAATATAATGTTAGACAACGGTGTTTTTACGAACTGGGTCGTGTTTATTTATAAGTTAGTGCTTTTAAAGTGAACTAGTTGAGGTGAACTAGATAGCTGGGGCATAATAGTAAAAAAAAATGTGATGTAATGTAGGATTGACTAGGGATATTCTTGTGTATGTTGAGTGGGTATTGGGGTGAACTATTTTTATCGATTTTGTTTCAATGATACGATTTGTTCCGGTACGATTTTGCTGTTAATATCATGAATAGTCATCTGAATTACTGTTAAAGGAAAAGCCTGTACGCTCACTAACTATAGCAGTACATTAAAGACTGTTTGGTGAAATAACTGCGCTTGCAATACATCAACACATATAAAATAGGTACGTTAATAAATATAAGAATTTAAATACTGTAATAATAATATAAGAAATTATTGCAACGAGAAATTCACTTTGTAGCCATTTCACCCTGTATAAATCCGTAACGGTATTACAAACATTGTATTTGAACGTCGTGATTAACGGTTCGTATTTCGAATCGCTCTACTTAGTAACACTTGCAACGTTATCTCTATTCTCTACACATACTACTCACAACTCTAAAACAAAACATCGATTAAATATTCGAACATTCTTAGTTTAAAAAAAAAAGCTTTTATGAATTAAAGAAAGTCGCAGTTTAATTTACGTTCTAAAAATGAAAAAGGTTTTAAACATTTAATTCATTAACACGAGTCCGAAGAGGTTTCAATATTATAAGTTTTAAGTGTCATCGCGTTCTATAATCAAACAGTGATCGAAATGTTACCAATTTCAAAAGTTTTAGGCGTTCTAATGTTAACCAGTACAGTGTTAAGTTTAAGTGAAAATGGTACGAGTGTTACCCATGGAGGTAGCAAGCTGTTATCACGGAGGAAGAGGTTTTTAATCTTTCCTGAAGGAAGTTCTTTGCAATTGGGTAATGTATGGATTTAATCTATATCTATAAAAGAAAGTCGTGTTAGTTACACTATTTATAACTCGAGAACGGCAGAACCGATTTGGCTGAAAATTGGTGGGGAGGTAGCTTAGAACCAGGAGACAGATATAGGATACTATTTATTCCGTATTTCCTACGGGAACGGGTGCGCTGTGAGTGAAACCGCGGGGCACAGCTAGTTATTAATAAATGATGTTCGTATTAACGTGTTTCAAATTGACGTAGCGAATTTGTTATAGACTGAAATTAATCTTGAATAAATGATCTCAATTCTTAGATAATGATATTGTATTTTGTGGAAATGGCTTATCTTTTAGTTCAATTTTATGAAACGTTTTAAACTTTAGACTGACTTGTTAGTCGCGAATTAAACTTCTTCTATCTAATAATAGTTGTTAGTATAAATTCTTTAGGGCCGACACTGCGTTAAGCGTGCGCACGCCGCGGCTTCATACAAAAGTCAAACGTCGCGTGCGCCCGTCGCGTGCTGTGTCATACAAAAGTGAACCGACGTGCTCACGCGGCGGGCGCACGCTTAAGCAGTATTGACCCTTAGTCTAGTCTATGGTCTAAAGTGACAGCCAAAAAAGTCTGTTAGACGTTCTGTCTCTAGTGTGCACTCCTTCATATCTTTTCATACACCGGTAGACGGTTTTATTACAGTCATGACTATAGTTTATACGGGCTCTTAAAAGCTGGAAAGCACCTAAAAATTATTAGAGAATAGTTTGAATTTGTCTGCTTAGAGTGTCAAACTGAAATGGGAGTGGGCATACCTTTGCTCAATGTCAAATGGACCAAACTGTCACTCAGTGGACTTCCAAAGTGCGGCGCTCCCGAGATAGACCGGTGAAGAAAGAAACCGATGAAAAAATTATCTGGACTCTTTTGAGCCCAAATGGTCACAGCGGGCCCTAAATAGAGACCACTGGAAGTCGATGCGGAAGACTTTTTGCCCAGAAGTGGCCATCAATCTACTTGAGTTTACTTATTTATATTACATTATTCCTTTCCAGTTTTCTGCACAACCTACCCAATGATATTCGAAATCGGTGATATATTCCTGTACGGAGTGACGGCTGCTTTAGCCTGGGAACTTCCTCAGGATCCATACTCTCCTTTCGACCATCATGCTGATCCGCTCCACAGAAGAATGGACACTAAGATGGTATATTATACGTCTGAAGAAGGAAAGGTCATATTCAAGAAGCCTTATAAAAAGTAATGTATTACTTCTTTTGTTTATGGAAGTGCTAGAAAAGGATGGCATGATGTTTGTTACTCTTTCATGTTGGGCTACTACCATCAAACGCATGTATAGTATTGAACTCTGGATTTTTCTGTTTATTCGCTCGCTCGCTGTTTGTTCGCTCTGTTAGTTTATTTTTGACTTGAATAAGAAGACTTTTGCTAAGATTGTATGTTTAACATATACAACATAACAGATGCTAACAAAGTAGTATACCTAATATGCTTTTATTATGCTTTTTGAGTTTTTGTTCATATCGAGTAAATGCACAAAAATAATTCCGTTTTAAAATCCCACAACCCCTCACATCAACAAAGCTTCAAAAGCTCCCAATTTGAACAAATAACATAAAACACAAACATTTTGTTCATTTAAAATAACACTAAACATTTTAACAGAAATCCTTCAAACACAACAGAACTAAAATTAACAGCTGACCGTTTAAAAACTTTTCCAGAAAGCTTATCGTGAATCCGGCATTTGCGAAACGTAGCGTGGACGGCTCTATGCACACGGACCAAATCAAAAAAGGGAAACTGGAAGAATTTAAAATATACAGGAAACAGATGCACGCTTCGGAAAACAAACTGGAGCTTTTGAACCGGGAGAGGCGTAGCATCGAATTTCACAGGAGTTCGCGGGCTTCGCTCTATCAGAAAATTGAGGCAATGCTTCAGGGGTACGTGCGCCCATATTGTTTGTTGCTATCCATTGTTGCTCCACCTTCGTGTTCGGTTATTGGTTCACCAGATCGACAGATGTTGTTCTTTATTTAAATGAATTTGCGTTGTTTTTTGTTTTCTCCGGTTCGAATTTTGTAATTCCAATCAACGTTTTTTTATACAATGGATGAGAGTTGGTGTGAGCTTAGAATGAGAGGTATTTGTGTGTGTGTGTGTGAGTTTGGGTACGTAAGCTTTTGCCAATGTCCCTATTTAATTCTAAAACGTGTAAATCGATTTTAAAATGATTTAAGTTATATAGATATTCTTCGTCCTTAGTTATCACTACATAGTATAAAACAAAGTCGCTATTTTTGTCTGTTTGTTTGTCTGTATGCTTAAATCTTTAAAATTACGCAACGGATTTTGATGCGGTTTTTTGTAATAGGTAGAGTGATTCAAGGGGAAGGCTTTTATGTAAAAAAAATCCCGAAATTCCCACGGGAACGGGCACAACGCGGGTAAAACCGCGGGGCGCTGCTAGTACAATATAAAAAATACTTTATATACTTAATACTTTAATTTTTTTTGGTGAATGCATGTTTGATTTACTTTTCAAATTAAATTAAACTATTAGTAACAAACACAAACCTGATTACTATTTTGATTCAGCTCTCAATATCAATTCTAATTTGCCTGCCAAATACATTCCACGGTATCGAATTTTAGCAATTATTGGTTGGTTACGGTTATCTGTTTTGAAATTATACGAATTTACTCGTGAAGCCTAGCGGGGGTGCCACAGTGGAGCGATAGCGACGGTAAATGGTTTAAAAAAAAATTGAACATTGGGTTTTACTCACTTTGATACAAAGCGTTTTATTGCACTGTGGCTCTCTAGAAGTATATTGTACAGTTCTAAATTATTTGCTTTCATAATATATATAAAAAAAATTGTTAACTATTTTATAGACATACTCATTTAGAGTTACATACTTCAATGTAAGCATTATTGTTAAAGTCCATCGCGGCATGTTCCTACCCCGCGCAGCAGCATCGCCCCGCGTAAGAACACCCAAAAAAAATTCATACAAAATGCGCATCACAAGACAACTAAAAACGTTTACATTGAAAGACCCCTACAAAAATACATGTAAGAGTCGAAGCTTTTTAAATAACTTTTATCTGCTAGTTTTGAATCAGGTTAACTCTAGTTCCTAACTTCTGAATACTTGCCTAAAGATATAAGGAATCAATAAAGGGTGTGTGCTCACTGCTCTGAACATAATCGGGTTCGTCAAGGAATGCGCTGCGAACCTTGCATTCTCATTCTTCACTTGCAAGTTATAGTATTGTGCCATGTTTGATTCGAATTCAAAGCGTCATAGATTTGTTAACGCATGTTAGGTTACTATTTAGTGATTGAAGTTAAAGCATATTGATAATGCCAAAACAGATATTTAAAGACCTTGCATACAATTGAGAGGGCTGTTCAAATGAATAATGTCAAAAAGAGTCATTTGAATCCACTATATGGTATCACGAAGAATCAGTTACCATATAGGATGGGTTCATACTGAACAGAAAATATCGAGTCAAAGTCACGCTTGAGCAGTATCGCTAAGCTGTGTGAATATATTAGGATTAAATAAAAATATCCATGTATTTTTAAATAAAAAACAAGAGCGTGTATGGATGGTAACGATGGTTTAGCACTGGTTTATCCATAGAAGGTAACGTTAACGGTACCGGCCAGCCTAATTTAGCCTTAAATAGGAAATTTGACAGTTCCCACTGAATTATACCGGATTGAAGTAGAGAGCATAGACCCTAAAGACTTGAAGTTAAGTGGTACCGCGGGTCGGAGTTATGAAACAAGTTATAACATGTTACAGGATGGGCGGGAACGGCAGGGAATGCATGCTGAAAACTCTGTGCATAGTCGGGAAGGCTAGGAACGATCCCCAAGGAAGCTTTCTGCAGGAAATATTGAGGGCTACTTTTACGTGAGTCTTTTATGTTTGTGTTTGTAGCTTCCGTTTGTTTTTTCAAGTTAGTAATGTAATGATTTACAATAAAAAGTAAAGTCTTAGCCTGTAATGTCCCAATGCTAGGCAAAGGCCTCTCATCTCACTGAAGATATCAGTACAGTAAGGATTAGGCATAATTACCACACATGTGTTTGCACAGTGGCATGTGCACTCGCCTGCCAAAACTGAGGTCCCAGGTTCAATTCTCAGGTCGAGTGAAAATATTTTTCCTACTTTTCAAACATGGTTGGGATGAGATCACCAACCTGCATTAGGCTAGCGTGGTGTTTATGCCTAATCCTCCTCACTGTGCTGATATCTTTGGTGAGATGAGAGACCTTTTGCCCAGCAGATATAACAGGCTATACATTGTTGTATCAGCTGTCCAAATCGTAATCGTATCGTATTGTCAGTCTAATATATTTTTAACTAGCTGTGCCCCGCGGTCTCACCCGCAGCGCCCCCGTTCCCGTGGGAATTTTGAGATTTTTATTCCAAGTTTTCATTGGTTTTAAAATGTATTCTGCTATTCAGGGCGGAGACAAATCCAACGAAACAAAAACCATGAAAATTGATCCAGCCGATCTCGAGTTATAAGTGTTGTAACAAACCCGTCTTTGTTTTATATATATATAGATATAGATATATATAGATTACGTCTACCATTTCAGACTTCCCGAAGGCTTCTCCAAAGATGATATTGATGAATATGATGAAGCTTTCCAAGCGAAAGAATCCTGCGAAGTACTGTATCCCGAATGTAATGAACCACTGAAAGAACCTACCATGAGCTATTAAAGTTACCATAGAAAACGCATGCAATTTACACCCGTACAGTACAGTCCCACCATTTTATCTGTTCAGTTGACAGCGTCGCTAGTGGAGAATTTGGTATACATAATATAAGAAATTCACCAAGAAACAAAGGTAATTAAAACATATCTTGCAAGTCAGTCTATAGATATCATTAAAATTTAAGAAACTACAATATCAATCATATAAAGCCTAACTAACATAGTATAGATTCAATATGACGCGGCTGTAGTTCCCATTTTGCCCACCTGAACAGTTAAGTTGGTGGCACTGTACTCGGAGACGTCAAATGCTTTCTTAGAAGAGATTTAATGAGTGATTTTGACATGTAATGTATGGAAAATTACGTCAGTGTTAATGTTTTAATGAACGTCTCTGACAGCGAGGCTACTCTCTATAGACGACCCAGTATTTTCCTGATTGATGAATATAAAAAGATTCATATTCTAAAAATTCTAAATTCTAATTAAATAGTATGATACTACGCGACTAAAACAGTAATCATTTTGTCAATATATGAATGAAGTACGAGTATATAAGTTTATTTAAACCATCTTCTTGATCTCAATTAAGTTCATTTTTGATTTAACTAAGATGGTGTTAGATGGTACCCTAAGGCCGGTTACAGTGCTCGACCGACCGTCAGTGCGTACGTCAGTCGCGCTTGTCATATGTATGAAAATTCATAAACCGTACAGTGCTAGACCGACCGTACGCACGTGTTAGATATTTGAAACCCATAAAGTTAATTTAACGAGGTAAGTATCTAACGTTAGGTAATATTTAAAGTCAATAGTTCTAATCTTTGATGGTTAGGAGGGTAGTAATGAAAACAAGGAATAACCATTTAACATAATTTAATTTATTGGAGGCTTAACCTCTTTTAGGCTCTTTTAACGTACCACCCATTCGGAAGAACATCAGCAGAGAAGAATGGGCAAGAAACTCTGCTGGTTATCTTTTAATAATCATTAGGGCACATTACCTTACTTTATACATATACTAACATCTCCAATAACACTAATAATCCAGTTCGTTATTGAAGTATATAAATATAGCACATAGGTACATAATTTAATATGTTGTACAATGTAACATACACAATATAAAATGAAAGGGCACAAAAGACAATAATTATTAAAATAAATAGCTTACTCAACTTAGGGGTTATTGGATCCTTCCAGTTCTGCAACTCACAATTGAATCCGAATAATATCATACCTTAGATGTTATCGCCTTAAAAGTCGAAGAGCAACTGCCCCCTCCACTCTGGCTTCACTCTTTTATATCCGTTAACAAACAGTATTCAAAAAGTGACAGTTGAGTCAAATTAGTGTTTAAATTGTTATTTGTTACAATACATCATTTAGTAAATTTGTCAATTTCTTTCTTTTCTTTCTTTCTCGTCATGCAAGTCCCATTCACCCGCTGCTGGTGAGATAGACAAGCACCAAGTAAACGATCGCCCAGCGGATTCATTGTTACAGTCTCTGTTTTCACAGTCTCTGTTTTCATTGTTACAGTCATTATTTTCATTGTTACAGTCACTTTTTTTTCATTGTTACAGTCTCTGTTTTCACAGTCTCTGTTTTCATTGTTACAGTCATTATTTTCATTGTTACAGTCACTTTTTTTTTCATTGTTACAGTCTCTGTTTTCACAGTCTCTGTTTTCATTGTTACAGTCATTATTTTCATTGTTACAGTCACTTTTTTTTTTCATTGTTACAGTCTCTCTTTTTCACAATAAGAGAACCAATAACAGTGGTCAATTTGGTTCACAACAACTTATCACATCACGATCTCATTACATCATGATAATTTGTACTTTCATAACATTGTTTGTAACATAAGTTATTACCTTTTTACATTAAATATCCCGTATATAAATATTACCTTAATGTGCCCTTACTATCAACATTATGTAAATTAACTCAATTTGCTCCATTCACCTGGCCATAGTCTCAATTTGTCTTTGGCTATAATCAACAACCCGCTTGGCCAACCTGATGAACCATTATATGTGGTATTTAACATATTATTGCCTGTTCTGACATTACGCTACACCTGACCATTACCTCTTGGGGTACCCGTGGCGACCAAGTGATGCTCTATTTGTAGTTCTCGAAATAACGTTTGAATTTGATTTGAACTGAAATTAGTGCCCCTATCCATTATTACCCTTGACGGAGTACTAAAATAGTTACTGTATCTCGTATAATGGGAACAAGTTCTTGGGCATTCAGAGTTTTGAGTGGTTTGAGTAAACAAAAAAATTTTTAGTAAACCCGTCTAATAAAAGAAGAATGTATTTATACCCGTCAGTGGTTCGTTCAAATGGTCCAGTACAGTCTAAGTGGATTGTGTGAAAGGAATAGGTATTTTATCAACAGGGTGTAAAAGCCCTTCTTTTGGACCAGGGTGACCTTTACGTTCGAGGCATATCAGGCAGTGCTCTGAATATTTTCGAATACAAGAAGCCATACGAGGAAACCTCGTGACAGTTCTCGTCATGAAAAAGTTTTAGAAGCTTAAACCTGGACCCTTTAGGTACTTTCTCATCAAGTTCCCCGGATAAAACTTGTTGAAATAAATTTTGCAATTCCAGATCATCTTGCTGGGCGATTCCTAGCCAGGATCGGGGGGTTTCAATAAAATTTACAAGGCTACATACATTTGAGCAGAAATGGGGTATTCGATAGGATTGCGGCTAAGAAAATCGACATGAGCTATGTGTTTCCCTTTTTTGTAAACAATTTCAAAATTAAAATCTTGAAGGAAAGTCCACCAACGAGCAACACGTGGTGAGAGATCAATCTTGTTCATTGTGGCTTTAACAGAAGTAAAAAGCTTAAATTTGATGCCTGGAAATATCTAAAAGCGTTATAAATAGCCAGTGTTTCTAAATCATATGAGACATATTTATATTCAGCTAAGGATGTTCTTTTGTTAAAACAAGTCACGACCTTTTTTCTATTCTCAACTCTTTGTACTAGTATAGTCCCGTAACCCAATGAACTAGCGTCTGTATAGACTTCAGTTGGTTGGTTATGATCAAATACAGTGAGTAGTGGTTTTGTGGACAATTGCCTATTGACATAGTCCCCAGCCGCATCCTGCTCTACTCCCCGTTCCCAAAATTTGGAATGAATTTACGGAAATAACTCGCAAGTCCCATGAATTGACGTACCTGCTTAATAGTTTTTGGTGTAGGAGAGTTTACTAGAGCGGCTACTTTTGTTTCACTAGGTCTTATACCTTCGTGAGTAATGATGCGACCTAAACATTCTATACTTTCGACAAAAAAAAACATTTATACTTCTTGAGATTAATTGTAAACCCTTCGCAGCAGTTCCATCGCTGCTCCAGCCAAACTCCCTGGAGAGTGTCTTCGATGTTGTTACACCACGACTCGGCGCCTAGATCACTTGTAGTCGGGTCGAAGATAGGCAGGGCAACGTCATCATCTTTACGCCGGGAAACAGCATCTTTAATCGCCCTAGGAAGATCTTGTAAGGCAGGGATTTCCATCCTGGAATTATACATAAAACTGATTGGGTAGATGACTGGATACGATCCCACTTCTGATGTTAGATATTTGAAACCCATAAAGTTAATTTAACGAGGTAAGTATCTAACGTTAGGTAATATTTAAAGTCAATAGTTCTAATCTTTGATGGTTAGGAGGGTAGTAATGAAAACAAGGAATAACCATTTAACATAATTTAATTTATTGGAGGCTTAACCTCTTTTAGGCTCTTTTAACGTACCACCCATTCGGAAGAACATCAGCAGAGAAGAATGGGCAAGAAACTCTGCTGGTTATCTTTTAATAATCATTAGGGCACATTACCTTACTTTATACATATACTAACATCTCCAATAACACTAATAATCCAGTTCGTTATTGAAGTATATAAATATAGCACATAGGTACATAATTTAATATGTTGTACAATGTAACATACACAATATAAAATGAAAGGGCACAAAAGACAATAATTATTAAAATAAATAGCTTACTCAACTTAGGGGTTATTGGATCCTTCCAGTTCTGCAACTCACAATTGAATCCGAATAATATCATACCTTAGATGTTATCGCCTTAAAAGTCGAAGAGCAACTGCCCCCTCCACTCTGGCTTCACTCTTTTATATCCGTTAACAAACAGTATTCAAAAAGTGACAGTTGAGTCAAATTAGTGTTTAAATTGTTATTTGTTACAATACATCATTTAGTAAATTTGTCAATTCATTTTAACAATCGAGTACTAAATATTAAACATAACATAATTATATTTATAGGTAAATCAAGTATTTATCTTATTATTTAGACACATAATTATTATCATAATAATATATCAGTATTTATCTTATTATTTAGACACATAATATTATCATTAATAATATATCAGTATTTATCTTATTATTTAGACACATAATTATTATCATTATAACAATATATCAAGTACTAAATATTAAACATAACATAATTATATTTATAGGTAAATCAAGTATTTATCTTATTATTTAGACACATAATTATTATCATAATAATATATCAGTATTTATCTTATTATTTAGACACATAATTATTATCATTATAATAATATATCACACGCGTATTTTCATACATATGACAAGCGCGACTGACGTACGCACTGACGGTCGGTCGAGCACTGTAACCGGCCTAATTCTTGTTTCTTACTGTAAATAAATGACAAGTTTGTTTAAAGAGACTATAATGAACATTTGTAATTGATAATGTACTTACAACTTAAGATCTAACTTAAAATATGCGACAGAGAATACGAGTTTTTATATTCGAAAATCTAATTTTGTTTTTGGTGTGTGGGCTAAATTAAAAAGCTAGTGCAAAAAAGTTTGGTTACAAGAATTAAAGGAATCTCGACTCTTTAACTTGAGACTCCTTATATTCAATTATCATATCAATTTAAAATGTATCCTGATATCCTTCGTAGATTAGTGCTAATAAGTTAACCAGTCAGATCGTTTTATCACCTATCAGAACGATCCTATTGGTCGAAACTGTCACACTATTTAGCACGTATTAATTTTGGCCAATAAAAATTGCCCTACTTTTACTTAGTTTAAACTTTTTGTGTAAATGTTAAAGATTTATCATGTAGTTTTCACGTGGCCACGATAAAATTATGTTTTTAGATAAAACTTTTTTGAAAATCGCTTTTTATATTTCAGAGTCGTTACAAAATTGTATTTATTAAGTTTAAAGTCAGTGAGTTTAAAATGCTTACAAGCTCTGAGCTGGTGAGTTTAACTGCCACGGGCGGAACACATGTCAGATTTAAATTTTGAATTTAGAACTCACTGAATCGCAGTACTTAAACTCGTTGATATAAACGCTTTATTAGTAGTAATAAGTACAACTTCACGTTACCAATACGCATACACACCCTTGCTACCTCAATATAAAGAGATTTATTTTAATGTTGAACACATTTTATTATAAATATATGAGATTAATAAAGCATATTATAACCATATTTAAATACTTTACGTTAATATTTATGTATTGAAATAAAACATAAATTTAAGAGTTCATTTTCTATTTTTGTATTGTGCATAAAGATGTTTTTTGTAATATTGTTTTGTTTAAATAAAATAAATATTATTTTTAATTCTAACTTGTAAATAAAGTACCGTTCTTTTTTTGAAAACCTCTATTCCTTTTCTAACTTTATTAGATAAAATCGTGAGTCAAATATTATTCCGTCTCACGAGAACCAGAATTGAGTCGTAGTAATTTCCAAAACATTTCCAGTTTCCCCTCATTTCCTTTTTTGTTTTTAACATGCCACTTCACTTCAATATTTGTCACCACGCATAACAGTAACATTATTGACATTCGCCGTGTTAATTGGTGTTTCATTTATTACAATTTACTTGTTTACAATAGTTTGAGTGGTCTGCAGTACGTTGTAGGTCCCATAACAGTTAACGAGATACATGCCAAAAACACATTTAATATTTATTTCAAATTCAGTTTTCAAACAATCTGTGTTAAAGAGAACGTAACGAAAAGTGTCACATAAAAAAAAGTTTACATAATTTAAATAAAGTGGCCAGTAACATAAAAGTGTCGAGCAAAAAGTTTAGAACGTTAAAATGTTTAAACTTGGAACATTGTTGGTTACAATAGTATTGTTATTTGAAACAGTAATTAGTGAGAATTCAGACAATGGCAACTTTACGGAGGAGTTTTCGGTCGGCGAGGGATCAAGAGTGTTGTCACGTCGAAAGAGGTTCTTAATATTTCCAGACGGGAGTTCTCTACAGTTAGGTAAATACAGTAAATAGTTACGTAGGTACCCGTGCCTCTGGTATTTGGAACGTAAACGATGACATTCAAGTCCTTTGAACTCAAAGTTTCACATTAAATAACTTGCAACAATGCCTTTGTGAACAATTATTTGATTATAATTTATTCATTACGTAGTAAAATGTAATTGTTTTGTTTTCAGTTGGCTTTGTGCTTTAGTAAGTAATAGTTTGATTAAATGGATCAGTCTTTTAATGTTATTAAAAGTATATAAAAAGTAATAGCCTGTAATGTCCCACGTCAAGGCAAAAACCTCTTATCTCACTGATGATATCAGTACAGTGAGAAATGTTATAAGTACTCAGCATTTTTGCCTAAACTATCTTTTAAATTCACGCTTACAAAAAATCAAATTATTGTGTAGTTATCTACTACAAGAATAATATTTGTACCAAGTGTGAGCTTTTAAACTCTTTATATAGAAATAGTCTATCACTGGTTTAAATTCCTCTTAATGATAGTTTAACAGACCAGTTACCGTCAAGCTGTCAATTCTAATTAGTTCACGGATCACACAAAGCGACTAAATGGGCTCAGATGCGGGTTTCAGTAATATATAAATTCTAGTGGATACGATTTGATTAAAATGTACGAGGAATTCTAGTTTAAATCCGGTTTGATGTTAAGTGCTTGTAAGCTTTAAGACTTATCTGATTTTAAGTACTTTTGATACCTAATGTATGGGTCCTCGTCACAATCACCGATTATATACGATTACTGCAACCAATATCGTGTAACACAAGACTTCATACTTTTTTTTGTTGCTGATCATAATATAGTTTTTTTGTTTGTTTGTTTGAACGCGGTAACCTTAGAAACTGCCAATCAGATTTCAATCATTCTTTTGTAATAGATAGCCACATTCAACGGAAAGGATTATATAGACGATTTTTCATCATAAATTCCCACAGCAACGAACACAACGCGAGTAAAACCGCGGGGCAATGCTAGTCATGTATAATCGTTCGAGTCATCGCGGCGATCGGTAAATTGTACGTGTTTCTGGCATCAAAGGGTATTCGCGTGTAGTTCGTTGAATGAATTATCATGTAGACTAGCAGCGCCCCGCGGTTTTACCCGCGTTGTGCCCGTTCCCGTGGGAATTTCGGGATTTTTTTACATAAAAACCTTCCTCTTGAATCACTCTACCTATTACAAAAAACCGCATCAAAATCCGTTGCGTAATTTTAAAGATTTAAGCATACAGACAAACAGACAAACAGACACGAAACAGAGACGACTTTATTTTATACTATGTAGTGATGATCGTCATTTATTCATTTCCAGTAGGTTAGTGCCCAACCCTGGTATCGGAGATCTTGCACCGCCTAAAGGCCTCCGACATGGTCTGACGATTGAAACTATCGGGGCCGACTGCTTAACGTACCGTCCGAAGCACGGTAGCGCTCAGATAGAAATGCAACTATCAATCACCCATCCAAGTAGGAACCGAGCTGCACGTTGCTTAACAATCGCAATGAACTAACATCGCTTAGTGAAACTATGCCACAATTATTGGTTACATCCGTACTCAGAGACGTTCAATGCTTCCTTGGTAGTCACTCATCAAATCTATAGATTTGAGTAGTCATCTTCTTCTTCTGTGTATGGAAAATAACGTCAGTTAGTAAAGTGTCGACTTAATCAGTACGGCAGTCAAGCCTATTGTTTTTCCAAAATACGATTAACCGAAGTTCACTTTACCCGATGTAATAGTTAGATGTTTCATAATACCAGATGTCACTTTTGACCGAAGTAACTAATGTCCGAAATAATATTTATGCTTTCAATACCAACAGAGAGGTTAATAAGTTCACATCATTTAAAACCTTGTTTTTCATACAATATATATCACGGATATACCTTATCTCCTTCGACAGCGAGTGGTGGGAAACCGCAAAGAACAGAGAAGGTTGGAAGCGTTTGGGGGAGACCTTTGCCCAGCAGTGGGACGATATCGATTACGACTTGGTATAAATTCCATGGCATTACTTATGGCGACCAGTCTGCAAAAGTCTAATGCCCCAAAGACATTTTAATGTCCTATTTCTACGTTCACTCTAAATCATTATTTCCAGTATTCTGCGTCCAAACAGCAGCCCTGATTCCTATAGGAGACATCTTCCTCTACTCCAACACTGCAGCTTTAGCCTGGAGTCTTCCTTCAGATCCGTCGTTTTTCGGTTTTTTGAAGGACAAAGAAAAATCACAGAAAAGGATTGATTCGAAGAGTATTACTTACGTTGACGCTGATGGGAGGGTTATAGCTAGTGTTCCTTATAGAAGGTAAGTCTTGGAGTTTTTAAGTTTGTTTTAAATGTTTCATTCACATCACATCCTAAAGATAATTATGGTTTTGACCAGGAAATAGATAATTAAATAGGATTGATATGTGATGAATTTTGTACGATTGCCAAGGATAGTCTTTAAAAAATATTTAAACTCTACTTTCAGAAAGATCATAGTAAACCCAGCATTCGCCAAAAGGAGTATAGACGAAAACAAGATGTCTTTTAAAGAGAAACTCAAAATAAAGTTAGATAGAATGAAGATGCACGAGAAGCAGTCTGAGAGAGACTATCTCAAAAGAGATGGTTTGGACGAGAACAGTATACAGTTTCACAGAGATAGCAGAGTTGACTTGTATGGGAAGCTGGAGAAATTGTTGACTGCGTGAGTATAAGCTTCTACCTTAAGGCCACACGTGACGGAAATACCCTTATTGCATAAATTTTCCCTGCGACGCCGCGATGGAGCGAAAGACCTTCTACTCTGTGGCCGCCATTTTTAAATTACATGTAATGAGATGTATTAGCGTTTCGTGGAGGAAGATCGGCAATAGAATATTCGTCAAGTGTGATGATGTGCATGCTATAGATTTAAAACCTGCGCCCAGTATAGTCCCAACAGACTATGAATGTACTTCTTCAACGATAACCAAACTCTCTTTTTTCAGTCTGGAATAATTAAAAAAAGTCTGTGGCAGACAAAAAGTTTGCTAGTCTTGTCTCTAGTGTGCGCTCCTTCATACTTTTTCATATATCTGAAGACTGTCACGTACAGCGTTCAAAATAGGAAGAATGTCGATGAAACGCCGTACTTCATTATGAGACCATAATAATAACACATTGACGGCCAATAGTTACAACTTATCGCATAAAATGTATTAGAAATAAATCCATTTTGAAATGCATTTTTCTATTATAGGCTAGGGCGAGACGGCAGGCAATGCGTTCTATACCAACTATGCGAGGCTGCGCAGCGGAGTGAACAAGGATCATTTCTCCAGGAATTCCTTAGAGCTGTGTTCTCGTGAGTACCATTGTTTGACGAAGTACAGAGAGTGTTAAGCGACGGTTAACTTGGATATTACGTGGATTGGAGGCTGAGATTGGCTGAGTTACATCTAAATGATACGCTATTTGTTACTCTGACAAAATGTAATTTCGAAAATGGTAATGTCAAGTATTTAGTATTTTAAAAATTTCTAGAATAAGAATACTAAGCAATTTTTGTGGCATTGACTAAACAATGTTGACTCATTGCGATTGTTAAGCAACGTGCAGCCATTTGATGGGAGGCCGGTAGTGCCATTTTGAATTCAGAATGCATTTCACAGTTTCATATGTGGTGTTGTCTTATTTATTAGACTTTGCTGGAAGTCTTTTGGCGGACATTGAAATCGGATACTAAGTATAGCCTAGCTAACCTTTACCTACGTAAAAATTTCGTACGGTTTTTGGTGTATATTTCCCACAGGAATTCCTTACAGCGCTGTTCTCGTGAGTTCCTAACATTGCATCGCTGTCTCAACTGATTTATTTCGTACATTTTGAGGTGTAAAACGTGCGGGGAAGGAATTTTAAATGGGGAAATAGTTTGAAAGCCTTTGGACGTGTCGTTGAGATTTAAAAATTGTTAGAAAATAAGGATTGTAGGACAGAATAATAGAATTTGGAGGAGATGTATAAAAACGTTCTAACAGTCATTTCTTGGCCGTCGTAGACTTTAAGGCAGTCTAAAAAGTGTATATATATACTAGCTGTGTAAGTGTATATATATACTAGTTGTGCCCTGCGGTTTTACCCACAGCGCACTCGTTCTCGTAAGAAATACGGGATAAATAGTATCCTATATCCGTATCCTGTTCTAAACTACCTCCCCACCAGTTTCCAGCCAAATCGGTTCAGCCGTTCTCAAGTTATAAATAGTGTAACTAACACGGCTTTCTTTTATAAATATAGAAAAAGATATACAGATATCTTTAGGTACATGGGATTTCACAAAGAAAGAGAAACCTCGAGTGGAAATAAGTGTCGTACCTATCAAAAATATCTAAAACCTGCGAATCAATTAAACTACTGGAATGAGAGCACCAGAAATCTTAAACCCAGTTAACATTGAGCGACCTTTCAAACTATGACACGGCGCTATTGACACCACTTTCAAAATACGTCGTTACTCCACTTTTATTATTAAAACCTACAACATAAAGGACACAAAAGCTGTCGTTTGCATCAAATATTCAAAAAATATCAACAACTTGCTTTATTTTTCAGGTTACCAAAAAGCAAAGAGTTTGATGAAAGCCACCACATGGAGTACGACAGAGCTCACAATGTAAACGAAGATTGTTCATCCCAGTACCCAGGCTGTGACGAGAGCTAGCATTGACATATGACACGGTTCAAAAATAAAATATTGAATGGAATATTGGAGTTTTTGTCGCAGTAACCCTTTGATTTATCAGTCGATGATTTGTTGCTATAATCCAATGTTATTGGTGATTCTTTTTCATGGATTAAAATGTTTAAAATTGTTTTTAAAAATATTCAGACGAATTGACGTTCTTCATTCCACCTTTTTTGGAAGTGGTACATAAGTAAGGCTTGTAGGAAAAAGGATAAGTCTGAAGTCTAGACAACTGCTTTTTGAAGTAGTATTTGTCTATGAGATACTCTTAAAGTGCTCAATATTTTTTTCAAAAGATTAATTAAGGTACCTATACATTTTTTGGATATGACTGTGGTAAGTAGTGTCAATCAGTTCTTATACTATTGGATTATAGAAACGTCACTTGTTACGTTGATATAAATAGTACTTTAATTTAAAGAACACTTCTACTAGCAGCACCCCGCGGTTTTACCCGCGTTGTGCCTATTCCGTTGATATTTCGGAATGAAGCTAAAACCATATAACAATCCATTGCAAAAATTGTTATTTAAATCGGATTGGTAGTTTCTGAGATAAGCATGTAAACAAGCAATAAAAACTATTAAACAAACTCTTACCGTCTTCCTCATAAACGATATTTAACTTAATATTCTTAATATATCTCGTATAACTAATATAATTACACACTCACACTCCGCCACCCCCACCACACACACACTCACACTCACCCACCCCCACCACACACACACACACACACACACACACTCACTCACTCACACCCACCCACACCCTCACCCACCCCACACACACGAAATCATAACTGGATAACTTATTTATTGTTCTATTATGTTTTTATTTAATTTTTCATACTCATTGTTTCATAAATAATAATTATAATAATGACTTATATTTATAATGTAAGGGAAGAGCGGAGCCTCCAAATACAGGCAAATTTTTGCTTAACTGGAGACTCCACGAATAATATTGTAAGATAATTGTAATTTGAAATAAACTTATTTTATTTATTTATTTTATTTATAACTTAAATAGTGATTTAAAGTGTTTTGTCTCTTTGGCTCTTTGACAAATAGCGTATGTTGGAAAGGGACACACCATTTGATAGCTTAGGTGCTGTTAATAAGGGTTTATGAATAAGGACCTTCATCGTTATTATTAAAGTATAGATTACTATACATTTTGTAAGTAGCTTCACAACTTAGTGAAAGCAAAGCGATGGTACTTGTCTATAGGAAAACTTCCCTACACGAGTGGTTCAATGGAAAATTCGAGAATCAGTATCTATACTTTAATATAATGAAGCTGAAGAGTTTGTTTGTTTGAACGCGCTAATCTCAGTACTACCAATCCGATTCGAATAATTCTTTTTGTAATGGATGGCCACGTTCAACGGAAAGGTTATAAGAAATTTTTTATACCGTATTTCCTACGGAATGAGTACAATGACGGTAAAACCGCGGGGCTCTGCTAGTTTTTTATACGTGAGATGAAAGTTTAAATTGATGTTGTTTGTATAAGAGTACCATTTCTTGGTATAATTATGTTATGAAATTCAATGTTGATAGGAGTATTAGCAATACGTTTTAGAAAATTGAAAAATACAACAAAATATAATCTTTTACAAAAGATTATTCTGTAATTATTAATGTGGATAATGGAGTCGATACCTAATCTTAAAACTTTCCAATTATATATACATATAAAAAAAATTGGAGTGTCTTTTTGTAATATTAAAATTAACTGCTTTTTACTACAGTATGTGAATACGGTACATTGTATACCTACACCAATATGACTTCGTTTACAATTTTTGTCTGTCTGTCTGTCTGCTCCGAATAATCTCTGAAATGGCTGGATCAATTTTGACGGGACTTTGGTAGGTAGCTGATGTAATAAGCAGGAGTAACTTAGTCTACTTGTTTGTTAAATTTTACGCGGACGAAGTCACGGGCCCAGTTAGTCGCAAAGTCGTAATGATGGCAGTTGACTGCTTCGTTCCCGTGGGAATTTCAGGAAGAGAGCCTTGCTAATAATTTTCCTTATAAATCCGGTAATTACAGATATACTTCAAACAAAAAATAATCTCATCAGATATTGTAATTACTGTGGATATGATAAAACATTACGTTACATAATAAACCATAACACACCTCTTAGGATTCCTGTCCACCAGACATATGCTATGCTAAGTTGCTAATCTACGTTTGATATAAAAAACTAAGTAAGTCGTACGTAGGTTAATGGTCCAAAATTGGTGTTGGAGTTTTTTAGACCACCTAGAGCCTATATGGCATATGCCCCGACGATTGAAACAACCGGGTTTGATTTTGACTCAGAGCACGTAAGCGCTCAAATCAATCTATACTAATATTATAAAGCTGAAGAGTTTGTTTTGTTTGTTTGTTTGTTTAAACGCGCTAATCTCAGAAACTACTGAACCGATTTGAATAATTCTTTCACTGTTAGATAGTCTATTTATCGAGGAAGGCTATAGGCTACATTTTATCCCGGATTTCCCACGGGAACGGGCACAACGCGGGTAAAACCGCGGGGCACTGCTAGTGTAAAATATGATCTTATAGCACCGTGGCATAGCACATCTTCGGTATTAAGACACTCAAAGTTCAAGGATCGGTACAGAGCTCAAACTAATTATCATTTATCACTACTTCGAAATGTTCACCTGTTACTGTTATATTTATTAACACATACCCGGAACTATTGTCTGGACCTTAATAGAGAGCAAACAAGCACAGTCTCATGTGTTTGCTAAATATTAGTCTGGTGGGGACTTAGCAATTGTTTACCGATCTCTTGTTTTTCACTTTAGTTTGTGAACTGTTGTTACTGTAAATAAGTTTTCTGTTAGTTTTTTTTATTGTTTTAAGTATTGGATAAAGCGGAGATTAGCTTAGCTTTGAGTGGATTTGATACCTGTTGGTGTAAGTTAAGGTAAGATGGAAAAAATACAGTTGTGGTAGTAGGAGATTACAGAATAGTTTTGTTGATAGGAAAAGTGTTTTTTTTTTAAACTATAATATAAAAATGAATCGCAAAATGTGTTGGTAAGCGCATAACATCAGAACGACTGCACCAAATTCGATGATTCTTTTTTTAATGTGTTCCTTATTGTCAGGACAAGGTTTTTATATTAGAAAAATAAGGAATAAAAATCTCAAAATTCCCACGGGAACGGGGGCGCTGTGGGTGAAACCGCGGGGCACAGCTAGTTTTCAAAAGATCCCCTAATAATACACTTAGTGCATCTATCTGAAGTGAAGCAAAGAAGTTTACTTCGTTAAATCATCTAGAAGAAATATAAAATAATGGTGAAATAATATTAAAAACAATAAGCAAATACTTACAATGTAGTATCGCGAACTTTTTCAGGGCGAACTTTCGAGATTCAACAGGTAAAAAAGTTGGTGTAATTTTTGTGTAACAAAGTACAGTTGAGAACACAACTCGGTACACAAAATGGAACCGTCTCTGTCAACAGTCGAACTTTTAATTATTTTGTTCAATCATTCTTACATTCTTGATCAAAATGATCAAGTACTTTTCGATACAGTAAGGGTGCTTTCAAATTATGCGTTTCGTGTCGGACCACTGCGGTGCCGAAGCGGTGCGTTTGTCGTGTTGTGA
Organism: Cyclophora punctaria; assembly: GCA_951394245.1. Lineage (NCBI taxonomy): Eukaryota > Metazoa > Arthropoda > Insecta > Lepidoptera > Geometridae > Cyclophora > Cyclophora punctaria. Next base: position 8,214,020 of record OX596184.1, read on the forward strand.
ACGTACGATCGTGTGTTTTCATACAAAACGAGCCGTGCGGCAACAGTGCGGCGTCGGTACCGCGAAATAATTTTAGTACGCACTGTTGCCGCACGGCTCGTTTTGTATGAAAACACACGATCGTACGTTCACAACACGACAAACGCACCGCTTCGGCACCGCAGCGGTCCGACACGAAACGCATAATTTGAAAGCACCCTAAAAGAGTTCTTGTGCCATAGATATACATTGATTTATTATTAATTATTTAAGTATATACATAAAAATATGTATTGTTCGCCTTGATTTTTTTTATTTGCATTAGAATTAATAATGTCATTAAAAGTAAGTAAGTTCGAGTAGGTCAGTGGCCAGCCCTGGTGTCGCAGTTTTTAGACCGCAAATAATAATAATAATGTCATAAGTAGCCTTGTTATTTCAGTAAATATTGCAATTAATTTATAGTAACTACTGACGTTTAAAAACGAACGTTATGTTTAAAAAATCGAACAAGTCGTCTTGTGCTTCTCGAAAATAAAGTGTGTAGCACTTTTTTCAATGAGTGTACTTCTTTAACCAATTTTCTATTAACTTCAGGAAATCCAAACTTCTGAAATGAATCTTCTTATACATTGCGTTGTACTTCTGGTGGTGATTTTCAATTGTTATGCTGAGAATTATGATAATGATACACGAATTATTGAATTGGATGAGCTGAAGAGCAGTGTACTGTCGAGGAGAAAACGGTTTATTACATTCCCTGATGGCAGTTCTTTTCAATTAGGTAAGTATTTAATAATTAATGACGCAGATAATTAAGTAGAGAAAGAGTGTCAATCTTAATCTTAAACAGGGCTCCCTGTATTATAATAGCTAGCTGATTTGGCAAACCTTGTTTTGCCATATAGGAATTAAGGAGTGGATCACCTTAACATTTAGGGGTATGAAATATAGATAGTAGCCAATTCTCAGAACTGAATATGCATATAGAAATTCATAAAAATCGGTCGAGCCGTTTCAGAGGAGTATGTTAACTAACATAGTGACACGAGAATCACTACATTTGTATTATAAAACAAAGTCCCCGGCCGCGTCTGTCTGTTTGTCTGTTCGCAATAAGCTCAAATACTACTCAAATGCACGGATTTTGACACGGTTTTTAAAAAATAAATATAGTGATTCAAGAGGAAGATTTACATGTATAAAAATTCTCAAAATTCCCACGGGAACGGACACAACGCGGGAAAAACCGCAGGGCGCTGCTAGTTCTATTATATAAGAAAAGTTCATCATTATCGTTATTCTAATTTACCGTGTGTGAATTTGTCCGGGTATATTACTATTATTATACTCACTAATATATCTTTCCAGTATTCTGTACCCAAAACCAAGGGTATCTCCAAGTGGGTGACATCGTTTGGTTTGGCAACACTGCTGCTTTAGCCTGGCAGCTACCTTCAGATCCTGTGCTCTTCGATTTCTTCAGAAACCACCAGCGGGTCTACGACGGGAACAGGAGGAGTGACAAGAATATCCTGTTCCTGGATGAAATGGGAAAGGTTATTGGGAAGGTTCCTTATAGGAAGTAAGTTGGTGTTACATGCTGCATTACTTACTTTGGGTCGTCAACTGACATGACATATTATTTTTATTACACCCTACTAATATTATAAATGCGAAAGTTTCTGAGGCTGTATGTATGTTTGTTACTCTTTCATGAAAAAACTATTGAACGGATTTAGATGAAATATTGCAGTAATATAGGTTATAACATCAGAATAACATATGGGATAAATTTTATCCCGAAATTCCCGCGGGAATTCGTACAATGCGGGTAACACGTAACACGTTTATAAACAGTAGAGTAGTCGTAGAAGCTAAATTGTGAATAGAGCAAAAAGAATGAAATAATTCCCTACTTATTAAAATAAAAGAAAAACTAATATCACAAATACCAACTTTTACAGGAGACCGATAGTAAATCCGGCTTTTGCAAAACGCAGCGTTAACACAGCGACAAGTAAAAACACAATATCCATAAAGAAAATGCATTCTCTGAGCAAGGAAGCAAATTGTCTGAAAAATTTACACAAAAATAGTATCCAGCAACACAGAGAGGAAAGAAAAGAACTTTATATGAAAATAGAAAAGTTACTGCAAACGTAAGTGAAATTGTATTCGTTAAAAGTACGTACGTTAGTATAGGTTCTTCAAATATTAATGTCTGAGTTTTTAGACCACTTAAAGCCCTTACAAGATCTTATTGGATGGGTGGCTGATAGTGTCATTTCTATCAGCACCATCATGCTTCGGAGGGCATGTTAAATAGTCGGTCCCGGTTGTGTCAATCGTGAGACCATGTCGGAGGCCTTTTGGGATTCTAAAATGGATTGAGTGATTGAGCTGCTCGTTGCTTAACAATCACTATGGGTTAGCATCGCTTAGTTAATCTGTAAGCGTTACATAAGTGTAACATGTTTATGTTTGGTCTATAAGTTAGTATTTGGCTGAATATTTTAGGCCTGAAACTGGGTTTAGCGGGCGCCTGGACGGGCAACCGTCGTGTGTTCACGCACGCAAAGTGCTACGTCGCGGGAACCCGCGCGGGCAACCGTCGCATGGAGGCGGGCCCCGTCGTCGCACGGACAGTCGCCCGCGCGGGATCCCGTTCGAACGTAGCACTTTTGTATGAAACCGCGCGGGCGCCCGTTTAACGCAGTTTCAGACCTTATAAGTGAAATCTTTTTCAAATCCATAATAGAGATGTTGTTTCTTAAACAAAGAAGGCCTCAAAAGATAAGTAAAGCGCTGGCATCTTAGTATAGTGAACATTGTAACGGTTTTATTCCATAGATTTATTATTTTGAAGCCGTAAAGGTGAGTTTAGACCAGAAAGGCCTGTAAGATTTATCTGAAGGACAAATACCTTTCTTTGGCTTAAATTCAAGAAACTCTCAACCAGTCTGCTGGTTAAAATTCAAAAGAAACTTTATTACCTACCCTATAAATTTTAAAATACAGCCGTAAAAAATCTTAATCCCTAAATGAGTGAGCTTAACTCTTGTAATAAATATTCTTATCATAAAAGACTTCAGGTAACATTGGAACTTTTTTACTTAGAGTCTGTGCAGATATTAGTCCAGACAGCTTTAAGACTGTCTTTTACTTTATGAAAACGTATGAACGAGTACGCATTAGACTTTTCGTCCATCATTTCTTTTACTACAGAAATGTGGACTTAACGACAGACTCGGTTGTGTTGAACAGGACAGTCTACAGCCTGTCTAGTCTGCCATAGTCCTTATAAACGAATTCTGAAATAATACTTATTAAATTATTATGTGCTTGGTAAGGCGTTCGTTAATGCGATGGGGTGCCCTGATACAAACCCTGATAGCAAAAAGTCTTACTTAGGCGATGTTCGATGCGGGATTATGTGTGATAACATTCTAATTTTAGATTTATGAAAATGGTTTTAGTTAGTTTTGAAAGCGAAACGTTATGCGCAACTGTGCTTATGAATATCTCATCTTATATTGGTAACTAGCAGTGCCCCGCGGTTTTACCCGCGTTGTGCCCGTTCCTGTGGGAATATCAGGAATTTTTATACATAAAAACCTTCCTCTTGAATCACTCTACCTATTACAAAAAACCGCATCAAAATTCGTTGCGTAATTTTAAAGTTTTAAGCATACAGACAAACAGACAAAAATAGCGACTTTGTTTTATACTATGTAGTGATGAGCGAGAGTTTACAATTAACGAGTCAAACGCCATTTTGCCGGCTCGCATCTAGTAAGCTTGCTAACAACGCACATCATCTTAAAAGACAACAAGGATACTATAGTGACTTTATCAAACACTGTTATAATGTGTTTTGTCTCTTTTGCTCTTCGGAAAATTGCGTATGTCAGAAAGTGACAAACGAATTAATAGATAAAATGTTCTTAATACGCATTAAATGGCTCTTTGTGTCTTTGTGCCATACTCAGAGACGTCAATGATATCGACAACTACCTTGATTGATGTCATTTTTCATTTATTACATGTCAAATATCACTCATTAACATGATATAAGGAATCATTAGTACGAAATGATAGCGAAGATCGAAGTACTTACTGTCATAGATTTCCTCAGTTTTTGTCACATAATTTTTCGCCAGAATGTTTTGTCTTTTACTGCTATAATATCTTGACCTTGCTATACAGTAACTAAACTACCCAAATAAGTAAAAGCACAAATCTTCAAACAAACATAACTCTTATTTTCCAAGTACTTGATATATTTCATTGTTTTATTTTCAGTTTGGGGTGGAACGGGAGGGAATGTGTGTTGCGATTGTTATGCGAAGCTCGTACAAAGACGAGTCGGCAAGGAACCTTCCTCGAAGAAATTGTGAGAGCAACTTTTACGTAAGTATTTGTTTGTGAATGTTCCTATTATAAGGCTTAAGTTGTATTTTCGGTGCCTATACATAGTACTGGTGCCAGTACTGGGCTGTATTAAAACGGGAATATACAATATCAATTCTCGCAAATTGACCATGTTGTCACCGTTGGAAACTCCCAAATAAGCTTTCCAAAACAGACCCAAAAATTCGTCAATGTCTTGAGTCAAACAAGACCTTTGCCCAGTAGTATATTATATACCCAGTACATTTTTGTATATTCCTCCTGTGTTTTAAAAGAAAAAGTGTTACCACTTCTTTCTCACCAATATAGGTTCGTTCATTAATTTTGCGTAGGTTAGTGCCCAACCCTGGTGTCAGAGTTATTAGACCGCCTTAAGACCCCAACAAGGTCTGCGCGTGAAACAAGCGGGACCGACAGCTTAACGTGCCCTCCCACCTTTATAGGTGTGTAATGTGTGTTAAAACCCTAACAATATACATTAATAACCATATCTAAACTACGTTACAGGTTGCCAAAGGGCTCATATGAAGGGTTGTCTCACAGTTACGACGAGGCACATGGGAGCCGTGGGGATTGTTCGCAACTCTACCCAGACTGCGAAGATAAGAATGGGTACAGATTGTATGAGTGATATGAGTGTATTGAAATATATCGCGTGACACATTGAAGGCAGTTTTATTTCTATGACTGGTTAGGGACAGTTGGAAAGCTAAAGAGTTGAGATTGAGAGAGTTGACGAGTTTATTTATTTATTTAGGACAGCCAGTAAAAGTTACACTATACACATACTATACTATACATAACACAAAATGAAAATATAAATGCACTTTTTTTAGGCGCCACAGCGTTTTTTTCACGAGTTTGAATTTGGAAAGATGTGAGTTGGCGAAAAGTGAGATGACGAAATGTGAGATGGCGAGTTAATAGACTTTAGGTATCACACTGGTTCACTCGCATGTAGTAAACAGTGAGTAAATCAGTAGTATTTCGCTTTTACATATAAATAATAATACAATCTCGACAAGCAAACAGAAACACTAACTTCTTACTTATAAAATAAAACTACTTATTTCAGTCTCAACGTTATTAGTCCACACAACCTTTCACAGACTCACAATGCAGGCACAAACAAAGTGCAGAAATAATTAAAACCTCCACGAGTTTCAAACTAAAGGATACACAATGTGCCAAAGTAATGCTGAAACAGTAGTCTAGACGCCGCTTAATCTTACTTCTGCATTGCAAGACGTCACATGAACAATAAGATAAGTTCTTTTACAATATCTTTTGTGATAAACTTATTAAAAATAAATGAAATGTGTTTGGAAGGAAAGTTATAGATGTCTTATAATAATTAGGAGATACTTCTCTATCTTCTTCTTCATCGAGTGGATGATCAACCTTACCAATCCTGGTGTCAGAGTTATTGAACCGCCATGGCTCAAGTAATGACTACTATCCGTAGAAAGTAACCGGGACCGACGGCTTAACGTGCCCTCCGAAGCACGGAATCATCTTACTTTTCGAGCAATCAGGTGATTCAGCCTGCAATGTCCTAACCAAACTGAGGAAAGTCTCACAAAGAGATTTTTGTGAGATATCCCCACCGGGAATCGAACCCGGAACCTCCGGATCGTGAGCCGGGCGCTCAAACCACAAAACCACGGAGGCTGTTTTTTTAATGAGGTAATAAGACGTAACATTGACTGGGCAAGAATCACAGACCTCTCATACAAATACAAGAATTAGAAAGTCTGCCAAAGCTCGCAATCAGCCCATACCTGCTTCAGGACATCATTTAAATCGACAATTAATAAATTATTAACGTAATTTGTCATTCGTTATAGTCACCAAAAATCGCTCATTGCACTAACCTTACACAAGCAATATTTTAACCTTTCTGAGTTAGGGTTTAGACGCTCACCGCATTGCAAGAGGTTAAATATAAATAACACATTCGGCGAGTGACAATCTGTTACCTAATTAGGTGTCGTATGGAGATGTCGAAGTTCGGTGACCGAAATAAATAAAAAATGGTGACATTTATTAGTAATTAGCTAGCAGCGCTCCGCGGATTTACCCGCGATGAGCTCGTCCCCGCCGTGATAAAAACTAGCTCTCTTTGAAAGTGGCTATCCATTACAAAAAGAATTATTCGAATCAAACGGGTAATTTCCGAGATCTACCCGAATATACAAACAGACAAAATTACAAATTATTCCTCTCTATAATATTAGAACACCCTATATTCATTTAAATGCAACCCTTGAATACAACACAAATTAATTCTTATTGTCATTACTTTAATGTTGAGGTTCGTTTGTGAAACTTGCTTGTGATAATCCTTATTCAGTTTTGAAGTCCTTGTATTACCTACTAGGCGTCGAGTGTGCAAGTAAATACTGAATAATTCGTCAAACAAATATCACACCTTCGTGATGTCTGTTGCAGTTATTGACTTGTGTTCTTGTTACTATGTGGACGTTGGATTATAATGGAATAGCCTTATTGATTTCCTTTTAGATTTTATCTGGTTTCTGAGGGATATTTAATTCAATGAATTGATACGTCTCCGTAATTTAGATATGAACGTATTGACGTTGACGTATTGGCGTATTGACGCTTCCTTACTAGAGATTTAATAAGTGATTGTGGTAAGTAGTGCATACAAATTGTGCCAATTAGTTAAGTTTCGATTTAATGGGCATCTCAAAGTCCGGCACTAAGTAGTTTAAACTTTGATTGATTGTGAATTCAGAGGTACAAATCATGCTACCCTTGGAGTTATTATCTGCCTTATTCATAAACACTCTCTAACTAAACTCTAAACTAACTCTAACTAGTGCGTGTTTTGTCTCTTTTGCTCTTTGGAAAATAGCGTATGTCAGAAAGGGACGAACCATTAGATAGCTAAAATGCTGCTAGTAAGCGTTTATGAATAAGGCCTTATATTTTTAGAATCTTTTAAAAACATCAACAATGATAATGATATTCTTGAATCGCATCCAATGCCTAAATGCATAAAGTTGATAGATCACCAAGCCATGTCCACAATAACACATTAGTCTGGTAATACAAAGTATTTTCCACAACCTAAGGTAAGCTACCTCCTTCAATGTATACTCACCCTTACAAGGAGTACACTAACACAAATGACTTAAGGATACCATGTATGGCTTTCCTTATTAGAGCGATGTTCTTTTGTTCATATTGAGACACTGGACTTGAGAGACTGGTTTGGTTATTTGTTAAAATGCATTGGCTTCTGCTATTAATTTTAATCGTGGAATGTTACGCCAACGTGACTAACGTGTGTTCGAATGCGAAGGAGTCTTTACTGGTGAGGAGGAGAAGGCATTTGACCTTCCCTGAAGGCAGTAATGTTGTGGTAAGTTCGTTTTAAATATGATTTTATTCTTGGCAGTTTACTATGACGAATCAGGCAATCGCGGTGATTATGCTTCATGGTGAGCTGGAACGGAGAATTTGTGATGTTTTTTTGTGGTTATGTACTATGTGTTAATATGTTTTTTTTCTGGTATAATCTTATAAACTATGTTGTCTTCTGTAGGGTAAAGGCCTCTCATATCACCGAAGAGAGAATTAAGGTCTGCTTTCGGTAGTGACCGTAGCAGCAGGCAGCAAATACCGACCGCAAGCAGCAATGTTGCCGTGCTCGAAATTTTATAAAGATATTCAATAAGATCAGTAGTGGTGCTTGCTGTCGGCAGTTGCTGCCTGTTGCTACGGTAGCCACCGAAAACAGACGTTTATTTTTTCTTCAGTGTCATAAGAGGCCTTATCCTACAGAAGACAATATCTATATATATAAAAATGAAATCCGTTTTTTGTTGTCGCCGCATCCCGCGTGAATGGCTGGACCGATTTCACTAATTCTTTTTTTGTTGCATTTGTTATTATTAGGAGAAGGTTCTTACGGAAAAAAATATTAAGAAAATCTCTCAGAAATATTGAAAAATATACATTTAATTTTGCATATTTAAAAAAACACGTGTAACGAATGTCAATGTCATTCACAGCCATAGACTATATTGAAAGAGCATTGTTTGTTCGGAAAGTAGTGCATCATTGCTACGCTAAGGCGGTACGAAGTTCGCCGGGTCAGCTAGTAGTTTATAAGCTTACACAAGAAAAAACATATTTTATTAAACACATCTGAGTACATACCACAAAAAAACACCACAAATTCTCTCCGTATTTTTGCTCGACATTAAAAAGATTAATATCCTAATGCTCCGATAAAAGATAGCAAAAACAAGCGGGGAGAGAGGTCTTTACCCAAATGAATTAGCGGTTAAAGGATATGTGCAGAAACCAACTTTTTAGGAAAATAAGAGTAATGGAGAAATATAAAACTGTACAGCGTTGATAACTTTCTCCCGAGAATAGCGGGAGCACTGATGATATTGTTTTAAGTGCCCCAATATCGGTTAATGGATTGAAAGCATACTTTTTAAGTGTATTACGTTTAAATTATATAAAGTGGAAATTCGATATACTGTTATAATAGGATATTTCCTAAAACAGAAGGCGATTTCGGTTGTGTTTCGTTTTTAGGTTTTTTAGGTGCTATGTACTCGATGGTTTTTGGAGAGCGATAGTCAGCTTTTGGGGTTTCTTGTACCCTTTACACTTGAAATAGGTTAACCATTCAGACCATTGCAATTATTATGCTTTAAGAAATTTGCCCATCACTACATAGTATAAAACAAAGTCACGTCTGTTTGTCTGTTTGTCTGTATGCTTAAATTTTTAAAATTACGCAACGGATTTTGATGCAGTTTTTTGTAATAGGTAGAGTGATTCAAGAGGAAGGTTTTTATGTAAAAAAATTCCCGAAATTCCCACGGGAACGGGCACAACGCGGGTAAAACCGCGGGGCGCTGCTAGTTATGAGAATATGTCGTTTTGCGGACACGATTGCCATTTTGAAAATTAAATTATCTGTGTGGGCCATTATGAAGTCAGACGTATTGGCACAGTCAGTGACAAACTAGTGACCAACTTAAAACTTTTCGTATGGGAAGCATCGAAAACACAAAACTACAAAATTGAAACAAGCTGAAAGTCTTTTCAGATCTCGAAGAGGATTGAGTATTAGGTGACCTATAAAGAACTCAATTTTTGTTTTATAATAAGGTGGAAATCGATATTCTAACTTGAGCTTTCATTTTAGTGAAATTTTCAAAATTAATGCATTCAAACAAACTCTTCAGCTTTATTATATTAGTATAGATAAGGCGGATACATTGTCCCATTAACAGGTTTGAGCGCCCGACTCACGACCCGGAGGATCCGAGTTCGATTCCCGGTGGGGATATCTCACAAAAAATCTCTTTGAGAGACTTTCCTCAGTTTGGTTAGGGCATTGTAGGCTGAATCACCTGATTGCTCGAAAAATAAGATGATTCCGTGCTTCGGAGGGCACGTTAAGCCGTCGGTCCCGGTTACTTTCTACGGATAATGTGGTTACTTGAGCCATGCCTTTGGCGGCTCAATAACTCTGACACCAGGATTGGTCAGGTTGGCCATCCACTCGATAAAAAACAAATTGTCCCATTCCAGCTCACACTATCACTGGTAAAAGCCTTCATGACTCACGCACCTTCTGGATGGAACATAGCCCTTGAGATGGACGTCTTGTACCCCCTCCCTAATGAGAAGGTAGTCAACAGCTTCTTCAGGAGAAAACTGCATCATAGACAAAAGAAAGAGCTGTGGGAGCGGATCAGAACTGGGTTGGAGTTGTAAGTAATTGTCTTTTTTGAAGCCATAGTTAGACAATCTATGGTTGTAAGCCGGTTATAACCAGTTCCAAAATCAGAAATGTTCTTCTGGTCGATGAAAACATCTAGAGCGCACAGATGTTCACTTCTACAGATTTTTGATTGTCGGACTGACAGTTTTGTTCGCGTCAAAATCACTCTAAAAAGTGTCGTGACTACTTGAACTTAAGCTCTTAAGCATTCAACAATAAATTGCAAAATTTCCACCTTTTCACATTAAAAACGCAGCATACAGACTCATATACCGTCCATTATTTACCAATCCCAAAAATAACATTTGTACATCCATACATCTATATCCTGTTCATAATTTCAGGCACAACATAAACGGGAAGTCATGTATCCTTCGCAGTATTTGTGAAGCGAGAGACCACCTCGTATCTCAAGGGAAATCTCTCGTGCATGACATATTGAGGGCTGTATTCGAGTAAGTGTCCATTATTGTTCATCAACCTAATACACCAAGTATGAGCGATTTAAGAAAGCTTTAATTAAAGATTAGTTGGAGTCACTTCAAGTTCAGGTTTAGGAATGACCGGTGCCATATTAAGGGTGTCTGTCCATTGATGCGGAGTGAGGTTGCGGAGCAGAGAAACGAAGAAATATTAACCAATAAGATTGCATAAAATATTTGACCGGAGATTTTATGCAATCCTATTGGTTAATATTACTACTTTTCCGATTTGAAAAATTATTTTTGTAATGGATACCCACATTCAACGGATTTATTTGACTGGCGATTCTATACCAATATCACGTGAAGATTTGTTTGACATCATTTAAAGTTTAATTGACCGAGCTTACACTTTTCAAGCGAGTAAAAGCAAAGTAGAAGAGATAGAATTATAGAATTGATACATAGACGGTCATTTTTCATCCCGAAATTCCTACGGGAACGGGTACAACGCGGGTAAAACCGCGGGGCGCTGCTAGTGGATTATATGTATTTAATTTGAATGTTTCTTCGCCGAGTTATAACTATGTACATAAGCCATATTGTAAAAGTCTAAAGATTTTTTAATTAGGTATAATATTTGAATATTATCTCAACAGAATTTTATAGTTTACTTCGTTTGTCACAGATAGTGTATAATAAGCATTGTAACGATCACTGTCTACAATGGTTCTTACTATTTTAATAAAACATTTATTAATTACCTAAATACACCATTTCAATGTTACTATTTTCAGTGTATTTAAAAAGTTAGGACCAAAATAGTATGTTCTTTTTTTAAAAGGGTGGTCCTTTATAATAGTACTAGCAGCGCCCCGCGGTTTTACCCGCGTTGTGCCCGTTCCCGTGGGAATTTTGGGAATTTTTTTACATACAATCCTTCCTCTTGAATCACTCTACCTATTACAAAAAACCGCATCAAAATCCGTTGCGTAATTTTAAAGATAATAATAATCTATACTAATATTATAAAGCTGAAGAGTTTGTTTTGTTTGTTTGTTTGTTTGTTTGTTTGTTTAAACGCGCTAATCTCAGAAACTACTGAACCGATTTGAATAATTCTTTCACTGTTAGATAGTCTATTTATCGAGGAAGGCTATAGGCTACATTTTATCCCGAAATTCCCACGGGAACGGGCACAACGCGGGTAAAACCGCGGGGCGCTGCTAGTGATGTTATATGTGTATGGATCTAACTTTTTAAATACACCATTTCTGGCCACTAAAAAACAAACAGTAATATTGAACCAAAGAAACAAATAAATAGAACAGTCCAATAACTAACATAACGTAATTGAATCTATCGAACGAAAGGCACAAGTGAAAAATATGTTTGTTCAAAAATATCTATTTAGTTGATGTTATTTCGATAAGTTTGCGACATTGCGCTCGACTGCAAAATGGTTCATGTCGGTGCACAATTCGAAAATTAAATTGATCTCGTTACTGGTTCCTTCCTTGAGACCTTTCGGAGAGGTTTATGTGATAAACGTTTCTGTGGGAAATTATTAATGTTGGACAATTTGAATCTTTATTGTTGTTTAGTTAAGTGGTGGAGTGACATTATTTAGGTCCCTTAAGTGCTTTGTTTTTGCTGAATTACGTTATAGTACTTTCCGGTGCGGCTGCAATTTGTTTTGTGGTGTTTTTTTTTACTGTCTGAGCTTTGAAATTATTTTCAGTTATTTTGAATAATGTTTTTCATTGTTCAATGGTGTCCTCAGATTATTTTGTCCATAGCTACAATAGACAATTATAATGTTAAACATCTTCAAAGAGCCTCTACAAGTTGGATCTGTATGCCTTCGCATGTCTCTCAAACAGAGCGGGCTGGTACCGTGACTATAAGGAACACACAAACGCTATATTATAGTATCTACGTAGTATTTTATGTTTTAAATCTATACTAATATTATAAAGCTGAAGAGTTTGTTTTGTTTGTTTGTTTGTTTGTTTGTTTGTTTAAACGCGCTAATCTCAGAAACTACTGAACCGATTTGAATAATTCTTTCACTGTTAGATAGTCTATTTATCGAGGAAGGCTATAGGCTACATTTTATCCCGAAATTCCCACGGGAACGGGCACAACGCGGGTAAAACCGCGGGGCGCTGCTAGTCAAGTATAACGAGTATAACAATTATTTGTTATATATTAGCCTTTTTTATTCAATAAGAGCCATATACGCGTAATAAGAACATTTTAGCTTTCAAATAGTTTGTCACTTTCTGACGTACGCAATTTTCCGAAGAGCAAAAGAGACAAAACACATTATAAAGTGTTTTAGTTAGAGAGAGTTTATTAATAAGGCGGTATGAATTTATTGAAACTTTATACATTTCAGAGCTCCAGTAGAAGAAGAAGACTTTCTGGATGAAATGAGAGACTACACCGAGCTCAGCAAGCCCGACTTCTGTACCCAAATGAACGAGTGTCCGTTCTCTCTAATAGACTTTGTTTTATCAATTAATAGAATGCAATAATTGCCGAAGAAAGGTACTCGTATAAGGGTGCTTTCAAATTATGCGTTTCGTGTCGGACCGCTGCGGTGCCGAAGCGGTGCGTTTGTCGTATTGTGAACGTACGATCGTGTGTTTTCATACAAAACGAGCAGTGCGGCAACGGTGCGTACTAAAATTATTTCGCGCCGCACTGTTGCCGCACTGCTCGTTTTGTATGAAAACACACGATCGTACGTTCACAATACGACAAACGCACCGCTTCGGCACCGCAGCGGTCCGACACGAAACACATAATTTGAAAGCACCCTTAGGCCTACGGTCTCACATGCGACTGTGCCATCGGGCTTGTCGAATATTGTTAAAGCTAAACAATGCTATACATAAGCGATATGAATTGGGCTTACTCTTCAAACATAGCTCGAGTTTGAGATCACCAACCCGCATTTGGCAAGCGTGGTGATTATGCCTAATTCTCCTCACTGAACTGATATCTTCAGTGAGATGAGAGGCCCAACAGTGGGACATTACAACCTAATACTTTCTTTCTTTATGACACATGCCAGAGATGTCACCACACTTTTACTCTACAATATACAATATACGGTTCAATCACCTAAACAATATTTATATAGATTAGCGTAATAAATACGTATTTTTCATTTTCATTTCAGAAAAGTCAACTATTTACTAACTAAGTAGATGAGGCTTATTGGCTAACTAAATATAGTTGTAATATAGTCCTAATGACGAAAGACGCGTGCCCAAACCATTAGATTGATTTTCAACATAATAACTAAGTATAATAATAATTTCGTAGGCAGCGTGAAAATCACGACGCCATGAGTGGTATAACAAGGCAGTCTATATTTTTATAACCATACTAGCAGCGCCCCGCGGTTTTACCCGCGTTGTACCCGTTCCCGTAGGAATTTCGGGATGAAAAATAGCCTATAACCTTCCCGTTGAATGTGGCTATCTATTACAAAAAGAATTATTCAAATCGGTTCAGTAGTTTCTGAGATTAGCGCGTTTAAACAAACAAACAAACAAACAAAACAAACTCTTCAGCTTTATAATATTAGTATAGATTTATCACTTAGGACTCTGTTTATTTATTTGAAAGCGCTTATCCCAGGTACTCTTAAAAATATCGTAATATTTTATTACATCCTGACGAGAATAACAAGCTTTATTAACAATTTTTTTATTCACATCAAATAAATAATGTTCCATGTATTTACACTAAAATTATTTTAAACCCACCCATTTTATTTACCTAATTCAATCACAGATCAAAAAATATCTTAACTGTCCCCAACCAAATTACTCACCTAACCTGCCAAACAACATCAATCCTAAACACACTCGTAAAAGAGTTGTAAATAGCGTGTAGTTATGTAATATTTGTATGGGAGCATAATCGTGACTGAGCTGATGAGAAGATTCAGCAATTCCTTCTAATACTTTGACACAACATCCCGGGTCACTGAACATAGCTACGGGTGCGATACACGTTAGGATAGCGTGGATAAGACTTAGGGACCAAACTGCGTTAAGCGTGCGCCCATCGCGGTTTCATACAAAAGTGAACATCGCGGGCGCACGCGGCGGTGCACGCTTAACGCAGTTTCGGCCCTTAGAAAAATTGTACTGTCACTTTTAGGATTGCACAAGAATCGTACTTATATTATAAATGCGAAAGTTTATTAGGATGGATGTATGTTTATCTTCATCTTTGAGCAAATTATTTCATATTTAACCGCGAAATGTACCTACCGCGATTTCCTACTAATATTATAAATGCGAAAGTTTGTGAGGATGTATGTATGTTTGTTACTCTTTCACGCAAAAACTACTGAACGGTTTTGGATGAAACTTTACAGTTATATAGGTTATACATCAAAATAACATATGGAATACATTTTATCCCGAAATTTCCGCGGGAACGGGTACAACGGTTAAATAGATAGAGTGATTCAAGAGGAAGGTTTATATGTATAAAACATTCCGAAATTCTCTCGGGTACGAGTACAGCGCGGGTAAAACTGAGGGGCACTGCTATTATGTAATATTTTGCTCTAAGTTTATACTAAGATATTAATATAAACACCAGTCCATGTTATTCCCTACAATAAAAGCTGACTTGTCATGCTGACGTAACATAAAGAAATGTTTATACAATTGAACGACTTTTAACGAAACTTTCAGTTCAGTTCATACTGATAAACTGTTTTTAATAAAGACTACTTCTATTACTTTTAGGAAGCTTATTGAAATGAGTCATTTATATTTGAAGCAGTGAGAGTCTATCAGTTCTTATTCATCTGACCGTCACCATCGCCCGAAAAGTAAGATGATTCCGTGCTTCGGAGGGCACGTTAAGCCGTCGGTCCCGGTTACTTTCTACGGATAGTAATCGTCACATGAGCCATGTCAGAGGCCTTTGGCGGCTCAATAACTCTGACCCATGATTGGTCAGGTTCACCATCCAATCGATGAAGAAGAAGAAGTTCTTATTGGATGACTCACTAAAGATGTATCAGTATAGTAAGAAGGATAAAGGATAATCCACGCATTTGCCTAATTAGTTATCATAGTCAAACATAACGTTCTTAATTCAAGTCATTTGACGAGTTCAAAGTCGTTCTTAAATTGAATCATCTAATTCTAAAAACAAAAATACTTATTTAAAAAGTTTATTCGAAATTCAACATTACGCATAAACCTTTAGCGCGTGCCGGATGTACGCCTTCAGAATGTTTACAAAAAAATATATTTAACACGTCAATTTACAAATTCCGTTCGAACCGACGCATGGTTTACACAGTTCACTAAAATGGTAGTATTAAAAAGTTATTTGGTTGGATTAGTTATATTTCTGTGTGCGGTAGAAAAAGGACGAACAAACCAGGGTTTAGATCATTGTCCTAATGTCAAAAATCCTTTGGGAAATGTGAGGAAAAGAAGGCATTTGGCATTTCCTGATGGGAGTACCGTTTCTGTGAGTATG
Source organism: Cyclophora punctaria (assembly GCA_951394245.1). Lineage (NCBI taxonomy): Eukaryota > Metazoa > Arthropoda > Insecta > Lepidoptera > Geometridae > Cyclophora > Cyclophora punctaria. The sequence continues at coordinate 8,230,142 of OX596184.1, forward strand.
ATGTTGAAACATTTTCACGAAAAGAGGTTTTGAGTCTAAATATGTACTTGTTATATAGAGTTTATTTTGTAAAGTTCTACCAGATTCAGATAGCATATTATATACACGATTTAGGGTATAATTTTAATTGTTTATAAAAAACATTGATTATTATCAATTATCAGTGTTTAAATTGTTGCAAACATAAACTACCACTGGTAATGACACAATCATCTTATTTTAGATGTTATTTACTCGTTTTAAAGAGATTTATAGTTTTTTTACTTATACCTTTATTACAATTTGCATCTGAATAATTGTAATCTTCTAGTAAAATAAATCAAAGATAATTGCGAACTAGAGCAATGATACATCAATCATAACATTCTTGGTCACACCACTTTTTTAAAAATCGAACTGTCGAACCTACACTGACGCCAATTTCGAACACTCCAGATGGTAACGTCCGTAGTGAAAACTTTCATGACCCATGCACCTTCGGGATGGTATATGGTGATCGAAGCTAACCTGGACTACCACCTTCCTGACTCCAAGTTCATAGCTGCTCAAACCAGGAGAAAGCTGCACCATAGACAGAAAAGGGAATTCTGGGAGACGATACATGGTGCTCTGGAATTGTAAGATATTTTAATTTAGTATTAACGCCTCGGTGGTCTAGTGGTATGTGTACTCGCCTGCCAAGACTGAGGTCCCGGGTTCAATTCCCGGGTCGAGCGAACGTTGTTTCCTACTTTTCAAACATGGCTCATGGATATGCTGGACGGATTTTAATGATGAATTGGTCATGAATAAAAACGCCAACTTTCCCACGGGAACGGGTGCACTGCGGGTGAAGCCACGAGCTAAAATAGCTAGTTTTTATATAAATGAATGAAATTGTGCCTACCATATTGGATACTATGTTTATAAATTCATATTGATCTATTACATTGCCATATTAGTCAGTCACTCGCAAACCTCTGTCGGTGTTCCTTGTGAAATACTTATCCGTGACAATCAGTGAATCAATATAATATTAATGTGTGACGAACTTGTTTTCATTGCCTACTCCACGCAACCCTTACTGAACTATAAGTGCGGAATAATCATTATCGTAGGCAAAGTGGTGACCCCGACGTGATTGGTTTTTTTTCAAGAACTTATCACTAGCAAAGAACATGACCACCGAAGGCAAACCTTCGACAGTAAACCCTACAAGTGCTACTTCCGAGCTGGCAACTGTGACAGTTTCTTCAAGAATCCCCGAATTTTGGTGCGATCAGGCACGATTATGGTTCGTGCAATGCGAGGCCATACTAACGCCCCAGAAACTTAGCGATGAAGCAAAATTCAACCTAGTTGTCACAAAATTGGGGAAGGATGTTATTCAGCAGGTCAGCGATATTTTGCTACAACAACCTGCAACCAAAAAATATGAAGCCCTGAAAACGAGGTTATTAGCTGTGTACGAAGAATCCGAAAACCGTCAACTACAAAAACTTCTAAGCGAAATTGACCTTGGAGATCAAAAGCCATCTCAGCTTTTAAGATACATGCGCGATTTGGCCAGGAGTAAAATCCCCGATGAAACATTAAGCATCATGTGGCAAGGTCATCTGCCATCTTCAGTGCGCGCAGTTCTCGCTGTAACCGATGTCAAGGATTTGGAAAATTTAGCGGCTATAGCGGATAAGATAATGGAAACTACCCGACCTTTTCAAGTAGCTGAAGTATCTAATAAACCCCCTACTTCGTTTGACCTGGCAACATTACAGACACAGATTGCACAACTTACCGTGCAAGTAATGCAATTGCAGGCCGAGCAAAGATCCAGACCGACCTTCAGGAGAAATTTCAACAATAATTACCATCGGAACCGTTCAATTTCTCGAGGCCGTAACATGACACCAAATAGATCGCAAAGTACCAATGGTGTATGTTATTATCACAAACGATTCGGACAAAGAGCTAAGAAGTGTGTAGAGCCGTGCGCATATAATAAATCACAACAATCCTCGAACCAGGAAAACTAGATTCGGTGCAGTCAAAGGCGGATGTCTGCACCATCTCACCTTCTCACCGCCTCTGCGTGACCGACCTCAACAGTGGCCTACGCTTCTTGGTGGATACAGGAGCCAACGTGTCCGTCTTACCTGCCGTTAAGAAACCGTATACGAACAGTGAATGTGACAGTTATAAACTTTATGCCGCGAACGGGAGTGAAATACGAACTTACGGAACTAAAACTTTAGTGTTAAATCTGAGATTGCGTAGACCTCATTCGTGGACATTTATACTAGCCGATGTGAAACAACCCATCCTTGGTGCCGATTTCCTCGAACATCATAATTTATTAGTGGATATAAACGGACAGAGATTAATTGATGGAGTGACGAATCTGAACGTTATTGGGTCTATAGTGAGTCATAACCAAGACACAATCAAAACAATAGACATTACAAACCCATACTATGACTTACTATCAGAGTTCCCGGATATAACAAAGCCCTTGTGCTACAAAGACACCCCAAAACATAACGTTCAACATCACATCGAGACTACCGGACCACCTGTCTTCGCTCGCGCACGCCCATTGCCGCCGGAGAAATATATGAAAGCTAAAAAGGAGTTCGAGTATATGCAGCAGATAGGTGTATGCCGACCTTCCAAGAGTTGCTGGGCTAGTCCACTGCACGTAGTGACCAAGAAGAACGGTGAATTAAGGCCGTGCGGCGATTACCGCAACTTAAACGCCGTTACTAAACCCGACAGGTACCCGATCCCTCGCATTCATGATTTCACCTATATGCTTGCGGGAAAGAAAATATTTTCCCGGATCGATTTACAACGAGCGTACCATTTTATCCCGACCGCGAAGGAGGATATCGAGAAAACGGCTATCATAACCCCGTTCGGACTTTTCGAATTTCCAAGAATGACGTTTGGGTTACGTAATGCCGCTCAAACGTTCCAACGGTTTATGGTTCACGTGGTATTTGAAGGATTGGACTTTCTTTTCAATTTTGTGGACGATGCAATAATATGTTCTAATTCAGAAGCTGAGCATCGAGTACACCTGGAAATCGTATTCACCCGCCTGAACCAATATGGCGTTACTATCAATCTAGCAAAATGCGACTTTGGTAAAACAGAATTGGATTTTTTGGGTTATCGCGTTTCGCAAAAAGGTATCCGACCACTGAGTGAACGAGTCCAAGCTATAACAGGATATAACAAACCCGAAACAGTAGCTCAGTTACGCCGATTTCTAGGTATGATAAACTTCTACCGAAGCCATCTACCTCATGCCGCAAGATATCAGTCAATTTTGAATTCGTATATTCACAATACCAAACGCCACGACAAAACCAAGATAAATTGGAATACCGAATCAGAAGAAGCCTTTGTAAAGTGTAAAAGTAGTTTACGCGACGCCGTAATGTTAACACACCCTGTTGCCGGAGCACCCTTAGCTATTATGACTGACGCATCCAACACTTGTGCCGGCGCTGTACTTCAACAAAAAATAGATCAAACGTGGAAACCACTATCTTTCTTCTCAAGTAAATTCAGCGAAGCTCAACAAAACTACAGTGCCTACGACAGAGAACTACTTTCAATATACATGGCAGTCAAACATTTCCGGCACATGATTGAAGGTCAGCAAGTCACTATTTTCACAGACCACAAACCACTAGTTTACGCCCTACATAAGAAAGCGGCTAGTGAAAAGGATTCCCCACGAAGGATTCGCCACCTTGATTTCATATCCCAATTTTGTACCGATATAAAGTACATCCCAGGCTCAGAGAACATTGTGGCTGACACCTTATCTAGAATAGAGCAGATAGATACACCTTCACCTATGGATTACGCCTCATTATCCATAGCGCAACAAAAGGACACAGAATTAACGGAATTACTCAAGTCAAAAAACTTACAATTCAAAACTATCATTCAACCTCAATGCAAAGAACCAATATATTGTGAAATATCAAAACAACACGCTCGTCCTTATCTACCAAAGGAGTATCGAGTTACAGCTTTCGAGGCGATACACGGTATTAGTCATAGTGGGACACGTGCTACAAGACGATTAATCTCAGATAGATATTTTTGGAAGAATATGAATCAAGACATCAACAAATGGACTAAAGCATGCATTAGTTGTCAAAAATCCAAAATACAGCGACACACATCAGCACCGCTCAGCCCATTTCCTGCCACCAACCGTTTTGAACACATTCATATTGATCTTGTAGGACCTTTAACCTATTGCCAAGGTTATAGATATATAATGACAATGATAGATCGAGCAACAGGATGGCCAGAAGTTAAATGTCTCAAGGACATTACAGCTGAAAGTGTTTCTCAAGCATTGTACACACAGTGGATTACAAGATTCGGTTGTCCTGCCAAAATTACGACAGATCAAGGCCGCCAATTTGAATCGTGTCTATTCAGCAATTTGGCGAAATGTTTGGGTATTACGAAAATACATACCACCGCATACCATCCACAAGCTAATGGTATGATAGAGAGATGGCACAGAACGCTAAAATCAGCATTGATGTCACGTGGAAATACCGAGAATTGGGTAAAAGAGCTACCTACCGTAGTATTTGGTCTAAGAGCAAGCTTACGCGACGATACAGGTATATCTGCAGCCGAATTAGTATATGGTACTACACTGAAACTTCCGGGAGATTTTTTTGAGCCGACGACGCTAAATTTTACCGGAAACGAGAGTTTTCTACAGGATTTACGAAAAAACATTCAGAAACTAGCTGCGATTCCAAGAAAGCCCCACAGACAAGTAAACACCTTTGTGCATTCAGCTTTATCATCATCTACACATGTATTTGTTCGCTGCGACCACACTACGAAACCACTTACCACCCCTTACTCTGGACCCTACGAAGTTATAGAGCGAGGCAGTAAATACTTCAAAGTAATAATCTCAGGCAATATTAAAATAATTTCAATAGATAGATTGAAACCAGCTTTCTTGTTGCACAATGACTCAGAAACTCGATATACCCCGCCGAAAAAGGACATGGAATGTTCAACAAAGCTAGACGTCCCAGATGACAACTTAAATGTTCCAGCTAGCAACAACAATAATTATCGAACCCGATCTGGACGCCTTGTTAAGCAAACAGTAAGATTTATGTCCCCGTAATATTTCATTAGTCATCGTCTATCATTTGGAATTTCAACACGTAGTACTTTTCCTATACATACTAAAAAATGGGAAAAACGCAAAGCCGCGAACAAGTTATCATCGCGCAGAATGGCGCAGAAAATCAAGCAACTACAAGCCAGCTGCACGAGACAACGCACGTTAAACTAGACATCATCACGTGCATCATCATAACGATGGTCATCATCGGCGCCTGTTACATCATGTGGCGATATTGTACAAGGAGGTTCACCGAGCACCTGCGCCGAGAGCTCCGTGGTCCGCGGGCCAGTCACCGAGCCCGCGACGCTCCGCAGCACGCGGTACCAGCTTATTCCGTTGCCTGATGATGGCAGCTCTATGAGCGAGTACCAAGTCCAGTGATAAAGAGTATGTGAAGTGCAAGTGCAAAGTGCAGTGCCTTAGCTTATTTATATTTAATCAAGTTTATTTTGTATCAGTTTATTAATCAAGGTTATTAAATATATTTTTTTGTTTATTAATTAATTCAATGTAATCGTGTATTTAGTCTATATGACTTATTTTAATTGTTAAACATGTTTTACTCGAATATTAGCCATTTATTAATTTTGTACTAAACATTTCATTGTATTTTTTTAAACTAAACTTTTTGTACCTTTAAAATTTTAAAATTCTTTTTACTTACCTTTTTATACAAGGTTATACTTACTGTAAAAATGTTTTTTGTACTTTTTTCTAAAAAAAAGGGAAGGAAAGTATTGTGCCTACCATATTGGATACTATGTTTATAAATTCATATTGATCTATTACATTGCCATATTAGTCAGTCACTCGCAAACCTCTGTCGGTGTTCCTTGTGAAATACTTATCCGTGACAATCAGTGAATCAATATAATATTAATGTGTGACGAACTTGTTTTCATTGCCTACTCCACGCAACCCTTACTGAACTATAAGTGCGGAATAATCATTATCGTAGGCAAAAAATAAAAATAGTTTACACCTTGTATTCGTTTGCAATAGGACAGCGTCAAGAAACAATCTTATTCCCAAACAATTATATGTTAATTTTCAGGAGGAACTTGAACGGCAGGTCTTGTGTAATCAGGAGCATTTGTGAAGCAAAGACTGATTTAGCACCACCAGGGAAATCTTTAGTACACGATATATTGAGAACCTTGTTCACGTAAGTATTTGGTGCAGAAACATCTTAGTTCCTTCCCTTCATACAATCAGAACTGATGATAGATAAGCATCTCATAACTTCTGATGATCATTCAAGACAAAATTAACGTTTCGTTTTTCTCTTCTCTAAAAGCGTTTTTCGTAATAGAAGAGATGTCATCTTTGATAAGCATCAAAGATGACACGCCTTAAGAGAAGAGAAAGACGAAAAGTTAACTTGGTCTTGGCGTGCGACTTAGCTCTGTAGGTGAGCGTCATTATGTAGACAGTCTAAAACTGAAAATCATTAATAAAAGACTAGGCACTTACATTTTACATAGTTGATCCCGGATTTAATCCCACGCACAATACTTCAACAATTCCGAAACATTTCATTAAAGCTATAATTTAAAAACCAAACGTGTGTTAAAATGAAAATCGCGTGAAATACCTCGAAAATAAGCCTTTTCATCTTCAATACGTTTTGGGAGTAACGCAATTTGAACCAGAACTATCGCAATATAGGGTTTATATTAAAGTGTAGCGCGGTGCAGGGGAGGATAATTGGCTTATAATCTGGGTGTGCGATGTCGATACGGGAACTTAATTCGTTCGTATGGTGATACGGGGATTTGGCTTGCAGTCTGTACGTAATAATGTAAATGTTCGACTGTGGAAATATGTTAATAGGGATTGACTTATAAATAAAGAGATGGCCTCGAGCGATAGCGATTAGCGATTATTTTGAAAATGGAACACTATTTTACAGTCAATTGTTATTTCTTCTTTTTCATTGAGTCAATGATATACAAAAATGATTATGTTAAATTAAGTGCGTTCAATGACCTTTATTTAAAGAAACGCTAGTCGCTGTCGTTATCGCCTGTACCGCGGAACCCCGTAAGGCATGTGGGTCTCGTTATTACCAGTAACCAATACAACGGTAGTAATACTGAAATTTCACGGTGTTTTTTTAGTCATTCCTGTGTTTTTCACAATACATTTTTATTAAATGTTTCATCACGAAAAATTCTACATATTGAAACCATGGAGAGCTGCTAGTATTTCATAAAACATGTTGCCACAAAGTATCGTATTTTTTGTTATAAAATAATATAAAAATATTACCCGCCGAAAGAAATCCTTCAAAATATTGAAACAACGAAATGTCGTCGCATTATTCACAGATGCATATTTTGGGCTTTGTTTATGTTGATTTAGACAAAGCGGGAGTTAACTCAGAAAAAAAACCACATAAATGATCGACCTGCCTTCTTGAATTGACTAAATAATCATCTTTATCCTTCACTGGTATTATTCAGTTCAGTTTATAAAGTAACATACTTTTGTCACTTCACTACTTGCCTAAATGTAATAATATACATTTAACAATCTTTGTGTAATGACAGAAATTACAACTGTCAATTCAAAACTTTTTTATCAAACCAAAATAATTAGCAGAATTTATACTTAAATAATCAATGCCAATTACATGTCGATATATGTAGTTAACTTGCGTGATGATCACAGTATAAGTACCAAGTATATTTTTATATGAAATAAACGAAAGACGTTGGGTTTTACCCAAGAGGCCCTCCAATAACCAAAGTCCAAGAGTTCTGACCGACCTGCCAAACATACTCACGTATATTATTCTTCATTAAGCTCCATAAAGACGTAACCACGTCATCAACTACCCTCTTAAATCCATAAATCAATCAAGAATCATTCATCTGTAACGGATCAACGCATCAGAACTGTCAGCGAAAATTGACAAGTCGTTTTTTTACCCGCCTCGCGTACTAATACGTTCGCTTTCTTATCACCCTTGGTATGATGGCTTCGATAAATTATCTTTATTTCAGTGCCCCACTACACGAGGAAGAGTTCAGAGAAGAAATAGGGATGGCGTACAATGAGATATTGGAGACTAACTTTTGTGACAGATCCAACGATTGCCCATTTTCCTTACTCAATTTTGTTTTAGATCTGAATAAGCCGAAATGATATGTTTGTTGGATATTATTGTGAAGTTTTATTACGTTATTCATTAGGCATGTTGTTGTAGATTGTGATATTGGGTACTGAGTTTTATATACACCCGAACATGTATTGATATTGCGCGTCCTTATTCATAGGCTCGGGCTCTTAGATGTCATTAGATTGAGTAAATTAGAAGCTTAAAGCTAAGTTCAAGAGAAGAGCAATAATGTGTGTTGCTCCAGTAATATCATATTCAAACTACGTTTGCGGATACGCTTCGCTTTTATTTTACATTTATATCTGACGTTTTGGCTCCTTTACAGGGACCGTGGTTACAGAAGTCCGTCTTCTGTGACCGGGTTCGAAGTGTATCGGTAAACGTAGTTTCTTTTCTTTAGAGTTAGCTAGGTCAACGATCAACGTCTCTATATTTCAAAATCGGTTAAAATAATTGTAACAGTACTACCGATATTACACTAGAAAATGTTAAATTAGAGCACATTTTCCACATAATGACTGGGTTAGTCAAATGACAAACTATTTTATATCAGAAATAAAGTAATCTTTACTCTTTTCCTTAGACTTTTTATTTTATGATTAAGAATTAACTTTTTGATTTTTAAGAATAAACTCTTTAGTCCATACTCAGATTTGTCAAAAGCTTCTTATAGATTTAATGAGTGAATTTGACATGTAATGCATAAACAATAACGTCAATTAGTTAAATCTCATTTTAACGGACGTCTCTGAGTGCGGTAGTTAAAAATGAATGTATGTTACCCAACAATGGAATGATACGAGTTGTGTCCAATGTCACTACCGAAACTGTAGTACCTAGTTAGTGACACTATTAACTGGTATCATTGATCTTTCAAACATTTCATCACTTTTGTACTTAAATGTTAGAAAAAATAACTTAAAAGTTTTTGAAATATCGTATTCATTTTGTGATCACGTAAAAGGGTTCACATTTTCATTTTCTCATTCTTTAAGCGGTCATGGAGGTATTTTGAAACCCATTTAAACCGATTGTCGAAGCCTGAAGAAGTCTTTTGGCGGGGATACCTAAAATAGTTATCGCCTTACACACCGATGGATCGGGGAGTCCCTACCATTTGTCCGCGAACATTATTCTGTATTTACTTGTAATTGTTTCTGTAATAAATCTAATTCCAATGAACGTAAGTTAAGTATTTTATCGGGGTGACCGAGGTTTAATAAGTCTTTCTAATATTATAAATGCGAAAGTTTGTGAGTATGTATGTTTGTAAGTCTTTCACGCAAAAACTACTGAACGGATTTGGATGAAACTTTGCAGGTTATATACATCAGAATAACACATGGGATACATAGTATCCTGAAATTCCTGCGGGAACGGGTATAACTCGGGTAATACCACGGGGCGCGGCTAGTATTAAAATAAGATATTAGATGTATCCTGCAAATGTTCTTAATTTAAAACAGTGAGTAAGATTTTCGAGTGGGAATTTCGGGATAAAATGTATCCCATTTATTATTCTGATGTATATCCTATATTACTGTACAGTTTCATCCAAATCCGTTCAGTAGTTTTTGGGTGAAAGAGTAACAAACATACATACATACATATTCGTACATACATACATCCTCACAAACTTTCGCATTTATAATATTAGTAGGATTTCTATAATAGCGACATTTCACATTTGGTGGGTTCTTTTGTAAGCTAGTTACTTTGATCCATTAGTAGGGGTAAGAACTCGAAGGGGGTGATATATGTTTTTCATAAATCTCTGGTTTGCTAAAACTGTGAGGATAAAGGGAATACTTCGGGGTCGAGGACCCGCTGACTTGGGGTTTAATATATTAAATATACCGCACATACGTTAAACCATAACTTCTATATCCAAACTAAAATAAAAGTTGGGACTAACCGCCGTACTTAGAGGCGTCAAACAAATCTTCGGGAGAGGAAAATGAGCGGTCTTTATGTGTCATGTATGAAAAATTATGTCAATTAGTTTAATGTTGATTTAGTTGAGTAATTTGGTAGTAAGTTGTAAAAAATCATGTGTATTTTTAAATTATAATGGCCTACAAAAATATTATTTTATTTATAAACTATTTGATTTCCACTGGTGGGTAAAAACCTCTACTCATTGCTGTCTTATGTCACATGTCCCTTTTACACTTTCAATGATTACCTTATCCAATCGTATTTATTTCCAAAAGTTGTAAGACAATTAATTACACCATTCCCAAAGTTTCTTATTGATTGACCGCGAGAAAAGAACGAACAATAATTCTAATTCAAAAGCATAACTCCAATTTTGTAATCCATTTACGTTCAGTAAAACAAAATGGTATTTGTCACGACTGCCGATAAAGCAGTGACCGTATTGAGGTAACAAATTCTGGGTCGTGACATCGACATACGTTCAATTTGAATCATTTAGCGAGTTCAAAAAATAAAACAGTTACATTTCTATTATTTTAAACTTGGAAACAATGTGTTCGATTTACGAATCATTTTGATGTTCGACTTTTAACTGTTGCACTTGTGTTCTATAAAGTTTAAACTCAGAAAATTCGAACTGACAGTTAATCAAAAAACAACTGCTAAAATTTTGGTGTATACTTTCTTGTGACTTTTCAAATTTCTGCATAAACATTAGTTAAAAATATGGATTTAAAATATATCCTGATTTTGTTAGTTGCGTTTCAATGTGTTCCAAGTAATAGAAGTGACAAATCTAAATTGTTATCGCGAAGGAAGCGGTTTGTGGCTTTTCCAGAAGGATCGAGTTTTTCGGTAAGTACTTCCTCAAACTTATCTTGTTATAGTGTCTGTATTCCATACTAACATTAAAAGTATTTATTTGAGCGCATCAACCTCTGAAGCGACTATCTAGTTGATAACAATAAAGATATAATTTTTATTATAGCCACATTAAAGCAGGCCGGTTGCGTGGTTGGTTTTCACGCTGAGGGCCCGCAACGGGCTAGTGGGCAAAAACTTGCACCCAGCCCGCACCTGCACTACGTATGTCCTGCGCTTTTAGTGAAACGAGTAAAAACGGAACAGTTAAAGCTGGGACACGCTACTGACATTCGTACTAACCACCCAACATTTTCCACAACAGGTAGCTGGCTGCATGACAGTAGGTCTAATAGGTCAGCCTGCCCCTTCCTCGTCACCTGGGTTATTCACGTTCGGCCTCAACTGGGCCATCGCTTACGAGTTACCCAACACTACAGAAACTGTACTTCTTTATACGCAGAAGAAGTATAAAAAGAAAGCATTGGCTCAGAGGAGAAATAGGCGAGATTTGTACGAAAAGCTGGAAGTCATTTTGGATGAGTAAGGATGATTTATTGATGTCTTTTGATTACTTTGATATTGATTGATACTGATGCCTTCCATGTCAATTTTAGAGGCAGCAGCCGTTTTAGCTTCCATTTTAATACGACTTTTCATGGCTGACACAGTAAGGCAGAAAAAAATTTAAATCAGCTGACTATACAGTGTAAATTGTGGTTTTTCAAATCTCTAGTTTAAACCACTAGCCCAATTTTAATGAAGTTCTGACTAATTATATTCCTAATACATTTTATTTACTGATTACCAGTAGGCATCATAGTTGGACAGAAAATAGTCACAATAGTTATTTATATCACCTGGTTTTCTAAAATGTTTTTCCCCTTTTTCAGCATGGGTTACAACGGCCGACAATGTATACTTAAAACTTTGTGTGAAACTTCACAACGAATTATTCCTCGTGGCAATAATATGATTGAAGAAATATTCAGGATTTTGTTTTCGTAAGTATTCACTATAATATAAATAGTAAATAGAACTACAGGGATGTGATAGAAGAATTGGTAACTATGATCTCAGCGTGGCCAGCATATAACTGAAGACAAAGGTTTTCTTTTCGTTTTGTCTCCAATTTTAGACAGATTTCTATATTTTTAAAGATTTCTATAGCTATGCTAGCAAAAATCTGCTTAGATTTGTTAGTAAAGACAACAGACCTAAGCAGATTTTTGTTAGCAGTATCAACTTACTAATTATCCATCTGTCATTTCCAGGTTGCCAGTAACCAAGGCCTTAGCATCAGAACCAATGGAACACGCTATCTACGATTCAGCTCACCGATTAGGGAATCTTCTAGAGCACTGTGACTCGATGTTCGAATGTCCCATATCGTTGGTGGATTGGGTCAAGGGTTACTATAACGCCCCATCTCCTTCTGCTGATATTGGAAGCAACCCTTGGGCTTTATTTAGCAGTAACTTTGGATGAACTTGAATAAATGTTTTCTGGCTGATTGGTGTTCTGATTTTTTTATATTCTAATATCCTTCTCATTGTATATTTAATGAGCTGTAATGATTTTGCTCTGCAGGGTTACAATCCTAATTTGGCCGGTCTAATTCAGCATCTAATTCATCTTAGTAGCAATTCTTGTATTATGAGAATTGCTAAACAATAATTAGTCTGTCGAAATTCGTTTCGTTTTTATATATTTTACTTTTTTATTTCACAAATAAAAAAATATCTTTTTCAAACATTTCAAAAATACTTTATCATGTCTATGTCATATTCCAAATTAACTAAAACAATATTGTAATATGATCTTAACTTGTCAAACTGAGTGCTCGTAATACAACTTTTGAAACATATACCGCACGTTTATTAGCATACTATTGACAAGTTGGAAACTAATTTCCGTTACTTGACATAGCATACTTTTGTAATCCCACTTTAACTCCAAACTAATCTTAATCTATGTACAACTTTGAAGCTTAACACATCTGTTTTATAGTAAGAACATTTCACAATTTCAAATATAGAAAAAAAATAGGAATAATCCAATAGGAACATTGCTATTGGTCAAAAGGACAGAGATATCCATATTCTAATTGGTTTAAAAAAGGAAACATCCTGTTAAAATGCTGTCAAATTGGATCAAAGTATTTTTAATAACCAATAGCGTGGCAGTATTATGTGCTACGTATACAGATATAGGTCATTCGAAAATTTTGTCAAGACGTCGAAGATACGTGGCGTTTCCGGAAGGATCAAGTTTTTCAGTAAGTTTTATTTGGATTCTTTGTGAATATATTTTCAAGTTCTTTCCTACACTAGGCTACGAAAATCTTTGTACAAATTCACAAGTCTCAAGACTACTATTAGATTTATTTCGAATTTACAGAGTTGATCTCTTCTATACCAAATCGTGGAGACTCTTTTTTGTTACGAGGTGTAATAAGTGCTTAGGTACATGAGCGCAGTGTAACTACAATGCATAGAGTTAAGTTATTATACCTATACTAGCAGCGCCCCACGGTTTTACTCGCGTTGTGCCCGTTTCCGTGGGAATTTCGGGATTTTTTTTACATAAAAACCTTCCTCTTGAATCACTCTACCTATTACAACATCCGCATCAAAATCCGTTGCGTAATTTTAAAGATTTAAGCATACAGACAAACAGAAGACAAACAGACGCGACTTTGTTTTATACTATGTAGTGATAATGAATGGACCATAAGGTCATTCGCTGTATCGTGCAAGACACTCATACTTCGGGTGCCGGATGCCAGTGTGACACCTTTTATACAAATACAAGAGCTATAAATTTGTACACTTAAATTAGTACATCACACAACCCGCAACCGGCCCGCATCCGCACTATGTGTGTCTTGCGCTTATGCAACTTGGTAAGTGTTACCATATGAAGAATGCGTTCAGCTGCATTCGGTAAGTGACAGAACCTGTCACCAAATTAGACACTTGCCGTCGCCGGACTGAAGTCGATTATAAAAAGTCCAACGACCGAATAGACTAATGCACAAATGTAGATCTCCCATTATACGTTCAGGTTTAATCTAAAGGTTTTGCTTTTAATGTAACAAAGAAGAGAGAAGATACCAACCTTACAAATAATTATTAAACATACGGTTACCCAATCGATACTATGTGAAATTTAATAACATTAATATGTAAATTGTTTGGAAAACATGTTAAATCCACCCCGGGCCACACTAAGTTGGGAATCAGGTTCGATTATCTTAGATTGGAAGAGGTCTCGGTAACCTTTGAGTTGCGACAAATTTGCATATTGGTTTTCGGTATAAGTTTGGATACGTATAGTGGGGTTTTTCGGCGATTCAGCTTTGATGTGGTTTGAGTGGAAATAGTGTAGAATATTGTATGTACTTACCAGTTTATTAAAGAATGTTTTTGGTAGAAATTTATATTCGTTTTATACGTACGGGGTGCAGTTTCATTGCAAATACAGTACACATCCTAAGAGCCCATACTATTAAAATCATCAGTTTAGTTGTTACCTACCTAGGTGATAACAGTTGACAGTCTGTCATCGACTGAAGTAGATTGAATCAAGGTCGGCGACCCTATTAGGTGAACACAGAAGCCTTTAAAATCGTACAGTAACAGCAAGATCTTTTCTTCAAAAGTAAACTTTATAATCACCGTCCTACACCCCATTTTTCAGTGTGCCGGTTGCGTGACAGTCGGTGTTATTGGACAGCCTGCACCAACAACCAGCCCTGGTATTTACACCTTCGGACTCAACTGGGGCATAGCTTATGAGCTGCCCAACGCAACTGAAACAGCAAGATTTTATCGTAAGAAAAACAGAGTGAGAAAACCAATGGAACAGAGAAGATCGAGACGAGACTTGTACCAGAAATTGGAATCTATTATGGAAAAGTAAGTTCTGTTCTGTTGTTATATAACTTACCAATGCAAAAGTATGTGTCTTAGTAGAAGGTACTCTGTCTATTCCTTAATAGATAGACAGAATAGACAGACAGTTGATGTTCACACACACCTCCAACACAACAGCCTCCGTGGTCTTGTGGTTTGAGCACCCGGCTCACGATCCGGAGGTTCCGGGTTCGATTCCCGGTGGGAATACCTCACAAAAATCACTTTGTGAGACTGTCCTAGTTTGGTTAGGGCATTGCAGGCTGAATCACCTGATTGCCCGAAAAGTAAGATGATTCCGTGCTTCGGAGGGCACGTTAAGCCGTCAGTCTCGGTTACTTTCTACGGATAGTATTCGTTACATGAGCCACGTCAGAGGCCTTTGGCGGCTCAATAACTCTGACACCAGGATTGGTCAGGTTGACCATCCACTCGATGAAGAAGAAGAAGTTGATGTGTTTGAGCCTTTACTCATACACATCAACCAACGACAAAATCAACTTCTGCAGTCAATCGACTCTTGCAATGCAGACATCCATAATTGTTTGTTAAGCTTTCGCCAACAACCTCAATTTTAGCTTCATCATGTCGCTCGTGTGTAAGCGTCCTAACTTAAAGAACTCAACTAATACAAACCAATCACAATGAATATTTCAGTATGGGTTACGACGGCCGACAATGCATCTTGAAGACGTTATGCGAGACCACGCAAAGGATTGTGCCTCATGGAGGGAACATGATTGAGGAGATGTTCAGGATTTTGTTCACGTACGTATTCAATTTACTTTGAATTTTTAAAGTAGTTAGACTTTCTAGTGTATAAAAGTTTCTAGCAAAGTATTTGAAACTGGATGCGTAGGGATGGACTGGGAAAGCTTTGCTATGAGTTTACGTTTCATTTCGATAGCAACTCGACTAGATCTATGATTTTGAAAATAAAGATTCTTTCGTAGCAAGGTGCTATAAAGTCATGTACTGTGTAAGCCTGTTATATTTAATTGACTAGACTGAAGATATCAAAACGGAGAGTATTCATTCATGTTATCTTCTAAAAGATTGGAAAGTTTCTCAAAAAGCATAAGTTATTTGTTCGTTTTTTTTAATTTTATTCTGAGGGTATACTAATGAAGCTAGAGTTTGCTTTGTTTGCTATTTTATAGTTTTGAAAAGTTTTGCCAGACAAGCATTGTTACTTCTCTATCTTTCAGATTACCTATCACCAAAGTGCTGCCTGTAGAACCTCTAGAACATACCATTTACGATTCAGCTCACCGTCTCGGAATGATGCTGAACAACTGTGACACGTTCAAATGTCCCATCTCTCTGGTTGACTTGGCTAAAGGATATTACAACGCACCGGCCCCTAATGTTGACATGCATCAGAATCCGTGGACCATGTTCAGCAGTAGCTTTGGATTGTGATAGAAAATACTAAAATAAAAATTATGTTAACCTCTGACAGACTATGTTATTCAATTATATTGTACCGTTATACAACTTTTTAATTAATATTTGGCATTTGATGCAAAAAGTATTTAAAATTTAATGCCATGATATTTTAAATATTAACTCTTGCAAGTAAAAAATAGCGTAGTGATGGTATTCAACTTGTTAAATTTTTCAGACTGCAAAGGAAGCATCAGTTGAAGATTGTCTTATGTTTTATTATGTTATTACCCAATGGCGTATTGTTGACTGCTGCTGCTTTTGCCGAATGCAGCCAACTAGCGTATTCTTTTAATTTATGCAGTCACCGCATTTCGCATGCAGCGGATGACTTAGGTGGCTTGCACAAGAAGTCTTAATTCTATTTTGTTCATAAATAGGTTTAAAAATACAAGCTGTTCATGTGACATTGCACTTTATTGAACTCAAAATAGAAAACTATTTAATACGAACGCCATTTTTTTATTAAACATATTTAGTCGTTAAATAAAATTAAGGGCAACTGCACAAGAACTTTTAATTTTATTAAGTACCTAATTATGTTGGACAAACAATTGGTGTAGTGCGAAATTGTATTTTGTTGTACACAAAATAGAATATTATTTAAAACGAACATCATTTGTTTTTTAAGTACTGAATCAAATTAAGAATGCTTGTGCAATTATTGTGTGTAAATTTGTTATAGGTTAAGGGTGCCTGTCCATTAAGTGGAGCGGAGAAATGGGGAAATATTAACCAATGTTGGCATAAAATATCTGACCGGAGATTTTATGCAATCCTATTGGTTAATATTTCTCCGTTTCTCCGCTCCGCAGCCTTGCTCCACTTCCGTGGACAGGCACTCTTATGAGGAAGAATGTTGAAATAAAACAGCAGATTTATTATTAACGCATAACATTTAATATTTATAGTTCATGTTTATAATACATTTCAATATTAGCGCAAGAAGTCATGAGTGTACATATTAGTAATGGTAGTGCTCGATTTATTTAATTTTAACATTACAAAATGGGACTTACACATCAAAACTTAAGGTCTAAATTATTTTTTTCCATTACATAGCTTACGAGCTAAAACTTTGCATATTTTATTTACTAATAATTATATTCATAACTTACTTATGTTACAATTTATAGATTTCATTAATTATTGAGCTAGTACGTCTTAACATACGAACGTTATATATAGGTATGTATATATTGTATATAGCGTAGTGCAGGTCTTAATAATTTGTGGCGATGTCATTTATTTGTGTGTCATTAAAACGAAATTTCTACTCTAATCCTATAATAAAATGACTATTTTTTGATTTTCTCAAAAGTCTATTATTGTTTATTAAGTCATTAGTTATCATACCTTACTTAATGTAAAATAAATTTATATTTATATTCTAATAGCTATATATTTTTATATTAGTGTGGTGTTCTTCGCATAATGTCATTTTCGCCGGTTTTGTTTCAGTTTTTGTGGAAATTTGAGACCGTTTAATACAATATCTACTAAGTAATTGAAGTTTGTACATTATAACCTGAAGATATATCTAGATTTAGCTTTTATCTAGATTTTAAATTAATCCAGATATAAGACAACGCACAGCTCAAACCGCAATACTATTATACTACATATCTTGCAACGAAAGCTGTCGTAATAGACAGCTATCCTTCGAAACATTTCTTGATTGACTTTAATTGGGTTAAAATAGTATTGCAATGATATCTGTCACAACAAGTGTCTTAGACCCAAATTCACCCACGAACCGCAGTCAACTGAACTGGGTTTTAGTTAATCAATTTTGAAGTTTTGATCTCAGTTTAGCCTGTGAACTAGGATTGAGTGGAGATTAAACTGATCGGGTTCAGAACGGTGAAATTGGGGCTTAGAGTCCTAGTTCTATAGAATTAGATGTTTAAAACGGTGCGTTGTGAAAAAATCTTCCCAAAATGGCGGATATAGCATATTGGCGCGAAAGGACTAGGTTACCTTAAAACGATATCTTTTACCTGTAGCATTAAGATGTTTGCCAAAACAAAGGTTATGTTTCCGCCTTTCTCTTCTTTAAAGACTCTCTCTCTCTCTCTCTCTTCCTCTATTTCTATACGAAGAAAAGAGATAATAGATAGTTGAAAATTGTCTTCGGCAAACATCTTAACTCTACTAGTAACAGGACTCCAATACACGTAGTATTTATATTCATACGCGTAATATTAATCATAATAGCAATAATGAGATTTAAATTTCAATCTAAAGCGTAATTTTAATTACGTTTTGGGTTTTTGTTAGATTATGAGAAAGATTGACCCATGGTCCAACTGACCCTCGCATTTTAAACATTTTCTTCGATTAAAACTTAAAGCTCGTTTACACTCGCTGTTAAGTTATAAGTTTAAGTTGGTATATACATATAGGTATGTTTAAGTTGATGTATTTTTCAAATGTCTTTGTATGACTATCTCAAATTTCCACAAATAAAAAACAACCGTTACTCGTGACTAGAAAGGTGAAAAATAATACAATAACAAACACAAAAATTACAATTACTAGAGGACATTATTAATTAAAGTTTTACTTGACCAGATTCAGTTGACATTTCGTTTTGGATATTTAACTTTGACTGACGGGTCTTGGAGTGTGGTTTTGTTCAAACGTTACTTCAGTTTTGAAGCCGCCATTTTTAAATTTGAAAATGGAACGGAATTGAAGAGTTAGACAAAATGGATGCTTATTACATATCCTGTTAGTTCATAGTTAGTGTATAAACTTTTCCACTGACGTAGAAAATATTAGTTACAAAGACAGTTCCTATAATAATGTGTTATGACTTAACTTTAGTTAAATATAGAACTAAATGTCAACTCAAACTAATCCCAAGTAACATGAGAATACCAAACATCAATCCTTAACCTAACATACTTAAGTCGTTCGTAAAATATAAAAACTAACACCGAAGACGATAAAAAATCACTCTTACACAATAATAATTCTAAACAATTGCTTTCGTAGTAAAATTAAAAAGTCTAGGCATTCTAATTCGGTACTAAAAGTTTAGGTATCACTCTAGGTACCAAATCAGAATCGACCCATTTCATTCTTAATTATTAGTTACTTTATGGAACGTAACATTTATTGAGTTTCCAAACCTTATTTCTAGTAAATAATAGTTCAAATGTACCTAATTACATTTAGACTTTGGCAAACTCATATAGTTTAAATGTGCAAGAAGCGAGTTTTAAATCATTGAGAAAACAGTTGAAAGTAATTGCTACAGAGAGGTATGTAAAGGAATTTGTATTTATATTTTAACTCCTTACTGAAATTTATATCTTCAGTAAGGTGAGAGGCCTTTGGCCAGCAGTAGGACATTACAGGGTAATAGTTTACTGAAATTGCAGGACATTCATAACCACATACTCAGTTGCTACCGAGTATTGTACAAGTCTGACATGTTTATCAACCTTCCGCGAGTTTACCATCTATTAAAGCCAAACCTGGTGTCGGATTTTAGGTTTTAGACCGCCTCAAGGCCTCCGACATGGTCTATCGATTGAAACAACCGGAAATTTTGCCCCTCTAAAGCACGGTAGTGCTCAGAAATGCCACTGTCAACCATCCATCCAAGTATGAGAGGACCGGCTTTACATTTGCAGTTAGCTAACATCGCTAAGTCAAATTACGTTGTCATCTTAGTATACACATACACGATCCTTACTGAATTACGAATTCATAATGAATCTAATTCGATCCGATAAATCGATCACACGATAAGATAAATACGTACATATGATTGTAATCTGTAAACTTAAACAGAACATAACCATTTAAGGTATTTTTATATCCTTTACATACCTAACCATGTAGCAAGAGAAATATAAAGAGATGAGACAAAAAGTTGTAAAGTTGTATAGTGCACCAAATATTAGAATAACTCCGTTAACAGTTATTAGAAATAACAGTTATTTTGATAACGTAACGATGGAAACATTGGTAACAGTTGAAAAGCATAAATCAAGAAATACCAGTATTCGTTACTGTTCTTTTTTTGTTTTGGAGGTTCAAAAACAAAACATTTTGAATGCAGAAATGACATTTTGAATATTTTATTAAACGCTGACAAAACATTATTTAGTTTTTTAACTACATAACTTTTACGTGAAGTTACTACAAGCTGCTAATCTGTGACTTGCTAATGTTATTCCTTATTTTTGTAGGACCGTTATTGTAAAGTGCACTATACAATAAAGTATAAGACAGTTTTTTTTGTAACTGAGGAAACTATTTACATATTTTATAACAATTTGAAGAAAATAACAGGAAATATAAACTAGATAAAATTCATTCGTTATTTTATATGTCTAGTAATCATATTGTAAGTAGGGAATATATTGAAGCAGGTGTAATATCGGTTTCAAATTGAGTTCTTTGATTAATACATTTTGCTAAACTCATTTAAAAGTCATGTGAAGTATGTAATTGATCAAATAGGATATTAGGATAGATTGGAAAGAAAAGTAAAGTATTAAGTATATGGTATGTTGATGGAAGAAGGAGGAAACACCAATAAGAAAAGGGAGCCCACTTATATAGAGAGAAGGTAATGAAGACGAAATCGGAAGTGAAAAATTACAGGAGAGGAGTAATTAATTTGAGGGAAATAAACCTATGTTAATAAACTCATAGATTTATTGTACGAGCATATAATCACGATATTACACCCCAGATACTAAGCTACAACATAAGACAATGGGAAAACTGAAAAGTCGGAAGTCTAAAAAATCTATTTAAAACAAAACACACCTTACGTCACATTGGAAGACGTTTGATTAACCATGCAAGTATGTCTAGATTACCTATCATAATATAGGTATTACATTACACAATTATTGTATATAGAGATAAATATATAATGAGAATATTAAAAAGTGTAATTTCATATTTTTTATAAATTTTACTTTTAATTTAGCAAAAAAATGAAAGTGCGACAAAGCAATATTATAAAAAACATGTGATCGATTAAGAAAAATTACTAATTTACGAAACGTCTCATTATTTCGATCAACCTAATTATAAAGCGTCACGGATTTATTCATAACTGACCTTTTCATGTAAATTAAACAAATAAATGTTTCAAATCAAACATTCCAATTTCAAATATCTTTGCATGAAAAAATCAAAGTTGAATAAAAGTACAAATTGTTGCTAATCTCATCTTAATCTACGTTAGCACTTAAATTAAAGAAAGGAACGTAGAAAAATAACTTGTAGATTACAATTATTACATATAAAGTTATTCTGTTGATCGTCTATATGTACATGTCAACAATTCGGTTCCTTAAAATTAGTGACAGCCATGTGATAGCTGACTATGGGTTTACAACTCTATAACACGATGTAGACAAAAATGTTCAATAAAATAACGACACTCGAATAACAGTTATTAAAACTAACACCCATTGAAAATAACACGATATTGAATACGGTATTGTAACAGTTAAAATAACAGTAACGTAACGAAAAGTATCGTTATTAGTAACAGTAATATTTAAACTTAAAACGAAGGATAACATGTGAAGTATTATAATTCTTTATGACTTTGTTTTTAAGAATAACAAGTAGAACACTTTTCTACTAAAAGCAAGAGTATAACTAACTTGTTTAAATTAAGAACCCTGATTAGAAATATTGCTTGAGACTAAAAACAATTTAAAATTGTTATTTAAAAACTAGAACCTACTTAAACAATAACAACCCTATGAAGAAAACGTTATCCAAGGTATACAGTTTCCGTTAAGTATACTGAGTATACCAAGTATAACATATTTATTATTAGGGCGGTAGGTAAGTAAAGTCACACGTACGAACACATTTTAAATCTTAATAATAGGTTAAACGTCAATCTGTCAATCTCATACATTTATGACATAGATCAATGCTTAACCTTAGATTTATAGAACACAAATACGTTATATGCATCCATTAGTACGATTTGCTAAAACAAGAGACTTGTTGTCTTGACTGTACAGGTTTATAATTTTTATTTTTCATTTTTGACGATACCTAGGTACAGTTGACATTATAATTATGTATGTTTAGATTTTACTTTTACATTATTTCCCCTTATAACAATAGCTTAAGGTGAAAAACTGTAAACATATTTAATTATGACATTGACTGTACAATATACAAGACTTGAGTATCGTATACACTTCGAATGAAATGCAGTCAATCAGAAATACCTATAAATGTGTACTTTCTTGCTCTTGTTCTAGTCAATCGGTCTATAACAGCAGTTAAACGACACAAACGTATTAAAATTAAGGAAGAATAATCGACCTTCAAGGTCAATTGTTCTCTACTAATAATGAGGAACAGTTTATACCGTAACACTTTTGAATTAACCCATCTAATGGGGTCATTTGTTATATAACACACTAGTAAATTATATAACGTTCAAGTAAAAAATGGTTTACATTTAATGGTGAAAGTATTTTGAATAATACAGGTTTTGAAACGTTATCAATCCGTTTTTATTAAGTGTTTAACATAAACGTTATATAACATTTAAATAACAGATTTATCTATCATCGGGTTTTTGAGTTGACCCATTCGTCGACTAACTCTAAAAACACTGAAAAGCTAATCCACTTATTATTATAACAATTAATCTTATCCACGTGAAATCTAGCATTTTTGATTATAATTACCTATCTAAGTACAAATACAGAACTACTTATATACCCGTCACATCCAAACTATGTCATTCATTGAATAATCATCATAAACAGCTTATGCGAAACGAGAAAACATATTTAACAAGTTTAAAAATATGCAATTTTATAAAATTACATGATTAAGTTATAACTTTGACATTTATAACATGTCAGTAAATATAACATAAGCATAAAAGAATTTAAAAAAACCTTTGAAATTAACTTCCGATTGGAATATTTTTTGGATAGTCATAAGTGAACAATATAATTAAACATATCAAAGACAAATTATACTAGTAAATCTGGCTGGCATTGTTAAGAAAAATATTGACGTATTACCAACCAAAACTCAACTCTATTACTCAGTAATAACAACGTAATTAGCTTCACTCAAGATAAACACCCATAATATAGCTTGAGTATCATGTAATGAGCATACTCCTCATATTATGATGTATTTATGAGTGTGTTAATAATTACTGAAATGTCTTATTTTAATGTCTAAATTACTTCATTCGTTTAAACAATTACTTTGAACATTTTCTATGAATGCCATTGAGTTTTGCAGGTCAGGGTGTCAATTATGCTAAATAAATGTTGTCCTAATTAGATCTCGATAGTCAACACATTTGGTATTCAGTTAGAAACAAAATGTGTCAGACTGTTGCGATCCAATTAGTAACTAATTGATATACAATTAATTTTGCAGAATTGACCCCTAGACAGTGTCTATCTAATTATTGCAATATCTATTTCAGTCACTGCACTATACCCAACTATGAAAGTGCGATATAGATATACAAGCTAAGACAAAGGTTTTGTTTTTTCTCTTTCTCTAAAGACATTTCTTTCGCTCTATGTCTTTTTGAAGGAAAGAGATACAAGATATTTGCCTCTGGTGGCCTATGGCGTGCATCTTAAGCTTACAGTTGTGATAATTCCATATACATTATATGCAAGCCAAGCTGAATATGGGCATAAGTCAATCTCGGAATCGAGTGTAGCTATACAAGAGATAGATTCTAAAATGACTCCAATATAAGACTATACCAGCTACAAAATAATCATATCAAGTGAAAATGAGGTTATTTAACTCTGACCACATGAAAACGTGATCGTATTTAATCGTAGTAATC
This sequence comes from Cyclophora punctaria, assembly GCA_951394245.1. Classification (NCBI taxonomy): domain Eukaryota; kingdom Metazoa; phylum Arthropoda; class Insecta; order Lepidoptera; family Geometridae; genus Cyclophora; species Cyclophora punctaria. Next base: position 8,254,432 of record OX596184.1, read on the forward strand.
ACGTGAAATTGTAACTTTACGGAAATTTCGATCATTAGAAACGTTATTTTGGCTTTCTAGATATTTATCATTCATAATTTTACTTCAAATATGTCAGAAATTCTTATGCTGGCATAAAGTTTGATATTCATATTTTTCCGGTAGGTACTAAATATTGGTTTATAGTAAAGTAATTTGCCTGTAATGTTTCACGGTTGGGCAAAAGCTTATTATCTCACTGATGATATCTGTACAAAGAGGAGGTTTAGACGTAATTACTACGCTTGCAATTCGGAATGGCAATCTCATGCTCACTTAAATATCGTATCTAACCAAAAAAGTATTCCAATCGAAGCAATAACACTAACACCCGTACTCAGAGACGACAAATACTTCCTTAGAAGAGATTTAATGAGTGATATATGTCGGACGTCTCAGAATGCGGCTGTTAGTCCCAAGAAAAGACAAATCAGAATAGCTCTAGCCCGTGTAAATGAAATAAGACATTTCAAAATCATTCACACAAATCTAGAGGGTTATTAATCGTTGTACCGATTCGCTTAACATCTCTAAGAACATACCCGGGAGAATAAACTCCTTTACGATGAAAACTTTCCACTTATCCTTTTAGAAAATTTACTTTACAATGTACATATTCCCCCGGGAGCCGTACACCAAGTCTGGTAGTTCCAACTACATGCGTTCTCATTAACACGTTTTATATTTACACTGAAAACATTTTCTTATACTAACTCGGCCACTCAGTACATTATACCATGCCACTAAATTATACCCTATGGTGTTAAATAGAAAATCTATTATTATTTGCAGTCATATAAAAATAACAACGTACCGTATGTATTATTATTTCTAGCAATATTTTCTACATCAAGGATGACACAGAACAGTGAAACAAGCATGGTGGCTTAACTAGTCGTTATCGGTATAGTATTAAGTTCTAAATTGGTGTGTTTCAGTGAGTGCAATAGCACGTTCCTAATTTTTATTATTATTTCGAAATGTCTTAGAAAATTAACGTTAGAATTATTCTTACAATTCCATGTCAAAAAATTCCATCGTTTACTTCTCTTTGATGGTTAGGAGACTTAATTAAAACATTCATTCGACAGAAGACGAGTCGACGTGCGACCGCATTCCGTGTAAAACTATATTCAGTATCTCCTAATATACTCTAGCTTAGTGTTCGTATTCAACACACAACAGATTCCACATTCAACGCTTACAAATACAAAACAAACCACATATTTCTTTAATTTACAATATCCACTAACCGTCCCTGTTTTCCTATCTGTTCGCTCTGAATACATATATACTTTGAAATATCTAAATTACCTAATAATCTTTTATGATTTACTTTCACATATTATTAACGCGGCTCGAAGTTATTTTATTAAGTTATTCTGCTACGATACCCTAAAGAATGGGTAGAAGTGAATTAATATTTAATGTTTAAAGGTGTTTCAAACGATAATAGAAATCACTAGGAATTACAAAACAATATTATAATTTAATGGAAGTGAGGAATAAAACAACGATCTAATTTTTATCCTATGCTACGTAAACATAAGGTTTAAAGTTATCTAAATAGTTAAAGACTAGGTCACAAACCTCAACAATGATTTATACATATCTTGAAATAGGTGAGGTGCCGATAAGTGAGATCAAAGACTTTACTTTCGGTGAAATATTGTGAGAATTGTAAATAAACAAGAGACTCATGTCTAAGTTTACCCTGTACTCTAGGATTTATACGTGAAGTTATTGATAATACACATTAATATTTATTAAAAATGATAACGCCAGTAGGTAGTGTTGCAAAACGCGCATAAAAAACTTAAGTTACCAGGTTCATCAGTCGTTAAATGTTGGGCAAGCATCGTTAGACTTAAAACTTATATCAAGCATTGAAATATCATTTCGAACATCCAATAATTTAGCGCTTAGAAAAGAATTAGTCACTTTGGCAAAGTACGGCTCTATGACTTTACTGACAATTTGGCACACCGTTAAAAAATCTAATAAAAACAAGTTACCTGACTATCTAATACTGATTATTATTATAAAAATGTACAATTGGCAGTCAATTGTCTAATTCACATAATATTATTTCTATAATCAAATAATATCACCGTCTCACCTTTATCTATCTTGTTACGAGATTATGATTATTATTATTAGTGTATCCTTAATTAGTTGATGACTAAACTTTAATCGCTAATGTATCTACACCTTAAGTCTAGTAAGACTACATTGAAATAATTAATTCATTCGTCAATATAATCGATATTGTCCATAATGATCATTACGCGAATACGTAATTTAATCGAGTACTAAATTTTAATGTTTATTTGAAAGTACACCACCGTAACTAATCACATACATAATATACTAGAAAGTCCACTCTCGAGAAGGACGTTTGCGAGACATTATATTATGTACTAGTACATAAATATTTGATGCTAATCGACTTTTGATTAATTATATTAATATTACTTATTATATTACCAATTTGAGCTCGATTTATTCGAAGTAAACCTTATAGTAATTAACCGTATGTTTATCAACATCTCAAAACGTAATTACCGCGAGAAACGAATGTAAACCTCTAAAGTTATCTTTACAATGTTTGTGCGCTCATATCAAATTATTCCTGAAAAAGAAACGTACGTATGTAAACATACAAAATAATTTAACACTCGCTTAGTTACAATACGGCGATTCTAATATAAAAATAGTAGTGGCAGATCCAGGCAGCGGCGAGGTCCCGCGCCGGCGGCTCCTTCGACGGACGCACTCGACTCGAGCTTTCAATTTATTATACATATAAAAAGACGGTTTTGGCAACGCTTAAGGCGTGATTACGTCCATTAGCGCACCGGGCGCTTGGCACCCCACTGAGCACAGTTCTCGCCTCGCGGTCTCCTAACTGGGAACCTTAGATAGATCATCCGTGCCACCACATGACGATCAGCTCCCAGAACGTCTTCGGCGGCGAGTGGCCGAAGACGTGAGACGAATTTCAGAGACCCGGGTCGCCTTCCGAGCCCATGTTCAGCAGCTCCAACTTCTTCTTAGCGATCTTCGAGTAGAGGATGTCGATAGGTTTCGTGTTGTCGTAGAAGGTAGGCGCCCGGAATATAATGAGCGCGGTACCTAACACGCAAGCTATCGTGAACAGGAACAGGAAGATTCTGTCTAACACCATCGCTACGTACTTCCAATCGTCCTCCACCTGTCAGAGGAAACACATCGTGAAATCAAACCAAACCACATGTCATTAGAGCACTAGTTGATCATACTTACACTTTCAAACTTATCCTTATTTTTGACATGCTGCGCGATAAACCTGGAACCTTCTATAGTCTTTTCCATCTCTCTCACGTAAGGTTTTTCTAGAGATGGGGAGCCGTCGTCTAAGTCTAAGCGGCAGGGGGATTCTGGAGGTGGGGAGAAGAGTTCGTCATCGCCGCCCGGGGGCGGGGGCGGCGACGGAGGCATGCCCGGTAGATCATACTCCTCGCAGCCCCATTCCTTGAACTTGCCGTCCATATCGTCCGGACCAAAGACGTCTGTCAAAACCTGAAACATTCCACCGTTAAAGACTCGTTTCGTGTGTGATTTTAAGGTAGAACGCGGCAGGGGGATGAAATATCCGGGGATTAAAATGTCAGTGCCGAGTAGGTGGGGGCTCGGTGGGTTAGTGTATCGGCGCGGCTTAAGCCGGCACACAATTAGGCCGGAGTGGAGGTTTCGGTTTCGGGCCGTGTCTGCCGGCGTCGTATATATCTCGCGAGCCGTCCGCAGCCACCAGGGGCACATAAATAACGGAGGCCGCGCGCGCTCGTTAAGCCCGCTGCCGTTGAGTAATAAAGGAAAATCGAAATGGAATGAAATTGGGCTGGAAGCGATATTTTCGCGATACATTCGAAGTACAATGGATTTAGAATATTGTGGAAAGGAGCGCTTCCCAGAAGAGTCCCGCGGCTGAGGACAATTAAAATGGTTATTGTTGGGGGCGGCTCCGAGTCGACGTAATAGCGCACTGTTTGTATTGAATCCGTGCCGATGGAAAATGTTTTGAATGGAGGAAACTCGATGAGAAAAGGCGACCGTGTTGTTTTTTCACTGTGAAAGGAACCCTCTGAAGAACTTCATTTGTGAGAGCTTTTATTTTACAAATTTAATTAAAACGTTGCGAGTCGGAGAGGTTTATTTCGAGTACCTATCTGACTGAACGCCTTTACGGGTGATTAATGTTCATATCGTGTTTTTAATTCTTCGTTTGACGCTCGCATTTCGTTGAAAATTAATCAGTAACTTACCTCGGAGGGTTTGTCGTTCTCGTCATCATCGTCCGGTGGTTTCTCAGGCCTCTGTATACACAATAACGGTGGCAAGAAGTCTATAAAGACCTTCCTTACCCAAGGGGCCATGTGATGGGTTACGGGCGACCTAAAATTTATGTTTAGCACCACAATAGTGACAACTACGGATAAAGTGACAAGCATCATAGTGAACAACAAATATTTTCCTAATAACGGTACAGTGAGAGAGGTCGGGGGGATAATTTCAGCTAATAGTAAGAAGAACACGGTAAGCGAGAGCAGGATGGAGATACACAGTGATATCTTCTCCCCCGAGTCGGAAGGGAGGTAGAACACAAGGACTGAGAGGAACGAGATCCCAACACAAGGGATGATCAGGTTCACTGTGTAGAACAAGGTCTTTCTCCGCAAAGTGAGATTGAAGATTATATCTGGATATGGTTCTTCACAACACGAATAGAACTTTTCATTCCTCGTCGCGGGAACTTTCATGATATCCCATTCTACTGAAATGTAGTATTCAGATAGGTCTATCCCCATTCCTATCCGGTCAGAGTCCGGCGTTTGCTTCAGATGCCTTAGATCCACCTGTAAATAAAGTCTCAATTACAACCCAATAAAGTTGGTTTTCCTATGAATTATTAGCAACAGGTGATGTTGATGTTTCTAATACGCGAACATTTATCAATGTTCACGCTTAGCTGGTTTTGCGAAACATTACACTAGCGGATAACTTTATTTTAAAATATTTGTGCCAATTTATTGGCAAATTAACGGGTCTTTTCATGTGTCCATTTCCCTTTACGAATAGAGACATCACATTGAAGTAATCCCAAAAAACCTTCGTAAAAAGGCAGTTACAAAACATTTCAAATACGGCTATCCATTACTGCGGAATAGAACCATTCACACCGATCTTTACAAATAGGAGTTGTCGCTATCTCAAACAACTATCTAAGGTGTAAAAGGGACAGTTAATGTTGGAATCCCTATTGAACCTTAACAGAAGCGGGATAAGGCAGTAAGTTAAGCTGCTGCTGGTTTATGTATGTGATTTTGGAAACACGCGATTTATTGGCTTTCTTCCTAGAGATGGATAACGTATGTTGGAGCGAACTCGGATTAATACTTGGTAAAGAGTCGTTTTTCGCAAGTGACGTGTATCATGTATCACGGATAATCTTTGTTATTCTTCAGTTTACTTTGAAACCATACTCTTTGGAGTAATTCGCAGAGTACAAAGGATCAAACTTTAACTCCTATTATTAGAATGGATTGAAGGAAACTTTACAATTTGGCTGGGCTATAAAATATGTATATTAAGGGCGGTGATTACGCCTTTGGGTGACTTTCCAGCGCTATACGTTACGACAATCGTAGCATTGCAAAACGGTGGTAAAAATTATGAAACTGCTCAATGAATCTAACATACTGATATGAATTTTATTGACCTTTTGTGCAATGTGCATCATTACATATATGTAATGATGCCCATGATCCTTTGTACTCTGCGAATTACTCCAAAGAGTATGGTAAAACAAAGTCGCGTCTATTTGTCTTCTGTTTGTTTGTCTGTATGCTTAAATCTTTAAAATTACGCAACGGATTTTGATGCGGTTTTTTGTTATAGGTAGAGTGATTCAAGAGGAAGGTTTTTATGTAAAAAAATTCCCGAAATTCCCACGGGAACGGGCACAACGCGGGTAAAACCGCGGGGCGCTGCTAGTTCTGTATAAGTTTAACATATGGGGGAACAATACCATCTGTGCATGATACGGTCTTACGCTACCACGATCTTAGAGGATTCTTATTCAATCTTACAGCACAACGATCTCAAAACGCTATCTCTTTTCATCCCACAGTAATTAGTTTGTAACGTTGTAACTCAGTCTACATACTAGTTCCTTAGTTTTAAGCGAACACTACTAATTTTGAATTTAAACTACGTTCACGGATATACTTCGCTTTCTTTTACAAATTTAACTGGATACGATACGATTGTGTATCTTTTTATTTTTATCAGTTATGTTGAGTTTTGATTTTAAAAATAATAAAATAAAATAAAATAATCATTTATTGCTACAAGTACAAAAATACGAAAATACAAAGAACAAAATTAGAATAAAAATTTTAAAAAATGTAGCAAATGGAGGCGTCTCAGCTAATGCTGTACCGAGGCCGAAGTCTCGGTGCAGCGCTGGTTTTCAGACGCCCCCCCGCTCTGGTAGACTTAGCAAAAGTTCACATCGTCTCGCAAAATGAAATAAAAATAAAACTATGAAATAAGATTTTATCAATTCAAAACCCTGTTTACTTTAAACAACTCACAATTAGTGTATTATTTTGGCTAGTTTTTTGTCATGTTTGTATTTGCACCGTTAGCAAATATATTTAAAAATGTTGGTAGTACATTAGTGGTATGAACATTGTTAAAATAGACGTTGACAAACTTGTATTGTAGTGGAATAATAGTGTTGTTTGTGTTTGCTTGGACATTTTAACAATAAGCATTTGATTGTATATTAATAGTTTATGAGTAGCTTCTGATATTGCTGCATTAATAGAGTAAAAAATCACAAAGTATTGAACTGTAATGTCTCTGTTGGCCTAACAAAATATCAGCATAGGATAGCTAGTCCAAAAAAAACGAAAGGGATTAAGCTTTGGCAGTTGTTATCATGTCGGAGGCCTTTAGGCGGTCTAAAAACTCCGACACTAGGGTCACTAACCCACTCAAACTTGCTTTCTTCTTCTTCATCGAGTGGATGGTAAACCTGACCAATCCTGGTGTTAGAGTTATAGAGCCGCCAAAGGCCTCTGACATGGCTCAAGTAACGACTACTATCCGTAGAACGTAACCGGGACCGACGGCTTAACGTGCCCTCCGAAGCACGGAGGGTACGTTAAGCTTACTTTATTTGCTTACTTTTATCTACACATTTGAACAAAATTAAAATCAAATAAATGCAATTTGTACTTCAAAGAAAGTTATGATTTTCGTGACAATAATATTACTAGCAGCGCCCCACGGTTTTACCCGAGTGGCCTTCTGATTAGAATTTGTCCGCTGTCGGCTAAATGTGGATATCCATTACAATAAGATTATTTTCAATCGTACTAGTAGTTAGCGTGATTACCGTGATCAAACAAATAAAAACAAATTATTTAGCTTTATTATATTCGTAAGGTATAAAAGAGTCTTTACTTCGTGGTCTTTAACAATCGCACAAGTACATAGTGATTGAGACTAATTAAAATGTCGCTTCCTATTCGACAAATGACACCAAGTTCTTCAATATAAATATTTTGTTGACAAAAAGTATCGAAGAAGGCTTTTTGCTAAAGAATTCGATTAAGAACATTCTCTGTAAGCGTCCGCTACAATTTACTTTAAAGGCAGATTCGCTTTTTCATACAATTTTATTAGGACTAAGGTTTTGTGTAAAAATTTCGATACGTATATATTTTTTTCGAGGAAAATTCTTGATGACAAGGTCCCCTTGAAATTCATGAGATATCAGAACAATTTTTGGAATATTTAGATTTCGTCGTTCTCTACATTGTTTAACGTTCTTTGATAGCCCAATTTGTACGGCTACGAGGTTTTAATCCGGAAAATGTAAGAAAAATAACTTAGAATATTTACTGTGTTAATGATAGAATAGTACATTTGAGAAATGATTCGAATTTTGAAATGAAATGAGTGGCGTTATTTTTAGATTAATATTAATTTAATAAAATATTAGATAGGTCTAATTATTATAATTAAGCTTAAATTAATAAATACTATTTTCAAACGATATTCACATAACCAGCAATCACATAAAATCTATCTTGTAAGATTCTTATTTGACAAGATCTTTCTTCGGTCATTTGAATTAGGTGAGTTTACACATAGGAAATGCGCGAATCCAATAGAACGCAAGCAAACGTTCTAATATTTGAAACGCGTGACATTTACGTGTGTGTACGTGCGTGGACTGTGTGTGTGTGAGTGTGAGTATATTTTTTGTATTGTGGGGGTGTGTGTTCGAAAAATGTAGGTCCGACTTACCATGTAGCCGTCATAACTCCAAGAGCCGAACTTCATAAAGCACGTCTGTTCGTCAAACGGGAAATATTCGACGTCTATCTCGCAGAACGACTTGTAAATAGCCGGCGGCTTCCAAACCACCTTCCCGTCGTGATGCAGGATCGCTTTCGTCATTATCGTTACTTCGTAGTTTCCGTCCGCACTGAGGACAAGGGAAAGGACAAATAAAGATTAGTAAATAAGCTATTGGAGGCATGGAAGAGGTTACTCCTTATTGACACTTCTCTATTTCGTAATTAGAGGTGTCACGGTACTTAAGATACCACAGCGTAGTGCTCGTGACGTAGTTTCACTAAGCGATATTGGATCATTGCGATTGTTAAGCAACGGTTGTGAGAGCATGTCCGAGGCTTTTAAGCCGTCAAAAACTCTGACACCAGGTTTGACCACTAACCTACTCCAAATGAATGAATAAACTACTAAAGTTAGATATTACAACAAGCCGTATCGTTACAATTTTGGGATTAAAAATAGCCTATAACACATTCATTCTTCCTGAATGTACCTATCTATACTAATATAAAGCTGAAGAGTTTGTTTTGTTTGTTTGTTTGTTTGTTTAAACGCGCTAATCTCAGAAACTACTGAACCGATTTGAATAATTCTTTTTGTAATAGATAGCCACATTCAACGGGAAGATTATAGGCTATTTTTCATCCCGAAATTCCTACGGGAACGGGTACAACGCGGGTAAAACCGCGGGGCGCTGCTAGTCGAATATAAAAAGAATTATAATAATCGAACAAGACTGCAGGGCTGCCCATGGCCACGAACCTTCTTGAACATACGAGTATACACTAACTAGTTCCTGAATTAATGATCAGCCATCTTGTCAAATCGTCTTAATATATGTCTTAGTCGCGTCTGAACTAAGTGACATGATTAAGTAACAGTGATGTCGGTGGTATGTCGACTTCATTGATTTTATGTAAGTTTCGATATGTTTAAGAATAAGATGTCTGAAGGTTATTGATGACTTTTAATATGTACCTTCATAATTGGTTGGGGGCATTAAAAGTAGTAAGTAGCCTATAATGTCCCACTGCTGGGCAAAGGCCTCTCATCTCACTGAAGGTATCAGTACAGTGATGAGGATTGGGCGTAATCACCACGCTTGTCTAATGCGGGTTGGTGATCTGAAGCCCGAGGCATTTTTGAAAAGTAGGAAACATTTCTCTCGACCCGGAAATTGAACCCGGGACCTCAGTCATGGGAGGCGAGTGCACATACCACTAAACCACCGAGGCGTTAAACTAACGTAATAATCTTTTAGTTTGAGTATAGTGAACCTTTTAGTGTAAAACGCTTTAATTGATCATTGCCAAAAACCTAAATGAATAATAACAATCACATACACAAAAGTCAATCAAACCTAACCGTCAACAACATCAAAATGAAAAACATGACCTCACAAATCGTACGTCACAAAATAAACCGCTCAAAGTTGAAACCGCTAAAAGCTCTGTCATAACTAACTTTACCGCATTCATGAAAATTGTCTCATAAAATAGGTCACGCCGTCTTCCATTAGGCTAACGCCGGCCCATTAAAAATAAACTTAACACTGAATATTCGCGAAAAGTGCTTTTAAAGAGACACAGGTGCATTAGAACGCAAGTTCTTACATATCTGTTTAAATTTAAAAATATTGTCGCCGAGGAGAGGGGCTGGAACGCGAGTTGGGTGTCTGCATAATACAACGAGATGTCAAAGTATTGGGTCTAAGTTTTATTTTTAAACGACTGTAAGTGTATTACCTACTGGATACGTCCCGCGGTGTTACCCGCGTTGTACCCGTTCCTGTGGAAATTTTAGGTTGAAAAATAGCCTAATAATCTTCCCGTTGAATGGGGCTTTCAGTTACAAAAATAATTATTGGAATCGGACTGGTAATTACCGAGATTAACCCGAATATACAAACAAGCAACATTAGAACTTCTACCTCTTTCTAATATTAGTATATTAAGTAAGATATTCTTCGATGCAACACTTGAACTTTAGTTCCTCGGACATATCTTTTGGTGTAATCTTTGTTATTGTTTGTATTTGCCGATTTGTTTATTTTTGTATTCTTAAATTATAATGTAAGCCTGTTTTCACGTATGTACCAACTGTGTTAATCTTTGTTATTTAGATTAGTGAGTTAGCACATAAGTTGAGTTTCAATCCAGATCAAAATTGTATTTTCTTAAGTTTTACTTTTCTTTTGATTGTAACTTGTATTGTGCCTTAATAAATAAAATAAAATAAAATAAAGTATAGAAAGTATAGATGTCTTAAAGGTAAGGTCCCTATGTATAACATGATCACCCATTCGCCTCTGGTGATGTTCTTCCGAATGGGTGGTACGTTCAAAAGAGCCTCTATGGGGCCAAAACTGAATAAAAATGTTTGACTTTGTCTTTGACTTTGGTTTGACTTTGACTTTGACCTGTATAGAGTTGTGGCCGAATTCCGTTTTCGAAATTATGACGTAAAGGCTGTCTAGACAAGCGTGAATTGTTTCGCTGCTGTCAAAATAAATGGGAATAAATAACATGTTGTATATGTACGGTAAACTTTATATAAAGGCATGTTGAACTAGGTAATTCAAATCGTAACAGAAATTCGATTTTTAAATCTTTAAAATCCTTTTTTAAATTCTGACATCGCAACCGAATTCGAATAAGAAAAAGCAAACTCAATTAAAAGGAAATAAAATGGCAATCAGAAACACTTAATATATTTATATAGAGTTGTTAAACTTTCAAAGGGAGTTGACATTCAAGCCATTTATCACTAGGAACCTGACACAGCTAAATTGGGTGTCTGAGGGCTCATGAATATCGTACCACCTCCGATATTATTCATAAAGACAGTGTAGTGAGAGCGTTACTCCTCTCTGTATAGAAAATCATTGCTGGATTTGCTCGGTTTTTGGTAATACATAGCGGGAGTGCTCTACTGCAGTGACGTCAAACGTGACTAGCGAATAATTTGAAAAAAGAACACAAGAATAATTATTACGTGTTCTTTTTTTTTCAAAAAACTGTCTTTCTTTGCCCACTGCACTGCCCATGCTAATGTGAGGTAGGTAGGTATGTAAATATAAAAATATCAAATGCACGGGTCGTAAGTCTCAAGATTTAGTATACTACTCCTTCAGTCCAAAGGCCTCCGACATGAAACAACCGGGACCGACAATTTAACGTGGCCTCAGAAGAACGATAGCGCTCAGATAGAAATCAAATAGCCACTATCGGCCCATCCAAGTAAGGGTCGAGCTACACGTTGCTTAACAATCGCAATGAGCTAACATCGCCTAGTCAAACTACTCTACGATATCATAAACGTATCTACTCTACCACGTGTTTGTAACCAACGGTCATGGCACATTCCCAAACGCTTTGACATTTGAAAATGGAATGCGAAGTGATTGTCATTTTCTTGGAACACTGAACTGTCATTGAAGAACATAACCAAACATGAGATCCTTTATCGTATGAAAGGTTGAAGAAGAAAACAGAGGAGAGAGAAATAGAAAGAGCTCTATACATAAGAGAGCTCTTAAGTTTAAAAAGATGTGTATATGAATAATCTAAGAACTAAATGATTACCTTTAACAATTACTTGAACAGCCTTATCGTATATTAGCAGTGCTTCGCGGTTTTATCCGTGATTCCCGTAAGAATTTCGGGATGAAAAATAGCCTAAAATCTTCCCATTCAATGTGGCTATCTATTATAAAAATAATTATTGGAATCGGATTGGTAGTTTCTGAGATTAGCGCGTTCAAACAAACAAACAAACTCTGCAGCTTTATAATATTTGAGAGAACCAATCTTTATTTATAGATCCTTAATGTCCTAAGATATTGTAACAAATACTGTAATCTAGGTTAAACAAATAGAAACCGATAAGTTTGTTTGGAGATATCTTGTATAACTAAGATAATACAGAATTAATGGTAACAAGAAACTTACTTATCATTGGAACCGGAAGATTTGATTATTTATATTATAACTAGCAAGGCTCCGCGGTTTCATCCGCGTTATACCCGTTCCCGCAAAAATTTCGCGATAAAATCGATTTAGCCTATGTCCTATCTCAGGCTCTAGACTAACAGTGTACAAAATTTCATTCAAATCGGTTCAGTAGTTTTGGAGTTAGAAGCGTAACAGACTGACAGAGTTACTTTCGCATTTATAATATTAGTTAGAATAATTAACTTACGGAACACTTCTTTTCGTGCATTTTATTTCCATGACGATTTCGACTAAAAAAGACACTTCCCTAGTGTTGCTTTAAAGTATTATTTAATGAACAGTGAGATTATATTCCCTTTGTATAAGACAACCTATCAACAAATTAATTTGTCCTTGTACCACCAAGCCGTACCCAATTGAAAGCATTCGACAATCATTTAGTAAATTCTCAATAATCAATCGGGCCAATATCTAGACAGCGTAAACCTAACAACCAATGTTATCAAATTAATGGTACACAATGATGTACTAATAAATTGAGTTTACGGTACATCTGAGTTTCTTGGGCGTTTAAGTTTAATGACACAACCGTTTGTTATACACGGATCTATGAATGTAATTATGTTTCCAGTTTAAAGCAGTTCTTAATGAGTGGCTGTAATCTATCCGATTCAGACGATTGACATAATAGAGTCGTGTATTAAATGTTCGAAAGAATTCACGTCTTTGTTTTGTTTATCAAGCAATTAATTAGGTAATTATATGTGTTACATTAATGAGATAATTAAATTGATCAGTTAATTAATTGAAACGATTATCCGTACTCTTATGGGCGTCAGTTCAATCATTTTGAATTTAGAATTTGTAAAATGACATACGATGACGTATGTCATTTTACGTAATTTTTTCATGATACGATCACAGAACTGTTAACAACTGCTTGGATACGATTTATTTTTTTCACGTGTGTATGCCACTCTAGGGGTGGTAGGTATATATTTTTAAGTTCAAATAATTTCAAAAATAGAATTCGTTCTACATTTGAAATAAAATACTCATTCAATATTCCGCCAATTCTCATTGGATAGATAAATAATAATAATATTAATGTTGTACATTGTAATAGACAATATTTTAATCTCCTAACCTCCATAACAATAGTTGTCAACAGATACCATAGAGAATTATACGTGTAATCGCATATTCCATTTGACCGACTTTGAAAACAATTTGTTCGATAACACACGAATTTAAACTCTATTTTAATGTCCTTTGATTCCAAATTTGTTGGCATCCCCATTGCATAGAAATGCGGTGAACTGCAGATGATAAAACGGGCAACAGCCCGTTTTATTTATTTTATATTTAAAGCCACTACTTTCAACAGAAAGTAGTGGCTTTAAATTTAGTCTGTGTTTGGATATGGTTAATAAAGTAAGCTGGGAAGTGGTTTTAAGCGAATTCCTGTGAAACAGATCCTTGGATTTTCATACATTATATTTTCAAAAAGAATTTTCTGAGAACCAATTTGAGGTATTAAGAAGAAGATATGGCCCAGCCGTTGGAAAATAAGTTCCAAGGAATTCTTACTACGAATGCACAGGCGGGTGGCTTGCTTGGTGCCTAGAACTAGGCTCTAGGTAAGCATCCTAGCTAAACACCAAGCGAGTGTACTCGGTGTATAGTATACATTGTATAGGGTAGATTTTACTATGTGAATCAGTACAGTCATACACAGAAGCTAAAACAATCTATATCGTAAAATCGAAGTTACAACTTCAGTTTAAACGATTTCAGTGCAACACTGATCCCATTCCATTTGCACGTAAACAAATAACTATGGTTGTTGTACAAATATTAGAGTTTCGAAATTGTGTGCGATTGTACTGTTGTATGCACTTCTACGTGGTTTAAAATTATTACTGGTGTATTAGGATGTCAGAGTATAAGAATTAATAGGTAAAATTTATTGAATTATGAATAGTTGTGGACTTTCCAGCTTATTCATAAATGCGCTATAACTACCGTTTTGTTCGAAAGTTTTTTGTCCCTTTTGCTCTACTGAAAATAGCGTAGGGCGGAAAGGGACAAAACATTTGATAGATGAAATGCTGTTTGTAAGCGTTTGAGAATAAAGCCCTTCATATTTTATTTATTTGCTTTTATGTATCTTCAAGTAATAATTGAACTACGAGTATACTGCTAAAGATCATTTTTATATGGTGATGGTGGCGTAGTTTGACTATTCTAGCTCATTATGACTGTTAAGCAACGTGCGACTCAACCCCTACTTGGATGGGTGGCCTATAAATAGGTGGCCCATGGGTGACCGATATTTTGATCTTGAGGGCACTTAAATTTGTCGTCCCAGTTGTATCAATCGTTGGACCATGTCAAAGGTCTTTCGGCGGTCTAAAAACTCCGACTTTAGGTTGGTCACTGATCCACTCGGAGTTATTACGTACACAAGTGATTTACCAAGCATAGTAAGCGCTGTACTTTAAATTTACACAGCAAAGTAACGCAAGAACCTCATTCTAGTTACTTGAACCGTGTAGCTGAAGTAAATAGTTCAGCTAAAAAGCGCGTTCTTAATGTTTTAAGTTTCTGTTACGCGAACCGACTTTAATGTTAGGGCGTGACTTTAACTACTATTTATATTATTCCGCAGTTTCTGTAAGGTCAATGATCTGAGACCATCGATTGAAGATTTTGAGAGTTTGCCAATCTGTTATCGATTTAGGAAACGATAACAGCTCGCCTCTGCAGTGTCTAAATGTTTCAAAGGATTTAAAGATTCTGTGGGTCGGAGTCGAAGGGTATTGGATTTCTTTTCTTTTAAATATTTAGTTGTACCAACACTATTTTCTTGTACGTAATGTTAGTTTTGGATTACTTCGGACTGTTTTGTGAATAGTTGGAACAATTTTCTTATTACATTATGGGGACCATTTTTATTTTTCTTATACGATTTATACAAACATTTATCTTACCTTGGCTTTAATATTGGTTTCCGTTCAATACTTTTACAGCCTCATTAATAAAAGTTCTGTAACTAAAATACTGTTATAAAGTCTTTTCTCTCTTTTGCTCTTCAGAAAATTGCTTATGTCAGACAGAGACAAACCATTTGATAGGTAAAATGTTCTTAATACACGTTTTTAATAAGTCCCTTAGTGTTAATATGTTGTTAATGCATGTTAACTTACTACATCTATCTATAATATAAAAATGAATCGCAAAATGTGTTGGTAAGCGCATAACTTCAGAACGACTGCACCAAATTGGATGTTGGATTTGTTGGAATTGGATTGAACTTTTTTTAATGTGTTTCTTATTGTCAGGACAAGGTTTTTATATAAGAAAAATAAGGAATAACAATCTCAAAATTCCCACAGGCGCTGCGCGTGAAACCGCGGGGCACAGCTACTATTTCCATAACATTTGGACACAGACATAAAAGCAACTTCAAAAAAGCTTAAACTTCACTTTGCTTCTATCTTAAAAACGGAGAACTTAACCCAAAAACTAGTAGAGATTCCACTCCAAACAACTTAAGATACTCTCATCAAGATGTCTTGATAATATAGAGTAATGGGATTTTTGTCTGGGAACCGGAAATAAGAAGATAAGGGCCTTATACACCGAGTAATTTATGGTTAAGAAAACTTGGAACCTCATTGAAAGAAATGGTGCAGAGAAACTTTAGCAGACATGTTCTCTGTAAATTGATTCAGAAAATAGGTGATAGGGAATAATGGGTGTGCGGAAGTTCGCGTAATTTTGTATACGTTAGTTGTTGTACACTTTTTAGTCGAGACAAGTTCACTTTTAAATAACGAAGCTTTTTATCACGCGTCGAATCAAAATAGTGGGCGTAGGTGTGTGTGTGTGTAGATGTTTAAAATACTATAACATTTATATTGAGTATCCCAGCATTATTTTTTTCGTAGCTGTTTGAAAGATTAAGGAAATATTAAACAACTTAACTATAAGAGAAGAACTTTTGCACGTACTTCGAAAAGCATGGTAGAGCTTACATAGTAATGCCATTATCGGCTACCCATCCAAATAGTATCCTTACTCTACGTTCCTTAACAATCGCAACGAGTTTACATCGCTTAGTCAACACGCTACTAGGCTTTAGCTGTAGTTATTTGATTAAATAATAGATTCCCCATACTCACTTATTGTATAGAACGATATCTGGCAGCCAAATGTGTTCAGAAGGCACGTGAAGTGTGTCGACGCCGCCGTAGTCATCTGGGTTCCACTTCAACTTGTAATCATTCCATTCCTGCGAACAAAAGTAGAGAAAACATTAGAAATCTCCAAGAAATAGTTTTCTTACATCTCCTATTGGTTACTAAGGAGATTCCCAAATCATATTCAAGATTGATTGGTGTCTTGACATTCCCTCGCGACTCAGATCTCATCACGAAATGTCTAAAACTTGAAATGGCGGACGGAGTCAAAGTTCAATTTAAG
The DNA here is from genome assembly GCA_951394245.1 of Cyclophora punctaria. Taxonomy (NCBI): domain Eukaryota; kingdom Metazoa; phylum Arthropoda; class Insecta; order Lepidoptera; family Geometridae; genus Cyclophora; species Cyclophora punctaria. The sequence continues at coordinate 8,271,303 of OX596184.1, forward strand.
ATGTTACCGAAAGTATTTTCTCTGGAGGCCATATAAAACAGAGTTGTTGACTCTCGTGGTGGTTCCAGTCGGAAATTGCGAAGCCTTATTAGATTCCGGTTCAAAAGACGATTGAAAATCTGAACCGAAAATGGACTGACCGGCCATCGCTGTCGGTTCTCACTTAACGTCCATTCGACCAAATAGTTTGGTTGAATTTTCAACAAAATTTACAATGTTTCGATAATGTCCGGAAACTATTTTAAACACTTTCTCTGAAATACTGGCTTTGAAAGTTTGGTGAAAATAATAAATTAAGTTTGGGGTTGGTGGGAAGTTTTCCGTTTTAAGGGAGATATGTTGGAAGTTGTATTATTTTGTAGATATTTTTCATAAATGTTTAGTAAGCATCTTTTTTGAAAAGCTTCTATTTAGTTTATCTTGGTCCAGTGTCTATCTTTGTATCTATGATCTATCAAGTTAAAAACATAATTTTAAAAAAACTTTTAAATTAAAAAATATGATTCGCTAATTAATATTTCACAAAAACATTTATTAACAAAATTCATGAATAAAAATGATAACGACAGTTTTCTGATTAGCAAAAGTACTAAAATACGTACATATATGCCTTTTATATTTCGTATGATAATATATAACTTTATTCTGTTCGTTTTATTATAGGAACGTGACATACGAGACGTTATCGGGACCTCTCGAGAGTTTATGTTCGCCGCAACTCAGTTACTTCTTGAATAGAAATTGAATAAATCAAGGTTTATGAAGCCAAAACATGATGTTTATTAAAATGTTGTTTTTATACTCATTTCAATGAAAAACAATGTTATTGGATTTCTTTTTATAAAAACAATATTGGATTAACTACCCCATAAGAATGGCAGTGCTTTGTTTGGTGTTCTGAATTTGTGATTGAATTTTGTTTATCTGTACATACGTTTTTTCGTTGTAATGAGATTCAATTTTCGTAAATAAAAAGTGCGTCTGATTTTTGTTGTCACATACATTTCTGTCAGGAAAAAACTACGGGACGGATTTGGATGAAACTTTACAGTTATAAAGGTTATACATTAGAATAACACATGAGGTACATGTTATCCCAAAATTCCCGCGGGAAGGGGTACAGCGCGGGTAACAACGCGGGGCCCAGCTAGCTAAGTATATAGTTAACGAAAATACTTTACTGAATTGGAGTCGCAAAAATTGCATTACCTGCAATGCCGTGACCGTCTAAATGGAAGTTTGGCATGTTCCCCATTTGCAATCTACTTGGCCAAATGATATTGGACTCTACCTACACGTATCGCTTGAACTTGATTTATACTTGGCAATGTTAGTTGAATATTGCAGTATTTTATATGAGATTTTCAATCTGACTGAACCAGTCGTTTGAATGAACGCCTACATAGAGAGAGAGCGAGAGAGATATAGATTGTGAGTGAGAGAGAAAGAAGTTGCGGCGAGAAGCGTTTGTTTAGATGGAGCCAGTATACATGCCGCGAGCGTACAAGTGCAATGGAACGCCGGTGTGTAATGTGACGCTCGACTAATGACAGACATTGGACGTATCATCTAAAGAACTAACGGTCTAATATAGTTATTTTCCTGAGATACGAGTCATTTGAACAACAATCAAACTCTACCTATCTAAATCTATGCAAATATATCAGTCCGACTCGAATAATTATTTTTGGAAAGACATTCAAAGGAAAGGTTTATAAGATATTTTTTTTAACCCGAAATTATCTTGGCAAAGGGAGCATCGCAGGTAAAACCGTGGGGCGTTGATAGTTTATTACACTAGTATAGATACCACAATCCACAACCTCACTTGAACTCCAGACTATAGAATACAATAATCATTTTGGCTAGCCGTTAGCCGAAATTACAGAAGCTAAAACTCAATTTAAATTTGCTTACGTACATTTTCCACCGCGTCTTTGCAGTTACTAAGCGAAAATGTTTAATTGAATCTGGAATGTGCGACATTAGATGGGCCCATTAACGTCACATGCAATTGTTTCCTTTAATAAAATGTTACGTTGTACTTTTCAACCTATTACAACGGGTGTAAAGAAGTGTAATGTTCTAACCAGTTTAATTCGGATTTTTACTAGAAGACTAGCAGCCCCGCGATTTTACCCACTTTATGCCCGTTGCCGTGAGAATTACGGCAGGAAATATAGTCTGTAACCTACCCGTTGTATGTGGCTATCTATAATATAAAAATGAATCGCTGAATCTGTTGCTAAGCGCATAACTTCAGAAGGACTGCACCAAATTGGATGATTCTTTTTTTATGTGTTCCTTATTGTCAGGACAAGTTTTTATATAAGAAAAATAAGGAATAAAAATCTCAAAATTTCCACGGGAACGGGGGTGCTGCGGGTGAAACCGCGGTGCACAGCTAGTTCATTATAAAACGAATTAATGCAATCGGATGAGAAGTTTCTGAGAAAAACGCAAACAAACACAAAAACTAACTCTTCAAGTTTATTATATTACGTGTAGTATAGAAGTATAGATAAACTAGCTGCGCCCCGCGGTTTTACCTGCGTTGTGCCCGTTCCCGTGGGAATCTAAGAACCGCTCGACCGATTTTGTGCAAACTTCACATAAACCATCTACTAAATAGTCCGAACAAAGCCTAAACATTTGGTTGGTAAGTGAGCCCGTTCTTGAGTTATAAAATTACAACGAAAAGTGGAATTGATTTTTATATTTATAGATTATTGCTAGGTAAGCTAACTTATGCTTATATATCTCTTTTCAGACCAAGAGATACCAGTGGATTCTTCCAAGTCATTAAGCAATATCAATTTTAGTAATATAATGATAAAATAATATGAGACTTGGGTTACCCTATTCAAATAATAATAAGCGCATGTTTCCTTTATCTAAACAACATCTGTACAGATGGTACCTGAATATTATTATTAGCTTACATATTCAACCAGTGACCTTGCTGTGTTTGCATAACGAAAGCCCATGTTTTCATTATGAGATTTAAACAAAATACGTTCGGTTTATTATAAATTAAAACGTAATTTAATTTACTCGTACGTCTATTGTTAATGGGTTTGTTATGAATTTGGAAGTTATATTATGAAGGTTAAAGTGTATAATGGTTTTTGGGTTTAAGTGTACGTTACGTATGTTTTATTAAATTACTTTTGTGGGTAATACTTAACTCTTACGCCCGTACTGTACTCAGAGTCGTCAAATGCTTCCTTAGTGGAGATAATAATGTTTGATATGTCATGTATGAAAAGTTACGTCAATAAGTTAAATGTTGATTGAATGGACGTCTCTTATACCTTAAACTAGCTGCGCCCCGCGGTTTCACCCGCGTTGTACCCGTTCCCATGGGAATTTCGGGATGAAAAATAGATGTTGTCCGATTCTCAGACTTACCCGATGTGCACACAAAATTTCATGAGAATCGGTCGAGCCGTTTCAGAGGAGTTCAACCACGGTACCCGTTCCCGCGGGAATTTCGGGATGAAAAATAGATGTTGGCCGATTCTCAGACCTACTCAATATGCTCACAAAATTTCATGAGAATCGGTCAAGCCGTTTCGGAGGAGTACGGGAACGAACATTGTGACACGAGAATTTTATATATAAGATTAACCTCAAAATGTTACTAAAGCTTAATTATAAAACATTACTATCTAACCTTAATTATCCTACTAATAAAATAAATGCGAAAGTTTGTGAGGATGGATTTATGTATGGAATTGGCTGAAACTTTACAGTAATATAGGTTTTATATCAGATGACATGGCATGGGAGATATGGGATACATTTTATCCCGAAATTCCCGCGGGAACAGGTAAACGCGGGTCACACCGTGGGTCGCGGCTAGATATCTAAATTATGAGAAAAATCTGAGACTTTTTAGGTCACAACTAAGCCCATTTCCGTCACTCTGCCTCACAAAATCTTTACATTAACCTACTTAATCCAAAAGAGGTTATTTCATTTAACATTTTTAGTTCAAGTACAAATACGAATACCACCCTGTTAACATAACATCACAAGTTGTCAACTCTCTTATTCGATAAAGCTAGGTAGACGAGTATATTAGAAGTTGGAGCCAAGTCTACCCTCAGGCTAAACATTAGACAGTAGGATTGACCAAACCGAGTTCACCCTCCTCTCAGCCTTTTCTTTCCCAAAGTCGAAAGCGGTTTTATAATAGGAAGTTACGAGTCGAACGTTTCCTCAAATAGGGGAACATGATTTGCTTTTTTGTCGTGTGCGAAGAGGTAATGACATTGTAGAAAATTGAGGTTTTTTCTGCTTTTTTCGCTTGCAAATGTAAGGCGCCTAAAGCTGTTCTTTTTACGTCGCAGATTTCATATTTAATTAAGTATTTTTGGAGTGAACGAGGTAATATGGTTTAAAAAAGTGGGGTTTTAATAAGCTTTCAGTTTTGGCAAGACCTCCCGTCTTTAATTTCTGTTGTTTCTACACTATGGGGATTTGAGATTTTTGTTCAGCTTTTTGCATACAGTACTTTAGTCTTATAAAAGTCGGTCTTTTTTATAAAAAGTCCTTCAGAAAAAAAAATTACCCAGTGTTATTTTCAATATTTCATTCCATATATTATCGTTAGATAGATCATATAAAGGTATAGTTCTTCCTATCGCTTTATAATAATACAATTGCAATTCTATGTTTAAGTTTCTAAACTTATGTATTAGATAAAAATAGATGTATGTTTTGATATGATTAAATTTTAAGTGAATTTAACTTTCAATTTAAGTGAATAAATTTGATTGTAAGGCCGTCAGACTATTATTACATTGTCTCACCCTAAGGTATGACCTCGTTAAAAAGATTTGCATCAACTTCCTAACACGATCCTTTCTTAACTCATTAAAACAAAGCAAAAAGAAGCATTAAACTAACTTATGATACTCTCCAAAAACAATTGAAACAACAAAGACAAGAAACAAACCCAATTGTCTGTTTCACATAGAACACAACATAACAGACCGAACAACGAACATCGAGAAAAAACTACAGATGAAAACCAAAAGGCCTTAACAAACTCGTAACACTGTTTACAAAAACAATTCAGTAACGAAGTAAATAGCATCAAATACGAAATACTAAAGCAAAATATCATGAGCAAAGTGAAAGACAAAAATGTACCGAGTATTTCAGTGGATGCGGCCCTCCAAGTATTTGAGCGAGGTATGTTCACTGCTCTGAGCTATGTTTTTAAACGTTACATAATAAATGAGAACAAATTCCTTGCTTTAGGAATCTGTAAGAAACCCCCAACAATGACTCCGTCTGCACGATATTACAAAGAGACTTGAAAGGAACATTTTTGAAGAAGTTTTAATTATAGAAAATCTCGATTCACCTTAGGAAACTTTGTGGAATGAAAATTCCATTTAAAAGTTCTTTCGGAGGGCAGCCGGTAATCCACCAATGATTTATTGTGGTTTAATTCTGGATCTACTTAGCCTGCGGTCAAAGAATCGCGAATAAAGACTTCAGGAGTAAAATAAACATTGTTGGAAAGTATGGCATGTGAAAATAACCAGCAGAGTTTCCTGCCCATTCTTCTCTGCTGATGTTCTTCCGAATTGGCGATACATTCAAAAGAGCCTGTTTGGGACCACAACTGATTATACATATTGAACTTTGTGAAGCGCAGTTGACACTGAGCAATTTTACAAGCCGAGAGTCAGTTATAGCGAACGTCTCAAATATTAATCCAAAGTTGGTCCGTAGACTCCTTCAGCTAGTTACTTCTAAATTCGCTAATAGTCTATCACCCTGGGTGCCTTTCCATATATTATAGCTAATAATATAACATGATTTAAAATAATAGAAATACACTCACGGTTAATTGGACCCAAAGTTAGCTTTATGCTTGTATTATGGAATCTCACTCACTGATACTAATACATATACATACACAAATACTTTATAGGAATATATAATTGACACCAAGACGTTCGTCGCCAACAACTATGTCTTCATATTATATTGTTGACTCCGCGCGGAAATTGAACCTGCAACCCCCGACACAGTAAGCGCTTTCACTGCCACTGTGCCAATAGCTACGTTCCAGTCATATAGCTACGTTGTAATATTTCATAGAGCCATTCCAATATTACATAGGCACCCATAAAATTCAATTGCATGGTTAAAACCTTTCGCCTACCAAATATATCAAGTACATTGAGAAGCAAAAACATTGTTAATAGAACTTTAATCTTATTTACAATGCATTATGATACAATTCTCTAATGCAATAAAAGTAAATGGCACATGAAATGGTTTTCAGTAAAATAACATTGGATTCTTTCTATAACGATATAAAAACATTTTCATTTCAATGTTTCTGCACTTAGATGTTAGTAATATCGAAGTTTGTTTCAAATTGATATTTTTAGATACCAATTACGTATTATTTTAGTTTTAATCGAATTACAATTATCGATCGACGTTTTTTTATAATGATGAAGAGAGAGTGGTACAAGTAATGGGAGGAATGTGGCGTGGGAGTGAGAGAGAGTGAACTTCAAGGACGGGTGGCAATGTTTGAGGAAGATCTATTGCTCAGTAGTGTTTCCCACATGGATCTTATTAGTTTAGACGGGAGTGTATCATGATCACGTGACTACCACATGACTACCACGTGACTTTTCTATACATTGTAATTTTAACGGACCAAATTAAATTCAAAAGAGTATCTAATGCCATATACCTATCTTAACGTTCGTACGGTGCGGAGTTCAAAGGACCAATCACAACGCATTTGCGTCCAACACTCAACATGTTGCAATCAAAATCGTTTCGTAAGGAATTGTGATTGGTCAGTTGGTCTCCGCAGCGCTGTGCTGCGCTTTTATAAAAACACGCCATAAGACAATACAGAGAGTATCAAGCATCCAAATGCTCTTGCTTTGTCCATTTTTGCAATGTAATTCATAATCGCATAACTAGGAAAAAGGGCCCTAAAACTTAATTGGTAGTTCTCGCTATATGCCATTACACTGATAAGGCATTAAGCCTCTAATATAATAAACATTATTTTACCAAAATTTTCGCTAAACGCCAAACGATAGCTGCATCATGGCAACCCCATTACGGCATTACAATGACAATGCTTAGTCAAGAACATCCCACAAAGCACCTCCGAAATATTTTACGAGCAACCAATCAACGTCCACTCCATTAACCAAGAAAACAAGTCTATAAAACGTTCATTATCAAACCTACAACATGCCATATAAAACAAACATTATTATTTACGAACGACTCAAACTATTTGGTTATATTTTACACATTATACATAAAAATGTTATATATGATGATATAAAAACGGAATAGTGTGTTCCAAAGCTGCGTTAAGGGGAAAACGACGCCTATCAGGGGATGATTTATGGACTCCTGAAAGGGACAACTTTGGGAAAAACACTCAGTACCTATTTATATGTATGTGTACTACGATACATGATTTTGGGAATGGTTTATAGGTTAGAGATATTTTGATGTGTTTTAGGTATGAATTAGGATGCTGACTTTACGTTTCATGCAGCATAATCTATTGAGTCTTAAAGAGCTATACATTTTTTTTACATATTTTCAAATTACTTACTTCAGTCTTTTGATTTGGCCTTGTTTAATGACAACTGAGTTTGTAGAAAATAGTATTTTTAACCGACTTCAAACACCGAAAGCGGAGGTTCTCAATTCGGCCGGTATATATATATTATATTTTTTATGTATGTACACCGATTACTCTGAGGTTTCTCATCCGATTTTCGTGATTATTTTTATTAATTAGCAACCGCTAACGCCATGTACTCAAAGACAAATACTTTCTAGAAATTTAATGTAATGATGAAAAATTACATCAATTAGTTAAGTATAGTTTTAATGGACGTCTTTGAGTGAGGCAGTAATACAATAACCTTATGCAAAACGAGTAGACGTTTCTCGTTCTTTTTTATTTTCCTTACATTTCTTCGGGATCAAATTTCTGTTTACAAAACAAGAAAAAGCTTATTTATTGAAAACTAGCAGCGCCCCGTGGTTTAACCCGCGTTGTGTCCATTCCTGTGGGAATTTCGGGATGAAAAATAGCCTATGTTACTTGTGAATAATGTAGCTTTTGAATGGTGAAAGAATTTTAAAAAACGGTCCAGTAGTTTTTGAGCCTATTCATTACAACCAAACAAACAAAGTTTTCCTCTTAATAATATTAGTGTACATAATACTTATAAGGTACGATTGAGTAGACAATAATTATTGGCACGTGTTTGCAAAATCTCATACTTTTACTTTTGTAAAAAAATACCATAGAAAATTAACAACGAGACACAAACCTTTTCTTTTCAATACAAATAAAAATCGTAGACCTTTACAGACCTTATTAAAAAGAACAAAGAAATTTCAACTTTATTTCAACGTAATTAGAGTGTTTTTATTCATATCACGCTCCTATTGCTACAGTAAAATTTTATTATACCGCACAAACACAGCCCTTACAAGACATTGATTGGGCTAAACTTGTCGATACACATCTGTTATCTCTCTCAGACAACAGGGAAACTGAATTATTCCATCTCTTTCCTTCGTAATGTTGCTTGCTTACATGTGAGTTGTAATAATAAAAATGTTATGATGGCAGAATCGTAGTTCGCGATTTATTTTGTTAGTTCGACTATGTTTGCGATGAAAATATGTTAAAGTGGAGTTGAGCTTTTGATTATTATTCTATTATGAGAGTATTAATGTTGTTGAACTTTCGAGAAAAGTGGGTTTGTGTTCACTTATGTTAGTTGCTAAAATATCACCCTTGTGGAGTTACCGTCAATATTGATACTGATTTATTAATTCAAAACAATCCTAATTCATTTGTAGGGTGCTTTCAAATTATGCGTTTCGTGTCGGACCGCTGCGGTGCCGAAGCCGTGCGTTTGTCGTATTGTGAACGTACGATCGTGTGTTTTCATACAAATCGAGCAGTGCGGCAACAGTGCGTACTAAAATTATTTCGCGGTACCGACGCCGCACTGTTGCCGCACTGCTCGATTTGTATGAAAACACACGATCGTACGTTCACAATACGACAAACGCACGGCTTCGGCACCGCAGCGGTCCGACACGAAACGCATAATTTGAAAGCACCCGTAGAATGGAGCTTGAGGAATGTTAGAATTGATTACTTCTGAATAATGTAAAGAGACGTTGAATTGCTAGTTGAAAAGTATAGAATTGCTTATTAAGTTACCTTGTTGATGGTTGGTTGAAAGTAACAATGGCCTTGTAATCATCAAGCACTGACATGAAAATTCCTATTCTAATGATAATGCAACTAAATTTTAAAATGTTGGAACCCTTGGGATATCTAGTTACGACATTTTGTTTTTACTTGGTTAGCCAAATAGTTTATTCAATCATAACTAATAAAATCGTTATCTTTAATTAAATAGATAAGTCTAGAGATTATTATGCTACAGAAAGACACAAAACTTAGAATACCTGTATTTTTACGTCGGTTACTAACAATGCCAATACATTGAATCTCATCCAAAAAAAACTTATCGCGTTATTTCGTCGGTAAACACAAAAAGTTTTATCTCGTCAATAAATAGGGTCAAACGAAAGGAATGGATACTAAATTGTATAAGGCCCGTATAGGATTGACACGTGGACAAAGGGGTGGCCCTTACTCCGCCGTCACTCCCCGGAAAGGTCCACACACATTTGTCAAGGTCTAACAGTCGGGAATGAGACATATCCTGTTTTGTCCCGAAAGCTTTGGAAATATTTTAATGAAATTCTCGTTTGTCACGTTTTGTATGTTTGCTTTGAGAATTGGTAATGTTTTTGTCCTATTTGAACTTCGGGAGTGTGTTATCTTTGGTTGTTTGTTTAAATGCAGACGTACGTGCTTTTACTGTTTTCAGATTCTGTAAAAATACTCCCTTTAATAATGTCGGGAAATGTAGAAATTTATTACACTTGCAGTGCCCTGTTGCCAAGTCGCAACTTGTATACTCGACACACTTGCACAGTGCCCTGTTGCCAACTCGCAATTTCTATACTCGAGTCACTTGCCCAGCTAGTGTCCCAGTGGTAGTGTAAGGACTATTATTCAAAGTACTTGACCAAAAGGTATAGAGTATTATATTAGTATTAGTTTTACACTCACCTGTTCAACCCACACGTTCGTTGTCATGATTTGATTCTTAAGATTCTGTAACAAAGAAAAAAATTATTTTAGAACGAGGTAAAATGTAAGTAAGAACAAATATAATGAAGTTCCTAATTTAAAATATTTTGGAATAGTTCAGGCTACACTACGCTACAAAGAAGAGCAGACTAGGGCTTCATAAACTAAAGTTCACCGCCTAAACTGCGCTGTGATTATTGAATAACATAGAAATATAGTTCGAATCGGATTCATCTATTCAATAATGTGCTAGTGTAGTATCATTTTAAACTACGAATTTTTGACCCTAAGTTGACCTGAGTTCAATTTTCGCTTCGAAAGTTTAAAAGACCCGACTGTCACTAATTAGTTTGATGTTCTAAAATTAATCGAAATCTATACAGCTACTGTGGCAACATCCACACTTCAATCTATCAAATATATTTCTCCATCAAAACAAGTGTGGATACGATTTTTTCATTTCAAATATTGAAACGCACACTTCTTTAAGGTACTTATGGTTCCACTTAACGGTTTCAGACTGAAAATTCTGCGAGTGTAAAATCTGAATTAATGGTAGTAGTCCAATTAAAACCGACATCTGAGGTTACTATCGGCCGACAGAATTTTTGAGTGCCGTTAAAACACTGTTGAATTAATGATAGTCCAATCTGTCTACTTAAAAAAGGATTGACATTTTAGTATTCTGATAAAAGAGTATTAGGTCACAAGTGTTAAAACTATTTAAATATAATATACTAGGCGCGCCCCGCGGTGTTACCCGCGTTGTACCCTTTCCCGGGGAAATTTCGGGATAAATTGTATCCCATGTGTTATTTTGATGTATAATCTATATTACTGTAAAGTTTCATCCAAATCCGTCCAGTAGTTTTTTCGTGGAAGAGTAACAAATGCTCATACATGCATTACATGCACATGAACATACATGCATGCACACATACATGCATTCGCACAAACTTTCGCATTTATAATATTAAACATGCCATCGTAGAAATAGTTATGGCATGTTTTGATCAAACGTTTTTAGAGATTTTGAAGCCTTGAGGTGGCAATCTGTAGAGTTCGCAAACACTTGAGATAAGTCAATATTTTCTGTATCGAGAGAAATGTCAAAATTATTCTATAGATACTTTATACACCCAATAAATGTTTACTAGTACGGTATTATATATTGTAATCAATTTACCACTACATACCGTTTAAGACACGATTCCCTTCCTTCCTGTTTATTACAAATTTCACAGACCATTTCTCTATTTACGACGCTCACATACAAATTCCCAGTACCTGTTAACCATTATCCATTGTGTTATATGGGCGATAACATCTTACGGTACTTGCTTAGTCATATATGTATAGTGAATAATTACGGAAATAACTTTGATATTGTCAAAATTATGAGGTAATGGGTAATTGGCGTAAATAGTAGATGTATTTTTTTATTATTATATTGCTAATTGTCTAGTTAAGAGTTCGTTATTCAAATTGAATGCAAAGTAAAAAACAAAAGAATGTGAACTAAAGTTTAAAATTGGAACGAATTTGAAAAGTAAACAGCGGAACTGCGGAATGCAATTTTATCAGTTTTCCAACTAACACTGGGTAATTAAAGTAAAGAATCCAGAAGTTCTTCAAAGTAGTTGGTTCCGGGTAAATGCACCGACATTCGTTCGGGTATGTTGGTACCATCGAACTGGAGTTTCAGTTTAAAAACTTCACTTTGACCAACTGATGAATATTGTTGGGTTGGCTGCAATGACATGAGACCACGTGGAGTCAGGTCAATACTATGCAAGGTGGTTGCAAGGAATCAAAAATATTATTAAAGTCACGACTCATTGTTATGAAATGAACATAGCCATGAACTACACCCTCGTCACCGTCCCTCTACTACTTGTAGCTCCGCGCGTCACCTCAGGAGCTAGGGGTGGCTGAAAACCAGCGCTGTTCCAGCGGACAGCACAGCTGAGCCATTTCCTTTTGCCCTTCCTAATTTTTTAGTTATTTTATTATTATTTTTTATTTTTGTTTTAAGTTTGCATTTTCAATTAATTGTACTTAATTTTAAGATAAGGGCAATAAACGTAATTTTATTTATTTAACTAAAAAAAATACTTTACTGAATATGACATTTCAATATCGCACCACTCTGACCAACATTGAAAAATGATACAAAACTTCACAAGTACCACGTGCGTACAATTTTATCACTTTCAGGAGCTGTCAAATAAAGGAGTGGTGTCATAAATTCAGGGTCCCTTGCGCTGAAAGGGTCCCATACATAAACGGGGCCAATCCGCGTTGATCCTGCCGGCAGTAGGTACGTGACATTTTCGATTATGGTAAACATTGTCAACTTGACATCTAGGTCATGCAAGTAAACATACTCATAGTACAACTCATGGAAGAGCGTAGTACTTACTGTACACTTCTCTATTTTGTGGTTCATGTCAGCATTCCGCGGATGTATGTGTGCGTATAGTAATTAAACCACTTTCATTTGTTTTGCAGGAACAACATGTTCTTAGAAGCTCGACGATATTGGGAGGTTTACCCTAGGCTTACTCACACATAGAACTGCGTGCAAAGAAGATTTTAACTAACTGTACTGGCAGTAAGACATGTAATACTGAATTAGGACCAATTAATCTTAAACAATTGAGTTATTTGATATACACCTTTGGTTACAATGCACATCGACAAAAATATTGATCTTTTTTTTATGAAATAATTCATTCGTCATAATTGAACCCAACATATTTAAAAACAGAATGTGAAAAAGCATTTAACAAAACACAGTAGAATCCAATAAATATCCGGTTCATAGTGTTCAGTCTACTTTAATAGCCAAGTTTAAATGTCATCCAAATCTGTTTTTTATAAATTTTATTGTCACGTGAGGCAGGCGTTTTAAATCGAGTGGTTTAGAAATAAATTGACTAGCATCCGGTAGCTTATAATTATTTTTGGTCGGCTATTTCAGATGGCAGTATTGATATTTTAGTATCGAAATAAATGTAACATTTTTGCAGCTGAAAAAACAAGTCATTTGTTATTAATTTAATTATCGTAGCATATAATTTGTCTAAATTTGAAGTCTTCTCATATTCCCATCAGATCAGTGAGACTGGCCTTAAATTAATAAATGTAAAAAAAAAAATAGTTTTTTAGTATACTCAAGGATGAAAATATTTCAACTTATCAATAGTACTTGTCTTAACGATGTTAAGTAAGTAGATCTACCAAACTTTTGTGTCCAGAAAGCATTATGTTGATTTGCCCTTAATGAACTCCAATGAGGTCACAGCTGTATTTTCAAAAGTAATGAACTTCAAATGTCTATTACCACACAAAATATCTTATTAAAAGCCAAGCATAATAAAATCACAAAACGTAATTATAATAGCTTTTAAGGTTTTTTCTCTGTAATTAAACCCATGTCTGGTACCTGTGTAAAATGGTTTAAATAAATGTTGTGTTTATTAATTTGGACCTTAACGCGGTGAGGTTAAGGTTTATAAAGATGTAAAGTGCGAGGAGGACAGTGGGGCTTGGCTCATTAAACTTTATAATTGGCTACGAGGCGAGCCAGCCAGCTAGAAAATATTTTCGCGCTAGCTCCCAAGTACGTTCGTTTTGATGTATGTTTATGCGTCCTTTAGTATAACATTGCACAGTGCTTTTTTAAATGAGAAAAATGGAGCGTTGTCCGTTTAAATGAAGAACATTTTTTGTTCCAATGTTTTAATGGAAAACAAGTTTTAAATGGAAGTATAATATGTCAGGTTATTGGATATAATAATGCTTTGAAGGTAATTAATATAATCTTTGGAAAAAAATATTTATGTTGTTAATTAAAAAAGAAACTTCTTTACAAGCTTTGTATCATAAAGATTAACCTGCCTAAAAATTTATAACTTTTCCAGTTTGTTATTCAGAAGACAGGTTAGTTTCGGTTTTGTACAGCGATGGTTCTTCTTTAGTACTCTACCTTTTGAGAAGATTGTTTTTTTTTGTATTAGCCACATGCAATGGAAAGGTTAAAGGATATTTCTGATTCCGAAATCTCACAGGAGCCGGCAAAACGCGGACAAACCCGAGAGGCAGTGCTAGTGTTTTATAAAACGATCCTTGTGTCCTTGCGACTACTTCCCTGCCAAGGCCTAGAAAGCTGACGACTTCTGAGAGACATGCCCAGTGTTTAGTTAAGAGTAATGATATCTCGGTAACAGCTAATGTAGAATCTAAATAGTGCCCTAAGAAATCCATTCTAAAACAATATATCAAAGCTTCATAATTCAAAGTAATGAAGAGATAGCAACTATCATTTGTCATCAGTCTAAAACACAAGCTCGGAATAATTAAAATTTCAACAAACTTAACATAAGGATAATTTTTCAATCTTCCTGTCAAACTATCAAAGTACAACGACATCTGGTGCCTAGTCTTGCGAACTATTCCCCCTGTTCAAACGAAACTAGACCCTCTTAATACGTAATTAAACTTTATAATTGGATAGCGAGGTCACCAACAAAAGTTGAGAGTAATTCTGCTGGCATTTATTGTGCGTCTCGCTACTAATGGAATGACCCGAAATTTTGGGTATCAGGAGTTTTGTAGGGATATAAATTTTGTCAATTAAATTACTTTGGAGGAGCGTGATGTGCGAAAAACATTGTCAGGGGAGGTTTCAATGAAAAATTTAATGTTTTATGTCTTTTTTATGTACTTTCACCTCATTAGGCTGACGGTTTTGGGTTGCACGATTTTGGACTTAAAGTAGCTTTGTTTCTTACTTACGCCAATGTCCAATTGGGTCACAATAAAAGCTTGCAATGACGCATAAAGTAAGTTGAGTCCATTACTGGCGGATTCTGTTGTCGAGAGGCTTTCGACATGGCCTAACGTTAGAGACAAACTACACTGTCTAAAAAGTAAACTGGTGAATAAGTAAAACTGGCAAAAACGGAAACTGACCAACCTGGAACACCTGCCTTAACTTACAAATTAACGGACCTACTAAAGCATAAGTATTCATATAAAAACATCACCAATACCAACCAATGGCAGCAAACCATCCTCCAAATCACGGCAGCACTCAGATAAAAACGCTACCGCCAACATAATGAAGCAAACTCCACAATCAAAGTGAGTGAAAACAAAATGGTAGGTTTACCTAAACTTGCACAATACTTGACTTAACAAACGACTCACGCAATTACCAACCAAACGTCAAGTAAATTATTCAAAGGCAGTATGGATCGTGAAATCCGACAATTAAGTATTTAAACGGGAACATAAAACCGGGAACTAAAGAATCTCGTACTCAATTTCAGCGTTTATTTATAGAAGCTGTTGTTTTGAAGCTGTTAGCGAAGCTTATTGATATTTTAAGCTTCAAAGCAAACGTTCTGCTTGAGATGGTTTACAAAAGATATGATTTAACATTCCTTCTTATTTTGATGAGAATTACAACAAAGAAGTTTAAGTAACTGTTCGAAAATAATATACGAGTAAAAATTCTGTTATTATAATTAATCTAATTTTTAAATTCTCAAAAACTCAATGTTACACTGCACCATAGAAAAGTTTTCCTGTAAATTGAGACCACGACAATACAACGTTAATCCTTCATAGCATAGCGCTGTGAATCGGGTTCGCTTGAGCTTGTAGCACCAATAATCTGCTATTATGTTGGCAACAATGACCGATATTAACCTATTTGGTTATCTATGATGCCCAATAGACGTGGTGGAAACTATAGCCATTGTTTGGACGGATAATTGAGTAAATATATCATTAAACAGGAAGAAATTATTAGGGATGAATATTGATGGTAGATATTTTTGTATATATTTTAAGCCTAGATTACGCCTTCAAAAAATATTGGACAAAAAGAAGACCAGAGTATTACAGAGATGGTATAGCTCTGTTAAGTGCTTAAAATAAATTGATGAATATCTAAAAGCATACTAGCAGCGCCCCGCAGTTTTACCCGCGTTGTGCCCGTTCCTTTGGGGATTTCGCAATGAAAAATATCCTATAACCTTCCCGTTGAATATGGCTATCTATTGCAAAAAGAATTATTCGAATCGGATTGGTAGTTTCTGAGATTAGCGCGTTCAAACAAACAAACAAACTCTTTAGCTTTTTAAGTTAATACATATTGCTAGACTAGTATAGATGAATGCTACATTAACTTGAATATATACTTACCTACTTATACGATGTACGTAACAAAGATAAATCACAAAGTAAAATCAAGTTACGAAAGAGTTACAAAGTTATTAATTAAGTTATATGACAACACTACGTGGTTTATTCAATTATAAGTAAAGGCCGTGTTTTCTTACGTTATCTACACTAATATAATAAAAGTGAGGAATTTGTTTCATGTTTATTTATTGGTTTGAACATGCAACACACAACACTTCTAGAACTAATCTTACAGAAAACGTTTACTAGTTAAATTAAATATCCCTACACAAACGATTTTTCTCATCTGGCCTTTTTCTAAACATACCTTAGGCCGTGCTAAGGCCGCAGGGAAACCGGCTTTCAAATGACAAAACCCGCATTGAAATCAGTCCATCCGTTTAAGATCTACGATGGACAGACATACACAGACATCGACGTCAAACTTACAGCCCCTCTTTTGCGGCGGGGGTTAAAAAGAAGGTGACTTTGGATACTTTTTATTTCATAATTTGATATGTAATTTTTAATTTTAAACTTTTTGTCAATTTTTTTTTTGATTTTTCATAATTTCCATGAAAACTGGTAAGACAACTAAAATTGAATGAAACTGTAACTCCCAGCTTGTAAAAATCATACTGGCATACTTCGGTCTTCCGCGACTACATCATACACACACGTAAACTTCAATCTTTCTTTCCATATAAAAGTTGAAATCCCCTGTAGCATCGCATATTAATAGAACTCCATACGAATACTTTTTATGGCCCTCACACAAGTGCACACATTTCCATAATAAATAGACGATAAAAATTAAGGTTAGTAAAAAGAGGACGCCAAATTTATGAGCCCGTATCGAGTATGAGATCGGGGCGTAAAAGAATTTTCATTGTTATATAGAATTGTTCTGGCTAAAGTCCAACTTTGTGTGAGAAAGGCGGCCGTCTATTCCAACCTATTGGTTATCCTTTCCACAATTATTTGTGGACCATATACAGTTTTATTTGTACCAGCTATTTTGGGTCGGATTACACTTGAACTTTATGCTGGGAAGTTTTAATTTTGGTGAAAAACTGCTCCTTTTTTTTGAGGATTTCCAGGGAAATTGTATTTTTAGACATTTTTCAGTGCATTGCAATCGCTTGGTCAAATTTTACAGAAACTTATAGCGTGCTAAAATGGGCTTGTTTTGGTAAAACACCTCTTGACATAATCATAAAACAAATCAATTTGACGCAAACGAAACTATAATTCTAGCATGTTGATTATCATTGCTTGTATTCCTAAACTTCCTTATGCAAGCTAAACACTGAAATTTATAATAATTAACTTAGTTATTTATAATAACTAATTTATTCCACGGAACTCCTCCAATTATAAACCCGCAAGGTAAAAAATAATGTCACATTATTGATATAATATTTATAAAAGAAAATTATATCTTATTTCAGGCTTGAAACCGTGTTGCCTCCAGGCTATGGAATATACCTTCGGTATTCCAACGTTCATAATTTACTTGAAAGAGAATTTTTCCATGTACGAATAAAAATGAGAATATTTTACAATAAATAAATTCTGAGTAAAAATGTGAAATGAGTGATGTGAAAAGTTTAGGAACATTGATGTTACATGAGATTGAAGGGATCTTTAGTTACAGTCGGCTCTTTGTGGTATGACTGGTACTTAAGTGTGTGAAGTATGTATCAACTGTAAGACATTTTATACAGCAATAACCTTAACTTTCAAATAATAAATAGTGTGGTTTGTATGAACTTTGGATCAAAAATCAGAAGTCTATTTCGGGTAAATGAAACATCGGTGAGTGACGGTATCGGTCATTTGAAAGTTCGGTAAATCGTGTTCGGTATAGCGAGTTTAGTCAGACATATTCTGGTAAGTCAGTCTAGTGGGCTAGTGACCCTGGTGTTAGAGTTTTTATTCTGTCTAAGGTCTCTCACATAGACTAACAATGAAACAATTGGGACCGACATTCTAACGTGCTCTCTGAACCGCCGATGCACATAAAAAGAGAGCGCTACGACTAATCCTACTAATATAATATAATATATAAATGCGAAAGTTTGTGAAGATGTATGGATGTATGTTTGTTGCTCTTTCAGTTGTTACTAGACGGATTTGGATAAAACTATACAGTAATAAAGGTTATAAGGTCATCAGAATAACACATGGAATACCTTTTATTCCGAAATTCCCGCGGGAACCGATACAACGCGGGTAACACTGCGGGGCGCGGCTAGTATGATATTTAATGAATTCCATTTCACCACATATATTCAGCTTTACATTTTATACATTTCCTCGTATCAATACTGTGCTTTACCTACACGAGCGTAAACATACGAGTATTACAGCTCCCATACACATTGGTATTGGATTTAATTAGGGTCTCTACACACTAACGGAGATAGGCCACGCCGCCACGCAGTTCGTGTCATCCCATTGATTACCGCTCTTGGAAAGTAAAGGAGGTTACATACATGGTATAGGAATATTATTTTTAAATGGATGCCAAAAGAGGTAGGTTTTTTTATTTATTATTGATTGATAGATGATAGGTACATATGTAAATATTGTAGTGTACCTCACATTACCAAACCTCAATATTACAAGCCATGTGTGAGTGATTTTACTTGTATGTGTATGTGGGTATGTATGTGTTAGATTTTAAGAAGGTTAAATTGAGGTTTTGGAAAAGTGGAAAGAGCTCTATCAAAAAGAGCCTAGGTCTTAAGTTTACAAAGAAGATCTATGCTATAGACTCCGTATTAAGGTATAAGTCTAATAAAGACCATAGACCGCAAGGTACATCTGCGGGCTGCAGGCGACTGCTCTATATTTGTTCCGAAGGCTAAAAAAGGTAAAAATGCGTATAACCACCTTCCGGAGGAACGTGTAAAACCATGAACGCTATGAACAGTAATGTTTGCCCAAGAAATGTTTTTTTAAGGCGATGCCTATTTTTAATACCTGAAAGTACTTTTTCCACTATCTAATTACGTAGTAAATATGAGTAATTGTAAATAGCAGTTGCAAATAATATATAACAACCAATTCTGTGGTTCATTTTACTCCGCCTAGCATTATTTGCGGTTGCCGAGTAATCCATTATGTTAATAATGAAATATTCATGTGAAGCGGTTTGAATTATTGTAAAGTAGCCACAATTTTTTACTTACTTTATCGTTAATAGTGATTTTAAAGTAAAGCTGACATAGTTTTATTTATGACCGGTCTTAATTACACTACCCAATATACCCATTATATCAAGTATTATGTGTCAAATTTTGACAGCAACGGATATTTCATTACATTTTCACATCCATAATGTCAGAACTTGATCTGCAGCCTGTGCTATGAAGAGTTATGCCAAAAAGCTTAGCCGCTAAAGCTAAAAATATCCCCATCGGCATTGTTAAGCGACTTGCAGTTCAAGTACTACTTTGATGGGTGGCCGATAGAGACGCTTTCTTACTATGCTTCTGAGGGCACGTGAAATTTCAAGCATTAGACCAAGTCAAAAGTCAAAGGGCAATAACCTTACACCAGCACTGACCATTACATTTTCATATCCATGATCGAAACTTAATTGATAATTCATGGCAATTGTTTAGATAATTTCTACCATTTTTTTGCTTCGTGTGAACAAAAAGGTTCAATAAAAGCTCTGTATTTTACCCAATGTGAACACCCTCTAACGCAAGGGTGGATCGAGCAAGATAAGTGTCATGAACTCATATGCCGCTCCCAATAAGCCATAGAATTAATATGGTTGAATTAATCTCGATTGCCACAATTTTGCTATCTGTATTCCTTTGATACTACGGCTTCGATGATTTCGTTAGCGTTATTGTGATGGCTTTATGTATTTTCTGGGAGATTCTCGATGAAAGGAAATAAATGTGGGGTTTGGGGACGTGGAGAATGTTTCTGTTTATTTGAAACAATGTTTAAATTGTATTACTATGCATTAATTTGACCTTGATATATACATAATAGCCTAGTAAAGTCTAAAATGTGAAATGATTGTAGGACTTGGGAATTTAAATAAACCTAATCTTATTCTTATATTAGTTATAGTTAAGTTAAGCATCGAGTGATTTTGGGTAGGTTAGCGGCCAAAACTAGTGTTCGAATTTTTAGGACCCCTTAAGGCTTCTTACCAGATCTAACGATCTCAATATTAAAGGAAAGTGACTGAGTTTATTAACTCAAATATCTGTCCATAGAGACATAGAAAAAATATTTCATCTATTAGATAGAAACGATCATACGCTGTAACATTCCTGGAGTGTATATTTTATCACATAGAAGTTAGAGTATCTACTTAGTAAAAAAACTATTTAATTCCACAAAATTAATCATCAGCAGTTCAAAAAATATGAGAATACCCCAGACTAGCATTTCAGATATAAACAGCACACAAATGCCACAATTAATAACGACTCGCTATGAGCTTTATTAATATAAGGCATAAGTCTTAATTTCCATTGTGTCAACAGGGTGAAATGAGATGCAACTCGGTACACAGTGTGTACCTAGTTCGTAATATAGAATATTGCCCACGGGTGCTGTAAACAAAAACATACGGTACGGTATTACGTCACTTGCCGCTGCGTTTTCATGTAACGTATTTGTTGAGCTCATAACTTTTAGTTACATATGAGCTATATGGTGTAATGAAAACCTGTAGGTGTATTAGAAGTTTAGCGCGGTATGATATTTAGCTGTGTGGTGGTGCGGTGTAATAATTTCATGTCTGCTCGTAGATTTATGACGGAGTTTATATTCGTATGTTTTAATGAAAGTCGGAAATGATATCTTGGTTTGTATGGAGCATATTTTGTGAAGCAAATAGAAGCATAATTGCGAACTATCTTTGCTGCAACTATTATTGTAATAACTCGCTTGTTTTATTTTAAACACTAGCTACGCTCTGCGGTTTTACCCGTGGTGGTGTGTCCGTTACCGTGAGAATTTCGGGAATTTTTAATACATATAAGCCTTCCTATTGAATCACTTTATCCATTAAAAAAGCGCGTCCAAATTCGTGCAATAGTATTTGAGTTTATTGTGTGAGTGATAGTAATTGTGTTACCCCTTTCCACAAATTCTAGATTTGTTCAAAACTTGACAATCTCATTCAAGTCCAGATTCAGATTTATGAAAGCTTCAGTTTCACTCCAAATCCTCAACAATGCGAACAAAGTACAACCGCAAGAGAAAAATCCGGGCGATACATAATAAAACTTGTGCCCGTATATTGTCAACAGTGAAAGCGTGAATGCGCACAATATCTGTAGACACCGGCTGATGTTATTATCCAAGTTGGCTTCAAAATAAAATAACCAGAGCCTCTATTCACTCCTGACTCTTATTCAGTTTGTACGGAACTTATTCAATCCTACTGAATTTAAATATTTTATTTTTAATTCGGATCCTTTTGTCGAATATTAATTTAATTCTGAATGGATCTTTTTAGTGTGTCTCGAGGAAGTGTTCGTCTTTATAAAATGGTATAGGCTGACTTTTAAAATGTTGGTTTCAGGTTTAGCCCATGTGGTGTAAAAAAGAGTATTATACTTGTATCTATGCTTGAGGTAAGAATTTATTCTGGTTGTTGTATATCTATTCATTTTTATTATTACATGCACTCATCTCATAATGGTATATGTACTATATAAAAATAAGTCGGGTTTTCCTCCCTGACGCTAAACTCCAGAACGCACGAACCGATTTCCACGTTTCTGCATTCGTTGGAAAAGTCTCGGGCTCCGTGAGATTTATAGCAAAGAAAAAAAATTCCCACGGGAACGGGGGCGCTGCGGGTGAAACCGCGGGGCACAGCTAGTCTGTAATAATATAAGAAGCAGAGCTTGTTTTGTACCCGCTAATCTCAGAAACTACCAATCAGATTTTAATCATTATTTTTGTAAAAGATAGCCGCGTTCGATGGAAAGTTATAGGTTTTTTACCAACAATATTTTCTTCTTTTGATTCATATTTAAAACCATACAATAATATATCAACAAACTCACACTAAACGCAAAAAAAAACAAGAACGCGAACTTTTAAAAACTTTTAATTTAATTTCGAACCGAGACCTCATCTCTTCTATTTAATATAAACACAAATTCTAATATTCCTCAACAAGAGTTGCAATATAAAAAGAAAAATGTTCAAAAGCTGTTCGAGTTTGCCATTAATCATGATTACGGAGGCACAAGAAGATGGCTCGTTTAAAACTATTAAGTAGGTAGATGTTAGAATGAACGTACATTTTCTCATTACACTTTGAAACTAAACTAAGCAGTGACGTCATTGTGTTAAGAAGTCATTTCGTGAGTTTAAATGTTTTAACAAGTTTTAATGGAAAGTAAGTAGTTGGTAAGTTTTGTTGGATGTATTTGAATCAATGAAGTAGCTAAAGCTATAGCTGCACTTGACGGGGACTTTGTCGGAGCTCTCGGGACGGAACGCCAATACATGTTATTTAATATAGGTAATTTACAAATCGATGGAGCGACCGATCTTTTGTGTAGTGTGCCTTACATTCGTTGCAACATACAATACAATGGAGAAGGCCAACATTTTTTACTTTACACACCAAATAAATCTATACAAAATTACAAGAAAAACTGTGTTTTTACTTTTTCCATATCTCAATAAATGGCTAAGATATTAACGATCAAAGTGCGTATTTTCGGCCGTGGGATTTTAAAAACGCGGGCGGGCGCTCACTGGTCGATGACGTCACAACTCGACAGTCGCGCTCTCGTACGCATGCCGCTACGCATTAAAAATCAAAATTTAACTGTTTTCTGCGGAAAAATGAGTAAAAATTTGGGAGGAAATACTGTATTGTGCCTCAGTGCTTCAATTCGACAGTTAAAACACCAGATAAACTCTTTTTTAATGTGCCTGGGGACCCAAAAATGAGGAAGAAGTGGATGACTGCAGTAAAAAGGATGGATTCAATAAGCCCTACATACGTCTCCCTCTCTTTTTAACTGTATATACCCTATGACATCATCTCCGTAGCTCTCTCTTCCTGATCTAGAACCATAAAACACTACGAATTAAATAAAATACCTTCAAAACGTATGTTTTTAATGTACCTACCTACTTACTATTAGAACGGTTTAACTGATTTTGACAAAACATGTCTATGAACCACTGTTAAAAAACAACATTGAAATAAATTATAAACGCATCGAAATCGGTTCACCTGCTTAAAAATATGCTACGTTACTACAGACAAACATACAGACACGCAGACAGACATAAGTAGACAGTCACATTAGCATTCAAACTTGCAACACCCCTATAAAAAAGTAAAAATTTGCGGCCCGCAAGTTGATCACCACTGATTTCTTAACTAAGTAGGTACCTATTATTTATTTTTATTAAAAAACAACTGTGAATGAACAAACTAAAGCGGACATTGGATAAAATTAAAAAAATATCTGGTTTATTATAAAACTATATTAATAGGCGGGTTACATATTTGTCTACTCAGAAAAGTAATAACTACGTAAATACCTACCCACTAAAACTTTCTGTATATGGGTAAATAGTGACATTTTCTTATGTACTAATAAAACATAGAGGTAAAATAATCATCGAAAACCTCGAGATGTAGATTGGGAGTATCTGGTAGTATTTTTTATCGCCGTCCATAATAGGTAGGTACCTACTAAATGAAACACACACTTCCTAATAAATACCTACCGAGAGTAGGAAATGCTTACTCAGGATGTAAATACCTTTTCATCTATCAAACTATCCACTCTTGGCAGATTGTCCGACTGACCTTTTAAAAAACCTTCTTCCATTCTACACACTTCACGTTTCACTTGAGTTAATGGGATTTAAAGGATAATTTACTTTATTTCTTTAAAATATAAGCACACTATATGTATTATGAATACGAAGACAATCAAAACAATATGAATCGAGACGCCAAAACGCACCAAAGTTTACTGGAGTTCACCGGACCGACCGACCGCCGCCCCTTGTGTCGAGTTGTGACGTCATAGCGTAAGCGCGCCTAATCTCGGAAATTCAAAAAAGGGCTTGAACTTCTCGTCGTTATAACTTCGGAAATACTGCATGGATTGAAGTGAAATAAAAACTAGTGTAATATATATGACCTAAGCTCGGATTGTAGGTGCATTTGATAGTAATATTTTGACCCTTTGGCCTTCTCTATTATGAAGAATTTTGTTTGTTGAAGAACGTAGATAAACGATTTATCTACTCTAATAAATACAGGTATGTACTTTTGCATACCTGTATATATTTAAAATTGATGTAATTCTAATCGGACTTGCAGCTTTTAATAATTCGTGTAAGCTATTTTTATTTTGACAGACAAAATGTTCAGCCCGCTTAAGTCTTTCAACTCTGCAACAAGTAGGTAAACATCTCAAAATTAATTAAACTATGATACTTAAATAAGTACGTAAAGAGAGAACGAGACTTCATTCTAGGTATTCTAACCGTGTCAGGATATTCCATGTAAACTGAAAACTATCACATCCTCTGTCACTAACGTAATAACCTTTGCATCTTGTGCAGAGACGTTCGAAGCATAACGACGTCTCATTATATTGAAAAATATATTATAGTATACGCATACCCTACTAATATTATAAATGCGAAAGTTTGTGAGGATGGATGTATGTATGGGTGTATGTAAGTATGTAGTTACTCTTTTACGAAAAAACTACTGGGATACATTTTATCTTAAAATTCCCGCGGGAACGGGTACTTTAACGAGTATATGTCATATTTGTTAATTATAAATGATAAGGTACCTACTCCAAATTCAAAGTCGAAATATTTTGTTTGGAATTTATTAACAACACCAGTGACACCCGCAATGGGTAACTCCATAACTCCAAGTTTGATTTGGCAACAGTGCCTATTTAACAGCCTAATATTACCTTTATGAAAACACAAATAATTTCGCTTAAAATATTCCATATCCGCTTACAATTATCTACCTCACGTCAAAGTAATTCCTGAAATTCATATTCGGAACGCAGAAATAGTCAAGCAAAGCAATTTAAATTTTAAAATAAGAATTTACAGACTTAACGTTGTTCTAGAAAAATCCGAAGAAGAAATAAAAATGGAGGCGTCTTTTCTAGAAATTGTAAGCGCTACGTCCATCTAGTATTCAGTTAATTATACCATTAGTGGGCGAATAAAAGTCTTCTATCCTGCTTTCTTGGCTGAGAAAACGCTATTTGTTGGTAATATACTTTTTCATTTGGAATTTTTCTTAGTTTTCTGAACAATTTGATCTTACAGCTGTTTAATGAAGAGAGCGTTTCCAGTGACATGTTAGAGCTAATTCTTTGGACGTGTTAGTTTTCTCATATGTGTTTAACGTCTTTATTAGACTAGTAGCTCGACGTTGGAATTGGAGCTTAAGCACACTATGCAACTAAACATTGTTTAAACAATGCATTTTCATGATAATCTGCTGCGACAAATTACTCTGCAACTATTTATGTGTTGAAAATATTAAACTGAAACCTTTGGCAATTTCTCAAATAAAGAAACGCACACAAAGGCGAGTGTTGACACCAATTTTATAAGCTAGGTAAAGTAGAATGGTTTACATTTTTCTTTGAAACATGTATCTTCATCTATCATGAACCAAAGTTTCACCCCTTCACTATCCATAACAGTCAAACCAAATTCTACCCAAAGAAAAACAAAACACAACCACAACAAAATCACACATCAATAATATACAAAAATATGTGCATTCAGAACAGCGTATGATAACATACATAAAAACGGGGAAAATGTGTGTCACAGTATGATTAGTTAAGGAACCGTGAGCAAGCACACTCGGCGCCTTAAGTAGGTACCTAAATGTGATTTGTTTTATGTGTGAAGAGATTTGTGCACGCAAGGGGAGTATGTAATAAACGCAGACACGGTAGCGATAAACGAGCAGCTAATGATCTTTTTCAAGAAACAAAAGTGGCTAATGAAGAAACGATAAGAACATAGGAAGAGGCTTTGAAGAATTTTGAAGAGCAGCATCCGAAAGCATCCGTTTGAAATTGAACGCGAATCAGGTTAAGGCGTTTAAAGATTAAGGTTTAATTATATTAGATACAATTAAAAAGGCATTCTAAAGTGCCATAGTATTAGGAATTGTATACTAGAAGCAAGCCGGAGAAAGTGTCACACATTCAGATTTTGTCTTAGAGTTTGTTGGCGTATAGCTTGTTGCCTAACTATAACACGAGCTTTGTAAAAAATATGAAACTTAAAGTCAGATATACCTTGAGAAGCAATATCGAACCGCGAAGACAAAACAGTTTATATATTTTTTTGGCATAAAGCTTGTTAGGTACCTACTTATTTTGACATGATACATGTAAAAAAAAGGAACGAAACATATGATACCACAACAAAGCAATTCCAAACCGCGAACAGACAAAACAATTCACAATTCATATCTAACCTACATCTTACTCCAAAATACGATCTAAATCTAAGACATTGGTAACTGTCACACCGCTGTTTACTCTAGTCCAATATACTACCGTTTTGAACCGCAATTTACTATGTATGAGCTCTGAATGTACTCGGGCTTTAAACTAGAAAGTTAAAGGTTTTCATGGCTTCAAACACTCAGCAAAATGGCATTTTATTGGCTTATTTATCAGTCGTACGTTTATTTGCTGGGATGGTTTTATGAGGTACTGTAGTCTTCATTTTTATGTGTAGAATTTTAAATTTATTGCATTTAAAGATCATTGTGTACAGGTTCGAATTAATGGTTCAAACCACATTTATTGAAATTGCTTGGAGAAATTGAAGGAGAATTGAACGAACAGGATTATTTAAATTGCGTGTGAGATATAGGAGAATTGATCAAACATGATTTTAGCTCATTTGCGGTCATTAACGGATATTTCTCGTAATTATTACGTACCTATGCCAAGAAAACTTATATTTGTAAATTAATTCACGTCAACACGAGCAGTCGTGTCGCAACTGCTGACTCGATGTTAGACTGAAATAACGTTTTTTGCCACCTTTAAAATGGCAATTATTTATAAGACAGATTTCCTGCGCTCCGAGGCTCTGGATGAGTTTGATCTTAAGGACTTAGTGCGAGATTATTCGCTCCTTAGAGCTGAGGTCACCGCCATTCAAGCCAAACTGGAGGTGTCGGAACGTGTGGTCGCTGAACTAAGGACCGAGGTCGCGGCATTGCAGAATAAGCCAGTGACCTCGATATCACCGCAGTCAACACGCAACGTGACCGTGCGACGCGGTGCTAAGAATGACCGTAATTCGCCGGTCAGCATTTTTAACGCGGACAATACCGATGCGCAGGTGAATGACCGCCCGGGCCAGATGACGTCGGCCCCCCCGGCTCCTAAACCGACACCCGTGCCTGTTGCGCCTTCGACTGCTCCACGTGACCAAAAGAAGAGTTATGCGCAAGCGTTCCGCCAGCCACTACCTAAGCCTCGGCAGGTGTCCACTGCTGAGGTTAACTGTGTGGTTGCGCCGAAGGGAGACAGAGCGAGAAAAGTCGACGTGGACGGCTTCACCCTGGTGGAAAAACGTCGACCAAAGCCGTCTCGCAACCAACGTGGTACCGCCGCCGCTTCAGTAACAGAGGTCCCTCTCCGTGTTGTGGAGCCTACCGTTTCGCTGTACATATCAAGATTAGACTCCAACACCGCAGGCGAAGAAGTCTTGAAATATGTGCAGCAGAGAGTCTGTTTTTGGACAAATGAATCTATACGGCTCAACCTGCGGCGCCTGGAGTCAAGGAGGGATACGACATTCAAGTCGTATGTGCTTCAAGTGCCTGCGAAGCACAAGGCAATGTTCTTCTCTCCCGACTTTTGGCCCGCAGGAGTGGTATATCGTCGCTTCAGGGAAGCATTTACGAAAAGTCCCTGACTAATAGATTAGGCATAATTATAAGTATAAATGTATATATGTTAGTTTGTAAGGTATGTATGTAAAGTAGAATGTAAGCTATATTTTATTGTTGCTCGGTTTGAGAGGTATCACCTTTCCGTGACACAGTTTACACTAGTATGGGAGGTGATGTCTCGATAACTGAGCGAAATATAATGTAATTACATTTTGTTATGAATAAATGAATTTGAAATTTGAATCAAAGAAGACCATGAGATTTTGTGCGTCACGCGTATGGGATAGTGTGTGTATCTGTTATACAGTATTTGTTATGGTGTGGGTGTTTTATAAAAGAAAGGAGGTTTTATTTGTTGCCACGTTTTTTTTAAGAAATAAAATTAGGTACTCGTAATATTACTTATAACATTTTTATAAACTAAGAACATTTTATGAAATAATGAACTTAAACTAATGTATGGATTGGATAGGTTATTGACGTACCTTTCTATAGGAGTTTATGTGTTAATATGCACAGCAAACTAATCCGCTTCAAACTTAGCAGTTGATTAACTATCGTTTTTGATAATATACATATATTAAAGATAAAAAAAAAAAAAAAAAAAAAAAAAAAAAAAAATTAATTCCTTAATCACATTTTTATCTTTCTAACAATTTGCGATTAAAATATTTACTGTGGTTTCTGATCAAGGAAAAATAAATATTTTTAAAGCAATGTATTCATAAACCTCAAATGTCCCACCGCAGGGGAAAGCCTCCTCTACGCTCACTAGCTGCTCTACGCTTGCCGTTGTCAAACGCTGTCTGCTACTGAGCGTTGCAGTTACCGCATGTTTCATGATACAAACGACTAAAAAGCCTACAATAAATCACTATTCATTAATTGCGAGTAGGTTAGTGGTGAGCCCTGCTATGGATATTTTTAGGTGGTTGCCCCTTAGGACTTCCGACATGGTCGATTTACCGATTGAAATAACTGGAACCGACTGCTTAACGTGACCCATCCAAGTAGAGGCCGAAAACAATAAAACCGTCACTATTAACCAGTCGAACCGTCTCACCAAGATGAATGCACCACCGAAGTATTATTGAATGCAATTCTAATAAATATTGACTATTCAACTTCAATCCAGCTACACCAAGTTGGTGTTGCGGTTACAGCTCAAGATATCTTTGAAATCTGTTTACTGAATCAGTGGAGTATTAAGGGATTCATTTGCATCTATAGTGCATTCTATTTCTCTTGGATCAAGTTATATTGTTTGACCGAAACTTGGTATTGATAAGTATCTGTTTGGTTTGAGAGTTTGAGTTTGATGATGTATTGGAAATGTTTAGCGGCGTCTAGGTATTTGATTTGTCAAACCTATTTGAAGATACAAGTATGAATCTTCTATTATTTTTACAAACTTGTACAACTCACTTAAAAAAGACGTGTGGCACTAGGGGGCTGCCGCGGTAAAGCTATTGCATAGTTATTTTTTCTATCACTAGATGGCGTTAGTGGGGAGCGTGAGGTTTTTTCGTTACGGAATTTCTGGGTTCGGTCCCCACGCTCAAGGCCCGCGATAGAAGCTATGCAATAGCTTAAAAATTACAGACCAATATTTATATAAGTGACCGATACTGGCATTTATCACTGAGTGCTACCGTAGATAAATCGAATTTTCTCTTCTGGTTGTTTTATCCATTAGAACACTGACTTCCGAGTTGGCCTCGTACCTATTTTGTTTGAATTTCGGGATTAAATGCATCCCATATGTTATTCTGATGTATAACCTAGTTTACTGTGAAGTTTCATCCAAATCCGTCCAGTAGATTTTTCGTGAAAGAGTAACATACTCACAAACTTTCGCATTAATA
The DNA here is from genome assembly GCA_951394245.1 of Cyclophora punctaria. Lineage (NCBI taxonomy): Eukaryota > Metazoa > Arthropoda > Insecta > Lepidoptera > Geometridae > Cyclophora > Cyclophora punctaria. The sequence goes on from OX596184.1 coordinate 8,301,520, forward strand.
ATATTAGTAGGTTTTAAATTAAATAATAAATTACAAACAAAAGTTCTATCAACTAGTCTCCCAAAGCAAACTGCATTCGCAAGCTAACAAGCTTGCAAGTGCCGCTTCAATTAGTCCAGAATATTAACTGCAAGTCAAGTCTATAAACGTTATTGCATAAGGCACTGACATAAATGGCATGTGTCAAACATGTCCCGACATGTCCCTAGAGACGAAACGTTGTAAACTTTAGATGAACATGGCCACGAAATTTGGGTCACCGCAGTATTAAGTTGGGTAAATTAAAAATAACAATATAAGTTTGATTGGAAAATTAAGGGTGTTATGAATTCGAATTTGGAACAAAAAGGACAATGTTTTGGACTTTTCGTTCAAAAAGAAGTTATATTTCGATGTGTGTTTGTACTACAGGTAAATTGATTTTAATTTAGGTTTGTTTTTAAGGTAGTCAATACTGAAGATAAATTATGTTCAGTAGGCTTTTAGAAAAAATATAGTAAATTTAATTTGTTTTTCACCTTTAACAATATTTTTATTATCTTCGTTGCATATAATTTAAAATAAAGCATCTAAATGTGGCTTGCATAAAAACTTTTAAACCTATTTAGTACCTAAATGTGTTTAAGAAACAAAAGCGATTCGTTCAAAATTGTACTTTATATTTCACGAAATAGAACACTATTTAAAACGAACGTCATTTGTTTATTGAATATATTTATGCGCTAAATACAATTAGGAATGGTTGTGCAATCTGCTTAAGTGTATCTATTTGGTTCGAGTCGATCTCTAGCGCTTTAAGACGACGTGTGAACACGCTCATCGCGTTTGTGAGGGGTGAGGTATCTTCCCCCCGCGCTTTATGTTCGCGGACCTATCACTTTTATAAATTTATGTTACTGGAAATCTAATAAGGGTCCCCGTACACTTGATCGGCTATCGGTATTGTCTTTTACAGATACCAATTTATTTTTCATCAGTATGAATGAGTTGACGTGAAATTAAGGTCAGCGTACACTTGACCGGTTATCGGTAATATCGGTATTGTTATCTTAGCGCAGTCGGGGCAGACATTTAAATTTAAAAAAATCCGGGGAGCGATTTTTTTTTTAAACGTCGGGGGGAGTATAAATCTCGATTTTCGAACTAATCCCGGTAGAGGGTTCGCCGCCATCTTGTTTTAAAGTTTTTTTTTTTCGTTTTTCTGAAATAACTCGTTAATTTTCAACTTTAGAGCAAAAATGGTCCTATCCAAAGTTGTTGGAAATTTAATTTTCCACAAGTTTGGCCATTATAATTTTTACGCTAGGATCAATATTTGCAGAGTTATACTACCAAGTTTATCGAAAAAATACTAGCTTACTAGACGGATATACTACATATTATACTTTTTTGTTGTAAGTACACATGATACATAGAAAACATATTTCATAGGTATCGGTATCGGTATTTTCCTGTATCGATACCAATACTTAACAGTAACACAGAAAAATTCGTAAAATTATTACGAATTTTAATAATATTAATGTTTACTAGTGAGGCAGATTTCCTAACCACAGCAAATCTTTCTGTAAAGGAAAAAGGTTAAGTGAAGGGATAAGAATTAAATGAAACCAATAAAGCTTTCTCATTTACAAAAGGCATTGTATTTGTTGAGAATTCTGCATTACTAGTTTGCATTTATATTCTTTTAGGATGGTACGAACTTAGAGGCTCTAAACAACTCTCCGAGCTCCAAACAATAAGTAGAGAGGAGGGGGAGATAGTAAAGAAAATCATTTTTCTTTACTGATTTCGGCACCTCTGAGCGTCATTCCACGTGTTTAATAGCCGAATAAAAAAAAATAGCCAATGTCCACTATTCTCCTGCCACTAATTTCCTCGAAGTTCAATGTATCCTCAGGAAGTATAACAAGTTCACCGTTAAAATTATCTGTGGAGCTGAAAGGTGGGCGCTCAAAAAGTCTGCATGGCGTGCAAAAAGTCGGTCGCAGATTTTTCACACTCAACGCACACGACGCACATCTTCGATCATTCTGTCGGCAGAGTTGTAGGGACGTAGACGCTATGGAAATCGTGCAGAGATCGCGACGTATTATTTTGTACATGAAGTACAGAAAAAAAAGAAGAAACAGAAAATTTTGGGTACATCCTATACTTTCGGAAAGATCATCAATTTTTTTCACCCACTTTTTGTGCGGAACAGCGCGGCGCGGCGCGGTGCGGTCTGCCCGAATTACACGGATTTTATGTGCGCCGGACTTTTTGCGCGTTGTGTGCGTTACTGCATATAATTACATAGGTTCTATTTTCACAGACTAAAAAGTGCGTCACGGATAGTCTGTCGTCTGCGCTGCACCTAAGATATTATTTGCGATGTTCGTACAGAGCGAGCGTGCGCGACGAAGCAGTACGTGTCTACTCCCAACAAGGCCCCGCGGCCGACTGAGCGACTAGAGCATCGTCAACGCGAGCGCTATAATTATGTTTTATTTCATTGAATAAACTAACTTCTATTTCAGAGAAAAACCATCTGTATTACCATATGGGATTTGATGTAAGGTTTATGAAAATATAAATTTTGTACTTGTTTTTTCTTTACAATCGCCGTGAAACTGTAAAATTTCAATAAAATGTCGATTTTTTACGATTTTCACGATTTTTTTCTATCGAGGCAAATCACTCTAATCGTGTTTCGAAGTGTATAACAATACAAAGCATATTTTTACCTTTACGACAGTAGGAATATCATTCCATAGATTTTAGCGGTTGATATCCAAAAACTGTTTCTAACACAACTCTATCGCGATATTTTACGCTTCTGGTCTTACCACTTCGTCTTAAGGTTTTCCATTTAGCGGTTTCACCTGATGTCAGAGTATGATCACAAAGTATTTTAAGAGAAAGTCTACTTTTTGTCCTAGAATTCCTACGAAAACCTCAAGCTCGATCAAAGTAAGCGAAGCGAGGGCGGGTCGCTAATTTTCGTACAAAAGTTAATATAAGCAAAGTTGAACTTTATCAAAAATAGTACATCAAAGTTTAAATAATCAATTTCATGTCTAAAACAGAAGTTAAACGTTATTCGTACCCACAAAACTAAGTTGGTAGTAACTATTATTTATACTGTGGTTTGGACCTATATCAAGTGGTTAGACGAAATGTTTGACAAAGTTTTAAATAAATAATTTAGTTGGAAGTAATATTTTTTTACTTTTGTCATAATGAATATTATACTTCTTAATGTACTGATATCTTCAATGCGATGGGAAATACAGGCTGATACTTTTTACGTATTGTTATTGTGTCGTGATAGAAGTGCCACTATCGGCCACCCATTCAAGTAGAGGCAAAACTGCACGCTGCTTAACAATCGCAATATACTATCATCGCTGAATCAAAAACTATGGTAAAACATAACACCCTATTATTTCATTCATTTCGAGTAGGTCATTGGCCAACCCTGGTGTGGAAGTCCTCAGACCGCCTAAAGCCTCCGACATGGTCTATAACAACCCTATCAAAACGAGATAAGCCGATCCGTTCCCACTTACCGCAAACAATGCAAGTACATCAAGGATCCAGCGATCGATCCTCACCCATCTCGTGGCTCCCTTTCATCGTAAATTGACCGTGATAAACGGCCACCAGTTTAATGGCAGACCTAATTCCGGACACCATCAATGTTGATGTCCGTAATTTTGTGATTATTTTAAAAGGTAAACAAAATCGTAATGGGTTTTTTGATTGGACCTTATTAAGCTAGAGGCTTAATAAGGTGAATATATGGACCTTATTAAGCCAAAATTGGATTTCATCTGCATGAAACTTGCGATGACAGTTACAATTGTGTTGGCAGAACATTAAGGCCGGATTGCACACAAGAACTTTTAATTTTATCTAGCGTCTAACCGCCTAATTCATAAACGATATTTAACTTTAACAGTGTTTTAAAGTGTTTTGTCTCTTTCGCCCTTTGGCTAATAGCGTATGTCGGAAAGGGACAAACCATTTGATAGCTAAATTGCTATTAATAAGCCTAATGAATAAGGTCCAGTATCCCTTTAAAAAAACAAATGACTTTCGTTTGAAATAGTGTTCTATTTGGTACAGTATAAAATACAATTTTGAACCAACAGCTTTTGTTTCATAAACTTATTTAGGTACTAAATACATTTCAGAGTTCTTGTGCAAGCCAGCCAAGCCAAGTATTTTAAAATGGAGTTGTCAATACTTGTCGCATGTGAAAATCAACCTATAATTGCGTTCTTAGAATGAACACGTAATCATCTGAGATGTTCAACTCACGGCAGGAAAGCGTCGTCATTACGTCGTGATTACGTGATACGTCCAATCCTCCTCACTGTATTAACATAGGGAGATGAGAGATATTTATCCAGTAGTTGGACTTAACAAGATAAAACCTCAACGGCTAACTATAATGGTAATAGTTATTACAGTACTCGTTCTAAATGGTGTTCTTATAAGTAAATACTTCATCCATGCTTGCCTATTGCGTTTAAATTTAGAATATTTTAAATATATTTCAATTTCTCACACTTATTTTTATATCAGCAGATTAAACTATCAACTTTGACTAAAATATCCTTAAAAACCAATTCCTCCGAACCGAACAGAAATAAAAAATATATTTTCTATATGAAACTGAGAGACCACATTTAAACCATTATTCACGCTCGCCCTCGGCACGCAAGTACTATAATGAAAAATTTCCAAGTACACTTGTAACGACACACATTTTTGTAGTGGTAGTGTGGTAGCGAGAATTGCAGCTGTTACCCTTTTACGTTATACTTCCATCCTTATTTAACACTAGATCTTTGTTAAGGAGTGAAAGAGATAGATGGATATACTTTATTCGTTAGTTTAGGGTAATGGCTCTCAAATTCGCGGAGTCTGTAACACTAAAAATATCTGTTCTTTTAAAAGTTTTCTCGGTATATTATGCATCTTTTAGAATTTGCATCTTTGTGTAAGCGTTTGAGGCGTAGTTGAAAAATCGGTCACGAAGGTTGAAATGATGCTGATTATTGGTAAGTATAAATAATTTTCGTTTCAACTTAACCAAGCTATAAACCTGCTTTTCCATAGATTAAAAAAGTTTCTCTATTTGCTTATGTGTTTCTTTAATCCAATAAATATTATAACCAAAACTCTAATTATGCTTAATGAAACGGGACTGTATCGCGTTAGAATATACAACGTGTTAATTAAAATACGTACCCGACGTTTCGAACGGACTACGACGCTCATGGTCATTGGATGACTGCGATTCTAATTTCTTACTTCACTGTACTGATATCTTCAGTGAGATGAGAGGCCTTTGCCCAGCAGTGGGACATTACAGGCTAATACTTTTTTTTTTATACAAATCCATTTATGTATAAATAAATCTTATACTATCTACTTATGTACAGTTTAAAGTTGACTTCCCCAAGCTCCCAGTAATACTATTTTAAGCTTCAAAACTTATCCAAGTAACAAGTACATTTCCTAGTGCATCGATCTCCAAGTTTCTAGTTAAGGCGTGTTCAGACGGTGTTAGCCCGAGGTAAAGGCGAGTTCTCACGGGTACAATACAACTGGCAACCAGAAACTTAGGTCCAGTAGCTGTGTCAGTAATTTTAATGAAATTATTACACGTTTGGGGTTCGGTATTAGATTTGCGTTGGTTTGTTAGTGCAGTTTGGATGTGTGGTTATGTCGTGAGTAGAATGTTGGAATAATGATTATGGATGAGGAAGTTGATTTGTTAAGATTGAATTGGATTTGTTAAGTTATTAAAGCTGTGATATCGATAGTGCTTAAAGACGCTCGTTATATGATTGGTCCTGTGTTTTATGATTAGACTAGCAGTGCCCCGCTGTTTTACCTGCGCTGTGCCCGTTCCCGTGGAAATTTCGGGATTGTTTTTAATAAACCTATATTACTTTAAACTTGAATTGCTCTATCTATTTTAAAAAACCGCGTTAAAATCCGTTGCGTAGTTTTAAAGATCTAAGCATACATCGGGACAGACAGACAGCGGAAAGCGACTTTGTTTTATACTATGTAGTGATCATGGCCTGCGATTAATGAAATGAAAACAATTGCTTCTTTACAAGCTTTTGTATACTTTTTAATTTTGCTCATAAAACCTGTTATTATAATTTTTCTTATTTATTAATTAATCAGAGCTAACCAAACATATTTTTAAAACAATAGTAAGCATTCGACTACTAAAATATAATTTTATATCGCCTCCACCATCCTAGTTCAATAGATATCCGCGCACTAACACAGAGCGCCTCTTGAATTTTGCATTAAGTCCCATCTGGCTATTCCGAGATACACCTGAAACTATAGATAGTTACAACTACAAGAGATTCGTTAAATATCTCGCCCGGAATTGGAGATAGAAAATGTGTTGCTGAAAATTTAATTTACATCGTCAGAGAATTCAATATGGATGACTGTTGGGGAAAATGGTGACACTACTTGATATGTTAAATTGACCCAGTCTATCACTATCACTACATATTATAAAACTCAGCAGTTACATTGTAACTGCACTCAGACTGCAATCCAACTGCACGCCAACTGCCCGTCGACGTGCAGTTTGATTGCAGTCGAGCCAACTGCATTCAAACTGCATCTGAACTGCCATTTGGCAGTCGGATTGCAGTTGAATTGCAGTCCGTCTGTCTAGACCCTAAGTCCCCGGCCGCGTCTGGCTGTCTGTTCGCGATAAACTCAAATACTATTGCACGGAATATGTCGCGGTTGTTTTTATAGATAGAGTGATTCAAGAGGAAGGTTTACATGTATAAAAATTTCCGAAATTCCCACGGGAACGGGCACAACGCGGGTAAAACTACGAGTCACTGCTAGTAATATCTTCAATGGAACCGCACCCTGCGTTTCGAATGGAGCGAAACGAAGCTGTGCGGAGCTGTATCGACCAATCACGATGCCCTGAATTGTCAAACGAGGCATTAACATTGTCAAAATCTTTTCGTAAGTTTTACTTACTCCGTAATGTTTGAATAAAGTTGGCGACACTGGTTATTACTTATATGTGTTATTGAATTCAAATCAAACCTCAACAATAATAAAATAACAAGATCAAAGTAAAAGTAAACTGAATTTAATACTGCAGCCATCTTTGAATAATTTGAGACACGCTTTGATTTAGGGTCGACGCAGCATCTAAAACGACGTAAGACCTTTTATCATCAAGGGATTTAAAGCCTTATTATCATAGTGATAGTGTTCACGTGGGCGATCAAGTCTCTCATGTGAATGTTCACCCATTATTTTCCTAGAGGTTTTAGAACAAGGGAATAGAACACTCTGTCTTGTCTAGTTTCTAACAAATTACCTTTCACGGCATGAATACTTAATATTTTGGAAAATAAACGCGAAAATTTTAAGAGTTCTTTGTGAATACTATCCAAACAAGTAATTAGTTTTAACCATAGATATCAAAGTCAATCATAATTATGCAACGTAAGAAAAAATCTGTTAATATTGAAGTTTTGGAGGTTAGTAATATTTTGATTCAAAACCATAGATAAGTTTAAAGAGGTATTAACACCTCAGTGTAATATTTAGTTAAGTACAATAAAAATATTATTATTGTACTAACAACATCCTTATTTTAAAGTAATTCCAAATTGCACGGGATTTTCCAAGCAACTACAAAATAATTTCAGAGATGGCCTTAAGAAGAAAAAATAAAAACTTAAAGTGTAAAATGACAACCATTAGCTCTTAAACACTAAGTGAAAATGGAAGAAAAAGTGTTGAACAGAAAAATGTACTTTATTAATGAAAAACGAGAGTTCGTCGCAATTTACTGAAAACATAAACATCCAAGCTTCAAAGTTTATTAAAATGATTTTTGCTATTCGTTTCCAGATCTGACTTTAATCAATACTCCTGTCAATTTGATGCTATAATCATCGTGACAGTCCCGTAATATTCGAAGAAATAACAATAAGGTTGAGGAAGAATGCGATCAAATAACTGTCAGTGTGTGGTGAAGAATAAAAAAACAAAGGACCAAATCGTAGTCTACGCCGGAAGCGGTGCCAAGAAAGGGAGTACGCGATGAATTTTAAAAATGGAATATCGAATCGTTCGTTTGATCGGATATTCAAATTGACGAATCTGTGATTTCTTTCTGTAATTCATGTAAATGGTTATTTAAAATTCGTTTTCTGTAAAAACGACGGAATATACGAGCACCTTACTCAGCATTGTATTGTTATTTTTATCTTAGATTGGAAGTATTTTGAATATTTTATAGTATTGTTGCATGTTACATGAACAATACCTACCCATTTTAAAATAGGAAATTCATTTCCTTTTTTGAAATGTACGTAATAAACTATACGTGAATTATTTATGTTCATATTTGTTTTAAAAGAACTTAAATCTATACACCGATTACCAAAACGTCACACAGTTAGAACACAGGTGCTATTCATACAAAACCTAGCAATACTCGTAACTATCTGTACCAAGAGTGGAAAACTAAAATGTAATCCCAAATGATAGCTGCAGACAAAATTTAAGCTTAACGACCCGCACAGTGCTTTGTACAAAGGCATTAGCAAAACTTTATAATTACTAGTCCGGTCCACAGTGGTTGACTCGATTCATAGTTCTTATAAAATATGATCTCAGTTGTTTACAGTTAAATTATTTCAGCTATTTTATTTTTCATTTCGAGTGTCTTCTCGAATTGTAGTTAAGAATAATTATAGGGATGACTTACGGTAGTACGAAACATGTTTTCGAAAAGAGAACAAAATATTGTATTCTTATTTCAAAAATAATCGCGTGCAATTGTCATTCATAATGCACACAGCGTTCACTTTAATTACTATCAGTACATATTAAACAAAGTCCCCGGCCGCGTCTGTCTGTGGGTCTGTCTGTTTGCGATAAACTCAAAAACTACTGCACGGATTTTGACGCGGTTATTTTAACAGATAGAGTGATTCAATAGGAAGGTTTAAGTGTATAAAAATTCCCGAAATTCCCACGGGAACGGGCACAATGCGGGTAAACTACGGGGCGCTGTTAGTCGTACAATAAAAAATATACTATGCATTTAACAAATCAATAGACTATAGAAGACATAGTAAAATCAAAGAGAATCTAAATACAAACGTGAAGTGACTTATACATCGATTTATTTAGCTCCACAGACCATCAATACAACTAGGGCTTTAGTTAAATGAGTTCTAGAACACTCGCTGCTAACTGTTCGCAAGTTAAATAGATTTCACTGATTGGATTTAAAGAATTATTGAATGATTCTGTTCTAGGGTCTAGATATTGAACGTGCACTCAGAGTTAATACTGATGTTATAAGAGATACTAATGAGTGATTGTTGATATGGGTTGATAATTGTCGATTAAATCGATGTCTCTGAGTATGGTTATTTTTTTTAACAACCGATTTCAATGTGTTTTTGTCAACTTAGTTCTGCGTCGTGTTGTATTTTATGTTAAGAAAATCCTTCGACGGCTAAATCTCTTTAAAATACTAAAACTCTTATCGAACCTTTACCCTCCGTTAAGATAAGACATATTTTAGTTACGAATTCCATTCCAAACTACTTGCTTAATTTTTCAATTTCAATTCCTAAATAGTATCAATACTTAATCACATCCAAGTATCAACCCTCCAAATTGAACACCAAAGTATTACTTCAACCAAACGTATATTTCAAAAACAGACTCAAATATTAATTAAATAACATGATACACTGAAACCGCCGTATTAACCATAACTAACATAAACCACAGGCCATTTCAAATTGAAATTGGCTCGTATATAAATAATCTTATTATAGAAATGCACTCGAATTCAAAATTAAACCGGTGTGTTTTAATGAAAGGATTTGTTGGGTTAATCTCCTATTTGGAATAGTGGAACACTCGGTAAGGTTATGAATGAAATTTAAAACGGCTTAGGCTTCGTATGTAATGTTAAATGGATGAGGTTTTCGTACTTGTAGTTGTAGATAAGGTTTGTCTGCAGCGGTTGTGTGTGGTTTGACTGACTGATGTTTACGTATCGCGATTGTCAAGCAGTGTTCTAGTTGGCTACTGTTTAGATAGGTTACCGATAGTGATATTGTTATTTGAGGGTGTCTGTAGATAGGTTGATTTCGATAGAATGTCATTTGTCTAGGACCTCTGAACGACAATAACTGATTTTTTATTTTGGCTAGAAATGATTTTAGTATTTTTTGATTTTAATATAAATATCGAACGAAATAATCTTTCTGTATGTTTGTAAGTCATTTACTAAATTTCAGTACTTGAGTCATGTCAGAGGCCTTTGGCGGTTCAATAATGACACCAGGATTGGTCAGGTTGACCATCCACTCGATGAAGAGAAGAAGTAGTGTTTGTTATAGCTTTATGGCGGACCTATTTTTTCACTTCACTACATATTGTTTTACAATAATTACTTTAAAATAAATATATAATCAGCTATGTACTCACAACGTCGATCAGCTGGCTGAGCCGGAGTCCCATCTTGACTGTGAGCCGATCCGAGTTATTCCCAACCGGTCTGATCAGTCTGTTGTAGTTGGAGAGTAAGTCGTCGTAAAGTCTCTTGGCCTCAGGGTTTGCGACGCTCAGGCGACCCCACACGCACAACACTCCGACCACCAGCGCCAACACCATCTTAGGCTAACACCACCCCTGGAACAAAGAAGGGTGGTTTTTAATAAGGGAAAAGTCTGTGTAATCTGCTGACCAAGCATACGAGTGAAGACAAAGGTTTTCTCTTGTCAATGTTAAGAAATGAAAGTCGATGTAATTTGCCCAACAATACAAGTGAAGACGAAGGTTTTCCCTATGTTTAATCTCTAGTGGAACTGAGAGAGATATAAAACCCTCGGAACGAGAAGAGATATGTTTTCACTTGTATGCTTGCCCCGCTGGTCAAGTATCTTATTATGTACACCCGACATGCCCGGTGGTGCAGTGGCATGTGAGAGCGCTTACTTTGCCTAGGGTTATGGGTTCGATTCACGACCGGAGCCAATAATATGTGCAAACATAATTGTTGCCAATTGTGTACACTTATATGATGCATTTATGTAAGAATTATTCCTGTTCAACGATGTATGTTCAATGTATGGAAGCGACCCCTACTAATTGTCGGAATATAACGTAAGAGCAATTTACAAAATTTTCACACTATCGTCATCTATTAGATTGCGTGTAACTATCACACGGAACAGTAGTATTTAATCAATAAATAAATAAAAAAGAAACAGCATAAATGCTTTGCATAAAAGCAATTAGTTTGCTAATACCAAAGCATATAACTGTGTCTACATCCTGTTTCGCCATCGGTGTACATTTCAAGGTCACCGTTCAATACCTCCGTCAGGTTGACCCGACCCGCCCCGGATTACCTACTGAGTCCAACTTAATTACCGGATAAAACCAGCTAAGCCACAATAAAACGCACCCTTATAAATCAATCCAGTTACGAGATAAAACTAAAGAACGCACACTAGATGTACCGAACTTAATTATATTTGGTAGCGTAATGGTAAACAAAGGTTCCTTATTTTGGGTTATTTTTGATTAACTAATAATCCACTCTTATAATAGTAAAGTATTAGCCTTTAATGTCCCACTGTTGGGCAAAGGCCTCTCATCTCACTGAAGATATCAGTACAGAGAGGAGGAACAAAATAATTACCAACCCGCATTTGGCAAGCGTGGTGATTATGCCTTATCCTCGTCCTCTTCCTACACTCTCATATAAAATTAAAATTTAAAACAAACGTAGGAGTTGTACAGGCAGTACGTAGTTGCGTAGTAATAAATAATTGTAGTAAAGCGTAGTTATCGTACTACGTCGTAGCGGGCGTAGTAATTATGTAGCATTGCGTAGTAATCATAGTTCACCGTAGCCGACGTAGCAATGAGTATTTTGGTGTAGCAATGCTACAAGTAGCTTAAGTGTAGTCATAATATATTTTAGCTTAACGTTTGATTGTACCATAGATGGTATCGAATTAAATATTTTAAAAATCGTTAACATAAAAATCCATTGAAATATACCGCAAACATTAGCCGTAAACTGTGTCCAATTGAATGTATCTGAATTCAAAACCAATACATTTTTATTTAAGCCTAAAATCCGATTTAGATACCCTAAAGTCCTGAATTTAAAGTCATTTGATTTATTTTTCGAAACTAAATAGGATTCATCGGCGAACGGGCTTTAAAGCTGATCCTTTTTGGTTATTTTTCTAGGCAAATAGGAGAAAACAACATTTTTCCACTGTAACAGAATCCGTTTGGATCCGTTGAAGTGTTTTCTGATTACTACATTTTCATTTTAATGTTGTTTATGTTGGCTTTTTAGGGTAAACGGTTGGATTGTCGGTTGCCTTGCGAAGGAAAGTAACGTAAAGTACCATCTACTTACTTTTTTTGATTACTTTGTTTTAAGTTTCATTCAGTTTTTTTTATTCGAGTAATGTTAATAATCATTATTCATTACCTACTATAATGGCAAATTGCACAAGAATTCTTAAATCTATGTAACGCCCATATATGCTTAAAAAACTAATGTTATCCGTTTTCAATAGTGTTCTGTTTCGTGCAATATAAAATAAAATGTTTAAAAAAAGTTACGCCTAAATTAGCTCAAAAACAAATGCCGTCCATATTAAATAGTTATCTTGCAATAAACAATATCACTTTTGTTTCTTTTACATAAAAAGTATTAAATATATACAAACCGTCTCCATTATTTAAATACGATAGATTTTTTTAAAATTACATATGTTTCATTACTTTAGGATTCTTTATTTCAAAAAGGAAAAATGGAGCCTATTTTTACACGAATTTCACCATATTTCTTCCTGTTCCACAGCAGAAGTAGAAAAGGATAAACGTAACAATATTAATGACAAAGTTTTATCAGAAACGATCCAAAACTTGCCGAATACTTCAATATTTCATTGTAAAAGCTTTCAGTACGGCATGACAGTAATTTATAGGAAGTAAATTGAATTTCGTTCGTCCAATCGACCATGTTACACTGTAATTCATTTCCGTTTTTTCCTTATTTTTATTTAACGTTTTTCGATGTATCGCTGCAAAAATGTATAGAGATGTTTGTGGCTTTTTATACATGTATCTGTATATACTGGAACAAGCTTATAAGTACGAGTAAATACAAGTTTACCCAAGTTTATAAGTATAAAAGTCAAAACAAGTCTACCTATATTTATTTTAAAAAGTTTCTAATAAATTATTTGTGGCAATAACTATGATTAAAAGATGTTTAAATGATTATGTGTTTACACTGTCTGAAAATAAAACTATAATTTCATAATACTATACAATTTAGATTTATGTTACTTGTAATATGATTAGTGAATACTATAGGAGCATAGCAAGGTATGGTTACTATAAGAGCAAGCATCGGTTATTGTCGTGTTTTCGATGGCAAATCACCCTTGACTTCAAAATTTACATTTTATAAATCAACCAAAAATTTCATGCTTCGTGGTAAAAATTTCAATTTAAATTCAATTTTATTTCAATAATACATGTCCTACGTTAAAAGAACATTCATCGCTCTTTATTGGATTCTGACGCCCCAAATAATCGCAAAAGGAACGGGAAAACATTTTGCCCAAAATCTTTGTTGCACTTGTATTGAGTGGGTTAATAAAATACTTTTGGCATGTTAAATTTTTAATTAATTAAATTGCGGCTGGTGTGTTACTTACGTGTAATAATTGAAAGGTTCAGTGCGACTTCCACTTGAAAATATGATAGTAATGATTAAAAGTTAAAATTATCGGAAATAAGATTGAAATAAATGATTAAAAGCAATGATTAAAAGGCTGAGTTTGATTTCCACTTGAAAATTACTATTAAAGATGGACAATCTACCTAATGTGATTTATATTTCGCATTTTTGTAAGGCTAAACACTACTCTGTGTGTACAATCTCCTACTTTTTGGTATATCTTGTTTCAGGTTTTAAGAATAGAAAGATGTTCTAAAAAAGCTTTGACTCTGCTTGTATTATGCTCTTACTAAATAAACTTACATTCATTATTTTTATTTAAAACGACATCTTTACACTAGTATGTCCTCTGACTGCAAATAACTAACTATTTGATAACTGCAGTCGTTCGCCGCTTGCGGTCAACATCGTAATCCACGCGAAGCTATGACTGTATGTTGTATGCGGCATTCAACTTTTTGTTAACGGTTGAGTACAATGTTTATAACTCTCATACATATTAATATGGAAAGTAATCGCATAAAGCATAAACATAACCCTAAAGAAAACAACACATAAATCTAAAAAAAGAACACAGCAACGTTAGCACATAGACCGACAATTTATGCAAAAAAATAGAATATCAACCACATCAGACGGGGCGTAAAAAACATACTGAAAAATGTATTTGTGGCTTTTTGATAGCCCTTGTGGTTCGAAACCCACCTCGATGCGTGCACAAAATCGCTCCTCATAAATTAAAACGGTTGTATAATAAATAAAGTCAGTCTGTTTGCGTTTAATATACAGTAATTATAGATATTGTTGTTGATTGTTTAAACTTTATAATTAGTTTGATAATTAAATTATTTTTGGCCGATGTAAATACCGTGATGAATTGCGGAGGATTTTGTTATTTATCGTTCGGTAATACAAAGCTTAACGCTGGGTATAACACGATTCATTATTTATTGTACAGAAGATAATAAAGGGTTTTATTGTTAACGAATTTTATTGTCAGATATTCGTCAATTTTAAAAACATTGTTTTCTAATTAATATTTGAGGGTTATTATTATGTTCTTGTTACAAAGAAGCAAGACATCGAATAAGATATGGTATGTTTTACTAGATCATGACATTTTGAATAAGAAAAAGAATTTTAACCTAGCAGGCTTTATCTATACTAATAAAATAAAGCCAAAGAGTTTGACTACCAATCCGATTTGAATATTTCTTTTTTTCAATGGATAGCCATATTTAACTAATTAACTATATTCATCCAGAAATTACCACATGAACGTGCAAGACGCGGGTATCACCTCAAAGCGCTGCCTACTTAGGTCAATAAAAACCTTGACTATAATATTTAAGCTACAAAACATTATTCGTAATTTTTACTCTTTATTAACTAGCCAGCTACGTCACACAAGTCAAACCAACCTTTTCTATTAAACTCGCTAACAAGCAGCTTGTAAAATCACTCGATATAAATGTCTCATAACCTCAATCTTTTAACTTGCAAACAATTCCTAAGTTGTCTCGAATAATCTAGTCTAGATTCTAGACATAACTAAGACTTGGCCGTTTGATATCCTTTATCCGCACTAACTAGAGGGCTTTTAACAGTGATTTATGTTGTCAGAAGAGATTTAACGCTTTGTTCCTGTATTGAACTTGCTTTAATAACTCAAGGCGTAACTTTGAGTCGTAACAGTAAGTTTTCTCCGTTCATTGGATTGTTCTTTGTTTTATCAATTTTGTTATTTGGATTTAAGGAGTGTGTGGCGTGAAACTTTTGTCATATATCAACTGCTTCACCAATGAAAAACGTATTGTGAATTTATTTTTTTGGAAAATTTTGACATTTCTACTATATCGGTAGTCTAGTGGTATGTGTAGTCGCCTGCCAAGACTGAGGTCCCGGGTTCAATTCCCAGGTTGATACATGTTTCCTACTTTTCAAACATGGTTCGGGTTTGAGATCACCAACCCGCAGTTGGCAAGCGATGATGCCTAATCCTCCTCACTGTACTGATATCTTCAGTGAGATGAGAGGCCTTTGCCCAGTAATGGGACATTACAAGCGTATTTCTTCTTCTTTGATATTTCTATCAATTCTAAATTTGACAATATTGCTATATTAAAATTAATAATTATATGGAGTACTAGTTGCAATACTGAGGATTAAGGTTATATTGAAAATATTGTTAAAGCATAAAACTTTATTGCTTCAGTTTATTTTTATAACATTAATGTACACTTTTTATGTAATATGATTCAAAGGTATTAATTACATACCTGTCAACCGTCAAAATGGCTACTAATCAAACTTCAAACGAAAATGACAATTAATTACGCCATGAACTGAAATCAAACTGAAATACAATTGAATTGTGCAATCTGGCAACACATTACAGTGGCCAACACTCCAATTAAGCTGTTTGTCATTGTACTGGCAATAATCATATTTACTTAAGGCCAGAGATACAATACCATCTACAGGTAGGTACGTTCGATTCGAAGCTTATTGATTTGAATTAGGAACTCCTTTTTTGAAACTATAAACAAATGAAGAACGGTTCTCGGGGCAAACTATTAATTATTCAAAATTGGAACTTAAAAAAAAGTTTTTGTGTCTGTTCTTATTGCAAAATTGTAAGCTCTATAATGATTTTTAACAAGTTATGTATGAAAGCTTACGCCATTTGACGTTTCCGAATACGATAGTTACAGTAATCTTACTATATCTAAAGTTCCTTTACTGCTTTCGTTAAAGAATCATTTCTGCACGACACAAACGTTCAATATTCATAGACAGCAAGAAAAAGCTTCCAAAAACTCTTATTTCATCGAACCCTTACGAGCCAATATGTGGCTCAGCGCCTCTCAAAGGTCAGGGAATACATAAAATACTTGGGATTGGAAGGGATCGGAACGTATAAGAATGACTTTTGACATCATCCGAATGGACGCATCTAATTAATCCCAACAATTTACCTAATCACTGAACGGAAACTATTTTAATTAGGAAGGCTTGTGTTAATCCTTTGTGCTTTGTTATAATATGTAGGTATGGATTTGTCTTGAAGATGTGGTATGAGTATATCTAGGTAAGGCAGAGGTACGAGGTAATATTCTTACTGTGACTGGTAATTTTGAATCTGCTTTCAACTTTTGAAAGTAAACTATTGGGTTCAAAGCTGAATGAAAATATTGACATACAGACACACAAGTGATATCTTTATTTTAAGGTACGAAACGAAATGATTGAGGTCTTCCGTATCCTTAGTATATCTATATATATACATTTTTAAGCTAAATAGTTTATTACAAAAGGATCTAATTTTATTTGAAGTCCATCCAATTCAATGAATACCAAAATGCTCCAAAACATTTCATTCGAAAATGGATCACCTAATTAGAACACAATAATATTTCAACAAGTCCGACTTGGAAACAATTTTAATATTCGAATACTTAGTTCCCGGTTTCATTACAACTTTTACAATTGAATTCATTCGTAAATCAAGTTAAGTAATGGAAGCCATATATTGTGAGTCGGTGAGATCTCAAGGGAGGAAAGATCCCGGATCTCCCGGAAATCAAATGACTGGAGTCGCGTCCACACCGGATGTCTGGAGATGATGTTGTTGGCAGTTTTCCTGGGCATAGAACGAACACATGAATATCAAAGAACATATTTTATATGAAGAGTTTATGCGAAAAGATTTATAGACGCCATTGCTGAAGTTTCGGGATATTGGAGTTAAATGGAAAAATGCCCCATGGGGCATGTATGAATGCTGGGTAAGAGGAAATATAATTGTTTTTTCTTTTATTGATTTGGTATAAAGAATTAATGGGTATTATTGCTTACTAAACCTTTTTGAGTGACTTGACCACGTGTTAACCTAATTGGCAGTTATGATGTTATTTATTTCAAATCAAATTACTGATTATAGTTATTAATATAGAAGTTTTTTAGTACATATGGAAATTATAGAGATTTTCAGTTAATCATAAACTTAGCGGAGGTGATGAAAAGATGTTGTGATAGCACGGCGTTGATCAGCGAAGAAAAAAAATCGAAATCGGAGTACAAGAGCTAATGTTTAAAAACATTAAAAAAAACAGTTGCTTTATCCGTCACCGCACTAACTGCCGCTCTCAAAGACGTTAATTAAATCAACACTTAACTAAATGACGTAGTTTTCCATACATTACAGGTCAAAATCGCTCATTAAAACTCTACTAAGAAAACATTTGACGTCACTGAGTACGGGCTTAAGGTATCACAGTATCCTTTTACAGATACATGATATTACATACAGCTCCAACACTATTTCCATGTAAACAATATCTTGTGTATCTACGCTGCATTCAATTCAATAGTGAAACTTCCCTGCAAGCGGTGTTATAACCCACGATTTACCAGGTCACAAGTGGGCTAACAAGATCAACTTGAAATTGGCAGCATAACTGAAACTACTCTCGACATCAAAACACGAAAAGCATTACATGGGAACTTTGCTGGGTAATCCTGGAATTGGTTTGCTTTCGATTCTCGATGCTAATATCGAATAAGGTTAAGTACAGACGAGGCGACGTTTTGGCGTTTTGTTTACGTTTGGTAAGGTAAATTTTGAATTTAACATATTTAAATTCAGAATATAACATAGTACATAGAGGGAAATATATAATACGATTAAATAATAAGATATTTTGCAAAATTACGTATCCGTAAATAGTTTATAGTTTAAACTCAAAGACCTGCTTTGTTTATTATAAAATTAGTGCATATGTGTGAGTTTAAAAAGTATATGTATAGAATTGTTACACACACTTTAAGAGTAAAATATTATTCTATACCAATTCAAATTTAAATTAAAGATTAGGATAGCTCATTAAAAGAGACTAAGTTGGTGTTATCAAAGGAGTATATACGTAGGCATTTACATGTCACAATCGTTGCTTAATCTACATAAAGTTGCCACCTCTAAAGTAAACATTACAGTTCGAAATACAAGTTTCTACGCGAACGGCAATTTCAGTTCTCTCTGTGTATTTTGAACCAGTAAATTTTGAAAACTTCAAGCCACGGAAGAGATATCTTTTCGTCCACTATTAGACTTGGAATGTTTATACCGAAAATACTTTTGACTGGATTTGTTCCTCTCTTCCTAAAGGTATATAGATAATCTTTTAGAAGAATGATTGTTTTTATTACAGATGCATTAAAATTAAAAAAATATTGTACCAACTGTTCGTTTTTTTTCTTAAATCCTTTTCAACCGTTCTGCTTATGTACGTACGTATGCACTGTACATAATCATTACTCTCTTTAAAGTTATATCACCAAAAAACAAACAGTCAAACGCTTAATATTATCACAATTAAGTCATAAACTACTGTACTCATAAACTACTATAAAGTCATTGGTAATATATTAAATTATGTTGTATACAATCTTTAAGTAAATTAATTAGAAAAGTATCCCCCCTACCTTATGTGAATACAATGCATTACTTTAAGATTAGCCAAGTTCAAAATTAGTTATCTAACAAAGTAGACAAGCCATTACTATCACTAACTAAACAGTAATCCAAGCCGCTGAGTCTAGTTTAAAACTTAAAAATAAACGTTGTTAAGGCCCGGCTGGCACTGACATCAAGTATAATTTGTCAAACACTTGAACCACTAGATTTTAATTAAACGTCATTTCGGTACACGTAATGTAAATTACCCCTTGCCGGTTTGTCTCGTTAGTTTCAAAATGAGTTTTCGGTAAATTAAAACTCATTTGTGATGGGTTTTTCGGCGGTTTTTTGGGAGTTTATGTCAATGTTTGTGCGTTCTTTTGTTAAATATTGTAATATAAATAAAAATATAAGATGGTTTTTTTAAATCGGCCAGTGCAGTGGGCAAATCTGAAACTATAATAGACACGTAGATTTTAGATCTAAGAAAATCATTTATTTGTTTAAAAAAATTAAAAATTCTGATCTACTTTCAAAATAAACACCCTCATTTATATATAATTAGTATTTAATTAAAAATACAATCTCTGATCGAAACAACAAGTTCCACTAATTATACACATGTCATAATTTATTCCATTAACTTGTCAATGTCATAATGACAGCTGACATGCATGTTCAAAGCGTTCCCTCCACGTCTTTATTCGCCTTAACATGCCAACAAGACGCGAAGAAATTGCAAGTTCGCAAACAACTTTTTCAATTAATTCAAGTATAATGTAAATTTTAACTTTCTACTGTTTCGCTACATTAATAATGAAAGGTTGTGAATTGAATAAGGTTTTCCATACTTTGTATTATTATATTATAAAGGTCACACGCGAGTATTTATTTTGTTTAATTCAAGAAACAATTAATTTATATTTGGAATGGACTTTCAGGTTGAATGACGAAGCCTGTGCCTTTATTTACGGAATAATTTCATTATTACATTGCATACAAAGTTATAATTTAAGCCTGTTTATCCTGTTGTTATAGCCTGATATCTACAGGACAAAGGCTCCTCTCTTCAAGGAAATATAAGTAGATCAGCACGCTTGCCTTATGTGGGTCAATGATAACAAATCCGAGCCATGTTTCATATGTCCAATATCTGCTACCATACGTAGTATACTACCTGTAAATTGAACCCTGGACCACGGTCGCGGTAGAAAAACGCACATATAAATTTACCACTTAGGCAAAAAGATATTTTAATAACAAATTAGCTAAAATAGGGCAACATAGGTTATATTATTATTAAGGCTCAATAATACAGGCAATGTTGTAAAATACTTTGGTGTTCATATATAAAGAATTGAATATATTTTCTTTCAATTGAAAATAGAACTTGGAAATAAGATTACGATAGAGGTCAGCTGTCTCTTTAACCATCGAGAATAACATGCAAAACAAAATAATACAATAAGAGGATGTATCGAGTATTCTTGCCAAAGCCAATATAAGATATCTATCAAAAAAATATGTACCAGACAATTCGGATATTGACATTCTATCTATTTTTCTTCGTCTATGTATTACTTTTTTCCTCAAAGAAATGTCATAGACGGAATGGAAAAGACCGCAGTTTCAGTTTGTATAAAAAGCACCTTTGTGATTGATTGGAAGAGTAAAAATAAATGTGGTCAATCAAAATTGAACCCTAAGCTAGTGAACATAGCATGGCAACTGAAAATTGATTGCTGCCAGGAAACCGCAGGCAAGCAATTTTAATCGGTACTGGGTTTCAGAACAAGAATCACACGGTGAAAATTGTGATTCGAATTGTTACAGATAACAATATTTTAAAAGAATAAAAAATATTGTAATTAACAAAGCTTCATTGACACTGAGCTTTCAATCAGCAAGTCAGCGAATTGTTAACTAACTCGCACTCAGAGAAGTCAATTAATTCGACCAGTAACTAAGTGACGTAAAGTTTCATACATTACATGTCAATAATCATTCGTTAACCTCATTAGTAACTCAGAGTTTAGTAGTTAATAGTAAATTATGACAATTGAACTCATAACTTGTAAATCGTCTTGTAAACAATAAAAAATATACCAATTATATTAATAAAACATTTAAAACGAAGTGATGAAAAAACATGATTTTTAAGGCTCACTTGTGTCAGTTTAAATCATAGTTACATTTTTAAGCTTGACTACTAAATGGCGCCAAAATATATGAAGCCTGAATAAAATTAAACTTCATTATGAAGTCGTTCTACAGTTCGTGCGTTTTCGAAACTTTTGACACAATATTCACAGTGTTAACTCATTCGAACGAATTTAGGTGCAAAATTATGAAAATTTAAACCTGATTTGTGGATTTAATTGGAATATTTTTGAATTTTAACTTGTAATTTAAATTCTGTTTTAAGTCCTGAGTTGGTAGTTATAATTGTAAATAAATCATAGTAGTTTTGTTTTAATGGAATAGGGTTTCGTGTCATCTCTACTAATTTTAGGAAGATTTTTACCTGCTCACCGTAAATTATCGGCGCGACGCCACTAAATCTAGGAAAATAACGTAAGTGCGATTTAACAAAACTTTCATACTAACGCCATCTATTGGATCACGGTTGGAACCACCACGCGGAACAGCTTGTTTTTTCACATACAAACAAACAACTTTCTCTTAAAACCTTTGGCATCAATCAAATATTTAAATAACAAAATTGAAAACTTAATCTCAAATACATTACCAACACAAAATCAAACACAACTTTAAAAAAAATATCTGCCAACATTAAAAAAACTCTATCTAAAAGGGTCGTACTAAAGGTTAGAATTCTAAAGGTGTTTCACCCCAATAATTAACGACAACCTAATGGACTCCAGTGTGGCATTCGCGTTACACTCATCCCTCTGCCTCGGGGAAATTATGTAGGAATTTTAACGTTATCGACCCATAAAGTCTTTATTGAAAAAGTTTTCCATTACCGACGTGTTAGTACATGGTAGACCGTTTGTTTGAAATAAGAACCGTGAGGATTCTTGTAGGGTGTTTGACGGATGTTTTAATATATGGGGTATGGCTTTTTATCTATACTTATGCGATAAAGTTTGATTTTTTGTCTGTTTGAACGCGGTCATTTCAGAAACTAACATAGCCACATTCAACCGGAAGGTTATAGGCTATTTTTCTTCCTGATATTTCTGCGTGATCGTGCAAAGCGCGGGTAAAACAAAAAGGCGGTGTTAGTTTTATATAAAAGGGTTATGAGTTTCCTGTATAGCAAAATAGCATTTCATTTTAATTTACGTCGCATCACAATGTCTGTTACTGATATGGCATTGGAATAGTATTAGTAGTATTGTAGTTTTTTAGTAGAATATTGCTTTTAATATGATTATATTTGGAAATAATACTTTTATAGTGGATATGTTTAAAAATATGTTCTCGGGTACGTTTTTTACTATATATTCGGTTGCAATTCCCCACGCATGATTGTAAAAGGGATTTCATTTACAAAAGGGTGGCATTGACTTGAAAATAAATTAGGAATTCTCGTGTTAAGTTTCCCATTCACCTTAAGAGGATGCGAAGTGAATTGCTAAAGAGTTCCCGTGACGTACCTCAATTGAATTCCCTTTGTAAGAGGTTTTATATTAATTTATGCACCTAACTTTATTACGAGTTCGAATCAGATGTGGGTTTGAAGTTTTTGAATTAAAATTTTGACCTAATTAATGCGTAAACCGAAGTTATGTAGGTTGAACACTATTATTGTAAGTTAATAACATGGGTTTTTGGTTACAATATGCGACATTAAAAGGAACAAAACTCATCTATACTAATATTCTAAAGCTGCAGAGTTTGTTTGTTTGTTTGTTTGAACGCGCTAATCTCAGAAACTACTGGTCCGATTTGAAAAATTCTTTTTGTATTGGATAGCCACATTCAACGGGAAGATTATAGACTTTTCATCCTGAAATTCCCACGGGAACGGGTACAACGCGTGTAAAATCGCGGAGCACTGCCAGTACAATATACTCGTAGATATATGAGTAAGTTTAATACGAGTATGTTTTGTTATTTGTAACACGAGCAATGTTTTAAATTAACTTTTAATAAATAAAGAGGAAGCAAATAAATTACTTTTTTTTCACACATTAATATAATTTGAATTATAGGAACCATTATTTTCTTTTCATAAAAACAGGGAACCAATACGAATGGATATGACAGTTTTAAAGAAAGGTCGACCTTTATCATGTGACCTCTCCAAACAAACACTTGTTTATTTTTGTATAGGTACCTATGTAAAGCAGGTAGAGGTATTGTTTTCCGGTCTTTTGTATGTTTTTGCTTTTACATATTTTTAAAAACATTTAATAATCTTTGCGGTGTTGTTTTAAATTACATTATAATTTAATTTTTAAATATTTTTTGGGTATATTTATTTGATAATCAACAGGGTAATCATTTTACGATTCAACCATGTATACTGTATAGTCTGCGCTTGCCTTTAAACTTATGGTTGATAAAATCTTCTTGAATTTGTACTCTAAAAGATTATCAATCTGATACCACAACACAAACAAATTTAAACACACCAAAAATATATCACCACTCAATCACAACCAAGCAAATAATTCTCAAAACTCCTAAACAAAATTCCATTAAAAACAAACTGAAATCCGACAAAAAAAACATCTAAAGCTAATAATATTTTGCTCTCCGTTCCGCAGCAACATCATCTTAGCTTTTTCAATTCTAAAAGTAGGTTTCATTTTACCTACGTCCCTCCCCAGCGGATCGTTGGTCCAAAGATTTAAGATTCCAAGTCTGGCTCGAAAGAGTAATCGCCCAACTTTTCTACCAAATTAGATAGCAGGTTAAGTCTGCGGTTTTGTTAAAAAACTGATGGAAAATATTCCTTTTTATGAGTAAGATTCTATTCGTAAAGTTAAATATTAATTGTGTGCAAAAATCAATCGAGGTTTAGCAATTGTGGTTAACTTAGTTTTAGCCGATACTGAATCACAAAAAGGAACGTATTTAGTTGTGTTTTTCTGTTCAACGAAAAATCTGATTTTACTGCATCGCTGTTGTAAAAGGTAGACTATTTTATGTTTATTTTAAATTTTATTCCACTGAAATATATTCATTTATTTCCTTCCATTTTATTTCAGCCAATTTAGTTATTTCCTTCAAAAAGTAAGCTTTGAGTTTGTAAACATAAATCGTATCATAATCTCAACATTAGTAATCGCATACTAATCCTCTTCTCATTGTATAGTGCGAAAGGCCTTAAAAGGAGAATTGATATAACTAATAGTGAACCAATAACAAACAAACTTCGCCGGAACAATCGAGCTAAATACTGATCCAAGTTTGGAATTACATACAATGCTAAGCATTTCACGGGGTGTGGTATAAGTGTTGAGCTTACGACGTTTCTATGAATTACTACAACTTTACTGATTTTAAATTGTTAGTCCCGGTTGTTTCAATCGTCAGACCATGTCGGAGGCCTTTAGGCGGTCTAAAATCCGACACTAGTATTGGCCTCTAATCTATTTTTAATTACTTTACTGAAGATAATTGTTTACCACGTTTGTGTTTAATTGTTTATTGAAGACATTTTTGTGACCACTAAAGCTTCCAAATAATGCTTTCTTCCAAACAAGTGATGCCAATATTTTATACCCAATAAAGTTAACACGTGCGTAAAGCTTTTACTAATGGCAGGTTAAGGAGAAGTTAATATAATATCGATTAGATAAATCCAACTGGAAAAAGTCTCTCGTTGCGCCATGATTACATGTTCGATTTCCAAGTATACTTGTACTAATTTCCAATTCCCAACATTATTTTCCTTTAGACGAGTACCGAGAAATACAATAACATATAATGTAAAGGACCACAACATCTTAAGCGCCGTTAACAATAGATACCGTGTGTGTAAGCGAGACATCGCGGTTGAAAGAGACGGCAAGTGTATTAGAGAGAGGATTTAGAGCTTATTGGTTCAAGTTTCTAATCTAAGGTTGTGAGGTAACTTGATTTGAGCTTACGTTTTTATTGTTCATTTAAAAGTATCGTGTTATAAGCTTTATTTGAACGAAAATATAGATTCGAATCTAAATTTTAAATTGGTATAATATTTACTTTCATTTTATTTTTACACACTGTTGATTTATGCTACGCGCCACGTTTATTTATACTGCGCTACGCCAACGCCTACGCGCTACGGGGTGCCTACGCTATCATTGCTACGATAAACTACGCATGCCTACGGGGCGTAGTAAAAACTACTCCGGCTTATTACAAATACACTGAATCCATTTTAGAACTAATTCAAATTCGAATTAGTATATTTAAATTCCAATCTGCTTTGGTACAAACGATCAAATTGAAGATCTCTCGTAGAATTCTAATTTTTAAATAGTTGAATTCTTAGGTTGGAAGAGCACGTGGCAAAACCCTGTTTGAAGTGAAGGCGAAACAACGAATTGAAATTCTGAACGGACGTGCCGAACATGGCGGCGTGTGTTCGAATTTCAAAATGCAATTCCAGTACAGACACTATGTAACTGGTTGTAAACGAAACGTGAAAATGGAATTTACAGTCGTCTTCCAAAATCAAACATGGTAGTTATTTTTTTGTAAATTAAGTTTCTCTTACTGGTTTCCACATTGTGCTTACCTGAAACAAAAAGTAAGAGATAATTAGTACAAACTTTTCTTAAAACACTTCAAATACTTAACCACTACAACTCATAAACAAACATTGTGAATAACCCTACAAATATGGATTAAAAAATTAATCACATATTTTTGACAAAACACGACGTGTTAAAATCAAAAAAGGCTGTACTTCAACCAATTCCGTCCTCAATTTATCTCATGGTTGCTTCAAATCCCTCTAAATCAGTGCTGGCCAAAGATAAACGCCTCAATTCAGATTCACTTCGGCTTAAAAGCTTGTAAAGGGCTAAAATCATTTAGGGCGGGTTGTTGTACACCTGCTCACCGCGGTGGCCATTAAAAATATTTTTAAAGACCTTTGTCAGACGCCAGATTAAGTTACAAGTGAATTATCTGTCAGTTAATACAGAACGAGAATTGTTGTATTTATTTATCCGTAATTTCGTTATGGTTTCCTTGTGGCTTGTTTTGGGTGTTTGAGATTTAAGTATGACATGATTTGAGTTAAGCGATTTAGATTTTTTTAAAAATAAAATATTTTTTAAATTCATTTCTGAGCCAAAATTTTTATACTTAGTCTTTGTATATTTAAGTACCTAAAGTGCAATTTAGATTGATGGGGTGCCGTTTAGATTGATTTAATTGGTGATTTTATAATTTACTAGCTGCGCCCCGCGGTTTCACCCGCGTTGTACCCGTTCCCGCGGGAATTTCGGGATGAAAAATAGACGTTGGCCGATTCTCAGACCTACTCAATATGCTCACAAAATTTCATGAGAATCGGTCGAGCCGTTTCGGAGGAGTACGCGAACGAACACTGTGACACGAGAATTTTATATATAAGATTTGACTCGTGTGTCGATTATGTTGTATTAAATTTTGCAAATTCACATTTCATCAACCCGTTTAACTTAAATTACGCTTTTTATTTTTAAATAGTACAAAATACACAAATGTCAAATGTATATCATACGTATGCGTTGTCAAAAGAAAAAGAGCGAGAGAGAATGACTCATTTTCATTATCTCTCTCTCTCTCTCTCTCTCTAGAAAGTAGATTTTCAAGCATCTCTTTCTACTCAATGAATTTTCCAAACACAGTAAACAATACAAGACATAACTCCATAACTCAAATGCATTTTGTTCATCAACATTGAACACAATGAATGTTAATGTGTGCACTGGACTTACACATGAATACACAACAATGTAGAATTCGATTCAGTAGGTCAAATATCAAGCAGATCTGTCTACTGAACTATTAAGTTATGTTTTACTGTAAGTATAACTATCACTATTACAGTAGTGCGTTCGTATGTGATAAGGATCGTGACTGTGACGGTATTTGAAGTTTTTAGTCGACTAGTAACTGAAAGGTTTATACTAGAAAGATGTTTGTTAACACACAGACTCTTAACTTGTCAAACTAGTGAGGTTATTTGTACACGATGTTGTCTTGTTTCTGATTGAGAAAATTGTTATTTAATCTTATGATCCTTATTTAGTCTCACTGTACCATATTGTTTACCCATTTCGAACAAATAACGTTTTAAAAGCTAGTAAGTTTGTTCGATTAGGTTAGTGGCCAATCCTGGTGACGGAGTTCTGAGACCACCTAAAGGCCTCCGACGTGGTCTGACGATTGATACAACCGGGACCGACAATTTAACGTGCCCTCCGAAGCACGGTAGCGCTCAGATAGAAATGCCACTATTAGCCACCCATCCAAGTTGGAACGGGCTGCACGTTGCTTAACAATCGCAATGAGTTAACACTGCTTAATCAAACTACGCCAGCGCTACAAAGCGCTGTTTTAAAAGCTTATCTAGACACTAAGTAACTCCGAATTCGATGCGGTTTAAATTCGATACAACACCACGTGACCGCAACCCAACCGCACCCGCACTAATGTGTGTCTTGCACTTTAACACCAAATTATAATGCACGAACACTCGCTTAAGTGTCAACCACAACACATAACTTCAACAACAAACCATTCATTTTAAGGTTAAGTTACCACAGCTCAAGTGTTAATATCGAAAACTCGTTGTACTGTACAGGATAGTAAATTAAACATGAACCTATTCAGTTATTTCCCAAGGGATGGAGGCGGGTCGTGCTGTTTCAATCACCCGTCGTAAGATTACTTCTGCACTTTCCACTTGCTGTACAAATTTTAATTGAATAAATGCGTTATTTTTAGTGTTATTGTTTTAACAATTAAATACGAGTTAACTAAACGTTCAAACGGGTTTGTTTTACCTTTCTTTTAATTAGTGTTTTTTTAAACAATCCGATTGGAGAATCCTTTGTGAAAACCTTTATAAATAGTGTCGTAATTAAAACTATAAAAGTGTATATATAAATGTTTAGAAAATTTCAAATAAAATATCTCTTTATAAAATAGGCAAAATACATTTGTATCTAAGCATCATCATTTTGCGTTTCAAGTTATTCATTCACAATGGTTAATGTTCTGATAATAAAATTATTTTCACCAAAAAGAAATCTCCAATTTGCGTTTCAAAAACATCTCTTATACTCTCACAAATACACTTGAATTTACGCTAACACACCAAAGGACCTTTATCAAAACAACAAAAAGAGTGTTTACCCAAAAGATCTCGCTCCTTTCACGACAATACCAATAACTTTATCATTTTAATAAAACATCAAAAGAATTCGGTTTCTCTCCTAGCGATATCTGACCTCTTGTATAAAGGAGCATTTTCCATACACTTTGTGTGTTAAAGTTCTAAGGACGGACGTCCGGACAAAAAGACTGTTTTATACTGTAATATTTCAAGTGGCTTCAAGATTGCGCAGTAGCATTTTACTCGAGTAATATATTTTGAGTCTACTTGAAAAGCAACATGTGGTCTCGTGATTTATATTTTGCGATATTTTAAAAGTTAAATAATGATGGCTCTTATTCTTTAGTAGTTGTGATTTTTCTTGTGGTTCAACTTGTGAATATTGAACTAGATTGTACGTTGAATATTGTCGCTTCTTTTACTGACCAATGCGGCCGAATAGTTTACCGATGGTGAATAGGGCGTCTTTTGAAAAAAGAACAAACAATTTGGAGTAGAATTGATAGCCAATTTTTTTTAATTCCTAGTGGCTATAGTGGCTACCTCTGATTATGTTTTCGAAAAGAGGTTTTATGTGTCATCGTTGATGTTAAAGAAACTCAGTTTATAACTAAAACAGAACTTCCTGCACATCATTTCCATATCCCTTTATATTTTCCATGTTTTATTTATTTGCACTTGTTTTTTTTATAAAACGTAATATTTTATATGGCTGATAGCCTGATAAAGGTTTTCCTAAAAGCAGTTGGGTGCAGGCGGTACTACGGTGTTATTTATGGCACCAGTCCTGCCTCCGAGAGGTCGAACGTAGCACAAAAGGATAAATAAAAATTTAGATATATTAAAGTTTGTTCCTAGATCACTATCTACGTCACTATCTACTATCGTTTTTGATATACTCAACACTTTGAGTACCTATATCAAAAACGAAAGTAAAAAATATTTACCGATAATTTCCCGCAGCTGGACAAAAGCCTCTTTTTTCGCTGAAGATATCAGTACCAGTTTATGAAATACCCTGACATAATTGACGGGTTTGACACGAATACGATGAATACTTTCTAAATCTGTTTTTTTTTAAACTAATATACTTTCTTTAAGAATATGTTTAGTTAGCCTTTGATATTTCTACGTCTCAATCGTAGAACTTTAATATATAGTCATTAATGGTTTTCACAATAATTAATTACACAAATGTTAAACTCACTCAGTGATTACTTTTACAAAAAAAAACAATCAAGCCGCAAAAAATAAATCAAAAATCCATTCACTAAAAGCAACACTATACTTCAACCAATTACCAATTCAATTTAAGTACCAAAAACCGCTTAAACCGATTGAAGCCGACCAAAAAACCAGTCGAAACGAATACGGTAGAAAAACCGGGACCTATCGGTAACCAATTTAAGAGAAGCACGTATATGCGATATGAAACCTCTGTGAAAATTGGTAGAAGATTGCACTGGCCAAATAGTTTATTTGAGCTCTGCGGTTTTGAGTACGTGGACGTTCATATGTGAAAGTGTTAAGCAACGGATGGTAAAAAACATGGCTTTTTCTTTTCAAACATGGCTCGGGTTTGAGATCACCCGCAGTAGGTAAGCGTGGTGATTAAGCCTAATCTTCCTCACTGTACTGATATCTTCGGTGAGATCAGAGGCCTTTGTCCAACAGTGGGGTATTTCAGGCTAATAAAAGGTACTTTGTTTATACATATAGCTAAAGAATTTTTTTAAATGTATCTTAGTTTAATCTAAGGTAAAATATATAACATTTTTACGCTTTAGTAAGCAAGATATATTATTTTTAATGTGTGTTTGACCCCAATTAATTTAAACGCAATCTTTTCATGCCAGACAAGATTAAAAAGGGTCAATTCAGAAATTTATCCAGAAGCAGTGGCGCTAAAATGGTGCTTTTATAATTAAGTATGTTAATTTAATGGGTATATCGCTTATACGTATGTGTTAGGTAACAAAAATATTGAACAAATGAACCGAAACTAACAAGTTTTTGTATTTAAAATAGATTGATTTTACTATAAGGTAAAACATTCTAAAAATGAAATATATTTTTTCTAAAACCGCCATCTTTATTCTTTTACGTAACAAAACCGTTTCCAAAACAACAATATTGATATAAACAAAGAAACAACGCAAACAATTACTTACTAGATTAATAAACATAAAAATATTTGCAGAATGTCTCATAAACTCGAAGTGGACTCATACATCTCGGAGGTTGTATAGAAGCTGTAAGTCCCCTTCGCACACAAGAAGTCATTATATAAGGCAGTAAAACCAACGTCCAAGCCAGTTATCTTTGATAATAGTACCAATAGCCTGTGTTTTGTTTAACTAAACTGGAGCGGATATTTATTTTGCTACATGAAACGGTTTCATTATCTATTTTCTGTAAAAGGAAATAACTTTAAGCTATTTATTATTTTAGTAGTGGATGTCTAATGAAGTGGTGATTATTATGGATGTAGGACGGGATCTACTGTCAAACTACTATAAATGACAAGATTTATTTTTATACGGTGTTTTATGAAGTAACAATATTATAATGAAAGACCTCATTAAACACATACTTCTTACTCGTCCCTTGTTGCCATTGCTACACAATCTGCCGCACTCAGAGACATTCAATAAATCGACACTTAATTATTCGACGTAATTTTTATACGTGTCATGTGAAAATCACTCATTAAATCTCTACTAAGGAAACATTTGACGTCTCTGAGAAGGCACGTGACATCCTCCATAACCCAATGTAATGCCATTAGCATTATGCGATTAGCATTATGCCATAAGTACCTATTGTTGTTCCATTATTCCTTCACAAAACGCTAGTCACAGAAAACACTTTCCACCTAAAAAACGGCGCATAAAAAATATCATACCAATATGCACTAAAACTATACATCCAAAACAGAGAACCACAAAACAAATTCGTCGTCGTTTTCATGAAAATGCCCAACAAATTCTCGTCATACCTAGTTCTAAAATTTCAACAAAGGCTTGCCGAGTTGACGTCCGCAATTTATTCCCGTATTATGAAGCTACATTTTACCGCTCTCACTAAGGGAACCCTGTTGACGATGGCCAGTTAATTCAGCCTTACGTCACCATGCTAAGTAATACCGCTGGACCTAAAGTACAGGGTTTTATTTAGTTTTTTCTTCACGGCTGCTACTGCATATATTTTTATAGAACAAATGTACAGGATTAAGTGTGTTTTAGTGTCGAATTACGTTTTTACTGTGCTTTTTAGTGTTGTGATAAATAAGGATTTTTAATTAGGGTTGTTCCATGTTTTATTAAATAACGTAATAGTCTTTTGTTTTTTAATAAGTTATAGTCATAAAATGACCAAGCGAGCTTACAAGCTGTTAACAGGCAAGAGACTACCTGCCAGTTTGCTATTTGCAACCTTGCTTTATATCAAAGGCGCTTAACGATACTTTTAAAATAATAATATACAAAAATTTAAACATGAAACGTAAAAGTATCAATATGAGAAGTAAAAAGAGCCCCACTTTTAAGGCTTCTCAAGTTAATTATCGCCTCTTTGACAACAAATCCGAAGGAACACACGTCTGCAAAAAGTCTTTTATGAAAATAAATTACATTTTTTGATACCTCATTACTCGTATGAAGTAAAAAACTCGCGTGTAAGTAGATTACTCGTTCTTTTATTTATCAAGATGCGGAAAGGAAATCGATATTTGAAGGAGAATTTTGAAGAGTTATTTCCTTTCCACTTTCTACGTATTCACATACACAGCTACTGCGTAACGTTAAAGAGGGTTCTATGATACTTCGCGGCGAACAGAGACTAGCCATTCTTTTGGAAACAACAAATAAGCTGTTATGTATAGTAAATGAATACGAGATACTAATGAGAGAGTGACAAATGTTCAATGTTAGTTTACCCCTTAGGTGGTTAACTTTTTTGTTGCTTTAAATATAACAAAACTGTTTTACATCTAAATTCAATTTCAAATTTAATTATTTGCCATAATGTACCTAAATACATCACACCCTGTTAGGGCACTGCAAACTAAAATAAAAACTTAAAAACTGATTTAAGAATATTAATATATGCATAACTATAACCTGCATAACTATTAAAATAAATACAGAAACAAAATTCTATTGATATATAATTTAGACGTAGTATTTCTCTTGTTTTAAGATCCCACTCAATTTGCAAAAACCCAGTAAAGAGACTAATTTTTTTCCATATTTAAATTCGCTATAAAATTTAAATTGTCACCTAGTCCGTGGCTGTACCGGGGACACATAAATTGAATTCTCCGAGAAAGTACTAAGATCTCTGCGACGACTCTCCCTGATAAATATGTAAGTGTGTTGGAGACATTTCTTTTGACGGTTTCAAATTTATGAATATTTGGAATCGGGTACCAGATCGGGGGCGGATTTAGTATTTTGGACCGGGGGCTTAGTGAGGGGGAAAGGTTTTAGTTGCAGGGGCTTGACCCTGGTGTCTGTGAAATATGACTACGAGTATAATGTTTCTTGGTTCTCTCTCTGGCGAGAGTAGATTTGAGTATGAGGGAGACTGAAATGAGTGTCAGATACACTTGATCGGTGAAGCAAAATAAAAATAAAAATCAATATCAGTTTATTCATCAGATCATTACAATCATTTGTATGTGTCGGAACGTCGGAACGTCAGTAACATGTTGCTTTATCTCAAAACACTCAGATATTTTGGATGGGGACTTTAGTCACCTTAGCCCCCCCTTCCCAGAATGCGCCACTGCCCATGTTTTATAACTCTCTGATGAAATAGTGAAATTTAATACAGTTTATGCATTATTCAATGTGCTAACGATATTCGACCGGCTGTACAAGTTTTGTGTTAGTTTTCCACCGAGAATTATTAATAGGTTTTATGCTAATTTTACTTGAATTAACGGACCTAAATTGTTTTTGGACATAGTCTTGATTAAACATCTCCAGCTTGGAATTTTACGGTGAGATTTTAATATAAAGTGCATTGAATTCAGTAGTGTATTTTCTCTTAGATAAATATGTCTAACGTTAAAGGTATAGACTTTAAGCTAATTTACGCTGCGAACTAGCTTGTCCATGTTTTATGTACTCGCTGGCTAATAGCTAGTAAACTTACTCAGTTTATAATGCAATGTTAACAATTTTTAAGATGTCATTGATAAGCATCAAACTTTAACAACCCACTTTTATACTCGTATCGAAACAAAAGTTGATTAAACAAACACACACACGGCCACACTTCTCACACCCACACACTCACACATAAATACACACACAAAGACAAAAAACATCTCTTAGTGCCCCCGCGCATTGGGCGGCCAGGTCGCGCGGCCAGGTCGCGCGACCTGGCCGCGGTAGCTGCGATTCATCTGCGACCACGTAGCGACCACATTTTGTCAGTTGAGTTCACATCGTGCTCCAAAATGGACGTCGAAGAAGGAATTATTGTTGCGCTGATTTTATTATTACAAAAGCGAAATAAAAAAAGGAAAAAAATCAAATTTTGGATTCACCCATTGTTACGGAATAGGCTTACAAAAGGAATATATCATACATACTTTCCAGGCGTATTGCAATATGAAGATAAAAACTATTAAATTTAAATTTAATTTTTTTTTTATTGTATCGAACATCCTGTATGCACAAAACACGTGTGGCCGCTGCGGCTAGTGCGCGCAGCCTGATCTCTTTCATACGAAATGGTGAATCTCGTTGGTCGCGGCGGCCGGCGAGCCGCGTGTTGAGTCGCGATGTTTCTGCTGGCCGCGCGACCAATACGTGGTCGCTGGCCGCCGGTCGCCTAGTGCGCGCACTTGCATATGTCGTGGAAGAAATAGTTGGCCGCAGCGACCTGGCCGCGCGACCTGGCCGCCCAATGCGCGGGGGCACTTAAGTCATATTATTAAATTCTAATTTCAAAAACAACCTAGGTCATAGAACATGAAAGTACAACACAAAAAGATTTCAATAAAAGTAATGGAATCCAGCGAGATCAGTGAATCCATCCACGCAACATATTAAAGTTAGCCTCACACGAACAGACAAGTGACATTAATACCTAAAACCAATTGAAATTCCAACTCTCCATTTCCCGATAGCGATTCCGAGATGTGTTACGCGTCTAGGGTTGTCTCTCGACGTTTGTCAAACAATTTTACTTATATCGCGTATCATCATGTATTTATACACTAGCAGCGCCCCGCGGTTTTACCCGCGTTGTGCCCGTTCCCGTGGGAATTTCGGGATAAAATGTAGCCTATAGCCTTCCTCGATAAATAGACTATCTAACAGTGAAAGAATTATTCAAATCGGTTCAGTAGTTTCTGAGATTAGCGCGTTTAAACAAACAAACAAACAAACAAACAAACAAACAAAACAAACTCTTCAGCTTTATAATATTAGTATAGATACGTACTCGTATAATATGTGTATATTTAAATCACTTTGTGAGACTGTCCTCAGTTTGGTTAGGACATTGCAGGCTGAATCACCTGATTGCCCGAAAAGTAAGATGATTCCGTGCTTCGGAGGGCACGTTAAGCCGTCGGTCCCGGTTACTTTCTACGGATAGTAGTCGTTACATGAGCCATGTCAGAGGCCTTTGGCGGCTCAATAACTCTGACACCAGGATTGGTCAGGTTGATCATCAACTCGATGAAGAAGAAGAATGTAGAGTATCACTACTACATATACATACGTTAACCGCCTTATAAATGAACGCTCTGTAACTAAAACACTGTTTTGTCTCTTTTGCTCTTTGGACAATTGCGTATGTCAGAAAGTGACAAAGCGTTTAATAGCTACAATGTTCTTAATACGCGATTATTAATATGACCCTTATAGTTTAGAACTTTGGCTTTAAGTCCAACTAATAAATCATTAATTAACCTTATATATTTTTATTTTATTTTATTTGTACATACATATTATACAGACTGTTCACTGCGATTCCGCCGTCGCTCAAAAGATGGCGGTAGAGAGCAAGTTAGTTATTTTGTTTGTAATAGTTTGTTCATATTTTGATTTTGTGTTAGTAATGATTAAATATTATAACTTGAGGTAGTAATATGATTTAGATTTACGAGTGAATATATAAGTTTGCAAAACATCCAAACATAATTTTGTTACAAAACCTTTCATTAGAATTAACTTGCGTACTTCACCTGACAGGGCTAAAATTATTTTAAATTGTATTTACCTATAACCCTTCACTAGAATTAACTCACAAGGTTTTGCTCTGACAAAGTTACGAGTATGAAATTATATTTATTTTTAGAATTTCATAAACCATATTGAAAAATTAAAATGTTATACTCGTCAGTAGTATAATAAATAGTCCCCCACCAATTCGCACAGCCCTGCGCCACGGTCTCGTGTCACATGCCTGCACTGAGTTTGGATGTACCAACATTACTTTGCAGAGGTGGACTTTAAAATATTAATAAATAAAGTGCATTTTTGTTCAACACTTGAAAACAGGCATGTTACAAAGATTTAGACGCAAACTATATAATATAGCTAAGGAGTTTGTTTTTTGTTTGTTTGAACGTTGGAAATCCGATTCGTATAACATTCTTTGTAAGAGATAGCCACATTCAACGGAAAGGACATAGGTTATTTTCAATCTCGAAATTTCCACGGGAACGGTCACAATGCGAGTAAAACCTCGGGTCACGGTGTTTTTAAAAATACGTTAATATATCAATAATGTATTGTCTGATGGAAAAACTTGAAAATAGTCATGTCTCATAGGCTAATAGGATTTTTGAATATTAGAATTTGAACGACATTCTAATGACATTTATTTATTCTACGCATTACCAACTAAAGCATGTTCATTACTAAATAATTTTGATCAAAGAAGAACCTCAGTAAAGTAAATAATAACACAATAATTCACATAAATAATTTCCTTTCAGAAAATCAACGGAAAATCTTAAGCCAAATAATCAAATCTTCTCACTCAACTATAACTCTTATATCAAAGAGCATAAAGTCTATAATCAAGGAAAAGTCTACGGAATCTAAGGCCCAATAAACTCTGAGTTCGCCCCTGTATATATCAGCGGCAGGATTCCCATTAAATCGTTATTTACAGAACCCTCCGTCTCGAAACCAACCATGTTCGAATAATTTTACTAAGGAAATAGTTTTTCGGTTTAATATCTTGAAAATTGTATGACTTTTTTATGATTTTAATCTTTACTGCATGGCGGATACTTTTTAATATGAACTAAACAAATCTATAATTTAAACCATCGTATATAGATAGTCCACGACAAACAGTCTCAAAACGTCAAACAGTTTTGAAACTGACTTGATTCATGTCATCTCATTCTTTCATCAATCAGTCCATTAATACTTATAACAGACCAACAATATAAGGTCTTATTAGTCTGAGGTCTGTATGGACTAAAGACGTAGGTGCTAACACTTATATAAAACCTAACTTTTCTTATATAATCCATTTTTAAGATTGTACAATTATTTTAACGACAATTTTAAGTTTATTAATCTTGTTATAGAGTAAAAAATCATAAAACTTGACGTACGAATTTCATTGAGAAAAAACTTCTCTCAAATGCCGAGATGTCAAACTCCCAAGTATTTTTAATCGGCCTCCCTAAAAGTATTCCCCAAAGATCTGCTGAAAATGTTCGTCAGGATAATTTTAATTGAAGCCAAGAATTCATTTTTGACATTAAAGATAGGTATTTCTACTAACCTACAGCTGAGAGCGACAATTCTTGCTGTTCGGTCTCTAGAGGGTAATAGACGGTTTGTCTTGATTTTTTGTGATACAGATAAGATGACATATATCATATAGGTAGCGCGTGTTAGTTACAAAGAGCACGACTCAAGTATGTCTTTCTTTGGTGAGCATAATTATCTCGAAAAATTATAATAGGCTTAAACACTATTGTCATATCGAAGTTGTACTATAAAGACTTATTGCCGCACTCAGAAACGTTCATTAAAGCAACACTTAACTAATTGACATTCATACATTACCTGTCAAAATCACTCATTAAATCTCTACTAAGGAAACATGTAACGTTTCTGAGTACGGACGTAACTCTGCTACTTACAAGAAACTCACATCACCGGAACAAACCACATCACAAACTCGAAATCAATTCACCATTACAAAATTGTAAATCTTAGCAGATGTTAGTTCTCGAAGCTTTGCGGTCAAAACTAAACGAACCCCAACGTACGGTACATGACACAATACTCATTAATCATTTAACTATCTATACCTACAGTAACAATCTTACAAGGCAATTATCAAACTCAAACCAATCAGCCGAAATCGCTTTCAATTCACGAACTCAATTAAAACTATAGTCATTTGTAGATTTGAAGTGAACAGGCGTTGTAACAGAACTATCTTGGCTATAACCGCTGTCTATAACTCAATGGCTACTGACTAGTGCTTTATAGATGGGTTCTACATGACCTACCCAGTCAGGCTTTTGTTGTCTCTTGATTTATTTCAAACTGGTATGAAGTTTACGTAAGAGCCATGAGTAATGTGTGTGCAATTTTTGCATCGAATTGTATGAATTTATTGATTCCTGATGAACATTGGATGACTCTGACAGTATATTGGTCAGGATTTTGATGGATTTGTTTTATTCAATAACTCGGAAAATGTTCTTCGATTTATGTTAGTTGGAAGGGTTAGGTTAGTTTGTTTTATTAGATACTAGCTGCATTTCGCGGTTTCAGTTCTACGAACATTTAGATGCCCAATAAGGGCACCCACAGAGCTACAATAAATACAAACATATTAAGACGTATATAAGGTATAATACGAATGTATTCTAGTATATAGCGCTCGTGACGTAGTTTAGTTAAACAATGTTACCTCATTGCTATCGTTAAGCAACGTACAGCTCCACTCCTGGTTGGAGGTGCGTCTGATAGTAGTATTTATATCCGAGCGCCACTGTGCGTCTTAAAAACTCCAACACCTGCGTTAGCCATTGACTTAGTCAAACTTACATAATTAATACAAGTAATATTGTACCAATATAGTTATAAAATCTGAAATGACTATTAGTTGCATAACCGCTCATTAGATACTAGACGTAACAAGAATATTGTGAAACAAATGCTATAGTAGACTAATACAATCTAAATACTCTGCCACAAGGATTGGCCACGAACCTACTAAGTTCTTTGTCACAAATAAGCAATTTATTAAAAATCAAACCACCAACTCACAAACTCCAACGCAAGACCATATCAAGAGCCTTTAGGCGGTCTAACCACTAACCTATTCGAAATGAATAAATGAACGCGAGAAAACCGAAAAAAACTGATACCAATTAAGTTAACAAACTCACCATATTGGTTCCGATCTTGGAGTGTCACCACAAATAGTGTGTTCGAGACATTTTCAATAGACGGCAGTTTTGTGGTCGCCATTCGATATTTGGCCACTGGCAATACGGCACTGCGGTGGCTATGACGATTACAAATCGAATTGTTTTAATCGAAACAACGAATTGATGGAATATTCGATTTGAGTTTAGTTTGATATGTAGTGTTTAGGTCGTGTACGGTTGTTATTAGTAATGCTATAATGCGGTTTTGGGATTTAAGTTTTATGTAAAATGTGTAATTGTATTTTTATTTTATCATCAAAACTAAAAACCAACCGTTCGTAATGAACGTATCCATTTTATTGTGCTATACAACAACACTTATATGAAGTTTATCAGTTCCTTACAGTAAAAAATATTTACCCATCAATTAGATACAACTTCACCCTAAGTTATCTCAAAAAACAGCACCATACTTTGCTAAGTCGACTATAGAATAAAAATAATAAAATAAAAAATAAAAATAACCATAACTAACAAAATTGTAAACGTTACATACACTCAACAAGCCCATACATCAAGTTAAGTCGCAAAATGTGAAAGAACAAACAAATATCACGAACAATAAATTCGGAAAACAAAAGCGGAGTGCACATTTAAACCGGGGCGGACCAATGGCATGGTGCAATGTCTCTACGGATTTATCAACGTGTACTAGAGGCTACAGGACTTCCGGAATTACCGCTTTGAGGAACAGAAAAGATAGGGAAGAAAGATATTGTAAGGTTTCAGAAAAGGAGTAAGTGAAGTACTCGTATATACAACGGCGGGCACGTTAAGCCGTCGGTCCCGGTTACTTTCTACGGATAGTAGTCGTTGCATGAGCCATGTCAGAGGCCTTTGGCGGCTCAATAACTCTGACACTAGGATTGGTCAGGGTGACCATCCACTCGATAAAGACAAAGTTTCAAGCAATCAATTGTCTATAAACAAACTAAGATCTATACAAGACGTTCGTTCATGTTATACAAGCGGTACCCATAAAACAACAAACAAAACAAGGGCCAGAAATAAAAGCAATAATAAACACAAACTCACTTGAAATAAATAAAAAAACTTAAGAAAACAATCACAGTGTTTGTTTTAAGTGTTTTATGAAACAGAAAAGGGATGAAACGTCCCGTCCCTTCGGCCGGGATCGCCCGATACCCATTTGATATTTCCCGGAACGCCCACTGAGGATATTTCGTTTGCAAAGTTAATCAAAGTAAGCTTAGTCAAAAGAATATTTAAACGAAATGAAACGTTAGACAAAGTTATTGGGTCGACGGTTAATGAAATCAATTTTATGTTAAATTCAAGTAATTTATCGCTCTTCGTTTGTTTGTGCATTACTTAATGAGTTTTGGTGCAATATGCAAAAATATTAATTAAGATCGTTTGTCGCGGAACTTTTTCCAGTTTTTTGCTTCGCAATAGTGAAGTATCTACCATATTCATGACTGTCGTAAAAATTCCTACCTTTAATATTTACAAACGATATGTCCTCTTACGTAATCAAGAATCTACCAAAGCAAAAATACTGTATCGCGCGCCCAATAGCTATAGATGTATCTGTTACCCGCATTGTACCCGTTCCCGCGAGAATTTCGGGATAAAATGTATCCCATGTTTTTCTCTGATATATAACCTACATTACTGTAAAGTTTCATCTAAATCCGCTCAGTAGGTTTTTTGTGAAGGAGTAACAAACATCCATATATCACAAACTTTCGCATTTATAACATTAGTAGGATTGGGCACGCGTCCTAACCTAACATAGTTATATCAAAAATCAACCAAAAGCAACAATGAAAACTATGACAATGAACAATAATACTTTTCCCAACTATTCTGGCACCAACTTATCAAGTTAACAATCGTTGGCAAACTACCACAACAAAAAAATAAGTACAAAACGCAAATGCAGTTCAAATTTAAACATTTTCGTTGTAAACTAAAGAAGACATTTGTGTTAAATAGGAAAACAAAGTGTTTGCCTGTGAGGCTGTTAATCTTAGTGAAATAGTAGCAATGGGAATAGATAAAGCAAGTTTCTTGAATTTATTGTTGCAATCTTATTTTCGTTTGGTTTAAAATGTGTTTTGGGAACACATACTCTATTTTGGTGTTACTGAATATTTTGAATTCATACTCTTTAAATTCCACTTTGTAAGGAATTGCTTTCGCATATTTTATTTTATTTATTTACGTACTCAGAGACGCTTCAACAATTAACTAACTGAAAAAGCGAATCTAACTTGCTTCTAAACCAACTTAACCATGTATACTTATATTATAACAGGTACAATTAGTAATTTTGTTTGTTTGCATATCCTCGCTAATCTCAGGAATTACCAGTCCGATTTGAATAATTTGTTTTCTAATAGATAGCCACATTCAAGAAGGTTATAAGCTATGTTTTATCTTCCCAAAATTCCCACGGGAATGGACATAACGGGGCTAAAACTGCGGGATACTGCTAGTTACATGTAATTGAAAAAAGGTTTTCCGGACACAGTAAACGTTTACATACTATAAAGGTGATCGATCACAACTGGTCATCCATGATGGAGGTCCAAGGACTTATTGTGAATCAATGAGTCATGACAATGGCCGCTTTATATTATACGAAGTTCAATATATTGGTAGAGTAAAGTTTTGATATTTACCTAAATATTTGTTAAGATTTCGACGGAATACAAGATGCCCGTAGACCTCCAGGTCGGCCACCAACTCGTTGGCGGAAGAGCAGGACGATTTTTATAAGGATTGGAAGAAGTTGACTATGGACATGTATCTCTTTAGATACATAGAAGAAATTGAGGGAGACCTTTGACCAGCAGTGGGACAGCGAGGTTAAGTAAAACAAATGTTTTACTTTAAATTATATTGTATTAATTTCGTAAGCTGAACGGAGAAATATGAAGCTCATTCTACTCCTTACAACACTATGTACTACACCCAAGACGAAATAAATGATTATGATAATGTTATATTTTGAATCGGTTAATCTATCGATTCATTAAGAGACCGAGATTGGCACTGATCATAATATGATATATAAACCGAAATAATGATCAATATCTCTTGATATCTTGATAACTGATGATATTAATCTTGATGGTGTCATGCTAAAAATTTCCTATGGTCAAAGTGCTCCTATAGTATGTAAAACATTTGAATAAAGAACGGTCATAATACACCTACATACAACTGCAACCTTTTCCATTTAAAAAACAAATGAACAAATCCTTATTCAAAGCTTTAAATTTTCAAACTCATTAGACTCCATCCAATGACTACTGAACTACCGTTAATTTTAATCCACCATTAAATCCGAGATGCCTCACAAGATGTGTACATGAATCTAATATTCCATTCGGCACCCGTTGACATTCGGTATAGCGCAAATTGCTATTTGCTCAGTATATGACTGTCAACATCA
This sequence comes from Cyclophora punctaria, assembly GCA_951394245.1. Taxonomy (NCBI): domain Eukaryota; kingdom Metazoa; phylum Arthropoda; class Insecta; order Lepidoptera; family Geometridae; genus Cyclophora; species Cyclophora punctaria. The sequence continues at coordinate 8,343,951 of OX596184.1, forward strand.
TATGATATTGTATTTCTATGTCCTCTTATATGCATGTGGGTAAGATTGAAATTAAAATGAAGGGTACTTGTGTGATACCTACTCTTCGTAATATTAAAGGAGCTAGATATGGCTTCTTCAAAAAGTACTTAAGCCGCACTAATGAAGGATATTATTAAAAAGTATTTAACGTAGACGTATAACTTAGATGTATGTAAATCTATATATCCGTATTGATATAATAAATCGGAAGAGTTTGATTTCTCGTTTGTTTGAACGCGTTAATCTCAGAAACTGCTAATACGATTTGAATAATTCTTTTTGTAATGGATAGCCACGTTCAATAGGAAAGGCTATAGGATATTTTTATCCCGAAATTCCTACGGGAACTGAGCTCCGCACCGCTCCGCTCCGCTTCAATAAAAACGTACCCTTACGTATTAAGAGTAATATATGTAATATTGCCTACAATATATGGGTAGTATCTACTCTAAGCACTTTGTTTGAGAACCACACAAAGGGATGTTTGGTAAATAAAACGAAGGGTTCAATTTGTTTAAATATTTAATGTTGCCAGTAAGTAGAACGTTATTCATTTTGATTTAAATTGAAATTCATTGCACGTGTTTGGTCTTGAGAGGATAAAGGTTAATTAAATTCTAGGAATAATCGTTTTTAATTTATTGTATAAACTGGAGGAGGTTCTCAATTCATAAGTAATAACTTCGCGAGGAAAGCGTAACGATATGAGGTATGAATACCTCATAACTCCGCTTGTTGAAAACCTATTTAAAATACTTAAAATAGCAAAAAGAAAATACTTTTGAGCTGCAGAAATGGTAACATTTTCAAACGAATTTAAAAATATAAGTTGTTATAATTAAGTACGTTTGAAGACTTTTCAGATTAAAATGTTATTTGCAGTCTTTTATCAAAGCATTAAATCAGTGTTTACATAGTAAAAAAATAATCGTTTCCGTACTTTTATTGCTTTTTTTCGATAATCAACATCAATCGATTTCACAACACACATAACTCAATCAACTCGAACTGTTATTGATTTTTAAATCATATCTTTCTACCCTTTCCAAGCTAGGAGGAAATCCAGTTACTGGGGGTAAATCAAGCTAAATAAGATTTTGGAACTACCTTCATTCGGTTCACACAGTCGGACCTCCGGCCCGTTAAAACAAGACGAAGAAAAAACTTTTTATTGATTACTGGAAAACCTGCCGGAATCTTTATTGCATTATCATAGCTTGGAGTAAAGTTACTTTTGTTTCGAAGATCTTGTTATATTATAAGAAAGTAAGTTGTCAAGTTTGAGAAGATTAGTGGACAATCCTAGTGGATAGACTGATCTAACGATTGAAATAATCAGGGCCGCTATTTAAAAATACCCGGACAAATAACTATAGTCACAGGAAAATCACACACGGTTAATTAGACCTAAAATAAGCTCTAAGCTCATTTTGTAATCTAACTTACTTATATATTTAATAACTTATTCATATAAAGTGTGAATATTAGATTACTATATCCTAACTAATATTATAAATGCGAAAGTAACTCTGTCTGTCTGTCTGTCTGTTACGCTTTCACGCTAAAACTACTGAACCGATTTGAATGAAATTTGGTACGCAGTTAGTCCAGAGCCTGAGAAAGGACATAGGCTACTTTTTATCGCGAAATTCCTGCGGGAACGGGTACAACGCGGGTGAAACCGCGGGGCACTGCTAGTTGGATATATAATAGTTATATAGTATTGGTGTCAATAATTGACACCCAGACATCTTCGCCAACAACTATGTCCGAACCCCGAACCCCGACACAGTAAGCGCTCTCACAAAGAACCGAAGCAACGGGCTTCTCGCCTGTATTACGTACCTTTCGAAGCAGGATAGGTCTCAGATAAGAATGCCACTATCAGCTGTTTATGTGACTATAGCAACTATAATGACTATTATGATTCCCATTCCACGCTGCTGATGTTCTTCCGAATGAGTGGTACGATCAATAGAGCCTCTATAGGGCCAAAAACAAATAAAAATATTTGACTTTGACTTGACTTTGACTTTGATGATTATTGTAACATTAATAACGTTAACTTAATTTTTGGACTTGGAAACGGTTTGGACATGTTTTGCAAAAAAACCAAACAGCTATATTATAAAGGAAATAAGGCGCAGTGGCCCCTACCTTCAATTGTCATAACATGCTAAAAAGGTTTATTCTTAGTTTCAATTAAAACACTCTGTAAAAAGAAACATCTTAACAAACACGTATACCGGCCATATCGTCCAAAATAAACAGACCTGCCGTGTTCCCTTATAGTACATAAGATAGACGCCAGCGGGAATTTAGGGGGTCAAAATTTAATGGTCTCATTGTCATGACTGAGTTTATGGCGGAATATAATATTCCATTATAAACGAAAGGGGGTTACGAGGTTTGAAATGAAGTGCAGTTTTGTCTTCGTTCAGAGTTTGAGGATTTGAATTTATTTGTTCAAGCTCGTAATACAAGGTGATTAAAGATGTTTCCGTTTAATTAAAATGTTTCGCCATTATTTTCACTTAGTTACGTTTTAAAGAATGTACACGTCATTAATACGGTATCTATGAAGTAACGGTTTTACAACGTCCGTCCATTAAATCAACACTTAACTACGACGTTATTTTTCATACATTACATGTCACGCCTCGGTGGTCTAGTGGTATGTACGCTCATGTTTCCTACTTTTCAAACATGGCTCGAGTTTGAGATCACCAACCCGCATTTGGCAAGCGTGGTGATTATGCCTTATCCTCCTCACTGTACTGATAACTTCAGTGAGATGAGAGGCCTTTGCCCAGCAGTGGGACATTACAGGCTAATACTTTTTTTTATTACATGTCACAATCAGTCATTGAATCTCTACTAAGGAGGTGTCTGAGTACGGGCGTTATTGAGAACAACACATAAGTAGGCATTGACTACAACTACTTGACGGACGAATACCTATACCTATATAGGTAAAAAAGTTAAGTATTACGCAAATAACACTATGCAATGATGGCGACAAGCATGATTTAAAAACGTTAAAACTCGTAGATATAATACAATTCATTGTACACATACAGCAACATGACGTATAGCTACAAAAGGACGACAATAATTCCTTAGCCAAATTCAACCAATCAAATCAATTTTCGAATCAACAGCGTTCCTAACTTCCAATCCGCTTGCACAAGTGCGAGTTAGAGATTGGTATTGAATTCAGAATGTCAACAATGTATGTAATCCGGAACATAGTCTACAATACAAAATGGACGGCTGTTAAGCCGCGTCTTCACTTAGTATTCTGGGCAAACATTTTGTTTGTTCGAAATATTCGGTGTTCTGATGTTCTAGTTCGCTCGGAATACAGATGATATTATGTTCGTTCACAATTGAAATATAAAAAAGAGAATCCTGACTTTTTGCCGAAAATTGTTTGGCCGAAAATCAAATTCTACGACATGTTAGTTGGCTAGTAATAATCTGCTATACAATGTCAAACAAATTTCGTCACTTACCGTAGGAACGAATGAATGTTCGCTCACAACTATTCAGAACACAGAGTGAAGACGCAGCTTTACAAATATCGCCAGCCGTTCGGAAAATACATCGGTTGGGTTCAGAGGGCTACAACTGACAAAATCGAAGCAAAGTCGAATCGAGAGCCGCTACCCCCCTGAGGTAACATTGTCGAGTCATGTGAACCTCCATGGTTTTATTGGTAGGAAAGAGAGGGGTTATCTAGTTTACTCTTTTTTATCACTGAATGAGAAGACACCTATAGCAGGTAAACAATATTCGGCTTTCTCGTACTATATTTTTAGTTTTTAAAAATGAATGACAAAAAGAGGTGAATGAATTTTTTTTTAGATCAATATTGTCTCTGGACGACTAAAACTGAAGAGAATGGATGTTGCTCATGATACTACATTTTTTATGTAAAGTAACAGTTGGTGTAACACTTGGTGTGACGATCTGGACTGCTTTTACAAAGGTTAGCTTAACCTATAAATAACAATCAAACGATTGTGCCTTCAAATAGTCAAAGAACAAAATTTTGAATAAATTCTGCCAAAACAAAAAAACGACAAAAACGCGGTCCGATATTTGACAGACAGTTCCTAAAACTGTCACTGTCATTGTCACTGTCAAATTTGACAACTAAAACATAATCAATCGCATAAAACGCCATGAACAAGCGTTTTCATGAAATCTAACGTCAGGGCTTGTCATTCCTTTCAATAGTCAATATCAGGATAATTGAGCCCGCATCGCTCTGTCAATGGAACGAACTGGTTCGTTCAAACCGGTCAAATCTCGGCACTACCTTTACGGTTAGTAATCTGTGGCACTATTCATCAGGTTGGTTCCATATTCAATTTTCTATGAATTATTTGAGGAAGCTTTGTTATTTATGTTAGTTAAATCGAAGAGTGAGTTCACGCATAATATTATATTTAGAATACCTACCTAATATCTATAAACACCACAGCAAAATCCTACAGAAACTACATTTCCATTATTATTTTACCACTAACTTAGTCTCACAAAATTAAATAGTATTTTTCATTCAAATTCAAAGAAAAAAGTATCCAATTTTCTGCAGCCATTTGGAAGTTATACACGTACAAACATTTTGGTGATTCATTTTATTCATATAGATTTGCCCCAACACGTAAAAAGAAATTATAGTAATACCTATACTAAAGCTAATTACATAATATGTATTATGTTCCCTTATAGACCAGGAAAAGGTCACGAAAATAAATAGAAAAACGGACGTACCTCGATTAACTTACATCCGCAGTCTTTGTCTCAATCTTTAATATCTTTGAGTGAACGTGGGCAATTTTACAAAAAGCCCCCAAAAAGAAGTAAATCCTCCCTCCAGTAATTCGTGGTAGCTCGGCTTTAAATGAAAATGAAAATTTTTGTTACCAAATAGTTTAATGGGCGATTAGGATATCGTTGTATTTACATTATTGCGCCATTATCTCTGTCTGAGTGTTTTATAAACTGGTGTCTGACTCAATAGTGTTTATAACTTCATAGTGAATCGTTCTTAGAAAATTCATCAACAACAAAGTTAGCATGGTTTTGCGGTTTTTCTCATACTATACCCTTTCAAGTCTAGAATTTAATTTAGCTCTTTTTAAATCAAGTAGTAATAAGATAAGCGATGTTAAAAAGAGATATGCGAGTTTAAACAAACATATAAGCTCTTCAGTGTTATTATAGTTGAGTAGAATGTTTATGTATCTACACATTAGGAGTAGCTACTTACCAGATTCATTAAAATATTTAATATAATCTCTTATTACCTACAATGGAGCTCATATAATCAACTATAAATATTTATGTCCGACCAACAAAGCTCTAAAACTTTCATTTATGTGAAAATATGCAAATATCGCGGACACTGTGAGAAAAACTGTTTACTACCACGTCGTATAAAAATAAATTGTATAACAAACAACGTTTGTCATGCAAAATCGTTTACATTGTGCCTCTGTGTGGGGTCTGGGCCACTCGCGTAGTCTTTTTTGCAATTACACATCCATACTTCACGTCAAAGTTTAAATTTGCATATTAACACACGAACGAGAATCTTTTTGAGTCGAGCTTTGGCCAATAATAAAACTGATGGAGGTTTTTATTTTGGCAATTAAAAGAGAATCGTGTCATAAAATGCTAATTCTGTATCCAAGGTTTTAACTAAAGGACGAATTGAATGAAAAAGTTCCGAAAAATACTTTAATTTATTTGTGTGACTAGCCTCTTGTAGGGTTTTGCCTAATTTTATTGTTTGAGTAATAAATTAGGTAGAGCCTGCATAAATTAACGTTAATTCGCTTTATTAAGTTACGTTATATAACATGTTTTCTTTCAACTTTCCAGTGCAAAAACGCCCTGTAAAAAGCTACAGGACCAACGGGCAATCAAGATGTAATTTTTGAATGCGTTGATCTCAAAAACTATCCTAATTGAATAATTATTTTTGTAATGGATAGCCACATTCAACGGGAAGGCTATAGGCGATTTTTCATTCCGAAATTGTTATGGGAACGGCCACAACGCGGGTAAAACCGCGGGGCGCTGCTACACACGAGTTTTAATTAGTATGCTTTTCCCCGGTAACGACTTAGCTCTTAAGCTTAATGATGATGTGTAATGTCCATTTTATTATCTCCATTGTAGTTTAAGTACCCTGTGTATTGAAAAATATATATAATTTTATAGATAAATTATGCACTCTCGAGGCGTAATTTGACTTGTCGATGTTAACTTATTTCAATTTTAAGCGACTTACATATCGGTTACTATTTTAATGGGCTGCTAATAGTAGATTGAGCGCCATTATGCTTCCAACGTCTTGATAAATTGTTCGTTCCTGTTTATCGTTAGACTACGTAGGAGGTCTTTAGGCAGTCTAAATCCTAATAAGAGCACTTACATATTTCAGCGTACTTTTAAATAAAACGATAACTTTCATACAATTCATTTATATGAAAAACATGAGCTTTGCTATATATACAAACAAATTTGTAGGTACAAACTCGTAAAATATGAAACTTTACGACTGTTTATAAGTACATGAAGCGATGGTGTATTAGGTATATTAGAAGTTTTAACGACCAAAAAGGCAATAAAGCAAATAATAGTAACATTGGAAAACACTGAAATGTAACTCAAGTACCTATTTACGCGAACATTTTCCAATTATATAAAGTTGCTATAGAGCTTTTTACACGTTGTGTTATTTTTTAAAATATACTAGCTGTGCCCTGCGGTTTCATCCGCATTTATTTAGTCAATGCTTAACGTTTAAACCTTCCCTGGACTTTCATGAATATTTCAAGACCAAAATTAGCCAAATCGGTTCAGCCGTTCTCGAGTTTTAAGCAGACTAACGAACAGCAATTCATTTTTATTTTAAAAATATACATATAACGTTTAATGTCGTATGTGATACTCATGTGTCTTACTTCCACTGACTAACTTGCGTACTCAGAGTCGTAGAGTTGTTAAATGATTATCTGATGATAAGATAAAGTAATAAGTGACTTGAAATATAAGGCATGAAAATTCACGTCAATTAGTAATTAGTGTCAATTTAATTGACATAACTGAGTAAGGGAGTAACTGCTGCACTCAAAGACGTCGATTGAAGCGACACTTAACTTGTAATGTAACATTTAATGTCAAAACTACGCTTAAACTAAGTCTACTAAGTCTACTGAGAAAGCATGTGACGTATCTGAGCACTGGCGTTACTGTTTCATTTCTTCACTTCTCTTAGTCCTTTTCGATGCTGTTCCAAGGTTAAAACACAATAAACACTGTTTTAAAAATAAATTATTTAAAACAGAGTTCGCTATTAAAATTAATAATGAACAAAACAGCAAGCAGAAGCGAAATTTGCCTAATAAAACCTTTTTACGCGTAAATTCTAACAATTGGCGTGTTAAATTGTGCAATTTATTTTAAATGAACAACGTTGCCGTGATTAGCATATTCACTCATGTTTACGTGGTAAAGTGACATTAATTATGTTATCATCCATACAAATATTTTAAAGAGGTAAATTTGTAAGTTTGTATGTAGTCTAATTTCAGGAACTGTTTGATTCGAATAATTTGTTTTGTAATGGATAGCCACATTCAGCGGAAATATTATGGGCTATTTTTCATCCCGAAATTCCCACAGGAACGGGAGTAATGCGTGAAACAACAGCGGGGTGCGGTTAGCTTCACGATATGAACAATGTTTATGATACGCTTTAAACAACGTAATTTTTATGATATTGACTAAAAAAATTCAATAAATATTTTGTACTAGCAGCGCCCCGCGATTTTACCCGCATTGTGTCCATTCCTGTAGGAATTTCGGGATGAAAAATAGCCTATGTTACTCGTGGATAATGTAGCTTTCGAATGGTGAAAGAATTTTTAAAAACAGTCCAGTAGTTTTTGAGCCTATTCATTACAACCAAACAAACAAAGTTTTCCTCTTTATAATATTAGTGTAGATAACTGGAAAATAAAACATACAGGATATTTTTAACCCCATATAAAAGCTTAGTGCAAATTAGTTAAAACAGGTTCTAAAAACAAATCAAAGTCGTGCTTGTTTTTAAAACCACTTCAGAGCACAACAGCATTAAACAATAAAATAAATTAATATCATTGTTTAACCCTAGTCTGTGGTCGCTGCAGTGGTGCCATCTGTCTCGGCAGTAAAATATAAGTGCAACCACAGCTTGGCAACACGCCGATAGTGCATTCACATTTTCTAGATATTTTTGCACTAAATCTTGAATGTATCGTTACTGAAACTCCTTATTCTCTTTATAGCTTCCATAAAAACTGCGCTGAAAGAACTAGGGTTGTGCAGTTTCCGATGGTAAAATCCCGGAAATTATGTTTTTGTTTTGTTCTTTGGAATGTTTAATTTAAGTTCAATTTAGATTGTACATAATCATATTACTTTAATTAACTGAAGTCCAGTTTAATTAATCTGATTATTTTACGTTAATTAACGGTCGCGCAAGGAGACCAAAGAAGCCATTCAAAACCATTGGGTATTAGAATTCATATTTAAAATTCAAAAGACTGTACAAGTAATAAAAATATTCACCTCACTCAATAAAGAAGCGAAACGCCGCAATATAAATAAAAATGTCATCAAAAATGTCGTTACTAAAAGGAAGTTACATTATAAAACAAATTAACTTATTAAACGTTACTAATTAGAAATCATTAGACCTTCTATTATTTCAAAATGAGACTCTCGTACTAAAACCTCTTTGTTATTAAAGAAGGAAATTAAAAATACGCCATTTTGTGTTCTAATTATAATTATTGTTATAATAAATAAAGGGGTTTAAGAGATTTTAACTCTCTAATGTTTAAATGAATGTTGTTGCGAATAAATCGGGGGAGTTCGTAATGAATTTGAATTTTCGGTTGTAATTTACTTTTAGTTCTGTTGGGATTTTGGGGTTTTTTTGGGGGTTTTTTGCGGTCTTTTGGGGTTTGAAGTGTATTGCTCATTGCTACTAAATTCGAGTAGGTTAGAGACTTCCGATATGGTTCGACGATGAAACAACCGGGACCGATAATTTGACGATTCATCGTGTCCGGATCAAGAAGGTAACTTTTTACCACTACTGGATAATAAATGTTTAAAAAATTAAGCAGGTTAAGTAGGTTTTGGTGAATGTTCAAAAATGAACAAAAAGCTGCAATGCATTAAGTCGTCTTATAGAGTCTTCTTATTCTAGACTTCTTATAGATTTAGCTTGTCGGTTATGTCATTTTAAACTATGCACATTTTTAATTCGTCAACTCGGAATTTGTAATCACATCACTCGAGACAACTAATAAATCGCCAATTAACATATTGACGTAATTTTTCATATTTTACATGTCAAAATCTCTCTACTAAGGAATCATTTGAAGTCTCAGAGTACAGCCGTAAGCTTTTAACGTCACAACTCATCACGATGAAGGTGGAAACATACTACTAAAACGCGACGCGATGTGTTGTGTCGACACCCGACGCTCGTCGTGCACATAGGCAACACGCCACGCGATGCTACAACACGTATCGTGTAGTGTAGTATCTCACGAAAGACTGAAGTGTATTGACGTGTAATGTGGCCATGGATTCGATTCTGTTTGAAGACGAGCTAGATGAAGATTTTGAAGAAGATTTATTGCAGATTTTGGGGATATATTTTGTACAGAAACAGTTAATAAAAAAAAAAGACGTACTAGACGCAGACGATACTGGGTTCATGAAATAAATCAAGACAGAGCTATGTATGGTGAATATCACACCCTTTACAAAAAATTGGTTAAAGATAGTGAGAGATATCATATATATTTCTATATAAATATCTTTTATTTTATGATACCCTTAAAAATATTCTCAAAAGCACGCGTGGCGTCGGGTGTTAACTAGAAACACACTGCGCTGATTCGTCGGGTGGCGTGTCCTCCCCCCTCTCCCGGCAACACGCTGATCCAAATCGGTTGGATGTTGCGGCGTGTGGTCACATAGCGTGTTGTCTATGTGCTTCTGACCATATTAAATATATGGAATTGATAAGTACTGACATGCGTCGGGTGGCGTGGCGTCGTGTCGCGTTTTGGTAGTATGTTTCCACCTTTATTCAACAATAAATAAGAAATACAAGCAAAGTTTCAGTTTGTCTTGTTTTGATTGCACTCGTCAATGTTTAATCGCTAGCGAAGGGACCGTCACATTTTATGAAACCTCTACTGTAACGACTAAAGTTTTTATTGTGAAATAAAATGTTCGAAAGTTAAAAAGTTTCTCAGAGTGTTTATTTTGATTATAAATGTTATGTGTTGTTTGTTATGGGTTCCTCTGTGGGACCCATGAGTCAACCAAAAGATCGTGATACAGAATGGTCAAGACTTTAATTCGATAGTTTTGTAGTCTATGTAAACATTATAAAAGACTAGCTGTACCCCGCGGTGTTACCCGCGTTGTAGCCGTTCCCGCAGGAATTTCGGGATATAATGTATTCCATATGTTATTCCTATGTATAACCTACATTACTGCAAAGTTTCATCCGTTCAGTAGTTTTTGCGTGAAAGAGCAACAAACATAAATCCATACATACGTCCATCCTCACAAACTTTCGCATTTATAATATTAGTAGGAAAGTGTGTTAACGAACCTACAAGACATTTAGAGCACTTTTTGTCCTTTTTTTAGCCCCCGACGCAAAATAAGTTTTTTATAAGTTTCACGTCGGTCTCTCTGTATGTGTGTCTGGCTGTGACATCATAACGCTCAAACGGATAGACCGATTTCAGTGCAGTTTGTTTCAGTTTCCTTGCGATGGTTTGAGCAGGGTTTTTTTAATTTTACTTGATATTTCATATCTAGTTAAATTAACAAATATTGACTGACTGACTAAAAACTGAGGTGCCGCGGTCTAGGTAAATGGGTCGAGTGACGGTGTCTAGCTTTTTTCACATTTTGAGAAATAAAAGTTACTTAGTTCAAGAGCGGTATCAATTTGATTGTTGTATTCAATGAATTCAAACATATTCTAAAGCGGTCTAAAATTAAAATAAATAAAACACAATCTTAAGCGTCAATTACAATACCAAACGAAGACAAACACAGTACCACGGTAATATCCGTACTAGCTAAAGTCACAAAGCTATAAAATATCAATAACAACATTTCGAGACTGTAAAGTGAAATTGTTGCTTTTACGACAAATAACATAGATATATGTCAATGATCATAAAATATCTAGACTGAAACTTAAAGTATCGATAAACTAAAGTTTAAAATGGAAGGCGAATAATATTTATTGAGACTTCACAGAGACTTCAGTGTGTCATGAAATTCTAGTCACATTAGAGGTAGTGGAACTATTTATGTATGTCTGTCCTAGTTGTCATGTTAGGGTTGAAGTTTCCTGATTCCTAAATCAGCCTGATTTTTGTGAGAGCGCTTTTTGTGTCGGGGGTTGCAGGTTCGATTCGCACCCGGAGTCAACAATATGTGCAGACATAATTGTTGGCGAGGACGTGTAAGTGAAGATAACGTATCAGTTAATTAGATTCGATAATACAAGCACAGAGCTTAGTTTGCGTCTTGTAACCGTATGTGGATTTGACCGAGTGTATTAATTTATTTATTCTTATCCCGCAATTCCTACAAGAACAGGGTTAATTAGCACAAGTGAAACCGTGTCCACAGCTATCTATATATATAAAATTCAAAGTCCTGACTGACTGACTGATAATCAACGCACAGCCGGTGTACACCTAGAAACATGAAATTTGGCAGGAAGGTTCGTCAAGTGCACACTAAGAAAGGATTTTCGAAAATTCCTACGGGAACGGGCTCAAAGCGGGCAAAGCCGCGGGGCGCTGCTAGTATAATAATAAACAGAATTCTTCTCACTTATTCCAAGTATGAGATACATTTACAGAGAAGCACTTACGTCATACAGCATACCAGAACAGAGAGAAGTGGACTGAAATAGCCTAAAATAAAATAAGCCAACCGCATCGGACACAAAGCGGGTTGTGACATAAAGTGACACTGCACTAAGGCAACTTACGAACGACGTGAAAGAGCGGAGTGTCAAAAGAGCCGTCACTAGTGTCAGGTTTTAAAACATTTTAAAATAAATAGCACCTTTTTAGGTGAACATTTTCAGGTGACATGGAAAGGTGCTTCGATTTTTCATTTTATAAGTTTGCCGTTCAATATTTAGAATATGAGTTTATAAACAGCCAGTCTATGATGTGAATTTTCCATTTAGGTACAAGAAAAGAACGAAGGGCGTAAAGAACGTAAGGCGTGAAGCTTTCACTTATGTACGAGTGAAGTGTGATATAAGAACCATACGTACGCGTCTTAATAATGTTAATAGGAAAAAACATGAGTGATCTCACTAGATAATTAATATCTAAGCTTTCACAGAGAGAAATCATTAATCAAAGACATCAAAAACATGACTGCAGATTATGAAAGTGTGAAAAATAGTAAGAGGTATACTTATATAATAAAGCTGAAGAGTTTGTTTGAACGCGCTAATCTCAGAAACTACCGATCTGATTCGAATAATTATTTTTGTGATGAATAGCCACATTCAACGGGAAGGTCAAATACTTACTAAGTAGATATTTAATGAGTGATTTTGACAAGTAAAGTATGAAAGAATCGTGAACGTGAACGAAAGAATCGTATGAAATAATCGGAAGTTGATTATTTATTTAATTGACAGTTCTGAATGAATAACGGCTACATGTACAGTCCCACCATCTTATCTGTTCAGTTGACAGCGTCGCTAGTGGAGAATTTAGTATAAGTACATAATATAAGAAATTCACCAAGAAACAAAGGTAATTAAAACATGTCTTGCAAGTCAGTCTATAGATATCATTAAAATTTAAGAAACTACAATATCAATAATATAAAGCTAACTAACATAGTATAGATTCAATATGACGCGGCTGTAGTTCCCATTTTGCCCACCTGAACAGTTAAGTTGGTGGCACTGTATAACACATGGGCGCTATAAAACAAATCTCTATTCCCAAATTATATAACAAAAGCTATAGACATAGTTGAATAAACAGGAATGCTCGTCTCCGGGCTAAGAAAACAGTGTGACATCAGACAACGCAACGAGACCAAACAACTCTTGGTAGTCGTGATGGCTACTATTTACCAACACGGCTCAGTTTCAGGGCTGAAAATAAACACCCGAACTCATACATTAACATACAATGTGTTTGTATGAAGGATGTCTTTTAAATTGCATTTTATGAAAATATATAGCGTGTTAAAAAATGTTTATCTTTGTGCTGAAATTTCCGATTCGGTGGATAAGAATACTATTTAGAATTGAGTTAAAAAAGTGCCTCGCGCATCGCTCTTACCCGCGTTGTACCCGTTCCAGCGGGTATTTCGGTATCAAATGTATTCCATATGTTATTCTGATGTATAACCTATATAGCTGTAAATTTTCATTCAAATCCGACCACTAGTTTTTTCGTGAAAGAGCAACAAACTTACATACATCCATCCTCACAAACTTTTGCAATTATAATATTATCAGGAAGTAGGATCAACCAAATAGGATAAACTTCCTTCTTGAAATCGGTTTAAATTTACCAATCAATGACGTCATTGTGCTCGATCATAAACAAAACATAAACATTCGAATTTAGAACCTCCTTGAAGGTCTTTTTAAAAAAAACTACTTGATTTTTCTAGTCGTTGAACTCAAGTTAAAGAAATCTCAAACGTTAAAAGAAAGCTCTCTGAACAAATAGTTGAACTAGTGGAGACAAAATGCAGTGTCCACTTCAATGACTCCTTGTTCGTGACGTTTCATTTATCTCAACTGACCGCCAACTATTTGTTATTTTATGTATGTGACTAACATTTGTCATCCACTTTTATGGTAGTTTCGCGAAGTTTTTGTAGACATACGATGAAAGTAAAGGTGAGGACACACTTGAGACGAAAGACAGCATCGACAAACATGTGTAATCGGGGACGCAAAAAAGTGGGGTAAGTTTCAAGGATTCTCTGTATCTGTGGGGTTACCAATTCGATTGTTATGACCCGCTTGGACATTTGATTTTGGCATCATACGAGTAGTTACAATTATTTTTATTTTTTTAAAGTATTTTTAATTAAAACTACGTTTACGGATACACTACGCTTTTATTTTACGACGTTTCGGCCCCTTTACAGGAACTGTGACCACAAAAGACTGAGTTGTTATGCGTAGTTTCAATTCAAAATGAGTAGAGTTCGCTTCAATAAATCTGTATATTTTTCAAGTCGTTGATGTATGAATAGATTTCACGAAGAGCAACAAATAGAGCAATAATTCCGTTCTAAAGTCATATATTAGACAATTTTAACCAGTCCATAAAACATATATAAATCATCAGCCTTTTACACACAAACTTAGTTCCAATGCCAACTATTAAAAACACATACCGATAACGCGAGTTAAAATTCCAATAACTTTAACATGAGTGTCGCAGCTAAAGCTCGCGGGAACAAATAGCTCCACACATAGATATACATTGCTCGGATAGAGGACACATAGCTAATATGTACCTGCGCATAAAACTGCTGAAGCACATTCAATGTGGGTGTTACCAACTATATGTTACCGTCAACACACGCTGCAATTTTACGAGCATTTCTATCGCGTTACGTGGATAAGTGGTCTCAAGGGAGCCAACTTGGACTGTTATACCCTATTTATTACATCGATATATTTAATTTAGTCATTAAGGGTAGTCATTAGGGTTCAGACTGATTGCGTTTTTGTGGGGTTGATGTGATTCAGAGTATTTGTTAAAATGGTGTGTCTAATAGTAGAGTTGAATACTAAGCCGCACTCAGTAATGTCTATTAATTCGACACTTAACTAATTGACGTATTTTTTTATATATAACATGTCAAAATCACTCCTAAAATATCTATTAAAGAAGTATTTAATATCTCTGAGTACGGGCGTAAAATATTTTAAGTTTTTCTACCATTTTTTGTGACTGACTAATAATCTCAAAGTAATTGCTTCTACCGCAAATGAAACTAGGCCTAAAGGTGACAAACGCTTTCTTACCATGACTGTACAAGTGTACACTACACAACCCTTACACTCCCCATCATCATTCAGAGAACAGTAATCCTTCATATATCTTAGTACAAGTAAATTTTTCATATCGCGTTCCAAATTATGAAGAATCGTCCCGTGTAAGACGGCCCTAATGCAAGAAACAAACATTCCAAGTTGAATCATAAATTTTATTACGTGTGAACAGCCAGTGGAAACTAAAAGAATGGTTAAAGGATGAATTATTACTTAGAAAAATGTTTGCTTAGAACCAACTGTTGGTTATCACCGAGTTTGGACGCAGTTCTTTATATAAATGAGAATAATGTAAGTATGAACTTTTGGTGACAAAGCCAAAGGAGGTTGTTTCTAACCGACATCAAATACCGAAGGCTAAGGTTCTTTCAGTGTTTTTTTTGTTTGTTTTATGTATGTACATTGATTACTTTTTGAAAAAGTATATTTGACTGAAGCTCATATTTTCGAACACGATTTTCCGAAGTAACAAATGACCAAAGCCTTGTATCACTGAAGTGGCAAATGACCGAGATGCATATTTTTACTGAACTGAAATGAATGCCATTTTCCATTTTTTAAAATAAATATATTTCCTATTGCAGATCAACGTTTAGTGAGTGAAGAAGAAAATAATTAATGACATATAATGTAAAAAATAATAAAAATTATCAACCCATATCATGTCATATCATGAAATTATATTCACATCATATTAACATCATTATTCTAATAAATATAATCTCGAAAATAAAATCATTTAAGCAAATTCCAGCCTTAGCTCCCAAGTCAGAAAGCTATTAAAGTTTTAAAATCTCTTTTTATACGTGTCAGACGCGAGGGCGGATATTTTCGAAGTTATAATAGTACGGGAAGGTGACGGCCTTGCTTTGTATGGTACAATACAAGTACTTTTAACATGACTTCGGTGGGAAGAAAATGTTACTAAAACTCTACTATCGATACATCTCTCTCTCTATCTCTCTCTTCCTGGCTATGTGTTCCACATGGTGGTGGGGCAGCTTTCCTTATTTTTCTTCTCCACTTCGCTCTTTCGTCGACGTTACAGTTCCTATGTTCAATGTGGGACTGGCGTCGTTAGCCGAGCCCGTCCATGGCTCTGTAGCCCTAGCCTAATTATACTATCTACTATCGATACATACTTATTTATTTATTTAATGACACATCAACAGAGTTGCATATTATACATTTAAATCTAGTTACAAAGTACATTTCTGATATGAACACCGCTCACTCAGCTAAGAAAAATAAACTTGAATACGTACTCCTAAAGGCCATCGACATTGTCTAACTATTGAATAAATGTAGAACGGTAATTATACGTGCACTTCAAAGCACGTGCAAATGCTTCTGTCGGCCACCCACCCAAGTGGTCGAGCTGCACTACATAGTACATGATCCCTAAAGATATTGAGCGCGTTTTAAATTAACCCTCTTTAATCAGTATTGGGTCTCTTTAGATGTTAAATGTTTCAGTCGTTCTGTCAGGTAAACAAAACGGACCTGAATCAATTTTAGAATCAAAATGTGTTCAAAACTTTTCCAATTTTATCGATTGCATGACAAATTAGTCTTGTTTTGAATTCATCAATCACCATCTAAAAGCGATCTGATATTGTTCCTGATCTGATCTGACCTATATTTATTTCATTACAAAACATTATAAGATCTGTTAAAATAAAACACCTTATTTTTAAGCTAAACGTCAAAAGCAAACGCTCAATTTATTTGAAGAAACATCCATTCGCTAACAATATTATTACACTATCCTCAGAATCGTGTCAAAGACAAAATGAAATGTTCCACATCAAAGATCAATGATTCTATTAAACCGGTATCGGAATATTGCGTTATAATTATGCGTAAAACGGTTCGTGGGTACAGTACCCGGCAGAAACATTTACCTCTTGATTTTCTATAATAGGCAATTAGGTTCAGCCTTGTTAAACATTTCATTATACCGTAAAATACATACAGTAGTATGGCAGAGTTGCGGATGTTCTCTGTTTTTTCATGAAAAACTTAAGCAAGTTTTTTTCTAGCTTGCCATGAATTGTGCCAAATTTCGTCTTCTTGTGTACCACAAAGATCGTAATATAATATCTATTGCAATTTACGTTACATCCTACAGTGTTGCCATATCATTACAGTTCAATTTTTTCTAATTGTAGAAAGAGTGTGAATTACATAAAACCAACTAGCCTAAAATCAAAGGTAGATAGGTAATAAATAGTTTAGCCGGATATTGTAAAACGATTGGTAGGCAATTAATTTATCGAGAATATTTCATTTAAAATAGTATTTGTAATTATAATTCCATTGATATTAAGCATTGTGAACACGATGTTATTCACTTATGACAATGTTATTTGCAAATTATGTGGTTTAGATTAAATTGTTAAATGGATTTTAATTATATTTTACTTGTACTTTGTAATGTATTTTGTTTGTGCTGAAAATTGCTTTTTATTTTTTTGAACCGTTGGTTTTTTCGAAATTTGAATCTTAACTCTTGTATCGTCGTTGTTTTTTTCGAAATTCGAATCTTAACTCTTGTATCGTCGTTGTTTTTTTCGAAATTCGAATCTTAACTCTTGAATTAACATTCGATTTTTTAAAAATCCAAGGAGTTTATACAATAGGAAGTGTAGAAACGTCACATTATAGTTTGATAGTAGACAACCAATTAGAATGCGAAGCGTTTGTCATTTGTTTGTCTGGGCTGCTAAAATAATAGACATTGGCAATCGAAATTCAAAAAGATATTCGTAAATTAAATGAAGCCCTCAAAGTAACAATAGTAGTTAAGAGAGAATAACGACAAAAACGACGACTACTAGAAAAAAAAATGCGAAGTAACCTAAACCACAAACAACAAAAACTCCTCACAAATTAGTTGATATCAAACAAAAAAACCTTTAATTTCCCACAAGGACACCGAGTCGTAACTCTTTATTACTCTTAAGCTTATAACTTGGTCCATAACTCAAGTCGAAATCGTTACCAAACTGCTACATAGAAGTACATTGTTTGTGGAAATTGAAATTTTCACGGGAGTGCACATAGTAGAGTGTAAGGATGTCGCTCGAACCGAATGAGCGGTGTGATGCGGGACATTACTTGTGATGGCGAGTTTCAAATTAAATGTTTTCACGTGAGTGTTGTTGGTGCTTGGTTTTTGATGTTTTGTTTGAGTATACGTCTTGGGGGGGTGTTGAGTGAGTCAGTTGAAAGGCGACTAGTATGTGAATTCAAAAACGTAAATTAGGAAGAAATATTAGCCTATAATGTTGCAGTGTCCAGGCAAAGGCCTCGTTGAAGATATCAGTACAGTGAGGAATATTAATCATTGCTACCATGTTGGTCTACTGCGAGTTGTATTCTATAGACAAAGTTTGAAAAATACGTTCCTTTTCTTGTATAATGAACAACATTTGTGTTATTATGCAATGAATTATGAAACTTCCATCAATGGTAATTAAATATCGTTACATATAACAAAGAAACTAACAAAGGCTTGATATATACATTAAAGAGAGCGCAAAAAGTATTCTATTGTTCATATAAAAACTAAAAACCATTACAACGAAACCTGAAGCACACATAAATAAACATAATACTTATCATTTGAAACCGGACAGGATCTTCGGGCGTATTCCCACAAATATTACTCACACGGGAGCAGGCAGGGTATAAAACTTATATATCGTCCCATTTTTGTACCCTATTAACTATATCCGTGGTTTACTTTATTCCCAAAAGGGCTGTGTTGCTAAGATAATTGTAAAATATTAATATTTTTATCTTTATCGCTTTTGGAATAGTGATCCTGGTGTTTTGTTATGTTTGAGAGGAATAATCGGGGTTTTGGTAATGTTAGGGGATATTTTGATTGTTATGAGCATCGGAAAACTATTTTTTCAATGATTTTCTGTAACGTACAGTCAACTGCAAAAGTTGATGAACACTTTTAATAATACAAAACAAACGCTAATGATTCCAGGTGTAAGTGTGTTTAGGTTTTGTAATATTGATTGTGTTTATCAACTTTTGTAGTTGATAGTACCTTACTTATATGTTAATAAATTTTACAATTAAAAAAAGAGTTTTTAGATTTTACACTCATTGTTGGTATTTTAAAAAAGACTTCACACGTGTCTTAGTTTTAGGATTTAGTAAAGAGAGATATTTAAAGTCGTCTAATCATTACTAATATATACTACCGCTAAAGATTGATTTTTTTGTTTATTTTAAACGCGCTAATCTCAGAAACTACCTATCTGATTTAATACAATATTTTTGTAATGTATAGCCACATTTAACGGGTAGGTTACAAACTATTTTTCACCCCGAAATTCCCATGGAAACGGGCACAACGCGGGTAAACCGTAGGACATTGCTAGTAATAAAGATAAAACCCTGTCAAAATACCACCACGAAACTAAACCAATAATTCTTCTAACACGGCACTAAACTCCAATAATCTTCTCCAAAAATATATCATTTCGGATAACGGAAACGGCGTAACAATGTATAATATACACTCGACTCTTATATAACAGATAAATATATTTATATACAAAATAGAGGAGGACATTTACAACCGTTTCGGACGGTCATGTTATGATGTTACAAGGAAAATCTTTGGGCGAAATAAAAGAAATAATTCATGAGTATTTCGGATCCAAAGTTATATGTTGTTTACCTAAAAGCCCATCTTGGAAATCCTCCTTTGATATTCTTGACAGAAATATCAACAACATTGGAACCAAATACTTTATACTGGAACCAATTTGATGCAGTGATTTGACACTAAATAAACAAACATACCTGGACAAATTCACACGCGGTTAGTTCTAAAATTTACACACCCAAACGAAGCCTGTATTATGATCTAACTAACCGATACACATAGACAAATACTATACAAGAATATATTATTGACACCAAGATGTCGTTGCCAACAACTATGACTGAACATATTGTTGACTCCGGGCGGGAATCGAACCCGCAACCGCAGCGCTCTCATATGCCACTGTACCAACGGACCGGTTAATACATTTACAGTGTGGATACTTTTTTAATATTAATTAAATATTGAGTTAATGATAGTAATTGG
Source organism: Cyclophora punctaria (assembly GCA_951394245.1). Classification (NCBI taxonomy): domain Eukaryota; kingdom Metazoa; phylum Arthropoda; class Insecta; order Lepidoptera; family Geometridae; genus Cyclophora; species Cyclophora punctaria. Next base: position 8,364,272 of record OX596184.1, read on the forward strand.
TTCCATGAGTTCACAAATGTGAGTACTCACAGTAATATCAACTTTAATTATTATCTAGTAAAGTTTAAATAACTTACAACTTGCTTTGTGATAGTACTTACCTGAAAAAAGAACATTATTCATTAATTTAAATAGACGTAAAGAATTCAAAGAGAAACATGTACCATAATTATATTCTAAGTCTAAATTACACTTAACAAGCAAGTCGATAAAAAGCTATAGATAAAAGCAGGCAATTGCAATATAAACAAAAAATCCGACATTAGTTACGTTTTACATGCTATGCATGCAAACCCAGGGTCAACACTGCGTTAAGCGTGCGCCCGTCGCGTGCGCCCGCGTCAGTTCACTTTTGTATGACACCGCACGCGACGGGCGCACGCTACTGTTCACTTTTGTATGAAACCACACACCGCGGGCGCCCGCGACGGTTCACTTTTGTATGGAACCGCGGCGTGCATACGCTTAACGCAGTGTCGGCCCTAACAATAAGCATAAACTAAGTAAGAAGATTTAACATTAGATGGCATTAGTCATTCATTCATTCGTGGACTCTACGTTTTTAATGAAAATGATTAGCACTTGTATAAGGAACAGAGTAGACTTCACTCTCTCGGATAACTTCAGTGTACCTTAGTATTATTTCTAACTATCTCAATATAATTTTCCTCCCTTTTCCAATACTTCAAAAGTTGATAGACCCCTACTGGTTCTTCCCTGGCTCCTTGTCCTATCTCACAGGCACTTAATAGGTATTCCTCTTTTAAACTTTAACCATAGAGCATACTATAGTGCACTATTTATATCAACAACTTTCATCGTTCAGAACGTCAAAGAAAACTATTGACTATATATACTCAAGCGTGAGATGAACTATTTTATTATTAAAGTTTTAAGATTATTTACGGCAGACTGTGTATTCATAGCCTTGCATGACTTACCTTACCGCAACGGTAGGTTGCTAAGCTAATATTATATCAAGAATCTGCATTAGAAACTGAAACCTATGAATATGGGATTAGGTCATGTTTTCCTTTGTAAGTGAATGAGCTGAGGATGTTAAGGGTGTGGTGTAAGTTAAAATCATTACTGCTTTTTGCATGTTCACTGTGTGAAATTATGAAGTATTTACAAATGTATTTCTTCATATTAAGGTAAAATATGCAGGCAATCCCTGTCGCTTTGACCTGGTCACTGGCAAAATCCTTTCAAAAAGAGAAAGAAAGGTTAAGCTTTTCTAGAAAAGTGTTTTATTCAACTAGCAATTTGCACACTACTACCTATTACAGTATAAATACTGCTGCTATACTAGTCTATATAAGTTTATAAAGAGGAAGCTTTTTCAGTAAATCTCGGAAAATAACGTAAGCGTGATATGCAAAATTTTCAAACTAGATGGAACCACCGCGCGGAATAGCTATTAATATTGATATTATACACGACAGGACATCAAAATATGTGATTATATTGCTTTTCCAAATTACTTTGTCACGATATTAAGCTTTATTGAGTTAAATAAGTTCTAAACTTGCCCCAAAATCTCGTAATATACAATATGCATTAAGCATCACCCATTTACATGATGTAAAACAACTTATTCAAACGACAAGGCACGAATTTCGAAACACTTATAACTTGTACCATCCGTTAAAACAGGCATGCTGCGGTGGTATAAAATATTAACCCTATTTTAGTAGCTGGCATGAAATTAGCTAGATTGTCCACTGACGAAAATCGTTTCGCTTGTCAACCGAGGTCCGTAAACGTTTACTCCGTATAGTGATTTGATAAATTATGCTATGGACTCGGTTTGAGTACGGAATTACCCGTATATTCGTAGTATTAGCTTATTTTGAATTATGTAGCTTTGGAAGTGTTTGGAGTGTGGCTTCTGTTTTTCATCTTTATTTGTTCATTTCATGTTTTAAGTATTTTATTACCCAAGTAAATTCTGTCTGAAATAGCCTTTTTATTTATACACAGATAGGTAAATACACTGAGTTGATAACAAATCACTAATCTACATGAATGTATGTAATAAATGTGTGGAATTTGAACGGACTAAAATGCTCTGTTTGAAACTGCTAGTTGGCTTTCAAAAATCCAATATGATAGCCACGTGTTTGAGGAAGGGTTCAATCAATTTTATGCATCTGAATCTCTCGCATCACAACGTGAGTAAGTAAGTAATTAATTTTGAGTACATCAGTGGCCAATCCTGCTGTCGGAGTATTTAGTCCGCCTCAAGGAATCTCTGGACTGAACGCCTCGGTGGTCTAGTGGTATGTGCACTCGCCTGCCAAGACTGAGGTCCCGTGTTCAATTCCCAGGTCGAGCGAAAACATGTTTCCTACTTTTCAAACATGGCTCGGGTTTGAGATCACCAACCCGCATTAGGCAAGCGTGGTGATTCTTCAGTGAGATGAGAGGCCTTTGCCCAACAGTGGGGCATTACAGGCTAATTTTACTACAAGGCCTCTCAATTGATAAAATGTGAGTAAGACCGCCTTAGTGGATAAATAAAGAACAATATAACAACAAGCAACAATTTGTAACAAGTTAATTCATAAGATAAATGTCAAAGAACGTGAGAACGTTCGCTGGTCGTAGTTTGAAACTACCCACGTCATCTCAATGACAAAAGCGTTCCATCTAAAGAGCTTTCTTCAAATCTACAAAGTTATGTGATGGGCCCTTCTAGAGAACACTTCAAAGGGAAACTGGCCCGCTTTTTCGCAGCTCGTTTTAAAAATAACATTTTGAATTTGAATTTACATGAATGTATTTATTTTTGGAACGTGGTATTAAACTGTTACGACTAATACTTTTTATATACTTTTAGATGCTTATATTTTCTTAAGTAAATAGGCGTTTGAAAATTGAGTAAAACCTTTCGATTTCAACGAATTTCGTAAAACTGCGAAATATTTTTCATGTATTTGTTATGATTAAGTATCAATATTTAGGCCAATTAATCCAATAATAATTTTACAAAAGAATATATTTTAGTATACATATTTCTCGTTATTACATTAAAGCTTAATCCATTATTCAAATGTTCACGAAAGGTGGTATTAAATTTTAATTATTTGGGGATAAAAGAGAAAGCAAAGAGCGAATACCCGCGGGGTGAAAAAATTCAACATCAGGATCGGTCGAACCTTCTCGAAATGAATAATTTTATGTTTTATTCCAACGGTTTAGCTTCAAAGCAGGATATTGTACAACACAATGTTTCTTAAATATGTATTATAAGTTTGGTTATGTAATACAAGGTATGTATTTTGTACTCAATAAAACTTGTATTCGTATACCATGTTTCAATTATTATATTAGTACTAGCTGCGCCCCGAGGTTTCACCCGCGTTGTACCCGTTCCAGCGGGAATTGCGGGATAAAAAATAGATGTTGTCCGATTCTGAGACCTACCCGATATGCACACAATATTTCATGAGAATCGGTCGAGCCGTTTCAGAGGAGTTCAACCACGCACCCCGTGACACGAGAATGTTATAATTATATTAAATTTGTTGAACTTTAAAACCATAAAATGTACAGTCATATAAATTAACTAGCAGCGCCCCGCGGCTTTGCCCGCGTTGAGCCCGTTCCCGTACGAATTTTCGAAAATCCTTTCTTAGTGTGCACTTACGTCACTTGAAGAACCTATCTGCCAAATTTCATGTTTCTAGGTGTAGCGGTTGAGGCTGTGCGTTGATTATCAGTCAGTCAGTCAGTCAGGACTTTTAATTTTATATATAAAGATATGAATATTAAAAAGCTAAAGAGATTATTGTTTGTTTGTTTGGCCGCGCTGATCTCAGAAACTAATAGACCGATTTGAATAATTCTTTCACTGTTAGATAGCCTATTTTTATCGACTGTATTTCTATTAAAGTTAGACCTGCCCGTGCCCGCTGAACGTTTGCTATGTGGCTGGTCCTTAAATAGCTGCACTATCTATTGGAATGCTTGGTAATATCTACTACTGCGTGAGTGAAACCGTAGTCGCCATGGGAAAAGTAGTATGGAGTCTAGGCCCACCCCTCAATAGTGACGTGTGATACACCGTTGGATAGGGCCTTTGAAGTTTAAAGTATTGATAACTTTATTTTTATTAGCGCCATTTCTGTTTTTAACTTTATTTCATTTAAATAACAATAAATAACTCTTTAGTAGATATTTTTATCTCAAAATTTTTTCAAAGTACATATGATGAATCAAATGAGCCGAAACTCGATAGGGCTTCGACTTTTCATTACGGAGTTCCTATGGCCACCTTCCGGTTCCATCACCAGACCCTGGTTACCATATAGTATCAAAGTACTCGTCAAAATGAATCAAATGAGCCCAAACTCGGTGGGGCTGCGTCGTTTATGTACGGATTTGCTAGAACCTACTTCCAACTCCATACAAACATTTATACCGCTAGTTTACCCTCTTAGGGGTTTTTATAATTCCTTTTAGTAATCCTTATCTACGATAAATAAAAAACTTACATGTAATATTTTAAGCAAATACATCAAAGGAATAAAAAAAGTCATAGAACAAACTGTCTACCCCTAAAGTAACGTTTTAGGGGTGGATTTTCCAAAATGTTTTTCGCTGGTAGTTACTTTTGTTATATAGAGAACCTACATGCAAAATTTGAAGCAAATACATCAAAGAAATAAAAAGTTGCCTGTAAGCGATCATCCCCTAATTTACGCTCTTAGGGGTGGAATTTCCAAAACTCCCTTTTGCAATCCTTATCTACGTTAAATAAAGAACCTACATGCAAGATTTGAAGCAAATCCTTTAAAAAATTAAACAAATATTATAAATCTTTCAACCCCTAATTTACCCTCTTCGGGGTGGAATTTCCAAAATTCCTTTTGTAATCTTTAACTTCGTTAAATAAAGAACCTACATGTAAAATTTGAAGCAAATACATTAAAGGAATTTAAAAAGTCATACAAACTTTCAACCCCTAAATTACCTTATTAGGGGTAGATTTTCCGAAACTTTTTTAATTAGTGGTTATTTTCTTTGTATAAATAACCTACATGCAAAATTTGAAGCCAATACATCAAAGGAATAAAAAGTTGCATATAAGCGATCATCCCCTATTTTACGCTCTTAGGGGTGGAATTTCCAAAATTCCTTTTGTAATCTTTATCTACATTAAATAAAGAACCTACATGCAAAATTTGAAGCAAATCCATTAAAGAATTTTAAAAAATTGTAAAACTTTCAACCCCTAATTTACTCTCTTAGGGGTGGAATTTCAAAAAATCCTTTCTTAGCGGATGCTTACGTCATAGCATCTACCTGCATGCCAAATTTCAGCTCGATCCGTCCAGTAGTTTGGGCTGTGCGTTGATCCCTCACTAACCACTTTGAGTTTTATATATATAGATTCAGATTCATATATAACACATATTTTAAAAAACTATAATATAAAATAAAATGCTTCTTTCTTTTTTAAATAACGTCGTTGATATTATCAATTTCTATCCGTAGCACTTGCACAAGGCGTAAGGCACGTCCAATTAGCCCCGGTTTTTTCAATTATAAGGTCATATCGGGTACTTTTCACATGAAGATTGACTAGTAATCTATTCAAATCTACTTTTACTTCTTAGTCCTCAACAAAATATGCCCAGCGTCAAGCTAAATCAAACCATTTATAGCGCTCGTGGCGTAGTCTGACTAAACCATGTTAGATTATTGCGATTGTTAAGCAACGTGCAGCCCGGCCGCTACTTCAATGGGTAGCCGAATGTGGTATTTCTATCAGACCGCTACCGTGCTTCGGTGTGCACGTTAAGCAGTCAGTCCAGGTTGTTTCGATCGATACGATCTTGAATATCGATTTCTTTCGATCTTTAGGGTGCTTTCAAATTATGCGTTTCGTGTCGGACCGCTGCGGTGCCGAAGCGGTGCGTTTGTCGTATTGTGAACGTACGATCGTGTGTTTTCATACAAATCGAGCAGTGCGGCAACAGTGCGGCGTCGGTACCGCGAAATAATTTTAGTACGCACCGTTGCCGCACTGCTCGATTTGTATGAAAACAAACGATCGTACGTTCACAATACGACAAACGCACCGCTTCGGCACCGCAGCGGTCCGACACGAAACCCATAATTTGAAAGCACCCTTAGGCGCCCTAACTTCGACTCCAGGGTTTGCCACTAACCTACTCGAAATTAATGAAAGCATTTGTCATTTGTCATTCAAGAATCACGTCCAATATTTAATATTTACCAGCGGACTCAAATATTGTCCTCACTTAATTTTAATTCAGGTACAATCTTCCGCCTACACGAAGAACGTCATAACTCGGGAGGGTAACCTCTGCCCTATTTGATATGACGTCACGGAAGATAGAAAAAGGTACATTGAGCTTTATTTCTATTGGAATACGTAGGTTAATCGCTATTTATAAATTAGAAGTTTGTGTATTTTACTTTTTGGATCTCATGTTATTAATCATAGACAACATGATTCACTTAAGTACGTATAGTCGAAGTAAGTAGAGTCAATAAAGCGACGACAGTTTCATATTGTTATACTTTTGTTTATGTTTTACTCCCTCACTCTCTCTTTACCTATTTCCCAGAATTTGTTTCTCATCAGATGACACTGATGACTGATAGGGACCAATCAAATGGTAAATTAGAGTGGTGTGTTCTCTTTTCAAAATCGTTGGGGTCAACATGGCGTTTTTATGTCAATCTATACTATCCCATTTCTGAGCACTTCTGAGCTTGTGATGGTCAACACTGCGTTAAACGAGCGCACGCGACGGCCGCACGCGGCGTTTCATTTTTGTATGACACCGCCCGTGACGGGTGGACGCGACGGTTCACTTTTGTATGAAGCCACACGCGGCGGGCACCCGCGACGGTTCACTTTTGCATGAAACCGCGGCGTGCGCACGCTTAACGCAGTGTCGGCCCTGAAGGTCTGCCTTAACATCCAAGAAGACTAGAAAAGAAACCCATTTCATATAACTCTAAATTAACCCAAATTTATTTCAACTTCATCCATTTATTCGAACAAACGGCACATAAATACACGAACACTTAGAAAAGTCAACCATAACAAAAATATTACTAGTATAGAAGAAAAACTTTCTCGTCACAATAGTTCAGAACTGTGTCGACGTTATTTCACGATATCGTTCGAACAAACCGCTAGGAGACTACCTAGTCGTATATCTGACGCTGAAATCAAGGCTAAGGCGGCGTTCACAAAGGACGAACTAGTACTGCCAAGTTACCATCAGACACGTTTGAATCACATCTCAGTAGAATCATCTATACTAATATTCTATAGAGGTATTTGTAAGTTTGTTGGTTTGTTTGTATGTTCGGGGTAATTTTAGGAATTATCAGTCCGATTTGAATAATTCTTTTTGTAATGGATAGCCACATTCAACGGGAAGGTTATAGGGTATTTTTTATCCCGAAATTCCCACGGGAACGGGTACAACGCGGGTAAAACCGCGGGGCGCTGCTAGTTATACGATATGAAACGGGCTTATTTCGCGTTGAAATATTATAAGTCATCTTGTGGCCACGTGCGGAATAACTCTCAGTGATCCTTTGGCCACGAGTGGTGTAATCTGCTGAAAACGTTGGGTATGTATTTTAATAAATACGTTGTAATATAAAATGCATTTATAAAAAACATGAATGCAAATCGTGTGAGTTTAAAAAGTAGTAGTAGAGTCAATTTTGTGTCGAATCTTATATTTAGGACTGATAATAGCGCACTAAACAACAGCTGGCTCGAACGAAATATTACTAGACAAAAATTATTTCGTTTCAGGACCGTGGAATCATATTAAATCATTTCATAATAGATTAGTGTAACATGTCAAGTATGCCTTGACAAGATAAAATAAATTAATAAAATAAAAATGTGCTTATTGACATACTATAAGGCAGTACCTAAGATAGATTATAAGTTGGTTAGTGGGAGGAAATTTACAATATATGTATGTGAGTCTAATAGAGACTCTGTCCCCCGCACTAGGTCTCTTTATGTATCCCTCATACATAAAGAGACCTAGATCTAGAACTAGTTTTCTCACACTTTCATAAAATTTTCAGTAAGTACTTCAATTCCTCCTCAATGTACTCATATCTTCTGTGAGATGTCTTTGCCCAGCAGTGGGACATTATATGCTTATACTTTACTTTTACTTCAGTTTATCGTAAGTGAAAACATAGCTTTAGTATTTCAATCCTTACGAGGCAACCTGGAAGGTTATGACCATAACACATGTTACTAAGGCATAAAACTGGTTCAAATATCCTGAATATGGTATGACGTAGCAAAATTTAAAGACTCTGATTAGATCTTTGAACGAAGCTTGTAAATTTAAATTGTGGGAATAGTAGTCGTTACTTGAGCCATGTCAGAGGCCTTTGGCGGCTCAATAACTCTGACACCAGGATTGGTCAGGTTGGCCATCCACTCGATGAAGAAGAAGAAGAATTGTGGGAATAACATTTTTAATAGTAACATTTTACGAAATCAAAGTAGAGTCAGTTAACACCGTTTTACTTCACTTACTTTATCCCAACATTCTCACGGGAAAGTTTTTTCTTCTTAGCGAATCGCTGGTTTTTTCTCTTAAATGTGGTCTGGGTATATAGTGTTGGTAAAATCGCGGGACGCTGCTAATAGTAAATACTTCATATTAAGTACATAGCATCAACCACTGGTACAATGTCCAATGAAATATACTAGTAACCGTGGGCAGCAACGGTCAATACATTCAATAAATAACTAGCGTCTAACTTTGGTCCTTGTTCATGAAACATCTGACCAGTACACGCGCTCGACGTTGGCCCGACTTGATTTACTGGTTTTAATAATAATTCACTAGTTCTATGCTATGTGCTTCTGTACAAATAGTGTAGTAATAGAAAAACTTTACATTGAATTGAAATTACGTTGACGGATACACTTCGCTTTTATTTTACATTTTTATCTGACGTTTCGGCCCCTTTAATGGAACCGTGGTCACAGAAGACTGTGGTGTTAAAAATATCGCAGCTATCGCCAAATACTTCCGTAAATTTCAATTCAAAATGAGTAGTGTTCTACTATTAATTGAAACGTACGTTAATGTCATTATTATTTATTTAAACGGGAACTTACGTACGTGGAGGTTACTGTTGAGTTGTCCCTCAACACGTTTCGGTCACATACGGTGACCTTCATCAGGAGGTGGGTGAAGCGCTCGCGACAGCGTCTCTCCGCACTCGTGTGCGGGGAGAGATGCTGTCGCTTAAGAAACCAGTAATCATTCACTAGTCCTGTGTTATGTGCTTCTGTAGAAATAGTGTAGTAGAAGAAAAACTCAACCATGGTTACGGTAAATTAACTGATGTTTAAGAAGTAGTTAGAGTAGTCGTATAGTTGAAAACGTATCTATATCTCATGTGAGAATATTGAGCTTTCAGTGAGATGGGAATATTCCGCCTTGATTTGGAACTTCACTTACAGATACATATAATTCTTATATAAGTTTTATGAGTTTGTATTGAATCATGAAGCTTCTCCTATTTTTAAATTTGCTCAGGAAAAAGAAAAATATTTATCAAAATTAACCAAAACTGAAAAATACCAACAATAATCCGAACTCTAAATCAAAATCGTTACAGCCCTAATCATTCGTAATCATCCACTAGAGACCCAAGCGGTATAATAAAAAATCCAAGCGTAAATAACTCGTACAATTGACTTGATTTCCCTCCCATTTAGAAACAATAAAAATTAATTACTGGATACTGACGACGGTTTAACCGATTGTATAAAAGGAAGTACAGCGTTTAAATTGACTGGAATAATCTTTGTGATAAGACTGAATTGTTTTTAGTAGGTAGTTATTTCGTTTCGTGTGAAGATACTATCGCTTATATTATATATGATGTATCTAAAGTTTTAAAATATATATCAATTCGTACTTATTAAAAGTTAGAGTTGATCCCCGACGCAAATATGGGTTTTAAATATAATTTTAACGTTTTGTGTGTGAGTATCTGTCTGTGCATCACAGCTCTCAAATGGATTTACCGATTCCGATACGGTTTTTTATCATTGGTGCTTCGTAGCTAAAGTTTGGTAAAAATCAGTTCAGCCGTTTTTACGTACAAAGTTACAGTATGATAAAGCTATAAAGATCTATTAATCCAAAAGAGGCCAAATTTCAAATCAAACGTTGCACCGTAGAATAAAATCAAATGATTTTCGAAATCTAATTGCAAACAAAAGTATGAAATAAAAAACACTAATATTCTTTCACAAGCAGAACGAATTCTGACTAATGTGATAACACATTATGATTACTCTCTCTTCTCCCTGCATTCCTTTGTGATTCATGTAAATAGGCATTTTTTCTCCGCATTTTCGTTTAACATCTAAGTGCCATTGTTTAGTTACTTAAGATAAGGATTATTTTGTTCGGCTTCTAATTTTATTTTTAATTCAAGGGCTCTGAGCTGGCAGATGAAAATATTCAGGAGTTATTATTCTTTATATTTCGTTATCTATACTAATATAATATATGTAGTTTGATTTTTGTTTTTTTGAATGAATTGAACTACTAGTTCGATTCTTATAATTATTTCGTATAGGATAGCTATAATACGTCAAGTACGATTCAGTGACTGTGAAGGCGACTAGCACTATTTTGAAAAAAGAACATTTACACACACATTACGTAAAAACTCACACTAGAGCTTGCCACTATCGAAACCATCGAACCATAAAACTAGAATGCGCTGCAAAGAGGTTTCTATATCTATGACTCGAACTTACTAACGTCCTTTTTCGTTCTTTTTTCAAAATATTCACCAGTCACATCACCTTCACTATCATATTATTGTAGCAGCCCCATTATAGTTATTGAACGTTTCTCAAAACTGCTCTTCTACAATATTGTTCTCTATTTACCCAGCTCAACAAGGCGTTAGTTCTCTCTGTAGCAATTTTATATGACAGCAAAACGTTGAACAATACACTCGTGACAGCCGTAACACCACCGAGACAGGACTAAATCTACAACAGTTAGTTCAAACCAGAAAGAACTAAACACGGATCGGTACAAAGCAATTTTAAAGCGCGCCGTTTACTCTAAAAGGTCCCGCCAATTCTTGATGAGAAAACTCAATTATTTCATCCACTCGGTAAATTGCAAGCTCTTATTCCATTACAATAAAGTCCATTTCATAACCATAAAACTTCATTACAGTACTCCGCTGACTCAAGACATAAGTCATATTTCGTGACAGAAATTGTGAGGTCAACTTTTGAAGTAATTTCTAAGAAGTGAATTATGGGGTTATACGGTCTTCGTTCGGCCCTATATTAAATTAGAATTTGGAATTGGATCGGACCCTGGAGGGTTTTAAATTCTAATTCTAATCCAATTTGTTTAAGTTATGAATGAAGTCTTTGAGAGTGTTAAGATTTGTTATGTCTTGGTTTATATTTTGATCCTCAGTTATTGTTTACGTTAAATTTGATAAATAAAGCCTTACTCATAAAATATATATTATATACTCTTTATAAAATTAAGAACAATAAAATAATGACAATATTGTTACATTTTTGTGCAGAGAAAAGTATAACATATCTAAGGTTGTAAAAAAGACCCTTTTTTAGACTGCGTCAATGCTTTTCTTACTTGTCTTTCCAATCACTTAATACCAAAAAATAAAAAACTTTAAAGTCGATACTGAACTGCCACATAAAACTATACTCCAGCCACCACCAGCCCAACTGAAAACCTCTTAAGCCCTCTCCATAATTCCTTCTAAAAGGCGATAAAAGTGCATTTTCTAAAAATTCTTCAATATAATGTGACATTCGTAAGAGCCGATGCGATTTCACGGCGACTGTCATCTCCAATGCTTTCGAAGTACGAAGAAACGTGTGAAGTTGGCACAGCAAAATGTTAGAAAGAGGCTTACAAAGTAACGTTATTATCTGTTTTCAGGAAGTGAAGGCGTGATTTCGGTTGGCAGCTCACGTCTTCAACAAAAATAAGTGACACTACTCTACAGGAGTTAACGCTGAAGTGTCTGTAAGTGTATTTGTAATGGACTTGAAATTGGTGGTTTTAAAAGGCAGTTACCGAGTGTCACAGAGCAGTAAACGTAAACGACATGAACGTAAAAATATGTTCTCAATATTTGACAAGGTATCTTGTAATGGGGTGAGTGTTTAACCCTTAGGGCTGACCTAAAATTGAAATCAGCCCTCTATAAGTGGCAATGTTTCACGAACATTAAAGTTTAAGTAATGAAGGTGCCTTCGCATTTCTTCACTCAGTAGAATGCTAAGTTTATTGCGGTTCGTTCTATATGGGATCGGAGGTAACCCCAAGGGTTTTTGTGTTCGATGAATATATGTGAACGCGACGTTCTGATTGAATTTTTTAACCTATTCATTCACAATTCCCACATACATTCTCATATGAGAATGTATATATATATAATGAAGAATGTATGTATATATATATATATATATGGGAATTGAATGCACATAAACTACACACAAAACACGTGTGATTCATACAATTAAGTACACATTCAATATTACAAAACAACTCTACACTTATTTTTGGAATATTTTAGTGTTGAGGTGTTGAGTAATAAGATACCTCAATAACCTCGATATCAAAGTTCGTAGGCCGCTTAAACATTTGGTTTGGTCTCATGAAAGTACCGGAAGCAATCTATTTAAAACATCTTCCTACGCACGGCCGCTCTCAGACAAAAATAGTGAATACTAAATACAGTCTCTTTCTTCCAAAGTCTTCGAAGTTTTATCGCGATTAGAACACAATACAGCCTTGTCGGAGGCCTCTAAATGGTCTAAAAACTCCGGCACCAGGGTTGGCCAATACTACTCGAAATTACTTATTTTTAACACTCACTAACTCATATACAATAGGCACTGATATATAGTATGAAAGTGAAGTTTTTCAATCTAAATGTTATTCGGTATCTAAAACACTTTGCTTGGGCTTGTTTACTTTAGCTCATAGTGACGTCAAACTCTCATAACCAATGTCAGCAAAATGCAAATGTGCACAAAAATATCAGCCTACCGCCTCCACAGCCCGTATGATATCGACTTTAAAGTACACCTATTAGGGTCGGATTTTGTATGGCAATTTAGACATGTTATGAAAAAATATTTTTGCTAATTTAATATTTTGTAACGTGCTTTTGTTATTGTAATTTTTGGTTGTTTTACTAAATACTTGTTCGTGTTTGTGCGAAATAGTATGTGGAGATTTTTTGTATTCTTTTTGTTTTAAAATGATTTTTTTTTTTCAAATACGTGCATTGTTTACTAACTTTGACTTAAATATTAAAATTAAAAAGGGTTTGTCCATCAAATGGAAGAAAGATTCGGACTAACAGTAAAATAAGTTGGGTACCCTAATTTCATAGCAAACTCGAATGTATTAGAATACAGTTTTTGCCAATATTATAAATCCTACTTATTCTATAAATGGGAAAGTTTGTGAAGATGCATGTTTGTTTCTCCTTCACTCAAAAACTACTGAACGAATTAGGATGAAACTTTGTAGTAATACAGATTATATCATCATCAGAATAGGCCGTGGGATACATTTTATTCCGAAATTCTTGCGTGAAGAGGTACAACGCGGGCAAGGCCGCAAGGCGTTACTAGTATTTATATATTTTAGTACTACCACGAACCATAAAGCAAAGAAATACTAATAACTATCAGTGTAATACTATCCCCTAAAACTCCACTTTTGTTCAGCCACTAACCTACTCGAACATACAAGCTTATTTACTAACAACCCTATCAATATGTGATATAAAGTATAAACTCCCTTATCAAGCGAATCACTAAAACAATTTACGAGCGAACCGAGCAAGTTAGCAAGTCATAAAGAGTGTATTTAATTGAATGTAACATATTTTAACTCTATTCTTTGGGTGGGCTTGTTTGTTTTAGTAGTCGTAAAGTTTACAGAGTTTTTTATAGACTAGGCTGTTATAATATGTGATTTACGGTATTATAAAATAGCACTTTGATCAAGTTGGGATTGATGTTTTTTTAGTAATTAAGCTTAAGACACGCATAGTACTTGTACGGGTCGGGCAAGGGCCGGCTGCGGTTCGCGTGACGTTGTATTCCTTGTATTTGTGTGTAAGGTGTTACACTAACAATTAAGTAATTGATGACTCGGTATATACACTCGCCTACCAAGACTGAGGTCCCGGGTTCAATTCCCAGGTCGAGCGAAAACATGATTTCTATTTTTCAAACATGGCTCGGGTTTGAAATCACCAATCCATATTGGGCAATTGTGGTGATTATGCCTAATCCTCCTCACTGTAGTGATATTTTCAGTGAGATAAGAGGTCTTTGCCCAGCAGTGGGACATAACTAATCCTTTTTTTAGGTGTCACACTGGCCCGCACCCGCAGTATGTGTGTATTGCGCTTTAGTAAAATTGATACTGTAGTAACCGCGCTACGGTGTAAAGGACTCTATAGTTAGCTGAACTTGGATGGTAGTCAGCCGCATTTAGGGACACCGGACACCTACTGTCACCTAATTAGGTGTCCGAATTCGGCAAACAATTCAATGTGTAGGCGTCGAACTTTCGGTACCCGAATTAGAGTGAGACAAATGCGGCGATCGCATTTATTATTTTCATCCATTGTTTGGCAAATGCTTCTCCCATTCCCGTCATTCTTTTCAATTTGTTCTATTTCAATCAACGTATGAATCCTATGTACTCCGAAAGTCTTAAGTTCTACTCCGTATGAACTGTGACTCAGGGTGATGTTTAAAGACAATAAATTCAGTATAATTCGATTTTTATTAACCGATTCAAGAGTCAAGTAATAATATTACTCCGAAGACAAAACAAAGCGAAATTCGAACCGACTATTTATCTAAGAGAAAATGTGCCAGTTACCTGAATTACTGATCAAGGTTTACTTTCCCACTAATCAAAGGAACATTCAACGTTAAACAAAGAAAATTTAATTACTTATAGCAAACTTCTGTGAACAGTAAAGTATTTAATTAAGGAAACGCTTATTACTAGAAACTCTTTCTTAGTTTCTGAATTATTTCACTTTTAAACCAATTAAATTCACGCTATTAATTTACTCTATAGCATTCCAGTTGTTTGTAGCTCTACGTTTGTTCGATGGAAGTATTTTATTTCTTGTGAAGTGAAAAGGAGTAAAAATAGCCCTTTTGAGTGCCATAGCACCGATGACCGGATTATTTACTTAAACACGACCAAAGAATGGAAGCAATAAGCGAATAAGTAAGAGAAGTATTGTCACTTCATACAACTTTTCATACCAGAGTGAGTGTATGGCTACATCACTTGGCATGTCAAAATGACCCGTCTGTCATCGATTGTCATTTTACTGATTTTGACCAAAATGAAATGAATTTCAATGAGAGATTGCCGGCACCGGAAATTGTCACATACAAATTATATTTACTTCTATTAATCCCTTAGATATACACAGACATCAAACTTTTAACACTTATCGCTTTGTCATTATGTTTTTAATAATCATCAACACACCAATACATTAATTAAGTGCTATCAAACCTACATTATCAATTGTTTTTAACTATTACCTAGTAACTAGGCACTACTAGGCAGAAAGTAAACCAAAGAAGAAACACGGTATTTGCTGTCAGAATATTATCTTAGGTCAAATTGACCCAACTATGCACTCCCGGGTTAATTATGTAAACATTACATAATGTATACACAGTAATGATTTTTTAATGATAACTTTTAAGTTATTTTAACGATTACAGGAAAACCGAAGTGAAATAAAATACCACAATGTAATACCGAATGTTGAAATTGTTTTGAAATGATTCCAGAATGTTGAAAGTAGACATTTTTATTGTTTTTATTACTACAAAGTAAATGTATTGTAGCTGCGAGAGAATCGTTTACCAAATTTAACAACGTAACAGTTTTTGGCTTCACATCAAGAATTTAAAACTTTTATCATTTAAATTTTTGGCTCTTTTCATATTTGTGTGGGTTTATTAAAGTTTTTAACCCCCGGCGTAAAAGACGGGTGTTATAAGTTTGACGTCGATGTCAGTCTGTCTGTGTATCTGTGGCACTGTAACTCTTCAACGAATGGATGCGGTTTATTTTCATTTTGAACCCTTTTTTGTGCATGGCTTTTAACTATGCTAGGTAAAAGTCGGTAAGGCCGTTTTTGTGTATCGGTGTTTTTAATATGTAATTTAACTATAACTATAAAATTTGTTTTTTTTTAACGTATTAAATCGCATCCTAAATAAAAGGCAAGCAGTAAAAATTATGTGCTTAAATTTCATTACTTGGTTAGGCTGAATATGGAAAGCAAGTTTGTAACTAGCTGGTAGCATGCACTGGCGCAAACAGCGCTTGCCATTTCTATCTTTCCTAAGTGGATACTTAAGGATACAGAAGGATTTCTGTATCCAACCTTATACCTTACATTATTTATGTATGAACAGTAAAAAGGCTTAATAACAACCTTCTTTGCATTTGAAATCCGATCCTAAAACTTTTACAAATACAAATTCAAAAGTTTTAAATCTCGTTAAAATTATAATAATTCAAAAAAGGTTTTAATCTGCCATAATTCTGCCTTTACCCCTTTTATCTCACTGTGTTTAAACATTTCCAATTTGTGTTCTATTTTAATAGGGATTTGTATCAAGACTTACTTTACGTTTTACGCACAAAGTTATATTTTATGTTTTTGCCAAGCTGGTTATAAAATGCCCAGAGGTCATACATTATAGTAATAATTAAAGACAAAATACGTACAAGGTATAATTTAAATGATTGACGTTGGAATTATTGTGACGGATAAATAATACCTACTTTATTTGTGTTGGTTTAAAGTCGAAAGCAAACAAAATGCCAGTAGCTAAATACTCAATAAACGAATTATCGAATTAATCGAAAATTAACTATCAGCGACCTTTAGTAGGAATAAAACAACATTAATTCCTTTTTTTAACTATGACAACGAGTTTATTATCCCAAAATCTTAATCTTCAAGCTCCAACTCTCAATAAAACCTTATGAACGAAAATGTACACTTCCAGCTAAAACTTGGAAAGAGCTTCAATAAATTCGTGTTAAAATTACATTGACGTTTTTATATGAACGCCTAAAGGGCTAATGAAACTTGACTCCGGGGCCCGGAAGTTTGATATTGAACCGTATTTCGTGATTACACTCTCGGCATCCGATCTCGGATGTCACAATAACAATAAGATTTCATCAATTATAATCACGATGGGTTTCTTATTGTTAAGGGTGATGAAACGGCCGTTTACGGAGGTTAGGTGTCACTTGTACACGTTTATAGGGGTTAGATGCGATGTTTTAAACTGTTGAGTCGTCTTAAGGCATTGATTTTGAGTGAGTTTTTGAAGCTAAGCTCTACACTTTAATTTAGATAGCTAGAATAGCTCTCTATATAGCTTTATATGTATGGATGGCAGATGATACAGAGAAAAATGGAAAGAACTCCATCGAAAAGAGCCCAGCTTTAAGAAGAATATACGTATGGCTTGGAAAATGTGCTATTTAAAATAATTTAATAACTAAATTGATTTTAAGAAATATTTACCCAATTTTTCAATATTTTGTACCTTCATTGATATACAGACATGTCAATCTACTATCAAAGTAATATGTAGGTAATGCCTGTGATGGTCAAAGTCATCTTACCGATTAATCAGTAGTATCAATTAATCAAAATAGAAAATAGGACAAGGCTTCATTAAATATTATTCATCATATTATTCTTCTAAACCATAATTCTTGGAATCGCTTAATTAACCTCTGAATTATTTGAAGTAAGACTGACCTAATTATATGTTCGTCCGCGTAAAGAGTCAACGCATGATCGCCGAATTTCATCGCTCGGTCGACAGCTCCCAGCTCTTATTCAGTAGACGTGCCTAGAATACCGAGTTCGTTTTGAAACTAAAGCATTGTTTTTGCGCCATTTTTCTATATTTTTGTTGCCTTTTTTATTGGTATTTTTTGCTTTGTTGGCTAAACTGTCATTCAAAAGTATTTTTTATAAACGGACAGTTTTGGTTTTAGTGTCTATGTCAGATTTTGAGGTTTGGAATTGTTTTTAATGGACATTTTTATTTTGAGACGCAAAAGTTTAACTAATTTGTTGCGGTTATAGTTGAAAGTTTGGTATAGAAATATTTTTACAGTTTTGACGTGTTAAATCAGGTAATACATTATATGAGAATCGGAAGCTGCAACTAAATCACCGGCGATCTATCCGTCACAATAAATTGGTGTGACAGCGTGAAACGGGGGCTACATTGAAAATGGTACTTTAGTGACGCCTACCCGAAAATAGAAAAGACAGATGGCAACCCCTTACACCATTTCCGAAGACCGTGCCATGAATTTCCAATTTTTTGGCATATACCAACATTTCTTTAAGACGTCTATATTTTTACGTAAATATAAAGTTGTCAAATCTTATTTATTTGAATGACGTGAACAAAATTTTGTTTTGCTTACCCAACATTGCAAAGAGTTGTGTATTTGAGAGTTAGAATTGTGATTGAATTCAATTTCTTTGGGAACCTACATCGAAGTTTACCTTGAAAACTAATCAACTGTGTGGAGCAACTAATATTCATGCATTTGCTTTGATATCAAAGGTTAGTGAAACACATAACCTTCACTTTTAAGCGCGGCTAATACCCTAAGACTACTATGACGCAACAGTAGTATTGATATTTTGTAGCTCCCAGTGACGTAATGTGCCGCCTACGCGTGCCCGCGTAGCAAGCGTAGCTGTGCTACGAGCTACGGTTCACCTCAGCGGCGCAGCGGCGTAGCAAAAGTTTTTAATGAATGCTACGAGCGCTAACTGTATGCTTTAACTTGGAATTTATAATATCTTAACGGGCATTTTAGCATAACTAACAGAGCTTTATAGCTTATAATAAAAAAGAACATTATATAACCGATGCTATACGTTTGAAACTAAAAACATACTTATTAAAAACTTTAAATAAACTCAAAAAATAGAAAACCAAGCAAACAATTTCAGTTTTAAAAACATAAACCTATTTAATTCCCTTCAGGCACCTTCAAAAGGGACTAAGCAAAACCAACTTCAACAACTTCAAGCCACACGTCCCTCAACTAAAATTCATTTACATATAGATTAAAAAACTATACTAGGTACCTAAAAATGTGTACAAAAAGTAGATACATATAACGAACTACAGTACCGCGATCGTCATTTGAATACAAAGTATTATAGCCAAGTAACTAGATAGGTAGTTGTACCGGTGAGTGTTCGTAGTTGGTATTCTGTCCGTCTGTCTGCTGTGTACTATAGGACACGTTCTTTATTGTCGCTCTTGTAAGAGAGTTTACTTAAACTGAATTCTAGGAAACAATTTGTTATTGTAATGGGATGGAGTTTATTTTACTTATTTGTTGTTGGGTTTAGTGTTTTTTTATTATTGTGCTTTTTTCATTAATATTATTATTATAAATAGAATAAAGGCCAATGTTAACCCACCTTATAATCTGTTAAATTTTATAGTAAAGGCACACAACGAGGGAATGGGACTGATATCTCTACATACAGATTATAAATAATCTAGTAAGAGTTCAGTTGTAACACTATAATTAACTTCTTAGCCTTAATCTTAGTAATTATAAGCACCTATGTACACTACTTCTATGGCAAATAAAGATTATTCTTATTCTTATTCTTATTATATTAGGCTCAGGTATCCCATTGTTGGGGTAAGGCCTCTTTCCATCGTTTCCACTTCTCTATGTTAAGAGCTTCATGAAGCTAATTCGGTAATAATCCATTGAGTTCATTCTGTTGTCGTTTTTATTTTTGAATTGAAATTAATGTATAGAACAGAGTCTATAGTACCAGAAATTATTTGGATGTGCCGATTTTTAGTTGAGATTTTACTAAACCTGCTTCAAATGTCCAATTTTTAAATTGTGAAGTTAGTGATATAATTTATTTAGTTAAAGGTACTGCCAGACGTGCTCATTACTAGCACATAAGCATGCTTTTATTGAGCAAGTGCTGATTAGTAGCACGTGTACGTAATGTAATGAGCATGCTTATTTAGAGCATGCTCAAAAATTAAACAACGTTTGATTTTCGAGCATGCTACCTGAGGCGCGGGTAGGGGGGGGGGGCGTGATCCGAGCACGTCAGAACATGTTTTGTGCAATTAATTGATGTAATTAATTAAAACAAGCATGCTTATTTCTGGCAAATGTGAACAGTTTGCAGAGCATGCTAATTTTAAGCAAGCTTATTAGCATGCTTTTTTTGAGCACGTCTGTCAGTACCTTAATGGATTTTGTTTTCAGGTATGTTGTTTGTAAGTTTTAGATTAGATGAGCCCTCTTTCTATGATTGAGTGTATAAATATTAAGTACCTTGTTCTAATTATATTTTCTTACCCTCACATTTTTCCCCAAAAAAACATAACCAGTACTAAATTAATCGGTACAATCTCCGAACTTAACGAGACGCCCTAATTGACTTACAAACAACATAGCTACATTGAAACGTCATTCTAAGCGTAAAGATAAAAATATTAATTATCTTTCGCTTCCCAGAAAAATCGGGACTGAACAATAGATAAATTGCTTCTCATTTATCAGACGCAAATAATCTAAAAAAAAAGACGAAAACAATAGGCTTTTTCTGAGTGAGATGGATTAATCAGCATAGTCACGATCCCAAAAACGATCGCGTGAAATAACTTACAGAATAAGTTTGTCGAAAAGTTACAACCATGTACTGTGGGGTGAAAAAATCGTTAGGACGACGGGAACAATGGCTTTGAAGTTTAAAAACCGTTGAATATATACATAGTCATGCGGCTTTCAAATGGGTTGGTATCTATAGGACTTCGTCTCGATATGACTAGGTAGCCGATACGACATAATCGTAGTTTGACTAAATCTCGATTGGACTCGATCTCGATTGGACTTAATCGTTATTTGACCAGATCTTTGTATGACTATTTATCAGATTGACCACATATTTATATGACGTACAATTGTATCAAAAAGTCGATTGGATTATTTGCCTTCATGGTCATCTGATCCCACATAAAAATCGTCCCGCGGGCTGAATGACCCCTTTCGATTTTTTGCGTGGGTGAGTCGTTCTACCTGTCTAGCCAACTGAGCCCGCGGGTTCAGTCGACCACTCTCTTCGGTAGGTTAGGTTTTTTTTTTTTTTTCGTAACTGATATGCGTCCGCGAGACGATCAAGTGCACTTGACAAGTCGCAAATGAATAAAACTTGTCAAGTCGCGTCAAGTCGCATCAAGCTCAAGTTGGTTCAAGTGCCGTAAACAAAATTATTGTCAAGTCATGTCCAGCACGTAGATACTTGACGGGAATTGTCAAGTCAACGCTGTAAACGATCAATATTCACTTCAAGCCCGTAGACTTGTCAAGTGCACTTGATCGTCTCGCGGACGCAATACAAAAAAAAATAACCCTAACCTACCGAATAGTAAGAAAATTGTTTTTACGTACTATTCGGTAGGTTAGGGTTATTTTTTTTTGTACTAGTCGTCTAAGCCCGCGGGCCGAGTAGACCCTTTAGTTGAAAGTACTAGTCGTCTGAGCCAGAAAAATAAAATATTACATATCATCATATTGAACACAACTGTACTCCCACAAAACAATACACTGAGTAGTCATAACGCTATCTAGTCATACAAAGATCTGGTCAAATAACGATCAAGTCCAATCGAGATTGAGTCCAATCGAGATTTAGTCAAACTAATATTATGTCGTATGGCTACCTAGTCATATCGAGACGAAGTCCTATAGATACCAACCCATGGATAGTGTAATACCAATAAAATAATAGAAAAAAGTCATTTAAATTGTTCGTACGGTTAAGCAACCTTACGAACAAGGATTTAACTGTCAAGGAAGTGAGTACATTCATTTCTGTAACACTGGTATATTCAGCATGATAGCTTATAAAGAACCATCAAATTATCATCTATACTTTACAGAAAACCCCATCTAAATCAGTGAAAGTAAAAAAAACAATAACTCATATACACTCTCCGTACCGAAACAAACTACTTATATTATACTCTCCATGCTACCAAAGTCTAAACCAACAATTTTAAAATTGGTATCAGACATAAAAATGAACATTCATATTCGAATAAAATCTAACACAAATTGAACGACGAGTAAAAAATAACGTTCATAAACTTATTTCCCTGATTGTACTCATACAACTCCAGTGGTATCTCAATATCGATGCTTTATATTACTTGTTTTATGTATCTCGTACATTCGGTATCGATGCCTGATTGGATTTGTTTTGAGGGATGAAGTTCTCTGTCCTTTTTTATTGGCTAATATTTGTATTTTTGTTTCGTACTGTCAACGGTATTTAAGTTCTGTTTTGTCTTTAATTAGAGTTAGTTTGTAATGTATAATTTAAACATTATCACCGCTTTAAAAAAATATCACTTATATTGGTACAAATTTTAAATAATTGTTTTAAGCCAAATTTTTTACACGCTAGTACTTAAACTGCCGCGCTTAGAGACGATAAACCGGATCGAAACTAAACCATGAATAAATAAATTTCAAACCATAAATTTCATGTCAAAATCACACATTAAATCTCTACAAAGGAATCATTTGACATCTCCGCACGGGCGTTGAAACTAAATCATTAGGACACTTTTTCAATATTATACATTCAATAACATTAACACCATACATTGAACCTTACAACACCCATAGAACGAAATAGAACTCATTCAATAACAATCAACCGTTGATATCTAAAAGTAGCTTACGAAAGCTCCCAATGTATCTACATTGCACCGAAAGCTACTAATATTAAGGCTCATATACACTATCCCTTTTTAAAGAGGCTCTAATGCGATCCACGAATATTCGCTGGCACGCCTTTACGGCACCTCAAGGGTCGTTATTATCCTATACGTTTATCTATGTAACGACAGATACATGAAATTGGTACCTCGAATACTTATGTAAGTGCATTTAGGGGATATTGAAAAATATGTGGAGGTGTGCTTCCTTTATGTTTATTTATAGACGACTCCTAAGCCAGTGATGTTCGATTCTGGTCGTAAAGTTTTGATAGTTGATTGATTTTCTATATTTATGTGTATCACATGACTTAGGTAAAAAAGTAAGCTAGAGTAGGTATAAGTGGCTAATCCTGGTGTCGGAGATCTTAGACTGCCTTAGGAACTCAGACATAGTCTAGCGATTACCAATTTGACGTGCCTTGTGAAGCACGATAGCGCTCAGATAGAAATGCCACTATTGATAACCCATCCAAGTAGGAGCCGTGCTTAACCGTTGCTTAACAAACGCTATGAGTTAAGATTGCTATTAGCCACGCTACGCTACGGTGTGGCGCTACTTAGGCTATTTGTCAGTGATCAAATTTTATGAAATATTGATTTCAATAAACAAACAAGCACTTTTTAAAGTACTATTTTCGAAATCGCATATAAAAAAGTATATTTTAATAAACACGCCACACGAACACCAGTACGTAACGCACCCAAAACAACGAACATTGTTACGAAAAATATTTACTCGGTCAACGTTCTCGGGATCTCTCGTGTTAATATAAATTTCATGAGCTCTGCTATCGCTGTGTTGTTTTATTTAAACATCATTGTTTAGGCTCGATTCATATTAAACTTTGGACACATTTACACTGTAGCGTAGCTTAAGTGTTATTAGTTTGCGGGGTGAATCTCGTTTGGGTGATACTCGTGTGTATTTTAATTTATATTCTTCATTACATTAGTGGAATGAGTTGCATATTGGAGTATGCATTTAGATAGGTACTGTTTTAGAACTTGTAGTATTGTTAACACATATTAAGATGAGAAGCGATAAGTGGACATTTAAAAGAAACCTTGGACGTTCCGAACGCTTAAATGTTTAAAATGTTCAATTCCATTTTTAATAGTTTATCAAAGGTAGGATTGCAAAGCATTCTTTATTTCATTTAGCACCTGTTTAGGTGTTTAATAAACAAACGACGTTCGTTTTAAATAGTGTTCTATTTCGTGCAAAATAAAATACAATTTTGAACAGACAGCTAAGCCAATGATTGTATACGCAAAGTGCAATTAAGCATCACGCGATAATAATTAAAACTATAACAGATAACAGGTTTTTTATCACAAAAAGTGTGAAAGCCTCTAGTTTAATCAAATCGAATAGTTCGTGATAAAGGTTGTAAATTACAATACAAGTACAATTGTAAGCCCATTTATGACACTCTGTTATCGACAGTTATATAATATATTAAAGGTAACCTGTAAGGTTCCACTGCAGACCAAAGGGTTCTCTAGAAAAGAAATCACTACAGTGAATAATAGGATAATAGGATTAAACATAGTCCAACGCTTGCCTAAGTCATCCAAACCCGAGCTACGTTCGAAAAGCAATTATAAAAAACATAAATATGTACATTGAAAACATGCTTTGAAAGTATCTGTACAGTGACGAGAATTAGACCTAACCACCACCAGTAGGAGACTACTGCGGGTTGACGATCTAGACCCGAGCCCTGTTCGAAAAGTGAATTGCAAACATGTTAAAAATAATGCCCAAACTGTTACAGTTCGGTGTAACGGTCGGTTGCTTAAAAACGTAGGCGTCTTGTTCTCGGATTACTTATTAAAGTCTCTCTGGAAGGCTAATACGTAATTAGCCCGTAACTTGTAAGACGAAACGTCGGCTTTCCTCATGATTTATGACTGATATTTTCTTTTACACAATTCAAAGGTTTATTGAAAAGAAATGTTTGTTTTTTTGAACATCTTTGAAATGGTTTATAGGATTAATTTGAGGAATTATATGTGTAGGTAGAATTCAATTCATTAGCTCTATGAATTTATGCGTTGATTGATATTATATGTTAATTGAAACGTACGTTAATGTCATTATTATTTATTTAAAACGGGAACTTACGTACGACGGAGACTACTGTCGAGAGTTCCTCGACACGTTTCGGCCACATACGGTAGCCTTCATCAGGAGGTGGGTGAAGCGCTCGCGACAGCGTCTCTCCCCGCACTGCTCTCTCTCTCGACAGTAGTCTCCGTCGTACGTAAGTTCCCGTTTCAAATAAATAATAATGATATTATATGTTTTAACAGCAGTTTTTTTTCAAGAATGTTCATTTAATATATAACATTGTATATAAGTTATAGGTTTTCTTACTTGTAAAATGTATTGCTAGCTACGGATACGGCTACGGCGTAGCGATGGCAGAGACGATGGGAACTATGTTAAAAAAAGAATATTTAACATTGTCTTTAACACTATTGTTGGTTTCATTTTACAATAACAAATTGCTAATTCGTTTTCAATTTCTCATTCGTCTGTTACTATACTCCTAAAAGGTTAATTAACCCCAAATTTCCAACACCAAATCCTGCAAAATCTAAGCGAATCTAGTACATGTTAGCTAGTGAAGTATACATTGCTGGGTAAAACATAAAACTTGCCTATTTACCTTGAACCATTTAACCAATACACAAAACTGGGTCAGTTGTTGAAGCCCTGTTGAATGCTGAGTCAACTGTTTTAAATTCAATTAAATACGTTTTGAGAAACGCTGCCTACGTTTTTGTGCTAAGTCTGTTACTAAGGTATTTAGTTGTGTACTTTGTTTGGAGGTTGGACTGTCTGAGTATGTACTGTCAATTTACTGCCTAAGATACGTATCGTACCAGCTCGAAAGATAGCTCGATGTACCGTTTATTATAATGACTGATAACGTTTTAACCTTATTGACTTTGGGACTGTAACGTTTTTAATATCTACTGTAAGAAAACCTTTTAATATGTAATAGGTACAGTTTGTTTTATCTCACGAGTGCCTTTTGGCCATACTTAAGTAGGTAAAAATGCATACTTAAGGCTACATATGCAGATTTTCTTTGTGTGTATCTTGTTTTGCTATAATTGCTTTGATGCAGTGACAGCATAGATGGAGAAAAGTTATTCGTTGTGAGTTATCTGTGTCGAACTTACGTATTCAATCATCTCACCAAACGGTACCGATAGTTACGCACACAACGACGCATGTAAAATATTAGCCAATTACAAGCATGGCTCAGGGACGCTCGTGAAATAAAACAACTGAAGTCCACACTGTTACATCAAGGTATCCGATTTACACCACTTAACGTTAAATGACCACCTATAGTAGTATTTTTACACATTCAATGGTAAACTAAGATAACTATATATGTACTAGTAGAAATAGATTAAAGTTAAAAAGCTACTAAACTTCTTACTGCTGGGAAATGGCGTATCGCTGACTACAAAACTTAAGCAAAGAAAGCAAAGCTTAGCTGTCAAAATAAAACATCATCAGTAACAATCTACCTAATTAGTATCGTTTTGAAATCGCGTATCAAGAACAAGACTGGATCGCGTATAGATTGTAATCCTATTACCAAAAAGTACAACAAAATGTGACACACATTAAGCCATATATAAACGCGTTGCTATCAAATTGTTTGTCACTTTCTGACATACGCAATTTTCCGAAGAGCAAAAGAGACAAAACACAGTAAAACAGTGTTCTAGTTAAACCGCGTTCATTTATTAGGTGGATTGAGTTTACTAACGTAAAAATATATTGATTTTAAAGTAGGTAATGTTTAAAACAATTCAAGCAAATAGCAGAAACCAAATCACTTAGGCCCATCGCAGACGACAGACTATCCGTGACGCACTTTTTAGTCTGTGAAAATAGAACCTATGTAATTATATGCAGTAACGCACACGACGCGCAAAAATTCTCGACCGAATTTTTGTGCGCCGCAGACTCGATCGCACAAAAAGTCTGTCGTCTGCGATGGGCCTTATGTTTGTGATGACAAGCATTCAGTTCTACTTACTGTAATCTGCGAATCATTTGGAATGCGAATAAATACACCAAGAACAGTCGACGTCATTTAAATAAACACCTTATATCATTGTAATAAGGTATATATGTTACTGTTAAAATCCGTTCTTAGTGACAACGTGTTTACTCTAGTTAAAACTAGTTTTTACTAAATGCCGTTGTTATGACTATTGACTACTGTTAAAATAACTATATTTATCTGACGTCAACAGTGCTAGGTATATTTATTTAAAAACGATATACATATTCATGCACAACAGCGTTTAACATGTAACTATAATGTATGAGTTACACAGAAGTAGGTATATAAACCGAGGCCTACCAGTAAGACATGGGTCCTCCTTGGGTGCTTCATCGACAGAACGAGACTTACCTGAAACGATACAAGCTATCATTAATTACAAGTAAATTAGGGTGCGACGGTATGCATATAGATTGTGTTAGGCAGAGACGGAGTGATAGAATAAATCGTGTAGGTAGAATGGGACAGAGTTATTATGAGTGATGGAGAAAGATCTATAATGTAAGTTTTTTTGGGAGGGAGATTTGCACAAGTAAAGCTTTCCAATCCCATGCTCTAAACCTTAAACACCAATCTAAATATAAAACCACAAACTTATACTTAAAGGGCCTTTTTATAGATGCGTAAAAATAAAGTTTTAGCTATCAAATGGTTTATTACTTTCTGACATACGCAAATTTCCGAAGAGCAAAAGAGACAAAACACAGAGTAGCCGTGTTTTAGTTAGACTTCATTTATTAATAAGGGCCAAAATGATTATTAAACATTTGTGTCGCAAACTTCACCGCAAGTTAAATGATTTTGAATACCATTTCACCGCATGGAAATAAAGATTGACTAGAATAGTGACCAATCGACTGCGCCAGGATGTAAATTAAATAATTTTGTCAGGTTTAGTGAGTTCATGCATAGCCATGAACATTTTGATCAGATGTAGTACCTATCAATAGTTAGCTGTGTAGTGTAGTAGTAATGACATTTTTACTTTTTCATTTCTTAGCATAAATCTATAGCTTAGCACGTTCAATAACCATGTCGAAATGAATCAAAAACTTTTTCTTTTTCTTCTTTTTTTTTCAAGTACGATTTAGTGTCCAACAATAGTGTCAGAGTTTTTAGTCACTCTAAAGGTCCCAACAAAACATCAATAAAGGAAGTAATGCCCACATTTTATGCCCCCAAGTTCGCCCCTCCAACTAGTCCACAAATGGCCTGATTGACAGTCCATCTATTATCACAAACTCGGTATAACGACAGTTTCCAAACTTCACCCAAAACTTGATGGTTTCACCACACAATTCTTTTTCATTCATAAAGTTGGTCAAGTCCCAAGATTGCGTAGGCTTGAAAAAATGTAAGCGGCTTATATTGTTAATGGAGATTACATAAATAGGTATCAGCCACGGTTCAAATAGTCCGAAAGACCGCTCGGTAATGTTAATGACTTTTCAGAAAGTGATTTTGAGTGGAATTCATCTTAATTGGCATTTTCTGAGCTTAAGTAGTTGGTAACTTTTGGAAAGCGTAAATTGTTTTTTTGACCAACTTTTCCTTTCATACTTTGAAGCAGTCGTCTATACGATTAAATATAACAAAGAACTAGGCATCATTTACATAATATAGGTACTGTTACTACTTATCTACATACTATACTACTACACATACTGATATTTTAAACTATACCACACAATAACGTTCGCGTCAACAAGCCCGTTGGCACAGTGGCAGTGAGAGCGCTTACTGTGTCGGGGGTTGCGGGTTCGATTCCCGCCCGGGGTCAACAATATGTGCAGACATAGTTGTTGGCGACGACGTCTGGGTGTCAATTATATATTCTTATAAAATATTTGTGTATGTATATGTAGTAGTACCAGTTAATTAGATTCCATAACACAAGCTTAGAGCTTACTTTGGGTCTAATTAACCGTGTGTGAATTTGTCCAGGTAGGTATATAATATAATGTGTCACCGCATCACATAATGCTAATTTCACAATCACAGAATGGAAAATAAATCTGTAAACAGTTGTTCAACCAATTTGTCTTTTTAAATAAGATAATTAATTTAACCAACCACATTAATCAGCCCGTATAGAGTAATGTCCAATAGTAAAATAATATATAGATTCCGTTATGACTCCAACTGAAAACTTCCACTACATGACCTCACTCAGGCATCAGATGAAATCTAAAGTAGTTTTAATACTTTTATTACCTTAATCGTAAAGCCAATAAGAATCAAATCATACAAACGAAATCGTAAGATTTATTCGTTCTAACAATCATCGCAAAATGAAATTAACCGCCACACTTTCTTTTATTTTTACGCAGTCGGCTAAAATCAGGCCATAAAATTCAGTTGCCAATAGAAACGTGATGTCATAACCCACAGGCCAAGCGACTTCCTCAATACCTTGGAATAATTGAAGGAAAATACGACGTCTAAAAAGGTTGGAACTAACCGTGTACCCAAAAAAGGTGATTTCTCTCACAATCACATGAAATAACGATATTACCCTATAAACCTTCGTTGGGTCTAAATGTAAAGGTGTGGTCACACTCCCTGTAGATAAGACGCAATGACTACCTATAGTGATATTTTAGTGATACTTTCTAGTGATTGTGTTTTAGTTACGCGTTATTTTTGTTGCGATATTGATGCTTGATGTGGAATAAGCTGTAGTCTTTTAATATATAAACAAAAAGTCTTCTTCTTGTTATCGAGTAGTGGCCGACCCTGGTATTGGAGTTTTTAGACGGCCTAAAGACCTCCGACATGGTCTAACGATTGTAACAACCGGGACCGACTGTTTTACGTGCCCACCGAAGCAAGGTAGCGCTCAGAATCATACTAGCATACTAAGAAACTTGTCTAATTCAATCTACATTAAATACTTAACTGTTAATGAGGTTTATATTAAATACATTTATTTTGACAAAGTGCTAAGTGTTTATTGAGTTCTCGCTGAAACAACACATGTTTATCCATCTAATAATAACATCTATCACAGCTGACCGCTGGAATTCATCCAAATTACGCTGTCATCGTTAAATTCAAAGCTTTAGCGTCGACGTACTAATTAACGAAACATAATTAATATTATTACAGTAACACATGGTGGTAGGAAACAAGACACGATGTCGGATGTGGTTTGTTATCAGTTTGCTATCTATAATCAAAGCCATTTTGTGCATGGTTGATTTACAATTTGTAAGTTATTGTCACTGAAAATAGATTATTTTGTTTCTTATTACCGCCCTCAGATGTGTCCATTAAATTGACACTTAAGTAATTGACGTAATTTTTTACATACTACATATCAATATAACTTATACGGAAGCATTTGACGTGTCTGAGTACGGACGTAAACCACAATAAAATAATAAAAATCCGAAAATCTTTCATAAAAATCCGACATAACTACGATATTGGGTTTTGAATCATTACAAAAATAAAACCCTTTATCTAGTTCTAAGTGATGCCCAAACAATCGAACTAGAAATTCGTTTTTTATTATTCCTCCGCTAACGGACATCTCAAAGGAAACTTCTTTGAACCTATGGCGATCCTTTTTTACCTTGTTTACAATGTTTTAACTCCCGAACGAGATCAGAATTTTTATGTGAACATTTTATTGAAAAGTGACTGACGCGTGAAGAATGAGAAGTCTATGAATCAACTAGTGAAACGGAACAGTAACAAACATTCAACCTTATTGTTTAGAAAACAGATTCCATTATTCAACGGTTTACATTCCGATTTTTGTAAATCTACTTTCAATATTTATGAACGATGTATTATTTACGTTTATCAATTTGCTTTTTGAAGCGTATTTTTGTGAAAATATTTGTTCTGCTTCATTAAAGAATTGTTTTCCTAATCAATCATCAGACAGGTAAATGGCTGGTACTATTGGTTTTCGTCGCTGTTGAGTTTGTAGGCAAGTAGTTAACGTTTAAAAAGGGAATAATAGATCAAAAGAGAATAGGATGGACATTTGGACCGGTAGTAAGGGCCAATTACTACTTTAGAACGGACAATAGCGTATAGGGAGACCAAAAAGATACCGTAGAGACAGGCAAAAGGATATTTATTTTTAAAATTACCAATTCCTCTATTCTATTTTGATGTTAGATCTTTTTTTGACAAAAACTATCTTTATAGAACGCAAGGCTTACAATATGGTGTTGTATGATGTGTTTTATGATAATATCATTTTAGTTCTGCACAAGAAAATAAAGTTATTGATATAATGATAATGAATTAATCACATAAAATCACGGGTCATTTCGTAGCATTTCGTAGCACTTCGTAGCGCTTCGTAGAGCTTCGTAGCAAGTAAAATTACTTGTTTTAATCTCTCGTCATTACAAGAGAATTGATCGATTTAAATCGAGAAACTTCGAAATTAATGATAATTTATGTTTTAAAAGTCATATTTATCATGGCTCACGAACATAATGCCAATTGAAGATAAAATTTCTCCGTTTCAGGTTTCAATCAATCTTCTTCATCGAGTGGATGGTCAACCTGACCAGTCCTGGTGTCAGAGTTATTGAGCCGCCAAAGGCCTCTGACATGGCTCATGTAACGACTACTATCCATATAAAGTAACCGGGACCGACGGCTTAACGTGCCCTCCGAAGCACGGAATCATCTTACTTTTCGGGCAATCAGGCGATTCAGCCTACAATGCCCAAACCAAACTGAGGGCAGTCTCACAAAAAGACATTGTCCCCACCGGGAATCGATCGCCTCTGGATCGTGAGCCGAGCGCTCAAACCACTAGACCAGGGAGGCTGTTTTGGCTGTTTCAATCAATGATATTGGGGTTGTTGTTGATACTGCTATATTATTGAACAAAATTTTGTAAAATATAATCAATCAAGCAACAATATCAGTTAGTACATTAGCACAACGTGTTTGTTTTTATTGAAAATCTAAAGCGGTGCTTGAGCTCGTCGAGCCCGCCTGTCGCTCGCTCGAGTGGTCCCCACATTCACTAGACGTCCTTTCATTTTACCCTTCGTTATTTCACTGAATAACGCGGTCGTGTACTTCTTTTTGATATATATTAAATATATTGAAATGTTGTAACTAATGGTTTAAGTGAAATATTGCTTTGGATTAAGGTTTCTGCTTTTACTGTGCAATAGCTTCTTTAAGATGCTCTTTTACTTTTTGAGTTTTGGGCTGGGTCGGTTTTTTGGTAAAGAACGTAGAATATTTGCGTCTATGTTTGATACCGGCAGTATTTTCAGTGTGATACTATTGAGCAATGTTTTTTTATGTTATATGCAAAAGTTTCCTCTGATGAAAAAATAGCCTTACATTGCTATGGAAATAGAAATGACACTCTAAAAATTTCAAGTTATATAATATTGACATGTGTGTAGCTCGTGAATACATAGTTGTTGGTGACGACGCCTACCCAGATGTCGTCGCCAACAACTGACACCCGTCATATAATTGACACCCGCCAATTATATATTTTTATAAAGTATTTTTATATATAAGTAGATTATCAGTTAGTTAGACTCCATAATACAAGCTTAGAGCTTAATTTGGGTCTAATTAACTGTGTGTGAATTTTCCGGGTATATATTACATTTTACTATAGTAAAAAACCGCCTTAAAACGCGTTGCCTTACCATGCACCAACCAGCTTATAGGACGAGTGGTCACAAGTCTTGAATGGGCCACCATCGATTCCCTCCGACGGCGGAACGTGTTCTAGTGGCATGATTTAGGATTTGTACAAGTTAAGCAATATCGCTGTTTTATAGGAACCAGGAACAAAGGACTGTTGTTGAATCGAACTATGAATGGTGCGAAACATTTCAATAGATTGATATTGCAATCAATTTTAACACTGTTGGAATTAAATTATGACAACAGTATTGGAAACTGGAAGCTTTGCTATTTTTATATGCAAACTAGCAGTGCCCCGCGGTTTTACCCGCGTTGTGCCCGTTCCCGTGGGAATTTCGGGAATTTTTATACATATAACCTTCCTCTTGAATTACTCTATCTATTTAAAAAAATCGCGTCAAAATCGCGAACAGATAGACGCGGCCGGGGACTTAGTTTTATAAAATGTAATGAATGATGCGTTGTCAAGAAAAAATATTTTATTTGAATTAAATTATTGATCCTATTATTTTCTTTATTTATTTATTTGAGGTGTTATCAGTATTGGCTAATTTACTTAAAACGTAATTCGCAGATGTATTAATTATTACAAAAACAACCTTATTTAGTCGAAATATGTATCGAAGTAACTAATATTCATTTTTAGATCCAACAGCTTCAAGTCGTCATTATAGACAAATACAACACTGATTCGTATTCGTTCAAGTTGAACTGAAGTCAAAACTGTCCGTATATAGGATACTTAAACGATACATACAATGACCTAATAAACATTTGTCGTACGACTGTTTAAATTCATTCATTCATTTATTTAGTGGTCAAACCTGGTGTCGGAGTTTCCAGACCGCCTAAAGACCTCCGACATGGTCTGACGACTGCAACAACCGGGACCGACTACTTAAGACATGCCTTCCAAAGCAAGGTTAAAATAACCATCTACATTAGTCTACATCCTCACTGTACTGATATCTTCAGTGAGAGTGCCTTTGCCCAACAGTGAGACATTACAGGCTAATACTTACTAATTAGTCTACAATCACCACAAATACAACTTTTCTAACTAGATGATTATTTTAAAAGACAGGCACACTATTGGAAATCAAACACAACATTTTTTCAAGAGTCCTTAGATACCCGATCACATACCAAATACAACACTTTTTGCTTCTACTTGTAACTTTTTCAGGGTACCACTTCCCTATAGCTTTGGTAACAAATTGGTTGACCGGTAGATCTTCAGATCCATTAACACAAGTGCCCTTGTCTCACTACGTAACAATAGCCTTCTTTGTTCAGCCCCTGACACATATTAATTTACAAATCCTACAGGCTTTAATTGATGGTTAGTCAAACGCATACATACAGCGACGTGGCCAATGAATTCGATTATTGATTGATTGAAAATTAATGTACGGTTTCCTTCTATATAGGGCTACGAACTACGTGTATATGTATATACCAGTATCTATACTCGTACTAATATTATAAAGCTGAAGAGTTTGTTTTGTTTGTTTGTTTGTTTGTTTGTTTAAACGCGCTAATCTCAGAAACTACTGAACCGATTTGAATAATTCTTTCACTGTTAGATAGTCTATTTATCGAGGAAGGCTATAGGCTACATTTTATCCCGAAATTCCCACGGGAACGGGCACAACGCGGGTAAAACCGCGGGGCGCTGCTAGTGTTCAATATTGGTAAAGTAAGTAATTTCGAGTAAGTTAGTGCCCAACCCAGGTTTCGGAGTTTTTAGACCGCCCAAAGGCCTTCGACATGGTCTTACGATTGCAACAACCGGGACCGACAATTTAACAAAGCACGGAAGCTCTCAGATAGAAATGCCACTTCCGGCCACCCATCCCAGTAGGGGTCGAGCTACACGTTGCTTAACAATCGCAATGAGCTAACATCGCTTAGTCAAACTACGCCACGAGCGGTACTGTTAAAATGAGGCAGTAAAGAGTTTTCCGTAACTAACCATACTAAGTCTTCTCTGTAATTTGTTAAACCCACACTAGTCAAATCCTACTAACGAACGGCAATTACTTAATTTATACATGTATGTAAGGAAGATATGTACGAGGATTCGAATGACGAAATACCAAGGATGGTTCATAAAGTATATGCGACAGTAGTATAGTCAATGGAGGTGAAACCGCTGGCCTCAGCTAGTGAAATATAAACAATAATGTTACGCATGATACTAATATGATTTTTATTCTCAATAGATAATAGCTGTTCCGCGCCGTAGTTCCAACCGCGATCCAATAGGTGGCGCTAATATGAAAATTGCTTAGATCGCACTTACAGTATTCTCCTAGGCTCATAGAGCTCACGCATAACATTTCATTGAGTAGGAGAGAATCCTTCTTTTTATAAAATTTGTTAACATAAATCAATTCGAACATCAAAGTACGATTTCCAAACCCCGAAACAGTTTTGATGATTTGATCTAAGTGCTAAGCCCAAATATAGTGCTACTAAATCTAGGCTTCACTTTACACGAGGCCTAGACCAGCTGTTTTGGTCCCGACCGACCTACGAGTAGGGCTAATCCGTGCGTGAATAGGACTGGGTCCGTCGGCTTCAGTCCACACAAATGCATCTGTGACATTTCTAAATCGAATTGGTTGTAAATTGGTTTAGGGCACTGCAGGCTTTATGGATTTGAATGGGGACGACGAGAAACAGTTAAAAGTGAGATGTTATAAATAACAGTGGATCCTATGCTCAATTATTAATAATAGGCTGGGCTGTGCCTAAAGCGATCAACCTCTCAATCAGAGGTAAGAAGCTAAATTGTTGTATTTACCTATGTTTTGACGTTCTAAAAGTTGTCTTAAAAGTCTCATAAACAATTTTGTGTCTGGCACGTGTGTTTTTCGAGGACAAATGTGACAAAATAACTGTTTTTTATATATCTTCCTTAATAATTGGGTGAAATCGTCGTATGGCGAAACACGTGGAGTTAACGTGATTTCGTTCCTCATACAAAGAGAGCAAATGATTTATCTATAAAATTTTGTATTTAAGTCTACTAATAGAGTTATTATCTTAAAATCACAATCTAATATCAGTTTATTGTTGGTCCAATGGTCCAATAATGTTATTGGCTTCTGCATCACATCAGCTGTCAATTAAAGAGATTCCCAGTACCGTGTGATAACACTCAATCAAGACTGATGTTCGTATAATTAGCAGAATATTGAGAATGGTTCGTAATTTTACTAACAACAAAGTCCGTTGAAGTGTTAATTAGTGAAAGTGTGAACGAGTTAACACCACCGCTGTTGATGACAAAATGTTTAACAAAGTAACATTAGATTAAATTAAATTAATATTCAGCATTGTGATATTTAAACACACGAACGGAATACTAACTAAATATGTCAGTCACAGGAAAATGCGCCAGCCATGACTACGCATAAAAATGTGTGCCTAAAACCATCTTCATAAAATGAGATATAAAATTATATGGCGAGGACAGAACTTTGAATCGCAAATTCTTCTCCAAACATTCGTTACTGCATTATTCAACTTTTTCTTTAGGTGCAGAGTGCGAACAAAATAAATTTCGTCGAGTGTTCGCGAAGTTACGCGGTCGTGTGTAACTTGAGTTCTGTATAGGAGTGCAGTTCTTTCAATGAACGTTTTAACTTGGAGCAAATCAATGAAGAATGTATTAAAGTTATACGGGCCATTTGAGCCGGATCGCACTGGCAGCGCTGTAATGAGCCGAGTTCAAACCGAACGGATAGTTTTTAATGTTGAGTTATAAGAAAGTTGTGGCTGGCTCTATTTAGTTTCTGAAATTGTTTTAAGACCCGTTTGGTTTTCATTTTATTCTCCATTGAATTCATTCGATTCTTTGAAATATTTATTTGAAACGATGATAACATGAATATAACTGCAACTCCACCATCAAGCGCCACAATGACTAATTCTATGACACAAAAAATATATTTTTACCCAACAAAAGCGTATTATTCTGCAATCTGTATCAAACGTTCATTACGGAGCACGAAATCCCAGCTTTTAGGCGAAACATCAAGCGTTGTCGGAAAAAAACCAGTACGAGTCTCGCAAAACAGTACATCAGGCATCATTTATCAAAATATAACTAGTGAGGCGGAATAGGGCTACATTGGCCGGGACATTTTCGCTCGACAACTTTTTGTTAGCAGCGTTTTTTGTCGGTTCCCAAATGTGATATCCAGTTTTTGTTCCCACTATTTGTTTTTGTAAAGCTTTTGGAATTTAAAATAACAATACAGTTTTCATTGACTCTTTAATAAAACTTTAGCCGATTGTTTCAGTGTTGATGACGTAGTGCTGAATGTTTTTCTGAAGATAAGTTACATAAAAATATAACGCCGCGATAATAGAGACTAGTAAAAGAGCTACAAGAAAACATTTCTTGAGATAACTTCCCTTTATAATCCACATTTGTATTCTGAGGATCAAACCAGTTTCCACAAAAACTTTTTGCGCCTCACTTCGAGTGTTTTTCTTTAATTTTTTGAGGTGCCAAGTTTATATAGGAAGTTCTCAATAGTTTTCTTTTTGTACAGTTTTTGTAAAATAATGTGTGGAGTTTTATGGAGCAGTAAGAGATTTTTTGGCTTTAGTTTTAAAAATAGCTGCGAAAATCTGTTTTATATCCACTCAGATAGTTCTGAAAAAGGAATGAGTGTGGTAATCGGTTTTATAGGAGTCACTCATAGTATAATAACCGTAGTTGTCAACCAGGCTTTTGGATATACATTAAAAACTAAAATATGACACATACGTACCAACTTAGAATGTATTTCTTGACACAAGCAAAACTTAATTTATCACTAATCCTTCTCACGCCTATCAAAAGAAAACATTTGACACACGTATTCATAAATGATGTAATCAACATTTAATTTCGTACTCTACAAAAACATCATAAACTAATCCCAAATTGTAATTAAATTGTGTAAATTAAGTCTTGTAAAACAAGTATTTTGATATTCATTGGCTGTAAATGTTATTATTAGGTATTCTGTCGAGTTCTAAATTAGGTTGTTCGCATACATTAAGTAACTGGATTACTACTGGCTCATTAATGTAGATAGGCAGGTGTCAAGCCGGCGAACTCGTTTCGTGTAAATAGTGTTTGTGGTGACGCAAGAAACTGACAAAGTTGAGGGATAATGAAACATGTACGGGGCGAGATTGAAAGCAACATTATTTTATGGAAACAAACTACTTTTACAACGATTTTGCTTTATAAGCTCTTGTTAACAGAAGAATACTCTTTCAGTGTACTTGCATAATTTACAATGTGTTTTAAGGAACATTTTTGACGATAACGCGGTAATTAATATAATAGTTATTTGTGGCTGTATTTTTTCAATTATAGAGTTTTAGCAGCGCCCCGCGGTTTTGTGCCCGTTCCTGTGGGAATTTCGGAAATGTTTATACTTATAAACCATCCTCTTGAATCCGTTGCGTAGTTTTAAAGATCTAAGCGACTTTGTTTTATTCTGTGTAGTGATGGTAAACTGTGTTTATGGACATTTAACACACACACACACACACACACACACACACACACACACACACACACACACACACACACACACACACACACACACACACACACACACACACACACGCGCACACACACACACACACACACATGAAAAATCTTACCATTATCTGAAATAAAACCCACTCTGAACCAGCTGTGTCAGGTCATATTTTTTAAAGTCTGTAATAACGCTGTACTAAAGTTGTTTTTATAGTATTAAGTTACATTAATCCCAAACTAGAGTACTTGAAAACAATTCTAGAAACAGAATAATTAAACAATCCCAAAACCTTGTACGAAAGAGTACCGAACATAAAATTGTTGAGACATGAACGGATCCCGAGCTAGCCCCGTCGAACCGAATTAGTCGTATTGCCCTATAAACTCTCAATGAAATTCAGCTTAAACGTGACGTCCATAAACTGGATAGAACCGACAGGGAGTTCTTACACAGCTACTATATCTATTGAATTTGAGGATTATAGAGGAGTTTTTAAAAGAAGAATGTTTTGTCTATACAAATCTACAAGTTATGGTGTACGAGTAGCAACGTCATTTCATATCTCTACTAATATTATAGCCGAATAGTTTGTTTGTTTGAACGCGTTAATCTCAGAAACTACCAATCCGATTCGAATAATTCTTTTTGTAATGGATACCACATTCAACGGAAAGGTTATTGGCTGTTTTTCATCCCGATTTTTTTACGAGAACGGGCACAACGCGTGTAAAACTGCGGGCGTTGTAGTTATGTTATTAATTCAATGAGAGACTGACTTATAAAATGATTTAGAGATTTAATTCTATGACTACAGTGCTTGCTTATAGATGGTATACCGTCTTGATTTCATGTAATCTTTTTCACTCTTTTATAGACCATTAAAGAGAAGACACTCATTATCCTAACCAACGACGACATTCTAAGTGTTGTTTTATTTCTCTTTTGACTTCAATGGCAAGCACAGACTAATTATAGTCACAGCAGTCTTACATTAGAAAGTCTGGGAGACATCTTGACCCTAGGGGCACTCTAGGTAGAAGAGTCTTCTGTGACCACGGTTCCTGTATAGGGGCCGAAACGTCAGAATATAAAAATGTAAAATAAAAGCGATGTGTTCGCTTAAACTTATGAAACCAGTTATTGGTCACACATTTTTCCAAAAGGTTTTATAGAAAAAAAATCCTGCGTAAAAACTGACTTGCCAATAAAATCTATATTCTTCCTAAAAGTTGCTTAATTTTGTTAAACAAAGCAAATCAGTTGTAACATAAGGAAAGGTCTACAATGTCCTACATTTTGAAAAGGTGGACAAAATGTATCGCATCAAAACGCTGAAGGGACGCAAAGGGTTCGACCCGGCAGCACGGAATACGCTTCTTTCTAAATCAATGAGTTTATTTCTGCTCTCTTGCGCGTAGATATTTACGCTTCTGTGTGAACTGTGAGGGTTTAGCGGAAATAGTTGGACCTACTGGCTTTGAGCGTATAGGTTGTACACTTGTACACCAATAGAGATGTTGGTTAGGTATTATTTGTACACTAGTAGAGCCCCGTTTTTTTACCCGCAGCGTACTCGTTTCTGTGGAAATCTAATATATAAAATTCTCGTGTCACGGTGTTTGTAGTTAAACTTCTCCGAAACGGCTTTACCGATGCTTTTGAAATTTTGTGTGCACATCGGGTAGGTCTGAGAATCGGACAACGTCTATTTTTCATCCCTCTAAATGGTAAAGGTAGTCCACCCCTAATTTTTTCTATGGCAAAACAACGTTTGCCGGGTCAGCTAGTTTTTATATAATATAAGGCAACCAATTTCCTTTCTCTTGAATGTGGCTGTCCGATTTAAAAGGAGTTATTCAAATCCAACTGGTAGTGCTTGAGATCCATTGACCAATCACATTGCATAACGAAGTGATTTTGACAACCGCTTCGCTCTGCTTAGCTCCACTTCTATCGAAACGCCATTTTTTAGAGAAAGATATTGCCTAAAAACCGGCCAAGTGCGAGTCACGAGCGCGAGTTCCGTACTTTAAAAACGGCAAAAATTCACTTTTGTTGTATGGAACCTTGAATATTTGTTTTATTTTATTTTTAATATTTGTTATAGCGTCAATAGAAATACATCATCTGTGGAAATTTCAACTGTCTAGCTATCACCGTTCTTGAGATACAGCCTGGTGACAGATGGTCGGATGGACGGACGGACAGAAAAGTCTCAGTAATAGGGTCCCGTTTTTACCCTTTGGGTACGAAACCCTAAAAATTGTTAAGTGCTTCGCTATTTCAGTTGCCTACTTTATTTCAACGTTAAATAAAATCAATATATTCCACATAGTCACTTAAATTGCTAAATATTTGACTCTATCTGTTGCGTCGAACTAATATAAGAGTCTAAACGCAAAATCAATGGCGATTGTACTATTGTACTCGTATTTGTTCCCCGGGCCATATGTTGCGGTACTTTATTAGATATTCTTGACGTAAGGCCAGTTGTAATATTAACCGTAATTGAGATACGGAATAGGGGATTGTGTTTTGTAGATGTATTTAGGTATAAGGATGCAATTAAAAACATTTAAGAACTTATGAGCTTATATAGATTGATTTATGTGACTATTTTAAAATTAATTTCAGTTACTAAATAAAACCATTCATATTTAGAATTAATTAGGCATGTAATTAAAACCATTCAAATTTAGAATTGGCATGTAATGAGCAAATAGATAATAAATATATACAGGATTAATTAAGCCACATTAACTAACTCATCTGTATTTTATTAGTAATTGCATTTCCGTGAATGTGCATTGGGTACTAAACCAATGTTGATAAATAGTTTGACATTTTATTTATTGAAATACAATAAAATAATGGTTTTGTATTCGACTTGCATTTTTCCTAATTTGAAAGCAATTTTCTCAATAACTACTAATCCGATTTAGATACAGTTTTCACTATCAAGACAATGTTCTAGATATTTTATATACTCTTTTATATCTGTGTAAAAACATTTTCTTTATGAATCATAATATTTATCCCCTATTTCTCTGTACAAGGACTTAATAAGAAAAACAGCTTCACCAAACCGATCCATCAAACAACATTAAGTTGAGTGGGTTTGGAACTAATTACTGAGCCCAATACTTAGTTGATTCGTTACATCTGGATCTTATGAGAATTTATCATTCTTTTGGAGTTGCCACGGTG
The DNA here is from genome assembly GCA_951394245.1 of Cyclophora punctaria. Lineage (NCBI taxonomy): Eukaryota > Metazoa > Arthropoda > Insecta > Lepidoptera > Geometridae > Cyclophora > Cyclophora punctaria. Next base: position 8,405,755 of record OX596184.1, read on the forward strand.
CTAGGACAGTGATGATGATTAAGGATTTTTTGAGAAAAAAACTGCATTGTGTAAAAGAGGTAATAAGGTGGTCTAAAAACTGTGACACCAGGGTTGAACACTAACTTTCAAAATTAATGAATAAATATTCTAGAGATGAAGTAAGTAAGATCCAATGTTCCATATTACTTTTCAAAGATTTGCTCTTTGCTATCGCTGTTCCATGCCATTCCTGTTATGGCAGAGAACATCTGCATATGTGGAACTGAGCTCATCATGCGGTCTAAATGCATAAGAGTAGGTATCGGTGGACTAGAACAGTCATGTAGTGGGAGCTGGAGGGAACGAAGAGTAGATGCAGAACCTGAAAGAGATGAGAGGCAGATCTTTGAGCTCTGCATCTACTCCGGATGGATAGTGAAATATTATATGAATAAAATTTTGCCAAGGATTGACCTAATTTAAAAGTTAGGTTAGGATTAAGGATATACTGTTCTTAAAAATGCAAATTACAAAGTAAGCAAACATTTTCTTTCATCTACCCGTAATAATTTGCAACATACAGCAGAATCGGTAACTCCAAAACCCTTTCGAAGTATTTTGCGTCCCTGACCGAAGCGTTACAAAGGAGAATTCGGAATGTTCTATAATCACAAACTGCAAAAACTTTTCAAATAAAATCGGAATACACTCGCCGTTTTACCAAGTTTCCCCAAAATCCATAACAGATCAGTGAGCGATTCCTTCAAGTTTGTATTTTATTACGATTTTTTGGTAACTTTGGAGATGTAACGCGACTAGATTATTTTATTAAGATCGTCCTTCGTTGTTCGTCGTTCGTTCGACGTCTATCGTAGTGCGTTTTTCTCAATGTGCTAAAACTTCAGCGTAGAAGCTTTTGCTATGCAGTGGGCAGATAGTTCTTTTGATTGTTGGTAGGAAAAACTGATATTTTCAGTAATTTCACTATTGACGTCTATTTGAGGCAAATTTTATTTTAACACTGTGACTATTATATTAAACGACCGCATTTAATGCTTTCCGCAAAACAAGCCTTATTTATAAGTTAATAGTGTCTCTATTTGACAAAATAACTTCGTCATCTTATTATCATCATAGCACTTCTCTGGTTATATACCCAAGGGCAAAATGAACTTCAACCTTGCCACTGCCTTACTTCTAATCTTAGATCAAAACGAATTTTCCCTGATTGGAGTAATCGCTGCAAGCAGTATCTTTATTAGCACGAAGCAAGTACACAGGTACAGTTATCTATTAAGTTTGCCGAAAATTATGGCCCGAGTTATCCAAAGTACATTAAAACTTGAAACCGTTCAAAGTTGTCAATATAAGGACATCCGAACGCAAGGACGTGAATAACGCTGAATTAAAGTATTTAAATTATTCATCCCGAATCAGATAAAATAATTTAAAGAAAAGTTTTTCATTGAGAGATAACAAGGGCCGATCCTCCCGTAGGCGCCTTCAATGTTATTTTTTAATTAAATTTTTCATCTTTTCTGTTATGAAAATTGAGGTAGGTACGTACTGATATTTTGTAATAGCATTTTAATGTTACACTGTATTTTATGAGTAATATCGTGTTTTTGTTGGTTCCCCGAATGGCCTAATTATTCAGGTAGACAAACAGTTTTATGGGCAGAATTTGATCTTTTATCGTTGTTTAGCTCAAATGGTTTATGGGTTGTAGTTTCGCATGAGAATTGGGGTGTTTGGGACAAACTATCTGATTCTGTTTTACTACTTATTGTGTTACATGACTCTCATTGATGTTTTTGTATTGATTACTATGTTTATGTATTACTACTAACGTGGTGGGTTTGGAATTGCCATACAAGGCAAGTTATCATGCCTTTTCTACTCAGTCTGTTTATATTTCGAATCATTTCAACATTACTCTATTTTTATAGATAACTCGTGTTTTTCGCGTACCTTGTTTCACATAATTTCGTGTCATTCGACCGCACTAGTTAGGAGGAATGACGCAAGGACCCTGCCTTCGAATGTGTTGTTATCCGCATTAATATGGACAAGTGTCGGAGTTCAGACAGGTATGGGTTAGGGCTGTCACTTAAGAATGAAGAGAAAAACAAAGGTGAACAAAGTAAAGTAAAGAAAAGTATTAGCCTGTAATGTCCCAGCGCTACGCAAAGGCCTCTCTTCTCACTGAAGATATGAGTACAGTGGGGAGGTTTGGCACAATCACTGCACTTGCCAAATGCGGGTTGGTGATCTCAAACCCAAGCCATGTTTGAAAAGTGTGAAACAAGTTTTCGCTCTAACAAAGTATGAAAAAAATTTACATTGAACTGATATGTAATTTGAATAAAAGTGTCTATGAAATAACTTGCATTATTTTGATCGTATTTTTAATACTTTCGCTGAAAAGTGTTTATACATTACACAGTAAAATTTTAAGTTTTTCAATGACTATGACTAAGCTACACTTGTACAAATACGAGTCACCTTTTTTCACATAGTGCGGGTGCCGCAGCGGGTCCATCGCAGGTCAGTGTCACACCTTTCACACAAAAACAAGTAAAACAACACATGACCCGCATCTGACCCGCATCCGGCCCGCGCCCGCACTATGTGAGTCTTGCACCTGAATTTAAGGCAATTCAATTGAAACCTATTTTTACGAACACTGCACATTATAAACACATTAACAACATCCAAACAACGCGGTAACCTCATTAATTTTTATCAACACACTGCAAACAGGTGTCAACCCTAATCATTACAGTTTGAACAACCTCCAAATATAGCATACTTACCTGAATTGAATCACATTAGGAGGGACCAACATTATCGCTAATGTTCTCAGCTATAATTAGCGATGAGTTCAATGACAAAATGCTTTATTTTATTTACTGCCTACGGTTCATTATTGCGGTTAATGTTCTTGCTGGGTTACCTAAGATACGTTTAAGTTACAATCGAGAATGCGAATCTATATCTATAATTATCAATGTATCCTAACTAATATTTTAAATGCAAAAGTAACTCTGTCTGTCACGCTTTCACGCCAAAACTACGCAACCGATTTCAATGAAATTTGGTACACAGTTATTCCAGAGCCTGAAAAAGGTCATAGGCTACTTTTTATCCCAAAATTAGTGGCTAGTTAATATAATAAAGCAAATAATTATTCAAAGAATAAAGCTGAAAAGTTAGAGAAAATAATGTTGAACTTTAGCTCTTACACTATGTTTGTGTGCACCGTGGCAATTCTAAGAGCCTGGTGTTATTAACAATTGTGACGTTACATGATATGGAAACTCAAGGACCTAATCTCTAGGATCTCTAGGAGCTCTAGAATATAGTAGAGGTATTGGCAAAACCAGCCTTCTCCAGGTAACTGCGATCTTATGCAACAGTTTATGCACTACATGCACAGTTTATGCACAGCCTTACATGGTAACATTGATAAATAAAAAGGTGACAACACATTAAGATCGCATTTTGAGAAATATTAGTAATTAGACTGTAATACCGCACTGCTGGGCAAAGGCCTCTCATCTCGACAAATACAATATTAGTACAGTGAAGACGATTAGGCGTAATCACCACACTCTTGATGAATATTTTATTTTATTTATATGCGGGTTGGAGATTTCAAACCCAAGCCATGTTTTCGCTCGACTCGGGAATCGAACTCAGAACCTCAGTCTCGGCAGGCGAGGTACATACCCCTAAACCACCGAGGCGATTGATGTAATATGAAATTATGCCTCAACATTACTCAATAAAATAGAAGTACAAACTTAGCATTAAGAAAAAGCAAAAATCCATAAGTATCAACAAAAAACAATACAGCCGTGTATTTCAATTAACAAATTCATTCAGAAACACATGGCGAAATCATAAAGCACCTAATTTTCCTTGGCCAAGGGAAAACTACATTTATTTTAGTGCCAGTGAAACAAGGTAACGTTAAAGATGCGTTTACACTGGAAGAGTAAACTAGCAAGTTGTATAGCAAGTTACTGGAACAATATTGTTTTGTTATCCTTCAAACTTTATTATGCTGTTGTGTCTAAATACCTAGTAACGGTTGAGTTGGAGAAGCTTTATATAGTTATAGCTTAGAAATGCTTTAATTTATTATTTAACTAGCAGAGTCTCGTGGTATTACCTGCGTTCTACTCGTTTTTATGTGGATTTTGTTTCTATATGTAATAAACCGCATGAAAATTAATTAGTTTTTGAGAACATCAATTACATACAGACAGCTTTTGGGGACTTTGTTTTATTTTATGTATAGAAAAGGAGTAGAAATGTATCGAACAAAATGCTGAATATTCAAAAAGGTTACTTTTGAATTAATACATGTTTAGGAATTTTAGCATAGTTAAGGAGGACTTTGTCCAAATTTGTGTCTTTGGCAATAACATTAACCGGTCAATCAACTCAACCAATTAAAATGTTGAGAATCACGTGATAGCCACGTGATCATAACACAGTCTCATACATGTTGAGTTATTTACCTAAAAGGTACAACGTGAAACGATTGCCACTTGTTTTAATAGCTGGAAATACTTTTGACACCTCCATCTCCATCGTAGAATCGCCGATATTTGACTATTAAAGGTATATTTTTTGTTATAAAACACTGCGCGGTTTTGTATCAGCCTTGTAGTCTAATAACTATCGTAGGAATTTCAGAACAAAAAGCAACACTCATAAACATAAAACTATTATTATTTATATAATTTACTAGCTGCGCTCCGCGGTTTCACCCGCGTTGTACCCGTTCCCGCGGGAATTTCCTACCCGATATGCACACAAAATTTCATAAGAATCGGTCGAGCCGCTTCAGAGGAGTTCAACCACGGTACCCGTTCCCGCGGGAATTTCGGAATGAAAAATAGATGTCCGATTCTCAGGCCTACCCGATATGCACACAAAATTTCATGAGAATCGGTCGAGCCGTTTCAGAGGAGTTCAACCACGCACCCCGTGACACGATAATTTTATATATTTACGAACAAAAAGCAAAAATCACATACATTCTAGTATAACTAAACATATCAATTACGTTTAGCTCGACTATCTAAGTGTGAACATACCATAACATACCAAGGTCCAATCGAGTCAACGTCACGTTTTGGTAATGACGTCACGTGTAACAGCAAATTCGACACAGATGCGGTTTGGTAACGTTCCGTAATTTAATAATAGCTATACGAGTACGTACAGACTCTTTCATTATAATGGGGAGTTTGAAATGTTTTGTTCGTTTTTGAGGTCAAATATTGCTGTGGGTATTGATTGAGCGGGGTTATATGTTAGATCGTTCTTTCTAATTTAATGTTGAGTGTTTGATATGAGTTTGAGGTATGGGTTTGAATATTTGATTGATTTTAAAGATTGGTTCAATTCCCGGGTCGAGCGAAAAACATGTTTCCTACTTTTCAAACAGCGAATTTGAGACCACCAACCGGCATTTGGCAAGCGTGGTGATTATGCCCACTATGCCTAATCCTCCTCACTGTACTGATAACTTCAGTGAGATGAGAGGCATTTGCCCAGTAGTGGGACATTACAGGCTCATACTTTATTTTATAGATTGAGATGTAAACGTCTGTTAACTGAAAGCAAAAGAACTCAGTGTATTGATATGTTTAGTGTCTATTTATTTGTTTATTACTATCCGTAGCCCACAGTGTTACCCGCGTTGTACCCGTTCCCGCAGGATTTTCGGGATAAAATGTATCCCATATGTTATTCTGATGTATAACCTACATTAAAGTTTCATCCAAATCCGTCCAGTAGTTTTTGCGTGAAAGAGCAACAAACATCTATACATCCATACATACGTCCATCCTCACAAACTTTCGCATTTATAATATTAGTAGGAAGAAGGATAGGATCGGATTAGTAGGATAGGAAAAGGATAGTAGGAAGTAGGATATCTAACTTGTATAGTTTAGAAGCAATTGCGATTTTTAAAGTGTACTACGAGTACTTTCTCTTGGCGTTCAGTGTTCGAGCTTTAGCAATAGGATAACTTATTAAAACATATATAGCTGTTCTTATATGTCTTCTATGTCCCGCATCAGGGAAAATAAATCAAGAAAATAAATTATGAAAAAATACAACACATTTATAACAAACAGTTTAAATATTTATTGTCGATCCTCATAAACTTTAAACGAATTCAAATTATCCGAATTAACACGTAAATAAGATTTACACAGATTGTTAAAAATAGGACTCGTTTCATACAAATTATTGATAATTACTTTTGTTTTCGTAAAATCTTCTGCATCAACGCTTTTATCTAAAATTGCATGTCGGCACATAAGTTCAAATTCCAGTAACCGAGCTATGCGTACCATAAAGTCTACGATTCTTTCAATAAGAACCATTAGATATAAAGTGGTGACTAAACACGAATAAATTATAGATATTTTGCTTTTGAAAAACTCGGACAATAACTCATGATCGTTAACAGATTTCAACAAACCTGAGTAGTAGAACTTTTCAAAGGACAATTCAAAAAGGGAATTGATTACAATTACCAATGTTACGTAACCGAGCAGTTTAAGGGGATAATCATGACATTTCAACAAACAACACCATGTATCCCGTATATAATACGGTTCTTTTACAGGTTTTAAAAGCATGACTACCAAAACCATTTCTAGAAGGAGCAAAACGCCTTCTATTAAACTAAATAAATTAACTACCATAGTAAAGTATGTACCCTTAACAGTCAATTCAGATTACAGTAGCCTACTTTCAATGTCTGTTTTTATACAAAAGCAATTCACTTTATAAGAAGATTTACAGTCAGTTATAAACCTGTTAACACACAGTATTATTACGAATGATTGCTCGTTTTCTTCTTAACTGAATTCTGAAAGAACTTCTTAAGTCTTAATTTGTCTTTCTTACTTAACGATACTAGAGACGGCCATCGTATTGAACTTTTTCTGAGAGCACTGTTACTATCCACACCTTCTAGTGATAGGTAATTAGCAGATTCCAGTGCTTCTGTTGTTTCTTCTGAAGAATAAGAAATGTCGATCAGATCATAGTTGCTCATTACGTTTGCAAAATCTAGCAGCTTTGCTGCGAAATGACAGAAGTTTACAAGGCGCCATGCTATCAATAGGTAGAGGAGAGAGAATGCCCCCAATAAATAGTTTCGAGTCGCGTTTGTTGATTCGATTACGCGTATCAGCTTTTCTCTTGGAGACTCAGATGCCTTCAAAATTGTAGCAGACGTTATGTTGTTCAACGTTATCGTGGGACTTAGTATGCCGCATATAAATATGATCAGGAAATACGATACTAATGCTCCTTTAAGGTATAAAGTGTCTTCATTTTCTTTAAGTTTTTGCAAACTTTTGGCCAGAGTTATCATGTTGACAACAGGCAGCAAGGAAGCCATGATTAATATCATTTGTATTACATTTATTGTTATTAGTATGGTTACTGATAAGTCTAAAAGCATTCTTACTTTTTATTCGGGCAATTTAATCAATATTTTCTTTGTAGTTCACACTTGAATTTTTAATATCGCTGCGTTTGTGACGGTTAAAGTTAGAAATTCTGATGAATTGTCATTTTTATTTTTCTCTGTCATTCTTGTCATAAGAGACATGTTGCAGGGAATTGTCAAGCAATTAACTGGAGGTAGAATTTAAGATCATGGAATTTTAAAGACAATTTTAAAATACTTTCAATTTAAGCTTTGACCTAAATTCAGTTGAGAAATTCCGCAGAGGAATGTTATGCTAAACTAATGTCATGCTTCCACAAAACTTGAGAAATAATTCACTTGGCTAAGAGTTGGAAATAGTTTTAATACTTAAATTAGTTTGGTTAAATTGTCGGAAGGTCTCTGTAGGTCAAAGAAATTCCTGTAAAATACTATAATGGTAACGGTCTCATCAAAAGTAGCGTGTTTCGTGGATTTTTGAGTTTTTAAATACAATTGTCTTCAATAGACTAGAGTTTACTTAAAGCATAGGTGGCAATAAATACTGTGAGCTATGACTGTGAGTATTTTTTGATTGGCATTATTCTTCTAAATCAATTTACATTGTTTTTTCGGGTTTGCGCTGACTTGTCTCAAATTTGTAAAATGACACTAACTCTGTGTAAATCAGCCATTATTCTGTCTGTATGTGGACTTACCACGGACTTACATAATATTACGAGTATATTAAACTCCTTTTACCACCTCCAACTCTCTTCTCTCCTACATCTTTAAATTCTACCTTCAGTTAATTGTTTGACAATTCCGTGAAATACGTTTTTTATGACAAGAATGACAGAAAAAAATAAAAATGACAGTTAATCAGCATCTTTAACATCAACCTCGAGCAACGCAGTGATATTAAAAAATTCAAGTGTAAACTACAAATAAATATTGATTAAATTGCCCGTATTAAAAGTAAGAATGCTTTTAGACTTACCAGTAACCATACTAATAACAATAAATGTAATACAAATGATATTAATCTTGGTTGCCTTGCTGCCTGTCGTCGACATGATAACTCTGGCCAAAAGTTTGCAAAAACTTAAAGAAAATGAAGACACTTTATACCTTAAAGGAATATTAGTATCGTATGTCCTGATCATATTTATATTGGGCATACTAAGTCCCACGATAACGTTGAACAACATAACGTCTGCTACAATTTTGAAGGCATCTGAGTCTCCAAGAGAAAAGCTGATACGCGTAATCGAATCAACAAACGCGTCTCGAAACTATTTATTGGGGGCATTCTCTCTCCTCTACCTATTGATAGCATGGCGCCTTGTAAACTTCTGTCATTTCGCAGCAAAGCTGCTAGATTTTGCAAACGTAATGAGCAACTACGATCTGATCGACATTTCTTATTCTTCAGAAGAAACAACAGAAGCACTGGGATCTGCTAATTACCTATCACTAGAAGATGTAGATAGTAAAATTGTTCTTAGAAAGACTTCAATACGATGGCCGTCTCTGGTATCGCTTAGTAAAAAAGACAAATTAAGACTAAAGAAGTTCTTTCAGAATTCAGCTAAGAAGAAAACGAGCAATCATTCGGAATAATACTGTGTGTTCGGAATAATCTGTGTAAATTTTTATGCGTGATAATTCTAATTCGTTTAATTTAAAGTTTACGAGGATCGACAATAAATATTGTAGATGTTTGTTATATTACATGTGTTGTTTTATTTTCATAATTTACTCTCCTGATTTTTCTTCCATAAAACGGACCATAGAAGACAGATTCACACTTTTGTATCTTTTTAAGCTATTGCATAGCTTCTATCGCGGGCCTTGAGCGCTTTTGACCGAATCCAGAAATTCCGTAACGAAAAAACCTCACGCTCCAAAACCTCACGCTCCTCAAACATTGCCTACGTATAAGCCCAGAACACAACGTTAGCGCGATGCAGACATTCAGCACACTACCGCCATCTGCAATAGCTTTACCGCGGCAGTCCCCGAGTGCCACACGTCTTTTTTTTAATTTATTTAAGGTCGCTTAAACAACTTGGTCATCAGCGACCGACAACCAATATGTACTAATAATAATGATATGTATAATGATATTGTATGATTAAATAAGATGATATAAGTTAATGAGTTTAAGGAAATTAACAGTTATATTTGTATTGTTCAGACAGTTTTATGATTGTCTGGCAATCCAATAAGACGTCTTTCTGCATTATAAAATTTTAATAGGTAATTTAAAATTTCCTATTCCTAACGCTTGAAAATAAATATGTTTGAGGCACAGTTAACCTACAAAAATACCGAAATTATAGTGACTGCATAGGTTTTAATACTTAACATTCTTCTTCATAGAGTGGATGGTCAACCTGACCAATCCTGGTGTCAGAGTTATTGAGCCGCCAAAGGCCTGGACATGGCTCATGTAACGACTACTATCCGTAGAAAGTAACCGGGTCCGACGGCTTAACGTGCCCTCCGAAGCACAGAATCATCTTACTTTTTCGGGCAATCAGGTAATTCAGCCTGCAATGCCCTAACCAAACTGAGGGCAGTCTCAGAAAGAGATTTTTGTGAGATATTGTCCCCATCGGGAATCGAACCCGGAACCTCCGGATCGTGAGCCGAGCGCTCAAACCACAGGACCATGGAGGCTGTAAACATGTACTTAACATGAAATCTCATTTGTCCACTATGGTACGACCAGAAAGAAAAAAACAATCAAGAAACAAAAGCTGTCATCTGAGACACAGTGACACTTCAGCTATATCTGATAAAATGCTGATAAATCAACGAAAAAGAAAAATTGAAATGTGTTTACTAAAAATGACTCAAAATCTTTACATTAAAATGCCGTAACACTGCAAATCTATTTACAAGAACTCCCAAAAGAAAAACATTAAAAATGGACGTCAACGTTATAATTCTTACCGTGATTTTGATACTGCAAATATGTATCACTCTGGCATTACTGTGTCCACAGTACAACGCCAGGAAGATCACTCAAATAACGAAAACCATCGATATTGAATACGACAAGACATACCGCATAGTTATGGGCATATATCTGTGCTTCGTACTTTATCTTGGAATGTATATGCCTTTGAAAAACTTGAATATATTGATCCATACACCAGACATTCAACCTTATGAGAGAACAATTATACTCAACAACGTGGAAAGAAACTATTTGCTATGTGCATTCTCGTTATTCCTTATAATAGTCATGTACGGGATAAAATCGTTGATAATGTACACTGCATCCCTTGTGACCTCGCCTAAAAAGATTCCTATGTATGATTTATCTATGAAATCTAGACGAATTGATTATTTATTCAAAGATGTCAAAGACGCTGGAACAGATTTGTTGGTACCAAATATGTTCCGATTGAGGCGTTCGATGTCTTATGAGGCGATCGTTTGTCCAGCTGAATTGAGGGAGCAGTTAAAATATTTGATCACACACACGCACTCAGCTTTAGCAAATCGAAGAGTCTTCTACAATTCAAATATTGTTGAATGTACCAACATAGAGATTGAGGAGTAAACAGCTTTTCTATACTCCAAGCAAAAAGATGAATCAATAGCAGTGTACTTATAAAGTACTTATTACAAATAAAAACCTAACACCAATGTGGATATTTTTATTTTGTTTTTAAGTTTGTCTATTCATTATCACCAATATACATATCTCTGGATTGAGACCAAGACAGAAGGTAAGCCTGGTGATTACACTTAAATCTTTGCTATACAGACGTCTTAAGTGGGACGAGAGACCTTTGCACTGCATTGGGACATTAAATACTTGAAAGTATTCTATGCTTCTATACTAATATTATAAATAGGTTTTTTTTTTTCATTTGTTTGTATGTTAGAACTAATCTCGGGGATTGCCATTCCGATTTGAATAATTATTTTTGTAACGGATAACCTCATTTAACGGTAAGGTTATAGGCTAATTTTCATCCCAAAATTCCCATGGGAACGGGCACAACGCGGATAAAACCACGGGGCATGGCTAGTATATATATAAGAAGGAGTCATTTTAAACTTTGGTCATAAGTTATTGAAAAATTATAAGATAAATAGACAAATAAACATGTCATTGCACACCTTATTTTCATACACATGAAATAGAAAATTAGGTTCAAATTCTTAAAGGCATTCCAAATGAAATAGCTAGCCTAAAACCTTTACCACTAACACAATGTTAATTAATTGCAATGCTAAATCCATACAAGTTTGTATTAATAGTAAATGTTGCTGCCAAAAATATAGCAAATAGTAAAATTTAAGGCAAGACTGCAAGTAGCATCGATCAAGAATGTGCGTACTCGCAATCGTCGCTGGCAAAAGTTCAAAATTGCTTGTGTGGCGCCGGGAGTCCAACATTCCTATGTAGTACGAATCCCGATTATATTATATACTAAAGCATTTGATCTGGAGCCTAAATACAGCCTTATTTTGTGTATAGTATCACCTATACATGGATGTGAAATTATTGAATCAAGTATAGGTTACGGATACGCATCGGTAATTGTAAAAAAATCCATAACTTTTATCTCCTATGCAGCTACCGTGTTAATTACACCCAAACTAAGCTCTAAGCTTGTATTATGGAATCTAACTAACTGATACTAATTATATATTCCTAAAGTATTTATGTATATCTACTACATAATATGATGATATCCATATTCAAGAATAACATCAAACTTCTATAGGAACGGTTATCATGTGGGTAAAACCACGAGACATTTCTAATTATAATGATAAGCTGTGTGCATGATACCTTTAAATAACTACATCTTACAAAGTCTGTTTTAAACTACTAACTCACACCTACAGTGATACAAGTTTAATCTATAATTTAAACATACTCACACGGCTTTTTTCACGTTAGAAAATTAATAAAGCAAGTAATAACTTACTTTTTATTTCCCGACGTTTCGAGGGGATTGCACCTCTCGTGGTCGCGGGTGAACTGAAGACATTGGAATTACCGCTGTGATGGGAGGGTAGGCGTTCCAAGTGTTGGAGGTACCCTCACATGGTCAATTTGGTGCGTTCACATTAGACTGACACACAGCACTGACAGTATCCTGAAGTTTAATCTACACCAGAATTCCTGAGTTCAATGCAAAACGTATCTCGTCACTAGAATGTACTATTGAATTGACTTATCTATCGACCATGGCTTCCCGAGAGACCAACCCAGTTGAAACGACTGTTTCAATAATATCTGCCAACCTATTTGAGACAATCTATTTATTCTCTCACTTGCTGTGCCCCGCGGTTTCACCCGCAGCGCCCCTGTGGGAACTTTCGAGATTTTTATTACTCATTTTCTTATATAAATATCTATTATAAAAACCTTGTCCTGACAATAAGGAACATATTAAAAAAAGAATCATGCAATTTGGTGCAGCCGTTCTGAAGTTATGCGCTTAGCAACACATTCAGCGATTCATTTTTTATATTCTCTCATATAAAGTTAAAAAAAATGTACTAATTGGTAGAAGAAACGAATGTAACATTTGATATGTACTTACTCGTAAAAAATTGTTCAAAATGCTGTTAATAAAAAAAGGAATTTTATTTGGTATTAATAAAAATGTATAATAGGACATTGTTTTATATTAATTTATCACAATATAAGTATAACGTTTAACCAATGTAAAAAAGATGATATTATGTATATATAAATTCAAAAGTATTTTAATATTCTTTGTCAATCAAGTTCATAAAAAATATTCAAGATTATTTTTCTTTAAATCTAAATTAACTACGAATCCGTTGTTAAAGTAATACGAGTATATATATAACGTATTACAGTATATATTTATTATTAATGTACCCACACAGTGTCACCATTCTCCAATACAAATTACCATATTTACTTAAAACCAAAGAGCCTTATAAAACTTTCTCATAACACTAATATTCAGGGAGGGAAGATAGGCAATGCTTGTTCGTTGTTTGGTATCACGGAGCTCCTGCATTTGCATGTAAATCTTCATAGAAATTATGGTTGTAGCTGTAATAACGTACAAGAGGAAGGGCTGAACCGGATAGTGAATGAAATTTTATCTAAATAGCCCTTGTACTTGATTAAACTTCATATATTCCGGGCTGGATTAGTTTTCTTGATATATTTTATGTTTTTCTAGTGAATTTGTTTTGAAGATTGCGGTGTTTTTGAGTGTTTTGTAGGTTTGTAGACGTAGTAGATTTGATCGTGCGTAATATGTTGCTATACATGACCTATATATGAGAGATACGGATTTTTATTGCTTTACAAGCCTATCTAAAACCTAGTTTTGCTGATTTCATCAATATTATTGCTGCAAATAAAATGATAAACAAGCTAACCATGATATGAGCTTGACAGAATTCATTTAAATGTGGCATAATATCACAATACTTTCATCTCAAAAGAAATAAAAAAATAATGTTGTTAGCTTTCACGATTAACTTAAAACACGCCTTTTTTTGAGTCGGTTGTTGAAAATACTAGTCTTTGCCCAGTTCCAATAAACGCTAGACCAGAGCACACTACCTACCTTTCTGTACGCTGCCATACCTACAGCTAACATAGTAAACTAAGATAAAACATTATCACAATAAAATTTGGTTTCTACGGTTTATAGTATGAATAGTAAACTTGTCGTAGCGGTCACGTGGCACACATAAAACTGCATGCACGTGTGTTTGTTCTAGCCAAATTCCTGCTTTATTATTAACAATGCGCAATGCGTTGTATTCCCTGAACGAAGTTTTGGGACATTTTTATTATTTAAACTATTGCAGTGACCTGTCGTAGTTATTGGCGAGTTAGTAGCGCCCTGCAGTTTTACCTATGTTGTATTCATTTTTATGGAATGTTCGGGACAAAAAGAACCTTCTTGATCATCAATGTGACTTATCAGTCGACAGTGGGAGGTCACTTAACGGTACAACTGTTAGTTATAATAAAGAGTCATCTTTCATCATATGTTTAAAGCAAATATTACATACAATACGTTTCTGACGCGGTTAAGTTTTTGATACAAGCACACATCTATAATATAAAAATGAATCGCAAAATGTGTTGGTAAGCGCATAACTTCAGAACGGCTGCACCAAATTGGATAATTCTTTTTTTAATGTGTTCCTTATTGTCAGGACAAGGTTTATATATAAGAAAAATAAGGAATAAAAATCTCAAAATTCCCACGGGAACGGGGGCGCTGCAGGTGAAACCGCGGGGCACAGCTAGTTTTTCATAAAAATGTTTTTGATAAGTTTAAGTAAGTTTTTTGAGTTTGTGTTTTTATATCTTTTTGGTTCTTTAACCACTTGACACACGTGATTGTTGAAATTGCTAGAGATACAGTCCTAACGTACGAACCACAGGGGCTCGCTGCCAGTTGAAGGGTTAAGGGCATGATGTGGCTGATAAACATTACTTAGGTAAAAGTCCTTTAATAATTTGAGATTTAAAACAACATACAATATGTGGCATTTTACTGACTTCTTTAACAAAATATCGTTTAGTACTAAAAACGTATATTTTGTAAAGTACATTTTAATTCGTAATTGCATCCTACAAAAGTAAGTACTTTATACTTGCTCTATAAACTTTCTACAGCGGAAAAAACTGTGTACGGTTTACTAAAGTGTCTTTTATTTGTAATTTAATCCCACTTTACAAGCTTAATAAATGTTTCATTCAAAGCAAATCGCAGTATGTTTAGCCAAAGGTCGTGTAAATATGTGATACAGTTTCTGTCTCCTAATTAAAAACTTTGTTCGTTTATTATGTTTAACATGTTTTAACTTTTGCAAATTAGAGTAATACATATAGTTGACTGAGGTAAATTGGATTAGTAATATAGTGGTAGGATAGAAGGTACAACTCGGACACTATAGCACCATTAAGGGCCTATGAGTTCCTAAAACGGGCTACTATAAACGGGCTACTATAAACAATTTTTTAGCCAAAAGTCTTAACGTTACAAGAACAATTTTGTTTGTTTTTAATCTTGATCATATCGTTTAATCGTTTAATCGAATCGTTTAATCATACTACTGTTTCCGAAACACGTTGACTATTAATTTCCTCGATAGAAAAAAATCACAAAGATGGGTCTTTTATACCTTACTTTCACACTTAGTTTGTTAAACAATTTCAAACGCATATTTCTAAAATTAATTTGAGTGATGTAAAATAAACTATTACTCAATACTGTTGGAGTAAAATTTCGATTCAATCCAACGAAAGGTGGTAATTCTTAAAAATGAGTCGCAAAATTCTACCACCACCATTTCCGCGCCGTAGTGTTTCTCGCTCTTTTCTACCCAGAGAGACAGTGACCAAAATGGCTGGGATATCCTGGCCTTAAGTTAACAAAACGCAAATGGCCCTCATTTACATAGTGATGATGATCATTGCATTTGGATAATGATTTACAATGATAGTATTTTGTTTGTCTGAGCTAGGTTCATTGAATAGTATCTTGGTTTTTAAAACAGCATTGGATTGGATAGTAACCAAGTTTTTTTTTTGTGAACAAGACTTTTATGTAATGGTTTTTTTTAGTCACCCCACCGATGTACCGTAGCACCCTCCAAAAAAAATTTCTTAGACCATACTAGGCCACTACATGAACACATAATCGGATAAAAAAGAAAAGTATAAGCCTGTAATGTCCCACTGTTGGGCAAAGGCCTCTCACTGAACATATCAGTACAGTGAGGAGGATTAGGCATAATCACCACAGAAACACCATAGCATAATCGGATAAAATGGAAACATAATTATATAAAATAGGTAACTTGCATGACTGTACATTGAAATACCTTTTTACACCCAAAGGTCGTACGTAGTCTATTCTTTTCCGATCTATTTTTTAGAGCAAACATGTAATTACACCCGAGTTCGGTTCTTCAAGATTTATTATTATCCTCTAACATCCGCCGCAGAGCTTTGGGGCGGTTTCGGGACAACGAAAAACCGCGAATTGTTGATAAGAATTCACAACTCAAGTTTAAAGATTTATGCGGTTTGGCGGTTTTTAATATATATTATTTTTATTACTAAGCGTCGTTGACGACTATTAAGCGTTACAACATGGCCGTTGCGACACGACCAAAACGTTGAGGTACGCATTAACCTACTTAGTCATAAACGATATTTAGCTTAAACAGTGATTTAAAGTGTTTTGTCTCTTTTGCTCTTTGACAAATAGCGTATGTCGGAAAGGGACAAACCATTTGATAGCTAAAGTGCTGTTAGTAAGGTCCTTAATGTTTAATTCGTGATTAAGTCCCGTCTGGATTAGTCCTTACTAGCGATATAAGGATTTCTTATTTTTTTACTATTAAGTACAGTTAGGAGGATTAGGCGTAATCACCACGTTTGCCTCCTTACCTGTACTGATATTTTCGGTTAGATGAGAGGCCCAGCTGTTGGACATTACATGCCTCGGTGACTTTGTGTGAAGTCTTCATTCATAGTTATCTTTTCGAAGCTTGAACTATCCCAATGTCAACAATGTAAGCTATAAGAACAGTAAAGTGAACGATAGCGACTGAGACGTAATCGACTTACGAGTTGGTAAAAGTAAGTAGGTAAGTATAAATATGTATAGGTTAATGTTCAACCCTGGAGTCAGAGTTTTAACAGCGCCTTAAGGCCTCCGACACGATCTAAAGATTAAAACAACCGGGACCGACAATTTAACGTCCCCGAAGCACGGTAGCGCTTAGATAGAAATGCCACAACCAATCAAGGTTATCATAACCCATTTTGGTCCATGTTCACCTTTTTTTACAAGTACCATGGAATGGTACTTGACGCTTTTACGCAATTTCATTAACCTTTTGAATACCACAGCAATAAAACATAAAAATGTTACAAAATATCGAGAATAAAAAATTGCGATGCTATTTTTCATTCTAGTTTTTTATTCACATTCCTATACACTTTTTTTACAATTCAAATTCAAAGTAATTAAAATATTTATAGTACCATTATTATTAACGACAGAAAAAAACGTTTCTTTTTTGTAATTTTATCAAAATAATAATTGTCTTGTCTTCTAAACAGCGCTCGCTTTCATATTGCACCGAACCCAACTTTTTATCACGATAAAACTTTGATATATATTCTTTTCAAGCGAATCGTCTGATCTAACCTTCCTAATACTTCTCCGGGTACTTATATACTTAGTTATGATTGTCTAGTGTATGTGAGAATGATTTACATTATACCCACTGCCTTCCCGCGTTTCAAACGATGATAAATCGGTTTACGCATAATTTTGTTCACATACTAACTTTTACATGATAAAGAGTAAAATATTTATGCGTATATTTTTATGGAAAAAACAGAATATAATAAATGATGCCTCGTTTATTCGGATATCAATTTGAATAAAGCTAATAAAATGCGTCTATATTTTTAAGCTTAGGCAAATACATAAATTTATGGTTTATTTTGTAACACAATAAAGTTTGTTTAGATCTTTCCTGGTTAAGGTACGAACACCCTACACAACACATACGTATCTATGTACATCTATTATATACACATTCTTCAAGAAACAATGAAGAAGAAATAAAAGAACGTCTATGTTCGTATTTAAAAAATAATAACTACAAAAATAAGCATTCCATCCGAACTAAACTTAAATGAATAATAAATTACAAGCAAAATTACAGAGTGCCGTATTAAAAATTGATCAAAGCACAGGTTTCATATATTGCGCTCTGGTTCAAAGTTTAAGTGTTCTCCCTCTAGTTAATAGAGCTCGAAAATCCGTAAGAGATAGCTTAATAAGAATCCCGTTTGCTAGAAAAGGATGGATATAGTAGTCCTGCTAATGGCAGTGGCCGCCGAGCAAACGTCGTTCTTGTAAATAAATGAACAAGTGTGCTTTTCCTTTTTTTATTTAATCTTTTTTCTGTAACTGAAACTATCTGAAAGCGGATTGTGATAGAAATATATTATCACGTTGAATTGTTGGTGAACATTAGTTGTTGAGATTTTCTAGTTTTTGCTACCATTTATTGATGTGTATAGGATAAATAGAATGTTTATTGTTGAATGAGATGTATGCAATTTGTATTATTAAGAACAGTATCGATGATTTAATTGCTATCTTGAAGTTTTAGCTCTGTGTAGTTATATTAGTATCATACAAGCAATGCCCCGCGGTTTTACCCGCGTTATGCCAGTTCCTGTGGAAACTTTGCAATAAGAAATAACTTATAACCTTCCCTTTGAATGTGGCTATCTAATACAGAAATAATTATTCGAATTAAATTGTAGTTTCTGAGATTAACGCGTTCAAACAAAAAAACTGCTTATCTAAATATATTAAATACAAAGGTGCCATGTTGCAATATAGCGATGCAGAATAGATTTTTTTTTCCAAAAAAATGTTATTGAATTAGATCTTGCACAGCCAATTATTTATGTTCTTTTTTCAAAAGATTTGCAAGTAGCCTTAATCCTCATTTGAACTTAAGACCCCAAATAATTTCGAACTTACCTGACCAAAAAAAAGTCAGTATCAAAAACTATGTTAAGCGACATACGTAGTTTTTTCTTAGCCCAGACATAGTTAGGGAGAGGAATTGTTTTCGTCTAGTTTCAGAAGGAAACTGGGTTAGTTCAGAGTAGCTATACCGAGGGTGGGTACCGTTTCGAATAGTTGCGTAGGCTCTACGAATATAAATAAGCATGAATATGTATATTTTAATAACTGTAATTTCTATGGTAACGAGGTTTGTAAAGTTTATGTGAAGTGAAAAATGTGGTGTAGTGTAAAGGGAAAATGTTAAAAAAATGTGTTGTGGGGTTTTTAATTAGTTGTACTGGATACGTGGTTTTTAATATATACTTATATTATAAAGTTTGTTTGTTTGTATGTTCTAGCTAATCTCGGGAATTACCAGTCTGATCTGAATAATTATTTTTGTAATAGATAACTACATTCAACGGGAAGGCTATTTATAATTCCGGAAATCCCAGAAACGTGCACATCGTGCGGAAAACTGCTTGGCGCTGCTACTAACGAATATATCAACTGAATAGTTAATGCGACTTTTTACACTTACAATATATGTATATACCTAGGATTATTTCATTAATAAACAAATATATATTTCAATCTCACTGCAGGGAAAAGTCTCTTACTTGTAATTACGTTTTTTTCTGTAGACTGTTCACTGTCTATATTTAAAACGCGTTTCAAAAATGAACTAACCAATTTATAAGACTTTCAAATCTATATCATAATACTTAATACCTATCCATATGATAACACCAATGTTATTAAGCAGTAATGACTAATTCCATTAATACCACATAAACTCCATCGCTCTGACGGGACTCGAACCCACGTTACCTAACACCGATTCAAAATGAGCGTCAAATGAACTATTAAAATATAATATAAAACACAAAGTTAACGCTTCGGATCCATGTTACTGTTTATGTTAATTTTTGAGGGTAGAAACAGAATATTTTGCAAGAGCAACACAACATTTGTTTTTACGATATTACCAGCGATGTTTAAGCTTATTTTTGGTATATAGTTACTGTGTACTGCCTCCGTATTTTGGGCTGGAAAGGATGCCGTTTAGCTTGAAAAATAGGAGTAAGTTTTGATAAGGAAATGTTTTTGTTTTGTGCTGCGTTCGCTGTGTTTAGTTAGGATTCATAGTAACGAAAGGAAATAAAGGGTCAGTTGTATTTATTTATATTAATAACTAGCAGTTTTGTCGATGTTGTTACCGTTCTGGTGGAAATTTCGGGATATACACCAGTACCCTGTCTGTCTATCTAGTGAATGTGACTTTGATATACGAGTACATACGTACAACACTCATTTTATGAAAAAGAACTTCCAAATTATATAAATATTCCAAATTGTAATGCCGTTGTAACTAACTGTAAAATATACAGGGTGGCTTTATTAAATCGATCAGTATAGGCAAGTTTGATATCACTAGAATCGATGACATTGTTCCAGAAAATATCTTTGTATTTAATGTAGTTACTGACTTGTAAATACTGATTCAAAAATCCCACCCTGTATTTCACACATTTTTGTCTCAGTCAGGTCAAGAATAACCCAAGTAACAATGTGCCAACAATTGCAAGATTTGGGACAATGTTCCCGATAAAATCTTAACAGTTGGGCACCCTACTTGTGTACTTGGAGAAACTGCCCCGTCCGGACATCAACAATGTTATCTTATAATTGTTTTGTGCTTTTGTTTGACTTGTGTAGGGTGACAATGAATATATTATATTAATAGGACTTTAATTGGATTGTGACAAATTAAAGGACCATTTCCTGAGACTTGACCAAACTGACAAGTGACAATCAACGTAGTGATTTTGTATTTACTAAGGTCGGATTGCACAAGCATTATTTATTTTATTTAGCGGGCTAACTAATGGGCCATATGCGCTTATTAAGAACATTTTAGTTATTAATTGGTTTGTCACTTTCTGACATACAGAATTTTCCGAAGAGCAAAAGAGACAAAATATTTTATAACAGTGTTTTAGTAACAGACCGTTTTAAGACGGAATACGTTTTAAAAACAAATGACGTTTGTTTTAAATAGTGTTCTATTTCGTGCAATATAAAATACAATTTTGAATGAACGGCGTTTGTTTCTTTACCACATTTAGGTACTAAATAGGTGTGCAATTTGATTTATAATTTCGTCAAATTTGTCATTGACATGAAAATCAATTACATAATTCAAATGACAATCATTTTCTATGATTATTTTGCTCATATCAAAATGATCTATCAATCACTAGTCGTGACAAATATGTAGGAGCGAAATGTATCGATTAGCCATTACATTGATTTATTAGACTAATATCGAAGAGTATTCCATCCTCAAAACAATTCGTTTCAGTTGAGCAATAAAGTTTATTTGCTATTTAGAAGAACAAAAAAATATAGGCGTTCTTTAAGTGTCTGGCGCGCTTAATAGATGGAGCAAGATGCAAGAACACGCAATAATTATTTTTTATAAATGGTGTGGGTAAGAAAAAAAGCTTGAAGAACCTTGGGAGGAAAGGTTAAAAAATAATTATTATACATATTTAAGTACTAACTCTATAGGCTTAGGTATGTAGGTACCTAATAAATATAAATTTAAGAGTTCTTGTGCAAATACCAAATTGAAGAAAAAGATTAAGTGCTACTTTTGCTCCATTCCCAAATCCCTAAAATCTTATAGATCCTAAAATGTTTGGTATTTGTGGTCAGAATCATTGTATTCTACCACCATCGAAGTAACAACCTTAAAACCACACAAACAAACAAACATCGAACAAAACCTTTCGAAAAACTGGCCAATTATACCGCAAAACGTAATGGATACCTAAAATTAGGTTTAGGTAGAAATTATTCTCGAATGTTCCACAAAAGTTTGCCAGGTGCGCCACATTTTAAGGAACGCCATGCGGTTGCCAGTTTTAAAACATTTTATTTGGTAAATTCTTTGTTTATAACTAGAATTCTCGTGGTATTTACGCGGGCTTCTGCTGCGGTTAGTGTTTTCAAGTTTTATTATGGTTGTTATGGTAACTTTGACAGATTAATGATTGGATGTCGATTTTGGATGTTTGTAATAATTCTCAATTACTGCGCCTTTCTGAGACGTCCATAAAATCGACACAAAGCTTATAGACGTAATTTTTTATCTATACCTACTAATACTATAAAAAGGTAAAGTTTCTAACTTTGTTTGTTTGTTTGAAAGGTCTAATCTCAGAAACTACCAATACGATTCGAATAATTTTTTTTTTTCAATAGGCATCTTTAATGGAAAGCCACATTCAATGGGAACAGCAAAACGCGGGTAAAACCGCGGGGCGCTGTTAAAATCACTCATGGAAGCATTGGCGTCTCTGAGTAAGGACGTAAGTAACTATTCAATGAAATAAGATTTTTAGATACTGGTAAAAGATACAAAGATAGATAGCTTGTGGTCTCAAAAAGGTAAAACTTTCAAAATACGCAATAGATCTAACCCCTTTTCTTAAAGAAAAACATGACATTCTATTACTTTGCAAAGGTTCTAATCTTATAAAACATACTAACACGTAGAACCATAATAAAGTCACTTTACACATAACTGAGGTATTTCGCAAGTAAAGATAAATGGTTGAATCTAACCTGTCGGCACTCTAATTTATTTATCATCAAACGAGGCTGAGGCACGCCAAAGTTTATATCAGAACAACTTTATAAGCTCATCAAAGTGTCTTGAACAAGCAGCTTCAAGCTGGTACCTTTGCTATCTTGGTATCAAACTGTGCATAACAGTGTTGCCCATATTTAGGTGTTAAGACCACTAGTTTATCCAGCTTCTGCTGAGCTAAAGATGTTTGACGAGTTCTCGCTTTTTTGTGATTATACAGGCTTCTGTATCATTTACAAGCTGTACCCCGGAGATACACCGGTAAAATTTCGGGATTTTTTTTACTTGTTATCCTATTCCTGTCAAGATAAATAAAATGAAATAGGATCATTAAAATAGGTCTAGTCGTTCTCAAGTTCTCGAGTTTTTTTACATATTATAGTTTCTCTGATATGAAAACATTACTACGTATATAAACCAAATATTTGTGTTTTTATAATTAAATTATTGTGTTCTTTTATACAATAAATATAATTAATTAAAGCACAACCTCAATTAATTTATAATACGATATATTTAACATCTTAAATCGGTCCACAACCTCATATAGTTAAAGCTTACCCGAAAAAGCAGCCAATAGGGAATAAGATACTTTTTACCAAATTAATTACAATGGCTCACAATACACCGTTTACAAAGGGTACGAGTTTCATTTATTTTCTAGTTGAATTAAATTGTTTGCGGTGACCATGGCAACGGGATGTGGGTCAGACATATTTTGCCGCCATGTTTTTTTACCGATATACGTGGTAACACGTGCAGAGGACTTTATTTTGCTCAGGGCTTCTGAGCAGTTTGTTTTTTCAATTTTGTTACCAAAGGTGGTGTTTTTAATAAATCTGTGAGATCAAATGACTAACAGACTCGTGTTCTAAGTGTTACAAACATTTTCATCTGCAAATATGAATTTATTTATACAGCTTATACTGTTTTGCATAGAAAATAATAGCTTTAAAGAAGTTTCATTACTTTGAAGTATCTGTAAGTATGCTGTGGCATAAGGCACGTTAAATTGCCGACTGCCGACGTTTAATGATGTCGGACTGGAGTGGACCATTAACCTTCTCTAACATACTTATCATTAATAAATAAGTAGTTATTTATGTTGTACCACAAACAATGGCTTCACTTTCATTCATTTATAACTACTCGAAAATCACTTCAAATTTCAGCTTGTAACCAAAATATGACGCCATGACTAACTTAATGACTTCAGTTCTGTTCACGTCCACACCAGTAATCAATATATAACATGCATCAACTCATTGACAAGCGCTACACGTGTACTAATGACATTAGTGGACGTTTGTTGTCTGACCACCAAATCTGATATACAGTGCAATGGGACCTGGTTTAGATCCTGTGGTGTGCGGTCGACTGCATCCCTTTTGAATCGTTTTATTAATGCTGTTACAAGTGGTCTGTAATCGATACTCAGGTAGGATATCGATTCTAACGCTAGGCTCTTACACTATATTTGTGTGTTCTTTTTTTAAATCGCTAGTCGTCTTTTAGTTCATTCATAGACTATAAAATTGAATGTTTTTTAAATATCGTTTGTCATTGGTGCGGTCGCTGCACTATGGCACCCTTCTGTAAAAAGTGATCTGTAATCGCTACCGTGATGTATCGATTTGGTTTCTTTATTGCGGTGTCACGTTATGCGCGCAGGTGTACATGATGTGTAAGGAAGTATTAGACTGTAAAGTCTTTCTGCAATGCAAAGGCATTTCGTTTCACTGAAAAGGTTTCATGTAAGTAGATAGAGGTATCTGACGCCAGGGTTCGCCACTGATACATAGTGGTGTGGTAAAAATGACCAGTTCCTAACAGACAACACACAATCGTTTTGCTTTTTGTGTGACATGACTATGAAACCACATTCTATTCTGTGGTCTACCATTTTACATAAATAGTTGCGCAGTATTTTAACATAAACAGGAAGACCAATAAAATCAACCAGATCCAAACAATCCAAATTTAAAAAACGAAAAAAAACACGACCGCACTGGAATAGGGCTCAGCAATCAATCGAAAGCATCGTACCTAATTGGTGTTCGTTGGAGAATGATCGAAACTTCCGCGGAAGGTACCGGCTCCTGGCGCGAATATTCCGTCTCATTTCCCGCGCCGGAAACAGGAGGACTTATCCGGTACTAATTTGAATCGATTCTGATTGTATTACACCGATAGTTCTGTCCTTAGTTTTAAGGTCTTGTTTATTCAACCGCATAAACGCAATACAAGTAGATTGATATAGTTTGTATGTTTCTTATGGTGGCCATATACGCTACGAGAAATCGCTACGATCAGACTGTACAGTTCAAACGGTACCAATAAATCGCTACATCTATGTTATAAGACTGTACAGTTTCGTCCGATTTTTCGATCGTAGCGATTTCTTGTAGCGTATATGGCCACCATTACATTGTTTTAAGCAAGTTTAAACGCCGTTGGTCAGGTATATTTGACACTCGCTTTCTTTTGTACTCGCCGGTATACAACTTGTCAACTCTATGAAAGTCTATTGGTCATACGTAAGGTATTGACGCCCTTACTGAGATACATCAAATGTTTGCTTAGAAGAGGTTTAATGAGTAATTATGACATTTAATGTATGAAAAATTACGTCAATTAGTGAAGAGTCGATTTAATGGACGATTTGAGTGCTTAACAGTTACTTAACTAAAGTAAACGCAACAGTACCTTTTTTTCTTCACATTGTATTTGATAGTCCGACATGATAAAGGCAAAGGTCAAGTACATACTTCAATAATAACTTTAAAAATCGAACCATAAGCTATCCTTTTATTAGCTGTCTCTTTACAGCTGTCGTAAAATTACACGTGTTAGAAAAGGACATAAGATGAGAGACCCTCATAAAACAGACAGATTGGGATTAACGAACTATTACTTTATGAATATTTTCGATATTGGAACCGCAGACAGATTCTATGCAGACCATTGACCGTGTCTATTCTTAAGTATTGTATTTTAGAACCAAATGCTGATTACACGCTGTATTTTTGGTCTGGTAAGCTCGATTCTGATTGTAACAGTACTTAAAATGTATACTGTACGAGAACGTGCACTTTACTTTCATTTTACTTTTTTTTCAGTTAATCTATTTAAAAATATGGTTAGTGCTATTAGATTTAGATAATATAAATTTTGACATTAGTAAGTATTTTGTAAAAATACTAATTCCAACGGAAACAAGTGATACTGGTGTTCAAAAGGAAATCTGTATCAGTAAATAAAAAAAATACGAATAAAACAGGTTTATTCTAGCTCAGGCGAATATTCACTCCTAGCTATGAAACTTTTAATAAATGTAATAGAAGCAAAATTAAATGAATGACAAATTATTTATTTAATACTAGCTGTGCCCTGCGGTTTCACCCGCAGCGCCCCCGTTCCCGTGGGAATTTTGAGATTTTTATTCCCTATAAACCTCACGGAGCCCGAGACCTTTCCAACGAATGCAAAACCGTGGATATCGGTCCAGCCATTCACGCGTGATGCGACGACAACAAAAAACGGGTTTCATTTTTATATATATATAGATGTTTTCCTCGTCACTGTACTGATATCTTCGGTGAGATGAAAGGCCTGTGCCCAGCAGTGAGATTATTACTAAAATACCTTATTCATAATAATATGTTCCTCTCATATGCATCGTCGCTAACACCATCTGTATAAAACCAAAACCGCCAACATAAAAAATACAAACGTACGCAAAAATCAATTTTTCCGTATCACTCCACGATAAGCCAAATGAAAGTCGATGCCTCGTTGTCAAAGTACTAAAAGGGGCAGTTTTGGGGCATCCGGGGGTAGATCGAAGTGGGGCAAGTGGGGGAAAATTTCATAAATATTCAAATAAAGGAACAAGACCATTGGTCTCGACGCTCTAACCGCGCTGTCATGTCTGACTCTATACCCAGGAAAATAAACCCTATACCAAGCCACTAAGACCGCATTTGGCGTGTAATTTTTGCGGTAAATATTGACGGAAAGGCTTTCGAAGGTTTTCGGTAGGATATAAAATAAACGTCCCGTTGATGCGTCAATAATTAAAAATACAGTTGAAATTATTTATGTATTTGTGTTGTTTGCTCGGGTTTTGTATGTGTTTGATTTAAAGAATAATAAAAGGTACAATACATATTAACTTTAAAAATAATTAATCAAACTCCCTATTTTTTAAGAACCCACCGAATTTCGTTAACATGGAAATATGATCACATATAATTTTACTATAACATAGAAAACACTCCAACTGGCCAGCAATGTTCTATAACACCCGAATGTTCAGTTTTACGTCTACAATAAGCCTTAAGGATAGCTGACTAAACAATTTACCCGACGATAAGGAGAGGTCTTAAAAAATCTTATATTTCAAGGCAGGCGAGAACGCCTGACCAATATTTATATTGTGATAAAGTTTAGCAAATTGCCACCTATGTTTTATGTACGTTTTGATGCACGAGTATTCGAGGAAAAGGAAGAAAATGAAAGAAGAAATGCTTTCATATTTGTTAGGTTACTAAAATTTCATACATCTACTTTATTAATTAACTAGCAGCGCCCCGCGGTTTTACCCGCTTTGGACCTGTTCCCGAGAGAATTTCAGGATGAAAAGTAGCCTAGACCAGACCTAGACCAGTAAATTCTGAGATAAGCGAGTTCAGACAAACAAACTCTGCAGCTTTATAATATTAGTATAGATTTAACGTATAATGTTTATTACATTTAAAGCACTAACATGGCTCAGGTTTGAGATCACCAACCCGTATTAGGCAAGCGATGTGATTACGTCTAAACCTCCTCACTGTACTGATATCTTCAGTGAGATTAGAGACCTTTGCCCACCAGTAGAACATTACCGGCTAATACTTTTTAAAGCACTATCAAAATGCTACGAAACTAGCGTAGCTCGTAGTACATGCTACGGGTCGACTACGACAATTCGTAGCGGCTACGATTTTTGTTAGTTACAAAAACCTAACAATTACTTCCTACAATATTTGCTTTTTAAACATACTATTAGAAACTCCGTAAATTCTTGAATATCTGGTCTCACATTCACTTTGCTTGTAGGACCAGTGTAAGTGGATCTCCGATTCCGACTTCTAATAAAAATACGAGGGGAACAAGCGTGCCTTCAGTGGAAACAAGAGCCCTTAGATTTCTATTGCAGTCATTCCAATAGGATTGATTGTGATGCATTGTAGAGTTTTCACTATACTGGTTTTTCAGGTAGTATTAGACTTCCATGTTGAATTTAAAAGCCTTAGTTTTGTTTCAGAAAATATTAAAGATATGTACCTTTTTCATGGGATGGTATTGTCAGCTGGCAAAGAGTTTAATTATTACCAATTTGCAGGGTATTTTAAATAAGCACATTAAATGAAAGTAGTGCAGATAGCAACCTGCTTTGATTGTCGGCTTCTAGAGGGAGATAGTTAGCTAGTTTAGGATTTGTGGAGCATTTTCTCTGTCACACGCTACTTATGTCCTCAAAACAAAATCACTCGAGTCTTTGTTCTAAATATATGTTACAAAAAAATACTGTCTCGTAAAATTTTATACGGTTGATGAAAAAGTAATTAAACCAGTTTGTTAGCCAAGTCAATTGTCAGGTTAATCGCGTCACATTCAGAGCTGACTATTAGATTATTTTCAGACAAGTAAATACTTTGATAAAAATTTGATTCTAAAAAAATACTATGTAAGT
Organism: Cyclophora punctaria; assembly: GCA_951394245.1. NCBI lineage: Eukaryota > Metazoa > Arthropoda > Insecta > Lepidoptera > Geometridae > Cyclophora > Cyclophora punctaria. The sequence goes on from OX596184.1 coordinate 8,434,179, forward strand.
AAATCAATAATCAGACAGTCTTCAAATCGACTTGCCGACTTGCCTCAGTCTAGCATCAATTATTCTAGCAACAAAAACATCAAAATTGTCTATGAAAAACGGAAAAGACTGACGAATGGTTTTTATAGACTATAAACTGCCTGGACCGAGGTGCGTGTCATTTAGTTACTTTTCATATAAAAACTTTTTAACCAAACGAAAGGTGTTCTCAAAAACTTGGTGGTTGTATATCTGCAGTGTTTGTGTTCTCTGCGTCAAGTTGTTTGGTCCGTGAAGGCAACAGATTGACTTTTAATTGGGTTCACTTGAACAAATTGAGGAGATCTCCAACAAAACCAACAGCCTCCCATTCGGTTACCGTTTTTATATTCTGATGTTTTTTTCTTTGTAAAAAATATTTTTATGACAACAGTATTTGGTTGTTTCAGCATTGTCGATTATAAAACATGCACTAAAAATTTGTCATTTATATTTTTGTCACTTAGTCAGATTCCACAGTACAAGTACAGGCTTAGAGCTTAGTTTGTGTCGTATTAACAATGTGTCAACTAGACCGGACATAATATACAGTTATTGTTTCTATTTTTTATAAACCATCGTGTGATGACTTACGTCTGCTCTAAAAATCTAAGATGATTTGAAGTCAAATTTCGATATTGTTTGTATGTTTGTATATACATTCTAATAGTATATTTTTCTATCTTCAAAGACTTTAATTACAACCTAACACTACTTACTTCTCTATCCTTAGATTCTAATTTTATCGAAGCAAATCACAGTTTATAAACTACGTTACATTTTATCTATTTGAGGTCATCGTTTTGACAAAATATCGTATTATGTTAGTCATCTTCAGTCATGACCTAGTTAAGTTGCCTTCTCGCATGATCATCTAGTTCAAAACCCATCCACGTGATCTATCAATGTCAACCCCAACTGAATATGATCTGATGAATAACATCGCAAGGTGCTAGCCTACATTACTTTAACACGATCAATGTCTAATGTTATTACGTACATGATTTTCATGTGAGAATCTTAGATTAAATAGAAGTAACGCCCGCGGTTTTACCCACGTTGTGCCCGTTTCTTTAAACAAATTGGGGTGAAATATAGCTTTTGGACTTTCCTCTTCAATATGGTTAACATTTGAATCGGACTCATAATCGGACTGTCATTTTGAAATTAGCCCAAATATGCAAATGAACGAAATTACAAATTTGTCCTCTTTGTAATATTAGTATACATTGCAAAGGTCCTGAAAATGTTTAGTGGAGTCAGAACCCTTTCTTATTAAAAATCTGTAATATCTAATAATGTGTCAATAAAAAAATTATAATTTCGACAAAGTACTAAGGTACTCATATCTTTGTAGAATTCCTGTACAATCGATATATTTAACTTAATAATGAAGCTAACCAGTTTATTCTTTTAGTAATGTCATTTGAGCACACTCTTCTCTAGCTGAATAGCTAATAAAAAAGTAGCTTATATAATCCAAAGAGAAGATACGCAAAGATTGCATTTTATTACGAAATTTCTAAAAAAAATCGGTACGTATATATAGTTTAATAAAGGCACTTTGAGCAGGCACTATAAGTATGACGTCCACTAGGTATAACGAAATATATTTGTGTAAAGAAGTTTGAAGAAATAATATGCTTGAAATATTATTCAAAAAAACGTTTGGTTCAATGGAACAAACTGCTGGTTTCTTTAGTCCAAGCGAACACTACTCCGTAAACGTAGTTTCAATTCAATGGAACAAGTTTAAATCTTAAGTATTATAAGTAACCACTAGATAGTGTGTTGGATATGATTTTCTGGGGAAGGTTCTTTCCAAGTTCTTTTTTTAAAATAAACAATATTATTTGCAGTCAATTGGAATAAAAAAGTAAGGTTAAGATATTAGAACCAGTCCTGACATATTTTTTTAGTTTTTTCTAAGGCTGCTTCAATCACGAAAATGGATTGTGGTTAACATAGTAAAATACAAAATGTCTGCTCAACGTAAGTACACATTATAATGATTAATGAAAGTATTAAATTAAATGATCGTAAGTTCGTTTTTTGTATATCTTTATGTCACAAAAACGGTAAAGATCCAATTTCATGAGTTTGTAAGCGTTTACACTTTTGAATAAAATCACATCTGTTTTACCGCATAACATAGTTTTTATATGGTAGGTTAACCAATTTGTGTTTTACGTATATGATATTCCACAGTTATCCCATAATATACTAATGATTTAACTTTTTTTTAGTTACCCTTGGCATCTATTTTACCTTTTTAAATATTTATTTAGGGTTAAAATATTGTATATCAAGAAGTGCTAGTGAG